>OY754308.1:28717534-30025034 GCA_963573325.1 Astragalus glycyphyllos | reverse complement strand
ATTAGTAATGTGTCAAGAGAAATTGGTACAAGAAGCCGTGGATACACTTCTAGATAATGGAATCCGGGGACAACCAATGAGGACGGTCATAATAAGGTTTACAAATCGTTTTCAGATATAATTGAGGGCAAAGAGGGAAGATTTCGAGAAACTCTGCTTGGCAAACGAGTTGATTATTCGGGGCGTTCTGTTATTGTCGTAGGTCCATCACTTTCATTACATCAATGTGGATTGCCCCGCGAAATAGCAATAGAGCTATTTCAGACATTTCTAATTCGTGGTTTAATTCGAAAACATTTTGCTTCAAACATAGGCGTTGCTAAGAGTAAAATCCGGGAAAAAGAACCCATTGTATGGGAAATACTTCAAGAAGTTATGCGGGGGCATCCTGTATTGCTGAATAGAGCGCCTACTTTGCATAGATTGGGCATACAGGCATTCCAACCCATTTTAGTGGAAGGGCGTGCTATTTGTTTACATCCATTAGTGTGTAAGGGATTCAATGCAGACTTTGATGGAGATCAAATGGCTGTTCATGTGCCTTTATCTTTGGAGGCTCAAGCAGAAGCCCGTTTACTTATGTTTTCTCATACGAACCTCTTGTCTCCGGCTATTGGGGATCCCATTTCCGTACCAACGCAAGATATGCTTATTGGACTTTACGTATTAACGAGCGGAAATCGTCGAGGTATTTGTGCAAACAGGTATAATCCGTGTAATTACACAAATTCTCAAAATGAAAAAATTCGCGATAATAACTATAAGGATATGAAAAAAAAAGAACCTTTTTTTTGTAATTCCTATGATGCAATTGGAGCTTATCGACAGAAAAGAATAAATTTCGATAGTCCTTTTTGGCTCCGGTGGCGAATAGATCAATGCATTATGTCTTCAAGAGAAGTTCCTATCGAAGTTCACTATGAATCTTTGGGTACCTATTATGAGATTTATGGGCATTATTTAGTAATAAGAAGTATAAAAAAAGAAATTCGTTGTATATACATTCGAACCACTGTTGGTCATATTTCTTTTTATCGAGAAATCGAAGAGGCTATACAAGGTTTTTGTCGGGCCTATTCATATGGTATCTAATCATATAGATGGTTGGTGTTGGTATCTAAGCTAGGTAAATTTCTGATACTGGTTTCAATTCTGGTCTTCTCGATTCAACTAGGATCTTTTCAATACGTGAATAAAGATAAAGAAAAGGAAGTTTTCCAATCATTCACTCAAATCCATTGTCGAACCGAATGCCACTGAGTGGAATATGGAGGTACTTATGGCAGAACGGGCCAATCTAGTCTTTCACAATAACGTGATAGGTGGAACTGCCATTAAACGACTTATTAGCAGATTAATAGATCATTTCGGAATGGCATATACATCACACATCCTGGATCAAGTAAAAACTCTAGGGTTCCGTCAAGCTACTGCTACATCTATTTCATTAGGAATTGATGATCTTTTAACAATACCTTCTAAAGGATGGCTAGTCCAAGATGCTGAACAACAAAGTTTAATTTTGGAAAAACATAACCATTATGGGAATGTCCATGCGGTAGAAAAATTACGCCAATCCATTGAAATATGGTATGCTACAAGCGAATATTTGCGACAAGAAATGAATCCTAATTTTAGGATGACTGACCCTCTTAATCCAGTCCATATAATGTCTTTTTCAGGAGCTCGAGGAAATGCATCTCAAGTGCACCAATTAGTAGGAATGAGGGGATTAATGTCAGATCCACAAGGACAAATGATTGAGTTACCCATTCAAAGCAATTTACGCGAAGGACTGTCTTTAACAGAATATATCATTTCTTGCTACGGAGCCCGCAAAGGGGTTGTCGATACTGCTGTACGAACATCAGATGCTGGATATCTTACACGTAGACTTGTTGAAGTGGTTCAACACATTGTTGTACGTCGAACAGATTGCGGTACCATTCGAGGGATTTCTGTGAATACCCGAAATGGAATGATGCCAGAAAGAATTTTGATACAAACATTAATTGGTCGGGTATTAGCAGACGATATATATATAGGTTCACAATGCATTGTCGTTCGAAATCAAGATATTGGAATTGGACTTATTAATCGATTTATAACTTTTAAAACACAGCCAATATTTATTCGAACCCCCTTTACCTGTAGGAATACGTCTTGGATCTGCCGATTGTGTTATGGCCGGAGTCCGATTCATGGGGACCTGGTAGAATTGGGAGAAGCTGTCGGTATTATAGCTGGTCAATCTATTGGAGAACCGGGCACTCAACTAACATTAAGAACTTTTCATACTGGTGGAGTATTCACAGGGGGTACTGCAGAATATGTGCGAGCCCCCTCGAATGGAAAAATAAAATTTAACGAGGATTTAGTTCACCCTACACGCACACGTCATGGATATCCTGCTTTTCTATGTAATATAGACTTGGATGTAACTATTGAAAGTGACGATATTATACATAACGTGATTATTCCACCAAAAAGTTTTCTATTAGTTCAAAACGATCAATATGTAAAATCAGAACAAGTGATTGCTGAGATCCGCGCGGGAACATCGACTTTTAATTTGAAAGAAAAGGTTCGAAAACATATTTATTCTGATTCCGAAGGGGAAATGCATTGGAGTACCGATGTATACCATGCATCCGAATTTATGTATAGTAATGTACGTATCTTACCAAAAACAAGTCATTTATGGATATTATCAGGAAAGTCGTGCAGGTCTGATGCAATCCATTTTTTACTTCGCAAGGATCAAGATCAAATTCACAGTAATTCTCTTTCTACCACAAAAACAAATATTTCTAATCTTTCAGTAAGTAATGATGAAGTAAAAAAGAAATTATTTAATTTCAATACTTTTGGTACAAAAGAAAGGAGGATTACCGATTATTCAATATTTAATCAAATCCTATGTATGGATCATCGTGATTTGATGTATCCTGCTATTTTTCACGATACTTTTTCTTTTTTGGCAAAAAGGCGAAGAAATAGATTTCTTATTCCATTTCCATTCCAATCGATTCAAGAACGAAAGATAGATAGATATGGGGTAAAACGGGCACAAAAGAAATGATTAAAAACTTAGTAGTTTTTTTTACCATGTCATTAATTAGTGCACAGTATCCTCTCCCAATAGAGATTTTTCCGCACCCAATATTCGAACTGGAGACATTGGGATGATGATATCCTAACCCAATTAACATAGCCAACCATCACTAGCATACATTTGTTTTAGGCTTAAATATGTTTTAGGCCCCTGCAAATATGGGGTGTTTTGGTTTAAGCCCCTGCAAATTTTTTATTTATTTATAAGCCCTTGCAAAATGACACGTTTTGTTTTAAGCCCTTCTGTTAGCAAACTGTTAGTGAGACGTTAAAAATCTCTTCCACGTGTGTTTTTATTTTTATTTTAAGCCCCTGCAAAAATATATTTTATTTATTAGACCCTTGCAAAATATATTTTTTTGGGTTTAAGCCCCTGCAAATATACACGTAGAAGAGATTTTTAACGTCTCACTAACAATTTGCTAATAGAAGGGCTTAAAACAAAACGTGTTATTTTGCAATGGCTTATAAATAAAATTTTTTTTGCAGGGGCTTAAACCAAAACACCCCATATTTACAGGGGCCTAAAACATATTTAAGCCTTTGTTTTACTCCTACACTACACCCTATCTCAAAACATATATTAAATTATTAATAGCTTTAAACTATTGCCTCTGCTCTCCCATAATCTAAAGATCATAACTCTAGATCTCTAATTGTATTCTCTTAAGTAGCATCTAGGGTCAGTTCGAGGCGGTTGTGAGACATACGAAAGCATACAAAGGCAATTCTAAAATACTATTGAGACATACGTAGGCAACACTACTTGAAACCCTTAAAATCTTGGTGTCATTACGCAAAGAATAAAATGAAATAAGTTGTACCAAAATTCCTCATATTATACGTTGTCAAAAAAAATTCCTGATACTATAGCCCCCTTTTTTCTCAATCAGAACGATCAACGATGATAAGAAGAACAAAAATCAGCCAACCTAGTTCAGTGCTAAAACTGATGTAGCAAAAGAACACAAGGAAAAGATTTAATTTTACAACCATCTCTAACACAGGCTGCTTCAGATTTTTCAGGTGGGATAGAGTTTAATAGGGGTGTGCAAGAAAACCGGTAAACTTCAACCATAGTAAAAACTATATTGGACCACTGTGCATAAGCCCATACCATTTAGTAAAAAAGGGTTTTTTTTTTATACCCCACCACTTCCCTCCATACCCCCACATAACTATTTTATCCCCAAAATACCCCTCCCATAATCTTCCAAAAATTCACTTTTCAGTTATTATATCCTGGGCCCCACAAAATCTCTAATCGGATTTACCACCATGGAAGGTAAATCCGATTAGCAATAAATACGCAGTTAATATGCCAACCAACAGTCAAATCGTATTTACCTATAAATAGATAAATACGATTTGACATTGTAAAATACCCCAAAAAAGGAAATTTAGTCAGCGCGTATTTACCTAAATACAAGTGGAAATCGTATTTACGTAACCAGTACGTAAATACGATAGTTGAAATTTAGCCATCGTATTTACACGGAGGTGGGGGTGTATACGATTGGAAATCGTATTTACGTCTGGGGCACGTAAATACGATTTGTATTTTTTCCCTAATTGTTATTTTTTGTTCTATTTTAGAAACAGATATCGATCTGCAGTCAAAGTCGCAGCTGTTTCATGTCGTTGTAGATACTACAGAGTCATTCAGTACGGACCAGGTATAATGTTTGAGTACTAAATTTTTTATTAATTTTGATACATGTATTAGTTTAACAACGTAACAATTTTTTATTTTGTAGATATTTTCTACACGGGATGATGTTGTTGAGTTGGCGAAAGCCGTTGGGAGACGTATCGGTGTAGTTGTTATTATTGTCAAATCTGACTCAGGTGGAGGTAAAAGGGGGACTCGAGATAAAATTATTTTTGGTTGTAACAAGCAAGGGGATTTTTGTAATAATTCTAGAGTTATCGGATCGAAGAGAAAAAGGTGTTTGTTCAAATTGAGAGCTGTTTGTACCATACGTGACGGGGGTTGGCGTGTGTCGGTTAGGTGTGCTCTACACACACATCAGTTATTGACCACCCCAGTCGGGTCCACAGCTTTTGGGCGTTTGACTAAGCCGCAGAAGGCTATTATTGATGACCATACTGCTTTGAAAGTTGCCCCGAAGGACAGTCTGATTGCTTTGAAGAAAAAATTTCCAGAGAACATCACTTCTCTTCCACAAATATATAGGCAGCATTACGCCTATCGGTCTTCTAGGAGGGGTCCTAGAACGGACATTCAAGAGTTGCTGCGATTAATTGAATCTGAAAATTATTTATGTTGGAGCAGGAAGCTTGGGGATTCTGACGTGGTTTCGGACATCATGTGGGTGTATCCCACTTCTATAAAATTATTTCGGTTGTTTCCCAAAGTTCTCATTCTCGACACAACCTACAAGACGAATAAATACAATCTACCTTTATTGGAGATTGTCGGGGTGACGTCTACAGAATTAACTTTTTCGGTTGCTTTTGCCTACATTGCACATGAGCTAGGAAATCATTTTACTTGGGCATTACAGCAGCTAAAAGATTTATTCGATTTGTATATGGGATTCAACCACAGATATTCTTGACAGACCGAGATCTTGGTCTAATGTCGGGTATTCTTAGCGTGTTTCCTTCTTCTACGAATTTGTTTTGTTCTTGGCATGTCACAAAAAATGTCAAGGCAAAAATTAAAGAGATGGTGCATGCGGATAGGCAAGCAGAGGTTCTCTCTCTTTGGCACGATGTTATTGACTCAGCTGACGAGTCAGAGTACTCATCTCAATTGAAGATTTTTGTGGACTCATGCATTGATCTTCCCGCTCTTATTAAATATGTGCGCGATACTTGGTTGAAACCGCACGCACAAGGAGAAATTTATCTTGGCATGGACTAATCATATCCCACACTTTGGGAATCAGACTACGAACAGGTATTTTAGTCGTTAATTAAATTTTTTTAACATGTGTTTACTTTTTTAGTCGTTGATTAAACGATTAAATTTTTTTTAACACGTGTTTATTATTTTTTTCGTATATTTATTTTTGTAATTATTTAAGAGTCGAGTCAGCCCACTGGACATTGAAGGGACATTTGGGGACTTCTGGAGGAGATTTATCAAAATGTTTTCATTCGGTGCATGGGATGCTTAGTCTTCATTTTGAAAAAGTGATCCGGTCTTTCCAACGGAGCATAAACCGTATTGAAGTTGCACACAATACTCCATTTTTTAAAAAACTTCGCGGTCTTGTGTCTCTAAATGCTTTGGATCATATTGCACACAATACTCCATTTTTTTATAAACTTCACGGTCTTGTGGGTTTAGGGCATTTGCTGTTGGTCAAGGTCTTGGTGAGGATAGTTGGCCTTTAATTAGGCAAGAATTAATTCAAGAAACAAAAGACAGAGACCAACTCTACACTGACATATTTGGGAAGCACAAACTAGCAGAGCTTAGAGAAGCATTACCCATTGAAGAAAACGGTGTTCAGCCTCCGGCAAAGTGGTTGAGTTTGCCTGAGATGGGGTACTTTATAGCAACCAGGTATAATGTGGCCCTAGTTCAGTTATCTTTGGGGATGAATTTTACTTATCTACCTTTGAGAGGTGCTTATTCTTCTTCTAAGACTCGTAGTATCATATCTATTCTGCACGTGAGGGGTAACCATTGAGTGCATGTTTCTCTTTCTCCTACTTGTCCTTTGCCTCCGATTGCTCATTTATGGAAGCATAATGTATCCCCAGAGGCCCTTACATGGTTGGATCCGTATACAAGCCGCTTCGCCTTATGGCATTCCCTTGCACCAGTCTTGCCCCCACCCACTGATGCGCCCACCGTGGTAAATTTATCGGATGATTCTGATGGTTGACTGACTGCCTGACATATTTCTTGTATTTATTTTTGTACCACGTTTTTTGTAATTATTTATCCATATTTTTGTGTATATCTATATATATTATATAAGTTTTTAATTTTTTTTAGCATTATTTTGTAAATCGTATTTACCTTAATACAGGGTAAATACGATTTGTTAAGTTAACAAATCATATGTACCCCCACGAGCAGGTACATACGATTTGTTAACTATACAAATTGTATCTACCTGCATCCAAGGTACATACGATTTGTATAATTAACAAATCGTATGTACCTACTACTGAGATACATACGATTTGAGTTTTATTTTCGCATCGTATTTAGCTATATAGGCTTTCATTTTTTTCAAAATCGTATTTACCTCTTATACAGGTAAATACGATTAAGTAAAATTTCAGAGGGGTATTTTAGGATTTTCAATTTTTGTGGGGGTATTGAGGGAAAAGGTGGGGGTACAAAAAAAATCCCAGTAAAAAATTGGAATACTGGGAAGGTTTTTTTTTTACGTAACCCTCACATAATAGTGAAACCCGAAAATATGAGGAATTTTGGTCCAACTTATTTCATTTTATTCTTTAACCGCTTCAGATTTTTTAGCCTAAACTATTCACCCGACGTACACAAAGTAAGAATTAGGTAATAGTGAAATTCGAAAATACCTCCCACTTAAAACATTCGCTCGGATTTACCTAATAAGAGAAATCCGTTTTTTGGTTTTTTCCCAAAACGGATTTATCTTTCAATTAGGTAAATCCATTTTGAGAAAAAAAGGAAAAACAGATTTATCTTTTATTAACTAGGTAAATCCGTTTTGGTTATTTTTAAAAGCGGATTTACCTCAGGTGGGGGTTAAATCCATTTTTGTTATTTTACAAAGCGGATTTACCTATTTATTAGATAAATCTGCTTTGGAAAATTCAAAGCGGATTTATCTAATAAATAGGGAAATCTGCTTTTTATATTAAAAATAATTGTTTTTTTTATTTTTAAAAAAGTTATAAAAACGCTACTAAAAATCCGTTAAAGAATCAAAACTAATCTTAAAATTATATAAACACCACTAAAAATCTAATAAAACCAAAATAAGGTTATGCAAAATTTTTTAGATTTTTTGGAGATTATGAAAAATTAAAAAAATTAATAAAAAATAGTAAATGGTGGAATTTGTTATTTTGAGCCCCTTTATCCCGAAAGAAGTCCCTTTCGGGAAGTCTTGATCCCTGATTTTTTCCAAATTTAATGGCTGTGGTTTCATTACAATCCGAAAAGGTTGCCCGAAAACCGACTTTTTAGCCTAAACTATTCACCCGACGTACACGTGTTAACGACGTACACACTAAAGAGAACCAAAAGACTGTCGATATTCATATCTATTTTATTTTTCTGAACAAAAATTAATTTTAATTTTTAACTTATTTATCACTTTTATTTATTAATTATTTTACAAAACGAATTTACCTATTTATTAGATAAATCCGCTTTGAATTTTTTCAAAGCGGATTTATCTAATACATAGGTAAATCCGCTTTCAAAAATAACAAAACAGATTTAACCCCCACCTGAGGTAAATCCGCTTTTGTTATTAGATAAAATCCGCTTTGCAATTATTAAAAATGAATTTTAAAAAATTTCAGTTGAAAACGGATTTATGTCATTGATACGTAAATCTGTTTTCCAAAAAATTCAAAAAACGGATTTAGGTAAATATGAGTGAATTTTTGAGTTGGGGTATGTTCGGGTTTTTAAATTTTCTGAAGGGTAATTGCGTCTTTTCGCTGGGTCCGTGGGGGTATAGTGTCAAAGGGTGGTGGTATAAAAAAAACCTACTAGGAAAGCATTTTTTAGAACCGGTAGTTTTACCATAATCCCTCATCTCAATCTCAGTCTGCAATTTCTTTTCGATTTATACCTTAGTCCTTGATTTTTTTTAAAAGGTCAATCTTTTCAAATTAGTCCCCAATATTTATAAATGTGTGTCAATTTAGTCATTCTCGTCAACCACTGTTAGTTAATAGTGTTGGCAGAGCTAACATGACAGTTAACTACCAGCGTGGCAAATGTCAATGACCAAATTAATACAACAAAAAATGAAACCACGTTAGTGTGTCACGTCACGTAAGTGTTGGGCACTAAATTGATATTAAAAATAATTTCTTATATTTTAAAAATGTTATTTTAAATAAATAAAGGGCTTAAATATGTTTTTAGTCCCTGTAAATATAGTGATTTTTTATTTGAGTCCTTGCAAATTTTAAAAAATAAAATAAAATCTGTCCAAATATCAACGTCTTCTATTTTGGTTCTTCTTTTAAATTCTCTATTAAAAAATGCTGATGTGTACAATGTTTTGTCTCTTTGGATTTGCCATTTAATTCTTTTTTCAAAAATTTGTTTTAAAAAGCTGAGTTGGAAAATATTACTAGGTTCCCAAATTTAAATTTAGGGTTTATGCCCAAGAGTTAGTCTCAATTCCATCTTCTTCTTGTCAATCCCAAATCAGCAGCTACATTCTGAGACATGTAATTTAGATGATCTCATTCATCTCAAAATTATAAGGAACTACAAGGAGGGGAATAGTATGTATGTGTTGGGTCTAATGGATCCTAACCTCAACATACAATCTACGTAGAGAAATGAAAATTAAGGCCATGGCCTAATCAAGGTAACTAAAGGCCACCTATTCTAAATAGCCAATAAGGCTCAAAACCAAATGTTCATTACAATTAAAAATGAAATCTTAAATTTACTGAAAAGCAAATACAAAAGAAATAGGGAACACTAAAGTATGAGTATTCTACAAAGTTCTCTAAGGTATCATTGGTCACCTTTAGTGTGTCCTTGTCAATTATCAAGGTGGACACACTAAAGTATATTTCCTTTAAGTGTTGAGTCTCTTTTTGGTCTTTTGAGTCTTTATCTTTGTGACCTTCATCCAAGCTCTATGATTAGCTAGGCATGCATGTGGACTCACATCACCTCCGCTTCACAAGGGAAGCTGATAATTAGACCATCACCAACAAAAATTGGAAGTGAATCTCTTAGTTATTTAGAACGTATACTTGGTGATATTTGTGGTTCAATACACCCATCTTGTGTACCATTTAGATATTTTATGATTTTAATTGATGCATCAACTAAATGGCCACATGTTTGTTTGTTGTCAAATCGCCACCAACACACCTTTGCGAGATTGCTAGCTAAACTTATTCAAATAAGAGTTGATCTCCCTGATTATCCCATCAAGAAAATATGTCTTGATAATGCTGCTGAAATTTCAATTAAAACATTTAATGAGTACTGTATGTACATTAAACATCTTGTAGCACATCTTCATACACAAAATAGGCTTGTAAAATCACTTATTAAGCGTATAAAGTTAATTGCAATACCACTTCATACGAGATGCAAAATTCTAATTTCACTTTGGGACATGTAATTTTACATGTTGCAACATTGATTCACATCGGGCAAACAAGTTATCACCACTATTTCCCTTTACAATTGATTTTTGTTCAAGCACCTAATATTTCCCATCTCAAAAATTTTGGATGTGCGAAGAGTCTTCCAATTTCTCCACCACAATGCATTAAGATGAGTCCTCAAAGAAGGTTTTGAATATATGTTGGATATGAATCTCAAACTACTATAAAGTATCTTGAAACAACATGAGATTTATTTATAGTTTGATTTGTTAATTGTCATTTTGATTAATCAAATTTCCCAACATTATGGGAATCAAATAAGTAGCTGGAAAAAATATCAATTGAAAAGAATTATCATTGTCTCATTTTGATTCTCGAACTAACAATGTGAACTAAAAATTTAAAAGATAACTCATTTGCAAAGCTCAGTTAGCAAATCAATTCCCGAATGCATTCACTGATCCAAAAGTTGTGACCAAATCACATACACCAGTTGTTAATGCTCCAATGAAAATAGATGTCCTTGTTATACCATCTAATATTTCAAATGAGTCTTAACCGCGCCTGAAGCGTGGTAAACCAATCGGTTCCAAAGATAAAAATGAACAAGAAAATGAGCTGAAAAGAAAGATGGTTCAAGCAAGGATATAGAAACTCTAAAAGAGTCTTCAGACGTAATTGGTATTTCAATTTTAGAAGAGACTGGCCAGGTACCTGAAATTCATGAAAATAAAAGATATCTCAATAAATTATGTCTCTAATGAAATACAATGGAACCAGCACAAAGTAAAAGTTGATGATGGTTTTGCATATCATATAGCACTAAATGTGATGAATGATATATAGTGAGGATCATGAACCAAAGTCTAAAAAAGATTGTACACAAAGTAAGAATTGGCCAGAATGGAAAAATGCAATTGAAATGAAAATTAAGCTCACTTTACAAGGAAAAAGTTTTTGAACCTGTAGTTCGATCACTTGAAGGTGTGAAACCAATTGGATACAAATGAGTTTTTGTGCGAGAACGAAATGAGAATGATGAAATTATGAGATTAAAAGCTCTACTTGTTGCTCAAGGTTTTCCCCAAAAGCCTAGAATTAATTTTGATTATACATGTTCACATAGAGTGGATGAAAGATTTTTCGATACTTAATTAGTCTTGTATCACATGAAGAACTCAATTTTTACACGAAGAATGTTGTTACAATTTATTTGTATGACTTATTTGATAGTGATAATTATATGTAGTTCTCTGAAGGATCTAATATTCTGAACACACTTTTCGGACTCTCGATATGAGTACTCAAATTGAATTAGTCCCTCCATGAGATAACATAATTTGAACGTATGTGGTATAATCGTCTCAATTCATCTTCTAAATGAGGGGTATAAAAATGACATCACTTGTCCATATAGTCTTGTGAAAGATCTATAAATTAATTTGCTATAATTTTCTATTATTGGAATTCGTGAAAAGCTTTCAAAAACTATAGATTTCTCAGGAAAAAAAAGTTCTAGATATTTCATGGATTTTGAGATTAGACCTATGATTGATCTGTACATGAAAAATCCCACAATGATTCAAAGATATAAAGAAATATCTTCAAATATATTCTTTTGAGAAACAAAGTCTTGAAGGTTTGTTTTGTCAACATTTCTGACACACAATTACAGTTGAAAGATGCTATAGTATGCAGGTATTTGAGATTGGAATTTTACTTTATTAGCATTATGGTTCCTTCTGCTCTTCGCAGTCATGTGTCATTAGCAACACAGGTTATTTATGTTTACTAGTGCCAAGCCTTGGATTCATGACTTTGCCAAAGGAAGTTCGGGCTCGCTCTTTGCCATAGCCTTGGCCGGTTTTCCTGGTTTTAGTCCGATTTTTCGGTTTCTTGAATGGTTCTTGAGCAAGGACGTTTTCAATCACCTCTGGACCGGATAGGTGACTGGTTCACGGTTTAACTGATTGGACTGATTGGTCCGATTCTCTAAACGTTGTTAATAACCAATTACTAGAGGTAAAAAAAGAAACTAACAATAAAATCCTGATTGGAATAGGACAATAAATTTGTTTTTTTTTTAAATATGCAGATTTCAGCTATTATTTTTTTGGTTACACAGGTAGAAAAAGAGCAAAAACAACAACAACAAAAACTAGACTCTAAGAAAACTCATTCACATAGCATCAGCCAAAAGAAAGCTGTTTAATCGTCACCCGGCAAAACCTTCACAAGTTAGTTATTATAAACAAAACATGATAAATCAGATATTCAAATCCTTAAATCCAAAAACGAAAACCATATTATTGTGTAGTGCAAGTTATCTCAGCAATTAGAAATTAAAATGTGCACTTTTTTCCCTGCAGTTTCCACCGGCTTTGTCGATGACTAATCTACATCGGGGAACCTGGCTGGCCACGAGTACTTGACTTTGCCGGCCTGTGTGCACAGGCTACAGATTATGTTACTAAGCTTTTGGCTTAGTAACCCTTACTAAATTAATTTGAGCCATTGGAAGCTCAATATTTTAATTAAATTGCATCCAATGGTTATTATTCAATAAGGGTATTATGGTACTCTCTAATATTCTGCCTAATAATTAAATTTAATTAGCAATTAAACTAATTCCTATTTTTAAGGGACAGTTTAATTTTTTTACCGTCAGTTCCTATTATTTCTCCCTTCTCCTTTTTTTTTCAGCAGCCTATTCCCTCATCCTTCTTTCTGCATTCCTATTCTTTTCCTTCTTCATGTTCCTATACTTTCATCCTTCTTCTTTCTTCCTTTCTTAATTTTTTTCGTCAGTTCCTATATATATAAAGTAAGCACTTGGCTTTCTCAGTTTAATAGTCAGTTTATTTTATTCTTCCTTTCTTCCTCTTTGTTCAGTTCCTTTTTTTTAAAAAGTTGCACTTTTTTCCATTAAATCAACGCACACCGTTGAAGCAAACCATTGAAACACACTCTTCGGCTACGCCATTGATGGCTCACTACGGGGTTGATGAACATGGGACCAATATCAGTTTCACACGATTACTTACTCGTAAGTCTTTTCTTTCTCATTAGTAATCTTCTCACACTCTTAATCACGACAATGAATGCATGTTTACACTATCTATATAGACAACTAACCATTGTTGTTCACTTTTGTGGTTATTTAACTCTATAACGCCCCATTGCCTATTATTTATGAATAACCAAAGTTCGATAATTAGGTGGTTAGAGCTCAACTAACCAATGTTCTGTAATTATGTGGTTAGTATAACGACCAAGTATAACGACTAATTTCATATTTTATATGAGTAACCGAAACTCTGTAATTAGGTGGCTAGAGCCAACTAACCAGAATTGTTTCATTCTGTGGCTAGTAGTAAACTAGCCGAAGTTAAGTGACTTCGTGGTTAGATGTTAGCGCTACATTATATTGTGTGATTTTTAGTAATTTAGTAATTTGTGATTTTTAGTAATTTAGTAACATGTAGGACGGCCACATAATTTGTGTTGCTTTTAAGTAATTTAGTAGCATGTATGACGACCACATAATTAAGATGTTAGCGCTACATTATATTGTCACCTTTTTTAGTTACAAGTATAACAACCAATTTCCTAGTTTATATTAATAACCGAAGCCCTGTAATTTGGTCGCTAGAGCCAACTAACCAAAATTCACTACAACAGGATTGTTAAAAAAGGGCGCACTCTTTAGAGGCGCTTTCTAAAAAGCGCCCCTTATTCTCAAAATACGGAGGGCCTTTAGAGGCGCTTTTTAAAAAGCGTCCCTGATTCTCAAAACACGAAGGGTCTTTAAAGGCGCTTTTTAAAAAGCTCCCCTGATGGTGTGTATTTTTTTTTTTGAAATAAACTTAATTAGCTAATGTTTCATCAGTTCCCTCGTTTCTCCCTTTGCTCGTTGCTTTCATCTTCCTCACGAACAGCTCTCACATGAACCCTAGAAGCTGTCTCTCATTTTCATCTTCCTCTCACCCTCACGAACAAATCAGTACCAGAAACCCTCTCGCCCTTTGGTTCACTCTCACACAACATTGGTGTGTTGTATGCTTGTTGGAGAAGAAGGGAACTGACCAAAATCACATTCTCTCATTATCAACCAGGTAAATAATCTCTACTTTCTCTTTATGATTTTTGAATCGTTTTGAATCGAGATGTTTATGTTAGTTATTGCTTCATTCTTGGTTCTGGCTTCTTCTATTATCTCTATTGGTGTTGAGAAAATAAGTCTAGGATGCATAATAAATACAGTTGCATGCTACCTGTTTGATAAAAAAGTCAACATAAGATTTGTGTTTTCTTGGTGAAAGTACAATTTTGAGGTAAATGGTTTCTTGGTGATGATGCATGTCGCCATTATGGCTTTTTTTTTTTAGGATAACTGAAGAGATCTAGAATTCCAGTTCCATAGAAGGAAACGGTTAAAAGAGAGAATCTATAAAAGGAATTGATTGTATTAAATTCTCTAATGAGTAAATCTGTTACAAACTGTTTACATACGGTAGCTATTCTATTTACAAAATAGAATGGAATAAAATGCTATTCTATCCGTGTGTTACCCCCCCCCCCCCCCCCCCCCCCAACAAGCTGATGAGTGGTAAATATGCAGAAGCTTGAGCTTAGTAATCAAATGGAGAAATGGTTGTAAAGAGATCCGCAATCTGGTTGACAGTGGACAATGGCAGAAGCTTCATAAGACCAGTTGTGACTTTCTCTCTAACAACATGGCAATCAATCTCGAGATGCTTAGTACGTTCATGGAACACGGGATTGATAGCAATGTGCAAGGCGCTCTTATTATCTCAATAAAGAGCAGGCAGTTTGGAACAAGAAATGCCCAAGTCAGCCAACAGATATGATAACCATTGCAATTCACAAGTGGCAGAGGCAAGAGCTCTGTATTCAGCCTCAGAACTGGAGTGAGCTATGGTGGATTGTTTCATGGAACGCCATGTGATCAAGGAATCTCCAAGGAAGAAACAATAGCCACTTATAGAGCGACGAGATTCTGGGCATCCAGCCCAATCTGAGTCACTGAATCCATGTAATTCAAGTGAAGAAGATCTGCTGAAGAATAATCCTATACCAGGAGAGCCTTTCAGATAGTGAAGAACCCGTTGAGCAGCTTTGAAATAATGACACACTGTCGGCTTGGATAAACTAGCCGAAGTTGGGTGACTTTTTCTGTTGTAGTGATTGTTTAATTCAGTGGCTAGTAGTAAACTAGCTGAAGTTAGGTGACTTCATGGTTCAACAAAAAAAATCGCCCCTGATGGCTTTTTCTGTTGTAGTGATTGTTTAATTCAGTGGCTAGTAGTAAACTAGTCGAAGTTAGGTGACTTCGTGGTTAGACAAAATTCTTGCGTGCATTATTGTTTTTAAAGTCCCTAATATTGCGTGCGTTTCTTCGTAGTAAACTAGTCTGGTTAGATTTTATCAAGGTTGAAGTGTTTCCTTCTTTTTTGGATGGTGAATTATTGTATGCGTTTTTAGTTTTTAAAATCCCTAATATTTGGCCATATTTTAAGGAATGAAAAAACCGGATAATAATTACTAATTCTATTTTATTATTTAGCAACTTACCTTTCTACTCTTTAGTAAGAGTTACTAAACATATAGTTTAGTACTCTAAACTAGACTCCGCACATTATAATGCTACATCTAAATATCTCTCATTCAAACTCAATTCCCACCCTTATTCATATCATTAAAAACATCAATCGTTGACACCCTTTTTAAGTCCACCATAATACCTGCCTCATTACAACAAAACTAATCAAGATTTTTAAATTCAAATTCGAATACTTATTGCATTTTAATAATGATAATTGTACTCTATATTTTAGAGATCAATTCGTATATTTTTCTAACTTAAATGAACATTTATTATTTTTATTTTTTTTTGACGGAACATTTATTATTTTTATATAATTCAAAGACTAAGTGAAAACTAAAGTATATATGTTTACTAATTAAATTGGTGCTCTCAATTTGGGCCAACATATTTTTGGGCCGGGTTCGATTGGGCCAATATAATTTTGAGCTTAAAAAATGCTGGCTTATAGGGTTAAATGAGTTGGCCAATAGGCTCAAAAGAAGAAATTTCGACAAAAAAAGAAATTGATCAAAAAACTATGGGCTATTTTACTAGCTCAAGACAAATTTTGTCTATGTCTTTATTTGAATATTGTAAGTTAGTCATTTATAATTGTCCCTAAGATGGATTGTGGAGGGTGGTGGTTTAAATTATAAGTTTAAAATTAGGTAAATACATGTCATTCATACCTCCCCGCGGTACAAGTCAGCACAACAAGCTATGTCACAACTTAGCTGTCAGTTCAGCTTCAGTTAACAGGTTTGGATGGAAAGTTCAAAAAAGCCATCTTTGTTAAAATTTGAAACATAAAATACCATAATGTGAATAAGGCTTAAAGGGCTAATCTGAAATTTTAAAAAAAAAACTTAAAGGACTAAATTGAAATATAAAATAAACTAAAATTCACGTGTAAACGCCACTTAGGCTACTAGTAACTAACTTAACGGACACATCAACTTCTATTAACTGAAATGGATGAAAATGACGAAACTGATATTTAAAATAAACTTAAGGAACCAAAGTGAGGGAAAAAAAACTTAAAGGAACAAATTGAAATTTATAAAAAAACTTAAAGGACCGCAAATACATTTTTACCAATAAAAATTGAGATGAATGTATTATTTAGTATATTTTTTCTTTTCCAAACGAAAAGGAAAATTTTAAAAATCCATTCATTCTGTCCTAGATGCTAACGTACTGAAATTCAAGTCACTTGAGGGTACTAAAATCTTCTTAATTCTAAAGTGAATCTCATACGTGTTTGTGTGTAATAACTTTTTTACAATTTTTTTTTAATAAATTGGGCATCCTCTGCGCGCAACTGTAGAGACTAATCGATCGAGTCGGATAGGACCATAATGGAATATATGTTTTAAATCCGAGAACACTTGGATGAGATGATATGATTCTCTTTCAGCTTAACCAATGTCTTAGATTTGAATTCAGTCTTGGGCAAGCAGCAGTGTTAAATCTCTTGAGTGAGAGTTTTGTCGCTCATTATGGTCCTAACCGACTCAAAAGATTAGTCTTTTCAATTCCGCATATACCAAATAACTTTTCCAATTTAGTTACATAACCATAATGTTCACTAGGAGCTAAGAGATTCAAGTGCAAGAAACTACTCTAGAGTATTGTTCTCTTCTTTAGCCTCTCAGCCAGTCATTATTTCAACCTACTTTTCACATTCAACTTCAACTTTAACTTCCTCCCTATTCCCTACTCAAAGTGTTAGATTCCCATTGCTTGACGTAAAGAGATACATGAGATGTCTTTATGTAATAATAATGCAACGGCCAACAACAACAATCAAATACTACAACTTTTATCTTGTTAAATAATTAATCATATGAGTACTTTCCTCATTTATTGGTTTGTGCACTTATCCTAATCTTTGAAATGAAAACATAGCCGAACATCCACATAATGGAAAAAGGAGAAAGGGAGAGAAAAAAGATAATGGTAGTGTCCTTTTCAGGTATCTTACCCAGAATAATATGAATGCTATAAGGAGAAAATTTTATGAAATTAGATAGAAAGTAGAAAAGATTTGTTATGGCCGCCATATCTGTTTTCCACTTTACCATATTCATTTAATTGACAATTTGAATGGTGTTAAGTGGACAAAATAATCGAGCTATAAGAAAATTAGTATTTGAGCAATGGCACGTTCTCTAGCTGTCCCTTTCAGATTTGCAATTCAGAAGTTATTGCTTCTCAACCAAATCAATTCCATTTTAAAGTCAAAGTCAATGGGACAAAGATTTGGGTTTCTACTGGCTTGGTCTTCTTCTACAGTGTAAGGTTAGTTAGGCAAAGGTTAATTTGGATAACTTTTAAGTGTTAGATCTATAACATTCAACATTCTCTCATCCTTTTTATCAATGGTTGAGATCCTACATAACAAGAATGTCATCGAAAGGGATCCAAACTTGTTTATATTACTTATGCAAAGTAACATTAGAGTTTTTGCATGTACACCCCAATTGCAATCTCTACTATTTTGAATTGTGTTCTTTCATGCTTTTCAACACTTGAGATTCACATTGGTTGATTGGTGTCGTCTATGGGAAGCTCTCCCTTTTCTTTTAGCGATCTTTTTAGTCATACGACAATGGATGCAACAAACCTCCACGACCTATCAAGAGCATCATCGTGCGCCAACCTCCAAGACTTGTCAGCCCTATCATGTCACCACAAACCCACGAGGTCAATGGGAGGATGGACTCAACGATATCTATATTATCACGATACGATCCACTTAAGAATGATTGGTCGATCCAAAGCTGCAAAAGAAATCCTAGTGATCCAATTTGTCTTAGACATTTTTTCAGTTCTTCCCCCACTGCCTTTACCACCTTCCTACAAGACCTAATATGGACTCAAAATTTGATGGCCAAGTTTGGCCCATTGTGCGCAGGTTGTGGGTTTTCCGGGCCGACCTGCACATTTTTTTCAAAAAAAAATCCTTAGTTTTTATTGGGTTTAAATATTTTTTATCATTCACGATAATAATAATAATAAAATATTATCTTATTTTAAATGTTTTTACCAAACCTTACTTTTTATTTATTTTTTATTTGTAAAAATTATACAATAAACAATGGAAAGAGTAATATAAGTTATATATATTTTTCGCAGAATAAGCAGTTTTTAAAATAAGAAAAAGAAGAAAAATATAAAATAATAATATTTTATAATTTTATACTATATAATATATGTTGGAATATTTTATTCCAATATCATAAATAATGGGCATATATTCTTTATTAATTATATTAGCTATTTATCAATTAGGAGCTTTGATTGATATGTGATCAAAATAAGTAAAAGGCTATATTGGATTTCTAATTATATAATTAATTAATTAATTATTATTGATATGGGCCCAATATGAGTGGATGTCAGTGATAGCCCATTAGAGGGATAATGGGAACCCTAATAGACTGTCACACTATAAGTAGGCTATGGTCCCCAATATACCGGACTAACCGCAACACACACGTTTACTCTCCTCTCCCCATCTGAAGAGAGTCTAAGGCATTAGGAGTCCCGGTTGAGGAAGAACCATAAAGCCAACGAGTAGCTTTTGCTCGTTTTCACTCACTCTTTCTTCTCAGGATTCGTTCTCCACTTCTTTGCTATGGATCCAGGTATTTATCTAATCCTTGATATATCAACATGTCGTAGATCCTAAGGTTATCAAGGTTATGGCTTTGTTCTTGATTATATAGAAGCATGCTTGTATGTCTTTGTTTTCCGCTATAGTATATTCGTGATTATAAGCATGTCTTGTAGATAGATTAATTCCTACAAGTGGTATCAGAGCTGTCTTCTATGTTGATTTATTGGGATTTATTTTGGTGATACAATTAGGTTCTCCTCTATCATATGTATTTTGTTGTGTACTTTTGTTGTTTCACGATTTTCCGATAAGTGCATGTCACTGAATTTGTTATCCGTGTGTTATTGGATTCATAGTCAATAGGTGATAAAATTTGGCTTTTTCATCCGTTGGCTCTATCACATGAATTGATGAATAAATATATGATTAATTGAATCTTCATGTAATTGTTATACAATCAGATCCAATTTTTATTGTTATCATTGAATTCATATAAGAGATGGTTGATTTCTTGCCTATAATATAATATAATGATCGTGGCAATCAAGGCTATTGAATAATAGGATTGCATCGTATCTCTTTCCTCTATCACACTTAATATTTATTTGCGTTAGATTCATAGAGGATAAATAACCTTTTTTTTATATATTCAATAATATTTCGGTGTTCTCATTATTGAATAATAATTTGCGTGGTTATGGTTATGGCCTTAGTATTTCGGTGTTGTTTATACGTTTATTTATTTTGGGCCGACCTGCGTGTCGTGATTTTAGTTTAAATGCGGTCTGCGCACCGTGACTTTCTCTTTATTTATTTTATTTTATGTCTAATATTGTAATTGATCGAGAAAGGCAAAAGGGGACAATACCATAGAGAACGCCACTTGGAGAGGCCGTTTTTTCCGCTAAAGAATTGTAATTTTTGTAATTTTATTCTTTTGCGTTTAGGAGGCCATAACCGTACATTCAGTTTTTTTTTCTACGCTTATGTGTAGGATATATGTGAATTAAGACCCTTTCCCATATTTTATTATTAGCATAAAATTGTCTAGTATATTTTAATTGAGTTGGTTGAAATAACACGTTGCCAAAGTAACCTCTGTTACGTAGGTCAATTTGATTAAATTTACAAAAGATGTAGTGTGAAATTATTCATGCGAGTTGTTGTCGGCCCAAAGGAAGGCGCAACTTGGCCGAATAATAACATGCATGTGATGGTAAATGTGTGGTGATTATAAAGTTATTTATCCATGTGAGCAATTGCGGTGCCCAAAGGCAACCATTGTTTGACAGGACTTATCACCAATATTTGATCATTGCGTTGAGAGTACTGCTTGCAGTTAGTCTTTGCAATCCAAAGATTGGGGACTAATGGTGCGCTTAGTATCTTGTTTGGGTCTTTAAATTCACAATTAAAGTTATTTTTGCACATCTAATAATTATTTATAATTTGATGTGCTACTAATGTTGATTATATGTTTATTTGTTCTTTTTTTTAGTTGCTGTTGCTAGCTCTCCAAATTTTGTTACTCAAATTAACCAAATCCCTATGCTGAATGGGATGAATTTCAAGTCTTGGAAGGAATCCGTTGAAATCGTTCTCGGATGTATGGACTTAGACCAAGCACTGAGGGAGGAACGACCCATTCCCACTCCGGAGAACTCTTATGAGCTCAAAATTGAGAAATGGGATCGGTCCAACCGAATGTGCCTCATGATCATCAAGAAATCAATTCCGGAAGTTTTCCGGGGCTCAATTACTGAGAATGAGAATGCTAAAAAGTTCCTGGAATCAATAGAGAAATCATTTGAAAAAAGTGATAAGGCTGAGATAAGTAGCCATTTGGCCAAACTTATCTCTATGAAGTATAATGGTAAAGGGAACGTAAGGGAGTACATTATGGAGATGTCCAACCTTGCATCAAAACTCAAGGCACTAAAGATGCACATCCCTGATGATGTGATTGTGCATTTGGTTTTGATCTCTCTTCCTGCACAATTTGGACAATTTGTGGTGACATATAACACTCAGAAGGACAAATGGTCCCTCAATGAGCTTATGTCTCACTGTGTGCAAGAGGAAGAGAGACTGCGGAGGGGAAGGACTGAAAGTGCTCATTTGGCTTCAAATTCTCAACACAAGAAGAGGAAAAAAAAATAATGTTACTGCAGAAGGTTCTTCTAAGAAGAAGCAGCAGAAAAACCAAGATAAGGGCTCAGCTTGTTTTTTCTGCAAGAAGGAAGGACACATGAAGAAGGATTGTCCTAAATACGCCGCATGGCGTGTAAAGAAGGGTAAACCTCTCACTTTTGTTTGTTCTGAAGTTAATTTAGTTTCAGTACCTAAAGATACTTGGTGGGTAGATTCTGGTGCTACTACTCACATTAGTATGTCCATGCAGGGTTGCCTGTGGAGCCGACCGCCGAGTGATGCTGAAAGATTCATCTATGTGGGCGATGGCACTAAAGTTGCAGTTGAGGCTATAGGAACTTTTAGACTATTTTTAAAGACTGGTTATTATTTGGATTTGTTTGAGACATATGTTTGCCCGTCAATTAGACGGAATTTAATTTCAGTTTCGGTTTTGGACAAATCTGGTTATGACTGTTCATTTAAAGATGCCAAAGCTAGTCTCTCTTATGGTCCAAATATTATTGGTTACGGGTCTTTAATTGATAATCTTTATATGCTTGATGTTAAGCATTCCTATAACCAAATATTGCAAATAAGTTCACATGGTACGAAACGAAAATTAAATGAGAATTCCGCCACTTTATGGCATAAGCGCTTAGGTCACATCTCTAAACAGAGAATTCAGAGGCTTGTGTCGGAGGATATTCTTGGACCCTTAGATTTGTCTGACTTTCAAGTCTGCATAGAGTGTATTAAGGGCAAACAAACGAACAAAAGGAATTTAGGTGCCGAAAGAGCTAAAGACGTCTTAGAACTAATACATACAGATATTTGTGGTCCTTTCCCTACAAATTCTTGGAATGGGCAAAAGGTACTTTATTACGTTCATAGACGATTACTCGAGATATGGTTACCTATATTTAATTCATGAGAAGTCTCAATCTCTAGACGTTTTCAAGTCTTTCAAAGCTGAAGTAGAACTTCAATTAGGAAAGAAAATTAAAGCTGTCAAATCGGACCGTGGTGGTGAATACTATGGTAGATATGACGGATCAGGTGAGCAACGTCCAGGGCCCTTTGCACTTTTCCTCAATGAGTGTGGAATCGTTCCGCAATACACAATGCCGGGTAAACCCAGCATGAATGGAGTTGCAGAACGACGAAATCGGACTCTTAAGGATATGGTGAGGAGTATGATTAGTCATTCTTCATTACCAGAGTCACTTTGGGGAGAAGCATTGAAAACAGCAGTTTATATCCTCAATAGAGTACCAAGCAAAGTAGTCGCTAAGACCCCTTATGAGTTATGGACTGGAAAAAAGCCCAGCATTAGGCACATACACATTTGGGGGTGTCCAGCTGAAGCCAAGCCTTACAGGCCGCATGAAGGTAAGTTGGACCCTAAGACAGTTAGTTGTTATTTTGTTGGGTACGCAGAACACTCTCGCGGGTATAAGTTTTACAACCCCACTACAAGAACATTTTTTGAAACGGGAAATGCAAGATTTCTTGAGGATGTTGAGTTTGGAGGGGAAGGAAACATAAGGAGTGTTGCTTTTGATGAAGAAACTGTTACTGACAGTGGTCAAGTCTTAGTACCTGTCATTGTTCAAGCAACAGATCCAGAAATGAATGAGAATGTTATTCCTAACATTGCTCAAGAAGAAGTCAACACTGAGTTTCCTCCTCAAGCACCACCAGAAGTTCAAACTCAACAACCTCAAGAGGTGCCAGTAAGAAGATCCACTAGAGAGAGGAGAAGTGCAATTTCGGATGATTATGTTGTATTTCTCCAAGAACATGAGGAAGGTATTGGCTTGACTGAGGAAGATCCAGTCAACTTTAGTCAGGCCATGAATAGTTCTAACTCTCTTAAGTGGATTGATGCCATGAAGGATGAGATGAAGTCAATGGCTGACAATGGCGTTTGGGATCTTGTCAAGTTACCTGAAGGTAAGAAACCCATTGGTTGCAAATGGATATTTAAAACCAAGAGGGATTCCAAGGGTAACATTGAAAGATATAAGGCTCGTCTTGTCGCCAAAGGCTTCACTCAAAAGGAAGGCATTGATTACAAAGAGACTTTCTCTCCAGTTTCTTCGAAAGACTCTCTCAGGATTATTATGGCACTAGTGGCTCATTTTGACTTAGAGCTGCATCAGATGGATGTGAAGACTGCGTTTCTAAATGGAAACATTGACGAAACAATTTATATGGTGCAACCAGAAAACTTTGTTTCAGGTGATCCAAAGTCTATGGTATGCAAACTAAAGAAATCCATTTATGGCCTTAAACAGGCTTCCCGTCAGTGGTATTACAAATTTCATCAAGTTATTACCTCTTATGGTTTTCAGACTAATGCGGTTGATGATTGTGTATACCAAAAGTTCAGTGGGAGTAAATTTATCTTTTTGGTGTTATATGTCGATGATATCCTATTAGCAAGTAATGATATAGGCTTATTGCACGAAACTAAGAGATTTCTCACGAAGAATTTCGAGATGAAAGATCTTGGGGACGCCTCCTTTGTCTTGGGTATCCAAATACTTAGAGATCGCTCTCAGGGTATCTTGGGATTGTCACAAAGGAGCTATATCGATACAGTTTTGGATAGATTCTTCATGAAAGATAGTAAACCGGGAGATACACCCGTGGCTAAAGGAGACAAGTTCAGTCTCAATCAGTGCCCCGCTACAGATCTTGAAAAGGTAGAGATGCAAAAGGTTCCTTATGCTTCGGCTGTGGGAAGTCTTATGTATGCTCAAGTTTGTACTCGTCCTGACATAGCATTTATAGTGGGAGTTCTTGGTAGATATTTGAGTAATCCTGGTATGCAACATTGGACAGCGGTGAAGCGCGTGATGCGCTACTTGAAGAGAACAAGAAACTACATGCTTACCTATCGGAAGTCAGATAACTTAGAGGTCATTGGGTATTCTGACTCTGATTTTGCGGGATGCCCGGATAGCAGACGTTCCACATCTGGTTACATTTTCCTTTTGGCTGGAGGGGCTATTTCCTGGAAGTCTGCCAAGCAGACTTTAGTGGCTCCTTCAACCATGGCAGCAGAGTTTGTGGCCTGTTTTGAGGCATCAAATCATGCTTTGTGGCTGCGAAATTTTGTCTCAGGCCTAAGCATCATTGGAAGCATTAAGAGGCCATTGAAGATTTATTGTGACAATAGTGCAGCCGTCCTATACTCTAACAACAACATGAGTTCCACAAAGTCGAAATTCATCGACATCAAATATCTTGTTGTGAAGGAAAGAGTTCAAGAGAAACAAATTTTGATAGAATATATAGGGACCAACTTTATGCTAGCAGACCCACTAACCAAAGGCTTGACACCTAAAGTTTACCACGAGCACATTGCTCATATGGGTATTGGTTTTGAGATTGCCTTAGATTAGTGGGAGTCTTTTTCTTGTTTTCCCTTATGTTCTAGAATTTTGGCATTGATACAGACTTTATGTTATTTTGACTTTCTGCAGAATTAAGTTGTTATTATTAAATGTGTTTGTATCATATTATATGCAAAACAAATTTTGCATTTTCAGCAACTTCAGTTTGATCTCACTAAAGACTTAAGTTGGACCAGTTGGAAATAGGCATGACATGAGATCACATTGCATGAAATTTCCACGCCACTCATCCATATTGATCTATGTCATCGAGTATGTTAATATGATGGTCATCGGGGTATAGTCACAAAAGACGTTAGTGACGACAGCCGCGGTGGTCTCATTGTTGATATATGAGGTGGACCAGATTGTATAGAGAAATCTAAAGATAAATAGCATTCGGATGCCGGCCTAAAGAATTATGATATAATTAGTGTAATATATTGCCCAAGTGGGAGATTGTTGGAATATTTTATTCCAATATCATAAATAATGGGCATATATTCTTTATTAATTATATTAGCTATTTATCAATTAGGAGCTTTGATTGATATGTGATCAAAATAAGTAAAAGGCTATATTGGATTTCTAATTATATAATTAATTAATTAATTATTATTGATATGGGCCCAATATGAGTGGATGTCAGTGATAGCCCATTAGAGGGATAATGGGAACCCTAATAGACTGTCACACTATAAGTAGGCTATGGTCCCCAATATACCGGACTAACCGCAACACACACGTTTACTCTCCTCTCCCCATCTGAAGAGAGTCTAAGGCATTAGGAGTCCCGGTTGAGGAAGAACCATAAAGCCAACGAGTAGCTTTTGCTCGTTTTCACTCACTCTTTCTTCTCAGGATTCGTTCTCCACTTCTTTGCTATGGATCCAGGTATTTATCTAATCCTTGATATATCAACATGTCGTAGATCCTAAGGTTATCAAGGTTATGGCTTTGTTCTTGATTATATAGAAGCATGCTTGTATGTCTTTGTTTTCCGCTATAGTATATTCGTGATTATAAGCATGTCTTGTAGATAGATTAATTCCTACAATATAAATATATGTTTTCCTCACAACTTAATCATATGAATTTTTTTATTAACTAATAACATATTTGGACTAGTGAGTGTCTTAAAGCTCGACCGGGATAGCTAAGTACCCTACCAATGGGATAGCTAAGCCCGACATTGGTTCATTGGGATTTATTATGTCGGGACTTATGTTTAAGTTCCTCTATGAATGTGAGAACCTCGTCTGTGAATAATAAGTACTACCCTAGTTTCAAATATAAGCAACAAAATTCTAATATTTTGTGGTTTAAAATGTAAGCAAATCTTAACTAATTCCATCTATTTTTATAACATTATTTCTAAAATATCATTAAATTAATTTTATTTTTATTTTTCAATGTTTTCATGGAACAAGTTCCTATAAATGATAGTTTGGAGAATATTTATGTGAGATAAGAGTAGTTCCTATAAACCCGTAAAACCCTCAAGATCATTTTGAGGCTTCTTGGATCATCAATTTTTTAGGATTTTGTGGTGTTGCATGTAGTGTTATCAAACTCAAACTGATCATCATCTCAGTTAGAGTATAAGGTCGGCGGGTTACTGTTTAGAAAGAAGGGTTACTAATTGAACTGCATGACTAGTATAAATAAAATTTATAGTAAATTAATATGAGAATTAGAAAGATATATAATATTATAAGTCAATATTTTTCAATATGAATCGATAGAGTATTAAAATAAATTTTGAAATGAATAATTATTCATATTCAACAATATTCTAATTAATAAATAGGCTAAATACCACTTTTGGTCATTTATCTTTGCTCCAAGTTTCACTTTTGTCATTTATCTTTTTTTTGGTCCGTTTTGGTCCTTTATATTTCATTTTCGTTTCATTTTAGTCCCTACCGTCAATTTAAGTTAATGGACGCCACGCTGACAGTTAACTGCTGACGTGGCATCTTATGTGTGATGTATGACATGACATTCATTAATTGAGGTGTCAAATATATGCATTTTTTAATTCTAAGTTAATTTTAAAAAAAACATAAATAAACAAATAAATTAAAACATTAAAATTAAAAACAAAAAGGTGAAAATGAAAGGGGAAATCAGATCTGTTGGAAGAAGAACCAACACACTTCAAGCAAAGCAAGATTCAGAAAATTGCAACTACCTGATGATTGATGAACCACTGAGATGTGATGGTTGTGGTGTAGGAAACGAACTGGGTTTGGGTTATAGGTTGCGACAGTGAAGGAGAGAAGAAAGATGGGTTTGATGATTAAAGTGAAGGAATAGGTCGATTATGGGTTTTGGTTTTGGTGAACAGTTGTGATGGTGAAGTAGGGATGAGAGAGGGATTTTGCTTTCTTTTGATTATGGGGTTTCGGTTATGGAGTCTGTTATGGAGTTTCGGTTTTGGTGAGCGGTTTCCGTTATGGAGTCGACGGTGTAGTTGCCGTTGTGGAAGGTGTGAAGAGTGGTGGTACAACTTTGGGTGTGAACAAAGATCTGATTTAGGGGATTAAAGATGGATTCTGGGTAACTATTTTTGTTTCTTCTTCTTCCAAACAAGATCTGATTTTCCCTTTCTTCTTCTACAAAAGTGGTATTTAGCCTAATAAATATAAAGAATCTAAAATTTATGGAATGTGATAGAAAACATTAGATGTTAAATAAGTATAGCATATATACGGAGTATATAATAAACATATAAGTATAAAAGTACATTGTAAATGGATAGAACTATTTTCACGTTATATTAAATGTAAATAATTTGTGAAAATAAATAAGTTTAAATAATTATCATGTTATTATAAATTTTTATGTTATATTAAAATAAATATAAATATAAATTTAAAATTGAAAAATTAAGTTAGGTTGTTTGTCTTTTTTTAAGTATTTTAGTTGCTTGTCTAAATATTAAAGATTAAAGATTCTAGTGGTGATAATTTTTTACTTTGAAAGGCCTAATCGGTTACTAGCATTATTATCTCATAAAAGGGAAAAAAAGTAAATTCATCCAACAAAATAAAAGGGGAAAAAGTTGAAATAGGGAAATAAGGGTTTAGGGACATATTTGTCAAAAAAAAGGGTTTAGGTGGACATCTATTTGGCAATTAGTTGAGGCATTGAAACACTCGATAGGTATGGAGGCTTGAGTTACAATTGTTGCGCTGGAGAAAAGGATCAAACCCAAACTTGTCGTAATTTGTTGTGCTTGGTTGTTTGGAAGGAAAGATTGCAATATTGTGCATTTCAAGTGGCCTTTTTGTTCATCAATCACATGCAGCATATGATCATATAATAAATTACATCATTGTTGTATATAGGTAGTAGTCAATTACATTTAATATAAAATAATTATAAATAATAGCTAAAGAAAATACATTAAAAAAATTCACTTGTTTTTTTTGATAAAAAAAACTCATTTGTTAGTTGTTGTTATATAAACGTCCAATCACTAGATTAATTGCAATATACAATACCTAATTGATAATGACTTATTATAATTATTTTCAGATGAGGAATCAGTTGCATTAGTTTAGCATATGATCAATTCAGGTACTGAATTTGTTTTATTTAGTAGTATAATGAACGTATGTGATAAATTGACAAATTGATATGATTGTTCACCTGATTATAAATGAGTTATTATTATAATTTCAAATGAGTAAACGGTTGCATAAATTCAGCATAACTTCATCTAAATTTTTGTCACCAGAAAAATTAGATATCTTGTAGACAACTCCTTCCTACAGATCTCTCTGAAATCGATAAATCAACTGTTTCTTAACAGTTGCAGCAATTCTTCTTTTTTTTTTTGACAAAGACAGTTGCAGCAATTCTATCCCCCTACTTTTGGCAGACAAGAAGAAAGATAAATGTTAGAATATGTATAGTAAATAGACAACAACTTAATAAAAAATTGAGGTAACAGATAGAAACCCACGGATCTCTCCATAAGCACAAGTTCCAGGGAGAAAGGGTTTCTCCCTCTAGACAAATCAGCTACGGTCCACATGCGTATCACTCGGGTAACAACACAGAAATTCACATTTGTAGGCTTAATATTCTCAACAGAAGTGTTTGTTGCCAGCTGCCATTGGTGATAAATTTAGCAGGAAGACTGTATGTTTATACTACTTTTGATCTTTTACTTGTTTGTGTTTTGTGCTGAACAGTTGGGCCTAGGTATAGTACTTTTGATGTACACGTAGGGTATTATGGCGCCTAAATTATGCATTTTGAAATTTTTAAATTTGAAAATTATAAATTATTGAGTGGTGGACAATCAGTGTTATGTTAATTACTGTAACTGATTGTTTTTAAAAGATATTAATAAATTCCCGCATCAATTGCTGTAATTAATGAAATTATGAAATATTAGTTGGCAATGCTAATTTACAATACCTTTTTGTAAAATTGAAACTGACTCAAGTTTATGTTATCTGTTGGTATGCAGCAAAATGACATGAAGCCTAAAATAGGGAACAAACAAAGCATGGAGTGATACACATTAGTGGTTGTTCCACTAATTCACTGCTGCTTGATTTTTTACAAAAGTCAGATACCTAGTGAGTCATATAGTGATCATACAATTGCAACAATGCTGACTTATTTTAAACAATATTAAAGTTTGTTGATATAATAAAATAAAAATATTTGAAGTTAATAAAAAACATAAGAAAATAGGAATAAGTAACATCATATTTAAATAATTACTTGGTAATTCATTAAATTTGTTTACAAATTTTATGTGATTACATAATACCATATTAATATTTTATTTGGAAAATTAATTTAGTCACTTAAAAAATATTGTTAACACTTATGATTAAACACAATGGAGAATGGGATGATAAATTAATCAATACAATTTTTGTAAATTACTTAATATTTACCAATTTATTAAAAAAGTGATTAATTTTTTTAAGCAAAAAAAGAGATTAATTATTAATTCATGTTAATTTTAAATTTTCCATAACTACTGTATGTGGGTTTTAACCGTATGGGGATAGAAAAATATAAATAAAAAAGGTTTTTATTTGCCCTTTAATTAGTTAAATTAATCAATACCATCGAATATTAAAAAGTTATTAAATTATTAAGCCTCTAAATTAATTCTTTTTGTATAGTTATTGATTGAATATTCACCCAAAAAGTTTTGTTGTTACAGCTCGCATCACAAACCATCACAAACCATCCAACCAAAAGCAATAGAGTCTTTTAAGATGAAGACAACCGAACTTGAGTGATCGACTACTTTAAGATGAATATGATACCTATAAACAACCAAAAAATAAGTTACTAAATTTCAACGGATCTGGGAACAAACTAATTTAAAAATTGCAATTCACCTGTGAACTGAAATGATTTCGTCAATATGGGTCATGACTGTTGCACCCCGAAAAATCCTTTGGAGGGATTTCTCTTCGCACAACATGAATTGGAGTCGCCACCAATATTTTTTTAGAGGTAAAACATTGAAAAAAACCTTTCTTGAAAGACAATGGTCCTTGGAACCACGAGATTTGAGTTCGGGGGTCGGTTATGCATGGGGAAGGTATGAACACCCCACACATCCTTTCTACTGAAAGGGAACCTCGATTTGACATGTGATTTAAAAGGTTGATTCAAGAAATGCTTTGTTTTTATCTCTCTTTATCTCTCCTTACTTTATGGAAAAACTTAAGGAAAATTTAATCTTTTGCGCTTGACGGGAGGGCACCGTGCCTACGTATCCTGGGGAGGGAATCAAAGCAACGTAGTTCTTGTTTTCGAAAATTGTTTTGTTTTTAGAAATTGCCTTGTTTTGGAAAAGGGTTTGATTTTTTTGAAAAGAAAATGGTTTTCATTTGTCGTGCTTGACGGGAATGTGACCCGCTCCTACGTATCTCCCAGTGCGATGGAGAATTCAAAACTTACGTAGTTCTCGGTTGTCGAGAAAAGGTTTTTATTTTTTAGTTGTTTAATTGTGAAAATTGAATGTTCACAGTGATCAAACAACAAAGGTTTCGAGTGATCACCACTAGCATCCCAATATTGACGATCGTGCAAGCAAAGGCTTCGCATTATCCTCAACAAAGTTTTTAATTTGTGAAATGAGAGTTCTTTTGAAAAATGAGTGTTCATGATAATCAATTGAGCAAAGACTCCAAGTGATCACCACTAGCACCCCATTGTTGACAATCGTGCAAGCAAAGGCTTCGCATTATCCTCAACAAAGTTTGATTTGTGAAAAATAGTTTGAAATTGTTTTGAGAAGAAGTGAAGTTGTTTATCAATGATTATGTAAATGCAAAAAAAATGTTTTGAAGTTGGAACGTTACTAACGAGTAACAAGTTGTTCTTTGTATGCAACATGGTTTTGAAGTTTTGGAGAGTTACTAACAAGTAACAATTGGTGGAAATCAAAACAAGCAAATTGTGAACACCAATTCAACATTTTAATGCACCACAACAATTTAATGCATCAAGGCTCTAAGTGGCCTATCCTTTGCCAAAACTTCACAAGCTTCAAACAACAATTTACATTAAACTCAAAGAGCAAAGAAAGCATGATTAAACTTGAGGATGCATCAAGGTCATTGGAGACCAATCATGTGCGCAAATTCAATTGTTTATAGACCCCTTTTTGCTCACATTTCACAAGCACATCAAATGGGAATTGAATTTTTAAATGCTTACAAGCATAGGCATCAAGGTTGAAGTAACCTATCTCTTGCCAACTTAGCATAACCCAAGATCATTTGTGGATCATAAATGAACCAAAACCCAAATTCATTTTCTCAAATCACAAATTAATCATCAATTTATTTCAACAAGTCAACCAAATCAAGCAAGCAAATGACACTAGCAAGACTTAGGAACATTTATTCACAAGATCCAAGCGATCAAACACCAAAATCAACAACTATTCATATTTTTTGATTTTTGTGAAAATAAGAAGGCATGAAATATGAATATTTGCAAAATCAAACAACATGTTTGGACATGGGAACTTCAAAATCAAGCCCCAATAACAAGATTGCATAAAGAAATGCATCAAAACTCGATTAAACCTATTTTATACTAAAGGTGCGAAACATTCATATCTTCCTAACACAATTTTATTTCACAAAATGCAACAAGCAAAATGATAACAACACAAATGAAAATTTATTCAAGGGTGAGAAGCAATCTCAAACACCCAAGCCTCCCTAAGTGCTTGTCAAAATGTTTGAGACACCTCTCACCAACAACAATCAACAAATCAACAATATAACAACACTAAAATGCATGAATATGGTAGGATGAAAAATTAGAAACATGATATCTACATTTTGATGCAAAAAAGTTGAAGATGATGCTAGGTTTTAAGAAGTTTACCTCAAATCCAAGCTAAGGAATGACTAATATGAAGAACAAGACCACAAATCAACTTGAATCTTCACCAAACTTCAATGAAACCCACGAAATGCTTGCTTAAAAATGCCCTTTGATGGTGAAAGCTTGAATTAAATTAGGAGAGAAGGAAGATATATGAAGTAGGAATGGAAATGAGGTGAGAAAATGGTGATTTGGTGAAGGAGAAGTGAAAAATTGATGGAGGAAGAGGGTGATATGATTTCGGCCAAGAGAGGGAATTAGGAGAGGGAGTTGTGTGCTAGGGTTGTGTGAGTGAAAATGAGGCCAAGAGCTTTCCTTCTTCTTTGTGAGATGAGGTTAATAGGGTATATATAGAAAGCAATTAGGTTTAAGGGTAGTTAGGTCATTGTGCACTAGTTGTGCTCTAGGATTTGATTTTAATTTTGAATCAAAGGCTAGGATTGAGGCTCACATGGATTGAGGACATTGAGAAAACACAAAATGAGAGAATAGAGAGGGATAGGCGCATAAATGGGAGGGGTCCTTGGTGACCAAGTTTTGCTAGTTGTCATCTTGTACTATTGTACTATTATATGACCATTCCATTATCCCTTCATTTTTTATTATTCTTCTTAGGATAATTGTACAAAAATACACCCAATTTAGGCCACATACTAGGAATCTTAGGAATATGCCATTTTATGTGATCACCATGACCAAAAATGTCATAAAAATAACATCTTGAAATTTTTGTAGAATATTCCTTTTTGATGCCTTTTTTGAATTTGAATTTTGTGCACAATGTATGCATGCATGCGCATACATACATACATGACCAAAAATGTTTTGCCTCAAATAAATTTCTCTAAAATTGCACAATGATTCTTGATGAGAAATTATCTTATTTTTGACAATGACCAAAATACCCTTTTGCCCTAAAAACCTTGTTTTTTAACAACAAATGCATTTCCACTCTAACAATGAATTTAAAAGCCCTAGAATGACTTTTAAAACCCAAAAATGCATGCACAATGCTCTTCACTCTTCAAAATAAAACCACACTTCTCAATTTATTTATTTTTTGCGGAAAATTAGGGTTTTAAACCTAGGCGGACAAAATTAGGGTATGACAATGACTATGTTAGGAGAGCCCTGAGACGATTTTAAACGTAAAAAAAATCAAATATGTTCGATAACTTGGGAAATCAAAAAAAATTATAAGTTAATTAAAAAAATAGGAATGGTGTGTTCCGAAATAGTGACCGAAACATAGTATTATATAAATTGGAGAGGAAATGAAATAAATTGGATATACATTTGTGCCAATATGGTGTAGTGCATTCAAGTTGATATTATGAAGAAATAAGAAATCAACAGCCATTTCAGCACTGAGTTCCATTTTTTCCTAACAAGTAAATAGAATTACTGAAAAAAATAGCTAATGTGTAAAGGAGAAGAGCATAAAATATGTTGGATGGATGGTTGTGATACCAATGGAGTCTATTTATAGAGTTAGTATAGATGTTAGTGGTATCAAAATGTTTTGAAATTGAAATTTAAAAAGTTTGGACATTAATGAAACCAAATGTCTTTCTTATTTCTAAGTGTATCAACCAAGGACAAAAATGAACTAAAAACACGTTTTTACTCGTTGAGAGTTTATTTCAGAAAATGGTAAAAGAAAACGTGAATTTAATTATTCCGGGACATTAATAGTGTGACATTTTTTCTAAGAACTTTTTAACGAAGCTTGAAAATTCTAGAATGTAACATATTTTTTTAAAATTTAATTTGTGATATGTGATATTAGCATAATTGGCTATAAAGAAGAAAAAGAATAATTTTATTTGTTTCTAATATTAAGGCAGAGAGTGAAATAATTAAATTATAATAGAATTTTCAAATATAAAAAAGTACTTAGAAAATTAGATTACATGTATGCTTGTCACATTAACTTGTTTATAAGTGAAAAAAGAGTTATGTTTTGCCACGTTCTTTCTTTAATGATGACCATATGTATGATTGTACCAAATTATTATTATTATTATTATTATTATTATTATGCATTACGTGACATCTCTAAGAAACTAACATTTAAGAATTTGGGCCTTAAGATACATTCCAAAATGTATTTTAATAATTCATAAATCCTAATTTTCTTAATTTTGAAATATAAAATAAATAAGATAGATTGAATATACATGAAAAATATTTAATAAGTGATTCATTATAATTTTATAAAAAAAAAGAGATTAATTACAATATTTATAAACTTCTCCTCACATAAAAATTAAATTAGTCATTTAACTTATATTCATAATGAAAATAATTTATATAATATAAGTTTTTAATTAACCGTTTTTTAGAAAAAATACTTAAATAACTCTTAATGAAAAAAGTCTTTGAATGTTGATAATTAAATAATTAAATTAAATTAGAAAAACATGTTATTTAGTCATTATTATGCATAGTATCTGTAAAGCATTAATTACAAAAAGGATATTAATGACTAAATTGTTGTAGAAGTGACACATGGAATAGCAATAAATGAGATTCATTCTCAAATGTTATATATATAGATTAATAGGTAAAAGGGCTTTTGGTTAGTAGATTAATAGATAAATGAGATTCATTCTCAAATGTTATATATATAGATTCATTCTCAAATGTTATATATATAGTCATTATTATGCATAGTATCTGTTTCTTTTTCTTCTGTTTCTTTTTCTTCTGTATCCTTTCGCCCTTCTGGGATGCGAATATGAAAGTATAATGCTCTACTGTTTGACGACATGGATGATATAGGAATGATGAATGATATGAAAATGTTTTTTTTTTTTGCTGGTTAAATCAATCCGCGGGACTTGTGGCACTTGACACGAAGACCGTTCCAGGATGGTGATAACGCAAGGGTTGCGCGCTGGTTTGCAATGATCTTGTTATTTTTAAGGTGGCAGTGCATGTGACTGTTTTTTTTGCAACTTTACCCATTTTGGGAAACCATTTTTCCTTTTGTGATTTTCAAAGATTTCGTAATAATCTGTAATGCTCTGAATGTATGCACATGTTTTGCAATTCAATTTCATCAATCATAAAATCATTATTTTGAAAGAAACTGAATAAATGAAAGTAAAGACACGAAAAGCACACATATGAAAGAAAAGCTGGACTTTTGCTGATATGGAAACTGGTCGTGCAGAAAGTCACGCCAGTTGAAAGTACAATTGTAATCTTTATTCTAAACTGATAAAATACAAGAAAAAGGAACAGATCCTGTGATTCTATCCTTGAAGTAACGGTGCCCACCGTTCATACTTGTGACCTTGATCAACCCCTTATCCAAATCTTCGGGAGTGCTGTATGCCCTTGTTTATTTTCATGCCCAAGTTTTCTGACCCTAATTTTTGCCTGGATCGCCCTTTGCGGGTTTTCAATCCACCGGGTCGCTCTGATTTTGCCTAGGCCGCCCTTTCGGGTTTTCAACCTAGCGAGCTAATTCTTCCTTGGCTTATCTTTCTCTTTTTCTATCTATTTCTTTAGGCATAGTACTTCTTTACCACATCTAAGTTCACTGGGTTTGGGATTTCATCTCCATCCATGTTTGCAAGAATTAATGCCCCTCCGGAGAATGCCTTCTTCACCACATAAGGTCCTTCGTATTTGGGAGCCCATTTGCCACGGGGATCCGTCTGGATTGGCAAGATCTGTTTGAGCACGAGGTCTCCTTCTTGGAATTCCCGAGGACGGATTTTCTTGTCAAAAGCCCTCATCATCCTCTGTTGGTACAGCTGACCATGGCACAAGGCGGCTACTCGCTTCTCTTCAATGAGATTCAATTGGTCAAAACGAGCCTGAACCCACTCTGCTTCTTCTAATTTGGTCTCCATCAATACCCGCAGCGAGGGTATTTCAACCTCAATGGGGAGAACAGCTTCTGACCCATAAACCAACGAGTAAGGGGTTGCCCCTGTAGATGTACGCACCGAGGTTCTGTACCCATGCAAGGCGAAGGGGAGCATCTCATGCCAGTCCTTGTAAGTTTCTACTATTTTCTGTACTATCCTCTTAATATTCTTATTGGCTGCCTCAACTGCCCCATTCATCTTCGGACGGTAGGGAGAAGAGTTGTGATGTTGGATTTTGAAGTCCTTGCATAAGTCCCTCATCACCTTGCTGTTCAAATTACTGCCGTTGTTTGTGATGATTTTGTTCGGAAGGCCGTAGCGGCAAACCAAATCTTTCTTGATGAACTTAGCAATCACTGAACTTGTTACATTGGGATAAGAAGCAGCCTCTACCCACTTGGTGAAGTAGTCGATAGAAACCAGGATGAAACGATGACCATTTGAAGCTTTGGGTTCAATAGGACCAATGATGTCCATGCCCCACATTGAGAAAGGCCAAGGTGCACTCAGGACATTCAGAGAGGTTGGTGGTACATGGATGTGATCTGCATAAATTTGACATTTATGGCACTTTCTTGCAAAGCTATAACAGTCAGATTCCATTTGCAGCCAATAGTAACCTGTTCTCAGGATCTTTCTAGCCATTGTGTGCCCACTGGAATGAATTCCAAATGAGCCCTCATGAACATCTTGCATGATCTTTATTGATTCCTCCCTTGTTACACATCTGAGGAGAACCAAGTCATGGTTTCTCTTGTAAAGGACGTCTCCACTCAAGAAGAAACCCATTGACAGCCTCCTGAGTGTTCTCTTATCATTTTCTGAAGCGCCGGGGGGATATTCTCTGCTGGTGATATACTGTTTGATGTCATGGTACCAAGGTTTACTGCCTGATTCCTCTTCAACTGCCATGCAATGGTAATAAGCAGGTAGACCCCGGTGTTGGACTCTGACACACGTCAAGTTCCTGTCACAGTTGACGTTGAACATGGAAGACAAAGTGGCCAAGGCATCGACCAGTTGATTCTCATTGCGAGGTATGTGCCGGAAGGTGATCTCTTCAAAGGGCTTGATTAGCTCTTGAATGTAGTCACGGTAAAGGATCAAATCAGGGTTTCTTGCTTCCCAATCACCTTTTACTTGGTGAACAACTAGAGCTGAATCCCCGGACACGTCGAGCCTTTTGACTTTCCAATCGAGGGCCGCTTGTATGCCTAAGATGCACGCCTCATACTCTGCAATATTATTTGTGACGTAGAAACTCAGCCTTGCCGTGAATGGTATGAAACGATTGTCCGGGGAGATCAACACTGCTCCGACCCCGTGCCCCCACATGTTAGAGGCACCATCAAACAGTACTCTCCACCTTTCATCATCTTGGGATTTTCCTTCGTCGAACAATGCCATGATGTCTTCATCTGGGAATTCACATTGCATGGACTGGTAATCCTCAGCCGGTTGATGTGCCAGATACTCTGCCAATGTGCTGCCTTTAACCGCCTTTTGGGTGACATGCTGGAGGTCATATTTTGATAAAAGCATTTGCCAACGAGCAATTCTACCTGTGAGCGCAGGTTTCTCAAATATGTACTTGATTGGATCCATCTTAGACACCAACCAGGTAGTGTGACTCAACATGTACTGTCTCAATCGATGCGCTGCCCAGGCAAGGGCACAACAAGTCTTCTCCAATGGTGAATACCTGGTCTCGCAATCGGTGAATTTCTTGCTCAGGTAGTAGATTGCATGTCCTTTCTTCCCCGACTCATCGTGTTGCCCCAGTACACAACCCATGGAATCGTCCAACACTGTAAGGTACAGAATAAGAGGCCTGCCGGACACAGGTGGCATTAGGACTGGCGGATTCTGAAGGTACACCTTGATTTTCTCGAAGGCTTCTTGACATTGATCATTCCACTTCAACTCTTGGTTTTTGCACAACAGTTTGAAAATCGACTCGCAGGTAGTGGTCAACTGGAAGATGAATCGGGAAATGTAATTCAGCCTTCCAAGAAAACCACGAACTTCTTTCTCTGTTTTTGGCGCCGGCATCTCGAGGATAGCACGCACTTTGTCCGGGTCTACCTCAATTCCCTTCTGGCTAACAATGAAGCCCAACAATTTTCCTGACCTCACTCCGAATGTGCACTTGGCGGGATTCAGCCTGAGTTTGTACTTTCTGAGGCGCTCGAAAAGCTTCTGCAGGTTAACAACATGCTCTTCATCGGTCCTTGATTTGGCGATCATATCGTCCAACAAACTTCAATCTCTTTATGCATCATGTCGTGGAACAGAGTCACCATTGCTCTTTGATAAGTTGCCCCGGCATTCTTCAATCCGAAAGGCATGACCTTATAGCAGAAAGTTCCCCAAAGGGTTATGAAGGTGGTTTTCTCCATATCCTCTGGAGCCATCTTGATCTGGTTGTAACCTGAATACCCGTCCATGAAGGAGAACATTGAGTGTTGCGCTGTGCTATCCACCAGAACATCGATGTGAGGTAGAGGGAAATCATCTTTAGGACTTGCTCGGTTTAAATCACGGTAATCGACACACATCCGGACCCTTCCGTCTTTCTTGGGGACCGGGACGATGTTGGCTACCCACTCAGGATATTTTTCCACTGCTAAGAACCCTGCGTCAAACTGTTTCTTGACCCAATCCCTGATTTTCAAGGACATCTCTGGCCTCATTCGCCTCAATTTCTGTTTTACAGGAGGATATTCTGGTTTTACCGGCAATCTGTGCTCAACAATCTCTGTATTCAATCCCGGCATGTCTTGGTAAGTCCATGCGAAAATGTCAACATAGTCAAACAGGAGCTGAATCAACTTCTTACGTTCACAATTCCCCATCGCGGTACCAACCTTGATCTCTTTTCTATCTTCCTCAGTACCCAAATTAACCATTTCTGTGGGCTCCCCATGGGGCTTGATGACCTTTTCTTCTTGTTCTACCATTCTCATAATTTCTGGAGGAGTATCCCAACTATCCTCAACATCTTCCTCGGTTTGGTTAACCGGGTAATCAAAGTCACAGTATGAGTTATGGGCATTATTACTTTCAAGAATTGTATTCGATCTGCATTAAAATGGAGTGGCGAATAAAAATAAAGAAAAGACACGCAAATGAGAGATGAAGAAAGAGAATTTTATTGAAAATTCCAAAATAACAATTTATTCATTGATGAAGTTTGACGAAAACATGCATGCCCGAATGAAATATCCCAAGGCCTTGGGCAGAGCCGAGGAATTTTGCATTACGAAGAAAATTACTTTAAATTGAAAATCACAGGGAAATCTAGGGCCTCCCAGTTTTGGAGCTTTTCTTTCGCAGCACAACGGCGCACTAAGCCGACAGCACCGTCACTCGAGCCTGAATCTTCTTCAATCACATTGACCTGGTCAGGGTCCAGCATGTCTACACTTCGGAAGTTGTTCCTAAGATCACCGACGACCATCCCTCCCTGGTTGGGGGTCTTTCCTCTGAGCTTTGCCAACCATTTCTCTCTTCTATCAGCTGCTAGCCTCTCTCGGTCTGCAGGGCTTGGGATGTACCCAATACCGAACCTTTCAGTATTCCCTTTCAGCAGGACGGGTGCTACAATTCCTTGAGCAGCTTTTCCCAGGCCTTTTCCAACCTGATACCCATATCCTAGCATCACCTTTGCAACCATCATGTCCGCCTTGGACACCTAGGCTTCAATTGGGGAGGCTCACTCCCAACAAAGATAGCATTTGAGATCTCCAATCCCTGGAAGGCAGTCTCAAAAGACTCCTCTGCTGCTTCAACGTAATATTCTGGTAGTGATCGGTTTATCATCATCTCCTCCTCCCCGAAGATTACTATCAACTTGCCCTCGGCCACAAACTTGAGTTTCTGATGGAGCGAAGATGGCACTGCCCCAGCGGCATGTATCCAAGGTCGTCCTAACAGACAGCTATAAGAGGAAGCTATATCCATGACTTGGAATGTGACATAGAACACTTCAGGACCCACCTGCAAAGGCACCTCTACTTCTCCAAAAACTTCTTTCACAGACCCATCAAATGCTCTAACCAAGGTGGAGCTAGGCTTCAGATATGAGCAATCCACATCCAACTTATCCATTGTGGACTTGGGCAACACATTTAATGACGAGCCATTGTCGATGAGCACTCTGGCCAGCATGTAGTCCCCACACTTGACAGAGATGTGAAGGGCTTGATTGTGATTCTTCCCCGCCGGAGGTAGCTCAGCGTCTGTGAAGGTCAAGTAGTTGGATGCCACTATGTTCCCAACAATACCATCAAGCTGGTTGACCGTAATGTCATGGGGTACGTGTGCTTCATTCAGGATTTTCAACAGTGCAGCTCGGTGTGCCTCGGAACTAAGCAACAACGAAAGCATTGAGATTTTGGCCGGGGTTTGATTTAACTGGTCCACCACCCGGTACTCACTTTGTCTCATTACTTTCAGAAATTCCTGAGCTTCTTTGTCTGATATTTCTCTAACTTCCACAGTTTCCTTATCTTTTCCCTTACGGGCCCTTTCTTCAGCTTCCTTTGATTGTTCCTTTCTAAGATTTTCAGGAACATACATCATTCCACTCCTTGTAATTCCACTACTCCCAGCAATGTTTGTTATATCCAACACGCCCTGAGGGACCTCTGCTTGCATTTGCACGTTGCAGCTCCAGGGAATAACCCTAGTCTCTCTACTAGGGGTAGCAGCAGGTACCGGAATAACAACAGTCAGAGGTCTTGCCACAACTGAGCTTGAATTCAGACTGCAAGGGATTTCAACCAGTCTCCTGAAACCTCTGTTGTTTGATTGCAGAGTAGATACACTTTCTTCCTTTTCCTGAACCCCAACCTGGACCAGGTGTCTGTCTAACAGCTCTTGGAGGATGGGTTTGAAGCTCTCACAGACCCCAGCACAATAAGGGTCATTGCAGATGTCTCTTCTGGCACACCCTTCTTCGATGATACCACAACGGCATAGTGCAGCATGAATGATACTCAGGGGTGTACGAATGCACTCCACTTTCCTAATTAAGTACTGACCACCCTGATCATTAATGGCATTTGCAGTGGGCCCACCATGCCCCGGCAACGGGTTGGTGGCTACATTAGGTTGCTGAAATGATATACTTTTTGCATCAAGCAGGTCTTGTACAACGTACTTGAACGCCTTACAATCCTCCACCACATGACCTACTGCCCCAGAATGAAAGGCACAGGTAGCATTTGCATTATACCCTCTGGGATAGGGAGGCTGATATGGTTTCATCTGACGAGTGCTGATTAACTTGTTAGCAATGAGATAATTGAACAAATCCGTGTACGACATGGGGATAGGTTCAAAGACAACAGGCTTTTTTTTCATTGTAGTTTCTGTACTGATTGTTGGACTGGAATGGCTGAGCAGGCGGCGTCTGAGCATGAACTGGAATGGCTTGCGGGGGATTGTTGTGTGATGGACCGCTAGCTCCGATGATTGCATTAGTTTCTCCCTCCTTCTTCTTGTGGGAACCAGAAAAAGGCTTTTTCTGATGGGAAGGAGGTGTTGGGCCATGGGCTATTCTTCCGCTGCGCATGCCGTTCTCCACTCTTTCTCCAATGACAACCATCTCAGAGAAATTCGAAGCCACGCTGCCGACCAAACGATCATAGAACACTGGGGGAAGAGTTTCCATGAACATATGGACCATCTCTTTATCAAGCAGGGAGGGTTTTACTTGTGCAGCGAGGTTCCTCCACCTCTGGGCGTATTCCTTGTATGTCTCATTATCCTTCTTAGACATACATTGCAGCTGGGTCCTATCCGGGGCTAAATCACTGTTGTACTGGTATTGACGGATAAAGGCATCCGCCAGATCCTTCCAACAACGGATATTAGTTGGCTCCAATTGCATATACCATTCAAGGGGAGCTCCAGCTAAACTTTCCTGAAAGCAATGTATCATCAGGTTATCATCACGGGCGTGGGCAGTCATTTTCCGGCAATACATCGTCACATGGCTGCGCGGGCAGGTTGCTCCTTTGTACTTGTCGAAAAATGGTGCTTTGAACTTGGGTGGCAGGACTAGATTAGGGACCAAGCATAACTCATGGGCGTTCCTAGCCTGGGAACCTGTTCCTTCAACAGCTCTCAATCTTTCTTCTAACATCTGGTACTGACTTCTAGCTTCATCAGGGTAATTCGGCGGAAAACCACTCACACCGTAGTGAAGATTATTCATCGACACCACAGCTGGGGTCACATGTGGGTCACGTGAGTGAGCGATAATCTGAGGAATTGGACCCTGAACTTGTGGATGGATTATTGCTGGAGAATTGAAGCCAACCGGAGTTCCCGGGGTAATAGCAGGAGTAGGAATCTGAATTTGAACCTGAGGTGTCCCCGTTCCAACTTCATTCACAGCTGATTCAGGCTGGGCCTGTCCTGTGGTTCCCGAAGGACCACTTTCTGGGTTTGCACCGGCAGCAGGGGGTGTGTACCCTAATGGGAGGCCATAAGGAGGCCATTGCACGTTCTGGAGAGTCCGAGAGACTCTAGGAGGATCCACTCCTGCGGCAGCAGCACCTTCAGTTATGCCAGCATCCCTTAAGGCACTTAACACTCTTATGACCTCTGCCATTTGAGCTCTTATAACTTCCATCTCAGCCCTGATTGCTCGATTCTCTTGATTCTGATCATGCTGACCCTGACCATTTGGATTCGGACCTTCTGGAACTACATCATTCTGGATTGGTTGATGATTGCCCAGATTCGCGTCGTCTTGATTGTTGGCCATATTTCTTGCCTGTGATCGCGTCCAATACCGATGATTAACCAGCTTGTCTTACTTCTTAAGATGGAACATTTTTTTTTTTTATGAACACAAAGACAAATGATGCAAATGCAATGCAATATGCATGTTATTATGTTTATTGCCGGGAATTGCGGTGCAACTCGTCTTGTCATAGGTGTTAAGGTTCAGGTGTTTTTAGGATTGCAACAAAGTTGGAAGCAACAAGGCAAAACAAACATACTTCAATGGAATGCGAAGGGGTATCACAAATAGAAAGCAAATCAAAGTACAATATTCCTTAAGAGTGCAATACAATGATTTTAAACAAAGTACTATTTTCCAAAGAAAGTTACAACTTCTTAAAGAAAATTACAATTTTCTAAGGATCGCTACAATACTCTAAAGGGAACTTTAAAGACATATGGCTTTCAACTCCTCGCTCCTTTTCCTCTTCTTGCTCTCAGCTGCCCCCCGGGCTTTCTCCAGGAGTTCTTCTGTGAGAATCTTGCAGTACTCAACAAACTCACACACCTTGACAGGGGTGTTGAAAGGATTCATTTCTGCATCCGCCTTTCTTAGCTTCTTGGGAATGTCTCTCACAGCCTGATTAGCTAACCAAACTAACTTGGAGAATTTGTCTTTCCAATGTAAGCCTTCCTTTTTCAATTCCTCAAAGACTTGTTGACTTTTTACCTTACTGAGAAATTCCGCAAATTGACTCTCCCAATAGTCACTCTTCTCCCTTAGCCGGAGGTAAGACCCTTCCAAGTACTGCACATGATTGGCCAAGCTTTCCGACTTCCCTTGTTCCCTTCTTAGTGCTTGCTGATAATCCCTCAGGATCCCTTCAATAGATTCCCGATCTTGCTTGACACTCTTTAATTGATCTTCCAATTCAAGCTTCATCATTCGAGAGTCTTTTCTTGACTTAACTAGTGCGTGCCTGACTGCTTGTTCTTCTTTCCATGTGTCCTCATATAGCCTCTTCCATTTAATTGCTTCCGCTACAGCCTCATTCATCTTGGTAGTGCACCTCTTCACTTCCTCTTTGGCACCCTTCAAGTGCTTTTGCATTTCCCTCTTGCTTTTCCCCTCTATTTCAAGTTTTCTATTGACTTCCTCAATAGCTGCAGCTTGGAAAGCATTTTCATTTTCTAGCTTTTTCTTGTCTTGCATCATCTTTCTCAATCTATCTTGCAGAGCCCTTTTCTCTTCTCCCACCTTTGACATGGCCAACCTAACCTCTTCCAATTCTTCAATGGTAGGAATGTGAGGTTCTTGTATCTTTTCCTCAGGCAGTGGTACTCCTTGGTTGGATGACCGAGTTTCACTAATCCTCCCTTCAAGCCATTGAGAAAAAGAGATAGCAGTGGTCCTCCTGGTTAACTCTTCTCTGTCCTTCCGCACTACGGTTTCCCAAGCTTGCAGAACTCGCCGAAGTAGACTCTCGTCTTTAGGGATCCCCGTGTGGAGGTAAAAACGAAACAGCATAGCTTCGGAGGGTGAATCCCGCATAGGGTATCCGAGCTGTCGCAAGGTCAAAGAGGGGTTATAGTTTATGCATCCTTGGGTTCCCATGAGAGGAACGTTCTGAAAACTCCCACACCGAAATACCACTGAAGGCCTGTCTACCCAACATTTAGGTGAGAACCAACGAATCTGGAGAGCATCTTGGTTCTTGAAAGCATGCACCCACTCTTGAGAGTTCATAGTCTTCGGATTACAACCTAAGGCATAGGAAAGCAAATCCTTCACATCACTTTTGTTGGTACACACATGACTGATCAACCAAGCATATAACACAGGGAAGGAGCAACACATCTTATTCTTTTGGAATTCATGGTGGCGAGTGAAGGCACAGTATGTCTCTGCGAGGATTGCGGGAACCGGGTTGATAGGATTTTTTGCACATTTGAAGGCGAGGAAGACACCGATTGTAGTTTCACTCACATGCCTCTCTATCTGAGGGAAGAGCACAATGCCGAAGATGGTCAGAGCTAGTACTTGCTTGAAAGAATTCCAATCATCAGACACTACATAGCTGGTCATCAAACTCTCAAAGTATTCTTGAGGAAACCCAAATACCTTATTACGTTCTATCTTATGGGCCCGCACTTCCTCAGCACTGATTTGCAACAAGACAGCAAGCTTTTCATCAGAATAATACTCCCCTTGGTATTGATAAGGCTTAAACTTGGATCGATCAAAGCCCAAAATCCTATCATACTCTTCTAGGGTAGGCGCCATTTGAAAATTCTTAAAAATGAAACAGCGAATCTCCGAGTCATAGAACCGACACAGGGCAGCAATGGCACTCTCTTGCACTTCTAGTTGTAGCAGCTTGCGAATGTTCCCATAGGTTTTGTCAAAAGACCTGACCTCAGTAGGTCCTAGGAGGGATGCATACTCTTTCAGACTAGCCATATCAATCTCTTTCACAACAGGAAGCCTTGAATTGAAAACAGTTTTGCCTTTTGATTCCATCCCGTTTCTTACACACCTATGACAAGACTTTGTGTTACGTTGCGATCTCCGGCAAACAACTTTAATGCATGGAGGATGTAAAGAATGGAGGTTTTTTTTTCAAAATTTTTGTTAGATGCGAATGCAATGATGATGATGCAAAATGATGCAGATGTGATGATTATGACCTTTTATTTACATAGAAAAGAGAGAAGAAAATGATGTTTATTGGTGGCGGTTCAAAACATTTTTGAAAATACCCGCTATATGCCACCTCATATAGGTGTTTATGAGGGAAAAAGGAAATTACTTTCTACATTTTTGGTAAAAGAGTTTCGAAAGAGGATGCCTAAGCTAATGCAACACACAATTTGCGTGCCCCCGTGTCCTACAAATGGGTAAAGATCGTAGGCTCTAAAGTCAACGACAAGGGTAATCCTCCCATGTGGGTTCTGGTCACTGCCTCACAATGGCAACCAAGAGCTAAAGTCTCTCTCATGAATACACCCACAATCGTAGAGAGCTACCGATTGTGAGGTATCATGAAGAAAGCGCACTCTTGGGCGAAACTTTCATGAGAGCCAGATAGACAACGGTCTACGAATGGCAGTCACTACTCATTTCCACTCTCCTAGGGTTCTTTGCAGACCTTGGGTTTTAGGCCCCACTCAATGCTCACAAATATAAGGTGTGCAGTGTGTGATGAGGGCACAACACCTAAAAATCTACCCAAACCCCACCTGCAAAGGGAAACCAAAACAGTCCAGACAATATCAAGCAACAGCATGTCGTCTACCCTAGGGTTCAATATCATTTCAACATAAGTATACTAACCTAGGGTTCCAACAACAATCGCAAGCATTGCTTACCTTAAGAAAGGGAGCCTAGAGGAGGGGACATAATAGGATTAGGGGAAATGCATGAGCTTACCTCAAGAAAGGGAGCAAAGAAGAGGGGAACATGCTAGGATTGGGGAAATGTATGAGAAAAGCATATAAACGACGAAAGTAAGAGGAGAAGAAGAAGAAACTACTCTTATTTTACTCAATAAGCAAATATAGAAGAGGAAGAAGGCTAACACACAATGCACGCAAGCACAACATCACAAGAATGCACACGACAATTCTAAGAATAATGCAAGCATGTTTTTAAAGGCAAAGGAAAGAAAGAAGAAAGGGAAAGGAGGAGAGATATAACAAAGCATTCAAATCAACGAAATAAATCACATGTCGAATCGATTGGCTCGACCCACTAAAGAAAGGTCCCCAGCGGAGTCGCCAGCTGTTGCACCCCGAAAAATCCTTTGGAGGGATTTCTCTTCGCACAACATGAATTGGAGTCGCCACTGATAACTCTATTTTATATAGAGTTATTTGTGCTTTTTCACTTAGATAAATGCCCAATATCAAGTCTATTATATGTTAAATATGTTAGTATGAATAAAATAACAACATTTATGGTTTACAGATAAAAGAAGTCCATAACTTAGCATTTTATTGTATATTGGTATGTTTGATGTGTTTGTTCAGTGCAGCCGCAGTTTAGTGCAATTGCACCAGTTGATGCAACTGCACCAGGCAGTGCAATTGCACTTGGTGCAACTGCACCACTCTGTACCGAAGCAGCTCACAACCCCACATTGGAAGCACCTCAATTCTTACCATTGCCATAATGCTTAGTTGGATTGCTGCTTGCTCAGAAGTCACATGGGAACACATGGCCACTTGCAAAGGAGGCGCCTACAATCAAAAAGGCTTCACAAAGATCTATCTTACAAGACATGTGGCAACCATTTGTTGGACCTCAAATTAAGGATAAGTGTTGAAAGCCAAGCTGATCTTCAACTTTTAAAAAGTAACCATGGTTTGGTTAACTTAACTCAGCAAGGAAACCTCAACATGAAGGAAATCTCCAAGGCTATAAATAGGACTCAAATTCCTCACTTGAAAATATTCCAAATTGTAGAGAATCATATCATATATCATATAATCTTTTTATGTTATTTTTATTTTAGTTTTTCTTAGTTTCAAAGTTTTATTTTCTTATAGTTTCATAGTGTTAGTTTGAGAGGAAGGTAAGAGGAAGTTTACAACTTCTATCTCCACTTCTTCAAGGAGCTAATAGGTGCAAGAAATTAGTTGAAAGCAAATATATGCAAGAGTTTTCCAATTGTTACTATTTTGAATCCTCTTGTAGTTTTTCCTATTGCAATATGTTTCCACTCAATTATATTTGCTTTATCATGTCCAACATGAGCTAAACTCTTTTGAGTTGGGATGTTCTAGCTTTCCAATGATCTTTTGAGGAAAGTTATTGTGTTTTCAAGTGGTGTGCACTCTAGTTCTTGTGTTTAAATTCTTAATCTTGTTTAAGGTTGATCACTTAGAACAAGTAGAGTTATATTCACTTAATTGGCTTATAACTAGAAATCAAGAACTAAGTAAGGATAAGTGTTTAATAAAGCTTTTTGTTAAAACTTGTTTTAATGAAGTTAGCTTGTTAATTTCCTTGTTAATTCTTAACTTAAGGTTAACATAGTCCTTACATTAAAGTGTAGAGAACTTAAGATACAAGAGTGTACTTATTTAAGCAACTTGGATCATCTGTAAGGGGGCGAGAGAGGCACTGACAACCCTACTCTTTACCGCAAAAAAACAGGATCATATTGAGCTTATAACGAAACTCTGACGAAAGTAGCTGACCAGCACACACTGATGCAACTGCACTAAGTGCAATTGCACCACAAGAAAACACAATACACTCAAAAGTGACTTAGCTTGTGAAAACATTCCAACTTTCATTCTCAACTGATTTCTTACACAATTTACTTGCTTTCTGTTTAATTTATTTTCATTTCAACTTCAACCAAAACCCAAAATTTTGAATAGTGTAGTCACACTAGTTTGCCTTTCTTTACAAACAACACATAAGAGTTAATCCAATCTCTGTGGGTTCGATCTTTTATACTATAACTTGTGACTGTGTATACTTGCACATTTTGGTATCTATTTACACACCACCAGCCACCAATATTTTTTTAGAGGTAAAACATTGAAACAAACCTTTCTTGAAAGACAATGGTCCTTGGAACCACGAGATTTGAGTTCGGGGGTCGGTTATGCATGGGGAAGGTATGAGCACCCCACACATCCTTTCTACTGAAAGGGAACCTCGATTTGACATGTGATTTAAAAGGTTGATTCAAGAAATGCTTTGTTTTTATCTCTCTTTATCTCTCCTTACTTTATGGAAAAACTTAAGGAAAATTTAATCTTTTGCGCTTGACGGGAGGGCACCGTGCCTTCGTATCCTGGGGAGGGAATCAAAGCAACGTAGTTCTTGTTTTCGAAAATTGTTTTGTTTTTAGAAATTGCCTTGTTTTGGAAAAGGGTTTGATTTTTTTAAAAAGAAAATGGTTTTCATTTGTCGTGCTTGACGGGAATGTGACCCGCTCCTACGTATCTCCCAGTGCGATGGAGAATTCAAAGCTTACGTAGTTCTCGGTTGTCGAGAAAAGGTTTTTATTTTTTAGTTGTTTAATTGTGAAAATTGAATGTTCACAGTGATCAAACAACAAAGGTTTCGAGTGATCACCACTAGCATCCCAATATTGACGATCGTGCAAGCAAAGGCTTCGCATTATCCTCAACAAAGTTTTTAATTTGTGAAATGAGAGTTCTTTTGAAAAATGAGTGTTCATGATAATCAATTGAGAAAAGACTCCAAGTGATCACCACTAGCACCCCATTGTTGACAATCGTGCAAGCAAAGGCTTCGCATTATCCTCAACAAAGTTTGATTTGTGAAAAATAGTTTGAAATTGTTTTGAGAAGAAGTGAAGTTGTTTATCAATGATTATGTAAATGCAAAAAAATTGTTTTGAAGTTGGAACGTTACTAACGAGTAACAAGTTGTTCTTTGTATGCAACATGGTTTTGAAGTTTTGGAGAGTTACTAACGAGTAACAATTGGTGGAAATCAAAACAAGCAAATTGTGAACACCAATTCAACATTTTAATGCACCACAACAATTTAATGCATCAAGGCTCTAAGTGGCCTATCCATTGCCAAAACTTCACAAGCTTCAAACAACAATTTACAATAAACTCAAAGAGCAAAGAAAGCATGATTAAACTTGAGGATGCATCAAGGTCATTGGAGACCAATCATGTGCGCAAATTCAATTGTTTATAGACCCCTTTTTGCTCACATTTCACAAGCACATCAAATGGGAATTGAATTTTTAAATGCTTACAAGCATAGGCATCAAGGTTGAAGTAACCTATCTCTTGCCAACTTAGCATAACCCAAGATCATTTGTGGATCATAAATGAACCAAAACCCAAATTCATTTTCTCAAATCACAAATTAATCATCAATTTATTTCAACAAGTCAACCAAATCAAGCAAGCAAATGACACTAGCAAGACTTAGGAACATTTATTCACAAGATCCAAGCGATCAAACACCAAAATCAACAACTATTCATATTTTTTGATTTTTGTGAAAATAAGAAGGCATGAAAAATGAATATTTGCAAAATCAAACAACATGTTTGGACATGGGAACTTCAAAATCAAGCCCCAATAACAAGATTGCATAAAGAAATGCATCAAAACTCGATTAAACCTATTTTATACTAAAGGTGCGAAACATTCATATCTTCCTAACACAATTTTATTTCACAAAATGCAACAAGCAAAATGATAACAACACAAATGACAATTTATTCAAGGGTGAGAAGCAATCTCAAACACCCAAGCCTCCCTAAGTGCTTGTCAAAATGTTTGAGACACCTCTCACCAACAACAATCAACAAATCAACAATATAACAACACTAAAATGCATGAATATGGTAGGATGAAAAATTAGAAACATGATATCTACATTTTGATGCAAAAAAGTTGAAGATGATGCTAGGTTTTAAGAAGTTTACCTCAAATCCAAGCTAAGGAATGACTAATATGAAGAACAAGACCACAAATCAACTTGAATCTTCACCAAACTTCAATGAAACCCACGAAATGCTTGCTTAAAAATGCCCTTTGATGGTGAAAGCTTGAATTAAATTAGGAGAGAAGGAAGATATATGAAGTAGGAATGGAAATGAGGTGAGAAAATGGTGATTTGGTGAAGGAGAAGTGAAAAATTGATGGAGGAAGAGGGTGATATGATTTCGGCCAAGAGAGGGAATTAGGAGAGGGAGTTGTGTGCTAGGGTTGTGTGAGTGAAAATGAGGCCAAGAGCTTTCCTTCTTCTTTGTGAGATGAGGTTAATAGGGTATATATAGAAAGCAATTAGGTTTAAGGGTAGTTAGGTCATTGTGCACTAGTTGTGCTCTAGGATTTGATTTTAATTTTGAATCAAAGGCTAGGATTGAGGCTCACATGGATTGAGGACATTGAGAAAACACAAAATGAGAGAATAGAGAGGGATAGGCGCATAAATGGGAGGGGTCCTTGGTGACCAAGTTTTGCTAGTTGTCATCTTGTACTATTGTACTATTATATGACCATTCCATTATCCCTTCATTTTTTATTATTCTTCTTAGGATAATTGTACAAAAATACACCCAATTTAGGCCACATACTAGGAATCTTAGGAATATGCCATTTTATGTGATCACCATGACCAAAAATGTCATAAAAATCACATCTTGAAATTTTTGTAGAATATTCCTTTTTGATGCCTTTTTTGAATTTGAATTTTGTGCACAATGTATGCATGCATGCGCATACATACATACATGACCAAAAATGTTTTGCCTCAAATAAATTTCTCTAAAATTGCACAATGATTCTTGATGAGAAATTATCTTATTTTTGACAATGACCAAAATACCCTTTTGCCCTAAAAACCTTGTTTTTTAACAACAAATGCATTTCCACTCTAACAATGAATTTAAAAGCCCTAGAATGACTTTTAAAACCCAAAAATGCATGCACAATGCTCTTCACTCTTCAAAATAAAACCACACTTCTCAATTTATTTATTTTTTGCGGAAAATTAGGGTTTTAAACCTAGGCGGACAAAATTAGGGTATGACAATGACTATGTTAGGAGAGCCCTGAGACGATTTTAAACGTAAAAAAAATCAAATATGTTCGATAACTTGGGAAATCAAAAAAAATTATAAGTTAATTAAAAAAATAGGAATGGTGTGTTCCGAAATAGTGACCGAAACATAGTATTATATAAATTGGAGAGGAAATGAAATAAATTGGATATACATTTGTGCCAATATGGTGTAGTGCATTCAAGTTGATATTATGAAGAAATAAGAAATCAACAGCCATTTCAGCACTGAGTTCCATTTTTTCCTAACAAGTAAATAGAATTACTGAAAAAAATAGCTAATGTGTAAAGGAGAAGAGCATAAAATATGTTGGATGGATGGTTGTGATACCAATGGAGTCTATTTATAGAGTTAGTATAGATGTTAGTGGTATCAAAATGTTTTGAAATTGAAATTTAAAAAGTTTGGACATTAATGAAACCAAATGTCTTTCTTATTTCTAAGTGTATCAACCAAGGACAAAAATGAACTAAAAACACGTTTTTACTCGTTGAGAGTTTATTTCAGAAAATGGTAAAAGAAAACGTGAATTTAATTATTCCGGGACATTAATAGTGTGACATTTTTTCTAAGAACTTTTTAACGAAGCTTGAAAATTCTAGAATGTAACATATTTTTTTAAAATTTAATTTGTGATATGTGATATTAGCATAATTGGCTATAAAGAAGAAAAAGAATAATTTTATTTGTTTCTAATATTAAGGCAGAGAGTGAAATAATTAAATTATAATAGAATTTTCAAATATAAAAAAGTACTTAGAAAATTAGATTACATGTATGCTTGTCACATTAACTTGTTTATAAGTGAAAAAAGAGTTATGTTTTGCCACGTTCTTTCTTTAATGATGACCATATGTATGATTGTACCAAATTATTATTATTATTATTATTATTATTATTATTATTATGCATTACGTGACATCTCTAAGAAACTAACATTTAAGAATTTGGGCCTTAAGATACATTCCAAAATGTATTTTAATAATTCATAAATCCTAATTTTCTTAATTTTGAAATATAAAATAAATAAGATAGATTGAATATACATGAAAAATATTTAATAAGTGATTCATTATAATTTTATAAAAAAAAAGAGATTAATTACAATATTTATAAACTTCTCCTCACATAAAAATTAAATTAGTCATTTAACTTATATTCATAATGAAAATAATTTATATAATATAAGTTTTTAATTAACCGTTTTTTAGAAAAAATACTTAAATAACTCTTAATGAAAAAAGTCTTTGAATGTTGATAATTAAATAATTAAATTAAATTAGAAAAACATGTTATTTAGTCATTATTATGCATAGTATCTGTAAAGCATTAATTACAAAAAGGATATTAATGACTAAATTGTTGTAGAAGTGACACATGGAATAGCAATAAATGAGATTCATTCTCAAATGTTATATATATAGATTAATAGGTAAAAGGGCTTTTGGTTAGAAATAAAAATGAATAATATTATTTAAGGTCTGCAGGCAGAGTGGCAATGCCACTTGAAACTCACACATGCCATTGTGAGGTCCTGAGTTCGAACTCGAGAAATGGTATCCAACCTAACAATTTCGGTATTTCTAGCTGAGCTTAGCCTTACCAATAAAAAACAAGAATGGTTTAATTATAATATAAACGCAGATGTAACAACACACCTAGGGTGCTTAGTTGGATAATAAATGTAACTGGATTAAGAGGGAAGGGGTTCGATCCCCACATTTGTGATTTTTGGTAAGTACCTCCACGAACTTATTCATTCCAAAAATGGGTTTGACTGAGTCAAAGCTAGGTTGATGATGTCATTCTCGATTGTGCAAAACCGATCTAATGAGCTGGTCGAACTGAACAAGGTCTCGGGACGGTTCGAGCTGGGATTAATAACAATGGTTGCAAGTAATATAAATGTGGAGCTTAAAGTCATTCTTCATGGTTTAGAGTTGGCTTGGGAGAAAGGTTCCTCAAACCCACCCACATGTAGGTGGACCTTATTCGAAATTTTCATACCAAAAGTTGGGGTACTTTAGAGTTTGAATTTTTTTTTTGGGCACTTTAGAGTTTTGAAATTTTTTAACTGTTCAAATAGACGAAGTTCGTTCCTCAATAACCGGTTTGGTGAGAAAAAAATTTCCATGACAAAATATGTAAAGCGTCTCGCTAAACTGTGTGTTTTTGGGAACTTTATGATTCAGGAAAAAATTTAACTGTTCAAATACGCAAAGTTCTTCCTCAATGACCATTTTGGTGAAAAATAAAATCAGTTTCGTGACAAAACACGTAAAGTGCGACGTGAAGCAGTTTGGGGAATTTTAGGGTTCAAAAAAATTTAACTATTCAAATAGGCAAAGTTCGTTCCTCAGTAACCAGTTTTGTGAAAAATAAAATTGATTTCGTGACAAAATATGTAAAGTGCAGCACTAAGCAGGATGTTTTGTGCTACCTTAGGGTCCAAAAAAATTAAAATATTCAAATACGCGATGTTTGTTCCTCAATAAACGTGTCGGTGAAAAAATAATCCCCTGAGAAAATAAGTAAAGTGCAATGCTAAGCAGTGTGTTTTGAGGCACTTTAGGGTCCAGAAATAAAAATTAGGTGTTCTAATACGCGAAGTTCGTTCCTCAATAATCAGTTTGGCAAAAAAAATTATTTATTGACAAAATTCTAAAGTGCTATCATAAGCAATGTGTTTTGGGGTACTTTAAGGTTTGGAAAAAACTTTTAACTATTCAAATACGCAAAGTTCGTTCCACAGTAATCGGTATGGTAAAAAAAATGCTGACAAAATAAGTAAAGTGTGACGCTAAGCAATGTGTTTTGGGATACATTAGAGTTTTAAAAAAAAATTTAACTATTCAAATACGCCAAGTTCGATCCTCAATAACCGGCTTACACAAAATAAAAATTAATTCTGAGACAAAACATGTAAAGCGCGACACCTATCAGTTGTGTTTTGGATACTTTAGGGTATGTTTGGGTGGAGGGTTTAGAAGGGGACGTGAGGAGAGGGGAAGGCTTGATTTTAAATACTAATTTGAAGAAGTTATAAAATGTTGCTAAACAAAAATGAAGTGTGATTAACAATGTTCTATCATTATCTAACATATTATTCTTTCAATTTTAGGGTTTGGAAAAATTTGAAAGTACTTCAGCAAACCTCCAAGTGCTTCAGAAGGCCACCACAAATTTTCAACAGGAAAGTTATTAATACAATAGAGAATTAATTATAGAGTTGACTTTAAAATAATTGAGAGATTTCAAATAATAATTTTTTTCCCTAAAAAAACTTTATTTTTTCATTTTTAAATGAAATTACTTAAATGAATATTTTTTTACATTATAAAATTTAACATCGATATATATCACTAATATTGTTTTATCACATAGCTTTATCTGTGAGTTAGATTTACTTCTTTATACAAAATATTCACTAATATATTACATATCAAATAGTTCAAATACCTAACAAATTAAAATATGCATACTACTATCTATTTTTTCATAGAGATATCATCATATGTGCACCAGGTAAAATCTAGAAAATCTAGTTTAATATCATAGTTTTCTAATCTATCTAATCTATCTATCTATCTAATCTATCTAATCTAATCTAATCTAATCTATCTATCTAATCTTCTAATATCTATTTAATCAAACAAACAACTTACAAAAAGACAATTTTATACATCTTCATTTGTTGACACATCACCACTTTATTTCTCATTTTTTAGGTCAATTTTCTCTTCCTTTCTAACTCTCTCTCTCTCTCACACACACACAATCTCACATTTTCCAATATTTCTCACTTTTTTACACATCTACTATTTGTGGCCCCCACACCCTTTTCTATTTAATCAAACAAACAACTTACAAAAAGACAATTTTTGACATCTTCATTTGTTGACACATCACCACTTTATTTCTCATTTTTTAGGTCAATTTTCTCTTCCTTTCTAACTCACTCTCTCTCTCTCTCACACACACAATCTCACATTTTCCAATATTTCTCACTTTTTTACACATCTACTATTTGTGGCCCTCACGCCCTTTATTTAAAATTATTTCTTTTCCCATTTTTTTAATCTACTATATAATATAATATAATTAAATTAATATTAAATGATTTACAATTAACTCCTATTTACTATCTAACCTAATATCTATTTATACAAACAAACCACATTTAAATTACTCAAGCAAACCTCCCTATTTACTTAAACTCATCTAACTAAGGACAACATTGTGATTAACTATCACACATTTAAATTTTTCTTACTTTCTCATACTTTTTTTTCAAATTTAAAAATTCTAATCAAACCCACTCAATTTATTTTTCCACTATCTACTATAATCTACTAATGAAGTAAAATAATCAATTGAAACTACGAGATAACTGCACTGATATATAAAAAACACAGGATAACTGTACTGATATATAAAAAAACACGAAATTAAAATCTAAAAAATAAGAAGGCTTAATGACTACTTGAACTATTGATTAGTGTCAAAGCGAATACGTCCCGAGACTCAAGCGCAAAGAATTATCCTCCTTGCTTTTTTATCTTTTTAATGCATGCATATTTAAAACACATGTGACAAATATTTGTCACTAATACCTATAAAAGGACAAATAATTGTCACGATAAATAATAAAACACAGGATAAATATCTCGTATTGATAATCTACTATCTATCTACTATCTATTTATCTAATCTAATCTAACTAAGGGCAACATTGTAATTTACCATCACATTTTTTTAAAATTTCTTCTCCCAATGCACTTTCTTCTCATTCCCACTTTTTTTCCAACTTTCTCCTTTTTTATTCTTTTCAAATTTCGAAATTCAAATCAAACCCACCCACTTTCTTTTCCCACTATCTACTATAATCTACTGATCAACTAAAATAATCAATTTGCTTATCTAAAAAACTAAAATAATCAACTGAAACTACGAGATAACTGCACTAATATATAAATAAAAACAGGATAACTTCACTGATATATAAAAAACACGAGATTAATATCTAAAAAAAGAAAACTTAATGACTATTTAAACTACTGATTAATATTTAAAACACATGTGACAAATATTTGTCACTATTACCTAAAAAAGGACAAATAATTGTCACAGATATATAATAAAACACGGGATAAATCTTTTTTATTGATAATCTACTATCTATATTTTACTATCTACTATAATCTACTAATCAACTAAAATAGTCAATTGAAACGGTGAGATAACTGCACTGATATATAAACAAACACGGGATAACTGTACTGGTATATAAAAAAACACGTGATAACTGCAATGATATATATAAAAACATGGGATAGCTGCACTAATATATAAAAAAAACACTACACTGATATATTTGATAATCTACTATCTATCTTTTACTATCTACTATAATCTACTAATCAACTAATTAAAATAATCAATTGAAACTATGAGATAACTGCACTGATATATAAAAAAACACGGGATAACTGTACTGATATATATAAAAACACAGGATAACTGCAATGATATATATAAAAACTCGGGATAGATGCACTAATATATAAAAAAACATGAGATAACAACACTGATATACAAAAAAAACATTGCACTGATATATAAAAGAACACGAGATAAATTTAAAGATTGTTTTTAAATGATACTTTTACATTTTTTAGATTTTAATATTTATCTTTTTTTTATTTGAGACTCATTTTTTATCTACTTTAAATTGTCTTTTATTTCACGGGGTGTTGTCCAGACTATTTAAATTATGTCTAAGTCTATTCATGAAAAGAAGACGGCAGCATCCGTGCGTATGCACTAGGGGTGTTCGAGGTGCGGTTTGGTTCGGTTTTGAGACAAAAAGTGCACCGAACCGCAAGGTCTAAATAGATGCGATTTGGTTTGGTTCGGTTGACTTTCAAATAAAAAACCAAACCAAACCAATGCGGTTTGGATTGGATCGGTTGGTTCGGTTTTTAAAAATATGTAAATTCTTGGCTTAAATACTGGTCACCCCCCTGCAAATATACCTGATATCCAGTTACCCCTGCAATTTTTTTTTTTTGCAAAACAAACATTGCAATATCTAATAGTATCCAGTTACCCTACTCCCGTTAGTTTTGGTTTACGGTGTTAATTAATTGCAATGTGTTACTGGAAAAAATTAAAATTTTGGCTTCCAAGGGATTCGAACCTTTAACCCTAAAAGGATGCAAACTAAATATTACCACTAGGCCACTTGCACATTTGTGAACAATAAGGCCAGCAACAAATATATATTACATAATTAAGCTTTATTTTCAACAAATCTTCATCTTCTTCATCATCAACAACAACAGATATGAGTCTGTTTCCATCGTATCAGATTCGTTTCCAGATTCATTTCCCAATTCTATTTTCCATTTTATTGTTTCCAAATTCGTTTCTAAAATCAACAAAAGAAACGTTTCCACTCCTAACTAACATTGGATCAACAATTTGAAAACCCAAATTGAAAATAAGAAGAAGAATTAGAGAACCTCAACTGAAAACCTTCGAACCCTAAATCCCAATTGAAAACCTTCAATTTTGATTTCGTTTTTATATTTGAGACAACACTGTTGTTGTTTTTTTTTTAACGAAAATCTGTTGTTGATGATGATGAAGATCTGTTGAAAATAAAGTTTAATTATGTAATATATTTGTTGCTGGCATTATATTCACAATTAAGCAAGTGGCTCAGTGGTAATATTTAGTTTGCATCAATTCAGGATTAAAGGTTCGAATCATATGGCCAAAGTCTGCCACTACCCTTCCAATTAAACTTTAAACTTAAAATATGGATACACTTTCAATTAAACATTCTAAATTTTAAACATTAAACTTAAAACTTAAAAAGTCTGCCACTACCCTTCCAATTAAACTTTAAACTTAAAATATGGATACACTTTCAATTAAACATTCTAAATTTTAAACATTAAACTTAAAACTTAAAACATTCTCCTGCATAAAATATTTTGAACAAATAAAACTTCAAACTTCAAATAGAAATCAAGCAAGTCTCAATAAGTAGGCACTGGAAAAAAAAAGGTATTGAATTTTTATTTTTGCAGTTTGGTTTGGTTTGGTTTGGTTTGGTTTCTGTAATCGAAACTACAAACCGAAGCAAATTGTGCGGTGAAAAAAGAACCGAATAGAACCAATAGAAAGCAGTTTTCAGTTTGGTTTGGTTTTGAACACCCCTAGTATGCACGTGTATCCTACTAGTTTATACAAAAATAATAAGCAAAATATCTCTCCAGGTCCCTTAACTTATTTATTTGTAACGAATAGGTCCCTTAACTTTTTTTTGTAACACATAGGTCCCTTAACTTTCAAAAACGTAACACTATAGCACCTTTTAACTCATTTAAGGGAGAGATTTTAAGGGGCAACAGTGTTATGTTTTTAAAAGTTAAGGAATCTATGCGTTACAAAATATAAAGTTAAGGGACATATGCGTTAAAAAAAGTTAAGAGACCTATTCATTACAAATAAATAAGTTAAGAGACTTATGCGATACCCAAAAAAGTTAAAAAACCTATTTATTAAAAATAAATAAGTTAAGAAACCCCGAATATATTTTGCGAAAATAATATCATAGTTGATGCTAATGAAATCAGCTGAAGATGTAATATTTTTGTTTTTATTTGTCTTTTTTTTCTTGTGACTTCTCATTCATAAAAAAACCCACAAACTTCCTCGGGTACCCAACTCATCTAGTACATTTTTATCATTTTAAAAAATAAAATAAAAAAGGTAGGTATTGATTGAGGATTGCATAGAAGAGCAAAAAGGAATCTGACGATGGCGTGAAAGATACGTCTGGAACATTCCATTGGATAATGTTGTACTTATTGAAGACCGAAGAGTGGCATTGTCGTAATAATTCAAAACGACTCTTTTCACCCTGAAAAGTTTTGGATAAACACGTCTCTCACACACAACTGACAACACAGAACACACGACTCCCAAAACCAAGAGGCAAAAGGCAATTCATTCTCACCAATAACTGTCAATTCCGCTAAACGCGGCGACTGGATAAGTTAGGGCCCACTATCTCTCTTTCTATATTCTACTACGTCTCTATCACGTGCTGTCCCCACGCGTTACCTGTAATTTCCACCCTTCCCCGTCACGAACGAACGAGTTTTCTGGGACCCACTCAAATGGCCTCTGTTTCCCTTAACGGCTGCCAATACACGTGCTTCGCTGTGGTTTGCGCGTGGGTTGGGTAAGTGGACTTTTATGAGACGTGGAAAATGGTAACAGTCTATGAATGAGCTTGGTTTTTGGGGGAATCATGTGTCCACGATAAATATTTGGTTTATTATTTAATTTCCTGTAAATATAGTCGTTTTTCATTTACTTCCTGTAAAAAAAAATTACGGTTATCTTCTATAAATATGAACAGTTTTCGGTCACCCCTCTTTTATATTATATAGTGTATAATAAGTATAAACTATTTACAGTACCCCCTGCAAAATATAAAAAATTTATGGTTACCCCCCTGCAGGGGTAACTAGAAACACTTATTATTTGCAATGTTGATTTTAAAACTTTTTTTTTACAGGGGGTAAATGGAAAAATGAGATATTAGCAGGAAGATCAAATATTTAAGCCTAAATAAATATTTACCCTCAAATGTCCTGCTTAATTACTTTAGTGGAATTTATGTATGAATTTTATTTATACTTATCACGATAGGTGTAAAAAGTTTTCTTTCATGATATCAATCCGCTAGCTTTATAGAGGATAAGCTAATTGCAAGTGTTTGACATAACAAGCTTATAATTAACATATTTTATTAGTTTATAGTATTTTTTAGCGTTTGAGCTTGCTTAAGCATTTCAATTTTTCTCATTTTTACTCTTACTACTTTAATTAAATTCTTCATGTATATGACATAAAGATGTCCACTTGAATGAGAATGTGGTGTCAAGGGCACTGAAAAATGCTAGAATGAAAGTGAAAGGTTCTGAAAAGAGCAATATGGGAAGACATGGAATTACTTGTCAGGGACTAATTCGTCCCTTTTTTAAATGTGTCAGTGATTGATTAGTCCCTTTTTTAAATTTGTAATTTCAAGGACGAATTTGGCCCAAAATAAACGCATACGTGGCATCTAACGTGACAACGTGGCACTTAACGTGTCACGTAGGAGACGTTTAGTGAGCTGGTAACTGTTAAATGGACGGAGGGACTAACATGTCTCGTTTTGGAATTGTCAGGGACCAACGTGTCTCGAAAAAATTGTCAGGGACGAATTTGTCCTGCGAAAAAATTGTCAGGGACGAATTTGGGCCTTTACTCAATAAACTTATAGCATTTTTCACTAGTTTATAGCATTTTTTTTAAATGCTATTTGAAGTGGCGTTTAAGCTTATAGCTTATAGTGTTTCAATTTCTCTCATTTTTATCTGTGCTACTTTAATTAAGTTCTTTATTTATCCTTTATTAAATCAATATTCTCTCTCCTTTTGAAGCATTAATTACAAATGTCTATTTATGTCATTTTATATTTATAAGCTAGTTCAACCGTTAATTTTACCAAATATCTAATTATAGCGAATAGCAGATAAGCTAGGGGGTAACTTATAGCGGATAGTAGATAAGCTAGCTGATGATGAATAAAGTGTTTGGTAAAATTAGCGGTTGAAGTACTTGATAAACGTAAAATGACATAAAAAAGACATTTATAATAGTTAGATTTATTTAGTTAATATAAAGTATAACTATAAATTATTACTATTATAAATTTATGATAATTAGACTAATTATTAAGATACTTAGAAATTTATTTATTTATTTACTTCATAACTAACCTAATTTATTTATTTACTTGATAAATAATCTAATTTATTTATTTTTAAACTAATTAGTTATTTTAAAAGTGTAATAACATTAGCTAATTATTTTATAAAGTGTAATACAACGTTAGCTTATTTTTAAACTTTAGTGCAATACAACGTTTTTTTATTGCGAGTGCAATACAGTAATATGGGGAGACAGACAGATAGTGAATTGGAAAATAGGGAAACAAACTTATTTTACTTTATTGAGGATAGAAAAGGAATATTATAAAAATATTGAGGGTAATTTTGACTAAGACTCTGTTTGGCGATGTTAATCTGCTAGCGCATGAGCCACTAGTAAGTGTTTGGCAAGGGTAGCTTATAGCGTTTTTCAGTAGCTTATAGCATTTTTTTGAAACGCTACTTGAAGTGGTGTTTAAGCTTATAGCTTATAGCGTTTTATTTTTTCTCTCAATTTTACCTTTGCTACTTTTTTTTTGGGTCGAGACTAGGGTATCTACTGCCGAGCGCAGTGACTAATCCCCTCGTTGGATTGGAGGCACCTCGAAGGGTGGGACAGCTGACCCAGGGATTTAAAGTTGCTCTGTACCCAAGGCAAGGATCGAACCCTCTTGACACTTGGTTAAGAGAGAATGAGCCCCAATCGCTCAACCACACCCCCTGGGTTCTCCGTGTTTGTAGTCATGGTGTACCACTCTGTGTGCTTCATACATGCAAAGGGTAACCAATGTACTACACGTACGTCCCATGTCCACCTCATTTCAAAAAACCCAAAGGAACCATATACATATGTTGCCCTGCCTCTGTAGATCGTTACTCCAAGCTCATCATCAATCTCTCAACCAATGTGACTGCGGTCATCATATAAAATTTGAAAGATCATACCATTTCTAGAAAAGTGGTACGTACTTCGCAACAATATCCCATGGCATTTTCTTCTAGAAAATCTAATCTCAAAATATTTTGTACAAACATGTAGAAAATAGGGGATAATACACATGTATAAATTAGAAAGTTGGGATGAGGTCAATAAACAACACCTAAACACGTTATGCAAATCAATCAATCACATGTTCTCCTGATGACTATATGTGTGTGTTCTCATACTTTCTTACGTTCCTTCCCAAACTATATCACTTCCTGAACTATGCTCTTTAATCTGATCATATATTCTGATGACCCACGTGTGTCCTTTTGTGCTAACTTTTATACTTTCTTAAGTATGCTCCTAGACTCTGGCCATAATCCTACTACCACAAACGTTCCCAGAATGCCCATCAGACGGGTCCTGAAGGAGTCGAGATGTTATAAGTCTCACACCCATGACAACTGATTCGTGTAACCTATAATATTACCAGGTTGGCCAATAATACAATGTATTCTTAAAAACATTGTGGGGTTGACCTCATATGCTCATGCATAGGACTATGGAATTTACAAAACAAATGCAATCTCTATGGATCCTTTTTCCTAGTAAGATTGTAGTCTTAAACCAACTTACTATCACCTCAAATCACATCTCTAAATCCATTGATAATATCCTTTTATATGCATCTTCTACACATCTAACCTCGAATACCAAGATTCATAAATTAGGTCCTAAATGCCCATGAAGAAATCTCAAGCAAAATCAAATAATTTCTTATGCGTTAACGGGTCCTCGACGGTCTAAACCTTACTTAACCTTAAACTCCAAAGAACTATCGAATGATCTTTAGGTATCATCAACTCTTTAACTCTAGTAGAGCTTCGGTCACTCTACAAATATATTTAAATGACTATTTAAAGCTAATCGTCCTGGTGTTATACGATATCTTTATCCACTCTGGAGTATCGTTGGTAGCCTTCCTTCGGCAGAACCCTAGCTTGTCCCCTACAACCTCGAACTGCCTCAAATCTCAAACAGAACCTCAAGAACACTCAAGAATTCACAAGAACAACCTTAGAGAGATATTTTCTGGAAATAGAATGAGAGAAATGGTTTGAATGTCAAGTTTGAACTCAACCCATCTATAAGGATGAAAAAAGACACTCAGTTAGCGACTCCTAGTCGCTTAAAGAATAAGAACCTCTTCTCCGCAATAAATCTACGGACCTCGTTAATCCACGTCACCCTAGTCTATATAGGTCTGTCAGTTTGTGACTCGCGGAATGACTAATAATTTCTTAGAAAAAGCAGGTGCTTTCACCACCTCACCAGAACACACCATGTGTTATTTATGTTAGCAGGAGCTGGAGAGCAGCTGACTCGCTTAATGAGTAATAATCACTTAATGACATCCATAATCCTAAAAACCCTAATTTTGAGTAAAATCAGTTTTTAAAATCTATTTAACATCTTTGATAAAAAAAAACTATTTAACATCCAAATGTAAATGTCTTTTTATTAAAATACGATAATAATAGTAAGGTATTAAGAATTAGGATGCTGCAAGTAAGTTGGTAGTCAACAAGCTAACTTATAGTATGAATATAAACTGGGAGATTGAGTTTAAAGTGTTTTATATAAGTTTGTCTTATAAATACTACTTAGAAATGATAGCTATGTTTATTTATTGAAGGAAAAATGATGAATTTACTTAACGTAATAAATTGGTAGCCAACAAGCTAACTTATAAGTTTATGATAATAATGATACATTTATCACATACACTATGTCAATGAATTAATGATTGGGATAAGGTAAGGTTACACACAAGAAATGAGAGAAATAATCAAAAGGACAAATTTAAACAGTCATTGACACGGTATGGGTCGGGGAATCATGGTCAGTGCCTTTATTTTTTGAAAACTTTCACAATAGCCAGATAGTGGCACCGTCTGTGCCAAAAGAGCACTGTTCGTGCCAATTTCCCGCAACAATTTTAAAACTATTTTCATGTTCTTCTCTCATGTCTTAGGCAACCAAACTTCCCCAATTCTTAATCAACATCATAAATCGTGTAACTTCACACAATCTCAACACATCCAATAATGACTTCATCAATTATTACTAAGCATCTAAAATCATGCATTACATATCATCACAATCCACAGGCTGGTTCTTCATCAACCCACATATCATCCAAAACATCATATAATATCAATTCATGCAATCATTCACACAAACATAAATCAATAATGTGATGAAGAGAAACTTAGAAGCACAAATTGTGCTTAGAACCCTAATGTGACTAAAAAAAGGAAGTTAGGAACTCACCTATAGCTTTGTATTACCTGCTTAACAGCACTTTGACATCACTAGAGCTCCTTTCCTAAGCTGGGGTGAAACTCAAGCAACTTCAAATCACCCATTCCAGCTATATAATACTTTCTTTTGAGAGATTCTCTACCCACATGCAACTACAAACACTTCATCCCTTGCTTAAATACCTACATGCATTTCAGTTTTTACCACTAGGATGAATGGTTTCCAACTCTATGTTTGCTCGAGTTGTTTCTTGAGGTAAGAACTCTGATTTTTAATGAGAGAATGAAGTAGACTTAAGATGAAGAAACCAAGGTTCTCAAGATCGAGGAATCATATAAAGTATGTGTTTCAGCTTCCTTTCAAAGCTCTCTCTTTCTCTCTCACTCACTCTCTCTCTCTCTCTCTCTCTCTCTCTCTCTCTCTCTCTCTCTCTCTCTCTATATATATATATATATATATATATATATATATATATATATATATATATATATGCTCTCTTTCACTCTAAGCGTGTATTTGAACAAGAAAGTGAAGAGTGAGACCTAAATGATTTTCTCTCTTGTTTACTACAAGTTTTCTCATTATAAAATAATAATTTTCATTCAAAATTATTAAATACTACTCGAGACTCATTATAAGAAAAAAACTAATTTCACACAGATTAATAAAGTTGGTTATATTCACTTAATAATCTTAATTTTGAAGCCGATGTGAGGATCTCGTTGGTGGGTAATATGTAAGTGCCACTGTAAGCACTCAATAAAGTGTTGAGGCTTTCCTTGACCCGTAACCAATTTTTTTTTCATACAAAAGTAAAATTATTTTACAATTATACCTTTTTTTTTGGGAATGTGTAAGACTCTTAGTAGTAAAAGTAGAATTAAGTAAGGACATATGTAAAATAATAGCATTTAAGGGAATTGAGTTAGTTGACATATTCTTATATTTGAGTCCAAAAAATACGTACTTTTTTTTAATAAACGAGTCCAGAGGGATTACTCGTTTATAGTTATTGTTATATATTTATTTACATAAATATTCATCAGAATTAGAGGTAGGGCCGCCCGAAGGGAAAGCAAGAACTCCAAGTGAATAGACTGAAAAGTAGCGATAGCAACGTGAGCTTACATAAATACTAATCAGAATTAGAGGTAGGGTCGTAGAAAGCAAACCAAGACCTCCAAGTGAAAAACCGAAATGTAGCGATAGCAACGTGGGCCGCTCCTGTGAGTCCGACAAAAGAAACGAGTTTACTAACCCATCAGAACCTGATAGAAATACACAAAAATAAAAAATGGTTTAAAAAGTGTATACACTCAACAGGCGCTCACTTTTTCCCGCTTATGGGCTGTGGGTTGTCAGACTAGGGGATCAAATTATATAAGGTGATGGGTCGATGAAAACCAACCTACCCCGCCATTTTTGTTGGTTTGAGCCACTTGACCCAACCCATTCAGCCACCTAACAAAAAATGAGATAGAACTCACATATTTTATTATTTGTTTTTCTTTTCGAAGTTTTTTGTGACAACTCGTGCAACTCATTAAGATTGTGGAACCATCTTTAATCTATCAACAATTTTAAGAACTTTGACATATTATTTTCCTCATTTTGCCACCATATAATGTGATGAGTAGGACTACCAATCAGGAAGACACGAAACGATTGATGAAACTCCCGCAATTCTCGCAAATCATTAACGGTAAGTTTGAGTGAGGATTTGGGAGAGTTTTAGAGGGGAGAGATTTGGAGGGCTTGATCTATATATTAATATCTATTTGAAATTTTAAAAAATTGAAAGAATAACATTGTTAATCACACTCCATTTTTGTTTAGATACATTTTATAGCTTTCTCAATTTAGAATTGAAAAAAATCAATCCCTCTTCTTCCCTCTCCTCCTCAACCCTCCATCAAAAATACCCTAGACAAAGAGAGTCAAGGAAAAAAATTGAGAGGCCTTTCTATAAAAAAATATTGAGCAACTTATTTTGAAGCCTTTTTTGTCAATATTTTGTGAAGCCTAAACCCTTCTCCTTCATTAACTTGGCCTTGGGTCATTCATGATAAAAAGATACGAATATGAAGGGATCAAGAGGTTACTGACTGGATGACTGAACCTAATCTAATTTCGAACATTCATACCCATTTCATCCCCTTGTCATCCTATTAATACTTAGTTTTTCTTCAAAGTTGTTGTTATATAACCTTTGAAAGGTGGCTTGCTTGCTAAAGTAAACCATCTCAAAGAAAAACCTGTGGAAAATTAATTATTAGCGTAACAACAAGGTGGTGCTGGTGTTTTTTCCTATGTGGTCCATAGCCATAACTAATGCATGCATGTTAGTAGCATGGTGATCAATCGATTTCTGATTATTATGGTTCACTTATAAAATTGCTTTTTGTAGCCCAGAAGCGGGTAACAAGGTTGCAAGAGAAAAGCTAAATAATGAATTAATAACGACATATGATTAATTTGGCACTAATGTCTTTGTTCTTTATTGATGACTAGCTCCATAACCCGTGCGATGCACGAGGTTGGCTAAATTCTATCGTATAATTGAGTAATTAAATCTTTTCGAAAGACTAATATTCTATCGTGTTTGAAAGCAAATTTCGCATTGGCCAACACTGAGTTTGTCAACTGTGAGAATCAAACTCAAGAGCACGGAATCGACTTCCGTGCCCAAGGGTAGCCTATGCTACTGGGCAAGTGGTGTTAGTTTGCAAAATATAAAATCTAATAATTGTGAATAAAAATTAAATTGTAAATATAAATTAAATAAAAATATTATCAATTTTAAATTAAATATAAATTGAAAGAAAGATCATGAATGTTCTATTGTAAATGTGGCTAAGGTTCTCAAAAGGGAGTCAATACAACAACATTGTACTCGAATATTAAAGAAAAATAAAAATATAAACACCAATTAAAGAATGATTTTAAAACCCGTTGGGGCGAAATGACCAATATAAAAAAGAAAACACAAATTGAAAGTGAAACACGTGGTATCGTGCAGGGTTGAATGAAAATTACCAATAAAATAGAAGTATCTATAGAAAGTTGAAAGTGTGAGTTTGAGGGATCTATTGTAAATGTGACTGAAGTGTCTGCAAATAAAAATTACAACTATAAATTAAATAAGAAGATTATAAAATGAAAAAGAAAAGGTTATTGAGAAACGAACTTCGTGTATTTGAACATCTAAAACAATTTCGAGACCCTAAAATACACTAAAATAAACTTTCAGTATCACACTTAACGTGTTTTTCACAAACTTAATATTATTATTTACCAAATCGGTTATATACGAAAAAACTTATGATATTTGAAGAGTTAAATTTTTTCGAATCCTAAAGTATCTCAAAACACACTGCTTAATATTTGACTTTACGAATTTTGTTACAAAATAATTTTTTCATACAAAAAAGAAAAAAGAGACAAAACAAAACAAAACAAAAAGCAAAAAAAACTGAAAAACAGAAAAGAAAGAAGAAAAAAAACAAAAAGCAAAAAAAAACTGAAATGAAAAAAAAAAGATGTTCGCGCGCGCGGCATTGACAAGCCGCATACATTAGAGAGAGATATATTGTTTCAATAGGATAATGCGTTTTTTTGTGCGCCCAGAGGTGCTTCCGATATTTTTTTTAGGTTAACCATAGGACTGTTTACTCTTCCCATACGCAAATTAGTTATTTAAACTGAAAATTAATAAAAAAATATGTTCAGTACCGACGCAATCCAGAAGAGTATGGTGGGAGGAGATCTTCGATGTGGCGAAACACAACAGTGGTGGTGTACATATGCAAGCACTTCAATACCTAAGTCACTAAAGTGTGAGAGGGAGAGGTAAAATGAACAAAGTGTGCTGAAGTCCAAGTGGAACCGCCTATTGTTAGAGTTTGTTGGTTGGTTAGCCGTAGGTCTCTTGTGTCACGTGGGAAGGCGCATGAGCGGTTGACATGGCAAGTTCAGTCTGTTTGATGACCGTCTGATCCATGTTAAGCCAAGTTCGGTCGTTGGATGTATTATGATGTGTGTGGTTCTGACAGAAGACTCGCTTGTTTGGCCTTATAGCGAACCTGAGCCTGACCAGTCCAAAACAAGATAATTGTGTACGAGGAAAATAAGTCGTATATGGTGTGTTAAAACATATTTCTTTTGTCAAAATTAAGTATTTTTTAACAATTTCAAATTATTTTATTTAGTGAAAATTTAAAATAAAGTTTTTTTTTGGGATTATAATGCCTACTTAATTAAGTTCACCAAAAAAATAATAATGCCTACTTAAATTCTGACCTAACCCATTTGCTTTCTATCTTTCAAGAAAGAATCAAAGAATGTGCTACAAAAGAGTTATTTTGGGTGAGAAAAAAACAATAAAAAGTGGTTAGTAGATAATCTTTTGTTAAAAACAAAAAAAGAAGATATTATAGACAATCTAAACACAAAAAAATTAAGAGATTGCCAAAGAGCATTTAGACGAGATGGTTGGTCTCTTCCAACTTAATTACAAATTCAAATCCAAAATATCTACTCGCTCGGACCAATATATAACAAATACTTTTACAACATGTATCAATCGGTGATCTAAAGACCTGTCGAAGGAGTTTTTTTTGTTTATAAAAAAAACTTTTACAGCACGTTGATTAATGAGTGACATTCAAAAGCTAGATTTTACCACACTTCCTAAAAGTAGAATTATGACTTATTCTTCTAATTACACCATATGGGAAATTTTGAAATTAATCTTTTAGTTTTTGTTTGGATTAGCGTATTTACTTTCACTAATATTTGTGAGACTATTTATGAGATCTTATAGAAGTTTAACTTATAAGATATCTATAAGTTTTTTTCAGCTAATTTTCATAAGCTACCCATGATAGTTTATAAAAACAACTTATAGCTTAAAAAAATAGTTTAACACTATTTTATCTTTTATTATATGAATAACTTATTAAGCCAAAAGTACTTAATTAAGCATTTAATTCATTTTAAAAATAGTTATTATTTTTTGTTGTTGTGTTATTGGCGCGTAATATCCATCAATTTTGTCGCTGACTAATCTCCGCCGGGAACCTGGCTAACCACATGTATACTCAACTTTGTCAATCTGTGTGGTTTTCCCCTCCCAATAGAGTTTTTGACAAACCCAAAATTTGGACCCGATACCTTAGAGTGTGATCCGAGTCCAATTATCACTTGGATCGATCTTTATTGATAAAAATAGGTATTATTTATTATATTTAAAAAACACCATTTATTTTTTATATTTTGGACCCAAGTGAGTATTTTCTGTTCGCTACCCTTACAAAAGACAAGAAAAATACAATTCTCTTTATCGTGTCAAAAAAACATGTATCATTAATGCATTCGGTGATAGGCTTAGTTAGGGAAAGGAACAGGAAGCTCAATGGTATGTTTGGTAGCCAAGAAAACCTATAGAAAAGAAAAGAAAAGAAAGAAAAGTAGGGGAATATTCTATTTTCTTTTGTTTGGTTGCCATATAAAATAAGAATGAATGAAAAGTTTTAGTGGGTCCCATTTTGAGAAGAAAAGTAAGGGAAAACACTTTTTTATAAAATGACATATTTAACCTTGCATTAAAATTAATGTATTGCAATGTAAAATATATTTTACTTTTTTAATAAAGGTTAGTTTTGTCATTTCATACATATACACTTTTCTTTCCTCTTATTTTATCTCCTACCAAACAATGGAAGAGAAACATCCTATTTTCTATTCTTTTTCTTTCCATTCCCTTACCTTTCTTTCCTCTCATTTTCTTTTTGCATATGTTTGATAACTATCAACTTATAATATTTTTGATGGCATTTAGATAGGTGTGTTATGGGGGCAACAAGGCTTTCGATTAGTCGCTGGTACCTTATTGTGGTTTGTCCAGCAGTATTTTGTTTTTCTTTTAATTAAAGGCACTGGCTTTGTAAGGGTGTGTGTTGTTTACCGTAATGCAATTATATATGTGGTCAATGTTTATGCTCCTTAGTCGCTTGTTGATAACCGGAAAATGTGGGAGGATTTGAAGGAGATGAAGCACGGATTTGAAAGGAGCGAGTGGTGAGTAGTTGGAGATTTCAATGTTGTTTCTAGTGCCGAGAAAAGGAAAGGCCGGAGTGTTGGGGGATGTTGGCGGGAAACTGTTCAGTTTAATAATTTCATTAATGATATGCAGCTTATTGATGTAACTGTATCTGGGAAGAAATTTTATTGGAATATCGGCTTCATCTGTTGCAGTAACTTCAGCGCCTCATGACAGTTCTCTAATTATAAAGCTATTTGGAATATCGGCATTCCATTGAAAGTTTTGGTCTATGTGTGCTTTCTGTAATACTTATAGGGAGGAGGCGCAACACTTATTCTAGGAATGCAACATCTCTCAAAGGGTTTGGAGTGAGGTAAGTCGATGGCTAGACATCCAGTTACCGGTCTCTCACGATACTCTTCAGCACTTCCTGATGTTTGGCGAATTTTGCATTGGCGAAAAGGCAAAGAAGGTAAAATATTTGACATGATGGATAAGCCTTTTATAAATATTTGACATGACTAACTTGTAACATTTTCTTGAAGTAGCATTCTATATAGTAGAGAATTCTTTTTTTTCATTTTTACCCATGTTATTTTAATTAAACTTTTAACTTATCTTTAATTAAATGAATATTTTCTCTCATTTTTAAATATTAATTATAAATGTCTATTTATATCATTTTATATTTATAAGCTAATGCAATCGCAAATTGTACTAGACACTTTAAATTCAATCCGCTAGCTTATCTGTTATCTGCTAGCATATGGTATCAGCTCATCCGCTATTTACTAATTATCCGCTATTTGTTATTCTTAAAATAACTTATACAATTTCATTTTCTAACTAATTCATTGTGGTCAGTAGATTTTTGGTGTTAATAAGCTCATCCACTATAAACTATCGACTATAAGTTAGTGATTTGATATTGTCAAAAGAATCACTATCAATTCATTTACTATAAAGTAACTTATCTCTTATCCACTATTTTAAAAAAAAAAAAAAACCTTAGAGTTTTTCATTTTTTCACTAGTAATTCATTGTTGTCGAGGGCATTCACTTGTTATAATTGGTTGATTGGTCTGAAAATATATAGAAAGTTATTATGTGCATTTTGGTTTGGGGAAGTGGTTTGCTATGGTGTGAATACGTGGAGCTGAGTCAGCTTCGCACGCTGCACGATTCAAACTTTTTCTTTCTTTCAAAAAATCTTTTCTTCCTCGTTATAAGAGCTTCTTCGTTCGAGCTTTGCAACCAAACCAACGGATCCAAACGCGTAATAGTACCTTATCTCCTTTTTATTTTCACCTTTAGCTGTCATTTACTCACTACCAGCTCATCATCTCCTTTCAAACTTCAACTTCCATTTTCCCTTTTCACCCTTTTTATTTTTTCCAATTACCATAATACCCTTTACCAACCTAAACTATTGTAAATTTACTGTGATTCTTACTGTTGGAAATTAGAAATTGTTTTGGTGTAAAAATTAAAATCACATAATAAAATGCATAATACAATGTATATAGTATACAGTTGTACAAATTGAAGTCTTTTCTTTTTCTGATACATATGTTGGTTTTTTTATTTTAAATTTTTAGGTGAATGTTTAAGGTTGTTTCTGTGATGTTGATTTGCGAGAAAAACAGATTATCTAAAATAGAAAGGGCAACACCTGGTTTTGTGGAAACCTGTATCACAAGGGTTGTTCATTGTTGTACATAACACGTCATATTTTTAAAACTATAATTAAATGTAATAATTTTGCTAAATTATCTTTACAAATCATGAAAGTATTAATTATTGTCTTAAATTTATATATATATAGGCAAAATTACACCAGAGGACCTTTAAGTTATTTATTTGTAACAAGTTGGTCCTTTAAGTTTTTTTGTAACAAATAGTCTCTTTTAATTACTCTAGCTTATATATTTTGGTGTAATGTTACTTTATATATTGTAATTACTCTAGCTTATATATTTTGATGCAACCAAGCATATTTTAGTGTATTTTGATGTAATCAACTATATGACATTTTACTAAAATGACCACGTGTGTGTATGTGTGTTCTGTTTGGTAAAATGTTATGATAGGGACAAATAATATATTTAACTCTAAAAACTAATAATGTGTTTTTGATAGATTACTTTTAGAGAATAATGTAATTTTAAGAAGTAATTCAAATAATATATATATACACACATGATAGAGTAAAATATTTGAATCACCTCCTAAAATTATATTACCCCGTTTTTTTACAACAAAATTAAATAAAAACACCCTATCTAAAAATTCATATGCTACTGCCTATATACAAATATACATGTTTAAAGTATTAGCATGTTATATTATTCACACTATTGTAAAAAAAAAAGCATGTTATACACACAAGCACATATTTAAATGATTAGTTGACAAATGATAATACATTTATAAACCCATTAATTTATTTTAAAGTGGACTAGTTAAAGAAGGACCACACCACAAGTGACAAGTTGTATGAAATTGACCATAATTAGATAATTATTTAAGCAGATAAGATTGGAAGGGCCACAACCTGTTGTACAAGAAAGGACATATTGAATGGGATAATGTTGTAGTATAGTTTTAAATGACAAATACAAACATTGTATTCAAATGTCTTGTGTCACCAACTGAGGAGTTGGTGTTTTTCTAAGCAATCATAATATTTTTTCCCATTTTTATATATTTTCAAGAGTTTGATGAGCATACTCTATTAGGATAATTAGTTTTATATTAACATCCAACTATTAACTGCATTTTAAAATCAATTGCGTAATAATAAAATTTTATAATGGACGAGGCACATTTAAAAGTGGTTTGCTCATAGATGGCAGTGGTAGGTGCATATTCCCTTATCTCTATTTTCCTTATATATATATATATATATATATATATATATATATATATATATATATATATATCACTTATAATTTTTCCTCATTTTCTTGTATTTTTCTGGACAAGACTATATATCTTTTATGATAATATTTATTCTTGCTTTCTTTTTTGACGTGATATTTATTCTTGCTGAACTAAAATGTAATGCACCCTCTATTTTTATTATTTTAAAAATAAGGTATTATCCACGCGCAACTGCAGAGACTAATCATTCGAAGTAACTGAGATTCACTTAAGATATTGCCCTCTCCCACGCGCAACCCATAATAAATGATTAAGAAACTCAAATATCTATCACTTGTGCTACATCATGTTGGTTAAAGAACAATGTACCCTCTCTTTTTTGGACATAACTGTAATGTATTTCAAAACTTAGAATAAATATTCAGCCACAATCAATGATCATAATCGTGGATAAAGGATCCCAACTTCACGCGAATAGTTCATGTAAAATCAAAGGATAGGACTATGTTTGGTAAAGTTGAACTGTTTGTGCGTATCAAATAAACTTATAGAAGTAAAATAGAAGTGTTTAACAACTTTTAGTTTATAGTGTTTTTTCGTTAGCTTCCATACATTAATTGATGTAACATTTAAGTTTATAGTTTATAGCGTTTTATTTTTATTTTTATTATTTTAATTAAATTAATTATTTATCGTGTATTGAATGAATATATATTATCTCTCAATTTTAAACATTATTTTTTGACTAAAGAAAATATTCATTCATTCAAGTTGGTAAAATACATCAAAAACAATACAAATACAAACTCATCAACTTCGCTAAAACCGAAAAAGATGAACCTGACAACAAACTCAATACGCCCAAGTTAATATCATAAAACCGCAAAATGCCAATACAAATGTGGCAAAATCAAAGTGATTGTAATACCCGGGTTTTTGGATATGTAACGTGATGCCCATGTCATTGACTGGATTTGTAATGCATTGAAGTGATCTATCAATCTGATCCAATGAACGTTGCAACAAGGCAGAGAATTAAATAACGTTGTGCTATTTACGACGAACAAAACAAAGCTGCACTCAACACTGAAATCACAAAAAAACACGAACGAAAAAGACCTTGATAATGTGATGCAGGGGATGATTCTAGACCACAAAAATGGCCCAAAACCACCTCTCTCCGGTGGATAAGGAATAAGGAAGAGAAGAGTAACGGGAAGGTTGAGAAAGAGAAGCAGTTCTAGGATATTATGTTACTCATTTTTTTGACACAATTAAAAATGTCATTTATGTCATTTCTTATTTATACATTAATTCAACTGTTTATTTTACTAATCGATCTTTTTAAATGCATGTTGCTAGCCTATTTGTAATAAGATAACTTATCTGCTATCCGCTAGTTTATTATTTATTAACTAATTTTTATCAAACAGAGCTAAAATGCCCTTTTATTTCTTAACTTATTTTTAGGTGTAAGTTGATTCAATAACCTTTTATTTTATCAAATTGATCCTTTAATTAGGAGCGCTTGGAAGTTTAAATGAGACCTTGTGTGTTTGTCAGGGTTGGAGTACCCCTTGTGCTCCCTTCAATAAAATTCTTTTGCTTATAAAAAATCCTACATTTAGGGTGTGTTTGGTAGGGGAGAGAGAGAGAGAGAGACTTTTTATTGTTTAGTTTATGAGAGAAATAGATAGAGAGAAAGGAAGATGATAAGTTGGTACTATTTTACACTAAGAGTGTTTTGGTAGAAGAGAAAGAGGGAAGAGAGAGGACAGGAAGAAAGAGAATAGAGAGAGCTAAAGTACAATAGAAAGTCACTCTCTCTTTTCTATTTCTCTCTTTCCTCTTTCGCTTCTACCAAGCACACCCTTAAGCCTACGAACAACAACAAAAAGTTATTAGCTTTTATAAAACAAAAAGGTATCGTATAGTGAAAAAAATGTCAAATCTAGGGCTTTTTCACTTAATGAAAAAACTTCAACTAAAACTTGCTTTAGACCCTCAACCACTAATAGAGATTTTTGGGCTGGTCTTGTAAATTAGCACAGCTTCTCTAATTTCTCTTTTGTGCCAATATTGCACTAATCGATTAGCTTTATTTGATATGGTATAGAGGTGACAAATGGCGAGTTAATAGTCCATTTGATCCCTTATAATTTCACAAAAGTTCTGTTTGAAGGTAGGAAAAACACTAGAAAGGGAGGGTTTGTATAGGTTTTTCTAGGTAAAAGTCTTTTGTAAAAACTTATTTTCTAAAATGTTTGCAATCAAAGAATAAATTAGGTAAAGAAAAGCAAGTAAATGACACAAGAGATTTATATCAGCTCACCATCACCTGATGGGTACCTCCAATCCCTTCAAAATTTTTGGAAGGATTTCCACTAAAAACCTTTTTATTAATACAACATCAAGAGTCTATCTGCCTAACTGGCTAAACTCTCAACTTCTTAGAACGACTTAACGTCAAGCCTCTAAGTCTAAGGTACAAAAGCCACTACCAGGCAAACGAAGTTGAATGATAAATCAATATACTCTTTACTGAAAGGTTTTATAATCAAAAGACTTAGAAAGATTTGAAAATGTTTCTCTATTTTCTCTTGGCTTCAGTAGTTGTGCTTTAATGGATATTTCTTATTCAAGTGCAGAAGCTTGTGTGTAAGAAGTATTTGAACGATGCTTGAAAGCTTGTGTCTTCTGTACACATGTTGATTTTTAATAACTTCGTTAGTTTCTTCATGTAATGTTTACGCCTTTTATAGAGTGATGAGAATTATAGTCGTTGATGCATTATTCAGAGATAGAAATCTAGTTGTTGAGATTAGGGTTTCCCTTGAGAGATATCCATAATAAATGCAATCATGCAATGCACTTTCTCTGCCTTTCCGTACTATCCTTTCACCGTTTGATGTCTACTATATCACAGGTTTGATACTTTGGCTTAGCATATCTTTCTTTTCGCTTTGTGAGTCCTTCTTCTTCAATTCCTTCTTTTTGTTCCCTGGTTCCGCATACTCAATATATAATTAAATATGTCTTCAAGAAATTACTTTTTATCTTCTGGTAGATGAGAGCGAGATCAGAAGCTCTATGCAAAGTAGATTGGGCTAAATAGATGCTTGTTCATCTGGCACCTTGCACTGGATGGATGCACTCTAATAATTGAGCCTTGAGATCAAATGTTTCTGGGAACAAAAGGTTCATGTGTTGAGCAGTAGTTGAATGTTGTCTTATAAAAAACAGATGATAGCGCTGCCAACCATGACTTTAGAGAATGTATCTTCTTTATACTTATTGTTTTTCTCATAGATTGTCCAATTCATGCACACTTGAAAAAACGTTACAATTGTTCTCCTATGATATTTGATATAACTTGGTCCCAACACTGTTTAGTCCCTGACATTTCCAAACATTATTCGGTTTAGCGCTTCCTTCAATCAGTCAATTAATAGTGGTAACAGTGTTGACTTGTCACGTTTTCTGCTTATGTGGCTTACACATTTGTTTCATAGCAACTGAACTATACTGGAGAAATAAATTGATACTCATTACCAATAAATTTGGAGGACTATATTGATATTGTTTTTTATTAAAAAATGAATTGCAACTCTTCACACACTTTCTTCATCTTTTTTCTACTTCTCTTGTGTTTTTCATCTATTTTTAGGACATGTCTCAACCTAACCGCCATTTCTTTACTTGTCAAGTTTGAAGGTAATGAGCCTCTAACTTGCTGTAAAAAAATTTAGGGTTTCATTTGAAATTTGTAACCTAATCTTTTAGTAGGAAGAAGAAAATTGTGGATAATTTAATGGGTGAAAAAATAAGACGGGGTTTAATGTTTGAATAAAAGAAGAAGATGAAGGCCTTCATGGTTGAAAAAAATAACAAAAAAGAAATCATCTCCAAGTTTATGGCAGATTTTTTAGGGTTTCCTCTGTTATTGTTACGTCTTTCTGTATTCTGATATGATTCTAGTTTTTGTATCATATTTAGTTGAGTGTATTCTTTAAGTACCAAACTGATAGTAAGTTGTAAAAATCAGAAATCTTATTGATATTAAGTTATAAATGTCACAGACCAAACTGATTTTGGTTATTGTATTCTGATATTGCTATAACGGTTAAACCCTAAAAGATTGGCCATAAACTTGAAGATGATTTCTTCATTATTATTATTATTTGGTATTAAATCTTCATTATTTTTTTTATTATGATATTGTGGAAAGAGAGGATCGAAAGTCACCATTCACGAAGTCCTCTATCATTTTCTTTTATTAACCTAGAATATTTTGTTCACTAGAGTATGCTGGCCCGAATCAACAGCTTTAACTGCACATTAAAAAAAATGAATGACATGATAAACTTCCTCTTTAGGAAAAGAAAACCTGATAAACTGGACTAAGGTTAGAAAAGCCAACTGCAGTAAAGATAGTAGGCAAAGGGCAGAAGAGTAGTTTACATATAAAATTTCCTATCCAACTTGTCACGCATTCACAGATTATTATTTATTATTATTTTTAAAAAAAGGTTTATCCATTCCACACAGTGCCTTATTCTACATTGACTCAGACTCAGGGATATAAATTAAAAATAAAAAGAAAAATCTCATTGTTGCCGTTCTCCTTTGTTCTTCTTTCTCCTAAACTCTCTCTCTCTCTCTCTCTCTCTCTAGCGTTCTCTCTCATCACTTGACGTTCATCAACTCGACCTTGCCGGAATCTCGCTGTCGCCGTCGCCGTCGCCGGGAAGGTGAGACTCGGAGCTCGTTAGTCGTTAGTTGTGACTACTTAAGATTTCTTCGTTCTTGTTTTTTATTTATTTAATTTGTGTTTCTGATCCAAATTGAATTGTTTGTGACTTGTTTTCTCTAGTATCGTCTTCAATTCAAAGCACGGATCAGAAACCTAAAAAACACAAAGAAAACGAAGAAACCTTAAGTAGTCACAGTCTTGTTCAGTTTGCGTCTTTTTGTATCTTTTGTGAATTTTTAGTTGTTAGCGTGATGGTGTTTGGATTTCGTGTTTAGGATCTAAGCGTTTTGAAGTTCAATCTCTTTTTTGATTGGAGTATATTCTTTTCTTTCAATAAGTTTTTTTTGTCTGCGCGGAATTTTAATTTATTTTTGTTGCTTTTTTTAATCTCTTGTACTGTTTTTGATGAAACTTGGAAGTCCACCAATGTATTTTAATTGAAATTTTAGACCATGTTTTTGTATTTTTAACTGGACTTTCGTGTTACACAAGAGAATTCATTCACTGCATTTTTTGAATGTGGGGGTCATATTTGATCATATAAAATAAAGGGTTACTTTTCACGGTTTTATTCATTTTTTAAACTTGGAAAATGACACATGAAATTGGATTCAGAAAACTTGCTGAGAATTATAATCGCTTTGTAGCATGAACTGGGGAATAGATGCCACAGAAATGGGTTATAGAATGTGGTTGTGCCTAATTTCCTATAGATAAGAAGAAATGCCATTATCACTTCAAAGTGAATCCATCTTTGTGAGTGTGTTTGTGTGTGTGATGGTTCATGATTAGGGATTTACGAGTACGCAGAAGCCGATATTATGTCATGAACAAAATATGAATTTCTTGGTATACCTAGCAGTTATGAAATGTAAACAGCATTTTGTTGTATATTCCAAATTTTGTTTACTGGTAGTGTCATTATTTTAAGGGGTGTTCTTTAATCTGATATTCATTTGGTACTGTGTTTTACTCATGCTAAAATGACCGCAGGGTGAGGATGTGTTTTGATCTGCTGGAAATAGTTATATCATCATGTGTTATAGCTGCTGTTTGTGGTTCCCTTTTTTATTCTCTTTTTTTGCCTTATTGTTGCTGCGTCACATACTTTTTTTAATTATTCTTGGAAGCCTGGAGAGAAATAAATGATTGCATATTGCTTGTAAAAATATTTTCTGTCATTTTCGATAACGATAATGAACACAGTTAATGTCATCCAAAATCTTTCTACAAATAAATCCATGTGCCAGAGAGTTTCTGTTGTTTTCGATAACGATAATGAACACAGTTAATGTCATCCAAAATCTTTCTATAAATAAATCCATGTGCCATAGAGTTTCTGTCGTTTTCGATAACGATAATGAACACAGTTAATGTCATCCAAATTCTTTCTACAAAGAAATCCACGTGTCATAGAGTTAGTATTCCTAATTGACTTATTGTTGTTTATTCGCGTCGTGCCTTTTTCATCTACCATCATCTCTTGGAGGCATTTGTTGAGCAGTCCTCCATCTGAACTTCCTTGATTACTAAATTTGTGCTAATAGCATTTTGTGAAGTAGTTGGATCAACCAACAACATGATAACCAAACTGGTGGATGTGCCTAAAATGAATCATTCTGAGATTCATGTCAGATTTATGTGCGAGTATTTGCTCATACAATGTTAAGTGAAGTCTTTATCTCTTTTTTGATGTAAATGTTGTGTTTAATTCTAATTTTTGGTTATGATTTGATAGAAAGAAGATATTGAAGAAAGGTCCCTTGACAAGTCATGGCATCAAGATCATATGCTAATCTCTTAGACTTTACTGGTGGAGGCTTGCTTGATATTCCTCACACCCCAAGAACTCTTCCAAGGGTCATGACTGTTCCTGGAATTATTTCTGACCTGGATGGTTGTAAAGATGGTGATTCAGATGTTAGTTCTTATGGATGTCGGGAGCGGAAAATCATTGTGGCAAACATGCTGCCATTGCAGGCTAAAAGAGATATAGAAACTGCTAAATGGTGTTTCAGTTGGGACGAGGATTCAATTTTGTTACAGTTAAAAGATGGGTTTTCTTCTGATATTGAGGTTATCTATGTGGGTTCTCTCAAGGTTGAAATAGATGCTGGTGAGCAGGATGAAGTTGCTCAGAGACTATTGGATGACTTCAATTGTGTACCCACCTTTCTACCTCATGATATTCAGAAGAAGTTCTATCTTGGCTTCTGTAAGCAGCAGCTTTGGCCTCTGTTTCATTACATGCTACCCATATGCTCAGATCATGGCGATCGCTTTGACCGCTCACTTTGGCAGGCTTATGTTTCTGCAAACAAAATATTTGCAGACAAGGTTATGGAAGTGATTAATCCTGATGATGACTTTGTTTGGGTTCATGACTACCACTTGATGGTTTTGCCTACTTTCTTGAGGAAACGATTTAATCGAGTTAAACTTGGGTTCTTTCTTCATAGTCCTTTCCCGTCATCTGAAATTTACCGTACTTTGCCAGTGAGGGATGAAATTTTGAGGGGATTGTTAAATTCTGATTTAATTGGTTTTCATACATTTGATTATGCTCGTCACTTCCTATCTTGCTGCAGTAGAATGCTAGGTCTGGACTATGAATCTAAGCGAGGACATATAGGACTTGACTACTTCGGCCGTACTATATTTATCAAAATTCTTCCTGTAGGCATTCACATGGGCAGGCTTGAGTCTGTATTGAATCTTCGTTCTACATCTGCTAAACTAAAAGAGATCCAGGAAGAGTTTAAAGGTAAGAAAGTAATTCTTGGTGTTGACGACATGGATATTTTTAAGGGCATCAGTTTGAAATTTCTAGCCGTGGAGCAGCTGCTGCAGCAGAATCCAAATTTGCAGGGCAAAGTTGTCCTAGTTCAAATTGTAAATCCTGCAAGGGGTTCAGGGAAGGATGTTCAGGAAACAAAGAAGGAAACATATTTTACTGCCCAGAGGATCAATGATACTTATGGTTCAGATGATTATCAGCCAATCATTCTCATTGATCGCCCTGTTCCTCGATTTGAGAAGAGCGCTTATTATGCTGTAGCTGAGTGTTGCATTGTCAATGCTGTAAGGGATGGGATGAACTTAGTCCCATACAAATACATTGTCTGCAGACAGGGAACTGCATCGCTGGATGAAGCGTTGGGCCGGAAAAGTGATTCTCCTCGCACTGGCATGCTTGTTGTGTCTGAATTCATGGGTTGTTCACCATCTCTGAGTGGAGCCATCAGGGTCAATCCCTGGGATGTAGATGCAGTTGCCGACGCTCTGAATTTGGCCATTAATATGGGGGATTCAGAGAAGCAGTTGCGTCATGAGAAACATTATCGGTATGTTAGTTCTCATGATGTGGCATATTGGGCACGCAGTTTCATGCAGGACTTGGAGAGAGCCTGCAAAGATCATTACACCAAAAGGTGCTGGGGATTTGGTCTGGGCTTGGGGTTCAGAGTTGTTTCTCTTTCTCATGGTTTTAGGAAGTTGTCCATTGACCATATTGTTTCAGCGTACAAAAGAACCAGTAGAAGGGCCATCTTTCTTGATTATGATGGCACAATTATACCACAATCTTCTATAAATAAAGTCCCCAGCCCTGAGGTCATATCTGTGCTAAATGCTCTATGTAATGATACCAAGAATATTGTGTTCATTGTTAGTGGCAGGGGAAGAGATTCTCTGAGTGATTGGTTTACTTCATGCAAAATGCTGGGACTTGCAGCTGAACATGGGTACTTTTTAAGGTGGTCACTGTAACCTTTGCATTTTCTTCCCCCACCTCCCACCCACCCACTAAAAAAAGCTACAATGCTAACTTATTTTACATTTGCAGGTGGAATGGAGATTCCGAATGGGAAAGCAGTCACTTGTCTGCAGATCTTGATTGGAAAAGTATAGTGGAGCCTGTCATGCAGTCATATACAGAAGCAACTGATGGATCTAATATTGAAGTGAAGGAAAGTGGTTTGGTGTGGCATCATCAAGATGCAGACCCTGATTTTGGTTCCTGCCAAGCCAAAGAATTGTTGGATCACTTGGAAAGTGTTCTTGCTAATGAACCAGCAATTGTTAAGAGAGGCCAGCATATCGTCGAAGTTAAGCCACAGGTAAGAGCTTTTTAATTTCATTCCCTGCATCTTCTTCTATCTATGTACATATGAAAGCTCAGGAGCTGGAATTGTTTTAAATTTTAATCGATGTATTGGGTTTAATCTCTGCAGGGAGTAACCAAAGGTTTGGTAGCTGAAAAAGTTCTTTCCAATATGGTTAACGGTGGTAATCCACCAGATTTCGTGATGTGCATCGGAGATGATAGATCTGACGAAGACATGTTTGAGAGCATTTTGAGTACAGTCTCGTGCCCATCATTACCATCAGCTCCAGAGATTTTTGCCTGCACTGTAGGTAGGAAGCCTAGTAAGGCAAAGTATTTTCTTGATGATACTTCTGATGTTATAAAGTTGCTTCAAGGCCTTGCTGCCTCATCAAATCCAAAGCCAAGGCATCTTGCCCAATTCCAGGTTTCTTTTGAGAGTACAGTTTGTTAGAATAGGGCAAGACAGCATTATTGGTTCTTATGCTGCTTTACTTGCGAGGATTCTTATATCCTGTGAATCAGACAATTTTTTGGGCATTAATCTTAACCTGACAAATAGTGGAACTACTCATTCTTTCTCGGCTCCTGAACCGGTTTGTGTGGCATATGGAACATTTTGTTAAATAGCGCGGTTCATGGTTGGTCTGACAATTATTCTCATGTACATGGTAACATCAATTGTTACTTTTACTGGTGCCACCTTGAGCTTTAGTTGTGCACTTGTGCTTACAATTGTTGGACGACTTTGTTGGTTGTGCTGATAAAGGGGCACCAGAACAACTTTGAACATGTATAGTTACAGTACTTTGTTGAAACACATATGCTATTCTGGTTTGATACCTCTTTAACTTTGGTAATTTATGATCAGAAAAACAATTGTTTGTTAGCATTTGATGTTCTTTTGGTGAAGTTGCGTGGTGAGGTATTGATGAACCCTCTCTTAAAAAAACTAGGAATACATTTAGGTCCCACCACTTTGGGAAAAAGGCCCACTAAATTAGTAGGCTTAGATGAATTTTACTCAGTCATAAAAAGTTTGTTGGAAGAAAAAGTGTTACTAGCACAATACATAAAACAATACGCAACCAAGTTTATTGGTTAGGGTGTTATTAAATAGGGATATCATATAATCACATAGACATCTTAATCAAATTAAATGTTGTTGGAGCAAATTTCAACTAAAATTATATCATTTGCGAATTTTCCTTAATAAATCAATCAGTTTCGTTCTGTTTGAAAATTTACCATAACTTGAGCTCAATTTTTTATTTTGAAAATCCGCCCTAATTGGATATGTTCAAAATCAATTCATTTTGAATATCCACTTAAATTGGAATATTCCAATCACCCATTCTATGAGTAAATAAATCAATCAAACCATTTATTAAAAAATGTTCTATTCCCTATTCCAAAAAAAAGTTACACTAGCTTTATTGTAATTTAGAGATCTAAAACAACTAAACATATAATTTTGTTTTATAAATGAAATATATTTTAAAAATACATAAAAAAATGTCCGTGGAATTCCATTGGCAAGTTCAGCAATATTGAAATGTCGGTTCTCAGGGTTGAACCCGAGTGTGGCCGTGTGATTGTGTATGTGGTGTTTATTTGCCATTTTATCTAAATTGACAAACAATGTGAACACTTCGATGCCCTAGAATTTTGTTGCGTTAAGATACCCATATTGAATCACTTAGAGTACGTTTGATTTGCAAACAAGACAGTACTGGACTCGATTGGACAATACCAGCGTTTTCTAAAAACCCCCGCAAAATGATTGCGACATTTGAAACTCCGGCGTTTTTTAAAACTCCCGCAGATTACGTTGTGGGGGTTTAAAACCCCTGCTAAGCGACTTAAAAACCCCCGCAATCTGTTCCGTTTTTTGTAGTGATATATTATAATGTAATTAAAAAATTATAAAGAAAAACGTACGATGGAGAAGATGGAAGAGAGAGAAATGTGAGAGAAATAGAGAGAGATGAATGAGAGAGGTCATGAAATGAGAAAATACAAAAGAGATGAGAGGTGGAGAGGGAGGAGAGAAAGAGAGGTGAAGGAGATAGGCCATGAGATGAGAATGTATTAGGTAGAGAGAGAGGGAGAGAGAGAGGAGAGAGAGAGAAGAATGAGGGAGGGAGAATAGAGGAGAGAGGAAAAAAATTATTGAATAGGAAATAAAAATAATATTTTGGTATTTTTTTGAGTGATCAGGATATTGTACTGTGGATGTGAACAGTACAATTTTTCAAATCAAACAGGGTACAACTGGAGTTGTCCAGTCCAATCCCTTACTGCTTAGGGAATCAAACGCACCCTTAAATTAATTGCATGTCATTTTTATATTTAACTAATTTAAAATAAATTAAATTTTTGAAGGCTAAAACGTATTTTGGTCCTTTAAGTTATTTTAAAATTTTAATTTGGTCATTTTAGTTTTTTCCTCAGTTGATCCTATATGTTTGAAGTTCGTTACATATAAATCCAGTTTTTGACTTTTCCATCCATTTGAGTTAACGGATGCTAACATGTATGTTATGTTAATGACTAGTAATTTTTATGGCTTACACGTGGATTTATACGATTTTACAAGGAAAAAAAAATGCACTTTAGGTCATTTAAGTATATTTTAAATTTCAGTTTGGTTCTTTATAATTATAATCATCGTCTTTTTCATTTATCATCTTCAAAACTAAATCCTAATTTTCAATCCCATTTCTAGATTTGGAAACAACCAGTGGCGGAGGGAGGGGGGGGGGGGGGGACCTGGTGGGGCCATGGTCTCCCCCAAAATTTTCAAAAATTTAGTTTTTATATAAAAAGTACTCAAGGCCTCCCTCCACTATCTTTAAAATTAAAAATAAAGTAGTAAAAACTAGATACGGCACTTTCAGAATTTTTAAAAACCTAGAGTTTTGAGTTTCACTACGTCAAGGTGGAATTGCAAGTCACTATATTCTCACAGTTGACTTGGTTATGCCCCACTATCTCATTCTCACGATTTACTTGGCTGGTGTTATTACCTATATTAATTTTTTTACAATATTTTTTTATAGATTAAATCAAATTTCTATCTACTTTCCTTTCTTTTTCTTGTTTTTTTTATTACCTAGTATCTATATCATTCTCACGGTTTACTTGGCTAGTATATTACCTATATCAATTTTTTTATAGAAATGTATTTTATTAAGTCATACGTTTTATCGTCGGCACCCCTTGGACAAAGATCCTGGCTCTGCCCCTGGAAACAGTTCATGCTGAATGTGTGTTGTAGACTTGTAGTTATCAATTTTAAGTGTAAGAGAAATGAAGAGAATCAGAACGAACGGAAAAACAAAGAAATTTTTCAGCGTTGAAGAATAAAATTTGGGGAGAGAGATTATAGCAAAAGAAGCAAACTAAACAAAAACTACAAATAATATTAGGCTTAATTACACAAAAAAGCCCAAAAATGAAAATTTTAAAAAATAAAATAAATGACCAAACAAAAACTAAACAAAAACTACAAATTAAACTCATTTTTTATAATAATTCAAGTAATAAAAACTCTGAAAGTTAAAAAAGAGGAAGTTGAAAAAACAAGAGAGATGTTTTTTGGTGAAAGGAAAAAGAGAAAGTTCAAAAAGGAAGGGAGAGAAGAAATAAGGGGGGAAAGAGGGGTTGAGAAGGAAATAGTGCACCCATAAATAGAGAGAATGAAAAGACATATTTGTAAAAAAATGTGTCAACTTTATTTAGGATTTGAATCCTCTCATTCCCACTCTTTCTATAGCTGAGTTTGGTAAAAAATAGTAGATGGCGAATAAGCTAGCGGATAACAAATGATGTGTTTAACTAGCGGTTAAAATAGTTAATAAATGTAAATGACATAAAAGAATATTTAACTAATGATTAAATTATTTAATGATGACAAAAATGTTTAATGAGGAAAGAGAAGTAATTTAAAAAAATATAAAGAGTAAAAATGTCAAAAAAAAGTGAGACGCTATGCGCTATTCGCTAGCTTTTGAAAAAACACTACTTGAAGTAGCGTCTGAAAAAATACTTAAAAATACTAAACGCTAGTGCTTGCCAAATACACGTACTCTTCACCCGCTATTTTCTTCCGCTAGTTGATTTACTATCCACTAGCGATTGGGATGCGCCAAACAGAGTATATCTCCCACATCCTCTATATCTCTCACTTAATTTCACTCTCTGTGATCATTATTTGTAAAAAGTAAAATAATGTGTCAAGCACCTATTTTGGTAAATCAATTTTTTTGATTTGACATGACAAAACCCTTTCTTTTCTTGGTTAAATGAAATATGAATAGTAGATTAGTTTGAATCTTAGATAGTAGATTAAGTAACCCAGTTATCTAACTACACGCTCCTACGTTCTAATTAGATGTACCCACTTTTCAAAGACGGGTGGTGGCCATATTTCCGATGGGGGGTGCAAATATACTGGTAAATCTGAACAACACCGAAAACTATATTGGACCATTACGAAAAGCCCATACCATTTTCTTTTACAAAAGACCAATCCATTCGATAAAATAAGCGGGAAATTAGAAAATTTTCATTTCTCCATTTCTCTCGACTTTGCATTTTCATTTCCACTTCCAAAACACCAAATCCCCAAGAACCCTAAAAACCCCACTTGTGGAAACCCTAAGAGAGAGAAATGGGAAGAAGTGATGACTACAAGTTTCTTCCGTTACGAGATGCAGAGACCTCTATCAATCAGAAAGTGAACATCATAGCCGTTATTCTCGAGTTTGGGTTCCCGAAGTCAACAAAGGGTACTGGTAAATTTCATTTCAACCCTCAATGTTTTGATTTATATTTTCACTGGCAATGATGATCAAAAGGCCGGTCTTATGGCTGCCATTACTTCATTTGGTAGTAGATTGATGAACCCTCTCTTGAAAGTGTGTTCTGAGCCAGTTTCACTCAACCTTTTCCTGTTTTGGACTCAAAAAGCTTTCCTTTTGTCTATTTATTTCCATTAAGGCTACAATACTTAGGTTAAGGTCAAAAGCTATGTTTTTTAATTTAGGGTTTGCTCTGCAGATGAATGTTGTATCCTAAGAGTAATCGATGAAACACATCACCAAACCGGGTTGTCTGTTGTCATTTTTGCTGATAATGTAGAAAGACTTCCCCGTGTTGCTGCTCCTGGAGATATAATACAGCTTTGCAATGTTGCGGTATTACTCAATACTATCCTCTCTGTGTCGGGTTGAGTTGAGTTGTGGTTTTTTGAGATTACCTTGATCATTCAATAAATATATGCATCCGTAAACTATGAAGCATTGACACGGACACCAGACATGACATCGACATCGACATGCATACACCAGTGTCAATTTGAAAAATACAAGTAAATGAAGTGTTGGTTCGGTGTCGGTGTCAGATATGATATGTGTCGGACCCCAGACGTGTTTTTCACCGGAAGTGTCGGTGCTACCTTCGTAAATGGACAAGTACTCGTGATTTAAAAAAATCATTTTAACCTTGTATTGTATAAACAACTGATAGTACATTGCACTGAACTTTCTGCTCAATTACAATATTGGAAGCAGCTGATGTCAAAGGTAAATAAACCTTTTTAAGGTTAACTTGTGCATTTTTTGTATTAAAACTCTTTTTTGTTTAATCTTTTACAGGTGAAGGCACATGATGGAGAAGTAAATGTTGTTTTCAATAAGTCATTTTCCTCCTTTGCTTTGTATGAAGGGAAGGGTAATGATGATTTTGTCCCTTATCAAGTTTATTCAAAATTTCGCCCCAGAGATTTGGACAAAATGTTTGTAGACAAGCTTAGAAAATGGCTGGTCAATTTTCAGCTTCGTGAAGGTATTCTAGGTTTATAGCATTTAATATAACTCAAGTTTATTTTATTTTATTTATATATTCCAATCTAAACCTAATATGCTAATGCTTACATAAAAACAGCTGCTTGTGATTTGCGGTAGAAAAACTCATTTAGTTTGTTTTACTTTTATCATCCTGTTACTATTCTGGTTTATCGGTTACTTCATAATCTAGTTTGTTACTTTGATGCTAAATTTTGATGTGTGGATTTTAAGGTTTTTTATATGTTGTGTAGATTCAAGTGATTTTCCAATGTTCAGAGAAATCAAGGAAGGTCAATTTAATTTGGCATGCAAGGTAATTCAGTTGTATTGTAGTTCTGATTTTTGTATGTATGATTTGACGACCCTTGTATAAATAAGGGTAAAAATATGTAAGCTCTTTATAGTATTTGAGTTTTGTTTTTAATTGTTGCCATTCTAAGTTGCTAATTCTTCTCCATGTTTTTATTGTTAATTTACACATTAAGATACTTCATTGCTGGGAGGCTGCAAAAGAAAAATGGTTTGTCTATGTTTGGGATGGTACTGATGCTCCACCAAATGCCTTATCTTCAAAGTGAGTTGATGTAGTTTTACTAATACATTGCTTGTTCACTTCCTTCCTCCCCTAAATGTATGTGCTGGGTTTGGATAATATTGCATTAAAGTCTGTTGTTTGATTATCTGTTTCTCGCTTTTTTTTTATAAATGGAAATTATCTCAATATGCATATACAATGGACGAGAACTTATAATTATATTGATGCTAGAAGGGGCTTAATCTTTCTTCTATGTATTCCTTAGGAAAGTTAGGATAAATACCGTTGTACAACTAATTTATATTTGTTTGTGTTGAATACATTAATTTATGTTAGCATCTTGATTGAAATTTTATTTGCTTGTTTATGAATTGTAGGCTGGAAGATGAACTTAAATCTCCACTTGAGTTGCAACCGGAACCTCTGCCTTTGCCAAGGGATTTGTTATGTACTTTGCCTACTGTTGGGTCCATCCTGAGAATGACTTTTGATACGCCCATTAGGGATAATCAACTTCATGTTCTTGAGATTGGTAAATGGGTCAAATTTGTCAGTGTACGTCTTGAAGTGCACAATGGACTGTGGGTTGTTGCTTTTACGCCTTATACAAAGCTTCGATTTACACCAAACAAGGACTATCTCATTATAGAACGCCTAAGGTGATTACTAAATTAGATGAATCATAATATATGGTTTGGATAGAGTAAGTCAGTGAATTGATGATACCGTTCTGTTTTCTTTTTGTTTATGTTGAGCCAGGTTGTATGATGAGCGAATATTATTGAATTCACGAATGAAGTCTGGTAGCTTACCTCAGTCTGTTGGCAGCTTGAGTCAGTCTTTACACATTACAGGTAATTCATTTTTGTTGAACTAGCACAACTCTGATTTTTATTGCTGTCATAAGTTTTAGCATTTCTAACTATTCTTTAACCTTACAGAGGTTATTCATGATAATGTGCGTCATGTTACTTTAATGGATGTACTCACACATTCAGAGGTACCACATCGCGTTTTCTTCACTTTTGCCAACACTTTTAACGCCCTCTCTAATTGTGTTTGTTTTTGCTTACTACATTTATTTATTGAAGGCGGTAGCTAAGTTCAAGTGTGTTGTTCGGGTTGTAGCAGCACTTCCACACCAACCTGAAAATCTGTGTAATTCTTCTGGGATATATAGGATAAGGCTGACTCTAGAGGATCCAACAGCTAGAATCCATGCTTATGTTTATGATGAGGACGGGACAGCTCTTTTTGATGGCTATCCGGGCTTTGAAAAGGTGGGAGGGAAGCTGGAATGGTTACTTGGAGTGGAAGGTGAGAGGGAAGTTGAAAAGGTGAAAGGAAAGCTGAATAGGTTACTTGGAGTAGCTGGTGAAAGTGGTGATGCTATTTGGGCAAAGGATAGTCCAAGAAATCCACCATGGGTTAGTGTTTGTATTAAATCATACTACCTCTTAGAAACCGATGTGTGGGGGAGTAGAAAGTTTAGAATATTTGACACCAAAATAGTGGGAGAAGCAGATGCCTGAGATAGTGAGATGATGTTTTTTGCTCGGTAAAGATGGGATGAATATGTATAGCCCTATTTTGTTTTTTGTTAGGGCTGTCGCGATATTAGGTTCTCAATGTAAGTACGTAAATGTGTAGATGAACTAGCCGTGTTACCCGTGTCGTGCACGGGAGGCGAAAAAAAACAGAAGTTGTAACACAAAAGGTCTAAATATTACATTCCCACAGCAATAAAAGTTTCAACGAAGGTTTGAAGATAGAGCAAAATAAACAAAACAAAGATAAAATGTTTTGAAGGTATATACCACTAAAAAAAGTCATTACATAATAATAGGATTGTGAGCACTTTGTCCAACTTATTCATGATGAGAAGAGTTAGTCCTATGAATGGGACTACAGCCTCGATGAGGGTAGAGCATCTAAATTGGAGGCGGCTGATTGTGCATTATTCTAAGACGAACACGTGCAGCAGTCATCGGACAATGGATTTTGAAGCAACCCTTTGAAACATAGGTTAAAATGACCTCACTCCTAGTAGTTGTTCCAATCAAACTATCAACACCAACGAGATTCATAATCTCAATAGTCTTTGTCTTAATATAAGACACGTTGTGTTGCTATTAGGTTGTTAGCATACCTACTATCGGCATAAGTACCGTTAACATTTTCACCATAAGCATTTTGATTAAGATACTCCACTTGGATGGAAGGTCATTGATTACGCATAACACGTCGTCAACGACGATCAACAATAGTTGTCGAGGAACATGAATATTGAAATGCCCTTGAGATACATAAGTGAAATCAAAAAGTGCAGGATCTTCAAGCAAAAAGATTCATTATAGCAGTGATTTTGGTCTTTAAGTATGATTGCCCAGTCTTATTCACACAAAGAGTATACATCAACATAAAATGTTTCTCAAAACATAAAGAAATTGATTTTAGAGTACTAAGTGACACATTTTTTCAACTTCCCAATTATTGAGCCTGACCCAAAGTGGGTTTCTTGATGACAAACCCATTCAAACTTATTTACAAATTCAAATATGATTCCAATCAACGGCTTTCAAAATTTAACTCCTACCAAACCCTTTACTCGCCCAAAAGAAAACAATCTGAAGACAAATCAAACTCTACTCGTTACAAATTCAACACAAGAAAAAGAATGATATAAGACGTCATCACTCTACTCTCAAAGAATGATACTGCAAACTTTTGTCCCCTGTAGCTTTAACTTTGTCTTCATCTTCATCAACCCACTTGGTAATCCTATGAACAAAACTGAGTTTTCTGATTAGTGTCAACTTATTATAGGCCGTAGCTATTCACATGCTAGAGAAAATATCCAAGTTTTATAGGTTTATAGCTGACCTTTCTCTTAAATAGGTGGCATTGGCACGGGGTAAAAGCTCTAGTTAATATAGAATTGTTATTGGGTAAAATTTGTTTTTTAAATTGCAACATGAGAAAACTTTGTTTAAATTGAAAGTAAGTATAAACTAAAAAAATGTTTATTTAATAAAGGCTATTGCGGACTTAAAAACTAAAATAGAGTGTGTACATATTTGTCACGAAATTATTATATCTCACTAAATCGGTTATTGAGAAATGGACTCTGAATACTTGAACGATAGGAGGGAGGGGGAGATTTGGCGCCAAAATGGTAGGAGGGCCCATGGAGACTCCTCAAGATTTATAGTTTAAAGATAGACAATTATCTCAAGTTGTAGTTAAAACTTGTTCGAAACTTGTGACTATTTGCTCCCATCCTTTTAACTAATCTACTAATTTATTTATTTTTGTGTTTGAAATCAAACCAGTTATATTGATTTTGGTTGGTTTGCATAGTATTGTTTTTCTTAGGCTGGTACAATGGACACATAAGTTTGCGTAGTATTGCTGATTATTGTTATTTGAAACTAATTTAGGGATGTTATGAAATTAACCATAATTAGAGTAAGGACAAATGTAGGACAAAATATAAAAGTGTGATTTACAATGGAAGAGTATTTATATAATACTCTTCAATGTGTGATTTGAGTGTCACATAAGTCCTATTTATAGGACATAAGTCTTCCAAAACAAAGCGCATCATTTCGCTCGCAACTTGTTGGAGTATTTGGATTGCTAGAAATAATCTAATTTTCAAAGGAGAGGAACCTTCTTTAGATTCCATTGTTAACCACATTAAATGTATTTCTTGAACTTGGTTTATTTATGGGGCGGGTAGTCATTCTGGTTATTAACATAATGTGTCTTGTAACATTCAACTATTCAAATACTACCCCCTTACATATCTCTTAAGGATATGCCTCATCAAAATTTTATTAAGAAAAAATTCAATGAAGAAAATTTCAATGAAGAAAAAAAAAGTACAATATCTTGTACGTGGGAGTTGTCGTGTTAAAAACCTTATCAAAAAAATCCATTGGGACCAATGTTATCAGGAAAAAAAGTACAATATCTTGTACGTGGGAGTTGCCGTGTTAAAAACCTTATCAGAAAAACCCATTGGGGTCTTTGGTTGGACCGCCTGACCCGAGCACACTAAAATTAGGCTTGATATGTATAAATTTATACATCCACAAAGCCATCAAAAAATTGTAGTATACCTCAAAAACCTAAAAAAAAACTCAACACAAATTAACATAATTCTTCAAATTTAATTTTTCAAATCCATAAGTCCATAACCATAACATAAGTACCTAATTAAACAAACGGCCATTGAACAATAATGGTCTCTACATAACGAAATTCATAACCAGTACCTAATTACATGTATTTTACGTAAGCTACATGACTTGTTGCGAATAACAACAATACAATATATCAAAGAAAAAAACGAATGCATTAAAATTTAAGAGCACCAAATATGTCGAACCAAAGATACAATTATTAACTTTTTCCACAAAAAAAAAAACAATAATTTACAACTTTCAAAAAAAAATAAACGAAAGCTATATATATTATATTTGTAAAGTAAGTATCAAAACGTGCTAACTAGCAGAGTGGTAAGTTGGTGAGGCTCCACCTGCTGTTGCTACGACTTACAGAGACAACAGGGTACAAGGAGTCTAATGTCAACTTCACCGAAACGAAAAAAAAAGACTATTGCTTCTCGAAGGTTTCGACGTGTAGAATCAAAAAACAATTTTTATTTTTCTAACCGGAGATTGTGGTGGTCGAAAACTTACAATAACAACTTGCATGGAGCTTTTGTTCACGCAAAACGGCGATTCGATCGATAAAACAAAAAGACATCGGAAATGGATTCTGTGGTCGATTTCGAGTTGGGTCCATCAACGCAGTGTATGTGTTATGCAAAAAGTAGTTGTGCAAGTTTACACAATCACAACAAGTAATATAGTGATAAAGTAGAGATCGTACCTAGAGACATTGATGTTAGTTTAAGAGTTTAAGCTATTAACAAACTAGTGAAACAAGCAAAATAGTAACCACAACTTTTTTTAGAAAAAACTCTTATAATTATAAAAGTATTCATTATAGTCCTTAAAATGGTTTTAGAGCTGATGTGTCACATTTTTATTCTGTGTGGCAATGGCTGACATGGGCAGAGTGCTTACGTAGCTACCAACATTGTTCTTAAGCAAAAAAAATCCCTAATTTCACTTCTCCCAACCCCAATTCGCATTCTACTCAACAATATCGCCCAAGCCATAGCCACACTGCCCTCGACTAGGCTTCTTTTCTTGACACTCATGAAGCCGTTGGTGCTTGTCTCGATTACGTAATCTATTCTCTCCTATTTCCCTTCCTTATTTTCGAGTTCTCGTTTTTTAGGTTTCCTAAATCGCCTTATGCATTCGATCAAATTTTGAAAATCACCAGCCTTCTCAAATTTCCCAGCCAGTGGCGTATCTAGGATCCTGGGTTAGGGTGTGCAATTTTTTTTAAACACACACATCATTATAAATATGATAAAAATAAAAACTTAAATAAATTTAATAAATAAATTGCACAACTCATAATTGTTCGCTTAAAGGAGGAAGAAAATAAAGAAGAACATGCTCGAGAGTGAGAAAATTAGAAATGTGTTAGATTGTGAGTAATTATGTGAGTATGGTGCATTAGATTGGTGCAAAAAGTAGGAGTTTCAGTGCAAAAAAATATTTCACAGTGTGCAAAATATATTTTTTTTAATAGGATATTGGTGCTAATACTATTTTTTAATAGGAGTATCGGTACCAATATTATTTTTTTCAGGGTGTGCGGTTTACTACTCTGAGACAAGTGTAGATCCGCCCCTGTTCCCAGCATATGTCAAAAGGAAGCCATTGGCCATGCTCATGTATCCAAGGTTGACAACCACAAAGGAATTAAAATGAGCTCAAGGAGAGTATACAATCTCAACTCAAATTCTCAAAAGATCGAGAAATTTCAATAATATGAAAGGTAGTTCAAACTAAGTCATAGATCTTGGGATTGACTTATCCCACACTCCTCTCTACTCACCCCACACCCCCAAACCACTTAAAACCCAAGAAGAAAATCTTTTCTGCCTTTATTTCTACAACCGGCTTCCAAGTGCTCATCTGACGAGGATTAGCACCTACCAGAATGCCCAAAAAATTGAAAGGGATTGAACTCGTATCACAAAACAAAAAATTTGATGCTGACTTCCGCTACAATAAGGAAGAGAAAAGGAGATAAAGGATCTCCCTGTTTAAAACCTTCGTGAATCTGAAAATCATTTGTTGGGCTCCCATATTTCACAAGCATAGACATAGATGAATTCTTGAGACAAAATCTGATCCACTTAATCCACACCTCATCAAACCCCATACGACACATTATGTATACCAAGAAACCCACATGAGATAGAGTCGTACGCTGTCTCAAAAACACTTTGAACAACAGACATTCATCCTTCCTTCTTTTCGCAAGGTGCACAATCTCATTAACTACTACCACCCCGTCCAAGATCTGACGACCTGAAAGAAAAGCTGATTGACACTTGAAAATTACCTTCAGAAGCACTTTCTTCAATCTTAAGGCCAAAAGCTTAGCAAGGATCTTGTAAAAATATTCTATCAGACATATAGCATAAAATGCAACGAGAATAACAGTTAAGATTAATATGATATAAGTTTCTCAATCCTCATACATATAGCACCCAAAATATTAAGAACGACCATATTGAGCATATATCAATTTTATAAATCTAGTTATTACGTATAGATTATAGATTAATAATTTAGCTTAGAGTTCATTTGGAAAAAAAAATTACACATTATCGCTATAATTTTATAGTATTTAAGCACTATCAAGTTTATAAAATTTTTAATATTTAAAACTGTTTGTTATAATATTTAAAAGTGGTTATTTTAATATAATTATTTATCTATTTAATGTAACTAGTATTTGCGTAAAAAAAAAAAACTAGTATATTGCATCTGTTGCGAGGTTTTATATTGTGTGTAAGATTTTCAATTTGTGCCAGAGGATTCTTAGATGCACGTTTAGTTTTTTTTGACAGCAGATGCACATTTTAATTGTTAAATAAAAAAATCCTTTCAAAAGGGAATTCCGACCTGCCGGATTCGAACCAGCGACCTAAGGATGTCTGATGAAATGCCAACTACAGTCCTCCGCTCTACCAACTGAGCTAAGGTCGGATCTGTCTAATGTTTGTTGTTTTATATATAAGAATTGAACAACATGATTATGTGGATTGAATACCGTCCTAGTACATTTTCCTGAAGATTATTTAACCTCCTTTACCATAAATAAAATAATTCTTGAATAAGCAAATTTCTACTCTTAATCTATCATCAAATATTTTTTCCCCCCGTGATTTTACAGCATAACACTTGACGTCTTAAATAGTTTAAAATAATTCTACGCCTCTTTACTTTGGTAATAAACGTTATTTAAATTAATACCCCTTTACATATTTTTCATACTTCATTTTCATTGAAGTTATTTTAACTAATACATATGTGTCCCAACTTGGTAGCTATTTTCTAAAATAAATAGATAAATAACTTGGTTGATGAGTTTATAGGGACACCAAAAAGTTTTAAGTTGAAAATTTAGAATTCGAATCCTAAAAATTAATATAATCACTAACTTACTAATATTTATTTATTTGCTTATAAAAGGGGAACAAATCCTCTTCCGCGATATTTTCACCGGAGAGAATCCAGTAAAATCTATGTCATTCAATCCTCTTCACCCTATGCGATATAATTTATAAATGAATGGTCTAGATTTCGGTACTAGAGTAAACTCTTGAACTGCACGGGCTGCAGATCTCGGTCGGGTAGTAAGCCGAGATGCTCCTACTTGCGTTGATCACGCGAGGGGGTGGTACCTGCACACACTCTGATGATTAAGTTAGCAATGAGAATATGTGGTATGAGGTAATAAATGCGTACATATAGCATTAATGAGGGTGTGTATTATAGGCGGAAGTGCCAACCTTGGTTGTAGGCTATAGGGTTTTAATCCCCAGCGTCCATTAGTTGTGGGCTAGGGGTCATTCTCAAGGCCCATTAATCATTGTCTTTGTGGATCGCTTTCCAATGGGCATTGGCCAATCCCGAACAACTCTCACTTGGAAATACAATCCATTAAGAAATAAGAAAATATACGTATGTTCCTTTAAAGGTGAAGACTCCCTACCCATTGAGTTTTATTGGGTATGATACCTGACATCCAATCCTTCAATAACACTTAATTTTTTTTGTATTTAATTATTTTAAATAAATTTAAACATCGTCTTAATTTTACCTACAAATTAAATGTATCATACATACCTAACAAAACTTAATTGGCATAGTAGAATAATGAATTCAGCTATTGGCCATTTGGCCTTGTGGATAGGGTAGGGAACAATTAGCTGTGCCCCAACAAATTAAAGCTACTCCAATGGAGTATACTATATCAAATCTCACGTGCTTAGCAGTCATGAACCTATCAATTCATCGTTGAAATTCATGTAACGAAGAGGGAATCACAAAAGAGAAGATGGGGATTGGTTGGCAATTATTATATAGCAGCGCTCACAAGAGGACACCACACATGTTAGATGAACATTGTACATTAATATTATAGTATAATGATTCTTCTTCTTGTACTTATTTCAAATGAACTGGATCGATCTCTTGGCTATACATATATCTCAAGAGTCATTAATTAATTTATAAAAAGTTATATACCTATAGTGTGTCTATAGTGATAGCATTTTTATTTTCATTAAACATGTACTTGGATTGGGTGCATAAAAAATGAATGAGCTAATGGAAACAAGAGAAATAAAAAGAAATTCCGCTTTGTGTGCAAAGTACAGAATCCTCACTGACTTTAGATTTTCTAGAAAAGAAAAGTTATCATTGCTGTCATGTTGTGTTGCCAATAAAAGGGTGAACACTTTTGTACTTGAATATCCTTGCTTTCCAAAATTAATTGAGTAGCTTACTATATATGATGAATGCTTTGTGACATGGTTGGGAGTGCAATTGGTATCTTTGATGAATGTTCTAGCATCAATTGAAAATGCAACTTGTTCCGGATCGGTCAAACAAATAGGCACAATTCAACAAAGCCCATGATCCATACTGGATGAACGGTGCAGATGCTTTTGCTCCATCCGATGGTACAACCACATTCGTCCAAGCACCCATCAAAACGAACCACGTATGAGCACCAATTTCTATAAAACTATTGTCCCATCACTGCTACAAGTGTGCATTTATTACCTCACATCAGTTATTCCCAGTGCTGACTTAGGCACCAGAGTGTGTACAAGTACCAACCCCCTCGCCGAAGCAACGTGAGCCCAGCCACCTCGGAGATTAAATTCAGCCCTCACAACAACTACCTCTCGGAAGTAACTCGGAGTGATTAGCTACTCACCTTGGTGAGCACTTCGGTCCACAACTCGTCTGAAGTCCGCAGCCAGTACAGATCACAACTTAACTCTGAAGTAAAATTGGTCCATGCACAAGGGTGTTATTTTTTGGGTGAAAGTAATCTCATATACTTCAGGAATTTTACCTTGCACAAAGCGTGTGTGTGAGTATTTCCACGGTGACATGGTTCGGATTTGCTTTCGACATTACTCACTATGCGTGTGTTTGGTATCATGTCAAGACTCCCTTAAGCCCAAGGTCAAAGTGGAAAGCTCCCTATTGTTACTTATGCGTTTGTGCCCAACCTGCCTCGAATCCAGGCACTCATTGGAGCGTTGGTGTAGACGCACGCCCAAGACACCTCCAACGTGATTCCAAATGAGTGCTACTTGATGTAGTCACTCATAATCAACAATTTGGACCGTCTGATTGCGATTAGACGATCCAAAAACAATCACATAGAACATAACTATTTTACTAAAGTTGAAATGTGCATGGTCTTTTTTTTGGTTGAAATGTGCATCGTCTGATCTCAGTCAAACGGTTCAAATCATCTAATTATGTGTGACCGCATAAATTTGTGACAACAGACAATTCAAATTCGTTGTTCAGTTTCTGGCTACCGGAAACTGGTTTTGGAAGAGTGGAAGGAAAGGAGGCTGTTTTTTAGTTGGTTTATTGTTTCACCAAGGAATAGAAAATTAACCATGTTTGTCTTACACTGTCAAACTTTATTTTTTTCCTTTATGGGATTATATTATAAACATAAAATCAAATAAAATATGGTAAAATCTATTATTGAATTCAATGTTATTTCTATATGTTATAGAGCAGTCTCATCACGTGGCATGGCATAATTGCCAGCTTGTTTTGATTGATGAGAGTGTGGTAGCCAACACAATCTGTCAGCATCAAGTGCAGCCATGTCTTTCAAAACAACAATCTTCCATGGATTATAATACATGGTAATTCTACAAATTAATCATGATACTAATCATTCCTTGTCCTAAGAGATTTTTTAGTTACCACTACTAAACAAAACTTGAAATGCAGTGGGAAAAAGGTTATGATGGAAAGTGACAGTACAATACCCCTTCATTCAATGCTACCTGGACCACAAATCTCATTTTATGAAGGTTATATAATTGAAGTGAATACTTTAATTTATTAGGAAGAAATTGGGAGTACTGAAAATATCTTAGCTTGTCAAATATATGCATAAAGATTATGCTTTCCTTTATTTCAAATAATCACTTTTCTGAGTCTCCTTTTGATCTCATACAGGTGGACACTTGGGGGCCATACCATCATACTACTCATGATGGAAAACATTATTTTTTGACTATTGTTGATGACAGTTCCAGGTTTACGTGGTTGTATTTGATGAAAAATAAATTAGAGGCCCCTCATTTGATCAAAACCTTTTTTGCTTTTGTTAAAACCGATTTTGGGAAACCTATTAAACAAATGAGGTCTGATAACGCCAAAGAATTGAGACTTGATGATTTCCTTAATGAACAAGGCACATTACACCAGTTCAGTTGCCCATATAGGCCTGAACAAAACTCTGTGGTGGAGAGAAAGCACCAACACTTGTTAAATGTGGCTAGATCTCTCTTGTTTCAATCAAAGGCTCCACTTGAATTCTGGGGTGAATGTATAACCACTGTTGTATTTCTGATAAATAGAGTGCCCACCCTTGCCCTCAAAGGTAATTCCTCATATGAAATCCTCTACAAAAAGCCACCACCTTATGAACATCTCAAAGTGTTTGGTTGCTTGTGTTATTCAGCAATTCCTTTCCACAACAGAAACAAATTTTCCCCAAGATCTTTGCCTACTGTATTTATGGGATACCCTCTTGGATATAAAGGTTACAAGTTGTATGATATAGCCTCCAAAAAATTCATTATCCCAAGAGATGTGATTTTTCTTGAGGATAAATTTCCCTTTGCATCTATTTCTACTCCACAAATTGCAAATGATCCATTTGATCACATAGTCCTTCCCAAACCTCTTGAAACTCTCACTGTTGAACCAGAAACAGAGCCTTTAACCACTGCAGTTGAACCTCCTGTCACTGCAGAAGAAGCTACCATTCCTGCAGTTGAACCCACTGTTCCTGCAGATGAACCAAATCATCCTGCACCGCCTGATAACACCATCACAAGATCAGGTCGTGTTTCAAACCCTCTCTCTTACCTAAATGACTATGTTCACCAAACTACCTACCGTATGTCAAGTTCAGTGAGCTACTCTTCCCTCTCTACTCCATATCAGGCATTCATATTCAACATTGATCAACATTATGAGCCTAAGTTCTATCACCAAGCTGTAAAGTATCCTCAATGGAGAGCAGCTATGGATGCTGAACTTAAGGCATTGGAGGACAACAACACTTGGTCAATTGTTACTTTACCACTAGGAAAGCAAAATATAGGCTGCAGGTGGTTGTATAAGACCAAATTTAATTCTGATGGCACTCTTGACAAGCATAAAGCTAGACTGGTAGGCAAGGGCTACACACAACAACTTGGAATCGACTTTGTGGACACTTTCTCTCCTGTTGCAAAGTTAACAACAGTCAGAGTTTTGTTGGCAGTGGCAGCTCAAAAGCATTGGCATCTGTGTCAACTTGACATCAACAATGTGTTCTTAAATGGAGATTTGTTTGAGGAGGTGTACATGGATTTACCCTTGGGGCATCCTGCTAAGGGGGAGTATCAAGTGTGCAAATTGCACAGATCCTTATATGGATTGAGACAAGCATCAAGACAGTGGTTCCACATATTCTCCACTGCTATTATCAACTTGGGCTTTGCTCAGTCTTCTGCAGACAATTCTCTCTTCTACAAAGGGAGCAATGATACCCTGGTTCTCTTGCTAGTATATGTTGATGATATCATCGTAGCAAGCTGTTGCACCCCGAAAAATCCTTTGGAGGGATTTCTCTTCGCACAACGTGAATTGGAGTCGCCACCAATATTTTTTTAGAGGTAAAACATTGAAAAAAACCTTTCTTGAAAGACAATGGTCCTTGGAACCACGAGATTTGAGTTCGGGGGTCGGTTATGCATGGGGAAGGTACGAGCACCCCACACATCCTTTCTACTGAAAGGGAACCTCGATTTGACGTGTGATTTAAAAGGTTGATTTAAGAAATGCTTTGTTTTTATCTCTCTTTATCTCTCTTTACTTTATGGAAAAACTTGAGGAAAATTTAATCTTTTGCGCTTGACGGGAGGGCACCGTGCCTACGTATCCTGGGGAGGGAATCAAAGCGACGTAGTTCTTGTTTTCGAAAATTGTTTTGTTTTTAGAAAAGGGTTTGTTTTTTTTTGAAAAGAAAATGTTTTTCGTTTGTCGTGCTTGACAGGAATGTAACCCGCTCCTACGTATCTCCCAGTGCGATGGAGAATTCAAAGCTTACGTAGTTCTCGGTTGTCGAGAAAAGGTTTTTATTTTTTAGTTGTTTAATTGTGAAAATTGAATGTTCACAGTGATCAAACAACAAAGGTTTCGAGTGATCACCACTAGCATCCCATTATTGACGATCGTGCAAGCAAAGGCTTCGCATTATCCTCAACAAAGTTTTTAATTTGTGAAATGAGAGTTCTTTTGAAAAATGAGTGTTCATGATAATCAATTGAGCAAAGACTCCAAGTGATCACCACTAGCACCCCATTGTTGACAATCGTGCAAGCAAAGGCTTCGCATTATCCTCAACAAAGTTTGATTTGTGAAATGAGAGTTCTTTTGAAAAATGAGTGTTCATGATAATCAATTGAGCAAAGACTCCAAGTGATCACCACTAGCACCCCATTGTTGACAATCGTGCAAGCAAAGGCTTCGCATTATCCTCAACAAAGTTTGATTTGTGAAAAATAGTTTGAAATTGTTTTGAGAAGAAGTGAAGTTGTTTGTCAATGATTATGTAAATGCAAAAAAATGTTTTGAAGTTGGAACGTTACTAACGAGTAACAAGTTGTTCTTTGTATGCAACATGGTTTTGAAGTTTTGGAGAGTTACTAACGAGTAACAATTGGTGGAAATCAAAACAAGCAAATTGTGAACACCAATTCAACATTTTAATGCACCACAACAATTTAATGCATCAAGGCTCTAAGTGGCCTATCCTTTGCCAAAACTTCACGAACTTCAAACAACAATTTACATTAAACTCAAAGAGCAAAGAAAGCATGATTAAACTTGAGGATGCATCAAGGTCATTGGAGACCAATCATGTGCGCAAATTCAATTGTTTATAGACCCCTTTTTGCTCACATTTCACAAGCACATCAAATGGGAATTGAATTTTTAAATGCTTACAAGCATAGGCATCAAGGTTAAAGTAACCTATCTCTTGCCAACTTAGCATATCCCAAGATCATTTGTGGATCATAAATGAACCAAAACCCAAATTCATTTTTCTCAAGTCACAAATTTCACAATTAACAACATAGGTTTGAATATTTGCAAGTTTAATGGCCAATCATCAATTTATTTTAACAAATCAACCAAATCAAGCAAGCGAGTGACATAACCAAAACATAGATGCATTTATTCACAAGATTCAACCAATCAAACACCAAAATCAACAACTATTCATATTTTTTTTGATTTTTGTGAAAGTAAGAAGGCATGAAAAATGAATATTTGCAAAATCAAACAACATGTTTGGACATGGGAACTTCAAAATCAAGCCCCAATAACAAGATTGCATAAAGAAATGCATCAAAACTCGATTAAACCTATTTTATACTAAAGGTGCGAAACATTCATAGCTTCCTAACACAATTTTATTTCACAAAATGCAACAAGCAAAATGATAACAACACAAATCACAATTTATTCAAGGGTGAGAAGCAATCTCAAACACCCAAGCCTCCCTAAGTGCTTGTCAAAATGTTTGAGACACCTCTCACCAACAACAATCAACAAATCAACAATATAACAACACTAAAATGCATGAATATGGTAGGATGAAAAATTAGAAACATGATATCTACATTTTGATGCAAAAAAGTTGAAGATGATGCTAGGTTTTAAGAAGTTTACCTCAAATCCAAGCTAAGGAATGACTAATATGAAGAACAAGACCACAAATCAACTTGAATCTTCACCAAACTTCAATGAAACCCACGAAATGCTTGCTTAAAAATGCCCTTTGATGATGCAAGCTTGAATTAAATTAGGAGAGAAGGAAGATATATGAAGTAGGAATGGAAATGAGGTGAAAAAATGGTGATTTGGTGAAGGAGAAGTGAAAAATTGATGGAGGAAGAGGATGATATGATTTCGGCCAAGAGAGGGAATTAGGAGAGGGAGTTGTGTGCTAGGGTTGTGTGAGTGAAAATGAGGCCAAGAGCTTTTTTCTTTGTGAGGTGAGGTTAATAGGGTATATATAGAAAGCAATTAGGTTTAAGGGTAGTTAGGTCATTGTGCACTAGTTGTGCTCTAAGATTTGATTTTAATTTTGAATCAAAGGCTAGGATTGAGGCTCACATGGATTGAGGACATTGAGAAAACACAAAATGAGAGAAATAGAGAGGGATAGGCGACATTGGGGGGCTCCTTGGTGACTAAGTTTTGCTAGTTGTCATATTGTACTATTGTACTATTATATGACCATTCCATTATCCCTTCATTTTTGATTATTCTTCTTAGGATAATTGTACAAAAATACACCCAATTTAGGCCACATACTAGGAATCTTAGGAATATGCCATTTTTATGTGATCACCATGACCAAAAATGTCATAAAAATCACATCTTGGAACTTTTTGTAGAATATTCCCTTTTGATCCTTTTTTGAAATTTTGTGCACAATGTATGCATGCATGCGCATACATACATACATGACCAAAAATGTTTTGCCTCAAATAAATTTCTCTAAAATTGCACAATGATTCTTGATAAAAAAATTATCCTCTTTTGACAATGACCAAAATACCCTTTTGCCCTAAAAACCTTGTTTTTCAACAACAAATGCATTTCCACTCTAACAATGAATTTAAAAGCCCTAGAATGACTTTTAAAACCCAAAAATGCATGCACAATGCTCTTCACTCTTCAAAATAAAACCACACTTCTCAATTTATTTATTTTTGCGGAAAATTAGGGTTTTAAAACTAGGCGGACAAAATTAGGGTATGACAGCTGCCCCTCTTTATTTGGATTTTACCAAGGAATATGAATTGGACAAAACATATTCCGAGGCAAAATAGAAATAAAGAATTCAGAAATAATACTAGTTTTGTCTACTTAGAGAAACCCGAATTTTCCTTTTCTTTTTTCGCTTCTCTTTTTTTTTGATCTCTCTTCTTTTGAGAGAGAGAGTCAACACTTGTCGCGTCAACGAGAAAGCAGTAAATTGCGTAAAGCAGTAAATGAAAGCAGTAAATTGCGTAAAGCAGTAAATGAAAGCAGTAAATGGGAAGTGCCGTAAATTGGGGGATTCGGAGGTTGCCTAAAACCTTTTAACGGACTCTCGTCGAGTCTGAGCTCTGGGGGTGGCCTTTTCGAGCGGCCGATCAATATCAGGTCCGGAACTGATATGATCAATGGATCTACACTATGCCTTAGGTTGACACAATTAATCCGATGGACTTAACGAAGTCTGTAGGATCTGCCGCGCGCTCGTACGCGACGTTGTGATCTGTGGAAGGAGTTCACTAACTCTGGGAGTTTACTAACTCTGTGCTGATGGAGTTCACTAACTCGGTGCCATGATGATTTTCTGAAAATGAGATTTCGGGGACCCATTGGTCCAAAGTAACTGACTTTTTTTGAAAATTTTGGGGACTAACGAGTCCAAAGCAACTGAGTTTCTTTTTGAAAATTGGGAAGTTTTGAATGATGCATGGAATGCAGGCTTTTGATGCTGGGATGCACATGGATGCAATGATTGATTTGGTGAGATGTTTTTTCTGTTTGATTTTCCTTTTTCTTTTTCTTTTCTTCTGTTTCTTTTTCTTCTGTTTCTTTTCGCCCTTCTGGGATGCGAATATGAAAGTACATGGATGATATAGGAATGATGAATGATATGAAAATGTGTGTGTTTTTTTTTTGCTGGTTAAATCAATCCGCGGGACTTGTGGCACTTGACACGAAGACCGCTCCAGGATGGTGATAACGCAAGGGTTGTGCGTTGGTTTGCAATGATCTTGTTATTTTTAAGGTGGCAGTGCATGTGACTGTTTTTTTTTTGCAACTTTACCCATTTTGGGAAACCATTTTTCCTTTTGTGATTTTCAAAGATTTCGTAATAATCTGTAATGCTCTGAATGTATGCACATGTTTTGCAATTCAATTTCATCAATCATAAAATCATTATTTTGAAAGAAACTGAATAAATGAAGGTAAAGACACGAAAAGCACACATATGAAAGAAAAGTTGGACTTTTGCGGATATGGAAACTGGTCGTGCAGAAAGTCACGCCAGTTGAAAGTACAATTGTGTTGCACCCCGAAAAATCCGGTTTGGACCTTTCATCGTACAACGTGAAAATTTGTGAAGCCGCCATCAACATTTTTTATTTAGGGACCAAAACATTGAAAAAGGGTCCTTTTTAAGGCGGGTGGTCCTTTGAGAACTAGAGATGTAGGTTCGGGGGTCGGTTAGGTGTGGGGAAGGTATTAGCACCCCACACCTCCTTTCTACCGAAAGGGAACCTTTAACTTGATGTGCGGTTTTGACAGAGTTGATTTGAAACAATTCGTTCTACTTCTTTTTTATTTGAGAAAAGGTTTTTGAAAACGGGAGAAAAGAAGAATCTTTTTATTTTTTTTTAAAAGTGTGCTTGACGGGATGTGACCCGCTCCTACGTATCTCCCGGTGCGATGGAGAATTCAAAGCTTACGTAGTTCTCGTGAGTTGAGAAACTTTGTGTTGGTGTGTTTTTTATTGTAGGGGTTTTCGGTCCTAGACTGTACAGTCCACTAGACCTAGAACAAAGACAACCCCGCCTGTACAGACGACGTGCCCCCTACTTATTGAAAATGTTTTTTTGATTAAGGAAGAAAAAGATTTGTTGTGAGGTTGGTTGCTTTTATTTGAGCAAGTATCTTAGGCTCGCACGAACTGTACAGCTCGCTAACCCTAAGACGCTAACCGATACCGGATGTACATCCGACTCAATTCCTTACTCATTTTTTGAAATAGGGTTCAAGTTGTTAATTACTTGCTTTAATTCTCATAAGTATCCCAAGATGTTTGAGCTGTACAGCTCTGATCTTAGGACGCTAGACAACACCGGCCGTACGTCCGACTTGCCTCCTTATGAGTTTTCAAAAAGGTTTATTGTTGATCTTAGAAAGAATTTGATTGTCTTATGAAAACAATTTGATAAAAGATTGAGTTTGGAAAAAAGCTTTAGAAAATGATTGATTTGAAGAAAGGAGAAGGGAGTTTGAGGGTGACATTGGTCACAAAAGATTTGTTGGGATGGCGTGGCATCCAAAAGGAAAAGAAAGTAGAACATTCAATCAATTTCCAAGTCAAGAACCAAAGCGCAACATTTATCAAATTGCAAGCAAAACAATCAACAATGCAAGCATAAGCATAAACATTACCGATTACAACATTTGAGCGCAAGAATGACACTTAGTCATTAACATCTAATGGCATGCATATGTAAGATCAACATTAACCAAATAGATTGCAAGAATAGGCACACAAATAGATAATGCAAAGGTTTAATTCAATTAAGTGTCAACACAAGATAAAGCACAAGGTTGAATCCCTTTTGGTAATCCTTGACACTTGAGACAATGCACAAGTGCATAAGTGTCTAGTCCTTTTACCAAATCATCAACATTAAAGCATAACATTGACCTAGAAAGAACATCACATTTGCAAGACCAAAAGTGACCAAAAGAGGGCATTAACAAGTCATTTTTATAACCAAAATTGATTAATCAAGTTAGAAACTAGCATTTGCATTTTCAAGCAAGAATTGCACAAAGAAAATTGAATCATCTTGGGCAATCCTCATCACTTAAAATGAAGTGCCTAAGGCACAAGTGAGAGTCCTCTTGCCAATCATCAACATAGAATAATTTTGCAAGCAAGTCACTAACAAGCAAACCAAAGTTTACAATCAAAGCACAAGGTTGTGTTGAATCATCTTAGGCAATCCTCAACACTTAAAGTTAAGTGCACAAGGCACAAGTGTGAGTCCTCTTGCCAATCATCAACATATAACAATTTGCAAGCAAGATACAATCAATTAGCAACAATATTTTGCAATCAAAACATCAAATCAATTGCGTTGAATCATTTTAGTCAATCCTCAACACTTAAAGTTAAGTGCTCAAAGGCACAAGTGTGAGTCCTCTTGCCAATCATCAACATAGAGTAATTTTGCAAGCAAAGTACAAAACAACCAAACCAAAACAACTTGAGAAATCATTTTACCCAATATTGCAAACCCATTTCACAAGAAAATTAACAAACCCTAATTCTAATCATGATTTGCGAAGCATCACATCATTTTATTCAACAAAATGCAAAATTATAGTGAAAACAAACATAAATCACAATTTATTCAAGGGTGAGAAGCATCTCAAACACCCAAGCCTCCCTAAGTGCTTGTCAAAATGTTTGAGACACCTCTCACCAACAACTATCAACAAATCAACAATATAACAACACTAAAATGCATGAATATGGTAGGACGCAAAATTAAAAACATGATATCTACATTTTGATGCAAAAAAAAGAGTTGAAGATGATGCTAGGTTTTAAGAAGTTTACCTCAAATCCAAGCTAAGGAATGGCTAATATGAAGAACAAGACCACAAATCAACTTGAATCTTCACCAAACTTCAATGAAACCCACGAAATGCTTGCTTAAAAATGCCCTTTGATGATGCAAGCTTGAATCAAATTAGGAGAGAAGGAAGATGTATGAAGTAGGAATGGAAATGAGGTGAGAAAATGGTGATTTGGTGAAGGAGAAGTGAAGAATTGATGGAGGAAGAAAGAGGTATGATTTCGGCCAAGAGAGGGGATTAGGAGAGGAAGTTGTGTGCTAGGGTTGTGTGAGTGGAAATGAGGCCAAAAGTTCCTTTTGAGGTGAGGTTTCTAAGGTATATATAGAGAGCAACTAGGTTTAAGGGTATTTAGGACATTGTGCTTTTGCAAACCATTGAGATTTGAGCTAGAATTTGAATCAAAGGCCAAGATTGCAATGCACATGGATTAGGGACAAGGAGAAAACACAAATGAGTGAGGAATAGCTGGTCATACACAAAAATTATGAGTTTTTGTTGCACAAAAATTGTTGAGGGCACCTAGGTCATTCTACACAAAGTTGTAGCCTAGGATTTGATCTAGAATTTTAATCAATGGCTAGGAATACAACTCACATGGATCAAGGGCATGAGGAAACACAAAATGAGGTGAAAATGAGCTGGAAAATTCGGAGCAAATGAGGCCTTGGTGCCCAAGTTTTGCAAGCTTTGTCAAGAAAAATAGTACATTTTGTCTTATTGGGGACACTTCCTTATTTTCACCATTTTTGATTATTCTTTTCTAGATAATTCCATAAAAATCATGCCACTTTGGGCCATATCCTAGGAATCAATGATTGGGCCCAAAATTCCATGATATCACCCTTCCCAAAATTGATTTGAGACCTCACCTTGATGGAAATTCCCATTTTGCCCTTTTGCTTAAAATTTGAATTTTATGCCAAAAATAATGCATGCATGCGCACAAAAATTCATAACCCAAATCATCTAGATCCAAATAAATTCCTCTGAGATTGAACAATGATTTTTGGTGAGAAATTGCTTAATTTTGGAAATGACCAAAATACCCTTTTGCCTTAAAAACATTGGTTTTTTACAACAAATGCATTTCCACTCTAACAATGAATTTAAAAGCCCTAGAATGACTTTTAAAAACCCAAAAATGCATGCACAATTCTCTTCACTCTTCAAAATAAAACCACACTTCTCAATTTATTTATTTTTTTGTTGAGAATTAGGGTTTTGACCTAGGCGGACAAAATTAGGGTATGACAATCACCCTTCCCAAAATTGATTTGAGACCTCACCTTGATGGAAATTCCCATTTTGCCCTTTTGCTTAAAATTTGAATTTTATGCCAAAAATCATGCATGCATGCGCACAAAAATTCATAACCCAAATCATCTAGATCCAAATAAATTCCTCTGAGATTGAACAATGATTTTTGGTGAGAAATTGCTTAATTTTGGAAATGACCAAAATACCCTTTTGCCCTAAAAACATTGTTTTTTTACAACAAATGCATTTCCACTCTAACAATGAATTTAAAAGCCCTAGAATGACTTTTAAAAACCCAAAAATGCATGCACAATGCTCGTCACTCTTCAACATAAAACCACACTTCTCAATTTATTTATTTATTTGTTGAGAATTAGAGTTTTGACCTAGGCGGACAAAATTAGGGTATGACAAATTGCAATCTTTATTCTAAACTGATAAAATACAAGAAAAAGGAACAGATCCTGTGATTCTATCCTTGAAGTAACGGTGCCCACCGTTCATACTTGTGACCTTGATCAACCCCTTATCCAAATCTTCGGGAGTGCTAGTTGCCTTTTTCATTTCAAGTCCAAGTTTTCTGACCCTAATTTTTGCCTGGATCGCCCTTTGCGGGTTTTCAATCCACCGGGTCGCTCTGGTTTTGCCTAGGCCGCCCTTTGCGGGTTTTCAACCTAGCGAGCTGATTCTTACTTGGCTCATCTTTCTCTTTTTTCATTTATTTCTTTAGGCATACTCCTTTCTGACTGCATCTGAATTTGCTGGAAACTGGGGTTTTCTTTTCTTGCATCCCATTTTGCGAGAATTAAAGGCCCCTCCGGAGAATAAGTTCTTCGTCTTCATGATACTGGGTTCATCTCCATGGGAATCCTTTTGGAGGTTCATGATCTTTTTGAGCATTGAGTCTTCTTTGAAATTGTTGAAGATGAGCTTTCTTCGGTTTGAGCTTTCTCTTATTCTTCTTCTGACATAAGACAAATGTACTTTGGTTTGATAAGGCTCAATGAAAGTATTACTTCCATCATATGGGGTTTGTCCCTGTCAGAGTGTAAAACGAAGCCTGATTTCCATGAAGGTCATCATTGTCCTTGATATCCTTTGTTGATTGTCTCTAACTGCCCCATTTTTAGGGTGGCGTAGGGAGGGATCATGATGCTTGACCTGGAGTCTTCATACTGTCATTTGTGACTACCTTAGCTTGGAAAGCTGCGCAACAGACCAAACTTTGGTAATTACAGACAGACTTTGTTATAATGGCAAGTGTCTTATGTCAAAAGGGTGATTTACACAAACTTGTTGATTCATTGCTCTTTATCATGGCGTCAATCCTCTCCTTTGCTCAAATTGATCATGTCACTTGATTCCTCATGAGGACGGACCACTTTGTTCTCTTATTCTTGCACAACAGCTTGATTGCAAATCTGATGGTGGAGTCTGAGGAATGACTGAGGGTTTGTGGAGGGCGGGATGACGAGGTCGAGGTAGTGTTTGCGGTTTTATGAAAGGAGAGATGTATAGGAATGATGAAGTGTTTGAAGGTTTATGGAAGAAAGGGTGGTCATACACAACAAGGTGTAGGAAGGTTCATTGAGACAAGGATCTCTTACGCTTTATGGCCAAATGTATCAGCTCACAACTTATATTTCTTTCGTCTCTTTTTCCCTTGTTTTTCATTTTTGGGATTTTCATTTTTTGAATCTGTTCTTTTTTGTTTCATTTTTTCTGATTTTTTCTTTTTTTTGCTTTTGAGTTGAGTGAGCTGATAAAAGTGATACACTGTTTTTGGATATTTGAAGTGATCCTTGTCTGGGGTGATTGGAAAGATAATGGCAATGAAACCCCTGCAGCGATTGGAGGATGCTTGATTGGGTTCTGGTATTAACTGGGGTGACAGGAGGTTCAGAGGGAGGAGCAAATGAGATGGGTTGATTTTGTAGAAGGGCCACTGGTAGTGAGGAAGGTGACGATGGCAGGCATTTGGTTATGAAATTTTTTTTTGTGATGGGGTACTTGTAATGGGAAATGGGAAAGTTGGTTGATCTGAGGAAGGGAAAGGGTTTGGTCGCGAAAGAGGTTCGCTTGTAACATTTGTTTGGTTTCCTCAGCATTGCTCCACTTCGCTTGAACTTGTGCTTTGACTTCATTGCCCAACCTAGTTGTGGCATCATGAATTTCTACAGCCTTAGCCAATTCTTCACTTATTAACTCCGAAGAAACATCCCAGTTGTCTTCAGCCTCTCTCTCAGTTTGGTTAATCGGGTAATCAAAGTCACAGTATGAGTTATGGGCATTATTACTTTCAATAATTGTATTCGATCTGCATTAAAATGGAGTGGCGAATAAAAATAAAGAAAAGACACGCAAATGAGAGATGAAGAAAGAGAATTTTATTGAAAATTCCAAAATAACATTTTATGATTGATGAAGTTTGACGAAAACATGCATGCCCGAATGAAATATCCCAAGGCCTTGGGCAGAGCCGAGGAATTTTGCATTACGAAGAAAATTACTTTAAATTGAAAATCACAGGGAAATCTAGGGCCTCCCAGTTCTGGAGCTTTTCTTTCGCAGCACAACGGCGCACTAAGCCGACAGCACCGTCACCCGAGCCTGAATCTTCTTCAATCACATTGACCTGGTCAGGGTCCAGCATGCCTACACTTCGGAAGTTGTTCCTAAGATCACCGACGACCATCCCTCCCTGGTTGGGGGTCCTTCCTTTGAGCTTTGCCAACCATTTCTCTCTTCTATCAGCTGCTAGCCTCTCTCGGTCTGCAGGGCTTGGGATGTACCCAATACCGAACCTTTCAGTATTCCCTTTCAGCAGGACGGGTGCTACAATTCCTTGAGCAGCTTTTCCCAGGCCTTTTCCAACCTGATACCCATATCCTAGCATCACCTTTGCAACCATCATGTCCGCCTTGGACCACCTAAGCTTCAATTGGGGAGGCTCACTCCCAACAAAGATAGCATTTGAGATCTCCAATCCCTGGGAGGCAGTCTCAAAAGACTCCTCTGCTGTTTCAACGTAATATTCTGGTAGTGATCGGTTTATCATCATTTCCTCCTCCCCGAAGATTACTATCAACTTGCCCTCGGCCACAAACTTGAGTTTCTGATGGAGCGAAGATGGCACTGCCCCAGCGGCATGTATCCAAGGTCGTCCTAGCAGACAGCTATAAGAGGAAGCTATATCCATGACTTGGAATGTGACATAGAACACTTCAGGACCCACCTGCAAAGGCACCTCTACTTCTCCAAAAACTTCTTTCACAGACCCATCAAATGCTCTAACCAAGGTGGAGCTAGGCTTCAGATATGAGCAATCCACATCCAACTTATCCATTGTGGACTTGGGCAACACATTTAACGACGAGCCATTGTCGATGAGCACTCTGACCAGCATGTAGTCCCCACACTTGACAGAGATGTGAAGGGCTTGATTGTGATTCTTCCCCGCCGGAGGTAGCTCAGCGTCTGTGAAGGTCAAGTAGTTGGATGCCACTATGTTCCCAACAATACCATCAAGCTGGTTGACCGTAATGTCATGGGGTACGTGTGCTTCATTCAGGATTTTCAACAGTGTAGCTCGGTGTGCCTCGGAACTAAGCAACAACGAAAGCATTGAGATTTTGGCCGGGGTTTGATTTAACTGGTCCACCACCTGGTATTCACTTTGTCTTATTACTTTCAGAAATTCCTGAGCTTCTTTGTCTGATACTTCCTTAACTTCCACAGTTTCCTTATCTTTTCCCTTACGGGCCCTTTCTTCAGCTTCCTTTGATTGTTCCTTTCTAAGATTTTCAGGAACATACATCCTTCCACTCCTTGTAATTCCACTACTCCCAGCAATGTTTGTTATATCCAACACGCCCTGAGGGACCTCTGCTTGCATTTGCACATTGCAGCTCCAGGGAATAACCCTAGTCTCTCTACTAAGGGTAGCAGCAGGTACCGGAACAACAACAGTCAGAGGTCTTGCCACAACCGAGCTTGAATTCGGACTGCAAGGGATTTCAACCGGTCTCCTGAAACCTCTGTTGTTTGATTGCAGAGTAGATACACTTTCTTCCTTTTCCTGAACCCCAACCTGAACCAGGTGTCTGTCTACCAGCTCTTGGAGGATGGGTTTGAAGCTCTCACAGGCCCCAACACAATAAGGGTCATTGCAGATGTCTCTTCTGGCACACCCTTCTTCGATGATACCACAACGGCATAGTGCAGCATGAATGATACTCAGGGGTGTACGAATGCACTCCACCTTCCTAATTAAGTACTGACCACCCTGATCATTAATGGCATTTGCAGTGGGCCCACCATGCCCCGGCAACGGGTTGGTGGTTACATTAGGTTGCTGAAATGATATACTCTTTGCATCAAGCAGGTCTTGCACAACGTACTTGAACGCCTTACAATCCTCCACCACATGACCTACTGCCCCAGAATGAAAGGCACAGGTAGCATTTGCATTATACCCTCTGGGATAGGGAGGCTGATATGGTTTCATCTGACGAGTGTTGATTAACTTGTTGGCAATGAAATAATTGAACAAATCTGTGTACGACATGGGGATGGGTTCAAAGACAACAGGCTTTTTTTCATTGTAGTTTCTGTACTGATTGTTGGACTGGAATGGCTGAGCAGGCGGCGTCTGAGCAGGAACTGGAATGGCTTGTGGGGGATTGTTGTGTGATGGACCGCTAGCTCCGATGATTGCATTAGTTTCTCCCTCCTTCTTCTTGTGGGAACCAGAAAAAGGCTTTTTCTGATGGGAAGGAGGTGTTGGGCCATGGGCTATTCTTCCGCTGCGCATGCCGTTCTCCACTCTTTCTCCAATGACAACCATCTCCGAGAAATTCGAAGCCACGCTGCCGACCAAACGATCATAGAACACTGGGGGAAGAGTTTCCATGAACATATGGACCATCTCTTTATCAAGCAGGGAGGGTTTTACTTGTGCAGCGAGGTTCCTCCACCTCTGGGCGTATTCCTTGAATGTCTCATTATCCTTCTTAGACATACATTGCAGCTGGGTCCTATCCGGGGCTAAATCACTGTTGTACTGGTATTGACGGATAAAGGCATCCGCCAGATCCTTCCAACAACGGATATTAGTTGGCTCCAATTGCATATACCATTCAAGGGGAGCTCCAGCTAAGCTTTCCTGAAAGCAATGTATCATCAGGTTATCATCACGGGCGTGGGCAGTCATCTTCCGGCAATACATCGTCACATGGCTGCGCGGGCAGGTTGCTCCTTTGTACTTGTCGAAAAATGGTGCTTTGAACTTGGGTGGCAGGACTAGATTAGGGACCAAGCATAACTCATGGGCGTTCCTAGCCCGGGAACCTGTTCCTTCAACAGCTCTCAATCTTTCTTCTAACATCTGGTACTGACTTCTAGCTTCATCAGGGTAATTCGGCGGAAAACCACTCACACCGTAGTGAAGATTATTCATCGACACCACAGCTGGGGTCACGTGTGGGTCACGTGAGTGAGCGATAATCTGAGGAATTGGACCCTGAACTTGTGGATGGATTGTTGCTGGAGAATTGAAGCCAAACGGAGTTCCCGGGGTAATAGCAGGAGTAGGAATCTGAATTTGAACCTGAGGTGTCCCCGTTCCAACTTCATTCACAGCTGATTCAGGCTGGGTCTGTCCTGTGGTTCCCGAAGGACCACTTTCTGGGTTTGCACCGGCAGCAGGGGGTGTGTACCCTAATGGGAGACCATAAGGAGGCCATTGCACGTTCTGGAGAGCCCGAGAGACTCTAGGAGGATCCACTCCTGCGGCAGCAGCACCTTCAGTTATGCCAGCATCCCTTAAGGCACTTAACACTCTTATGACCTCTGCCATTTTAGCTCTTATAACTTCCATCTCAGCCCTGATTGCTCGATTCTCTTGATTCTGATCATGCTGACCCTGACCATTTGGATTCGGACCTTCTGGAACTACATCATTCTGGATTGGTTGATGATTGCCCAGATTCGCGTCGTCTTGATTGTTGGCCATATTTCTTGCCTGTGATCGCGTCCAATATCGATGATTAACCAGCTTGTCTTACTTCTGTGGACGGAACATTTTTTTTATTTTTTATTTTTTATGAACATAAAGACAAATGATGCAAATGCAATGCAATATGCATGTTATTATGTTTATTGCCGGGAATCGCGGTGCAACTCGTCTTGTCATAGGTGTTAAAGGAGGGATGCATACTCTTTCAGACTAGCCATATCAATCTCTTTCACGACAGGAAGCCTTGAATTGAAAATGGTTTTGCCTTTTGATTCCATTCCGTTTCTTACACACCTATGACAAGACTTTGTGTTACGTTGCGATCTCCGGCAAACAACTTTAATGCATGGAGGATGCAAAGAATGGAGGTTTTTTTTTCAAAATTTTTGTTAGATGCGAATGCAATGATGATGATGCAAAATGATGCAGATGTGATGATTATGACCTTTTATAGAAAAGAGAGAAGAAAATGATGTTTATTGGTGGCGGTTCAAAACATTTTTGAAAATACCCGCTATATGCCACCTCATATAGGTGTTTATGAGGGAAAAAGGAAATTATTTTCTACATTTTTGGTAAAAGAATTTCGAAAGAGGATGCCTAAGCTAATGCAACACACAATTTGCGTGCCCCCGTGTCCTACAAATGGGTAAGGATCATAGGCTCTAAAGTCAACGACAAGGGTAATCCTCCCATGTGGGTTCTGGTCACTGCCTCACAATGGCAACCAAGAGCTAAAGTCTCTCTCATGAATACACCCACAATCGTAGAGAGCTACCGAGTGTGAGGTATCATGAAGAAAGCGCACTCTTGGGCGAAACTTTCATGAGAGCCAGACAGACAACGGTCTACGAATGGCAGTCACTACTCATTTCCACTCTCCTAGGGTTCTTTGCAGACCTTGGGTTTTAGGCCCCACTCAATGCTCACAAACATAAGGTGTGCAGTGTGTGATGAGGGCACAACACCTAAAAATCTACCCAAACCTCACCTGCAAAGGGAAACCAGAACAGTCCAGACAATATCAAGCAACAGCATGTCGTCTACCCTAGGGTTCAATATCATTTCAACATAAGTATACTAACCTAGGGTTCCAACAACAATCGCAAGCATCGCTTACCTTAAGAAAGGGAGCCGAGAGGAGGGGACATAATAGGATTAGGGGAAATGCATGAGCTTACCTCAAGAAAGGGAGCAAAGAAGAGGGGAACATGCTAGGATTGGGGAAATGTATGAGAAAAGCATATAAACGACGAAAGTAAGAGGAGAAGAAGAAGAAGCTACTCTTATTTTACTCAAGAAGCAAATATAGAAGAGGAAGAAGGCTAACACACAATGCACGCAAGCACAACATCACAAGAATGCACACAACAATTCTAAGAATAATGCCAGCATGTTTTTAAAGGCAAAGGAAAGAAAGAAGAAAGGGAAAGGAGGAGAGATATAACAAAGCATTCAAATCAACAAATAAATCACATGTCGAATCGATTGGCTCGACCCACTAAAGAAAGTTCCCCAGCGGAGTCGCCAGCTGTTGCACCCCGAAAAATCCTTTGGAGGGATTTCTCTTCGCACAACGTGAATTGGAGTCGCCACCAATATTTTTTTAGAGGTAAAACATTGAAAAAAACCTTTCTTGAAAGACAATGGTCCTTGGAACCACGAGATTTGAGTTCGGGGGTCGGTTATGCATGGGGAAGGTACGAGCACCCCACACATCCTTTCTACTGAAAGGGAACCTCGATTTGACGTGTGATTTAAAAGGTTGATTTAAGAAATGCTTTGTTTTTATCTCTCTTTATCTCTCTTTACTTTATGGAAAAACTTGAGGAAAATTTAATCTTTTGCGCTTGACGGGAGGGCACCGTGCCTACGTATCCTGGGGAGGGAATCAAAGCGACGTAGTTCTTGTTTTCGAAAATTGTTTTGTTTTTAGAAAAGGGTTTGTTTTTTTTTGAAAAGAAAATGTTTTTCGTTTGTCGTGCTTGACGGGAATGTAACCCGCTCCTACGTATCTCCCAGTGCGATGGAGAATTCAAAGCTTACGTAGTTCTCGGTTGTCGAGAAAAGGTTTTTATTTTTTAGTTGTTTAATTGTGAAAATTGAATGTTCACAGTGATCAAACAACAAAGGTTTCGAGTGATCACCACTAGCATCCCATTATTGACGATCGTGCAAGCAAAGGCTTCGCATTATCCTCAACAAAGTTTTTAATTTGTGAAATGAGAGTTCTTTTGAAAAATGAGTGTTCATGATAATCAATTGAGCAAAGACTCCAAGTAATCACCACTAGCACCCCATTGTTGACAATCGTGCAAGCAAAGGCTTCGCATTATCCTCAACAAAGTTTGATTTGTGAAATGAGAGTTCTTTTGAAAAATGAGTGTTCATGATAATCAATTGAGCAAAGACTCCAAGTGATCACCACTAGCACCCCATTGTTGACAATCGTGCAAGCAAAGGCTTCGCATTATCCTCAACAAAGTTTGATTTGTGAAAAATAGTTTGAAATTGTTTTGAGAAGAAGTGAAGTTGTTTGTCAATGATTATGTAAATGCAAAAAAATGTTTTGAAGTTGGAACGTTACTAACGAGTAACAAGTTGTTCTTTGTATGCAACATGGTTTTGAAGTTTTGGAGAGTTACTAACGAGTAACAATTGGTGGAAATCAAAACAAGCAAATTGTGAACACCAATTCAACATTTTAATGCACCACAACAATTTAATGCATCAAGGCTCTAAGTGGCCTATCCTTTGCCAAAACTTCACGAACTTCAAACAACAATTTACATTAAACTCAAAGAGCAAAGAAAGCATGATTAAACTTGAGGATGCATCAAGGTCATTGGAGACCAATCATGTGCGCAAATTCAATTGTTTATAGACCCCTTTTTGCTCACATTTCACAAGCACATCAAATGGGAATTGAATTTTTAAATGCTTACAAGCATAGGCATCAAGGTTAAAGTAACCTATCTCTTGCCAACTTAGCATATCCCAAGATCATTTGTGGATCATAAATGAACCAAAACCCAAATTCATTTTTCTCAAGTCACAAATTTCACAATTAACAACATAGGTTTGAATATTTGCAAGTTTAATGGCCAATCATCAATTTATTTTAACAAATCAACCAAATCAAGCAAGCGAGTGACATAACCAAAACATAGATGCATTTATTCACAAGATTCAACCAATCAAACACCAAAATCAACAACTATTCATATTTTTTTTGATTTTTGTGAAAGTAAGAAGGCATGAAAAATGAATATTTGCAAAATCAAACAACATGTTTGGACATGGGAACTTCAAAATCAAGCCCCAATAACAAGATTGCATAAAGAAATGCATCAAAACTCGATTAAACCTATTTTATACTAAAGGTGCGAAACATTCATAGCTTCCTAACACAATTTTATTTCACAAAATGCAACAAGCAAAATGATAACAACACAAATCACAATTTATTCAAGGGTGAGAAGCAATCTCAAACACCCAAGCCTCCCTAAGTGCTTGTCAAAATGTTTGAGACACCTCTCACCAACAACAATCAACAAATCAACAATATAACAACACTAAAATGCATGAATATGGTAGGATGAAAAATTAGAAACATGATATCTACATTTTGATGCAAAAAAGTTGAAGATGATGCTAGGTTTTAAGAAGTTTACCTCAAATCCAAGCTAAGGAATGACTAATATGAAGAACAAGACCACAAATCAACTTGAATCTTCACCAAACTTCAATGAAACCCACGAAATGCTTGCTTAAAAATGCCCTTTGATGATGCAAGCTTGAATTAAATTAGGAGAGAAGGAAGATATATGAAGTAGGAATGGAAATGAGGTGAAAAAATGGTGATTTGGTGAAGGAGAAGTGAAAAATTGATGGAGGAAGAGGATGATATGATTTCGGCCAAGAGAGGGAATTAGGAGAGGGAGTTGTGTGCTAGGGTTGTGTGAGTGAAAATGAGGCCAAGAGCTTTTTTCTTTGTGAGGTGAGGTTAATAGGGTATATATAGAAAGCAATTAGGTTTAAGGGTAGTTAGGTCATTGTGCACTAGTTGTGCTCTAGGATTTGATTTTAATTTTGAATCAAAGGCTAGGATTGAGGCTCACATGGATTGAAGACATTGAGAAAACACAAAATGAGAGAAATAGAGAGGGATAGGCGACATTGGGGGGCTCCTTGGTGACTAAGTTTTGCTAGTTGTCATCTTGTACTATTGTACTATTATATGACCATTCCATTATCCCTTCATTTTTGATTATTCTTCTTAGGATAATTGTACAAAAATACACCCAATTTAGGCCACATACTAGGAATCTTAGGAATATGCCATTTTTATGTGATCACCATGACCAAAAATGTCATAAAAATCACATCTTGGAACTTTTTGTAGAATATTCCCTTTTGATCTTTTTTTGAAATTTTGTGCACAATGTATGCATGTATGCGCATACATACATACATGACCAAAAATGTTTTGCCTCAAATAAATTTCTCTAAAATTGCACAATGATTCTTGATAAAAAAATTATCCTCTTTTGACAATGACCAAAATACCCTTTTGCCCTAAAAACCTTGTTTTTCAACAACAAATGCATTTCCACTCTAACAATGAATTTAAAAGCCCTAGAATGACTTTTAAAACCCAAAAATGCATGCACAATGCTCTTCACTCTTCAAAATAAAACCACACTTCTCAATTTATTTATTTTTGCGGAAAATTAGGGTTTTAAACCTAGGCGGACAAAATTAAGGTATGACACAAGCCCTGATAAATCTCTCATTTCTCAAGTCACTGCTCAGTTACAGAGCCACTTTAAACTCAATGTTTTGGGTGATTTAAAATATTTCCTTGGTCTTGAGATTGCCAAATCTGCTGTAGGCATTCATTTGAACCAGAAAAATACACTCTGGAATTGTTAGAAGACACCTGCTTCACAGACTCTAAACCTGCTAAGATTCCAATGGAACCAGGCCTGCAGTTGGACACTACTATAGGAGATCCTCTTGAAGATCCTTCCTAATTCAGAAGATTACTTGGAAGATTGATGTATCTCTCAATCTCCAGACCTGATATAATCTTTGCCATTAACAAATTGAGTCATTTATGGCAGCTTCAAGGACACCTCATCTCCAAGCTCTTCATCAAATACTTCAATATCTCAAAACAGCACCTGCTTAAGGCTTGTTCTTCTCTGCAGACAACAATTCCACTGTAACAGCTTATGTTGATTCTGATTGGAGCAATTGCAAGGTTACCAGAAGGTCAACAACTGGATTTTGCATTTATCTAGGTTCCTCTCTCATTTGTTGGAAGTCCAAGAAGCAACCAACTGTTGCTAGATCCTCAGTAGAAGCTGAGTACAGAGCCTTAGCATGCATAACCAGTGAACTACTGTGGGTGCAGCAACTTCTTCGTGCTTTCTAGATCAACTTGAGCTCCACTATGATCATGTGTGCAATAAATCAGCTATCCAACTAGCTGAGAATCCAACTTCCTATGATAGGTCAAAGCATATTGACATAGACTGCCATTTCATCAGGCAATATGTCCATTCTGGTTTCATCAAACTGGTGCATCTTCCTACTCATCAGCAGCTTGCTGATATATTTACAAAAGCCTTGCCTCATTGCAAATTTTCCAGTTTTTTGTCCAAGTTAGGGATCCTCAACATCTATACCCCTAACTTGAGGGGGAGTATTACAACTAACTCTAGTTAAGTTAGCCTTTACCATAGTTAAAGTTGATTTCAAATGCAATTCTGTTATGTACAGTTAATTAGTTAGTTGAAGGTTAGTTGTTAATTAGTTATTCTAATTTTCTGTTAGAAACTGATTGGATTCTGTTATGAATCAATCTTGTATATATCTCAGTGATTTTCAATGAAATTGACAGAGTTTTATCTTTCCTTCCTTGTATCATCTTAGCCTCAATGGCTTAATACATAACGAAACTATTAAAAACGAAACATTCAAATTTGTCCAACGAAACAAGAAAAAACGATACTAAAAGCAAAAGACTCATGTCTTGGCCTTCTGATAAACATAGATGAGGTCGCACCTACCACAGTAGTGGCGGTCAAAGTGGTTGGCCATGAAAGTTCCCACGCCGCACTCAGCGTTTGGGCTTTCCTTCCTGAGTCATCAACCTTGTAAAACTGGAGAACGACAAGTTTCACCTTCTTGTGCTTGTGCTTGATCTTCTTTGGTTTGGTGTAGGTCTTCTTCTTGCGCTTCTTAGCACCACCGCGAAGGCGGAGGACGAGATGGAGAGTCGATTCCTTCTGGATGTTGTAATCGGCGAAGTGCGGCCGTCCTCCAACTACTTTCCGGCGAAGATGATACGCTGCTGGTCCGCCGAAATTCCCTCATTGTCTTGGATCTTCAACTTCACATTGTAGATGGTGTTTGAAGACTCCACCTCAAGGGTAATTGTCTTCCCCGTTAGGGTTTTCACGAAGATATGCTTGTTCTATACTTGGTTAATATAAAGTATTAATCACGTTATGTTTAATAATTTTATGATTATTATTGTTTTAGTTAGATGCTTTAGAATACCTCTTTTCATATGAAACTCGTTGTCATACCCTAATTTTGTCCACCTAGGTTTAAAACCCTAATTTTCCGCAAAAATAAATAAATTGAGAAGTGTGGTTTTATTTTGAAGAGTGAAGAGCATTGTGCATGCATTTTTGGGTTTTAAAAGTCATTCTAGGGCTTTTAAATTCATTGTTAGAGTGGAAATGCATTTGTTGTTAAAAAACAAGGTTTTTAGGGCAAAAGGGTATTTTGGTCATTGTCAAAAATAAGATAATTTCTCATCAAGAATCATTGTGCAATTTTAGAGAAATTTATTTGAGGCAAAACATTTTTGGTCATGTATGTATGTATGCGCATGCATGCATACATTGTGCACAAAATTCAAATTCAAAAAAGGCATCAAAAAGGAATATTCTACAAAAATTTCAAGATGAGGTTTTTATGATATTTTTGGTCATGGTGATCTCATAAAATGGCATATTCCTCAAGATACCTTGTATGTGGCCTAAATTGGGTGTATTTTTGTACAATTATCCTAAAAAGAATAATCAAAAATGAAGGGATAATGGAATGGTCATATAATAGTACAATAGTACAAGATGACAACTTGCAAAACTTGGTCACCAAGGACCCCTCCCATTTATGCGCCTATCCCTCTCTATTCTCTCATTTTGTGTTTTCTCAATGTCCTCAATCCATGTGAGCCTCAATCCTAGCCTTTGATTCAAAATTAAAATCAAATCCTAGAGCACAACTAGTGCACAATGACCTAACTACCCTTAAACCTAATTGCTTTCTATATATACCCTATTAACCTCACCTCACAAAAAAAAGGCTTTTGGCCTCATTTTCACTCACACAACCCTAGAACACAACTCCCTCTCCTAATTCCCTCTCTTGGTCGAAATTATACTACCTTCTTCCTCCATCAATTCTTCACTTCTCCTTCACCAAATCACCATTTTCTCACCTCATTTCCATTCCTACTTCATATATCTTCCTTCTCTCCTAATTTAATTCAAGCTTGCATCATCAAAGGGCATTTTTAAGCAAGCATTTCGTGGGTTTCATTGAAGTTTGGTGAAGACTCAAGTTGATTTGTGGTCTTGTTCTTCATATTAGTCATTCCTTAGCTTGGATTTGAGGTAAACTTCTTAAAACCTAGCATCATCTTCAACTTTTTTGCATCAAAATGTAGATATCATGTTTCTAATCTTGCATCCTACCATATTCATGCATTTTAGTGTTGTTATATTGTTGATTTGTTGATTGTTGTTGGTGAGAGGTGTCTCAAGCATTTTGACAAACACTGTGGGAGGTTTGGGTGCTTGAGATGCTTCTCACCCTTGAATAAATTGTGATTTATGTTGTTTTCACTATGATCTTGCATTTTTGTTGAATAAAATGATGTGATGCTTCGCAAATCATGATTAGAATTAGGGTTTGTTAATTTTCTTGTGAAATGGGTTTGCAATTGTGATCAAAAACGTTTTCTCAAGTTATTTTGATGTTAATAGATGGTATCTTGCTTGCAAGTCATTGTTATGTTGATGATTGGCAAGAGGACTCACACTTGTGCCTTTGCGCACTTAACTTTAAGTGTTGAGGATTGACTAAAATGATTCAACGCAATTGATTTGATGTTTTGATTGCAAAATATTGTTGCTAATTGATTGTATCTTGCTTGCAAATTGTTATATGTTGATGATTGGCAAGAGGACTCACACTTGTGTCTTTGTGCACTTTACTTTAAGTGTTGAGGATTGCCTAAGATGATTCAACACAACCTTGTGCTTTGATTGTAAACTTTGGTTTGCTTGTTAGTAACTTGTTTGCAAAGTTATTCTATGTTGAGGATTGGCAAGAGGACTCTCACTTGTGCCTAGTGTACTTCACTTTAAGTGATGAGGATTGCCTAAGATGATTCAATTTTCTTTGTGCAATTCTTGTTTGAAAATGCAAATGCTAGTTTTCTAACTTGATTAATCAATTTTGGTTACAAAAATGACTTGTTAATGCCCTCTTTTGGTCACTTTTGGTCTTGCAAATATTCAAACCTATGTTGTTAATTGTGAAATTTGTGATTTGAGAAAAATGAATTTGGGTTTTGGTTCATTTATGATCCACAAATGATCTTGGGTTATGCTAAGTTGGCAAGAGATAGGTTACTTCAACCTTGATGCCTATGCTTGTAAGCATTTAAAAATTCAATTCCCATTTGATGTGCTTGTGAAATGTGAGCAAAAAGGGGTCTATAAACAATTGAATTTGCGCACATGATTGGTCTCCAATGACCTTGATGCATCCTCAAGTTTAATCATGCTTTCTTTGCTCTTTGAGTTTATTGTAAATTGTTGTTTGAAGCTTATGAAGTTTCCGCAAAAGATAGGTTCATTTAACCTTGATGCACATGCATTTTGCATATTCATGCATTCTTACCTATTCTTGCATCCTTGCCTACTCATGCATTCTTGAATTGAAGCTTGGTACTCCATGCTTGATATACTTGTTTATGTGCTTGTGGTGCATTAAAATGTTGAATTGGTGTTCACAATTTGCTTGTTTTGATTTCCACCAATTGTTACTCGTTAGTAACTCTCCAAAACTTCAAAACCATGTTGCATACAAAGAACAATTTGTTACTCGTTAGTAACGTTCCAACTTCAAAACATTTTTTTGCATTTACATAATCATTGATAAACAACTTCACTTCTTCTCAAAACAATTTCAAACTATTTTTCACAAATCAAACTTTGTTGAGGATAATGCGAAGCCTTTGCTTGCACGATTGTCAACAATGGGGTGCTAGTGGTGATCACTTGGAGTCTTTGCTCAATTGATTATCATGAACACTCATTTTTCAAAAGAACTCTCATTTCACAAATTAAAAACTTTGTTGAGGATTATGCGAAGCCTTTGCTTGCACGATCGTCAATAATGGGATGCTAGTGGTGATCACTCGAAACCTTTGTTGTTTGATCACTGTGAACATTCAATTTTCACAAATTAAACAACTAAAAAATAAAAACCATTTCTCGACAACCGAGAACTACGTAAGCTTTGAATTCTCCATCGCACTGGGAGATACGTAGGAGCGGGTCACATTCCCGTCAAGCACGACAAATGAAAACCATTTTCTTTTCAAAAAAACAAACCCTTTTCCAAAACAAGGCAATTTCTAAAAACAAAACAATTTTCGAAAACAAGAACTACGTCGCTTTGATTCCTTCCCCAGGATACGTAGGCACGGTGCCCTCCCGTCAAGCGCAAAAGATTAAATTTTCCTTAAGTTTTTTCCATAAAGTAAGGAGAGATAAAGAGAGATAAAAACAAAGCATTTCTTAAATCAACCTTTTAAATCACACGTCAAATCGAGGTTCCCTTTCAGTAGAAAGGATGTGTGGGGTGCTCGTACCTTCCCCATGCATAACCGACCCCCGAACTCAAATCTCGTGGTTCCAAGGACCATTGTCTTTCAAGAAAGGTTTTTTTCAATGTTTTACCTCTAAAAAATATTGGTGGCGACTCCAATTCATGTTGTGCGAAGAGAAATCCCTCCAAAGGATTTTTCGGGGTGCAACAGCTGGCGACTCCACTGGGGACCTTTCTTTAGTGGGTCGAGCCAATCGATTCGACATGTGATTTATTTCGTTGATTTGAATGCTTTGTTATATCTCTCCTCCTTTCCCTTTCTTCTTTCTTTCCTTTGCCTTTAAAAAAATGCTTGCATTATTCTTAGAATTGTCGTGTGCATTCTTGTGATGTTGTGCTTGCGTGCATTGTGTGTTAGCCTTCTTCCTCTTCTATATTTGCTTCTTGAGTAAAATAAGAGTAGTTTCTTCTTCTTCTCCTCTTACTTTCGTTGTTTATATGCTTTTCTCATACATTTCCCCAACCCTAGCATGTTCCCCTCTTCTTTGCTCCCTTTCTTAAGGTAAGCAATGCTTGCGATTGTTGTTGGAACCCTAGGTTAGTATACTTATGTTGAAATGATATTGAACCCTAGGGTAGACGACATGCTGTTGCTTGATATTGTCTGGACTGTTTTGGTTTCCCTTTGCAGGTGGGGTTTGGGTAGATTTTTAGGTGTTGTGCCCTCATCACACACTGCACACCTTATATTTGTGAGCATTGAGTGGGGCCTAAAACCCAAGGTCTGCAAAGAACCCTAGGAGAGTGGAAATGAGTAGTGACTGCCATTCGTAGACCGTTGTCTGTCTGGCTCTCATGAAAGTTTCGCCCAAGAGTGCGCTTTCTTCATGATACCTCACAATCGGTAGCTCTCTACGATTGTGGGTGTATTCATGAGAGAGAATTTAGCTCTTGGTTGCCATTGTGAGGCAGTGACCAGAACCCACATGGGAGGATTACCCTTGTCGTTGACTTTAGAGCCTACGATCCTTACCCATTTGTAGGACACGGGGGCACGCAAATTGTGTGTTGCATTAGCTTAGGCATCCTCTTTCGAAACTCTTTTACCAAAAATGTAGAAAGTAATTTCCTTTTTCCCTCATAAACACCTATATGAGGTGGCATATAGCGGGTATTTTCAAAATGTTTTGAACCGCCACCAATAAACATCATTTTCTTCTCTCTTTTCTATGTAAATAAAAGGTCATAATCATCACATCTGCGTCATTTTGCATCATCATCATTGCATTCGCATCTAACAAAAATTTCGAAAAAAAACCTCCATTCTTTGCATCTTCCATGCATTAAAGTTGTTTGCCGGAGATCGCAACGTAACACAAAGTCTTGTCATAGGTGTGTAAGAAACGGAATGGAATCAAAAGGCAAAACCGTTTTCAATTCAAAAAGCACCTTTTTCTAAAAACCTTTTTCCCCAAATAAAGCACCTTTTTCTAAATTTTTTTTATTTCAATAAATCACTTACATCTTCAAATCATTTTTAAAATCATTTTCTAAATCATTTTCCAAAAAAATGAAATGAAATAAGAGAAACTCTTTATGCAATCGTTCCATGGGTAGAAGTGCATCTTTGAATGATGAAGGGTAATATCTCAAATTTGTTTGTGCACTACAAATTTGAGATGATACTCTACGATATCGGGGCACTTTGACCCAATCAGGCGCAGTTTGTTTTCAAATAAAGTGAATAAGTGGAGTTAACCAAATGTCGAGGCATTTCAGTATATTGCGTGAAGTATTGAGTCAGGATCCACTCAATGTTTCATGCAAGTTACTCAGAGTAAGGACAATTGGTTGCCTCACGTCATCATTTTCGCAAAAAGGGGCATTGGTATTTCAGATCTTGCCGTGCCTCTAAAGAATAAAAATCATTTTGAAAAAATATCATTCCTGCATCTTGCATCATCCAAAAATGCATTGGAGTTTCGTATTTCATCTTGCATCAAAAACAAACAAAAAATCTCCTTTAGAATAATTACACTTTTCAAGTGGTCATTTTTCATGCATTTGCTTATCATGATTTGTTCATTCATACATTGCATAAACCAAATAAAAAAGTTGTGATGAGAGACGAGACGCTTTTGCAAAATAATCTGTTGAAAAAGTTTACCCTTACTTATTTGCAAACTCAAGATGTTCCAAGGCACTCAGTTTTTCAAATCAACAGTTCATTTGCATTTTCTTCAAAAAAGGCATTGCATCTCATCCATTCCATGATAAAAGACTGAAACAGTTCATCAAAAAAAATTTCCATCAGGTTTTAACCAATGTTAACTCTCTAAGAAGCATTCTTCTAGTGGGCGTGCATGCCATGTGCAGTTTCTCTTGTTTGAGTCTGTCAGTTTCCTTCCCTTATCATCATTCTCCATCCAAGTTTGATCCAACCCCATCCCCGTGTCATACGCCGACCTATGCAGCTATCTAATCAGTCATGGATGGATCACTCCTCGCAAGATGAGATCAGTTCAACCTCCATTCCCAAGCGGGTACAATCCAGAAGCCACTTGCGAGCTCCATGCTGGGGCAATTGGGCATTCTGCTGAAAATTGCTATCTTTTGAAAAGTTTGGTTCAGGGCTTCATTGATTCCAAGCAGTTAACTTTTGAGAAGGGGGGAAGGATCAAGTTCTCAGGGTCTGTGGACTATTAAGCAAGGATAGCAGTTGTTGAAGAGGGTTGAAGTGGTGAAAGCGGCATCATCAAAACATTTGTGTCTTTGTCATGCATTTCATAGCATTTATGAGTGATTGTTGATTTTCATGTAGTTTTTCAGTTCAAAACAATTTTCTGTAATGCAATCCTTTGGCTCTGCCCAAGGCCTTAGGATATTTCAATAAGGGCACACATGTTTCCTTTTAGTATCATCATCAATAAAATGTTATTTTGAATTCCTCAATAAAATTTTTCTTTCATTTTGTCATGTGTCTGTTATTTGCTTTTCAATTCCTCCCAACGCGGATCAAAAATAATAATAAATGAAAATAATCTTTGAAAACAACGACGCCAATGGTTCATATTGTGACTCTGATTACCCGATTAACCAAACTGAGAGAGAGGCTGAAGACAACTGGGATGTTTCTTCGGAGTTAATAAGTGAAGAATTGGCTAAGGCTGTAGAAATTCATGATGCCACAACTAGGTTGGGCAATGAAGTCAAAGCACAAGTTCAAGCAAAGTGGAGCAATGCTGAGGAAACCAAACAAATGTTACAAACGAACCTCTTTCGCGACCAAACCCTTTCCCTTCCTCAGATCAACCAACTTTCCCATTTCCCATTACAAGTACCCCATCACAAAAAAATTTCATAACCAAATGCCTGCCATCGCCACCTTCCTCACTACCAGTGGCCCTTCTACAAAATCAACCCATCTCATTTGCTCCTCCCTCTGAACCTCCTGTCACCCCAGTTAATACCAGAACCCAATCAAGCATCCTCCAACCGCCGCAGGGGTTTCATTGCCATTATCTCTCCAATCACCCTAGCCAAGGATCACTTCAAATATCCAAAAATAGTGTATCACTTTTATCAGCTCACTCAACTCAAAAGCAAAAAAGGAAAAAATCAGAAAAATGAAACAAAAAAGAACAGATTCAAAAAATGAAAATCCCAAAAATGAAAAAACAAGGGAAAAAGAGACGAAAGAAATATAAGTTGTGAGCTGATACATTTGGCCATAAAGCGTAAGAGATCCTTGTCTCAATGAACCTTCCTACACCTTGTTGTGTATGACCACCCTTTCTTCCATAAACCTTCAAACACTTCATCATTCCTATACATCTCTCCTTTCATAAAACCGCAAACACTACCTCGACCTCGTCATCCCGCCCTCCACAAACCCTCAGTCATTCCTACGACTCCACCATCAGATTTGCAATCAAGCTGTTGTGCAAGAATAAGAGAACAAAGTGGTCCGCCCTCATGAGGAATCAAGTGACATGATCAATTTGAGCAAAGGAGAGGATTGACGCCATGATAAAGAGCAATGAATCAACAAGTTTGTGTAAATCACCCTTCTGACATAAGACACTTGCCATTATAACAAAGTCTGTAATTACCAAAGTTTGGTCTGTTGCGCAGCTTTCCAAGCTAAGGTAGTCACAAATGACAGTATGAAGACTCCAGGTCAAGCATCATGATCCCTCCCTACGCCACCCTAAAAATGGGGAAGTTAGAGACAATCAACAAAGGATATCAAGGACGATGATGACCTTCATGGAAATCAGGCTTCGTTTTACACTCTAACAGGGGCAAACCCCATATGATGGAAGTAATACTTTCATTGAGCCTTATCAAACCAAAGTACATTTGTCTTATGTTAGAAGAAGATTAAGAGAAAGCTCAAACCGAAGAAAGCTCATCTTCAACAATTTCAAAGAAGACTCAATGCTCAAAAAGATCATGAACCTCCAAAGGGATTCCCATGGAGATGAACCCAGTATCATGAAGACGAAGAACTTATTCTCCGGAGGGGCCTTTAATTCTCGCAAAATGGGATGCAAGAAAAGAAAACCCCAATTTCCAGTAAATTCAGATACAGTCAGAAAGGAGTATGCCTAAAGAAATAAATGAAAAAAGAGAAAGATGAGCCAAGTAAGAATCAGCTCGCTAGTTTGAAAACCCGCAAAGGGAGGCCTAGGCAAAACCAGAGCGACCCGGTGGATTGAAAACTTGCAAAGGGCGATCCAGGCAAAAATTAGGGTCAGAAAACTTGGACTTGAAATGAAAAAGGCAATCAGCACTCCCAAAAGTTTGGATAAAGGGGTGATCAAGGTCATGAGTATGGACGATTGGCATCGTTACTTCAAAAGAAAAAAACACAAGATCTGCTTCCCCTTTTTCTTGTATTTTTCCAGTTTAAAAATTTTTCAATGTACTTTCAATTGGCGTGACCTTCTGCACGTCCAGTTTCCATAACAATAAGAATTCAACTTTTTCTTCCATGTGTTTGCTTTTCGTGTCTTTTATCTTCACTTATTCCGTCTCTTTGTTTTAAAATAAATGTTTTTATGATTGATGATACTGAATTGTGAAACCTGTGCATGAGTCAAAAAGCATTACAATTATTGTGAAATTTCTGAAAATCACAGAAAAGAGGGGATCCCTCAAATAAATGAATTGGCAAAAAACAAACGCGGGCACAATCACTTCAAATGGCAAGCAAACTTAGGCGCGGCTCTGGCATTGCTATTACCCTAGATGGTCCTCATGTCTCAGGCCCAAAGGAAAAGATTTGCACCAAAGATTAAAACAAGGTTTAGTGATCACCAAGTGAGGCTTCTTTCATGCCAAAAGTCAAGACATTCTTAGAGAACCAAAGATTTGCACTGAGAACACCACTCAGATCCAAAAGTTGGGGCATTCTCTTCACCACTCACCCACCCTGGTCTTGGGAAAGTTGGTTCATTGTCCATCCCATTCATATACCACCCTCAGTTCATAACCAGCACCATAACTTCATCCCCTTTCACAAACCCACTCAAAGAACCCATTTGAAATTGTCATTCTAAAGTGGGGCATTTCCATAACTGTTCACTCCCGCTCAAATGAGCAGAGTTCTCCCTAAAGTCATTCACATCCATAAATTCCTGTCGGGGCAGTCTCTCAACTCACTGTCCTAAACCAATCCCAAGTTAACTGACTCACTCGTCCACATCTGCACTCTTATGCATACTTACTAGTCAATGCTTCAGAGAGAGAGAATACAAATTGATCATGTGGTGTTTAAAGTTCAGTCATCATGGAAATGGAAAGGAAAATAAGTGAGCTTGTTAATAAAAACCTTGAGAACACCAGAGTTTGAATCAAATCTAGTTTTTCCAAAGAATGGTCCATAGCCATCTCAATTCCTTGCATTCAAAGTCTCGCGTCTCATCATCATAAAAATGTTTACAAAAATGTTTAAATACTCCAATCATTCATCCTCCTCATGCATGTAGGCATTTCATGTTATTCAAAGCATTACATTCGCATCATCCACATTCATCACAATAAAAGCAAAAGAACACAGACATTCCATAGCATTTATCATCATCACATCAAACATCAAATCAATTTTCAAAACAAAAAGAGGCATTCTTAATAAATAGTCATAGTCGTCACGATAGGACGCTTGAATTGATCACTCAAGAATCCTAAAGTCCCTATGCTAAAAGAAAATTAAAAACATTCATTGCATCCATGTGCATCCCAGCATCAAGAGCCTGCATTCCATGCATCATTCAAAGCTTCCCAATTTTCAAAAAGAAACTCAGTTGCTTTGGACTCGTTAGTCCCCAAAATTTTCAAAAAAGTCAGTTACTTTGGACCAATGGGTCTCCGAAATCTCATTTTCAGAAAATCATCATGGCACCGAGTTAGTGAACTCCATCAGCACAGAGTTAGTAAACTCCCACAGAGTTAGTGAACTCCTTCCACAGATCAAAACGTCGCGTACGAGCGCGCGACAGATCCTACAGACTTCGTTAAGTCCATCGGATTAGTTGTGTCAACCTAAGGCATAGCGTAGATCCATTGATCATATCAGTTCCGGACCTGATATTGATCGGCCGTTCGAAAAGGCCACCCCCAGAGCTCGGACTCGACGAGAGTCCTTCAAAAGGTTTTAGGCAACCTCCGAATCCCCAATTTACGGCACTTCCCATTTACTGCTTTCATTTACTGCTTTACGCAATTTACTGCTTTCTCGTCGACGCGACAAGTGTTGACTCTCCCTCTCTCAAAAGAAGAGAGATCAAAGAAAGGAAACAAAAAAAAGAGAAAAAAGAAAAGGAAAATTCGGGTTTCTCTAAGTAGACAAAATTAGTATTATTTCTGAATTCTTTATTTCTATTTTGCCTCGGAATATGTTTTGGCCAATTCATATTCCTTGGTAAAATCCAAATAAAGAGGGGCAGCTGTCATACCATAATTTTGTCCACCTAGGTTTAAAACCCTAATTTTCCGCAAAAATAAATAAATTGAGAAGTGTGGTTTTATTTTGAAGAGTGAAGAGCATTGTGCATGCATTTTTGGGTTTTAAAAGTCATTCTAGGGCTTTTAAATTCATTGTTAGAGTGGAAATGCATTTGTTGTTAAAAAACAAGGTTTTTAGGGCAAAATGGTATTTTGGTCATTGTCAAAAATAAGATAATTTCTCATCAAGAATCATTGTGCAATTTTAGAGAAATTTATTTGAGGCAAAACATTTTTGGTCATGTATGTATGTATGCGCATGCATGCATACATTGTGCACAAAATTCAAATTCAAAAAAGGCATCAAAAAGGAATATTCTACAAAAATTTCAAGATGAGGTTTTTATGATATTTTTGGTCATGGTGATCTCATAAAATGGCATATTCCTCAAGATACCTTGTATGTGGCCTAAATTGGGTGTATTTTTGTACAATTATCTTAAGAAGAATAATCAAAAATGAAGGGATAATGGAATGGTCATATAATAGTACAATAGTACAAGATGACAACTTGCAAAACTTGGTCACCAAGGACCCCTCCCATTTATGCGCCTATCCCTCTCTATTCTCTCATTTTGTGTTTTCTCAATGTCCTCAATCCATGTGAGCCTCAATCCTAGCCTTTGATTCAAAATTAAAATCAAATCCTAGAGCACAACTAGTGCACAATGACCTAACTACCCTTAAACCTAATTGCTTTCTATATATACCCTATTAACCTCACCTCACAAAAAAAAAGGCTTTTGGCCTCATTTTCACTCACACAACCCTAGAACACAACTCCCTCTCCTAATTACCTCTCTTTGCCGAAATTATACTACCTTCTTCCTCCATCAATTCTTCACTTCTCCTTCACCAAATCACCATTTTCTCACCTCATTTCCATTCCTACTTCATATATCTTCCTTCTCTCCTAATTTAATTCAAGCTTGCATCATCAAAGGGCATTTTTAAGCAAGCATTTCGTGGGTTTCATTGAAGTTTGGTGAAGACTCAAGTTGATTTGTGGTCTTGTTCTTCATATTAGTCATTCCTTAGCTTGGATTTGAGGTAAACTTCTTAAAACCTAGCATCATCTTCAACTTTTTTGCATCAAAATGTAGATATCATGTTTCTAATCTTGCATCCTACCATATTCATGCATTTTAGTGTTGTTATATTGTTGATTTGTTGATTGTTGTTGGTGAGAGGTGTCTCAAGCATTTTGACAAACACTGTGGGAGGTTTGGGTGCTTGAGATGCTTCTCACCCTTGAATAAATTGTGATTTATGTTGTTTTCACTATGATCTTGCATTTTTGTTGAATAAAATGATGTGATGCTTCGCAAATCATGATTAGAATTAGGGTTTGTTAATTTTCTTGTGAAATGGGTTTGCAATTGTGATCAAAAACGTTTTCTCAAGTTATTTTGATGTTAATAGATGGTATCTTGCTTGCAAGTCATTGTTATGTTGATGATTGGCAAGAGGACTCACACTTGTGCCTTTGCGCACTTAACTTTAAGTGTTGAGGATTGACTAAAATGATTCAACGCAATTGATTTGATGTTTTGATTGCAAAATATTGTTGCTAATTGATTGTATCTTGCTTGCAAATTGTTATATGTTGATGATTGGCAAGAGGACTCACACTTGTGTCTTTGTGCACTTTACTTTAAGTGTTGAGGATTGCCTAAGATGATTCAACACAACCTTGTGCTTTGATTGTAAACTTTGGTTTGCTTGTTAGTAACTTGTTTGCAAAGTTATTCTATGTTGAGGATTGGCAAGAGGACTCTCACTTGTGCCTAGTGTACTTCACTTTAAGTGATGAGGATTGCCTAAGATGATTCAATTTTCTTTGTGCAATTCTTGTTTGAAAATGCAAATGCTAGTTTTCTAACTTGATTAATCAATTTTGGTTACAAAAATGACTTGTTAATGCCCTCTTTTGGTCACTTTTGGTCTTGCAAATATTCAAACCTATGTTGTTAATTGTGAAATTTGTGATTTGAGAAAAATGAATTTGGGTTTTGGTTCATTTATGATCCACAAATGATCTTGGGTTATGCTAAGTTGGCAAGAGATAGGTTACTTCAACCTTGATGCCTATGCTTGTAAGCATTTAAAAATTCAATTCCCATTTGATGTGCTTGTGAAATGTGAGCAAAAAGGGGTCTATAAACAATTGAATTTGCACACATGATTGGTCTCCAATGACCTTGATGCATCCTCAAGTTTAATCATGCTTTCTTTGCTCTTTGAGTTTATTGTAAATTGTTGTTTGAAGCTTATGAAGTTTCCGCAAAAGATAGGTTCATTTAACCTTGATGCACATGCATTTTGCATATTCATGCATTCTTACCTATTCTTGCATCCTTGCCTACTCATGCATTCTTGAATTGAAGCTTGGTACTCCATGCTTGATATACTTGTTTATGTGCTTGTGGTGCATTAAAATGTTGAATTGGTGTTCACAATTTGCTTGTTTTGATTTCCACCAATTGTTACTCGTTAGTAACTCTCCAAAACTTCAAAACCATGTTGCATACAAAGAACAATTTGTTACTCGTTAGTAACGTTCCAACTTCAAAACATTTTTTTGCATTTACATAATCATTGATAAACAACTTCACTTCTTCTCAAAACAATTTCAAACTATTTTTCACAAATCAAACTTTGTTGAGGATAATGCGAAGCCTTTGCTTGCACGATTGTCAACAATGGGGTGCTAGTGGTGATCACTTGGAGTCTTTGCTCAATTGATTATCATGAACACTCATTTTTCAAAAGAACTCTCATTTCACAAATTAAAAACTTTGTTGAGGATTATGCGAAGCCTTTGCTTGCACGATCGTCAATAATGGGATGCTAGTGGTGATCACTCGAAACCTTTGTTGTTTGATCACTGTGAACATTCAATTTTCACAAATTAAACAACTAAAAAATAAAAACCATTTCTCGACAACCGAGAACTACGTAAGCTTTGAATTCTCCATCGCACTGGGAGATACGTAGGAGCGGGTCACATTCCCGTCAAGCACGACAAATGAAAACCATTTTCTTTTCAAAAAAACAAACCCTTTTCCAAAACAAGGCAATTTCTAAAAACAAAACAATTTTCGAAAACAAGAACTACGTCGCTTTGATTCCTTCCCCAGGATACGTAAGCACGGTGCCCTCCCGTCAAGCGCAAAAGATTAAATTTTCCTTAAGTTTTTTCCATAAAGTAAGGAGAGATAAAGAGAGATAAAAACAAAGCATTTCTTAAATCAACCTTTTAAATCACACGTCAAATCGAGGTTCCCTTTCAGTAGAAAGGATGTGTGGGGTGCTCGTACCTTCCCCATGCATAACCGACCCCCGAACTCAAATCTCGTGGTTCCAAGGACCATTGTCTTTCAAGAAAGGTTTTTTTTCAATGTTTTACCTCTAAAAAATATTGGTGGCGACTCCAATTCATGTTGTGCGAAGAGAAATCCCTCCAAAGGATTTTTCGGGGTGCAACACTCGTGCTATTACAACTACTTATCAAGGAAAATTAAATTAAAATAATGATTTAAATATTTTCAATATTCAATATACATGAATTTTTTTTTGAATATTTTAAGAGCTCAAATATATGATAAATAAGATGATTTGTAGATTGTATAAAATGTAAATGACTAATGAGCATTATAATTTCATCTTATGGAATAGTTATATATATAGTTAAAAATAGACAAATGCGCGCTCGAGCGCTATAGGAACAATTCCCCGACGTAGATTAATTAGTCACCGGCAAAGGCAATAGATATTAGGCATCAATAACATGGTAACAAAAAAAGTGCTATATAAACAAAGTCCCTAATAGCACCTCCAATGCTAGAATAAAGTTGAGGTTCTTAGGACTTTTTTGTAGGTTCTTGTGCCGACTAAGCTTTAACAATTCCACAATATAAAAAATAAACTCCTACATCACACAATTCATGAATGACATTCAAATCAATTATTCTCATTTAATAAAGTTAAAAGTTTAACTTCTTTCGAAGTTACCTTTTTCATTAAATAGTGGTTTATACTCCTAATTAAAGACATTGACTTTAATTAATAGGGGTAAAGTTGATATTGATAATTTAATACATCTTACAAATAGTGCTCATTTCGTATATTTTGGACTACCAAAAAATACATTTTATTTCTTACATTGTAGACCGAAAGTTGTACCTAATTTCTACTCTAATGATACATCCACAAGGCCCACGCTAGATTTTTTCCTATGAGACCACCCCTCATACTAGCTTTACTAACAATGTTTTAGCGATATGAATCTATAGAAGATGAGAAGAAGAGAGGAGGCTAAGGATGTTTACACCCTCCGTTCCTAATCTATAGTACACCCTCCGTTCCTAATCTATAGAAGATGAGAAGAAGAGAGGAGGCTAAGGATGTTTACACCCTTCGTTCCTAATCTTTGGTACTTTTGGCTATTATTTTTGTTCCAAAACATTAGTACTTTTAAAAAACCCAATGTACAACTCCCCCAATTTTTCCTAATATACCCTCTATATTTATTTAGTCATTTAGAGTCCCAATGTATGAATTAGTTGTCCCAAGACTAATTTATTTTGACTTCAATTATCCCAAGACAACTACAAAGAGGGCATTTTAGTACTTAACCAACGCAAATTAATAATACCTTAGTATGTGTGTAACAAGCTGTTTCGGACTGGGCCAAACCTTCACTGGCTTGGGCCTGGCCCATTTCCGTACTTCAAGACACCCGCATTCGCGCTTGATCCGTACCCGACGGTCGGGGATCTCTCTCATGCATCCAACGGCCCAGGTACGACACTCTGTCTATAAATAGAGGCTCCGCCCTCCAATTTAGGTACGTGAACAACAAATATGACATATCGCAACTACGCTTTCATTAGCTCTCACTCTTCTCTCTTACTTTTCTCTCTCCTCTTTACTGACTTGGGCGTCAGAGTGTCTTGCAGGTACCCCCCCACCCGACGTGGACAAAGGACTACCTCGGACCATCCGACCTCCAGCTTCAATCTACCGAGCTCAATCTTCATCCTCATGAAGCTCACCAACGAGAAGCACTTTCATTTATCCTGAGTCCCGTGTTCAACCATTCATAGAGCTCAGGCATCTCAAGACCGTACTCCGGTACCGAACATTGGCGACCACAGTGGGAGCATCATTGCTTGCTTCCAAATTCCATCGAATCTAACTTACTTCCTCTTCACATGGATTAACTCCGCTATTCTTTCCGAACTGGTTCTTCTCCCTGAGGTAAGTCCCGACTTTTAACGATAACTTCATGTGCTACGTTCCCCTTTGTCTGCAGGTCCTGCTCACCTCCGACACGACTTGAGCCCATCTCCATGACAAAGGCAGCAATGTTCATCAACTTATTCTGGACTTTCATCTTATTTTGATTTGCTCCATCCTAGCACGGACTTCCCTGGATTTTCTTTTAATCTCGGATCTTCGCAAAGCTACGCTCGCCTCCCAAGCACGGCTTGAGCTCGCAAAGTTTCGCTCGCCTCCCAAGCATGGCTTGAGCTCGCAAAGTTTCACTCGCCTCCCCAGCATGGCTTGAGTTCTCATCCTATCTCGGATCTCCTCATTCGTCAGAATGGATCCCTTGGAATTCTTGCATCTGATCTCGGATTTCTATCTTTAATTGGATCTTCATCCAACCTCTATCAAGGAGATTTCTATGCAGGTTTCTCTGTTTGACCTCAGATCTCTATCTTACTACTGGCATTCGGCAAATAGCTCGCAGCGGCTTCATCAGCTCTCTGATCTCCGAGCTCCGCGCTCCATCAGAGAGTCCGATCTTCCCTCTGATGTAGGAGCTGACGAGCTCCATCAGAGACCGAAGGGTTCCCAATTTCGCCTCGCGCGAGCCGACCTCCCTCTGATCTCCGAGCTGACGAGCTCCATCAGAGGCCGAGGTCTTCCCAATTTTGCCTCGTGCGAGCCTGCAGCACCTCTGATCTCTGAGCTCCGCGCTTCATCAGAGGCTGAAGGGCAGGGGTCCACAATGACCTTCGTTGGAGGAATCTTTGGAGAGAGGAGCCCGCAGTGGCTTTCTCATCTATGACGGCTAAGTCCCACGACGGCTCTTTTATGCAACCTCGCTACGGAGAGGGGGGCCCGCAACGGCCTTCCCATCTATGAAGCTCGGCCTGCAACGGCTCTCTTTTGAATCTTGTTTAAATTGCAGGAATCTCACAGGTGTCCAGACTTCTACTATCTACATCGGACGTCTACCCTTCTATTCACAAAGGAATTCTATCATTTTTACCTACGCCAGAGCTTGGCCGTTCTACGAATTTTATTCTCTTATCTCGGCAACAGATTTCTACTCTACCGCAAGCATTCAATCAAAACATGCAAATAATTCAAGGCATACAAAGGCAAAATGGATAAAATGCAGAATGAATAAAAGCCGGAAAAAGGGGACGGTGCCCGATGTACTTTACAAATAAAGATTGGCCTCGGAGATGCCCGGGACAAACCAACAACAAATCAAAAGGGTAATTACAAAAAGATCAGGCAGCTTTCTCGGTTTCTTTCTCGGCCTCCACCTCAGCAAGCTGCTCCAAATCGGTTGCACCGGCCTCGTCTTCAAGAGCTGGGGAAGATACAAAAGCTGGGTCGTAGATCACCTGGCCTTGATAAACAATCCTCCCGTTCTCAACCTTGTACTTGGTGTCCAACAGGTTGATGTTCAGTGAAGGCTCCAAGACCACGGCCATTTTAAGACAGCGATCGAACAAGATAAGAGAAAAACAAGAACTAAATACTAATTAATAAACAAGAACTAAATGCTAATCAATCGTCATCCTCATGAAGCTCACCAACGGGAAGCACTTTCATTTATCCTGAGCCCCGGGTTCAACCATTCATAGAGCTCGGGCATCTCAAGACTGTACTCCGGTACCGAACACAAGCCAAAAGTACCAAAGATTAAGAACGGAGGGAGTATATTATATTATGGGTTAAATATGTTTTTGGTTCCTATAAAATTTGGGTGTATTAGTTTTAGTCCCTCAAAAAAATTTCATCAACTTTTGGTCCCTATAAAATTTGAGTTTTTTGCTTTTAGTCCCTCATGACTTTTAATGGAACTTCAAGACTTCTAATAACGCTTATAAAAGGTCCAAAAAGCGCTATTAAAAGTAATGAAGCGTTATTAAATGTCATCGGACTAAAAGCAAAAAACATAAATTTAATAGGGACCAAAAGTTGGTGAAATTTTTTGAGGGACTAAAAACAAAAAATCTAAATTTTATAGGGACCAAAAATATATTTAACCCTTATACTATCTAACACCTCCCTCAAAATTATGATGCATTAAAGGAAACATTGAGAGCTTGTTAGTCGAGAAACAATCTTGAAGTTCCATTAAAAGTCATGCTGTAAGCGTGATGACTTCGGATTTACCCTTAATTAATAAACAAGATTCAGTAAAAAAAAAGGTATAAACAGAACTAAATACTCCCCCCGGTCCACAATATAAGAGAAAAAACCAAACATCTCACATACTAAGGAATAACATTGAAACTTGTTATTTTCAACTAATAAAGCTAAAATCTAACTTTCTTTCCAAAATACCCTTTTTATAAAATTTAAATTTATTCTGATAAACATATTTTTTAAAGTAATAAAGTTAAACCACATGGGAAAGTGGAGACAATAAATGAGGGTAGAATTGGAAGTATGGTCCCTATTAATACACCCTAAAAATAATGTTTCTTTCTTATATTGTGGATCACCAACACACATATTTTTTCTCTTATATTGTGGACCGGAGAGAGTATGGTACTTTTTGTTTTGATCAGAAACACGGTACTAAATCAACATAACTTTATAGTCAGTCAATCAATCAATCAATCAAATCAATCAATCAATCAATCAATCAATCAAATATCTATTTAATGAAACAAACAACTTACAAAAAGACAATTTTGGACATCTTTATTTTTTGACACATCACCACTCTATTTCTTAATTTTTAATTTTATTTTCTCTTATTTTCTAACTCTCTCTCTTTCTTTCAATCTCACATTTCCCAATATTTCTCACTTTTTTACACATCTACTATTTGTGGCCCCCACATCCTTTATTTAAAAATATTCCTTTTCCCAATTTTTTTTAATCTACTATATAATATAATATAATTAAATTAATATTAAATGATTTACTATTAACTTCCTATTTACTTTCTAATCTAATATCTATTTATCTAATCTAATATCTGTTTATACAAACAAACCACATTTAAATTACTCAAACAAGCCTCCCTATTTACTTAAACTCATCTAACTAATGAAAACATTGTAATTTGCTATCACACATTTTTTCAAATTTTCTTCTCGCTCCTACTTTTTTCCTACTTTTTCATACTTTTTTTACAAATTTCAAAATTCTAATCAAACCCACTCACTTTATTTTTCCACTATCTACTATAATCTACTAATCAACTAAAATAATCAATTGAAACTACGAGATAACTGTACTGATATATAAAAAAACACGGGATAACTGTGCCGATATATAAAAAAACACGAAATTAATATCTTAAAAAACAAGAAGACTTAATGACTATTTAAACTACTGATTAATATTTAAAACATATGTGACAAATATTTGTCACTAATACCTATAAAAGGACAAATAATTGTAAAGATAAATTATAATATCTATTTATCTAATCTAATCTAATATCTATTTATACAAACAAATCACGCTTAAATTATTATCTAAACAAGCCTCCTTATTTACTTGGCAACTCATTTAACTAAGGGCAACATTGTAATTTACTATCACATTTTCTTCAAATTTCTTCTCCCAATGCACTTTCTTCTCATTCCCCCTTTTTTTCAACTTTCTCCTTTATTTTCAAATTTCAAAATTCAAATCAAACTCACCTACTTTCTTTTCCCACTATATACTATAATCTACTGATCAACTAAAATAATCAATTTGCTTATCTAAAAAAACTAAAATAATCAACTGAAACTACGAGATAACTCCATTAATATATAAAAAAACACGGGATAACTTCACTGATATATAAAAAAACAAGAGATTAATATCTAAAAAAAGAAAACTTAATGACTATTTAAACTACTGATTAATATTTAAAACACATGTAACCTTCTCATTCCCACTTTTTTTTTTCAACTTTCTCCTTTTTTTTTTCATGTTTCGAAATTCAAATCAAACCCACCCACTTTCTTTTCCCATTATCTACTATAATCTACTGATCAACTAAAATAATCAATTTGCTTATCTAAAAAAACTAAAATAATCAACTGGAACTACGAGATAACTGCACTAATATATAAAAAAAACACGGGATAACTTCACTGATATATAAAAAAACTCGAGATTAATATCTAAAAAATGAAAATTTAATGACTATTTAAAGTACTAATTAATATTTAAAACACATGTGACAAATATTTGTCACTAATACCTAAAAAAGGACAAATAATTGTCACAGATATAAAATAAAACACGGGATAAATCTTTTCTATTGATAATCTACTATCTACTATAATCTAATAATCAACTAAAATAATCAATTGAAACTACGAGATAACTGCACTAATATATAAAAAAAAACACGGGATAACTTCACTGATATATAAAAAAACACGAGATTGATATCTAAAAAATGAAAACTTAATGACTATTTAAACTACTGATTAATATTTAAAACACATGTGACAAATATTTGTCACTAATACATAAAAAAGGACAAGTAATTGTCACAGATATATAATAAAACACAGGATAAATCTTTTTTATTGATAATTTGCTATCTATCTTTTACTATCTACTATAATCTACTAATCAACTAAACTAATCAATTGAAACTACGAGATAACTTGCTTGATATATATAAAAAAACACGGGATAACTGAACTGATATATAAAAAACACGAGATTAATATCTAAAAAGATAAGAAGACTTAACGACTATTTAAACTACAGATTAATATTTAAAACACATGTGACAAATATTTGTCACTAATACCCAAAAAAGGACAAATAATTGTCATCTAATCTATCTAATATCTATTTATCTATTTATACAAACAAACTACACTTAAATTTCCCAAACAAGCCTTCATATTTATTTGACAACTCAACTAACTAAGGACAACATTGTAATTTACTATATCAATTTTTTTCAAATCTCTTTTCCCAATGCACTTTCTTCTCACTCCCACTTTTTTTCTTCTTTCTCCTACCTTTTTTTTCAAATTTAAAAATTCAAACCAAACCTACCCATTATCTACAATAATCTACTAATCAACTAAAATAATCAATTGAAACAACGAGATAACTGCACTGATATATAAAAAACATGAGATAACTAAACTGATATATAAAAAACACGAGATTATTATCTAAAAAAACAGGAAGACTTAACGACTATTTAAACTGCTGATTAATATTTAAAACACACGTGACAAATATTTGTCACTGATACCCAAAAAAGGACAAATAATTGTCATTGATATGTAATAAAACCCAGGGTAAGTATTTCTTATTGATAATCTACTATCTATTTTTTACTATCTACTATAATCTACTAATCAACTAAAATAATCAATTGAAACTATGAGATAAAAAATATGGGATAACTGCACTGATATGTAAAAAAATACGGGATAACTGCAATGATATATATAAAAACATAGAATAGTTGCACCGATATATATAAAAAAACACAGGATAAAAACACTGATATATAAAAATACTTCACTAGTATATAAAATACACCGGATAAATGCACATATTGTTTTTAAATGATACTTTTACATTTTTAGATTTTAATATTTATCTATTTTTTATTTGAGACTCCTTTTTTATCTATTTAAAATTTGTCTTTATTTTCACGGGGTAATGTTCAGACTATTTAAACTATGTCTAAGTTCATTCATAAAAAAACGCGACGGCACCCGTGCGTATGCACGGGTATCCTACTAATATTCTTTAGGCAAAATATCTCCCCAAGTCCCTTAACTTATTTATTTGTAATGATTAGGTCCTTTATCTTTTTTTATAACGTACAAGTCCTTTAACTTTAAAAAAACGTAACGCATAAGTCCCTTTTAACGTTTTTTTGTTGACACAGTTAAAAAAAACTTAAGTGGCTGACGTGGCATATCCACCTAAGATTTTAATTAAATATTAGTTTTTTATTCAAAACTGAAAAACCCAAAAGACCCCTTTATTACTATTCATCATCTTTATCCTCTTCATCTTCTCTCTTCAATCTCGGTCAATAGTGGTCGGAGACTTACCTTTGAGCCTCCCATTCAATCAATACACAGTATCACTCAAATTAGAGAAAATATTTGCAACTCAAATTAGAGCGAATTGGTTGAGAGCGGTTTTGTTTGTTTATTGTATACAGAAATTGGTTCAGATCAGAGACATTAATTTAGTGTTTTTTCTGCAACCAGAAGATAAAGTCAAGTCACTCATGTATTCCACTCATGAGCACTTATTCTAATAAATCCCTCCTGAGTGTTGTGTTTTAGGAACCTGCCAAGGCATTAATTTGGAAACCTACAAAGCAAGATGTTTCGGCATATTTCACAATGATCAACGAATACCCAAAATACCAATGGAAAAAGAAGTATTCGTCGATCCGTTTGAGTTGAGAAGATGAAGATGATAAATAGTAATAGAGGGGTATTTTGGGTTTTTTAATTTTGAATAAAAAATTAATATTTAATTAAAATCTTAGGTGGATATGCCACGTCAGCCACTTAAGTTTTTTTTTAATGGTGTTAACAAAAAAACGTTAAAAGGGACCTATGCGTTACGTTTTTTAAAGTTAAGGGACTTGTGCGTTATAAAAAAAAAGATAATGGACCTAATCATTACAAATAAATAAGTTAAGGGACCTGGGGAGGTATTTTGCCTATTCTTTAAAAACAAAAGGTAAACTTTTATTACAAATCAAATTTAAGACATTAATCAAACTTTATTATTAAGAAAACCCTCTCTCTCTCTCTAGAACCATTGCCCCGCTAGTCACTCTCCTCATTACTTTTTCTCATATTTTTTTCTTTATTCACTATCTTTCCCTGTCTCTCTTACTTTTTTCATTCACTCTTGTCACTCCCACTCAAACCCCACATACCCCTCTCAGTTTTCCTTTCTGCAAAACCCCCACAAAAACATCAACTCTAAAATTAAAAAACAAAAAAAAAACACTCAATTTCTTTTTCTTCTTTCCCTTCAGTTTCAAAATGAATTAGGGTTTCATCAAAAACCAATTACCACCATTGCTGAAACCTTGCATTTCCCATCTCCAAAAAAACTTTTTTTCTCCATTTTCAGCTCTTTAGATCAAATGGGTAAACAAATTTTGTTACTGGGTCTGGTTCTTCAGCTTCTCTCACTCTCTATCTCAGCTGCACCTTCCACCACTTCCCCTGCAAGTAAGTCCCATGCATTAGCATTTCAATTTCTTCTGTTTTTGATCCAAGTTCTATTCTTTTACTCATTTGCTTCTTCATTCCTTCAGAAATCGTTAATGGGTTTCTCTCCAATGCTGTTCCTGCTTTCACCAAATGGGTTTGGTCCCTTAAGGCTACCACCAAAACAGGTATGGATCTTCCTCATGAATCAATCAACCACTTTTTTGAATTTTTTTATTTATTTTTCATTTGAATTTTTATTTTGTTTTGTGATTTTTGGTTGCAGGGGTTTCGAGCAGGTCGATGATGAAATTTGAGAGTGGGTACAATGTGGAGACTGTGTTTGATGGAAGCAAGCTTGGAATAGAGCCTTATGCTGTTGAGGTGTTGCCAAATGGGGAGCTTCTCATTCTTGATTCAGCTAATAGTAATCTTTATAGAATCTCCTCTTCACTTTCATTGTGTAAGTCTCCCAATGTGATTTGCATAGCTTCTGCTGATTGCCCAAATTCACTCTACTTTTGTTGTTTTGGTCAATTTTTGTCTGTGCTTATTTTGGAAAAGTGATTTTTTTTTTTAAAAATAATCATCATTACTTTTTGGATAATAGAGATTTGATTGATTCTGTTTTGGAGAATTTGTGGTTCAGCTGCCTTTTTGCCAGATTTGGAATACTGATTAGGTAAAATGTGCATGACTTGCTTGTTGCCATTTTGATCTCTTCATTGGCCGTGTAATTCTTGTGGAGTTAGTACTCAGTTTGGTCCCGTAAATTTTAGAAAAGTTCAGTTTAGTCCTGCATTAAGAATATTCCTAATTAGTCTGTGACATTTCCAAATCTTATTCAGTTTAGTCCCTCAAATTCTCAATGTCTGTTTGGCCCCTGACTTTTACAACTTAATATCAATTGGGCCCCTGACTGGCTGACTTTACCAAATATCAGGGACCAAACTAATATTAAGTTGTAAATGCTAGAGACTTAATTGACTAATGGGTTGAAATTTGAGGGACCAAACTGGCTATTAACTCAATTTTGGTGGCTCATTGCCACACTTTCAAACTGGCTAACGGGTTGTTAACATCATTTTCCCTCTGTTTCATTGACTAACAGATTTTATGTGGGATCTTCATTTTGTCTTCGCATAACTCCTTTTTGCATTATAGACTTGGAAAAGTTAATTGAAGCAACGCACATCTAAACATCTAATAATTAGAATATGTCACATGATATCATGTTCATGTCACTTTAGTCGATCTCCTTGCATGTGTATATTTTATTCACTTGAGAAATATAACATTAATTGCCATTATGCAGATAGCAGACCTAAGATGGTGGCTGGATCAGCTGAAGGGTATTCTGGACATGTTGATGGGAAGCTCAGGGATGCTAGGATGAACCACCCAAAGGGGATAACTGTTGATGACCGAGGAAATATATATGTTGCAGATACTACTAATATGGCAATTAGGAAAATAAGTGATTCAGGTATATTATTCTTCTGTCCCTCTCCCCCTCTAGCTGATTTTTTCTCAATTGTGTCTTTGCTTCTTAGTGCATAAATGATAATACCAGCTACCAACATGGTATAGCACAATAGCTTCTACTTGGGCTCCTTAACCATCTAGTCAAGGGTTCGATCCCTGGCTGGTGCATATGGAAAAATATTTGGTGGGAGAGGGACAGAGGATTAAATATTTGGTGCGTATGGATCCCTGTACTTTGGGGGATTAGTCTCTACAGTTGCATGCAGGGGATACCTTGATTTACCCCAAAAGAATGTATGATAATACAGGCTTTACATTGCTGGAAATTTTAGACTCGTTACAATTTACAAATCCTGGGTGTGTTTTGTGAACTCTTGTGATGGTATTTGCTAGACTCAGTAATCTTTCATTATAAAACTGTTACACTTGTCACGTTAGAGTCAGAGGTGGGTACTTTTCATTGAATTAAAATTTCTTTTTTTTCAGGGGTGACAACGATTGCTGGAGGAAAATGGAGCCGTGGAGGGGGACATGTTGATGGACCAAGTGAGGAAGCTAAATTTTCTGATGACTTTGATGTGGTTTATGTTGGAAGTAGTTGTTCCCTACTCATTGTAGACAGAGGAAACCGAGCCATTAGGGAGATCCAACTCAACTTTGATGACTGTGCCTATCAATATGGCAGTGGTTTCCCACTTGGTAAACTAAATCATCCATGCTTTTGTGTAAAATTTCTGTTAAGAGTGTTGATCACATATTTTGACCGACTGCCTTAATGTCACAGGGATTGCGATGCTCGTTGGCGCTGGCTTCTTCGGTTATATGTTGGCGTTGTTGCAGCGCAGGCTTGGTACAATTGTAGCATCAGAGGATGTGAGTGCTTTCTCTTCTCTTCTTCCTTCTAATGCATTATACTAATTGAGAGTATGAGACTGATATAGACTTCTTGTAGTGAGAAGAATTGTTTACTTGCATAAAAAGCTGCATATCAGAAAAACTGTCATTTCATGCTATACGATATTTTTCAAATTACCACTTTTTACCTCTGTAGCAACGAAGCCTCAGGTTGAAGACATGTCCGGTGTTCGACACGTGTTGTGTCAGACACCGAGACTAACACTTCAATTACTTCCATTTTTAAAATTAAAACCAGTGTCTGCATGTCTGTGTCAATGTCATGTCTGGTGTCTGCGTTTGTATTGGTGCTTCATAGCTTTTCACCCTTGCGATGCAAATAAAATAACAGCTAATAATCAATCTCATTTTTTGTAGGCTCAGGTTTCGGTAACCGCAATGTCTTCTGTGTCTCCAAGTCCATATCAAAAGCCCTTGAAATCTGCCAGGCCTCCTTTAATTCCATCGGAATATGAACCTGATAAGCAGGAAGAAGGTTTCCTTGTATCTCTTGGGAAGCTTGTTGCCAACACCGGTGTATCGATGATGGAGATAATGGGAGGATTATTTCCTGCTTTCAGAAGAAGACCACACAGCTACCAATATCAAAGACAATCTCAGAAGCAAGTGAATGACTGGCCTGCACAAGAAAGTTTCGTGATTCCGCATGATGATGAGCCCCCTTCTATCGACACTAGAGCCCCAACCCCTCGAAAAACTTATCCTTTCATGTCTAAGGATGCAGAAAAAATGCAACAGTTGCGGCAAAGTAGAGCATTCTATAGTGGGTGGGACGGAGATCAACAACAGGAACAGCAGCAGCAACAAAAACATCATCATCGTCATCAGTACCAGTCATCGGTCCCTCGTACTTTCTACGAGCAGAACAATGAAACAACGAATGAGATAGTTTTTGGGGCAGTGCAGGAACAGGAAGGGAAGTATGAGTCTGTGGCTTTCAAACCTGTTGATTATGGAGGCTCAATGTATGAACATCACAATATTCGATCTCGAATGGGTTATAGTTACACCCACATGTATTGAGTATATACAGTTAGGAAGTTTAGAGAGGAAGAAATTAAGTGTAGGTAGTACAATGATTTCTGCTGGGGATCATCATAAATATGAATTGTTTATTCAGTTTTGCCAAATGTAGATTGATATGGTGTGTAGTTTAAATAACTCTGACAATCAGAAGGGTGGGATGGGATCATGAAATTTTGCATGTTCTTCTGATGATCTTATCAAGGCTAAATGTCCGGTAGTTCTCTCAAAAAAAATTACTATATATATATTTTCTTTGTTCAATAACCATCATCGGTCACTGTTTAGTAACTATTTTTACTTTTATTCTAATTTTTATTATTCCTCTAACATTGAACACACACATGCACACAAAGCAAACAAGATGTGATGTGGGGATTTTGATTTTTTTTATCAAAATTACTTATTTTCTACAAACTTACAATATTTTTCTTAAATGAAAATATTAGAGATTATTTTTCTCTCCACTAAAGAGTATTTCTGAATCTGCTTCCAGGGAAGGGTTATAGCCGTCTCAAATGGTTACACAGTTTTTTTTACTCAATGGTAACTTGTGATACACATTCCCAATAAATTATGGAGTCTGTTGATTCTGTAATTTCCAATTCACAAAAAGGGCCAGTTTTCCAAAATTAAGTAGGATTACAATGAGTCAATGACTCATGTTTTTATCATTTTATGTTCACACCTTCAAAAAAAATCATTTTATGTGTTCATATATTTTATATAAATATGACGTGCATGATCATTAAAATCATACGAACATTTTTAATGGTTGCATATATAAACATTAATGTGGAGGTCAATATTAAAAAAAACAAAACAAATTGCAATAAAAATAATGATTTGATAAAAATAAATTATCTTTTCAGTATTACTAGGCATTGAACTTTTTATTCGATTCCAATTGGGATTTTTCGTTTGTCTATTCTGTGATCTAACTAGAGTGACTTCACGAAAACCACAGAAATACCAATAATTACGAGGAATTGGTTTAGGCAAAAAAATAGAGGATCTGATGGGGAGATAAGCTACCGTGAAATATGGAGAATTGACCCAATGGTCCCAAATTCGATTCCTGGACGAACTCAATGGTTGTCAATGCGAAATTCGTTCCTAAACACGCATGAAAATTAGTCATTCGTTGAAAACGTTTGTATTGGGAAAAACCCAAGTCCCACATTGACTAGAGATATGGTCTCAAAAGCCTTTATAAGTGTGAGGCAACCCATACCTTACAAACCGATTTTGTGGGGTTGAGTTAGGCCCAAACCACATTCTAAGAGTTTGGACACTCCGTGATAGTCAACAATAGTCCAAAAAAAAAGACTCCCTTGCCAAAAAGTTATTTGCATAGGGTTGCAATTATGCACTTATATCTAATTCTAAAATGTTTTAGTTTTATCAAGGTTTATTGGAGAATAAAGTCTCACATTGATTGAAAAAACAAAAATAAAATGGATATAAGCTAGTTAGGAGTACATTGCTCCAATCAGTCTAGTTTTTTTTTTTGACAAAATAACCAATACCAATCTTTATGACCAATCAATCCACACTTATTATTTGGTGAGCAGATTCAATCTGCAACATTCCACTTCAATTGATCATATTAGATAATTTACAAGGTCGCAGTTAGATCAAAAGAAAGGTAACAAGAAACAAAAAAGACTGATGTCTAGGTGACAAAATACTTGCATAATATTTATAAAACACAGTACCACCATCATACAATTAACTTCATCTCCGCTTCACAATACCTAAATTACACAAAGGTGACTCTTGATGAGGAATGCTACTACTATCTTTAGCTGCTTCTTGAAATCCCATTTTAGGCTGCTGCTTCATGACACTAGCTCCATGGCACACAACCCTCCTACCTCTTATACCATTTCCTTGGTTTAAGCTTTCCATGGTTGAATCCATAAGATCTTCATCAAAACTCATTAAATCCTTCAATTGATCAAAATACTTACTTGACTTTGTTACTTCACCACTATTTAAGGCATCTAAATCTAGCAAAGACACAGACTCCAGATATGGCCTTGGAGACCCTATGGTGATCCTAAACATGAGATGAAAATAAGAGACACTCAATCTCCAAAGTCTTACCGGGATCGTGAGTACGGAGGACCAACTACAACTAGCAACTCCGCTTTTGATGCCGGAGTAAAGTATCGGTACTACCTTCCCCAAATTGGTTAGGCAATGCTTCCATGTCGCGATTAAATGGCAAGGGTTGGAACGTTCCTGTCTACACAGTTCAGTTAGATTTGGTGTAAGTAAACACATTGCTACATAAAATCTTCGCAGCGAGTTGGGAAGAACTTACATGAGGAAAGATATAAGGGCGGGCAACAAACCCGATTACTAAGCCAAGTAAACATGAAAGTCCTAATCCTAGACTCCAAATCATCACTGCACCAAGCCCTGGACAAGATAGATAGTTTTTTTTTTTTCATTATAATTGAATCAGAAAATATTTGAGTAAGGGGGATATTTATGCAAGAACTAAAAGGAACAGTAAGCAAAACATAATACCACAAAATAGTGAAAAGGAAAAGTCTCCATATCATAGTATGTCCCAAATTCTAAAACCTCACCAGATTTAGATCCATGTGTACAATCCTCCTCCTTCAAATTAATCTGATGGACTAATTGGTGCATATGATCTGATACCAGCAAAGCACACAGGCTAGGAATGAAAGCTAGCTCAAAATCATTTGAAAATGATGCATTTTGTGCTAGTCCATCCTTTCTAAATGACTTCTCTGAGGACCCTCCAGCAATTGTGGTAACAGCTAGTCATGAACCAAGATAGACAAAAGAAATGTTCAATAGTTGCTTATGACACAAAAAAAACCATATGAAGTTATTACAAGATTCACCACTCCAACCACTCACTCAAGATTGAACAATTTCAATTTTGACCTGAGGAAACTATTTCTCATTCATCTAAGGCTCTGTCGGAGTCTTATGAGACTAATTCTTATGAACAACTTTTTTAAGTTTATCTACTGACATAAACACTTGTCAGTGTTTGAAAAAACTACTAGAAACAGCTTATGGCATGTACATGAGTTGTTTTCAACTTATTTCGATAAGCTCTTCAAGATAGCTTTTGAAAATAGCTTTTAGTTTTTGTATTATGAAAACAATTTGACAATATTTTCTCTTGATACTAAAAGTAACTTATGCATAGGCACTTACGTAAAGCTTTATCCTATAATCACTTAATTAAAGAGTTTAATGTAACTATGAACCCAATATAGAAGCTATATACCAAAAATAGAAAAGATGCAATTTCCATTCAAAAGTAATTTCAAGAACCAAAACTGCTGCATAGTTTATTCTGCAATCAAACATACCATTGGCACTGATTTTTCTTATGGTACGGTTAACCCGGTCAGCAACATACACATTCCCTCTAAGATCAACAGCAAAGCTTCTGGGTTTGGCAAACTGCGCTGAAGCCAAATCCCCATCTTCATACCCAGGAGACCCATTTCCAGAAAGCCTCCTGAAAACACTCTCTATAACAGAAAAATACAAAATAAATAAAAATAACCACAGAAACAACTAAAAGATCAAAACTTTGGCACACCCAAAAGACCAAAAATGGAAAGAAAAAAAAAAGAAAAAAAAGAAAAAAAACCTTTGGATACGGGTAATTGCACAGTGTAGAAAGTGCTGTTTGTAGAATCAAGGACGATGAGATCGGAGGAAGTGGGTCGCTGGAGAACGGAATGGGGATTGATTTGGAGCTTGTGACCGTCGAGTATGGTGGTGATGGTGTAACCGTCTTCGAGAATGATGGTGACTTTTGCGTGAACTGAAAAAGTGAAAATAAAATTAAGAGGTGAAATTGAAAAATATAGTTGATGAGGATAAAATTGTGAGGGAGGAAGAATGATTAGAGTTACCGTGGAGAGTGAAGAGGGCGAAGGTGAGGAGGAGATGGAGTGTAACGAAGGTAGAAGGAGAAGTCATGCTTCACTTTTGCGGTAAGGGTAACCAAAGTTTTTGGTTTAATGGAATGTGGTGCAAACTTCGGTACGTTATTTAGAAGACTTCTACAGTGAGGTTTTGACAAAAGGAAATAAAGTGAATCAATCTCGGCAATCTATTCCATTTAATAAGAGATCGACGGTCACCATTTAATTATTTTTTGTTTTTCCTATCTCTCCTTCCATTGTTTCTCTTCTTCGAAACCCATCTTCCCAAAATGATAGCAAATTGATTGCAAGAGTGTTTATTCCAATTTGAGAAAGACCACGTCTCCTTAAAATATGGGGGGAGATTAGATTTTTTTTTTCCAGAATAATTGCTTGTCATTTCTATTCCACGATTTAAGGAGAAGCTAGTCGAAACCAAGACCAGAGAGGACTTCAAATGATTGTAGAAAGTCTAGTACATCACACACTGATTGGAAAGTATGGTATCTACTCTCAGCAGCTTCACAATGTTTTGCTTCAATCAAGTGATTGGGGATGTGTTGCTATTGCTGGAATTTTACTTACAAGATACAAATACACTTTTGCTTCAATCAAATGAAGAAGGGATTTATTTGTGCTACTTTTGCTATTTGATTACCAAATAGATGAAGCGATTTGTAGCCTTATTTTTTTGTATCAACTCGTTTGTATATCAATGTAAAATTATAGTTGTCTGGCTGTAACGTTTGATCTTTAAGGTCTTGTATTTTGAAATTGTGATCAACGGAACACATTTATTTTTATACTTTATAATTGTGATCAATGCAACATATCTGATTGACAACTTTTCTTGTATCAAAAAACAAATAACATATCAAATTTCAAAATAAAAGATTTGTAACAACATCTTCAGAATGGAGGAAAGTTGGCCATATTGCTTTCGAATTAAGTAAAATTACAAAGTAATAAACCTGTTTCGAATTGTTACAATCTAGTGCTTTTGCATTGATGAACACAATTTATTACAATTTGTGCATCAACTATAAAAAAAATAAAAAAAGCAACACATTGAACTGCTACAGTGATATAATAAGTACATAATCTGTTACAATCTATTACATTGAGCTCAAAAGACTCTCTCTATTTGATATAATAGAACAACTATAGCAGCACATCTCTGTCCACTTGATTGAAGCAAACAGCTGAAGTCATTAGTTAAGATCGCGAGTAAAGCAAACAGTCATACAGCAAATTTGTATTTGCATCTTACAAGTGTGCTGCTCTTGACAATAGTGTAGGATCTATCGATGGAAGCTTTCTTGCTGCTTGGTGGCTTTATTTATTTATCTACATTTTGTTGGTTAGACTATACTGGAGTAAAAGAACAGGGGTGACACAGGGTGCGACGGAGAGCATTAGTGGGTGGCAGTGGGAAAAGTGTAAGACACGGCGGGCGACGTTGGGTTAAGGACGAAGAACATAGGTCTTGGACTCTTGGGATATGGATCCAAAGGCCACTGCTGTCAACTGTTTCTATCTCTCTCTTACCTACTTTTTTATTTTACTTTATTGATAAATTAAATGGAGGGTTAAAATTACATTTTAAAAAAATCCAATGGATATAGGTGGATATAGTTAGCTTGACTGCAGTCATTGCTGAGAGCAGTGACTGCAGTGGATCGTGGTCCGGGTTCTTGCCATAATCAATTAGATCATCTTAAGTATTATTTTAAAACTGTTACTGTCAGCCATTAGATCATCTTATTGCCACGTGTCACGTTAATAGAAAATAGAATGGAGATGTCCATTTACTCTCTAGGATCCGGACTCGACTAGTACCCGGGTTCGATCCCCAACGATGGAACAAATTGGAGTCAGACTTTACTTACCTCTCAGCCGAACTCCGTATTATTCAGGGATCCTTTCCCCTGGGCACCGAAGCGGGGTCAAAGACCTCTAGACCAAAAAAAATTAGAAGACTTGTGTGATCATATAGTGGACTATTCACACCAAATTATTTATTCTGTTGTTTCTCTTCCCCTTTATATTGGAAAACACATAGAGCCTCTGACGATTCTATCGCCGTCTGTTTGGCCATCGTTGGTCGTATTGTCACTACCACACTTCTACTCTCTTCGAGCTCTACAAGCTAATGAAGCTACCAACAGACCAAAGGAAGCCCAAGACCAAGACATCAAGACACACGTGAGCCTAATGACAATGCACCAAGGTACACAGAACCTCAAATCACACGTGTGACCAGTGGCAAGGCGCCAAATGTAGTGAGTAACAACAAAGGGACTAGGGCGTGTGAGCCTAGTACCCGCCTTAGGGGCTACGTGCCTAAGTATAGTGTGTGAGACTGAATGGGAGAGTATTGATGATTGGGTACTGATTATTCTCTCTCTCTCTCTCTCCTAGTTGTAATTCTCTCTCTTGTTCCACATGAATATTCTTCTTGCTTTCCTCCAAATTGTGCTGCACATTAATCTCATTTTGAACCAATAGAACTATACTTGATAGCTTCGTTTTGTGCCATTTTACTTGCTTTAATTGAACAATTGTTACATTGGTGATTTTATCACTACAATGGTTGAAAACACGATATTGAAGGAGCTCAACACTGAAGTTTAGTGCATTGAACGGATGGAGAAGAACTATGTTGATCTGCAGACACAGATCAAACGATTGGAGGTAGATAATCTTCATCGTTTTGATCGTATGGAACACGCCACAATGACTACAGATGCTAATGTTGTAAAGATAGTTGTTGCAATCGATACGATGGCACAACAAACACCTGATACGGGCCCATTCACTCAAAGCAACGTGAACTCATAGTTACAACAACTGAGGCCTTCATTTCAAGTAAGATTAATTAAGCTTGAATTTCCTCGCTTTGATGGTAATAACGTAATTGGTTGGATCTTCAAGGATGAGCAATTCTTTGAGTATTATAATACTCCAGATGCTGTGAGATTGACAATCACATCGATTCACTTAGACTGGGAAATTGTTCCTTGGTTCCAAATGATGCATGGGGTTTAATCCCTTTTAGTCCTAGAATCAATTCATTGGAGCACTAGAGCTTATTTTGGTCCCTCTCCATATGAATGCCCTCGAGCTAAATTGTTTAAGTTGACTCAATTGGGTACAATTGTTGAATACTACATGAAATTTACCTCCCTGACAAACTGATCTGAAGGTGTGAGCAGTGAAGCACTATTGGATTGCTTTATTAGTGGATTAAATGAGGCAATTCACAGGGATGTTAAGGTTTTATCGCCGTATTCTATGGTGAAGGCAGTGTCCTTAGCCAAGTTGTTTGAAGAAAAATACCCAACTCAATCTGAAACCAAGACTCACACATTCCAACCTAGACACAATCCAAACCAACACAAGCATAAATCCTAATCAGAACCAACCAAAATATCCTGACCAAAACACCAAAACTGACCCCCACCAAGTTATGAGGTTGCAATTAGATGATGAGGAGGACCCTCCTAACCTAGACACTGATCCACCTGACCAAAACTATAAACAGGACACTGCCAACTCGGGAGAGCATCATTTATCACTAAGTGCAATGAAAGGAGGGATGGGCGTTGGTACGATCAGGTTTTCTGGTACAATTGGACATATACCTGTACAAATCTTACAAGATGGTGGCAGTATTGAGAGTTTTTTGTAGCCAAGAATAGCTCAATTCTTGCAGCTGCTTATTGAATCAGTGCCAAATTTTAGAGTGATAATTGGAAATGGACAAACTACGCAAACCGACGGGGGGATTCTTGAACTGTGTGTGTAGATACAAGGACAAGAGTTACAACTTCTTGTGTATTTACAATCAGTGGTGGGTGCAGATTTGATAATTAGTTCAGCTTGGCTAGTAACATTGGGACCTCGCGTAGCTGATTATGCAACTGTTGTTATAAAATTCTTCCATCAGAGTAAATTTATAACATTACACAGGGATAAATTATTTCAACCTACTCAGGCACATTTCCACCGGTTGAAGAGAATGTGCATAGTTCTATTTGTGAATTGTTTTATGTTCTAAAGATTAGCAAGTAACTCTAGATGAAGAATGGTTATAATTGCCTATTGATGTGGACCCTAAGTTAGCTATCTTACTCCACACTTATAGAATTGTATTTCTAACTCCTACCGGGTTACCTTCGGATAGGGATAAGAACCATGCCATCAGTTTCCAACTAGATGCCAAACCAGTAAAGACTAGATCACATAAGACCATTGATAGCTCATATTTATATGGGTTTTTTATGCTCTTATCACTTAAATTCTCGCGAGTTCTCAAGTAATATTCCCGTTTTATTTAGTAAATATTCGTTATTTAGAGAAAAGAAGGGTTAGAAGCTAGTTTGTTATCATTTGACACAATTGGTGCCTTTGTGAATATTTTAATGCCTTTGTTAGTGTTACAGTGTTAGGCGCTATAGCGCTATATCACGGTGGGCCAACTAAAGATCAAAAAGAAAAGTTGCATTTTTGCGCCTATCACTCTATGTCAAGTCAGCGCCCCATTTCCACGCGCCTAGGACTGACGCGACTGTCCTCTATTGGCTAGCGTCGACACTTGTCCACTTGTTGTTGGAAGATCACTTTTGGTTGGTGGGATATGTCTATTTCACCTTTTTGGAAATCTACTTTTTGGGGAATAAAGAAATATATCTCGCTTATTCTCCTCACTTCTCCCATGTGCGAAGACTTAGAGAGTTTTTAGAGAGAAATACTTGACACCATTTTCCTCCATTAATCCTCCATTCAAGCTTTTATTTTTCAAGTGAAGATCATAATTTCCTACGCTGTGAAGCTGTGCTATAGTGTCATCTAATCGTTTCATGAATAGGAGTTCACGTAGTGTATCTTTTGCAATCGTGTCTCCTCTTTTTAGTTTCGGTAATATGAACATTTGAGTTTGTATTGTGTTGATGATGCTCACCATGAGGTAAACACTTAGTAATTGGATTGCTTAGAGCTTTGTAATGACTTTTTAGTATTGTTAATATAATATTGTGATGTTTGCGTTTCAATCTTTGTGCGTTAATGCTTTCAAACTTATTTTGGGATTGACCAACTGAAATGAGTACATTCGTAGATACAAACATGGTTTACGATTCTAACTCAAAGGTTGATATGAATGAAAGGGCGTTTAAAGACATTTAAACAACCCTTGCTTAACCCTTGACATAGTGGAACATAGTTCAAAAGGTGAACACTGTGGGTTCTTTATTATACAGGGGTGAACTTATTTAGAACTTAGACATAAGAGTCTTGTAACAAAACCCTGGCGTCAGTGACTGAAAAGCACAACATCATATGCTACAACACTTAGCACTATACGTCTAATGTTATAGCGCTTTACTTTTAAGAAATTAGTTAACAAAGAGCAGTCCAACTCATTTTACCAAACACTTGAACTTTCTTATTGTTTTTGCACAACATCTTTAATTTTTATGTTCAAAAAATTATTGCTACTATTTTGCTTGCTTCACTAGTGTGTTAACTAATTAAAATTTACAATTAACATCAATCCATGTGGGTACGATCTCTACTTTATCATTATATTACTTGATGCGATTGTGTACACTTGCACAACTACTTTTCGCACAACAACCATATAGATCTCTTCATAGCCAAAAGGAACAAATCCCATGGTGCAGAAAATGCTTGAGCAGAGGATTATAGGGGTCAATAATAGCTCTTTTTCATCACCTATTGTGTTGGTCAAGAAGAAAGATGACAAATGGAGATTTTGCATTGATTATAGAGCCCTTAATGTAATTTCCCATGCCTAAGGTTGATGAGCTGTTAGATGAGTTATTTGGGGATAAATATTTCTCCAAGTTGGATTTGAGGGCAGGATACTGTGACAAGCAGAAGTTGGTGGGCAAGTGACATTCGTGGCTGACGAGGGCGGGGAGTGATCGTTGGTGCCTAAAAGGCGACACGACAAAGAGTGGCTCTTGGCAGCTTCTAGGAGAAGGGACACGTGAATGAACTGAATACACACCGGAATGAGAGGGATCTTGAGGTTGTGCAGGTATGGGACTTTACAGTTGAAGGAAGGCTTAAAAGAATTGATTTGGACAACCTATACCAACAAGATGCATGCTGGAAAGACACATGCATCTTTTCGGGAACCCTTCCTATAAGAAATCTATAGTTAAGCGTACTTGACTTGGAGTAGTATTGGAATGAGTGACCTTCTGGGAAGTTTCCTAGAAAGCATGCAAGTGAGGACAATGCATGCTGGAAAGACACATGTTGGTTTGTGGGGGCAGTCGACAGTTCTGGAAGCAGTCTGACATGTTACAAATGGTATCAGAGCAGTAGACCTCTCTGTACGGTGTGGTTCGGGGACGAACCAAACGGAAGCTGGTGGGCATGTGACAACCGTGGCTGACGAGGGCATGGAGTGATCGCTGGTGCCCAAAAGGTGGCACGACAAAGAGCGGCTCCTGCCAGCTTCTAGGTGAAGGGACACGTGAATGAACCGAATACGCACCGGAATGAGAGGGATCATGAGACTGTGCAGGTATGAGACTGTACAGTTGAAGGAAGGCAAAAAATTGATTTGGACAACCTATATCAACAAGATGCATATTATTTTCGGGAACCCTTCCCAAAAGAATTCCATAGTTAAGCGTGCTTGACTTGGAGTAGTATTGGGATGTGTGATCTTCTAGGAAGTTTCCTAGAAAGCATGCAAGTGAGGACAACACATGCTGAAAAGACACTTGTTGGTTTGTTGGGGCAGTCGACAGTTCTGGAAGCACCTGTTGGTTTGTTGGGGCAGTCGACAGTTCTGGAAGCAGTCTGGGATACCACCAGATATTGTTGCAACATGGGTATATAAAATGGCTTTTAATAGCGTTTAACGACTTTTAGTATCACATATAAAATGTCAAAAAAGCTATTAAAATTAAGGTTTAAATATGTTTTTAACCCCTGCAAATAGTAAATCATTTGGTTAGTGAAGCTAGTCTTTCTGTTGGATCGACATTACAAAAATAGCCAACGTGGCTAACAGAGTTATGAGTTGTCAATTTTTTTTATGCTGACTGGTACAGCCACTTCATTATTTTTTATTTCTATTTATTCTTTAATTCTTTAATCATATCAACTTCTTCATCTCTCTCATCTGTATCATCAAATAATTACTATCATCTTCTTGTTCTTCATGCTCTTGGTGACCCTTAACCCCTTGAATCACTAACCAAATAAACTCTAACCCTTAACTTAACCCCTAATCAAAAACCCAGCAACAACAAAATCTCACATTCTTGACCAACAACAACAACCATCATCGTTCACTAGCAACAACAACAAACAACATTGCTGTCTTTTTCTCTTTGAGCCCTGTTAGCCTGTAATTTCGACAGGCTTCATTTAAAATAGTCAACAGGGTTTGACTTATACTTTGACATAGATCAGAGGATTTCGACAAAGATCATGTTCAGGGCAGATTCGACAAGCTTCCAGAAAAACAAAAACAAGAAAGAGGAAAATGGACACAAGCTTCGACAGACAGAAGACTAAGTAGTTATGCGCTGAAAAGCTAGCAGTTGGTCGAAAAGAGGAGCAGTTACCAACATTTTTATAACTGTTTTTGAGGACAGTTTCTGCTCCTCCCACTAAGTATAAATAGTAGTTTCTGAGAAGAAACAAGGGTCACAAAAACTCATATTTTACTTCTCACGCTCTAACTTCCGCATTCAAGAGAAAAACAAGTCAGAGAAATAATGTATGAATTTGTGCACCATTTCCTTTAACTTTAATGCAATTTTAATTTGTTTTTTTCTTTCGTTTTACTTGTTTTTATCGTTCAAGTTCTTCTTCTCTGAAGTACTTTGATAACTTCGCGCGAAGGAATTAGTTATTTCTTTCCTTTTTTTTTTGGTTAAAACGCGAGACGATTCAAGAACATCATAATAAACTATAAACTCTAAGCACAAATGGTCTTAGGATTCACTGGTTGATCCTGCAAGTTAACCAAATGAGAATTTAAGGATGAAATTCTTCCCTAGTTCTCTACCAAAGAATGCTTTCACTTGGTTCACTACTTTACCCCCACATTCCATGTTTAATTGGAACCAATTAGAGAAAGCTTTCCATGAGCAATTTTACATGGGACAATGTAAAATTAATCTCAAAGAATTGGCCAGTGTTCGACGCAAAGTGGCTGAATCTGTGGATGATTATCTCAACAGGTTTAGACTTCTCAAAGCAAGGTGCTTCACTCAAGTGCCTGAACATGAGCTAGTCGAAATGGCTGCTGGTGGCTTAGATTATTCCATCAGAAAAAAGCTCGACACTCAACATTTGAGAGATATGGCTCAATTGGCTGATAGAGTTAGGCAAGTCGAAAGTTTGAAAGTTGAGAAATCTAGAACTAATAGGTTTCATAATAAAAAAGACAAAGTTGCCTATGTCGAAATTAAAGATGAAGAACAAGAATTCGACATTTTCTATGAGGAGGTCGAAGAAGAGGTCAATGTTGCTGAGTTAAAACCTGGACCTCCATATACTTGTAAATTGCTAAAACCTTCAAATGGTAAAAATCCTGTCGAACCTAAAAACGACAAATTCGTTGCAAAAACATATACTTTTGATGTTACTAAATGCGACGAAATATTTGACTTGTTATTTAAGGATGGTCAAATTTTGGTTCCTAAGGGACTAAAAACACCACCATTAGAACAAAAGCAAAAAAGAGGTTTTTGCAAATACCATAATTTTTTGGGTCATAATACTTCTCGTTGTGTTCTTTTCAGGGATTTGGTGCAAAAGGCACTCAATGAAGGAAGGTTGAAATTTGGTGATAAACCAAGGGCACCAATGAAGATTGACGCTGATCCTTTGCCTGATGCTGAGGTAATGTATACTGAGGTGAGCATCAACATGGTCGAAGCCTCTGAAATTGTGCCTGGCAAGGCTAATATGAAGAGAACTACCATAAGTTCAAAGATGGATGTCGAAATGGTCACTGAAGGCCAAGGAGATGACAAAGTGAAAGCAGTGTACCCAAAAGCTGAAGAGGAATTGGTTGATTTCCTCAATCGTTGCAAGCTAAGCATCTCAGAAGTGATGTTGTGCCCAAGGTGCAGTGCTGTTTTTGACAAGGAGGCTGCTAAAGAATTGGAAGAGTTCAAGCCTCAAATGAAGCGCAAAGGTAAATGGGTGGATAAAAGGCCCAAGTTTGATTTTGCTGATAGGAGAATTCCCTACATGGTTACTTCGACCAAAACTCCTGGAAGAGGAAAGCTGAGTACTTATGTTCCTCCTTCTGGTACGCCTGTCGAAAAGTGGATACATTCTGGTGGGAGAAGCAAAGCCATATACCACACGGGGACAATGCTATCCATCGAGTTAGACCACCTAAGTTGGTCGAAGGTAACACAAGTGATGTTAACCAGAACAAGGCAATTGAAATCAAGAAGTATGCCTATAGTAACAACTACAAAGGGAAGAATCCTATGACAAGAACTCAATGGCGAAGGTTTCAACGCCAAAAGAAGGCTGATGCTATTGCTGCAGGTAAAGCAACAACCTCAAACAAAGGGGAGGGTAAAGAGGTAATCTTACCTTCGACTGAAGTGGTTAGGAAACCAGCCACGGAGAGAATTGTCCCTCCTCTTTCTGAAATTAAGAAAGGCTTCAAAAAAGAAGACCTTAATTTAGAAGAGGAGTTAGATTCTTCCTTTGTTGATTCTGGGTCAGAGTTTGACGTGCTATGTGGGGTCATCTCAATTTTACCAATTGAGTATGATGTGGTTTCTGAGGTTAATGATGTCGAAGAAGATTTAGACGAGGAAACTACATATAAACCCATATGCTACTATGTGTTGAAGAATGACTGCATCGAAGAGCAACATGCTGTCTTTGAAAGGCCAGATTGTGGCATGATGAATCACCTCAAGCCACTGTTCATTCAAGCCAAGGTCAACAATGTGGGAATCAACAAGGTCCTTGTCGATGGTGGTGCTGCTGTGAATTTGATGCCTCAACATTTGCTAAGAAGAATTGGCAAATGTGACACTGATTTGAGGCCACATAATGTGGTTCTCACTAATTATGAAGGCAAAACTGGCCATTCACTTGGGGCCATTGAAGTCGAATTAGCAGTAGGTAGTGTCAAAAGGCCAACTTTGTTTTTTGTAGTACCCTCCAAGGCAAACTACAACTTGCTGCTTGGAAGAGAATGGATACATGGAGTGGGGGCAATCCCTTCGACTGTGCACCAAAGGCTCATTATTTGGAGAGAAGATGGGTTGGTTGAAAACATTGAAGGTGACCAAAGTTATTTCAAGGCTGAAGTGAATACGATCACTAAGAAGACCTTCGACAAGCAATTGGCAAATATCTCTCCATGCTCTTCTTCCAATGCTGGGTTCATTGAGCAAGACAATGTCTTCTCCTCTGTTAGTCTTCACCCAAATTAAGGTTTCGTTTGGGAAAGGGAAATCATTGATGAGGAGAATAGACCAAGAGGCTTTGTTAAGCCTACTGGCTGGGATAGACTTTGAAATGATTATAAAACCCAATGCATGGGAAAGAATTACGGCCTATGTGGTCGAAAACAAAGAAAAAGCTATTCTAGAAGCTGAGTTACATCAAATGGTTGCTTTAGCCACAGAAGATAATAACAAAAAAAATCATGGTCGAAACACAGAGACTTGATGGTGTCTAGGATGATGAACCATTAGGATTTGAGAAAGATCCAATGGGTTCAACCAAGAAAATACAGGCACAAGATCCCTTAGAAGAAATTGATTTGGGAGATGGTTCAACAAGAAGACCAACATATATTAGTACAAAGATCAACAAAGATTTCAGAGTGCAGATTGTCAATTTGCTAAAGGAATACAAAGATTGCTTCGCTTGGGATTACAATGAGATGCCAGGGCTGAAAAGAGAGGTGGTTGAGTTAAAGTTACCTATTCGACCAGAGAAGAAGCCTGTGAAGGAAACACCAAGAAGATTTGCACCAGAAATTATGTCGAAGATCAAAGCGGAAATCGAAAGGCTATTGAAAAGCAAGTTCATCAGAACTGCCAGGTATGTTGATTGGCTTGCTAATATAGTTCCTGTAATTAAGAAAAATGGTACACTTAGAGTTTGCATAGATTTTAGAGATCTAAATAATGCTACTCCCAAAGATCAATACCCAATGCCTGTGGCAGAAATGTTGGTTGATTCAGCGGCTGGTTATGAATATTTAAGCATGCTTGATGGATATTCTGGTTATAACCAAATTTTTATTGCTGAAGAAGACATTTCAAAAACTGCATTTCGATGCCCAGGGGCATTGGGTGTTTATGAATGGGTAGTGATGCTATTTGGTTTAAAAAATGCTGGTGCTACATATCAAAGAGCTAAGAACACTATGTTCCATGATTTTATAGAAAATTTTATGCAAGTCTATATAGATGACATAGTTGTTAAGTCTTCATCAGAAAATGGTCATTTAGATCATCTACGACTATCATTCGAAAGAATAAGAAAATATGGATTGAAAATGAATCCACTCAAATGTGCCTTTTGTGTAAGTGCAGGTGATTTCTTAGGCTTTGTTGTGCACAAAAAAGGCATTGAAATAAATCAAAACAAGACGAAAGCTATCATGGAAACACAACCTCCTTCAACAAAGAAAGAATTACAGTCATTATTAGGAAAGGTCAATTTCCTTAGAAGATTTATATCAAATCTAAGTGGCAAGACTCAAATATTCTCGCCATTACTTCGACTGAAGAAGGATGATGTTTTCAAGTGGGATGTCGAACATCAAGTAGCTTTTGACGAGATCAAGACATATCTGATGAACCCTCCTATTTTATTGCCTCCTATTAGAAATAAGACAATGAAATTGTATATAGCAACATCAGAATTGTCAATAGGTAGCATGTTAGCACAAGAGGATGAAAATGGTGTAGAAAGGACCATATATTACCTCAGTAGGGTTTTAAATGATTCTGAAACTAGATATCACCCTATTGAAAAATTGTGTTTATGCTTGTATTTCTCTTGTACTAAGTTAAAGCAATATATTAAGCCTGTTGATGTGTATGTTTATTCCCACTTTGATATTATTAAACATATGCTGTCGAAACCAATCCTACATAGTAGAATAGGCAAATGGGCTTTAGCTTTATCTGATATTCATTAACATTCCAACCTTTAAAGGCTATCAAAGGCCAAGTCGTTGCGGATTTCATTGTTGATCATTCAATAGTTGAATCAGAAATTAACTTTGTGCACCTCCGACCTTGGAAATTGTACTTCGATGGCTCCAGCCATAAAAATGGGTCTGGTGTTGGGATGTTAATCATTTCACCTAAAGGGATTCCAACTAAATACAAGTATAAAATTAAAGATAGTTGCTCCAATAATGAGGCTGAATATGAAGCCTTAGTAGCAGGACTTGAAATTCTGTTAAACTTGGGGGCAAAACAGGTCGAAATTAGAGGTGATTCTGAATTAGTAATCAAACAATTAACGAAAGAATACAAGTGCATTAAGGAAAATTTGATTACTTACTTTATTGCTGCTAGTACTTTATTGAAACAATTCGACAGCGTTGATATTCAACATGTGCCTCGTATTGCAAATCAAGAGGCCAATGATCTGGCACAAATAGCTTCTGGTTATAAAGTTTTTAAAGAAAAATTAACAGAGCTAATCGAAATTAAAAACAAGTTAATTTCGACAGCAATGACACAAGAAACCTTGTCAGGGAAAAAACTGGAGGAGGCAGAGAACTACTCTTTGGTCTTAAGTCAATTACCTCCAAGTGAAAGTGAAAATTTTATTGAAAATTTTAATGATGAAGTTTCCGACAAAGGTTATTGTGATAATGTGTTTGAAGTTTTTGCCATTGACAGTATGTCAAATGATGATTGGCGAAGACAAATTGTTAATTACTTGGAAAATCCAACAGGGATAACTGATAGAAAAACCAAGTATAGAGCTTTAAGTTATGTGATCATGGGCAATGAGTTGTTTAAGAAAACCCCTGAAGGAGTTTTACTCAAGTGTCTTAGTGAAAATGAGGCATACTTGGCAATATCTAATATTCACAGTGGAACTTGTGGAGCCCACCAAGTAGGCCATAAAATGAAATGGCTCTTATTTCGACAAGGTGTGTATTGGCCGACTATGTTAAAAGATTGCATAGAGTTTGCCAAAGGATGCCAAGAATGTCAAAAGCATGCAGGAATACAACATGTACCGGCAAATGAATTGCATTCTATTGTAAAACCTTGGGCATTCAGGGGATGGGCTTTGGATATAATTGGTGAAATTAAACCAAATTCGTCGAAAGGCCATCGTTTCATATTAGTAGGAATAGATTATTTCACTAAATGGGTGGAAGCTGTTCCTTTAAACAATGTTAATCAAGAAGCAGTGATTAATTTTATTCAAGACCATATATTATATAGATTTGGTGTGCCTGAAACTATCACCACAGATCAAGGTTCAGTTTTTATTGGTCAGAAAATGGTCGAATTTGCTGCTGGAAATGGTTATAAATTGTTAAGTTCAACACCATATTATGCTTAGGCAAATGGTCAAGTTGAAGCAGCCAATAAAATTATTGTTAGTTTGATTAAAAAACATGTTGGGCAAAAACCCAAGAATTGGCATAGGACACTTAACCAAATTTTATGGGCATGTCGAACATCTCCCAAAGAGTCAATCAATAGTACTCCTTTTAAACTTGTTTTTTGGGCATGGTGCAATATTGCCAGCAGAGATTTGTCTCCAATCAACTAGGATTCAAAGACAATTTGAAATCCCATCGGATCATTATTGGAATATGATGTTAGATGAATTATTTGATTTAGATGAAGATAGGCTAAGTGCATTAGATACGCTCACAAGACAAAAAGAAAGAGTGGCTAAGGCCTATAACAAAAGAGTCAAATTGAAGACTTTCGACGTGGGAGATTTAGTTTGGAAAGTTATCTTACCTATGGATAGAAAATATAGAGTCCTTGGTAAATGGTCCCCAAGTTGGGAAGGACCATTCAAAATTTTACAAGTCTATTCAAACAGCGCATATGAAGTCGAAGAGATTGGCGCTGATGAAAGAATTTTGCGTATAAATGGCAAATACTTGAAAAAGTATAAGCCAACATTGCAAGAAGTTAAAATAACGCTGGAATAAAGATAAAGAAAGCATAAGTACGTGGCATTCAAAAGAAATTGTGATTGCCATATGAGCATTGTCAGAATTACAAGCAAAACGTAAATCATTATCAAAATGGTTAAAGTATTACAACAGGAAAATGAATCTATATTATTACAAAATGACTTTTGATTTCAAGTCATTTAACAAAGCTTTAGCTTTGAAGATCTTCCTATTGAGGAAATTGCCATCTTTGGTTAGCTTTTCGACAGTGGCATTGCAGCGTTCAAGTTCTTCTAAGTGTTTAAGGCAATTGGTGGCTTCTTGGTCAATCTGGTCCTTAATTTTTTCTGCAGGAGTCAAAGACCCTAAAAGGGTTCCTTTCTTCTCTTCCAATGCTTGAATTTTCGACTGCAATCTGGCTATACTCTCTTGATGTGTCTTGATCTCAGCATTGCAATCCTCGATAGCCTTCATCTCAGCTTCTGACTTGGTCTTCAAGGAGGCAAAGCTAGCATGAGTGGCATCAACAAGTGCTGCCACTTCTGCCTTGCGTTTCGACTCAAGCTCTAGAGGATTGTCATGATACCTCTTGTTCTGTATATCTTGAGCAAGTTGTTCGAAAAGAGGCTGGACAGCTAAGATAAAGTCACTAACAGATTCATCAAGGACTCCATCAACATCAAGTTCAGCCAATTTGTGGAGTAAATCCTTAATCTGAAAAGCAGAACGTGGAAGGCCACCAATATAGGAATAACGCCAACAACATTTAACAGTGATGACGTCAGGTAGGTGAGATATTCCGATCAAGTGTAAAACCTATTTCGACATTGAATTCAAAAATGCTCTTTTTCTTCCTTTGCCTTAAGCTCAGTCGAAAAAGACATTTTTGGGGGCAATTTGTTAGCCTGTAATTTCGACAGGCTTCATTTAAAATAGTCAACAGGGTTTGACTTATACTTTGACATAGATCAGAGGATTTCGACAAAGATCATGTTTCAGGGCAGATTCGACAAGCTTCCAGAAAAACAAAAACAAGAAAGAGGAAAATGGACACAAGCTTCGACAGACAGAAGACTAAGTACTTATGCGCTGAAAAGCTAGCAGTTGGTCGAAAAGAGGAGCAGTTACCAACATTTTTATAACTGTTTTTGAGGCCAATTTCTGCTCCTCCCACTAAGTATAAATAGTAGTTTATGAGAAGAAACAAGGGTCACAAAAACTCATATTTTACTTCTCACGCTCTAACTTCCGCATTCAAGAGAAAAACGAGTCAGAGAAACAATGTATGAATTTGTGCACCATTTCCTTTAACTTTAATGCAATTTTAATTTGTTTTTCTTTCGTTTTTCTTGTTTTTATCGTTCAAGTTCTTCTTCTCTGAAGTACTCTGATAACTTCGCGCGAAGGAATCAGTTATTTCTTTCCTTTTTTTTTGGTTAAAACGCGAGACGATTCAAGAACATCATAATAAACTATAAACTTTAAGCACAAATGGTCTTAGGATTCACTGGTTGATCCTGCAAGTTAACCAAATTGGAGACCAGCGGTGTTTACCAAAATCCCAAGTAAACAAGCCCACAATCAGATTATCATGCCCACAACCAACCATCATCGTTCAGCAGCAACAACCAACCAACAACATTCAAATCTGTTAACATTCAAATCCCAAACAGATTTTCATGCCCACAATCACAAATTAACAACACACATTTTCAAGAAAAAAACCCAAATCGCCAGCAGTGTTGCTTTAGATCTGTGAATAGCTTCACTCTCGTCGCCAATCTTTCTCTCGCCGCCTCTCCCTCTCTCTCTCTCTCTCTCTCTCTCTCTCTCTCTCTCTCGCGCGCGCGCGCCAAGCTTTCAGATCTGGGTTTTGGGTTCCATTTGGAACCCGTATAATTGATAAACGTAATAGATCTGTATAAATGATACACGTAACAGATCTAATTATGGTGTTTTAAGAGTTCCATGGTAGGTGAATCGTGAGGAAAAATAGTTAAGATGGAAAGATAAATTGATTCAGTGATTTTTTTTGTTCTGGGAAATAAGGAAAAACAGTGAAGATGAAAAGATAAAATTTGGGTTCCATGGTAGGTGCTTAGATCTGATTCTATGATTTTTTTGTTATGGGAAATGATTGAAGATGAACAATATGCTAAACGGTGAAGATGAAAATAAATTGATGAGCACTAATTTTTAATTTTAGAACTTATCCAAGTCAGCATTTAAATTAAATAAAAAAAAATAATGACTTGTCAAATCCAAATATGATAGAAGCTTTCCACATCAGCGTTTTTGTAATAGAAAAGTTAACAGAAGGACTAACGTCAAAAAAGTGAATTTTGTAAGCATTTTTTTTAAAAAAACTTTTGAAGGGACTAAAACCAAATGACCCCCTATTTGAAGGGGTTAAAAATATATTTAAGCCTAAAATTAAAATTCATAGGTCGTTATTAAAAGTCATAAGAGACTAAAATTGATAAAAGAAATAAAATATAAGAACCAAAGTAGGTGAATTTTTTTTAAAGTAATAAAAATAAAAACCCAAAATTTATAGGTTCACAAACATATTTAACTCTATAAAAAAATTCAGTTTTATAATTTTTCTTTTGAAAAAATTCAATATCTTAGTTTTTTTTTTGACATGCAATATCTTAGTTGGATACTACTGTACAGTGGCGAAAGATCTAATAAAAAATCATAAAAAAATAAGATCTAATAAATCAATTTTCTCTCTTTCGTTTCTCTTTTAGAAAATTCAGACAGAAACAGAACCAAACCAAAACGACCAACGTTCGCGTTGCATTACGATCGTTGCAAGCAAGTGGAAGAAGAAGCAAAAAGAAAGAGAAAGAAAAAGCGATAAAATTCAGAGACTCACACACAAACACACCACTCTCAGATCCAAATCTCCGTTCCTCTTTCCACCTTCCCCCGTCGCCGTGACCGATTCGGATCTCGCGTTCAATCCAATTGGATCCATTTGAGCTTCCAACGATGAATCCGTTCTCTTCAGGCACTCGTCTGAGGTTAGCAATTAAAATTCTGCTGTTTCATTATTATTCCTAAAGAAGAAGAAGATGAAGAACCATTGCTGACTGAGAATAAGCTCAAATTTTGTAAAATTGTTTAGTAACAGATTAAGTTGATTATTTAGTGTTTTTTGTGGTACAGTTGTTGTTATTGTTTTTTACATTCCATTCTATGAGATTCTACAGAAGACATTGTCAATTGCCAGATCCTTAGTTTCTTGTTGAAAAGAGAATAAGTTAGATTGTAATTTTGCCTCCACTCAAATGATTCTACTCCTATGGATGGTGTCGTTGTGATCCTACTCAAATTGTGTTGATGTTGTTATTGATGTAATGTGGGTTGTTACTTGAGAGGGACTTTATTGCTACTTTTGGAAACTTAGGGTGTGTTTGGATTTGGATGGTGGAGGTCTTCTAACTGATTGGGAGTTTTTTAAAAGGTAGGGAAGAAAAGGTGAAGCAGTGACCACGAGTTCAGTCTTCACGTGCAAATTATGAAAAGTGAAGTTATTGACTCGGATGTTAGTGGAGTGATAACTCGTTGCTAGTATGAATGTTGTCACATAGGTGGATGCATATGTGAATTTTATAGAAGTAGAATAGAGATAGTTAGGATTACGACAAACTTGAAATATGCTTTGGAGCAGTTTCTTCTCTTACTTGCTTTGCGGTTTTGGGTGGATAACAAGATTGAATGCCTTGTGTTGGGCTAATATGCCATCTTTAGTGTCAAAAAGTAACAACCAATAGGCTATACCTTTCCAATTTTAGAATGGGGTTTTATCATTGACTTCCTTATGGTATTCCGCTCATTATTTGTTTCATTGGGTATCCTTGTTTTTATACAGAGATCAGGAAGCTCTCTTGTACTGATGTGCTATTTTATTTGTGCTAAGACTCTCTTGTCCATCCCTTCTGCGTTAACTTTGGTCTTTCTAGTATCACATGATACAAGAAAGTTGAAATTACCCTCCTCCTAGAAAGTCTCTGCCTCGAGCACTATTTTCCTTTCTACATATCTTGTGATTTTGTGATTGAATTTTTTTTGAAGTACTTTTTGCATGCAAACCAATTGCAGTTAACATATTTCTTATTTTATCTTTTGAAAAAATGATTGATGTTTGTTGTATATTTTGTGCATACTAGTTAATTGTTATCAGTATCTTCTAACCACCTAGTTCACATCTCCTCTTTTAGGGACATGATTCGGGCCATACGTGCTTGCAAAACTGCTGCAGAGGAACGTGCTGTAGTAAGAAAAGAATGTGCTTCGATTCGTGCTGCAGTCGATGAAAATGATCAAGACAATAGGCATCGGAATATGTCTAAGCTAATGTTTATCCATATGCTTGGCTACCCCACACATTTTGGTCAAATGGAGTGCCTTAAGTTGATAGCATCTCCTGGATTTCCGGAGAAGAGAACAGGTTACCTTGGCCTTATGTTGCTGCTTGACGAAAGACATGAAGTTTTAATGTTGGTCACCAATTCTTTGAAACAGTATCCTTTTTCAAGTCAATATTTCATTTGTTTTGCAATCGTCAAGTTTTAGATTCTATTTTACAGATTTTCTAAATAGCAATATCAAAGATTGGTGATGGCAACCTTAATTAAATCTCAGAGATCTTAATCATACAAATCAGTATATAGTGGGGCTTGCTCTTTGTGCTTTAGGAAACATTAGTTCAGCAGAAATGGCTCGTGATCTTGCACCAGAAGTTGAGAGATTGCTGCAATTTCGAGATCCAAATATTCGGAAAAAGGTGTCTTTTCATTATATTTCGTATTCTTTTATAGCTTCACAATGCCTCCTATACATAGTGACAATAACATGCTCTCTACTTAAAGTCATTAGTTTTGGAACTTCTCTGCTATTATTCTGCAAGATAATGGTTTATTACTTGTTCCTGTTTCTTAAATTCTTTAGTGGTTTCTACTTCATGGATTCTGAAGATTTTTATCACATGGATTTAGTACTAGTAAAGAAACAAAATGTATTATGGGACACACTTCTGGTTCTTGTACAACTTGCCTACACCTTGGTGTGGTTGCCAAATATTTAAGTTTTACACATAACTTTTCCTGGATAGGACTGTAAAGTGAGAATCAAGAGACCATTTACATCTATCCTATAACTTCCAGCAGGAAAAGAACAGGAAGGCATACACTACAATAGATATAAGTGTCAAATGAATTTGTTAAACTGGCAAAGATGTGGATTTCCAAGAGGGTCCAAGGAATTTGCATTTTCTTAGTAAAAATATTTCAAATAGGTTTGTTTTTATTTTCACCTGGTAATTTTAGTATACATCGACTAGGATGCTTTTATGATGGAATGCCCAAATAAGAAGGCTACTCTTCGATTCTGTGATGTTAAATAACACTTATCTTATAGTGTTCTGTGCTACAACTTTATGACATGCCACCTGTTGAGGAGTGGAGAATGGAAACTTGCTTAAAGTGATTTGATCACGAGAGCAGAAGGACAACAGAGGCTTTAGTGTAAAAGTGGATCAAATGGAAGATAGTCCAATTTAAAGGGGTAGAGGAAGACCTAACATGAAGAGAAACCATTAATAAATTTCTTTCTTTAAATGGTTTTACTTAAAGTTTGGTTTTTTATCGAGCTCAACAGTGTCAATTGATCCATTTACTTAAAATTTGGTTGTATGGATTTTCGTTCTTGATCACATAATACGAAAAATAGTTTCAGAATTATAAGATAGATGAAAGGTTATTTGGTCGTGGATATCACCTTTTGTCATTCATGTGCAGCAGAATTTGTTTAATGTTTTTTGGATATTCCTTTTTCTCCCCTTTTCGTTATTTTGAGTGGAAGTCTGCCTCCCGATTCCTAAATGGTTCTAGTGATGTTGTAGTTTAATTTTGAGTACTCGCGAGTTACTGATAAAACCTGTCCCATTTAATTGCTTTAATTATTGTTTATTCTAGTAAATTGACTATTCTCACTTTTATATAGGCAGCATTATGCTCTATAAGAATCATAAAGAAAGTCCCAGACTTGGCAGAAAATTTTGTCGATCCTGCTACTGCATTACTAAGGGAGAAGCATCATGGAGTTTTGATTACTGGGGTTCAGCTTTGTACAGAGCTGTGTAAAATCAGCTCAGAAGCTCTTGAACATATAAGAAAGGTGTTTTTCCGTCTTCCTCATATTTATTTTGTCTCCAACATAGTGAACTGAAGTAGTTTTATAATGTACTATAGATCAGCTTGACAAAATCGTTCTGTTCTGCAATATCTAGATGCAATCACGCACAAAATATGGCTTTATACATCATAGCACCGCTTGCTATTCATTGAATTAACTTTATGATGTTTGTGGAGTCTTGTTTAAAATGACTAACATGCAATTTTCTACATCATAACAACTCTTGCTATTCTTTGCAAGCAACTCTTCATATAAATATGGCTTAAGTATAAATTTAATCTCCCAAAATATGTTAATGTTTCAATATGGACCCCAAAAAAATGTAGTTAGCTTTTGATCTCATGGGTTTGGAAATTCACCAACATTAGTCCCTACTCGCCCCCAAATAGGGACTAATGTTAGTATATTTCCAAACATGAGGGACTAATGCTAGTACGTTTACATACATAAGGGACCAATGGGTCTAAAAGCTGACAAACTGTTGGGGGATAAAGTCCAAACATTAACATATTTGGGGATAAGATCACATTTAAGCCTATAAATACCGCGTTCTTGTGTAAAGGCAGATAAACAAGGCTCATATATGCAACTTTATATTTGACAATAGGGTTTTATCACTTTATCTTTGAATTGACCGTGCTCAGCTTTTGTTGTAATACAAAAACTGAACAATTATTGTAGAAATGCACAGAAGGTCTCGTCAGAACTCTAAAGGATCTAGCAAACAGTCCTTATTCTCCAGAGTATGATATTGCTGGCATTTCAGACCCATATCTCCATATCAAATTGCTAAGATTGTTGCGAGTATTGGGTGAAGGTGATGCTGATGCTAGCGACTCTATGAACGACATCCTTGCCCAGGTCAGTGTACATCGGCAATTTATTATTTTTATTGTTATATTTCTGCGGCGATGACCCAATTATTTGTCATTTATGCATTGTTTCATTTATGTTATGACCTCATATGTTGAAAATCCTACACGCCCTTTGAATATTTTTCCACTTGTATTCAATTTTATAAAAGCATATTCTTTCACTTTGCATGCCAAGACAAACTGATGATAGTATCTCGATAAAGGATTGTGTTAGACCACCCGTTACTCAAGTATACCGTAGGAAGTAACAGGGAATACAAAGGACATTCCCAAACAGCAAGTGCAAGACACTGCAGAAGCACTGCCAGAGTCCAATACATCAACTGATAAACGTGCTAGTCTTTCTACTGCAGAGAAGTTAGTTAGGAAAAGTGTTAGATCACTAACTTCTCTGTCACCTAGAGCTAGTTAGATTCAATAACAGAACTAGTTACTCTGTTACGCTGATGTGGACTTGAACCATATAATGGTAGCTCAGTATATAAACTCTTGTGTAGATACAGAATTCAATCAATAAAAGATTCAGATCAATTCTGTTATCTACACAAGAGTTTATATACTGAGCTACCATTATATGGTTGAAGTCCACATCAGCATAACAGTGTAACTAATTCTGTTATTGAATCTAACTAGCTCTAGGTGACAGAGAAAGTTAGTGATCTAACACTTTGCCTAACTAACTTCTTTGCAGTAGAAAGACTAGCACGTTTATCAGTTGCTGTATTGGACTCTGGCAGTGCTTCTGCAGTGTCTTGCACTTGCTGTTTGGGAATGTCCTTTGTATTCCCTATTAGGAAGAAGCACATGACCAAGAAAGAGAGTGGGAACAATAGTGAGCAAGAATAGGATTGTTGTTAATTTGATGTAACAGAATGTTTGAGTGACTAGAAATAGGGATTGTTGTTATAAAATGTGAGAGGAGGAAGATAAGGGAATCTGTTAAGCAGAGTTGGTTTAATGCAGTTGAAGGGGGAAGGAAGTGATTCAGTTGGTCGGGAGGTTGCAGCTCCTCAAAGTTCCACTTATTCAGTCTGTTTGATTTCTTTTCTATTCTGTTCATCATTTCCTTGTATCGATAATCTTCTTCATTATTCACTTGATGAGTGAATTTTTATTGTAAATTCTGTATAATCTGGGTCCTATCAATACCAAATTACTCCTTTCCTAAAATGTTAGTAAGGGGATTTTTGTTTTATACATTCTACAAAATCTAGGCATCCTATAAATACCTAAATATAGGCCTCTTAACAAATTGGTAATGGAGATCCCGTTCTCGGGGATTTGGATAGCGAAAACAAGAATGGAATTAGGTGTAAAAGCTCTGGAGAAGGCATTTGAGAAATGGAGAATAGCGGCACCGGAAAAGAAGGAAGCTCTACAGATGCGCTATAAGCCTTAATTTTTTAGTTTTTTTTGGGTTTTTAGCCAAACTATATTTGTTTTTTTATAACTACTAGCAGAGGCAAAAAATTTGCAGATATAGAGAAAGCAAGAGATTATGTGCCTATTAGGGATCAAAAGTAAAATAATCGTGTTTTAGTCAAAATTGTTTCTGTAGTCAATAGCGGTCGTAGCGACCGCTATAGCGGTGTAGCGGTCGTAGCGACCGCTATAGCAGTGTAGCGTTGCGTAGCGGTCCCGGCACGTGAAATTCTCATTTTACCCCTCTCATTTACCGTGTTTGGGAAAAAAATTGGATTTTAGGATTTACCTTTAATAGATAAATTCGTAGTGCGTACAATATTTAAAAAAGAATTCAGATTTATAGTGAGAAGGAAATAGAGTGAGAGGAATTTTTTTTGTGAACAAAGTGGGCTAAAAGCCCAACAACCAGCAACTATGTATCAGTGCAAATCTCAAGAAGCAAAATAACTTATAGAAAAGCTACACAAACCTGTTGTTTTTTAAGTGAGATTGGGTAGCTACAATTTATCGTTATACATGCTATTGTGAGAGTTTGTTCACCTTTTCTCCTTACTGTCCTTCTATACTATTTTATTATTATTATTATTATTATTATTATTATTATTATTATTATGAGAGTCAATGGATACTACTCTAGTAAATGGGGTTTTTATTCACAAATCAAATATTTATGCCAGGGGGGTTACAAGGGGGATGGAATAAGGGCCTCTCGGTGTCTATGCATACTCTAATATTTTGGCGTCGTTTAAATATTATGCTGTAGTTATGCATCCATATTTTGCTCATTGTTGAATTCTCCAATATTTTTGCAGACCAAGCCTGGTTTTTTTCTAAATAAGTTTTAACTACTTGATGCAAAAATCAAATTATGTTTATTAGATATTGCTACAATTTTCAGTTCTGTTTTGTTATCAAATCCATACACTGGTAGGTAAATGAATTTTATTTACTGTTAATTATTATCAGTAACCAAGTCTCTTTAAAATGTTTGGTTTAATTTTTTTAACTTGCCTATATCTTTTAGGTGGCTACAAAGACAGAGTCAAACAAAGTTGCTGGGAATGCCATTTTGTATGAGTGCGTGCAAACAATAATGAGCATTGAAGATAATGGTGGATTACGTGTTCTTGCTATCAATATCCTAGGAAGATTCTTGTCGAATCGGGACAACAATATTAGGTATTTTTCTGGTAAACAAAACATCTGGATTATTTCTAAAAAAGTTAAATCATTAGGAATCTATGCTGTTTATGTAATGTCAAGATTCTTAGGTATTTTCTCTTTGCAAGTTACATTTGTACAATAATGGAAGTCTTCCCGAGACCATTCACAGGCGACTGAACAGCTCTGATCATCTGACTGAGTAAAATGTTGCTTACCGATTTTTCTTTTCCTTGGTCTAACATATTCTGAAAATAAAAGGAATAAAAAAAAGGAAGAATAGTTAGCAAGAAAAAGATATGAACTTATGCAAGGTTTAGACAAATAGCAGGTCTGAAGATGAATTAATTACCTGATACTGGCATGAAGCGTGCTTGATTGTATTCTGAAATTTCTATTGCTGAATAAATTTCTTTTAGCCAAAATCATGTTTATCAGAAGCAATTCACATTTAGCTTGTCATGAGAAATGTCTATGCGATTCAATTGTGCCTGTGACTGTTTTTCTTAGAATGTGGTTTGGGCCTAACTCAACCCTACAAAACCGGCTTGTAAGGTGAGGATTGCCTCACACTTATAAACTCTTTTGAGGCCATATCTCTAGTCAATGTGGGACTTGGATTTTTCCCAATACACCCCCTCACGCCCAGCACTATTGGGCTTGGTGCGTAGATTATAATGGTGGGTGGCCCGAAGGATCTAGGATTGGCTCTGATACCATCTTAGAATGTGGTTTGGGGCCTAACTCAACTCTACAAAACCGGCTTGTAAGGTGAGGATTGCCTCACACTTATAAACTCTTTTGAGGCCATATCTCTAGTCAATGTGGGACTTGGGTTTTTCCCAATAGTTTTCAATCAAATGTATATATAGCTTTCAGATTACTAAAAAGTAAAACATCCAGGTGGCGTGAAGGGAGGAATAAGAAACAAAATTTGTCTAAATTCTTTTTTTTTTTAAATGTAACATTGATCAGAAAAAGACTTCTACTTTAAAAAATCAAAGCACTTAATGGAAATGCAGAAGCTGTTTACACCCTTAGTTGTGGTTTTCTGTTTAGTTCAGTCATGGTGATTTCTAATTTTGGATCCAAACTAATAAAATGAATTATCTCAAAGCACATTTTCCTTCTCTGATTATTTAACCATATTGAATTACTTTGGTAACCTTGGGGCTTGCATATCTACACTTTCTCTTTTGGCTTACATGGCACGCTACCATGGGTAACTATTGATAATAGCTTGACATGTTAGCTTAGGTAAGTGAAACCCTTTTTCTTTTACAGTTAGTAGTTTTAAAACCTGACAGATTAATTCTTCTATTGTGTTCTCCAGGGCCTGGAGTCCAGGCCCTAACTCATTCCTTCCTTTTTTGTTTTCTTTTTACATCTTGTACTGTTTTGCTTTGGGACTTCTGTACTTCATTATTGAAGTGAATTGAAATCTTCCAACTTCTCCTTTCAGATACGTGGCACTAAACATGCTGATGAAGGCCGTAACTGTCGATGCTCAAGCAGTGCAGAGGCATCGTGCGACAATTCTGGAATGTGTAAAGGTATTGATTCAGCAGCCTTTCTTGTTTCTTATTTGTTGATGAAGCTTAGTTTTCTTTTACAGCTTAAGAGGTTAGTCACTTGACTTCTTGTGTAGGATTCCGATGCTTCAATTAGAAAAAGAGCCCTTGAACTTGTATACGTTCTGGTGAATGAAACTAATGTGAAATCCTTAACAAAAGAGCTAGTAGATTGTCTTGAAGCCAGTGATCAAGATTTCCGGGGAGACCTCACTACCAAAATTTGCTCAATAGTTTCAAAGTGAGTCATGGTGGTTCTCTATTACATTCCAATTTTCAGTGCACATGGGATCAGATATTTTTGTTTGTTTTTTTTTCTTCGTAATGTTTCTTGGGAGTGAGGGAGGAAAACTGTTCTATATTAGAATTTAAATGTTACTTTTTTGGAGAATTTTATGATACCCTGTAGGCAAAAATAGTACAATATTTGAATTTATTGTAAAATACTTAAATATAAAAAAAGGACTTGTCATTGAGTGATTGGATGTCCGGTATCATGCCCAACAAAACTCAATGGTATCGGAGTGTTCACATGCTTTTTCCATGATGATTTTTTTTTGATGCATTCACGGCTTTCCATTAATATAAGATGGTTTCATATGTGGAACAGGTTTGACTATTGTTATTGATTCTTTTAGAAGGTTTAAAACTGGTTTTTGCTTTCCTTTTTTTTTTGGTTAACAAAACTAAACATCTTGTCTGTATTTTATCGTGCAATCTTTGCATGGTGGATATTGCTGTGCTTTCTTCACTCTGTTTTTTTTCTCTGGGCCTCTTACCATTTTGTATGGGCCTATTTCCCTCTGTTGGTTTCGAGTTAGTAACTGAGAGTCTTTCTTCTTCAATTGCGCCTATAAAATCCTTTGTTTAATTAACATTCAATGATTTTCGTTTCAGGTTTTCTCCTGATAAGATCTGGTACATTGATCAGATGCTCAAGGTTTTGTCAGAGGTATGACTCTTGGAAACAAATTTTTGTGGTGAATTTAAATTTCCAAGTTGAAAAATCCTGATCCATGCTAGTTTTTTCGGGTATGAATCAGTGATTTGTTTTTGTGCATGATAGATAGTTAAGTTGTTTCTCATCTCTACATCTGGCATGCTACATCCCATAAAGTTGGTTGCTATGATAGCGTATATTACATTTTCCTGACACCCCATCACTTTATTTGCATAAGTTCTAAGCTGCACTGCTGCTTCATTGTATTGGTCACAAAGCATCACTTGATAAATTTGCTGTTGTATTGTATATTTGGTGTCACTGTTTTAATGCTTATATCGTCCATATGGTGCCCTTTTATTCATTTAAAAATTAAGTGCTGGTATTAATCTCTATGCTATGCTAGTAGGCTGGAAATATCATAAAAGATGAAGTATGGCATGCCTTAATTGTTGTGATAAGCAATGCTTCCAAGCTTCACGGATACACCGTAAGATCATTATACAAGGCATTTCAGACGTCAGCTGAACAGGTGCTCTGTTATACTTATCTATATTGTTGATTTTCTCTAACTTTCATTTCTGTATTGAGATTGATTAATATTTTCATCAGGAAACTCTTGTTCGTGTCGCAATGTGGTGTATTGGGGAGTATGGTGACTTATTAATCAATAATGTTGAAATGCTTGACATAGAAGATCCGATAACAGTAAGTGAATGGGTTCTTGAAATATTATTCATCATGTTTCTACTGCTGCGTAGGTTCCATGAATATGATAGTCACTTGATCACAAGTAATAATTTAACAAGTTGATATCCATATTGTTCACTTTTCCACTCGAGGTGAGGTCGACTACAAGGATCAAACGACATTATATTGTCCTAAAATTAAATCTATTTTTTTCTTAGTGGTTTCATCTGTAATTTTTCTCGGTTCCTCTCTACCTTCAACTACACAACTATAGGGAGGGTAATGTGTGTGTTCAGACAGGTAAGCCAATTTCCAATTTTGGCACAACGTATAGGTTACATTTGCTGGGACCTTCTTAGAATTTGGATTGGGTTGGGCCTATCTCAGCCCTACAAAATCGGCTTGTAAGGTAAGGAATGCCTCCCACTTATATATTCTTTTTCAAGACATATCACATTCGATGCGGGACTCTTAACACACTCCCCTCACGCCCAGGGCTGGACAACTGGAGCGTGACCCGAGTGACCCGATAGTGGGTGGCCCAGCGGATCTTGGATTGGCTTTGATACCATCTTAGAATTTGGGTTGGGCCTAACTCATCCCTACAAAACCGGCTTGTAAGGTGAGGGATGCCTCCCACTTATATAGTATTTTTCAAAACATATTACATCTGATGTGGGACTCTTAACAGACCTAATCCCACCAAATATAGGGGAAGACTTCTTTCACAATAGATTTAGTTTTCCAAACTATAGATTTATATGATTTTCCACAACTCATGGGTCAGGTCCATGTCCCCATGCTTTTGTCTTGTTCGTTTCTATTTTTTATAAAACTATGGGTACTTTTAATAAAACTATGGGTCTGTGTAGTTCATTGCGGTTGTTGCGGCTGCAATCGCGGCGGCGCGGTGGTCAGGTGCGACGCAAACGGTGGTTGCGGCGCGGTTTAATGATGCGGTGGTTGCGGCGGCTATTGCGGAGAAGATTGCGGGTTTTTGCGGGTCTGGAGCGGGGCGAAGGGAAGGAACGCACTGATTTCGCGAACCCTAATTTTTTTTTGTGAAAAGACTCAATTGCCCTCAGAATTTTAACCGTTTACTATTTTTTTAAAAGCTTTTTTGTCTTTTTACTCTGGGTTAATTCGAGAGAGGGAGGTTTTAATGAGAATTAATGTTTATTTCGTAAATCACGCGCTCTGCTTCTTCATCAAAACAGAGACTTCATCAAAACACGTTCATCTTCTCTGCTACAAAACAGAGACTTCTCCATCTTCTACATAGAACACTCACTGCTTCTCCATCTTCTCTCTATTATCTCTACACTCATCTTCTCCATATTCTCTTTTTTTTTTCTGCGTCCCAGAATTTATAAACTTCTATGAATATGTGTTTATTTTTGAGTATTCTTATTTTTTATGTATATGGTATAAATTGGGTATATTGTTTCCCTAGCCTTCGGCGTAGCGGTCATCCCGCTACCCGCTACCCGCTACACCGCAATAGCCTTTTAGGGGTCGGCCGCTCCGCTCCGCTATTTGCTATTAACTATGTCTATGGGTACCGCATATGATGGATAAGTCTTGAGGTGCCAACATAGTTGGGATGCCTTGCTTTATTGTGATGACTTTGCATGCCATTTTTTCTTTTAAAAAAAACTACACAACTACCTTCCATCTGATCTACCTTTCTTACCGAGGCTTCTACAAGTCGACCTAATGCAGGTTTCTACCACCTTTTTCACAATAGGTGCAAACCCAAATGTAAAGTTTTGTTGACTATTAATGACATGGATCAATGATGTGATAGTGTTCCAAAAAGTTTTTTAAAAAATAACCCCTTTCCGTTGAGGCTTTATTTTATAACTCTTATTTAGATGATGATATGTGTGATACATAATACGGCAGCCTGATGCTACAAAGCTGTCACTAATGTGTGGGGTTCAAGGAAGGTACGGAGTCTGGACCCACTATGTAGGTCTAGATAGTAGGAAATCTTACCTTGCTTTTGCAAGAAGTCGATTCGACCTCTCACATCTATCTCCTCTGTGTCCTAGACAGTACTGATGTCATGAAACAAATAAAATCCGTCGGTCCCACTCCCACTATTGCTTGCTCACTTTGAAATAAATTGTCTGGTTCCTTTCCTGCTTTTATTATTATATTATCCTATATTATAAATGTGGAAGTACTAAAATTTGTTTCACTTGTTTGATTGTTGATTTTAACTAATCTCTGATAGATACTTGTCCATGTAATTTGCTAAATTGCAGAAATCTTGGCTTGATATGTACTTTGCAGTTTTGGCACTAAAACCATAAAATTTAGATCCTAGCTTGCCGCCTTTGTTTTAAATTCTTATTGCTTAGTGAGTTGGATTGTTTTATAGGGAGTAATGAGTCAGTGCCCAAATTCCTAATGTATAAGAGATATACATTACTAGATTAGTGTAACAATGGTTGGACTGTTGACTACTGATGCGTGTAATAATCTGCTTTCATATGGAAGCAAGTAGGAAAATCTATGAAAATCTTTCGTTGCATTTTATTTTAATTTACTTTTAGTCTTCTATAAATGTCTTTTATTGTTCATTTATTTCATATGAACAGGTGACGGAGTCAGAAGCTGTGGATGTTATTGAGTTTGCTTTAAAACGCCATGCATCAGATCTTACCACAAAAGCAATGGCATTGGCTGCTTTATTAAAGCTCTCTTCTCGGTTTCCTTCTTGTTCAGAGTATGTTATGATTTTCAAATGTTTGTGAATATCCTTACATTGTACCTTAAAATAGACATATTTCGTCTTTCTTGCCTCAGCTTTCTTGGAATGTAATTTTCAAGTATAAGCCCGGAAGATCTGAGTCAAAGTTGTTCAAAAAACAACCTGATTAGTGCCACATGTTTTTTCATCCATATAACAAATAATGATTTTTTTTTCATCCATGCTCTTCACTCCTTGAACTAACCATATTATATGCTTATATGCCTATAATAATCTCATATCCTCTTGTATTTGTAAATTTGACAAAAAACTATTCTCTCTTTCATTCTCTATATATAGGAGAATCAGGGAAATAATTGTTCAGTACCGAGGGAACCTAGTGTTAGAATTGCAGCAAAGATCTATTGAGTTCAATTCGATTATTGCAAAGCATCAAAATATTAGGTGAGGCTAACCAATTTGCTTATTATATAATGTCGAGAACTTCAACTTCTACTACCATCTCTTTAGAGGCCCATAGTGAGAAAATATTTATCACCATGCAGATCTACACTTGTAGAAAGGATGCCAGTTTTGGATGAGGCGACTTTCCTTGCTAGGAGGGCTGGGTCTTTGTCAGATGCAGCTTCAACTCCAACTGCACCTTCAGTTAGTCTTCCAAATGGAGTAGCCAAATCTGTGGCTCCTCTTGTAGATTTGCTTGATCTAAGTGCAGATGATGCTTCTGCACCAAGCTCTTCTGGTGGTGATCTTCTTCAGGACCTTCTTGGCGTTGATTCGTCATTGGCGTCACAACAGTCTGGTTAGTGTTTGTGGTTTATCTTATAGAATATAATAATGCATGTATCAGTAGACATTTTTTATCTAATAAATGCCATCGTTGTTTATAAGTATTTTTTTAAGACCTATTTATATTTTGCACCACTTGGTCTATGGCTAAATCAATACAGATTTGACTTAGTTTTTCTTTTTTGAAAGGCTAGAAAAAGAAAATTTACTCAAGAGGAACAAAAGAATAAAAAAGAGGATAAGACATCCTCCCAAAAAAACTTAAAAGATAACACCAACAACCTGAGCAATTGATTCCAGATAACATGGCATGCTAATCACTTCTAACAAAGAAACATCTGGATAGAGACCATAGGAAGAGCACCATAAAGATAAGTTTTTAAAAAATTCCCAATTGTTTAATTATGCTGTTCAAATATGAAGAAGTTCCCTTGAAAATTCTGGCATTCCTTACCAACCACCAAGGAACATCGAAGGCAGCGCTGCCACTTTACTAAAATCAACGACGACGATAACAACAACCAAGCCTGCCTTATACCACTAGTTGGGGTCGGCTACATGGATCAAAGATGCAATAATATGATAGAAACAGGCAGTTATGATACAAATTGGGAACTGAATAGCAGAATTTCTTTATTAAATAATCTCTCGAGAATGGTTCCCAACAGAGACTAGGATTACATAATAGGAATACTAACAGAATTATACAATAAAGGATAAGAGTGATCCTGAAACAGTTACAGTAATTTCCCTTCCCAAGATTTTCGAGAGCTTGGTCTCTCCCACCCAAGTTCCTATCCAAATAACTGCCGTAGGCTTGGATCCTCTCCTTCCCACTCACCCTACATCTCCCTCCTCTCTATCTCTTTCTTAAATTCACTCTCTCATCATTATATATAACTTTTTAATCATTCTCTCTCTCTCTCTCTCTCTCAATCTATTTATTATTTAATTAAACAATTAAACAACATCACAGCAACATAACTTGGCAGTTACCACACAATTAATTATTATAACTGCTAATATTAAATCTAACTGCTAATAAGAATTCAGCCTATCAGACTTGGTTCTCCTTGTTTTATGTCAAAAAAAAGGCTTGGCCCTCCTCTTATAATGTTTAGGTTTAAATATGTATTTAGTCCCTGCAAATGTCCCTGTTTTTCGATTTTAGTCCCTGCAATTTTTTTTTTAAATACATCCCTACAAAATAAACTTTTTAAATACGTCCCTGCAAAATAGCTTTTTTTTAAATACATCCCTACAAAATAACCTTTTTTTTTTAAATACGTCCCTGCAAAATATCACAATTTTTTTTTGTTGGGACGTATTTAAAAAAAAGGTTATTTTGCAGGGACGTATTTAAAAAAAAGTTATTTTGCAAGGACGTATTTAAAATTCCAACTTTCGGAAGGACATATTCCAAAAAAAGTTATTTTGCAGGGACGTATTTAAAAAAAAAATGTGCAGGGACTAAATCGAAAAACAAGGACATTTGCAGGGACTAAATACATATTTAAACCTAATGTTTATTAATCAGGTTGCTTCTAGGACGAGGGATCAATTAAGTCCCTCAACATGTACCATTAACGTTGACCGTCAGATATAATAAAAAATGCTATGAATGGTTGAGATTGTATCAACCAACGCGAAATCTCAATCATTGATAACATTTTATACTATATCCTACGGTCAACCATTCATGGAATTTTTTATTATATCTGACGGTCCATATTAATGGTTCACTGGTGAGGGACTTACGTGATCCCTCACCCTAGAAGCCACCTATTAATTATATATCAATAAGAGGTCCAACATAATATTCTACTTAAATGAACTACTTCGAATTGATTGAGAGAAATTACTCACAGCCTTGTTATTTATAACCAAGTAATTGCAATCAAATCTCTTTATTATAGGGATAAGAACCAACTATCCTAATCTATAGGGATAATTACACATCAAAAAGAAAACAAATCACATACATATCTCAACACTCTTCCTCAAGCTGGTGCATATATATATATATATATATATATATATATATGCATCAAGCTTGTTACATATATACGATATCTTTGAGCCTTTGAGAGACTCAGTAAAAGTATCAGCAAATTAACCATTAGAGTTCACAAAGGATGTAACTATCTGCCCAGAAAGAATCTTCTCGTGGGTTGCTCTATCCGTTATAGAAATATTACAAAGAAATTACACTGAAGTTGGAAGTAATTAAAGAAGTGCAAATTGAATTATAAAATAGAGCTTTCTTCAATAATGGAAAAATTAAGAGACTGCAACATAGACATGCATTTTTTTGGGAGGGCGGGAATTTGTTGATGAAAAGAATTTACTCTGAATAGTTAAATCTAACATAGTTTAATGTATGATATATTTAGGTGCTACTCAAACCTCAAAATATGGCACAGATGTTCTTTTAGATCTTTTGTCTATTGGATCGCCTTCCGCACCTAATGAATCACCTTTTGCACAAAGCAATTCATCTACAATTGACATATTATCCCCTAGTACGAGTAAAAAGGAACAGATTTCATCATTAGATGATCTCTCATCAGTTTCACTTTCTTCAAGAGCTTCTTCAAATGCTGGAGCTGTTTCTATGACAGATTTATTGGATGGTTTTGTCCCTGGCCCACCAGCAAGTGGTAAGCTTTGTTTAGCAACTGCAAATTAACACTGATTGAGATTTGGCCTACTTACTAATTGCCCTTTCTTCTCTTGAATAGAAAACAATGGACTGGTTTATCCATCTATAACTGCATTTGAGAGTAGCGCCTTGAAGTTAACATTCAGTCTCTCAAAACAGCCAGGAAACCCACAAACAACGAATGTTCAGGCTACCTTTACGAATTTGTCTTCTAACGCATATACAGATTTTGTTTTTCAGGCAGCAGTTCCAAAGGTATGCCGTTGTGCTTTCTACATGTACTGTTAGGATCATCATCATCATCATCATCAGAGAATTTTGACATATAATTCTGGCCTACTGCTTTCACTTGTATCATGATATTTATATTTATATTTTATTCCATTTTTTTCAATTGTTATTGAAAATATCTTCCCGTTGGTATGTAACTAAAAACTTCACAACACAAGCCACAACTTGGATCTGTTACTTCTCTTAAGCGAAGAGTTCTAGGAATACAAATGTTTGCAACTGTCACCAACTGAATATTTCCTGTTAACTTTTTGTTGCTAAATCTGTACATTTAGCAAATCATGGAAAATTTTACTGGATTTGTTCATCATCTACTTCTGACTTATGTTGGTATTTTAATTTCCAGTTTCTTCAGTTGCAATTAGACCCGGCTAGCGGCAATACTCTACCTGCTAATGGAAACGGGTCCATCACGCAAAATTTAAAAGTTATCAACAGCCAACATGGAAAGGTAGATTTTCTGTGTTGTTATGTAAATATTTCTGCTCTTCCATTTGCCTTGTGATTTTTTATGCACAAGTGCTTCTTAGAGAAAATTTGACAGCTAGCAACTTTCTTCTACAGAAATCTCTTGTCATGCGCATAAGGATAACATACAAGATAAATGGCAAGGAAACACTGGAAGAAGGACAAATAAGTAATTTTCCTCGCGATTTATGAGGCCAAATGGTCACTGGCCATTCTGGTGTTACGTTCTGGTGCTGACCCTAGCCCTACATTTTTTACGCACTTCATAATCACTTGCGCTCTTTTCATGTTTCATTCTTTCAAATTTGGGGGCAGTATGGTTCAAGCGCCAGGAACCACTCTCTGGATTAAAGTTGAGGTTTGTTTGGTGGCTTCACATTTCACTTTTTACAAATTTTCCCTCTTCCTTAAGCTGTTTATTATGTACATTAGTACAAAATATTTCTGTATGAAAATGTCGAAATCAAAGTTTGCCTTTCGAGGTAGAGTATAGTCTCACGTTGAGAACTTTAGGTCCTTCCGATTTTTCCTAGAGGTAGTCTCCCAGTTCTACTGTTTCAGTTTCAGGTCAGTGTTGAAAGCAGTTTGATGTCTCATGCAGACTTTAGACAAATGATGTATTCTATTTTATTTTGTGTAACATTTTTCCCTCAAGATGTTTCTCAAAATTATGTAAGGAACATTTATTTGATTCTCTCTATCTCTCGATATTAATTCCAGCTGTTCAATTATAAGCAAATATTTCCCATAACGAAATAGTTGATTTATCGTTGCACCTCACTCGGGTTTTGGCCGCTCAGCCAATCGTGGTTAAAAAGAGGTGCAATGCGGGGACTTTTCAAGAGGTCACCCATCTCAGTATCAGTACTACTCTCGCCCAAGCACATCATCAACATTAACTGGGTTGTGGTCTGCTTCATTTTCTATCTGTTTGTGTTCGAGGTTGATGAAGATTACTATGCCCTCCCTCAGCCTTCTTCTAATAGCGGTTAACCCCTAATTGATAACCGCAGTTTTTCCCACCTCTGATGCTACAATAATGTTATTTTTTGACATGAATGCCACAACAATGTTAATTTAATATTTTCCTACAAATTCTGCCTATTGTTCCTTGGTGAATTATTAACATGGGGTCTGTAGAAGCCACAATAATTGATAGTGTCATCTTGTGCAAAATGGATCTTTTCCTTTCCTCATTCCTCTCTATAACAAAATATAAGGATGAGATGAGAGAAAAAATAATTAAAAAAAAGGAGACAATGAAGAGAGAGTGAGATTGAAAAGAAAGACGGAGAGAATGGAGGAATAGAGTAAAGAGAGGATTTAAGTTCGCTATAAATTCCATTCAAGTTTGTGCTAAATGTTGAACTTAAATCTGTTTATATATCTCTAGTAGGTAGCTTAGTTGATGAGGTAAGGGATATGCAAACAGGAGGTAGAGTTCAAACCCTGGAAACTAGCATTTTCATTTCCCCTAACTATTAACCACTAACATTTGCCTTTTAAAAAAATTCATTCATGGGTTCCATCCATTGGAGGTAATCTTGTTCGAGACTGTCAGACACTAAATTTGGACACATCTCCCTATGGGAATTCAAACTTTGGTTCCCCACGTTGTGAGAGACCAACGACTTTCGCTAGATCCAATACTCGATAGTATACTATATAAGTTTTAATTACTCGAAAATTAATATTAAATAATGTTTTATATCTTAAAATACTAAACATTTCTTGAATTATTTCTTATCTCTAAAAATACTCACATTCTTCATAAATACCATATAATACTAGTACTTGATTATCATCACTTTATTAGCTGAGAGATAGGTAAGTCCATTAAGATTGTTGGTTAGGTTTTTTCTATTACGTATAAATTGTAGGTTTGGTCTAAAGTATGATAGTTGCTTATATTTATATTCAGCTAATCATCTTTACACTAGTAGTTATCCTTTATGTATTGTTGGTTAACTCAATTAATGAGCTGGATTATTATTTTTTGGTTACAAAAGGAAATAAAACAAAAAATTAAGGCCTCACAAACTGAATCCCTAAAATATCAGTAAGCAACAAAGGATTCAGCTCCGCAGGAGGTGAATGCCACAACTGGATTATATACACAGTCTTGACAACATCATTTTAATTATTATATATTTTCCATAAAAGAACTGAATATAATAAACATTTTGTTTCATTGATATTGTTTGCTTCATTTTATGATATAATTTTAATGTGTGGTCTGTGCAAATAAATCTATCTTCGAATGTGGATGATGATGCAATTCGATTTGGCAATACATGGATTAGGTAAAAGTAGCTTAGTAAGACCCAAAATTTTTACATCGTGATAGTGTAATATAGTTTGACTTTACTGGAAAGAATATTTATATTTTGAATACATTGAATTTAAACTTTTAATATTCTTAAGGCCGTAGCATTTGTTAATTGAACATATTCGTGTTTCAAACCTGAATTTAATGCCAGGAATTCGTGCTGCATGCTGAAACTTAACAACTGCCCTTTTTTCGTTGCTCATTTTTTTGGGTCAAGAATTCATTTCTCTTATTTTTCCCACCTTGACTCATCTGAAACTGTGGCAATATTGTTCTTTTTCATTTAATTGAGCTGAGAGAAACCAGTAACATTGGCTTATAGTGAAGAGTTTGGTTGAATCACTCTAAATAAAGGAAAAAAACAAAATTGAAGTCTCTGTCTTATGGAGTTGGTAGCCTCTCTATATAAGACTCAGATCTAACCACCCTTGCTAAATAATTCTTTTGTTTTATTTTAAAATAATAAACTTTTGGTTAACTTATACATATTTTTTCCTTTATGTTTAACTTTGGTTCTTTATGTATTATGTGTAAAGGTTACTCCAATGTGGTTCCTCTTACTTTTTCTAGTTTCAAAATGGTCTCTTATATTACAAAAATTATATTAATATAGTATAATTTTTGCAAAACATGGGGCGAAAGGGGATTATATTGATTTAATTTTTATTGGGACTATGTTGGCTATCGAGATTGATTTTGATAAAGGTTGGAAGTATTTGTGGTTGGAGCGTGATTCTCAGTTAGTGGTTTCCGCCTTTAAGAATTGCAAAATAGTTTTGTGGAAGCTTAGAAAAAGATGGAAAAATTGCTTATATTTGACGAGACAAATGGACTTCGTTTGCACTCATATCTATAGAGAATGTAACACTTGTGTTGACAAGCTTGTCGGGTATGGTACTAACATAAGTGGTTTTGTCTGGTGGGACCTTCCTCCTACCTTCACTGCTAAGGAATTCTCCAGAAATAAGTTAGGTTTGCTTAGCTATAGGTTTTGTTGATTTCTTGTTTGATAGCCTCAGTTTCCTTTCGGTCTTCTGTTTTTGGTGTGCTGCAAATGATTGTTAGTGACTTTGGTGCCAATCTAGTTGGGATGTGAGTCACTACAGTGACGCTATTGCATGCCAATTTTAACTTTCTTTTCCTTTTGGTTGTAGTGTTGTTTTAGTCATGGGTATTGGCGCTTTTGTTTCTCTTCCATTTTTTATCAATAAACTGTAAGGTAAGTACTCTTTTTTCTTGATACTTTTTTCCTTAAGGAAGATTTTGTATCAGAAAGTTTTAATGAGGCTCCATAACCCTTTCTGTTGCTAAAAAAAATCATTAATTTTTATAATGTAAGAGATTATTTCAGAACAAATAGTAAGGACACTATTAGTATAAATTTTACATATAATGGACTAATTTGGAGCTTTTGACATATAAGAAACAAATCGAAACTTAAAATAAATATAAGAGATTGAAAGTATAATTTATTCTAATTTATTCTTTATTTTGGGTTCATCCTCTGCTGCTTGTTTTTTTTTCAGTCGGTCACTACCTACTACTAGAGATGGCCCATTATAGGTAAATAATGACCTCTAGGGCCCAGCATCAAGGCCCACTTGTTTGTTGCCTTTATTTGGGCTATGAAGTTGACCAAAATGCAAATGTTCCTTTGTCTGAAATTTTCTTTTCCTAAGGTTGCTGTTTTGCTTTCTCTTCACATTTTATTATTTTCCAAAGAAAGATACTAATTATTAAGGTGTGTGCTGATAAATTAGAGATGGTAAGAAATCAAACGGAGCTTCCTCTTTTACAAACAAGTTATAAATTTTTTAGGTGTTTGTTAAGTTTCCATGCCGACAAGACTCCCACCGCGCGTTTAAGTAGAAACTTCAAATGAGTGTTTGGAACCAAATTACAAACCTTACAAACGTTTCGCACTCTTAGCTTCTTCCACGCTGAAATCCCATGTCACTGCAGTTCCAAACACATAACAGCTTCCACACTATTATGGATTTTATACCCACCAGAAAAACAAACATGGATTAAGTGCATTTGTGCAGTATTATAGTACCCAATTTTCTATTTGTGTTACTAATTAGATTTTAAAATATTATCAAAAGACCCAATTAAAAAACTCAATGGTTAATATTGTTTTTTCAAAATAAAGGTGAACAAAATTTAAAAAAATGCAAAAAATATTATATTTTTTAACCAAAAGATATACATAGGGATGTCAACTAGGCAGGACGAGTACACAAGATACTTCTCTGCTCCCCATATTTGGACCACGATTGGATGCATGACTATGGTGCAGTCATGCAGTCACCTAATCCCATCACTCTTAAATTGCCTATGGATAAAATACTAACTTTTAGTTATTTTTATTTAAGAAATAAATGAAAATCCCTAACTCTGTTGTGGAGAGTTTGTTTTCACTCGTCCACATCCTATGGTCATACATATTGTGTGATAGAAATAGCCGACATTTCAAAAGACATAATATGGAATAATTAGATTGGGAACACTGCAGGAAACTTTCTATCATATCTTAAGTCACAAGGAATAAAATCTCCACCACACTTTATACATCTTCAACAAAAAGAGAAGGAGTGGAATAGTTTGTTGTTTCTTTCACTCCTTTTTATTTTAATTAAAGCAAGTCTCCAGAGATTTAACTAAAGCAAGCCTTCAGAGAAAACCAAAAAGTAGTAAAGAAATGAAAAGCAATCCATATTTGACTTCACTTTAATCTCTCTACAAATCACTAAAAACATCACAGTGGCTTCAAGGGCCCACCTTCAAAAACTGTTTTAAATCATATGCTGTCATTTTGTGGTGTTTGCTATTATCTCTATCTAGTTTTCATTTTCCTCATAACCACTCCCAAGTATATTTTCCAAGAACTTCACAAGAACAAAAAAGAATTACAAGAGTAAATATTGTACTAGAGTCCAGAAATAGGACTTTGTAATTGTATATGAGTGAAGGGTGCTTTATGATTTTCCTTACACTCACTCAAGAACAAACAACTCTCATTCAAAGGATATAGCTTGATTGAATATTAATAGCATAATTTACAAGTATATTCAATAAAAAAGTAAACACAAAGTATAAAGAAAAAATAAACAAGAGTTTAAAGATTGAACTCATCGAAAATATGAAAGTTGTCCAAAATACTAACTTGCTCCATCAAAGAGTGCTTGGATGAGATGGTTCAGGTCTCTTCCAACTTAACCAGAGGTCCTAACTTCGAGTTCAGCGGCGTTAAAACTTTTGAGAGAGAGCTTTACCTTCCATTATGATCCTACTCGGCTCGAGAGATTAGTCTATGCAGTAGCGCTCCAGTTTAAAAAAAAAAAAACTAAGTAGCTTCATGTGCTTGAGCTCTATTCATCCATGGCAAAGCTGCATTGAAATTAGAATTATCCAAATGGGATTCTTGTGAATTTGATACCTTATCTTTCTTAGACCACAACCAAATCTTAGAAACAGAATAGCTTTCACCTTTCCTAGCAACATTGATTTTCTTCCCCTCAACATCTCCATCAATAGATGAATTCCCATTTTGGTCAATTCTCCCTTTCAAATGTCTCATACTAGAACTTGTGCCTCTTCCCTCACCTCTATTGGTACACAAAGCCACTACCAAATCTGAATCAGCAACAATATATTGATAAGAACCCATTGAATAACATCTCCTAACATCCACAACACTTTTACTAGCACTACTACTCTCTCCTTCACTTTTTTCTACTCCCTCAACAACATCATTATTTGAGCTTCTAAATTTTCCTAACCTAACAGAAAATACCCTTTTACCATTCATAATATGATTCTCTTCATGCTTGTTAACAATCTCACTTGAAACCCCATCTTCTTCTCTAATTAGATTCTCAAAGTCATAAACTGGATTCTCAAAAGCAAATCCAGGTTCATAAAGATTTCCTCTACAAAGAGGACAAGTTGAATTGGTAAGAAGCCATGTATCAATGCATTCAGTGTGGAAAGCATGATTACAAAGTGGAAGCAATCTAAGCATATCTTGTTCATTGAATTGACAAAGACAAACAGCACAATCAAATGGTTGTTGTTTCAAACCTATTATATCTTTGTAAAGGAAAACTGGTAGAGCATCTATGAAAGATTGATCTAAACCTGAATCATGAAGATTGAAGAGTTGTTGTAATTGTCTTTGGTAGGGATCTGATTCAGATGTGTCAGCAGGATATCTATCTGATTGTGAAATTGTTGAAGAGGTTCTTTTTCTCATGAGAAATCTAACAAGCAGTTGGATTGCACCAGATATGAAAAATACTATAGCTAAAATCACTATGATGAAAATAATTGCAGGATTCATTCTATTGCCATATACATGTCAATGATAGTGTGAATTATGTATTTGGTTGAAATTGAATAAATATATTATCTTTGACACTTTTGTGAGAAACCCATTTGACACATTGTGAAAGAAAAGACAATAAGCACATCAAATTCAATTCTTGTGAATTAATATAAGAAAGGGGTAAAATACAGTGGCAGAAGGGGAAGGAAAAAAAAGCTTACAGAAATTTGGGTAGATTTTTGAAGACAAATACTAGTGTGGGAGTTAGAAACATGGCTGAGAAATTTTAAGGTTGTAGTTGACAAACCTTAATTGTTTGGAATCACTTTTCTGAACTATTATTATGCAGATAGCTTGTCAGTTCTTCTCTCTGTTTACAGGTATAAAAGAGGAACGGAAAACGGAGTGACATCCAAAATCTAAGGTATCCCCTACCCTGCCCAGAGCTAGTGACACCGACAGTAGGTTTTAGTGCAAGGGGTTGTTAATAGCACCCCTTTTTCACAACAACACCCCTCCTTTTTTGTGAAAATCCTATAATATCCCTCACCCTTTGGACCTCCTCTTGCCAACATAGCCCATACCCACAACTCCCTTCTCTCATGCAACCCCCTCCCCGCGTGTCAATAACGGTTACGATATTTTAGAACTGACGTAGTTTACTATTCGGTGATCGTCAGATCTTGATCCACATTTCACATTTTAAGCGTGTAAATTGAGTATTAAAAATATAAAAAAACTTTCTTGGAATCTGAACCAACTGTTAGGTATCAAGGTATTGGAAACACTCTAAGATGATTTCATTGCATAATGAAGCTTTTTTACATACAATATGTAACATATAGTTGTTTCCTAACAGAAGGTATAAAGATGCCAACTGCACTAACTGCTAGCAACAGAAAAGTGCAAAAGTAACATAAAAGGCCTACAAAATGCCTTATTACAAAATAGAAGGTCCTGAATAGGGCCCAAAACAACAATCCTACTAACATAATCCTTCCTTAAACCAGAAAAGCTATCAACAAATTGGTTTACTAGGCTTCAGATCTTTCCTATTCCAAGCTCTGCACATAGTCTTTGGAATGACTCAATCTTCAATGGCGTAGTCATTATGTCAGCCACTTGTTTATCAGTAGGGTAGTGGCTCAATTCAATGATACCTTCCTTCACCAGATTGCTAAGAAAGTGAAAACGAATGTCTACGTGCTTTCTTCTACCACGAAGCACGAGATTTTCAAAAAACTTGATGGTGGAGCTATTATCACAGTATATCATTGATGTGCTACTTTGAGGTAGCTGTATTTTCTTCAAAACTCTCCTTAGCCAAACAGTTTGGCAAACACAATTTGCAACAGCTTAAATTCAGCTTCAGTAGTAGATAGTGTCACGACCGGTTGTTTTTTAAAGGACCAACTCACTGCTCCAGAGGCCAGTGAAAATACATAATCTGAAGTACTTTTCATATCATCACAGTCCCTAGCATAGTCACTCTTTTTTTCCATTTTTATCGTACAGGATTTCTAAGTCAGCAGTTCCCTTCAAGTATCTTAGGATTCTTTTGGCAGCTTGAAGATGCAATTCTATTGGCCCTTCCATATATCTGCTGATACGAGAGACAACGAACATAAGGTTTGGCCTAGTTGTTGTTAGATACATCAGTGATCCTACCATTTGTTTGTAGTAGGTTTCATCTACCCTTTCTCCATTACCTTCCCTGACCCTATATAAGGAGTTATTGCGTCATTTGTCAGGTACACACACTATTCACTAGTGACATTACTCTGCTCCTTCTCCCTTGACTTGGGCATTGGAGTGTCATTGCAGGTTCACCTCCCCTCTGATTCTTGGCGTAAGGGCACGACCAGCAGAGCAAGCAAGTAAGGTCTGGCATCCTGAGCGTTCATCACCTCACGAACACAGGTACAGATCATTTGGCGACCATAGTGGGAGTACCTCCGTGCGCTATCCCACCAGCTTTTCCAATGCCTCCGAAGGCACCTCGAGGCCGACCGAAGGCTACGCGCTTGCAATGTGTGGCCGAGATTCCCGCTCGACCGCCACCAATTTTGGAAGGGGCAGTGGCAGGTGAGGCGGGCACCAGTGCCATCCCTCAGTCGAATGTAGCACAACAGGTCATAGTGGCACTTCTTGCAGATCTGGTCTAGGAACTACGAGAGCTATTACATGACCGCAATCAAACTCTGAATCGCAATAATGACCGTTTGACCGAGCTGGAAGACCAAGTCGCTTCAAGACGAGCGAATACAACTCCCGAGCAATAATTACCATTTTAGTCCCTGACAATTACTTAATAGGACAAATTGGTCCCCGACAATTTTTTATATCAAATTAGTCACTGACATTTTCAAAATGGGGACAAATTAACCTTTGTATCAGGGACTAATTTGTCCCCGTGTTGAAAATGTCAGAGACTTATTTGTCCCAAAAAATTATCAAAGACCAGTTTGTCCGGTCAAAAGATTGTCAGGGACTAAAATAGGCCTTCACTTTCAAATGAATAATAAGTTACGTAATTGTAACTTAATTATTAAAATTGTAAATCGATCAAACTGGATAGTGAACATTACCTCAATATCAGCAATTATTTGATGACTTTTTATTACAGAAATACAAACGTAACTTATTACTTGAAGAGTTAATTGGGCTCCATAACAACTGCCCATTGGTCTGTCGCATACACGTGACGTCTGGAAATTCTTGCTGATGCTAATTTTTAGAACTTATCAGGGTGTCTCCAATTCGGACGTGGTGCCACCGAACCTGTTTGTTACTCAGTAGTTTTCAGTTTTCATTTGGGTGGTACGGAGCACGGTCTGTCGAACAGGTTCGTATGTGCAGCCTCCGAACCGTGCGAAACTGCAAAAAAGGGGGGTATTTTGGGGTTTTTGAATGTGAGGGAGTGTCTACTGAATAGTCTGGGATTTTTACGAAGTATGAGCCTTAATTTTGGACACCTCTAGTTGGTTCAGGAGGGAAAAGTGAGTGGGAAGGATGGGAGGGGTCTTTTTGGAAAAGTGGGGAGGAAAGAGTGTTGTTGTCTTAAAAGGAGGCCTTGCATGTTAGCAATAGCTAGGCTGTGTTCCCACTAGAAAATTCAATGCTCTTTTTTTTTGTCAAACGAAATCGATTTCATTGATAAATTCAATGGGCGAAGCCCAACCCGCATACAAGCTAAACAAATAAACATAGCACGGCCCAACCCGGCCCAACAACGAAGGAAGCTAACAACCATTATTCAGTATCACCAACTTACACGAAATATGAAAGGAGAACAAATACGAAAAAGCAGGGAAATAATTGATACCCTAATTCGGCAAAGAAAAACCCACCCACTTCAACATCTTCAACCACACGCTTAAGAGATCACAGCTTCAGCAGGAAGCAGCGCTTGAATGGCCGGAGGAGGAGAGACCACCCAATTACGAGAAAGAGAATTAGCATTGCTCATCTTCGCAACCAGATCCGCCACACTATTATCCTTTCTGGTAACCCAGAGAAAACCAATCGAGGAAAAGTTTTTCTTCCTATCCCAAATATGTTCAACGATTAGTTCGATTTCTCTTCTAATCTTGTCTCCTCTGCAAACATCGATACGCACTTGACAATCAGATTTAAGGAGGACAGATTGGACACGAAGACTACCCGCAAGAGTAATTGCTTCTCTCAGAGCACAAGCTTTAGCAATTAATGGCGCCGAAGTAAAGAATCTAGAGGTACATCCTGAAACCATAACCCCTAAATTATTGCGAGCAACTCTGAAGCACAGGCACCTCTTCCGAATGCCGTGTTCGGGTGTCCGACACGTACCGACTCTTCATTTGCTTGTATTTTCAAAAAAAAAATTAAAAATAAATCAGTGTTTGGGTGTCCGTGTCTGTGTCATGTCCGGTGTCCGTGTCTGTGTCGGTGCTTCATAGGCGAGCAACAATGCCCAAACACGCTCTCCCAGAACCCTTGTCAAAGAGAGCATCTGAATTAAATTTAATGGATAGTCGTCTTGGAGGTCTCCATCTTGAAAAAGATCCATGAGGGATACTAAATACGCCATCTTTGGGGATGATTGAGGGGATTGGGCTAGGGGTGGGGAGATTGACTATAATCTCGGGTTGCTCTATCCTGAAGAAATTGGTCAATTGGGGAGATTGACTATAATCTAGACTCAAACCCCTTATGAGTAAATTGATTTCTCCCAGCAAAGTGCTTTTGTTGGGGGCAAACTCATTCAAGAGAATTTGGTGGTGGCTCAAAGAGGCTTTTCATTTTCTAAAAAAGGGGACTGTGGTGGTATTCAATGCTCTTTGATGTAGCTATATACCAAGAAGTCCAGTTTGGTAAAAAAAAAAAACAAGTCCAATGCTCATTTGGGCAACAATATTTATGGCACACCTTCAGGGCCAAGAAAAAAATAGTGCAAGTTATCTATCAGACTTTGATAGCTTGAATACCACTTGTATTAAAAGACCTAAGTTTTAGCAATATCATGCAAGTCCAAGTCATCAATATTTGAATTTGTATATTTTATATTTAAAATATTTATATTCAAAATTTTATTATATGAACTTTAAAAAAAAAATTGTCTCAAATTTTTTTTGAGATCACATTAAATCTAAGAAACATTTTTTTCCTTTATGTTCAATCATCCCTGATACTAAAGTAATATATAAAGAAACTTATTTTTACAATAAAATCAACTAAAATATACTATTAGCAAGTATCTGAGTTATTTTGTCAAAAAAACGTATCTGAGTTATTCTTTTGTTGTTTTGCGGATTGTATAATCAAATTATTTATTTTTTTTGACAAATAGAAGGAAAAACGCTTCGTTAAATTTTTCTGATAAAAAAAGAGAATTTTCTCCTGATTTTATTAAAAAAGAGAAAAAGATAGAAGAGCTCAGGGGACTGGCAAGAAAATAGAGTCAAAGTAATAGGGAGCTCTTAACTTGTAAGCCCCCTTAAAATACTCTATTACAGGACATTATAAAAGAACTAACTTACAAAAAAGAGACGGAGACAATATATGCCTGTGAACAGGTATTATAACCTACAATTTTGTGGACCAATTTCTTGTTTGCAGAGAATTTTAGGACTAACTTACAATAGTTAGATCAAAAGGAGACATAGACAGAATTTGTCTTTGAACGAGTATTATAGCCTACACTTTTCTGGAACAATTTATTTTTTTTGTTGAGATTTCTTCTTTTGGGTCTTGGACACCACCTATTCGAGCTTATCATATTGCACAGCTGCTCCTTGTGCATCAGTAGCCATAGGATCAACAAACATCGTCTAACACATTCCCAAAAGCTTTGCTAATATTCTCATATCAGGTGTTACCACTAGATTAGAAGTAGCATCAAAGTCTAAGGTATTTAGCGAATATAGCCTGATAGCAAATCAAATCATAATTAACCTTAAGCAATGTTTAATATATCACTACTAGAAAAAGTAAAATTGGAAAGGAAAAATTAGTGACGTAAAATGTAAAATTCATCCCTAAATCTGTCACTGAATTTTGTGATGTCAGAATTAGCAACAAATTTCAGTTTTTCCGTCATTAATTTTGATTACTAATTCATCCTTTTGTAGTAGTAAATCACGTTTCCTTTTTATAGTGTAAACTTAAAGCATGTTATATATCTTTCTGAAACTCAACTAACTTTTTTACGCTCTTGATCAAATTTCGCACCGGCCAATACCGAGTTTGTCTATTGAAGGAATCTAATCTAGGACAGAGCACTGAATCGACCTCCCATGTCCTAGGATAGAATAAGCCATTGGGCTGGGCCAACGGTGTTCGTTTGAAACCCAACTAATTAATCAACCAGCTTGTGGCAAGCATTATCAATATTCATGATTTTTTTGGTCCAGATATAATGTAAGTAATGCTAAAATGTTGCAGAAAAATTCTAGAAACTTTAATGCCAAAGGACAGATGTCCAAAAGAATTCAATCAAGCACTAAAAAATTGGTTGAGGAGTCGAGTTACGGAAGCAGGCATAATTAACATGAGCACATGAAATATTAAAAGAAATTATACCAAAATGATCTGAAGTTTCAAATGCTACACCTAGATAAGGTGTCTAGTTAGGAATGTAAGCTCGTGTATTGTTTGCTTTTATTAGTCTCTAAATCTTATCTCATGATTTCATGTAATGGAGTATTTCATTTCATCAATTCTAGCATAGCATATGGTGTGACTGGTCATAAATATTGAGAAATAAATGATCACTAAAATAAAGACAAATGATCATATACAGCTCAACTCTACTTAGCATTTCCTCTTCATTTATTATTAACAAAAAAGAAAAGATTATCAAAATAATTAACAAGAAGAAAAAATCAATTAAAAATCCATATTAAATAAGTGACAGAATTGAAGCACCAGCTACTTTAACCATTTGTAGAATCTAAGACTGCAAATCAAGCTAAACACGGATATATCATACTGAGAAATAATTAATTTGTGAAAGTGTTCAAATATATATATATATATATATATATATATATATATATATATATATATATATATATATATATATATATATATATATATGACAAGGATATTTTGCAAATTTTTAGAATAGTAATAATTATGTAACAACTACTTGGCTGTGTCTGTGATTCTGTGTATGATTAGGATAGACAGGAATTTTAGGTTGGATTTCTTTGCACACAAAACAAATTAAGAAAAAAAGGTTAACCTTGCTTCTTTAGAACTAGGAAAATTGGCCGCAGTTGAAGTTGGATAGTTGTTACTAGCTATTGTACAAAGGTAGTAATAGATATAGCTGGCGATTAATTAGTAATGAGGCTAAATAAATTGGAGTATAAAAGTGGCTCAAGTGATGGATAAACAAGTTTGAACTTAATTATTACAGTATATAAATTTATAATAGTCATAGGGTGACCCTAGTTTGAGTTGAAGAAAAAGTACTATGGGGAATGATAGCTTCAATATTTGGGATATCAGTACAATGATGTTGGATTGGAAAACCCCTTAAACAAAAATAATATAAAAATCTTTGATGAGGTAGGCCATAGACTCCATGTTCGTTGGTCTGAATTGCACTGCCTGTGATCTTTTACCCTAAAACACTCGATATATTCTCTTCCTTCTGAGCTTTTATGTGACAAATTAAATAATGACTCCTTCTCTCTGTACTTGGTTGTAGGTGGTTCGATTTTAATGTTGATTCAACTTGTAGTTTTGAGGCCATGATTAAAAGATTTATTACTGACCTCATCCATCAATTTTATTTGGGTTTTCAACTTAGGTTATTTGGCTTTTCATCCAATCAGTTTGGATTTTAGTTTTTTGTTCTCTAAAATTGTTTAGATTGCAAAATAAAAATAACATCTCTTTCATAACATCAAAACATCATACATCATCTAAGTAGTTAAGTAGGTTTTTCAAAAGTAGCTAAATTATTACAAAAGTTGCAAAATACATAGTCAAAAGTATCATCAAAAGTAGTGAAAATAAAATGAAAACAATAAATGCATGGAAAAAATATTAAATGTGGTAATATTGTAATCACATTGAAAATATATATATATATATATATATATATATATATATATATATATATATATAGGTGACATATCTAGTGAGAAAGGGGTCTCTTATGTGAGAGTGAGAGGAGCTTTTATCCACCGTTGGATCAAAATAGATGGTCCAGATTAAATGCTTAGTTTTAAGTTAGTCACGTGCTTTCCTTTCTATCATTTTGAGTTTGACAAAAAATTGCAGTATTGACGTTTTGTCTTCTCCCACCTAAACCATCGTCCAGCATTCATTCCCTCACGCTGTTTCTCTTCTCCGGTGGCTTTGTTGGAGCGGTGAGCCAGAAAAATGGGGTGACGAGTGAGAGGAACTGATGAATCATTCTCATCTTTTGGATTAAAATACAAAGCTGAGATTAGATCTCAAATTAAAAACATCAGAAGTAGACATGTGATTTCTATCAAAAGCAGACCTTAAATTTTATCAAAAAAATAAAGCTCTCTTTTGGTTCTTGAAGAAACCGTTTGAAATCCATCAAGTAAGATTTTGGTGTTACACCAATTACGTTGATTCTGTGTTTGTGAATATTTATAGAACAAGTGAATATAATTTGTATTTTCCTTAAGTCATCTTTGATTTGAATAACAGAGGGATAAATTAACTTAGGTTCGACTTCATCATCCTTCATCTTGATAAACCTTCCCTTTTGTTTTTAATAAGTCATTTAAAACGTTTAAATCCAAGTACCTGTTATTAAATCCAAGGCCTTAAGGGAAGAAAGAACACAGGGCACGTGGTTTTGGTTTTGAAACAGCTATCGACGTGTTTGAGAATGGAGGTTTGGATGGTGAGAAAAGATGCAGAGTATTGGCTGAGTAAGAAGTTGAGGAATAGAGGAAGTTGAACGGATCCGTGTTTCTGAAAAAGAAGGTCACGTCTTTCACTTATATGTATCTTTTAATCTCAACCATCTATTTTGATCCAATGGATGATAATGCACCCTCTCACTCTCACATAAGAGACCCCTTTCTCACTAGATATGTCCCCTATATATATATATATATATATATATATATATATATATATATATATATATCATGCGAAGGCCTTAACCACAACAAAGGATTTAGCTACTAGCTATCATATGAAAAATAAGATTAGATTACCTTGGAAGGAATGGGCAGAGTGCACTTTGATCTACGGAAGACTTTAAGTATATAGCTTGCGAAGGCCTTAACCACAACAAAGGATTTAGCTACTAGCTATCATATGAAAAATAAGATTAGATTACCTTGGAAGGAATGGGCAGAGTGCACTTTGATCTACGGAAGACTTTAAGTATATAGCAAGGTAGATTACAAAAGTAAAAAATTTATATATGTGAAAGTAAAGCGTGTTTACAACTGAAACTTAAATCCCCTTATATAGGGAAAACTAGGGCTTACTATTTAAGCCGGTAAAAAGCTACTGTTACATTCGGTAGCCGGTACGAAAAAAGACAAAACTACATTATTAATGCCGGGTACGCTATGTGGGCCCCATAGGCACATTAATAATGAGGTAAAACGACTAAATCACAAAAGTTAAAAAACTTTTACAAAGGCGAATATTTCGCTTTTACAAAATGGCCGACAGCATTATTACTGATTTGGCGCTTTGTGAATTATTGGAGTAGTGGCAGCTGGTTTGGTGCTGTTGTTATTTTGTACTCTTTCCTTTTGTCATAGATTGAATCATAGCGTCCCAGAAATCTTCTGGGGTAGGTTCTTCTTCAGTCTGGGATTCCCCTGCTAGACATTCGAGGTCCATTGATCCATGAGATGAACTTGTTTTCATCGAAACATTTTCACTCTTTATTGGGAATGTTTTAAAAAACTGATTTTTCAAATGGTCTAAAGTTTTGACCATTATTTCTTCTTCTGACTCATTAGGATGTCTTCTTTGGAAATATTCTTTGAGGCCAGCCATTGTAGGTTGTTGGGTGTTTGGTCCCCTGGCCCTGGCTCCTTCGTCGTCAGCTATGGCTTCTTCTACCTTACACTCCATGATTTGGAGTTCTTCGACACTGATTTTGTTCCACCATTTATAGAAGAAATTTCTTCTTAAGATCGGGATGTTAAACTTATCCTTCTCTATTGAGATGGTCCATCTCCATATCCACGGGATTTGAAATTTAATAAAATAGATGCAAGGACATTGTCCAGTTATTAAATTGCCGCATGCCTTTAAAATTAGAGGATCGTTAATGCACCACCTGTCATATAAGTTGGATAATTCTTCAGGTAAAATTTCTAAAGAGGGGCCAAATTTTAGCCACCAGTGATAGAACCAGTTTGGTAGAGGCTTATTAAGCACTTCTGGATTGATACTAAAAAACCAAGAATGTTTATTTTTTGGATTTTGGTAGTAAAAGGCCAGAGAGAAGGCCTGGATATAATCCCAGTAGTTGAAGTAAATATATTTTCCCTCAGCAATTCTTATTGCCTTTTCTCCATTGGGATTTAATCCCCATTCTCTAGGTAGGAGGATTTTATTAATATGGCATTTACTGAAGTTTATAAAACTTTCAGGATTGTTGTTCTGGTGATGGTGGGTGATTGTCACTGATTCAGTGACTGTTAAGAGAATTTCCAGATTAGGTCTGGTTTTTCCATAAAGTCCCGGATATCCTCTGGATTCGAGGTATCTTGTTTTAACCGACCACCCATCATTGGGGGTTAAATCTATGTCCTCGATTTCGATGAACATGATTTCCTCTGTAACGGGGTTTTCGAGGTATTCTGCTGCTTCCAAAGGAGCGTCTTTGGTTGCTGCCTCTTTGTAGGACGATGCATTACTTGAGGAAGAAGAGATATCTTCTTTCCCTTTTTGGTTCACTGAGGAAGAAGGAATATCTTCTTTCCTTGGAGGTGCAGGTAATTGCTGCATATTTCTTGCCCTGTTGTGGTAGACAGTAGTCCAATCCCCTATTAGAGGAACGTCAGTTTCTTGGTAGGGTAGCAAATTGCTACGCCCTCGGCCACGGCCATAGCCACGACCTCTTCCCCTATTGGGGGTTGTCATTTCCCTGCAGGAATTCACGGGTCAAATAGTCAGCAAGTGAATTATTTTCACCTTTAATATACTGAATATCAAATTCAAAAGCAGACAATTGTGCTTGCCAACTGGCAAAGATATGTTTTGCCACAAGATTCTTTACGTCCTTTTCAATAATAGATTTGGCAGAACTGCAATCAATTCTAAGTAAGAATTTTTGATTTAATAAATCATCTTGGAATTTTGAAATACATTTTATTATAGAAAGCATTTCTTTTTTAATGGTCGAATATTTCGACTGAGTTGGGTTCCATTTCCCTGAAGTAAACCTGACAAGAACTTCTTTAGAATTCTCAGGATTTACTTGTTTTAAGATACCACCATAACCAAGGTCTGAGGCATCTGTTTCGACAATCTTAAAAAACTTAGGATTTGCTAAGTTTAGGCAAGGCAAACATTTTACCTTACTCTTGATTCTTTGAACAGCCTGGGAGTGTTTACTAGTCCAGGGTCCCGGGTTTTTTCTAAGCCTATTATATAAAATGGCTGTATCTTGGGCTAAATTCTCGTAATAGTCAGAAATATAATTTAAACTTCCTAAAAATCTTTGGAGTTGCTTCTTTTCGGAAATATCATCAGGGAATTTTGAAGCAAATTCTATGCTTCTGTTGATGGGGATAATTGTCCCTTGATCTATTTCGTGACCTAAGAACCTAGTCTTGGTCTGAAATAACTTCATTTTAGGGGCCGATATAACTAGCCCGTTATGTTTAATAAGACCCTTAAAGGTCTTTAGATGTTTTATGTGCTGATCTATAGATCTAGAATAGACTAAAACATCATCAATATAGACTACCATAAAGTCAGAATGAGGATTGAAAATATCATTCATTATGTTCTGAAATTCAGAAGGGGCATTCTTTAATCCAAAAGGGAGGACATTCCATTCGAAATGTCCAAAGGGCACTGTAAAGGCTGTCTTATATTTGTCAGCCTCATCAATCTGGATTTGCCAGTATCCTGATTTCATATCAAATTTTGAAAAGATTAAGGCATTGTTTAACCTGTCTAACAAATCCTTCTTATTAGGGATAGGGTATCTGATCCATTTTAGTACCTTATTAAGGGGTTTGTAGTTTATGACTAATCTAGGAACTCCTCGTTCCTGCTCGGCGTTCTTGTTGACATAGAAAGCTGTACAGCTCCATGGGGACTTAGAATTTCTAATGAGTCCTTTTTGTAAAAGAGAGTCAATCTCCTTTTTGCACAAATCAAGGTATTCCTTGTTCATTTGTGCGGGTCTAGCTTTAGTAGGGATCTGACTTTCATTAAAGTCGTCTAGGTAGGGTAAAGTTATGACATGCTGTTTCCTATTCCAGAAAGCATTTGGTAAGTCATTGCAGACCTCATTAACAAAATGTTGTTCTATGGCTTTAATCTGTTTCTTAACATCTTCTCTTTTGAGTTGTTCGCTTATATTAAACAATTCAACTTCCTCTTTGAGAAAACATAGTTGTTTCTCTTTGTTGAGGAGGATATCTTTCACCTCGTTTAACATCCTAGTATGGGGATCAGTAATAAATTCAAACAAGATTTTCTTGTCATTGATGATAGTAGTGATACCCTTTTGGTCCACATTTATAATAGGCATGATATCATGCAAAAAAGGTGTTCCTAGTATTACTCTGTGGGTCAAATTTTTGACTAGGATAAAAGGTGTTGGCAAACAAATACTTTGATTACAAATATATGCGTTGGAAAGCTTATATTTGACTTGAAGTTTATCTCCTCCAGCCTGTGTAAGGGCCTGTGAGGTTTTTGAAAAGTACTTTGTGGGAATAATCCCCTCTTGGATGCAGTTAAGATCTACTCCACTGTCTATAAGAGCGATTTCGTTTTCCAAAATAAAACTCTTGTTTATTACTAAAGTAATTTTCACAAACCACTTTTGAGAGGTTACTTGGTTTAAAAGAGATAAATAATTTGTACCACTTGTAGAGGTAATCCCTCCAGTTTTCTCAGGGTTTTCCAAAATAGGATTTTCTAACAGAGTTATTCTCTGTACCAGGATATCATTGTCCTTTCTGATCTGAGATATGTCGGATTTCAAGAGATTTATTTCTCTCTTTAGGTCCATAATGGAGACAGGTGTCTCCCTGATATTGGATTGTTTAAATCTAGACATGACCTCACTTATCTGGTAAGGTGCTTCTATGATTAAGGGAGATTCTCTTCGAGAATTCTCTCTAATCAATAGTTCTATCATCTTTCTCTTTAGACTATTATCTGAGATAGATTCTAGAGCCTTTAAGGCTTCATCTTGATCAGTAGTCAAAACATTTAGTCCATTCATTTCAACAATGGACTTCCAGTAATTCAAGTTATTACATTGACAATCATTGTTGTCCGAGGAAGAAGTGTCTGTAGAGGATTCATATATGATTCCTACATCTTCATTTGAAGATTCTGGTTCTGATTCAGAACTTATTAATAAAACTCTTTCTAATTGAGCTCTTAACTGGTCGTCCTTAATCTCGTTAAGGGCCTTTTTGGTCCAACACTGGTTGGCGTAGTGCCCAATCTTGCCGCACTTATGGCAGGATATATCAAGCCTTTTGGCCTTCCTTTTCCCTTTGGTTTGAAAAGGTTTTTCTCTGTTTTTATTTTTATTAAAAAACTTCCTTTTATTATTCCTTTTATAAGGAGGTTTATAAGAATTTTTTGTATTATCCTTATGATACTTGTGGGGTTTTCCTCTCCCAACCTTCTTATTTTTATTAATTCCTGGGGGTTTTTCTATATCAAAAGCGAATTGCTCACAAAACTCACCCAATTGGTGTTTTTCAGAAAGCTTTTGTTTCTTTAACTGGTTCTTTAGTTTTATGTCATTGCATAAAGCTAACCCTTCGTTGATACAACCACTAATAATTTGACCATAGGTCAAGTCAGCATAATTGATATTTATGCCATCATTTTTATTTCTCAAAGATTGTCTTACTTTTTCAGCAAAAAGATGTGGCAAACCGTCCACGAATTTGGATTTCCAGTGAGTAGAGTTTGGGTTATTTAATTGGAAAACTCTGGAGAGAAAAGTATCTTTGTACCATCTAAAATGAGTTAGGGATGGACACCTTAAATTCTGGAGGAGAGTTTGTAATTTTTCTCCTATAGGTACATTAGTTCCTACAAAATGTTGCAGGATGGAGAGACATAGAGTATAGACTCCGTCTTCCTCCCCGGTCATAGTAGTCTCAGCACTATTGCTCTCTTCGAGCTTAACCTCTTTTTTATGAGAAAGAATATCTTTCTTTTGGACGCTTGTGAGATAGTGGTCCCACCAGCCTCTTAGTTGGCCAACAAAGCCAGTGGCTATGAAAGAAGCTATGGAACTATCAAGGTTCCCGTGTTGTTTGCAAACAGTAGAATACATAATCATTCTATGTATTGTATCTATGATTTGCTTATCATTTAAGCCATCAATATTCCATTCATAGATGGATTTTCCAGAATATGAATTCTGATAAGGTTCATTTTCCTCGAAGAGTAAATCTTGGGGAGAAGGTCTCTTATAATAATACTTCTCCAAGGATTTATTAGCATAAATAGGGTTAATATCATGGGAATTGCTAATATCATGGTTACTAAACATCTTAGTAAGCTCATCAATATTATTGATGTCTTCACTATCTTCAGATATTTCTGAAGTTCCTTCTGAGCTGTCTTTTTGAGACAAAACATTTAAACGAAGATCTTTAAGCTTTTGTTCAAGGATCTTAGTGAACTCTTTATTATTATTGTCCATTTTAAAGCCTTCTATGGATATAGGAGGTTGGACAAGAGGAGCATTGGTGATTATGGGTATATTTTCAGAAGATTTTTCTTTGTCTAATTTTTCCAAAATAATTTTTTGTTGGGCGATTTGTTTTTCAGCCAAATCCTTAAGACTTAACAAATCCTTTTCTAAGGAAACAAACTGGTCTCCTAAACAAATGAGAAAAGTATTAGTATAATTATGAGACCTGATAATGGTGTTTAGTTCTCTAATAGTGACTTGGTTCTGCTCTACCTTTTGTAAAGTAGCAAAAGCACTTGCTTCGGCATTCTGGCCAAGGTTTATTATTTGCTTTGGGGGGAATGGAGAAGTTATATTTTCTCCTTTAATGGTTTCCCAAGACCTCTCGTTTAACACAAGAACTTCGTTATTAATTTTATTAATAAAATAAGCTACAAACCATTTTACAAAAGGAACATAGTTCTGGGTTCTAGCTAGCTCATTATAATAGTCATCCTTAAACTTTCCAAGCTCAGGGGAGGAGAAATTTCTAAAATACCAGGCTCTAAATTGAGAATACCTCTCTTGCTGGAACTCACCATTTATGAGTTCCCTCATGCCACTTCCTGGGGAGAGATCCATCATATATGGAAACTCATGTCGGATTGAGTAGGGGATTGTCTACTCTGAGAACCTGTTCTCTGATAAATCCCATGTGGAATTTTATTTTCGTTAAGTCTTATGTGATCTACTGTTTCTATTTCTTCTCTTGCCTGAGAAGTAGAAACTCTATTTAGTTCACTGGGAGTTGTATAAAACTCACTGACCGAATGTCTGGCTGATAAGGTTCTAGGTATCCTAGCAATCCTTCTGGGATTAAACCTCACCTCTATGTCCCCTTCAGTATTCTGAATGATCTGGTCTATTTCTCTATTTAGGATAGGTTCAGGGTCTACTTCCTGTGGAAGGGACCAAGTTGTGGGAAAGTCTATCTCATCCCATTTGATTAACCTATTACTAGCCACGTTTGAGGTTAGTAGGTTTGTCTGGACTAGAGTTGTAGTCCCTGGAAAAGATATTTGCTTAGCCTTAGGGTTAAGCGTGTTTAAAACTTTGTAATAAACTCTATAGCATACTGCTACAATTTCACTTCCTGGTTTATAGTTATAACCATTAGTGTGAATAGTTAACTGAATAGCATCCAATAAATTTCTATCAGATAAAGATAAACTTAAATTGGGAGAAACATCAAAATAGACTGGTCCGTGACACAGGCTAGTCTCAATTAAAGCTGCTAGAGAAGGTTTAAAATCTTTACACCTTCCATCTCTAACATATGCCATGATACTGGAATTTAAACCTAACAGAGTTAAAGGTTTAAAAGCAATTTGAATTAATCCAATATGGATGAAATTGTAATCCTTAAAAGGAAGCAAATCTTTTTTGCTTATTAGATTGATTGTCTGAGTTTTTCCAGACACTTGTAAAGTTTGTTCGATTTGCTTAACGGCAAACCGAGACATAATATCAAACATACCAAATTTATAAATCTGTTTGGAAGGGACTGACGGAATTGTCCATCTGTTCAGTTGATCCAAATTCTTTGGATACTCAACCAATTCCTCATTTTTAATGGAGGAATCTTGATGATTATAATCATCTAGTTCCATAAGAGCAAGCAGAAGTTGGGCTAAAGTTGTTGTGGCTGGCCTTAGAACAGAATCAGATCCTTTATGAGTTAATTGGACTTATGAACTTATTACACTCTTAACATCTCATCTGTTATCTTTGCAAACAGCAAAGCTGTTTAACCATCAACCCGAAGGGATAGAAGGATTTCTCCTAAATCAAAAATATCAAATGTTTTTCAGCAAAAAAAATTTTCTTTCTGGCAAAAAACGTCTTAAACATCCCTTCCCTGGGAAAAATGACGATACACCCAAGAAAAACACTGGAAACATTTTCTGTACGATGTTCATATATATATGAGGTACCTGGCGTTGTTATACCGCAGTCTGGGCTTCGGTGAGTACTATTCCGAAGAACAGAGTACTCACCTATTCAGCATAGGCTGAGTCCCAAGTTGCTTGTTTCCAGCCTATATACCTCTAACATATGACGCACCCAAAACACAAAAAAGATGTTACTAGGATTATAAGTTCATACGAAGGATTAACTCATCCATGGCTCTGATACCATGCGAAGGCCTTAACCACATATATATATATATATATATAGGGGTCGAAACCAGGAGAGGGGGATTAAATTAAAGAGACAGAAGGGAAGTAGGTAGCATACGGGATGCAACAAATAAATAAATTAAACACAGATAAAACTCACGAGATAGTTTAGGAGGTAAAACCTTCCATGTACTATCTATGAGTTACTTAGATTGATTGAGATAGTTAAGAACTATCTATGATTTACAATATTGAAGATTGAAGAAGAGAAGAAGAAGATTACAAGAGCTCTGGCTTCTCACTAGAACTTAGGGAGAGAAGTAGAGAATTGTGTGTCGAAGTCTGTTCCTAATACAAGGCTAAGACATGATTAAATAGATTGAAAATTGAATAGTAACCGGTTACTAAACCGGCACTGTGCACTAAGTGACCTGCACTGTAGAGGATCCAAGAGTATCAGACTTGAACTGTGCAGCAACAGGGATAAGTACACGAGGTCAGAGCAAAAGGAGCCTTGGATTCCAAATGCCGGAAGATAGTGGGAGACAAGGGGTCCCCATGGATTGACCACATCGTTTTGTGGGAAAGCAAGAATCTTTGACAATGAAGACAAAGTAGTGGGAGGTACGTCCACTAAGACTTGCAGAGGAGAACCTTATCGTGTTCCTGCAAAAAGGAAACAACAGTGCTTTGTCGAAAAACAACAGAGCAAGTCGAAAGGTTAGATTTTTAATATGAACAGTTTTTCATGTCCATAAGGACACTACAATCACCATATTCAAGGGTGGTTCAACAGAGCTTGTCGAAAGACAGCAGAGCCTGTCGAAAGTTTAGATTTTGAGATTCGAACAGTTTTTTATGTCCATAAGGACACTACAATCACCATGTTCGAGGGTGGTTCAACAGAGCTTGTCGAAAGACAACAGAGCTTGTCGAAAGGTTTTGGATTTGAAATCTGACCAGTTTTTCATGTCCATAAGGACACTACAATCACCATGATCCAGGGTGGTTTTAAGCAGTTTTTCCCACAAAGAGTGGTACAGTTATCGTGCTTAAGGATAAATGTTTCCCTGTAAATATTCACGAGTGAGGTAATCAGGAAGAGAATTGTCAGAACCTTTAAGATATTCGATGTCGAAATCAAATATACTTAAAATTGCTTGCCATCTGGCAAAAATTTGTTTAGATGCAAGATTTTTAACATCCTTCTGCAAAATATCTTTTGCAGACTTGCAATCAATACGAACAAGAAATTTTTGATTTAAAAGATCAGATTGGAATTTTGAAATAGATAGCACAATAGCTAAAACTTCTTTTTTGATAGTGGAATAATTCTGCTGGGCAGGATTCCAATGTTTAGAAGTGAAAGCAATGACTTGTTCTTTACCAGAAATTTTCTGTTTTAAAATTCCGCCGTAACCAATATCAGAAGCATCAGTTTCGACAATTTTGAAGGCTTCAGGATTGGGTAGGTAAAGGCAGGGTAGCACTTTAACCTGGGCTTTGATTTGTATGACAATTTTGGTGTGATCATCCGTCCAAGGAGGAGGATCCTTTTTTAGACGATCATGAAGGGGTTTGATGAGATTACTTAGTTGTGGAAAGAAGTCTGAGACATAATTTAGACAACCAAGGAACCTTTGTAGTTGGGTTTTGTCAATAATTTGATTGGGGAATTTATCTGAGAACTCAATAGCCCTAGTGATAGGAGTAATAGTTCCGTGATGGATATTGTGACCCAAAAATCTGATTTTTGTTTGGAACAAATTGATTTTTGTTTTCGACACAGCAAGACCATTTTTCTTTATGATAGAAATAAAGGTATTGATATGCCTGACATGTTGGTCGAAAGATTGTGAAAAAATGAGCACATCATCAATATAGACAATGGCGAAATTTGCATAATCATTGAATATATCATTCATGATTCTCTGAAATTCAGAAGGAGCGTTTTTCAAGCCAAAAGGCATAACGTTCCATTCATATTGACCAAAAGGGACAGTGAAGGCAGTTTTGTATCTGTCCTTCTCTTTGATCTGGATTTGCCAAAATCCAGATTTCATGTCAAATTTTGAAAATATTTTTGCGTCATGAAGACGTTTGAGAAGGTCCTTTTTGTTAGGAATAGGATACCTAATCCAACAAAGAGCTTGGTTGAGAGGTTTGTAATTGATAACCAATCTGGGAGTTCCCCTTTCTATTTCTGCTTGTTTGTTAACATAAAAGGCAGAGCAAGACCAGGAACTCTTACTTTTGCGAATAAGACCTTTTTTCAGAAGATCATTTATTTCCTTCTGACAGACCAGGAGGAGATCTTGATTCATCTGGATAGGTCTAGCTTTGGTGGGAATTTGTCTTTCATGAAAATCCTTTTCATAAGGAAGTTCCACAACATGACGTTTTCTTTCCCAGAAAGCATTAGGAAGATCAGAACAAATAGTGGATTGTATTTGTTCTAAAAGACTCTTAATTTTGAATTGATTTTCTTTTTTGAGTAACTGGTGATCAATATTTCTAAAAGTAATTTCATCTTTCAAAAAGTTGATTTGATTTTCTTTGTAAGAAATTGGATTTAAGTTTCTAACAAAAGGTTTTCTTAAAAACTTAAATATGATTGGTTGTCCCAAATGCTGGGCTATGATACCTTCTTCAGTAATTTGAAAAGGAAAAAGTGATCTTATGAACGGAGTTCCTAAAATCACCTGATTTTTCAAACCTTTGACAAGAAGAAAAGAGGTATCAATTTTGAAATTGTTGTTTTCAATGATAGCTGAAGACAATTTGTAATTGATTCTTAACTTAGTACCATTCGCAGCACTAAGTTGTTCAGAGGTTTTTTCAAAGTATTTTGTTGGGATAAGACCCTCTAAAATACAATTTGAATCTGCTCCTGTGTCAAACAAGGCAACAGTTTCAAAAATAAAATCTTTGATAATAATTTTGACATTTATGTAAAATTTTTGAATTTTCACATAATTGATCAGCCCTAGGAAATCTGAATCTACTTCCTTATCAGAGTCAGGGACACTCGAAGAGGAACTGGTTTCATGATTATTCCAATGGTCAATAATGGACTGGTGATTGGCCTGTTTTTCTTTTAGTTTGTTGATCTCAACTTTTAAGTTGTTGATCTCAAACTGAAGATCTTGGATAGTAACAGGTTTGATGCTGGTTTTCTCTAACCTTTTGAAAGTATCCTTGAGGTTATACTTATTGGTTACTAAAGGGCTTTTGGGAGGTTTAGTCTCAAGAGTAGACTTAAGCTTCTTGAGATATTTTTCTCTTTCCTGGGGGTCAGGAATGGCATTTATGGCTTCTAGAAGAAGATCTTGTTCCTTGGTAAGAACATTGATGCTATTGGAGGAATCAGAATTAGATAAATCATCATTCTGAATTTGGTTTATTTTTTCAGAAGGTTGATCCGAGGATTCTTCTGAAGATTGGGCTAATAAATTGTTAATCTTGCTTTCAATGTCTGAACCAAGATTAAGGATTTTGAGTTTGTTTATAACTCTACAATTTCTACTAATATGGCCTGGTTTGCCACATTTGAAGCAGATGATGGGTTTTTTATCATTATTCTCATAATGATTTTTGATAAATTGACCAGTAACCTTTGGCCTAGGTTTCCTATCATGCCTTTCCTTATAATAGTCAGGCCTGGGTAAGGTGTTGATAGGTTTTGGTCTGGCTTTGGCCTTTTTGGTGCAAGGAAGGCCAAATTGTTCGCAGAAGGTTCCTAAGTCTTTGCGATTTTGAGCCTTTTCTCTGGATAATTGTTGCTGAATTTTGTCGTCTTGACAAATTTTTAAAGCAACTCTTTGGATGATAGCAATAAGCTGACCATAGCTTAATTGCTGATAGGGGATAATCCCATTGGGGTCCTGATTACGCAGTTTGTCTCTAACCTTATCACCTAAAGACTTAGGGAGACCTGCAAGGAATTTCTCCTTCCAGAAGGCTTGTTGGCTATCCTCTCTGGTATAGACTCTTGTAAGGAATGTGTCCTTATACCATCTAAAATCACCGAGGGTTTTGCACCTAAGATTAGATAACAGTTCTGCAGATCTATCCTTAATTAAGGAAGGGTCTCCTACAAAGTGTTGGGCAATGGTAAAGATCAAGGTGTTAACTTGATCAGGAATTTGAATCCCATTTTCAAGGATGGGTTCTCCGTTTGGTTCCCTTTTGATGGCAGTAAGGATAGATTGTTTATCCTCATCATTGAGGTAATTATCCCACCAACCTTTGAGCTGACCACAGAATCCTGCAATGAGGATTTCTACGATCATGTCATCTGAGCAGTTGTTGGAGGTTTCATAAGCAGTGGCAACCATAGTCATATTTTGGAGGATTTTGGTTATGCCATACTCATTTTCTCCATCAATGTTCCACTCATAAACATTGTTGGCACTGAAACTTTTGAAATTGGATTCCTTTTCTTCTAAGAGAAGGTCAGGAGCAGTGGCCCTAGGGTAATAAAGCTTGGTTTCCCTACGCCATTTGTTTTTAGGATTGTAAATGATTGGGCTGACTTTATTCCTAGGAGAGGCATCTTCTGAATCATCAGAAGAGGTCTCATTTATCATATTGATGCTTTTCCTAGGGGTATGAGGAGAAGGAGTATCAGGGATAGTTGTTTTGAGGAGAGTTAAATGTTCGTTGATTTTTTCCAGGATTTCATCACTGGTTTCATCAACCTCTCTTTTGATGTGACCTTCTTGCCTGAAGGCCTTTTTAAAGGTTTTGGATACCCTATAGGGATTGAATAGAGGTTTCTCTATCTTAGCAGAAGATGACTCAGTTTTAGGGGAGGCATCATTGTTTCTACTAGACTTGGAGTCTCCTAGAGCTTGGAGGTATTTGTTTGTATAGTTAGATTGTTCCATGAGATCTTTGATATCTCTGGCTGTTATGGGCTCATTGTCAGGTCTAGCTTTAAAGGGGGCAGCTAAGACAGGGGCAGATTGGTTTTGAATATTGAGGGTAAAAGGGCCTTTAGGAGGTAATTCAGACTGGACCTTTTGACCATCTTTTAGATGCCATACGGTGATGACATCCACGATTTTTCTTCCAATCATGTCATCCTGGAAGGGATAATTGATATTTTTCTTGATGGTATATGCATGAAACCAATCAAAAAAAGGAATATTGTATTTGACATTTTCAAGAAATTTATAGAATTTTTCCTGGACGGATTTTCTATTTTTCCCTTGATAATGTTTGAAGAACCATTCTCTATGAAGAGACCATTCTTCAGAATAAAATTCCCTTTTGAGGGAAATTTTATCTATGACAAAAGAAGTTTGATTGTTGATAAGATCTTTGCAAAGATCTTGATTGGTATGATCTTTACTAAGATCTTGATTGTTATTTTCAGAAAATTGATTTTCTAAAGAAGGCATGGTAATAAAAGACATGAGAGAGTGAGGAAAGCAGTATAAAAGTAACAGAGGTTTTTTCAGAAAATTTTGTATAATTCCTCACCCGTAAGCATCATTGCCTTCACTTGGGTTCATTAGAAATATAAATATTAAAATATGAACTAGTAACTACTTTCTAGATTATGCTGGGGATTTAAACATGTTTTGTTTAAAGATCATAACAAGGCCAAGTGCAGGATATTAAAACTTGGATAAAAGAATTATTTTCTAATTTATACTTCAGAGAGAAATCCTTTTACTCGGAAAACAACAAGTAAAGTAAATACTGAAATACATTTAATTTAAACCATTTAAATTATATTTTGAGTTTGATTCTGACATGCAAGTGATCAATAAACAAACTGTTTTCTATTTTACTTTCTTTCAAACACCAAGATGTTTCCAGAATACAACATCTCTCTGGGCGGCAAGGTAGCTGCTCTATCACTCGCGAGTCTTACGCATTCGTTATGCCGTTCGTCGTTAGCGAGATTTCCAAGTACCCTTTCAAAATCCTATAATGTCGAAAGCAAGTAGAACATGGTTTTGAAAATGTTATAGATGTTCTTGATCAAAAGCAGAGAATACGTTTTCAAAATATAACTCAGGGAAAGTCCAATTTAAACATATGACAACACACTTTAACAAACTGTTCTAGGAGACTCCAAGTCTAGTAGAAACAATGATGCCTCCCCTAAAACTGAGTCATCTTCTGCTATGATAGAGAAACCTCTATTCAATCCCTATAGGGTATCCAAAACCTTTAAAAAGGCCTTCAGGCAAGAAGGTCACATCAAAAGAGAGGTTGATGAAACCAGTGATGAAATCCTGGAAAAAATCAACGAACATTTAACTCTCCTCAAAACAACTATCCCTGATACTCCTTCTCCTCATACCCCTAGGAAAAGCATCAATATGATAAATGAGACCTCTTCTGATGATTCAGAAGATGCCTCTCCTAGGAATAAAGTCAGCCCAATCATTTACAATCCTAAAAACAAATGGCGTAGGGAAACCAAGCTTTATTACCCTAGGGCCACTGCTCCTGACCTTCTCTTAGAAGAAAAGGAATCCAATTTCAAAAGTTTCAGTGCCAACAATGTTTATGAGTGGAACATTGATGGAGAAAATGAGTATGGCATAACCAAAATCCTCCAACAACTGCTCAGATGACATGATCGTAGAAATCCTCATTGCAGGATTCTGTGGTCAGCTCAAAGGTTGGTGGGATAATTACCTCAATGATGAGGATAAACAATCTATCCTTACTGCCATCAAAAGGGAACCAAACGGAGAACCCATCCTTGAAAATGGGATTCAAATTCCTGATCAAGTTAACACCTTGATCTTTACCATTGCCCAACACTTTGTAGGAGACCCTTCCTTAATTAAGGATAGATCTGCAGAACTGTTATCTAATCTTAGGTGCAAAACCCTCGGTGATTTTAGATGGTATAAGGACACATTCCTTACAAGAGTCTATACCAGAGAGGATAGCCAACAAGCCTTCTGGAAGGAGAAATTCCTTGCAGGTCTCCCTAAGTCTTTAGGTGATAAGGTTAGAGACAAACTGCGTAATCAGGACCCCAATGGGATTATCCCCTATCAGCAATTAAGCTATGGTCAGCTTATTGCTATCATCCAAAGAGTTGCTTTAAAAATTTGTCAAGACGAAAAAATTCAGCAACAATTATCCAGAGAAAAGGCTCAAAATCGCAAAGACTTAGGAACCTTCTGCGAACAATTTGGCCTTCCTTGCACCAAAAAGGCCAAAGCCAGACCAAAACCTATCAACACCTTACCCAGGCCTGACTATTATAAGGAAAGGCATGATAGGAAACCTAGGCCAAAGGTTACTGGTCAATTTATCAAAAATCATTATGAGAATAATGATAAAAAACCCATCATCTGCTTCAAATGTGGCAAACCAGGCCATATTAGTAGAAATTGTAGAGTTATAAACAAACTCAAAATCCTTAATCTTGGTTCAGACATTGAAAGCAAGATTAACAATTTATTAGCCCAATCTTCAGAAGAATCCTCGGATCAACCTTCTGAAAAAATAAACCAAATTCAGAATGATGATTTATCTAATTCTGATTCCTCCAATAGCATCAATGTTCTTACCAAGGAACAAGATCTTCTTCTAGAAGCCATAAATGCCATTCCTGACCCCCAGGAAAGAGAAAAATATCTCAAGAAGCTTAAGTCTACTCTTGAGACTAAACCTCCCAAAAGCCCTTTAGTAACCAATAAGTATAACCTCAAGGATACTTTCAAAAGGTTAGAGAAAACCAGCATCAAACCTGTTACTATCCAAGATCTTCAGTTTGAGATCAACAACTTAAAAGTTGAGATCAACAAACTAAAAGAAAAACAGGCCAATCACCAGTCCATTATTGACCATTGGAATAATCATGAAACCAGTTCCTCTTCGAGTGTCCCTGACTCTGATAAGGAAGTAGATTCAGATTTCCTAGGGCTGATCAATTATGTGAAAATTCAAAAATTTTACATAAATGTCAAAATTATTATCAAAGATTTTATTTTTGAAACTGTTGCCTTGTTTGACACAGGAGCAGATTCAAATTGTATTTTAGAGGGTCTTATCCCAACAAAATACTTTGAAAAAACCTCTGAACAACTTAGTGCTGCGAATGGTACTAAGTTAAGAATCAATTACAAATTGTCTTCAGCTATCATTGAAAACAACAATTTCAAAATTGATACCTCTTTTCTTCTTGTCAAAGGTTTGAAAAATCAGGTGATTTTAGGAACTCCGTTCATAAGATCACTTTTTCCTTTTCAAATTACTGAAGAAGGTATCATAGCCCAGCATTTGGGACAACCAATCATATTTAAGTTTTTAAGAAAACCTTTTGTTAGAAACTTAAATCCAATTTCTTACAAAGAAAATCAAATCAACTTTTTGAAAGATGAAATTACTTTTAGAAATATTGATCACCAGTTACTCAAAAAAGAAAATCAATTCAAAATTAAGAGTCTTTTAGAACAAATACAATCCACTATTTGTTCTGATCTTCCTAATGCTTTCTGGGAAAGAAAACGTCATGTTGTGGAACTTCCTTATGAAAAGGATTTTCATGAAAGACAAATTCCCACCAAAGCTAGACCTATCCAGATGAATCAAGATCTCCTCCTGGTCTGTCAGAAGGAAATAAATGATCTTCTGAAAAAAGGTCTTATTCGCAAAAGTAAGAGTTCCTGGTCTTGCTCTGCCTTTTATGTTAACAAACAAGCAGAAATAGAAAGGGGAACTCCCAGATTGGTTATCAATTACAAACCTCTCAACCAAGCTCTTTGTTGGATTAGGTATCCTATTCCTAACAAAAAGGACCTTCTCAAACGTCTTCATGACGCAAAAATATTTTCAAAATTTGACATGAAATCTGGATTTTGGCAAATCCAGATCAAAGAGAAGGACAGATACAAAACTGCCTTCACTGTCCCTTTTGGTCAATATGAATGGAACGTTATGCCTTTTGGCTTGAAAAACGCTCCTTCTGAATTTCAGAGAATCATGAATGATATATTCAATGATTATGCAAATTTCGCCATTGTCTATATTGATGATGTGCTCATTTTTTCACAATCTTTCGACCAACATGTCAGGCATATCAATACCTTTATTTCTATCATAAAGAAAAATGGTCTTGCTGTGTCGAAAACAAAAATCAATTTGTTCCAAACAAAAATCAGATTTTTGGGTCACAATATCCATCACGGAACTATTACTCCTATCACTAGGGCTATTGAGTTCTCAGATAAATTCCCCAATCAAATTATTGACAAAACCCAACTACAAAGGTTCCTTGGTTGTCTAAATTATGTCTCAGACTTCTTTCCACAACTAAGTAATCTCATCAAACCCCTTCATGATCGTCTAAAAAAGGATCCTCCTCCTTGGACGGATGATCACACCAAAATTGTCATACAAATCAAAGCCCAGGTTAAAGTGCTACCCTGCCTTTACCTACCCAATCCTGAAGCCTTCAAAATTGTCGAAACTGATGCTTCTGATATTGGTTACGGCGGAATTTTAAAACAGAAAATTTCTGGTAAAGAACAAGTCATTGCTTTCACTTCTAAACATTGGAATCCTGCCCAGCAGAATTATTCCACTATCAAAAAAGAAGTTTTAGCTATTGTGCTATCTATTTCAAAATTCCAATCTGATCTTTTAAATCAAAAATTTCTTGTTCGTATTGATTGCAAGTCTGCAAAAGATATTTTGCAGAAGGATGTTAAAAATCTTGCATCTAAACAAATTTTTGCCAGATGGCAAGCAATTTTAAGTATATTTGATTTCGACATCGAATATCTTAAAGGTTCTGACAATTCTCTTCCTGATTACCTCACTCGTGAATATTTACAGGGAAACATTTATCCTTAAGCACGATAACTGTACCACTCTTTGTGGGAAAAACTGCTTAAAACCACCCTGGATCATGGTGATTGTAGTGTCCTTATGGACATGAAAAACTGGTCAGATTTCAAATCCAAAACCTTTCGACAAGCTCTGTTGTCTTTCGACAAGCTCTGTTGAACCACCCTCGAACATGGTGATTGTAGTGTCCTTATGGACATAAAAAACTGTTCGAATCTCAAAATCTAAACTTTCGACAGGCTCTGCTGTCTTTCGACAAGCTCTGTTGAACCACCCTTGAATATGGTGATTGTAGTGTCCTTATGGACATGAAAAACTGTTCATATTAAAAATCTAACCTTTCGACTTGCTCTGTTGTTTTTCGACAAAGCACTGTTGTTTCCTTTTTGCAGGAACACGATAAGGTTCTCCTCTGCAAGTCTTAGTGGACGTACCTCCCACTACTTTGTCTTCATTGTCAAAGATTCTTGCTTTCCCACAAAACGATGTGGTCAATCCATGGGGACCCCTTGTCTCCCACTATCTTCCGGCATTTGGAATCCAAGGCTCCTTTTGCTCTGACCTCGTGTACTTATCCCTGTTGCTGCACAGTTCAAGTCTGATACTCTTGGATCCTCTACAGTGCAGGTCACTTAGTGCACAGTGCCGGTTTAGTAACCGGTTACTATTCAATTTTCAATCTATTTAATCATGTCTTAGCCTTGTATTAGGAACAGACTTCGACACACAATTCTCTACTTCTCTCCCTAAGTTCTAGTGAGAAGCCAGAGCTCTTGTAATCTTCTTCTTCTCTTCTTCAATCTTCAATATTGTAAATCATAGATAGTTCTTAACTATCTCAATCAATCTAAGTAACTCATAGATAGTACATGGAAGGTTTTACCTCCTAAACTATCTCGTGAGTTTTATCTGTGTTTAATTTATTTATTTGTTGCATCCCGTATGCTACCTACTTCCCTTCTGTCTCTTTAATTTAATCCCCCTCTCCTGGTTCCGACCCCCTCTTGGTATCAGAGCCAGATGGTGGAAGTAGGAATGTAGATATTAACTTTGAACTGTTGGTTACTTATCTGGATTATGCTTTGCAGTTACTTATTTTGTTCTTAATCATATAAGTGCCTGTTATGGATATTAATTCAAAGTTAAAATATTTCTAAGTGTTACACTATTAGTATACTCCTTGACTATGGCTAGCCGAGTTCAGGCCAGTTTACTGGTGTATTTTCAAAGAATGTTCTGGGAGCCTCACAAACGTGGCCAATGTCTGTTGTGAGCAGTACCAGATGTCTGAGAAATCCCATAGTCAATCAGCTTACTATTTTATAACACATAAACATAAAAGGTGATTGAATAAGAAAATTATTCATCTGTGTTTATATTTTACAAAGATTCACTTTTGATCTTAAAACAGTTTGTTAAAGTGTGTTGTCATATGTTTAAATTGGACTTTCCCTGAGTTATATTTTGAAAACGTATTCTCTGCTTTTGATCAAGAACATCTATAACATTTTCAAAACCATGTTCTACTTGCTTTCGACATTATAGGATTTTGAAAGGGTACTTGGAAATCTCGCTAACGACGAACGGCATAACGAATGCGTAAGACTCGCGAGTGATAGAGCAGCTACCTTGCCGCCCAGAGAGATGTTGTATTCTGGAAACATCTTGGTGTTTGAAAGAAAGTAAAATAGAAAACAGTTTGTTTATTGATCACTTGCATGTCAGAATCAAACTCAAAATATAATTTAAATGGTTTAAATTAAATGTATTTCAGTATTTACTTTACTTGTTGTTTTCCGAGTAAAAGGATTTCTCTCTGAAGTATAAATTAGAAAATAATTCTTTTATCCAAGTTTTAATATCCTGCACTTGGCCTTGTTATGATCTTTAAACAAAACATGTTTAAATCCCCAGCATAATCTAGAAAGTAGTTACTAGTTCATATTTTAATATTTATATTTCTAATGAACCCAAGTGAAGGCAATGATGCTTACGGGTGAGGAATTATACAAAATTTTCTGAAAAAACCTCTGTTACTTTTATACTGCTTTCCTCACTCTCTCATGTCTTTTATTACCATGCCTTCTTTAGAAAATCAATTTTCTGAAAATAACAATCAAGATCTTAGTAAAGATCATACCAATCAAGATCTTTGCAAAGATCTTATCAACAATCAAACTTCTTTTGTCATAGATAAAATTTCCCTCAAAAGGGAATTTTATTCTGAAGAATGGTCTCTTCATAGAGAATGGTTCTTCAAACATTATCAAGGGAAAAATAGAAAATCCGTCCAGGAAAAATTCTATAAATTTCTTGAAAATGTCAAATACAATATTCCTTTTTTTGATTGGTTTCATGCATATACCATCAAGAAAAATATCAATTATCCCTTCCAGGATGACATGATTGGAAGAAAAATCGTGGATGTCATCACCGTATGGCATCTAAAAGATGGTCAAAAGGTCCAGTCTGAATTACCTCCTAAAGGCCCTTTTACCCTCAATATTCAAAACCAATCTGCCCCTGTCTTAGCTGCCCCCTTTAAAGCTAGACCTGACAATGAGCCCATAACAGCCAGAGATATCAAAGATCTCATGGAACAATCTAACTATACAAACAAATACCTCCAAGCTCTAGGAGACTCCAAGTCTAGTAGAAACAATGATGCCTCCCCTAAAACTGAGTCATCTTCTGCTATGATAGAGAAACCTCTATTCAATCCCTATAGGGTATCCAAAACCTTTAAAAAGGCCTTCAGGCAAGAAGGTCACATCAAAAGAGAGGTTGATGAAACCAGTGATGAAATCCTGGAAAAAATCAACGAACATTTAACTCTCCTCAAAACAACTATCCCTGATACTCCTTCTCCTCATACCCCTAGGAAAAGCATCAATATGATAAATGAGACCTCTTCTGATGATTCAGAAGATGCCTCTCCTAGGAATAAAGTCAGCCCAATCATTTACAATCCTAAAAAATGGCGTAGGGAAACCAAGCTTTATTACCCTAGGGCCACTGCTCCTGACCTTCTCTTAGAAGAAAAGGAATCCAATTTCAAAAGTTTCAGTGCCAACAATGTTTATGAGTGGAACATTGATGGAGAAAATGAGTATGGCATAACCAAAATCCTCCAAAATATGACTATGGTTGCCACTGCTTATGAAACCTCCAACAACTGCTCAGATGACATGATCGTAGAAATCCTCATTGCAGGATTCTGTGGTCAGCTCAAAGGTTGGTGGGATAATTACCTCAATGATGAGGATAAACAATCTATCCTTACTGCCATCAAAAGGGAACCAAACGGAGAACCCATCCTTGAAAATGGGATTCAAATTCCTGATCAAGTTAACACCTTGATCTTTACCATTGCCCAACACTTTGTAGGAGACCCTTCCTTAATTAAGGATAGATCTGCAGAACTGTTATCTAATCTTAGGTGCAAAACCCTCGGTGATTTTAGATGGTATAAGGACACATTCCTTACAAGAGTCTATACCAGAGAGGATAGCCAACAAGCCTTCTGGAAGGAGAAATTCCTTGCAGGTCTCCCTAAGTCTTTAGGTGATAAGGTTAGAGACAAACTGCGTAATCAGGACCCCAATGGGATTATCCCCTATCAGCAATTAAGCTATGGTCAGCTTATTGCTATCATCCAAAGAGTTGCTTTAAAAATTTGTCAAGACGACAAAATTCAGCAACAATTATCCAGAGAAAAGGCTCAAAATCGCAAAGACTTAGGAACCTTCTGCGAACAATTTGGCCTTCCTTGCACCAAAAAGGCCAAAGCCAGACCAAAACCTATCAACACCTTACCCAGGCCTGACTATTATAAGGAAAGGCATGATAGGAAACCTAGGCCAAATGTTACTGGTCAATTTATCAAAAATCATTATGAGAATAATGATAAAAAACCCATCATCTGCTTCAAATGTGGCAAACCAGGCCATATTAGTAGAAATTGTAGAGTTATAAACAAACTCAAAATCCTTAATCTTGGTTCAGACATTGAAAGCAAGATTAACAATTTATTAGCCCAATCTTCAGAAGAATCCTCGGATCAACCTTCTGAAAAAATAAACCAAATTCAGAATGATGATTTATCTAATTCTGATTCCTCCAATAGCATCAATGTTCTTACCAAGGAACAAGATCTTCTTCTAGAAGCCATAAATGCCATTCCTGACCCCCAGGAAAGAGAAAAATATCTCAAGAAGCTTAAGTCTACTCTTGAGACTAAACCTCCCAAAAGCCCTTTAGTAACCAATAAGTATAACCTCAAGGATACTTTCAAAAGGTTAGAGAAAACCAGCATCAAACCTGTTACTATCCAAGATCTTCAGTTTGAGATCAACAACTTAAAAGTTGAGATCAACAAACTAAAAGAAAAACAGGCCAATCACCAGTCCATTATTGACCATTGGAATAATCATGAAACCAGTTCCTCTTCGAGTGTCCCTGACTCTGATAAGGAAGTAGATTCAGATTTCCTAGGGCTGATCAATTATGTGAAAATTCAAAAATTTTACATAAATGTCAAAATTATTATCAAAGATTTTATTTTTGAAACTGTTGCCTTGTTTGACACAGGAGCAGATTCAAATTGTATTTTAGAGGGTCTTATCCCAACAAAATACTTTGAAAAAACCTCTGAACAACTTAGTGCTGCGAATGGTACTAAGTTAAGAATCAATTACAAATTGTCTTCAGCTATCATTGAAAACAACAATTTCAAAATTGATACCTCTTTTCTTCTTGTCAAAGGTTTGAAAAATCAGGTGATTTTAGGAACTCCGTTCATAAGATCACTTTTTCCTTTTCAAATTACTGAAGAAGGTATCATAGCCCAGCATTTGGGACAACCAATCATATTTAAGTTTTTAAGAAAACCTTTTGTTAGAAACTTAAATCCAATTTCTTACAAAGAAAATCAAATCAACTTTTTGAAAGATGAAATTACTTTTAGAAATATTGATCACCAGTTACTCAAAAAAGAAAATCAATTCAAAATTAAGAGTCTTTTAGAACAAATACAATCCACTATTTGTTCTGATCTTCCTAATGCTTTCTGGGAAAGAAAACGTCATGTTGTGGAACTTCCTTATGAAAAGGATTTTCATGAAAGACAAATTCCCACCAAAGCTAGACCTATCCAGATGAATCAAGATCTCCTCCTGGTCTGTCAGAAGGAAATAAATGATCTTCTGAAAAAAGGTCTTATTCGCAAAAGTAAGAGTTCCTGGTCTTGCTCTGCCTTTTATGTTAACAAACAAGCAGAAATAGAAAGGGGAACTCCCAGATTGGTTATCAATTACAAACCTCTCAACCAAGCTCTTTGTTGGATTAGGTATCCTATTCCTAACAAAAAGGACCTTCTCAAACGTCTTCATGACGCAAAAATATTTTCAAAATTTGACATGAAATCTGGATTTTGGCAAATCCAGATCAAAGAGAAGGACAGATACAAAACTGCCTTCACTGTCCCTTTTGGTCAATATGAATGGAACGTTATGCCTTTTGGCTTGAAAAACGCTCCTTCTGAATTTCAGAGAATCATGAATGATATATTCAATGATTATGCAAATTTCGCCATTGTCTATATTGATGATGTGCTCATTTTTTCACAATCTTTCGACCAACATGTCAGGCATATCAATACCTTTATTTCTATCATAAAGAAAAATGGTCTTGCTGTGTCGAAAACAAAAATCAATTTGTTCCAAACAAAAATCAGATTTTTGGGTCACAATATCCATCACGGAACTATTACTCCTATCACTAGGGCTATTGAGTTCTCAGATAAATTCCCCAATCAAATTATTGACAAAACCCAACTACAAAGGTTCCTTGGTTGTCTAAATTATGTCTCAGACTTCTTTCCACAACTAAGTAATCTCATCAAACCCCTTCATGATCGTCTAAAAAAGGATCCTCCTCCTTGGACGGATGATCACACCAAAATTGTCATACAAATCAAAGCCCAGGTTAAAGTGCTACCCTGCCTTTACCTACCCAATCCTGAAGCCTTCAAAATTGTCGAAACTGATGCTTCTGATATTGGTTACGGCGGAATTTTAAAACAGAAAATTTCTGGTAAAGAACAAGTCATTGCTTTCACTTCTAAACATTGGAATCCTGCCCAGCAGAATTATTCCACTATCAAAAAAGAAGTTTTAGCTATTGTGCTATCTATTTCAAAATTCCAATCTGATCTTTTAAATCAAAAATTTCTTGTTCGTATTGATTGCAAGTCTGCAAAAGATATTTTGCAGAAGGATGTTAAAAATCTTGCATCTAAACAAATTTTTGCCAGATGGCAAGCAATTTTAAGTATATTTGATTTCGACATCGAATATCTTAAAGGTTCTGACAATTCTCTTCCTGATTACCTCACTCGTGAATATTTACAGGGAAACATTTATCCTTAAGCACGATAACTGTACCACTCTTTGTGGGAAAAACTGCTTAAAACCACCCTGGATCATGGTGATTGTAGTGTCCTTATGGACATGAAAAACTGGTCAGATTTCAAATCCAAAACCTTTCGACAAGCTCTGTTGTCTTTCGACAAGCTCTGTTGAACCACCCTCGAACATGGTGATTGTAGTGTCCTTATGGACATAAAAAACTGTTCGAATCTCAAAATCTAAACTTTCGACAGGCTCTGCTGTCTTTCGACAAGCTCTGTTGAACCACCCTTGAATATGGTGATTGTAGTGTCCTTATGGACATGAAAAACTGTTCATATTAAAAATCTAACCTTTCGACTTGCTCTGTTGTTTTTCGACAAAGCACTGTTGTTTCCTTTTTGCAGGAACACGATAAGGTTCTCCTCTGCAAGTCTTAGTGGACGTACCTCCCACTACTTTGTCTTCATTGTCAAAGATTCTTGCTTTCCCACAAAACGATGTGGTCAATCCATGGGGACCCCTTGTCTCCCACTATCTTCCGGCATTTGGAATCCAAGGCTCCTTTTGCTCTGACCTCGTGTACTTATCCCTGTTGCTGCACAGTTCAAGTCTGATACTCTTGGATCCTCTACAGTGCAGGTCACTTAGTGCACAGTGCCGGTTTAGTAACCGGTTACTATTCAATTTTCAATCTATTTAATCATGTCTTAGCCTTGTATTAGGGACAGACTTCGACACACAATTCTCTACTTCTCTCCCTAAGTTCTAGTGAGAAGCCAGAGCTCTTGTAATCTTCTTCTTCTCTTCTTCAATCTTCAATATTGTAAATCATAGATAGTTCTTAACTATCTCAATCAATCTAAGTAACTCATAGATAGTACATGGAAGGTTTTACCTCCTAAACTATCTCGTGAGTTTTATCTGTGTTTAATTTATTTATTTGTTGCATCCCGTATGCTACCTACTTCCCTTCTGTCTCTTTAATTTAATCCCCCTCTCCTGGTTCCGACCCCCTCTTGGTATCAGAGGTAGAAGCTGCAAGAGCTGCAGAAATTCTAGCCTTTTGATTTAAAAATTTACAAGTTTCTGGGTCAGCAACTTGCAAAGCTTTTGGGTTGGTCTTAAACCAATTGGTCACACCCGCAGGAGATGCAGCAGAGGCATCAAAACGAGGCCACCATTTGATAGACCCTTGTTTGTAAAAAGACAACAAGGTCTTTGGGTGATGGAAATGCCCAGTTATATATATATATATATATATATATATATATATATATATATGCGTTCAAGATCCCCAGCTGCAATTGCCTGCTGCAGCATTATAACCGTTGTATTAATCGGTAGGCATCCTATAACTCAACAATAGTTAATAAATAAATAATTATATTATATTGCAATTTCATTCCGTAACTGCACCATCATTCACGCCCCAATTGCCACTCTCACTTAGTCACTTGAAATCACTAGACCAACACTTGTTCGGATAACGGTGTTCGCATGATGTTTATAATAACAAATAGCAGAATGTTATATAGACAAATTTTTCTAGACAAAAATAGCCAAAAACCAAATTACAATACCAATTCACCAAGTTTTTTAAACAAATAACCAACCTACTTTTTCACAGTTTTTAGTCAATGGCCTAGAAAACTGTGAAAAAGTAGGTTGGTTATTTGTTTAAAAAACTTGGTAAATTGGTATTATAATTTGGTTTTTGGCTATTTTTGTCTAGAAAAATTTGTCTATATAACATTACTCTAAGAAATATCATCTTAAAAAACACAAAGATCTTTCAAAATGCCACGTGAAAAAATGCGAACAACTTGGAAATAACTCAAATAGTTTTTGTGTGATGATCAGCCAAGTGTCATATGAAGCTATCTTTCCGATAATGTTTGTTTTAGAAAGCATTATTAGAAGCTTGAAGCGAATATAAAACACGAGAGAAAGTCTCACTCCTCATTTCTTCAGTCTCATTGTCACAAGCTCTAAATACCTAAAAAAAGATAAAGAGAGAATGTCATTCCTTTGATATCATAGTAGGAACCCTAAATATTTAATTTGATCGCATAGATCACAAAAATTCCCGGAGAACAACTCTCGGTGATAACTTATTTGCTTCTACCACCATGAACCAAAATTTATTTAGTGTGCATCCATATGGTAGACACCAGTCACACGTATAATTAGAGTTTTTTTAGAAACCTCTTTTCTTTTTTAGTTTTCTTCTGATAAATCTTTCTTGATGAAGCTTAAACCATAACACCATTTTTTTTACCTCTTGTTGGAAGAGAGTAATTGCGAGTTTGAGGTGTTCTCAACTTTTGTTCTTTTATTTAAAGAGTTACTAGATTAGTTATGTGATGAATTCCGTTTTAATTTAAAGTGTTATTATCACTAATAAAAGTGAAATTTGGGAAAATAAATTAGTGAAAAAATGTCATTAATTTAGTTTTTTATAGTGTATTTGATTTCTAGTTTACGGCTTTCTTCATAAGACCATTTATTTTGTTAAATTAACTTGCTTATTTCAAGTACTACTTAGAGCATATCCAACGCAAGGTGCATCAAGAGTAGCGTAATTTTAAGAACGTAACTTGCCCCCTGTTCACCGTTGGAGCAGTACATTCTGTTGGCAACGTGGCGGCGATACAGGTTCGGAAATAAGCAACTCGTTCGTAATGCTATTTATGCAGTTTTTTACCTTAAAAAACAACAAACAACCAGGGAAAAAAATGCAATCTCGCATTTTCAATTCCATTGCAAATAGAAAAACCAACACGCCTTTTTTTTACTGATCTTAGATACACAACGTTATACAAAAATAAAAACAAAAACTAAGTAGTACCAAAACCCATATTTGAAAGAATAGGGAAGATGAGAAATCTACAGCCGTAGCTAGCTTTGCTGACCATCAATGAGAGTAAAGGAGATGAGCAGCAAAGGACGAGAGTGAAAGAACGGAACTATGAAAGATGAGATGGTAAAGGAAATTTTAGTATCGAAACAATATATAGTTGTTGGAACAGTCCAGAACATATATATTTTTTCGGCTCTGTAAAAAAATTTAAGACTTGAGTGAGGTGGAAGAGTCTGGAATCAAATTGAAATAATTGAGTAAAAAAAATAGTGAGAAAAACGGCAAAAAAATATGAGATACTAGTGGGTTAATATGGTGGGACCCAAATTGAGTTTTTTAGAAAGTTTACCATTGGAGTAAAAATTGAGTTGGGTGCTTAAAACAAATGTGGCAGTGTGGAACCCACTTAAAAAACTCATTAAAGGTGCACCATTGAAGATGCTCTTATCTGATTTAGATAAGAGAGGTGAGGATTTAACAGTCTACAATAATTTTTTTTTGATAAGTCAAAGAAATTTGGTGATAGTGGGCACAACTCTTTTACAATTCATTTTATTAAAGATGAACAATGAGAAGGGTTATTACACCAACTCCCTTGCCTCAGTCCCCTCTCCATGGAAAACTCCGCCGTAGGACTACCATTAACTAATACTGATACTGAACCACAAAAAACACATGCTTTCATCCACAAAAAACATTTCTCATTGAACCCCATTCTTCTCAACATGTATTCCAAAAGATTCCAACTCACCGAGTCGTACACTTTTTCAAAATCCACCTTGAACAAGTGCATTGGCCACCTCTTCTTCTTAATTGCGTTAATCAATTCATTTGTCACTAGCACACTATCAAGAAATTGCCTTCCTTGTAAAAAGGTTGTTTGTGGTTGGGAAATTATTCCATGTAGCACACGCTTGAGCCCTGTAGCAAGAATCTTGGCAATTATTTTGTACATACACCCTATGAAAGATATTGGCTGGAAGTCGTTCAAACCTTGAGGGTTATTCGTTTTACCTATCAAGGCCACGAAGGATGACGTGAAAGCCTAGAGCAATTTTCTATTAGAGTGGAACTAAATCAATACCCCAAGAATCTCCTCTTTTGTAGTGTTCCAACATGTCTTAATGAAGGTGAAGTTGAACCCGTTCAGTCTCGGACTCTTATCACCCTTACAACTCCGCACCACTTCCTTTAACTCTTCCATTGAGAATTGATCCGTTAGCAATTCCGCCTCCTCCTCCAATATTTTCTTGAATTGCACTCCATCTAATGTCGGTCTAATTAACGACCCTTCCTTGAATTGGTTACTAAAGTGTCTCCTTACTTCTTTGATTTCCCCAACTCCACTTATCTACTTCTCCCCTACTACAATAGAATAATTGTCAAGGTTAGGACAATTTACACGACAAAGTATTTTTTTAGAGCATTATATGCCCGACGCCATGCAAGAAGCAAAGGAATAAAGTTAAAGTCATATCAAAGGATGAGAGTATCAATGAGCCCATCCCCATCATCATGAATGTCCTTCAACTTGAAAGGCAAACAAGTTCATCCAGGAACTAATTCGAGATTCAGAAACTTGATAGCAATAATCTATTGTGGCCTAATTGAGGTAATGAATGTGTTGTTGAAATCTCTATTTAACTACTTCAAGAGAAGTTTTTCTTGCTAAAAAATGATGAGGTGAGCTTGACAGAGTTTAGGACTTACATAATAAACCTCATTCCCTCCCATTCCCTAAATAACCAGTCCCCTTCCTACCTATTACATAACATCTCTCCCGACCTCTCCTACCTTCGGGTGTTTGGTTCCTTATATTATGCCACTACCCATGTTGCTCATCGAACCAAATTTCAACCTAGAGCCCGCAAATGTGTTCACATTGGCCATACCCTTGGTGTCAAAGGTTATCTCCTCTATGACTTGTACAACCATGAAATTTTTTACTCTAGACACATTTCCTTATATGAGAACATATTCCCTTTTGCCACCCCTCACTCTTCTACCCCGATCTTCAACCCAATTCCCTCATATTCCCCTTCAATACCCTTACCCAATGTTACTTACATTCTCTTACCTTCACCCTCTACACCCCAAATCGAACCACCATACACTAATCCTACCACAGATTCTACTTCCCCTTCACAAACTTCCTCTCCTCCTCCCCCCTCCCATGGCCTCACCTACTGCCCCTCTCCTACTATACCCCCTCCTCCCAGACAGTCTACTTGAACTCCTACTGCCCCCAGTTACCTTCAAGAATATCATTGTAACTCAATCCATTCAACTAATGCTGTCACTGCGTCCTCAGGTATTCCTTTTCCTATCTCTCATTTTTTGTCATATGATCATGTATCCCCCTCCCACAAAAATTTTGTTTCAGCTATCTCTAGCCTTGTTGGGCCCTCCTCATATGCTCAAGCTGTTAAGCATGATTGTTGGAAGGAAGCCATGAATAAAGAAATTCAGGCCTTATAGGAAAGCAACACATGGACTCTCACTCAACTACCTTCTGGTAAGAAACCTATTGGATGCAAATGGGTCTATAAGACAAAACTTAAAGCTGATGGCTCCCTTGAAAGGTATAACGTACGCCTTGTTGCAAAGGGCTTTACACAACTTGAAGGTGTTGACTACTCTGAAACCTTCTCTCCGATTGTTAAAATTACCAATGTGAGACTGGTATTGGCACATGCAGCAGCTTGCAATTGGGATTTACATCAGTTAGATGTTAATAATGCATTCCTTCATGGCGATTTGTATGAAGAGGTCTATATGCGGGTTCCTCAAGGGTTTGAAGCTTCTGCACCTTATCAAGTTTGCATACTTCACAAATCTCTCTATGGATTGAAACAGGCCAGTAGGCAATGGAATTTCCAATTGGTTTATCATCTCACCTCTCTTGGATTTGTACAATCCAAATCAGATTACTCTCTCGTGGCCAAAACCACTGGTTCACAAGTCACTGTGCTCCTCATATATGTTGATGACATTGTTCTCACAGGAAACAACTTAGCTGAAATCCAGTCAGTCAAGCTTTCTCTTGATGATATCTTTAGAATCAAAGATTTGGGGCTTCTGAAGTTTTTCCTTGGCTTAGAGGTAGCCCAGTCTACACAAGGCATCATCCTCTCAGAACGGAAATATGCCCTTGAACTTCTCGCCGATGCAGGCCTACTTGCTTGTAAACCGGTTTCTACTCCTATGGCCCTTGGCCTCAAGCTCTCTGCTACTTGTAGCACACTTTTGGACGACCCTTCTAATTACAGAAGAGTCATTGGTCTCTTGATATATCTCACTAACACCAGACCGAGCATCTGCTTTGCTTTTCATAAGCTTAGCCAATTCATCTCCGCTCCTCAGCCCATATGGATGCTGCTCTCCATGTCCTCAGGTACATTAAGGGGCAACCCGGTTCTGGTCTCTTCTTTACTGCTGACTCTGATTTGAAACTTAAAGGTTTTAGTGATTCGGACTGGGCCGCCTCTCCTGATACTAGACGTTCAGTCACAGGGTTTTGTATATTTCTTGGTACCTGTCTGATTTCATGGAAGTCCAAGAAGCAGAGCACGGTCTCCAAGTCCTCCTCCGAGGCTGAGTATCATCCCTTGCTTCCACTGCTTGTGAGATCCAGTGACTACTCTACCTGTTGACAGATTTACATGTTCCTCACACAGATTAAGTTACACTATATTGTGACAATTGGTCTGCCATTCAGATAGCTCAGAATCCCACGTTCCATGAGCGAACTAAACATATTGAGCTTGATTGTCACTTGGTTCGTGACAAGGTTCAAGCTGGCATCCTTCCTCTAATGCATATTCCCACCGTTGCCCAGATTGCCGACATCCACACCAAACCCTCCAGCCTGCCTCATTCCAGAATTTGTTATCCAAGCTGAACATGCAAAACATTTACAGTCCAGCTTGAGGGTGGGTGTTAGACTTATTATATTTATTCCCAGTTAGTTGTTAGACTTATTGAATTAGTTAGTCTTTTTATTGTATTTTAATCTTTCTAGTTTAGGGTAGTTTAGTCTTTTTTTTCTTACTTCTTTTGACTTGTATATAAACTTCCTAATGGGCAATTTATCGAGTTTGAATTCATTTTACCAAATTAACAACATAAATACCTAGTTATCTTCAGTAATCCTCCCGATAAGAGAAGTCTTCGCTGTTTTCATCAGCTGCATCGGCGGACTGGTCCTGTTGGGGTGGCTGCGACTCGGGTGGAGGTACTGACATCCCTACATGATTAAATACCATGTCTACCAATCGATGCTGTCGTGCAGCATCAGCCTCCAGCTTCCTCTCTCGCTCCTCGGCAGCAACTATCTCCGTTCATTGGGTCGATGATCCTAAGCTGCTCAGAGGACATGCTCGCGCTCATCGAAGTCTTGAAGTCAAACATACTGCCACCTTTGCTTACATTGTCATACATGTCTCCCGTCCCGTACAGACGACCCTTATATTTCTCTTCAAGGTGTCATACCACAATTACATCTTCAACTTCATCAGCTCATCTGAGTCGAGTGGCAGTATTATTTGAGACAATTGTCGCTGAAACTCCTCCTATTAAATTCACAAGTTAAAATTAGCCATTTGTGAAAAAAATATTTTCAATTTGAAATTATCTTAAAAAAAGAGATATACCCGAGCCAGTCGAGCGCGATCATCTACAAAATTGTCCGTACCCTTCATAATATGGGTGTAGCGATGGAGTTTGTAAATGGCAAATCATAATTAATTATAATGAGATAATGAAAATATAAGTTGAAGTATATACCGATCTTTCTGCGTGCTGCACCATAGAGATAGATCCCCTAGTGCGCATACTTCCTCCTTTCTCTAATGTCTTGTTCTTCTTATTCGGCGCACACGAGTTCAAGAATTTTGGAGTACTCCAGTATGCTCGTAGGTAATCATAGAATAGATCTCCTATCCAAGAAGGTCGGATCTCCTCCAAGCAGGCATCTCTGAGCATATCAGACAGTTGGTGAGTAGCTTTCTTATGAAAAAGCTTCTCAACGAGTACTTATATCAATTTTAACCACCATTTCTCCAACCTTACCACTCGTACGAGTATTAACATTGCAAATGAACTGAAAATGCTTATGAAAAAGCTTCTCAACGAGTACTAACATTGCAAATGAACCGAAAATCCCCCACCCCATAACTTCCCTCAACCCGAGATTCAGTGAATATCCCATGTCAATTGACAATCATTTACACCAAAAGCACAACACAAAACTCAGAATTGGATTATAATCATCCAAATGTCAACCCAAATACTAATTGTTTGAATAAACTATTCACTGAAACACCATGAGAAACAAGATATCAAAATGGCAGCTTAAACAAAATTCTGCCATCAAACTCAGCATATTTCATCAGATTTTAAAATACTGTATAGATGAAGAAGATTAGAAAAATTAGAGAAATTTAGGGTTTTAGGGTTTTCAAAGACAAAAAATCTGACCTTGAGAATAGAATAGAGCTAGAATAGAAGAACAATAGTTACCACAGATGAAGAAGTAGTAGAATGCCTGTATTCTGAGTTGGGTCGTACGATGGGTTCTGGGTTTTGGGTTGGAACACGCGAACAAAGTGGAAATGAGGAGAAGAAGGAACAGTGGTGACCAGCGACGCGAAGGTGAGAGTTGCGGTCGCCGGTGACGTCAAGGTGAGAGCGGTGGCTGAGAGTGGAGAGGGTTTAGGGTTAGAGTGAAAGTGATGGACTGATAGTGAGGGTCAATGAATCTATTTGTTTAGTTTTAAGTGAGAAACGGTTCCGAGGGATATTTATGCGTTTCCGACAAAAATGTCCCTCGGAAAGTAGCGAGGGATTTCAATTCCGTCGGAAAGTTGAGCGGGAAACGCCTTAAACACATAGCGATGAAATTATCCATCGAAAACGAACGTATTAGCGACCGAAAAAAATCCCTCGGAAGTATCTGGTAGGTAAATCAACATATTCTTGTAGTGAGTGTTTCAAAAGCCACAAGAACATTATCTAGGATATATCTATCCTCTACAATTGTCGATTGCTAGATTGAGATGCATTTCTTAATTAAGCAGGGGTTTCATACGATTTGTAAGCACTTTGGAGATGATCTTATATATGACATCACAAAAGGAAATTGGTCTAAGATCGTTCATGAACGACGGGTCATCCACTTTTAGAATCAAAACAATATTAGCTTTCTAGTTTTTTTTTTGACACGTTGGCTTTCTAGTTAAAAGTAGCTTTTTAGCTTTTAATGAGCTTATCTCTTTAATTTTTGTTGCAAAACAGACCCGATCTTTCTTGCAAAATAATTAGGTCATACTCATACTGTTTAATTTGTTGACTGGTCAGCACATTAAAACTTGTCTTAATTAGCCAATAATGCTTTAAATTTTTACCCTTTATGTTCCCATTTAAAACATTTTCTTCTCCAACCCCTCTCTTAATTAATTTACTTTTTTATTTGGATTGACTAATACTTAATTCTAACCCTAATGATTGACTAACTATTTAGAAGTATAGAAGTATACGTGAAAACTAAGTGAAAACATTTATTCACTAGTAGTACAAAACCAGGAAATAGCAGAATGCAGTAAAGGCATCTTTATTCTTTAGTAGCAACAACGGTGCCTCTAGCTAGGTCTATATTTATGTCATAACTCAAAAGGAAAAATACAGCTTAAGTTACCTATATATGGCGCCACATTAAATCAAACCTACAACTGTAATTTTCATAACTATCAAGTTTAACTGTGAAGTACTTTTTTTTCTTTTGACACAAACTGTGAAGTGCAGTTGCAAAATCAAAAGGAGTATATGCATGCTTCCCCTGCTGTAAAATCAGACACTTTTGCAGAAAAATTAATTGAAGAAATGAATGAATTAAAAATATGCAAGGCAAAGCAAGCTCCATCTTATTCGTACATGTATAAATATTATTTTAACCTCCAAAAATGTTTTATAGATAGATAGATAGAGAAGAGATATAAGAAGGAGCATAAGAAGGTTCAAAGTTCATATCATAGAAACTATCATTTATCCTTTAAAAAATTAACCACTAATATTTGCCTATAAAAAAATATAGAAATTAATATAAACGTTCTAATTTCCAACCCTCATCACCATCAAGTACACTTAGCCTAAGAAACTGCATGCTTTTTACAACTAAACAAACAGTTACCTAGCTATTCAAAGCTCGCACATAAAAATACTCCATGATTGAAGAGAGATTACACTTACAAAAGGATTTAGAAAGGCACTATAGATATATTTATATATATAAAATAAAAATATAATTTGTAACAATTAATTCATCATACAAACTTTATAACAATTAAGGTTGCACTAAGCTTTGCAGTAATCAATCCGGCATATTGAATATTTTGGTAAGAGCCTGCAGTGCATTGAGTTGCAACCTCAACTTCAAGATGTGCTCCGTCGTCCGGAGAAAAAGTCGGTCCGGCGTCAACCTGTCGCCGCCCGGAATTAGCTTTTGCAATTTCTTCATCTTCCTCCCTACACTCCCCTGCCTTCTCCTTCTCCTCCACTTCACCTTAGCTAAATCTTTGCAACCCATCAACAAAACTATTTCTTCAAAAATAATAATATGTACTTCTTCACCAAATTATAACAAAATTAATTAAAATTATAATACAAAATGTGCCTGCAAAGAGAAAATAAAATAAGATGTCAAAGGTTGAAAGTATGAGAGAGGAAGAGAAAAATAAAGAAGAGAGTTGATAGAGAATGAAGGAGGGCATGGAAATGGAAGGGCTATAAATGGTTGTAGAAAGAAAAAGGAAAAATGAATTAAAGAGTTGCAGAAACGGGCCATGTGAGCCGAGCCAAGCCAAGCGGAGATGTGAAGTTATGAGACTTTGAGTTTGGCGTATTATGGGCCAGTGGGCCCAGCCCATGTTTGGCCTAAAGCGGCCCACGCACGTGTCTGACAGCTTTCAACTCAATCTTCTTCACTCACACGCACGCTTGCGCCAGCCTTTGGCCATCCATATTGGGTCCGTTTGGATAGAGCTTATTTTGAGCTTATGGAAAACAACTTATGCAAATAAATAAGCTTTTATGTATTATTCATAGGCTTGTCAATGTAGTATATGGAAAAACAACTTATGGAGATATAACTTTTGTTAGTGAGAACTTATGGGTTAACATGAAAACTTATTTATTTCCGTAAGTTATTTTCCATAAGCTCAAAAATAAGTTCATCCAAACGGGCCCATTGAATGTTTTTATGAACGGTTTATGTTGTGTACACGTGTCCTAGTAATCCTCGAATCCCGACAGTTGTTTGCTACTGTCACGGGATTTGATCAGTTGCGTCACGCACCATCGTAATTCAGAATCCAAGTCAGCAAATCATGCGGCCTAGGATTGTTCTTTGTTGGACCCCACGCGTGAAATTCGGCTTGCCACGTGCGGAATCACATGGTGTTGTTATTTCTGCCAGATGAGTGAGCTTTGTTCATTAATCATCAAATTATTTTATCAATTTTTTTCTTCATAACAAATAAATTTATTTAAAATGCAGGATTCAAATCCATTTATGAAGTTATCGTAATCTTGAGACCATGCTTCGTTGAATCAAATCTTGAAAGATTTTATCGTTGCAGAATTTTTTGTTGAAAATGTCATACATACGAATTATTTTCATATTATCTATATAAGGTTTATTATTTGTTTGATTATATTAATTACACTTATTTTATTCCTGCGTGCTTTTTAATTATTTTGTGACTTAAATATAGACAGGAAGAGATGTCGACTTAGATATGTATTTATGTTACAGAGTATGTCTTTGTTTATTTGATATTGGAATGGAGCCTATAGCTAGCTAGTGGATAACTTCAAATTGGCATAATTTAATTTAATCAAATAATTTGGCCGGCAAAATTGGATGGTTTTTTTGATTTTTTTTTGGGTGAATGTAACATATTTTTTTGGATAATCAGCGTTTTTTGATTAGCTAGTCTATTTTATTTTATTTGACTGAACCTAGTCTATTTTAGACTTTAAGTTTTTAAAATAAATATTTAATGGACAATATTTTTAGATAAGCGGAAATTCATTAGCGGAGCACCAGGGGTGCTCAAACCCAAACAATACAAAGGGTTACATATTGTTTAGGTACTCTAGTGGATTAGACCGTAATACACGAATTTGGATTACCCGCCCCCCTCTATAGATCAACCAACTCCAAGAACAACTCTTGATGCGAATAATAAAGGCGTCAATATTAGCATCCTCATTTTGAAACTCGGCACCTTTCCTAGATAACCAAATGCGCCAACAAGTTGTAAGCCAAATTAAATATTTAGTCCATTTTGCCTTCTTTCCTTTGCAAAGCTTTCCAAACCAACGAAAATGATCTTGAATGGATAACGAACCAATATACTACACACCCAACCATGAACAAAAAACGGACCAAACTCGAGTAGCAAAAGTGCAGTCAATGAACAAATATTGAGCCTCCTTGGTTTGCAAAGAACACACGGCACACACAGCAGCATCCTCGGTGATCAAAACGTGTCGATGAAAAAGAAGACCGCGAGTTGGCAATGAATTTGTTAACAATCGCCACCCGAATATAGTAACCTTTGACGGCGTAACAGAGTTCCAAAGCTTGTCTAGCAGCTTATGCAAGTCTCGATTCCGATCCAAAATTTGTGGCGAAGAAGACAACATCAAGTAACATGACTTTACGGAAAAATTCTTCGATTTATCTTGCAACCAAATCCACGAATCTTTCTTGCTGCCATCGGGTCTCACATCCTGCAGAATTAAGGACAGTTGTTGTTCCTCTTCGCTGTTTTTGTGGTTGCCGGAAACACGCCAAAAATCCAACCAACTCCAAGCTCCATTGTTCCATACCCCAACTGCTGCAACCCGCAAGGACTTGTCTTCGCACCCTGCATAAATATTAGAAAACACCTGCGATAACGGGGCGTGTCCTAACCATCGATCATTCCAAAAATTAATAGAGACACCATCAATCAAGCCACGCCTAATGGCTGACCCGAACCATCCTGTACCACCTTGGGAATCTATAGCAATTAAATCGCGCCACCAAATTAGGCTATTAGCACTAAGAGCTCTGTCAGCCATCCCATGAATAATAGTGGTAGCCAAGTCTCCGTATCTATACAATAAAAGCTCTCTCCAAACTACATTCTCCTCAGTCAACATTCTCCACTTCCATTTGACTAATAAAGCCATATTAAACAACTCTAAAAATTTTATGGCAAGCCCTCCCTCCGACTTGGGTTTGCAAATTTTGTCCAACACCACCCAATACATGCCTCTATCCCCGTCATTAATGCCCCAAAGAAAATCTTTTTGAATCTTGATCATAGCCTTGATAGTCGCTTTAGGTGCTTTGAAAAAAAAAGAAGAAGTATAAAGGAATACTATTTAGCACTGAGTTAAAGTTACCAGTCCTCCACATGGCACATGGCAAGCCTTTTGCGCAAATTATCAAGAACCGGCTTCCAAGTGGCAACTCTCCTTGGATTTGCCTCAACCGGAATCCCCAAAAATTTGAACGGGATGGACTCCGTCCTACAATGTAAAAAAGTAGTTGCTGCCTCTAAAAAAGCCTCGGAAATATTAATGCCAATGATCTTACTTTTATGAAAATTCACCTTCAATCCCGACACCAACTCAAGGCTCCTAAGGATGGTCTTGATGCTCCACAAATTTTCTCACGTTGCCTTCCCCATAAATATCATATCATCAGCAAATTGCATAATGGGGAACCTCAAATTGGCGTTAATGGAATAACTATGAAAGTGCCATTCTCCACCGCTTTTGCAACCAAAGCAGATAGACCTTTCGCAACAATTAAGAACAAAAAAGGGGAAAGAGGATCCCCCGTCTCAGCCCTCTATGAACCTTAAAATTCTGTGTTGGACTACCATTGACCAAGACTGACATGGTACTTGAGCAAATGCACGCCTCAATCCATCTAATCCATCTACATGGAAAACCCATCCTCCTCAACGTATACAACAAAAAGTCCCAAGAGATAGAATCGTACGCCTTCTCAAAATCAACCTTGAACAAAATGCATTCATCTTTAGTTCTCTTCGCATAATCCACAATTTCATTCACAACAACCACCCCATCCAAAATCTGTCGACCCCCCAAGAAAACTGACTGACATTTAGAAATAATACTAGGGAGCACCCTCTTAATCCTTCTCGCCAAAACCTTAGCCAAGATCTTGTACAAGTAACCAATCAAGCATATAGGTCTGAATTCCTTCAAACCTTGAGGATTTGCATTCTTCGGAATAAGAGCAATGAAAGAACCTGAAATAGCTTTTGGAAGAGAGGCCTTACCATGAAACTCATTAAAGAACTCCATCACGTCATCCTTCAACATCTCCCAATATTGCTTGATAAATTTGAAATTAAATCCATCCGCCCCCAGGCTTTGGTCACCATCACAATTCCACACTTCCTTTCTAATCTCCTCCTCTGAAAATGGTTTAATCAAGAGATCCACATCCGAAGCGTCAACTTGTTTAAACGTTAACCCATCAAGATTAGGGCGTGCATAACAAGATTCGGAAAATAACTCCTCAAAATGATTTTTGACCCCAAGCTTTACCACTTCAACTTCTTCAATCCGATCCCCATTAGCATCTACCAACACCACATTACACCTCCTTCTTCGAAATTTCATCAACGAATGGAAATACTTAGAATTCATGGCGCCCTCTTTAATCACCTAGCCCTAGACTTTTGATGTAACAAAGACTCTTTTAGATGTATCTATTTCCAAAAAGCAACAGAGACTTCCTTTCTATCCACTACAATCGCGTATCCCAACCATTACAAAGAGCCACATCCAGCGCGTTAATGTCTCTAACCAGTCTCTCAATGTTCAAATCCAGCCTCCCAAACACGTCTTTGTTCCAAATCCTCAACTTTTCTTTTAGCATCTTCAATTTTTCCTTCAAGATGAATGCCTTGCTACCAGAGACCTGAAAACCAGCCCAACACTCAAGAACAAAGGGCATAAAACCACTATGATCAAGCCACCCATTAAACATACGAAAAGGTTTCGGACCCCAATCCTTTACCGATCGGAGCAACCAAATTGGACAATTGTCTGAAATATCCCTATTCCCTATCCACTGACCGGAAATACCCCAAGACTCCATCAAGCCATCAGATAAAAGAAATCTATCTAACCTGCTCATAGAACACCCATCCACTAAACCATGAGAATTTTTTACCTGACACTAGAGCATCCACCACATCTAACTCTACAATGAAATTGTTGAAATCATTAATCTCCTAAGTTGAGCTCTCCCCCCTTCGCCCCTTCCTTTCCTCCAAACAAGTCACAACGTTAAAATCACCAACTATGAGGTGCATCCACCATACCCACCATCGCCGTGTCTCCTCCCTCTAGGTTAACGGGGGTTCGGTGACAGATGGTTCAGGATCTTGCTCTGGAGTTGTGTCCTCGGCTGGTTTTTGGGAACGCCTGTTCCAACGCCGTAACAACAGAGGCTGCGGGGATGGTCTGGGTATTCACATCTCTAGCCAAGGTGAGCATCTGGAGAGTTTCCTTCATCCTGTTGAAAGCCCTGGCCCTCTGTAGCCTCCTCTTCTTCGAGTGAGATTTGGAGGCCACCCTGGGTGTCGGCATCTCAATAGATGCCTGTGTCATCCATTGATCCTGCGGTACACCTGAAGGAGGCTTCAATGTTCTGGTGGCCCTCAGCTCTCGGTCATTGAGGACCGTAATGTCTACCGAAGTTGAACTTTGTGCCTCGGTGACTTGTGCCACCCTTCTTTCCTCTTTGGGGCTAGTTCCTTCACTTGTGGTTGGCGGGGTGGCCTGCTCAATGGAGTCATTGGCGGGCCTACCGTGCCCCCCAAGTGAGACGAGCTGGGGTCTTTCCCTCAAGTCCCTGGGCTCGGGCACATGTCTCTCAGGATTGAGTTTGGACAAGTGCAACTCCCTGAGCTCGTGAACAAGCCTCCTCGACTTAGGAAGTTTCTTCTGGGGCCTTTGAGGCTGACTCGGCGCCCCTATCTATAATTTTTGTTGTAACAGGGCCCTTCGTTCTGCAACTGTGGATCCCCTGGGTGGTGATCCCAAGTGATCGAACACAAACGTTTCCCTTTCTGGGGAAGTCTCCTTTTTAGGGACCCATACGTACTTCTTCTTTCCTTTCCCATGGTCGCTCATTGAGTAGGAGACCATATTGACATTCATGCTGGGGAAATGATCAGTGTCGACAATCATCTCTGACGCCCCCTTGTCGGCCATTTTGAATATCCCTTTCCTGATGGCCTTTTGAATGACTCAGCGGAAGATAATACAATTAGAAGTGGCGTGATTGAAGGGATTATGCCACTGACAGTATTTTTTCCCCTTTATTTCTTCAGTAGGGGGAATCTTATGGCCGTCAAAGAGTTTGATCTGTTTGTCTTTGAGGAGGTAGTCAAAGATTTGGTCAGCCTTAGAGATGTCAAAAGAATATTCAACCCTTTCCTCATCCTTCTCTTTGCCTTTGGCGGGTGTAAGAGCTGGACAGAGGTAGGCTTTCCCCTTAACTATCTCGGCCACCAAGATGTCTGCCGCGTAATCAGCTAACTCATCATAGTCCGAATCCTCGGCTGCATCCACCACTGACACCAACTGTGGCTCTCGGCATCGGGTGGCTCTCTTTCTTTCTCTTTCTTGAACAAATTGTTCGACTTGAACTGCCCTGGAATCCAAGCCACTGAGGTCATTGCAAGCTTGTCCCACAAGTTTTTCCTTCAATTGGGGGTGCATTCCAGGGATGGCTATGGAAGTAAGTTGGGATTCTGGGAAATGTACAGAACACTTTCTGGCCATCTTTCTGAATCTCTCAATGAAGTCGGTCATTGCCTCGTCCACCTTCTGCCGCAAATTCATGAGATCGGCTGCGGCTAGTAGAATCTGTCATGGAAGCACCTTTCCATGTCTGCCCAAGTCTGTATAGAATCAGGCGGGAGAGAGGAGTACCACGAGAAGGCAGTCCCTATCAAAGAGAGAGGGAACAACTGCAACTTGTGATACTCATTCTGGTAGACTTGCCATCGTCCCCGGAAAACGTGGCAAAATCAGGGGTTTTCAATTCTCTGGGCAGAGGCACCAATCAATCCACCCACTCGGGGAAAGGCTTCCTGTACACTGGACGGTCGAGCGGTTTCAACTAAACACCGAAGAACTTCTTGGTGGTGTCAGCGATGATGTTAGGGTCCTAGAGTTGGGGCCCCGAGGGTCTTTCAGGTGGAGGCGTTGGTCGCCACAATGTATCTGGGGGACCCTGCGCCCCTGGCTGTAGTGGTACCTGAGGTGGAGCGTCTGTCTATGGCTGCCCAAGTACTACTTGGGCCAAGTTAACAAGGCCGGTTCCTAGTACAGATGCCTGCGCCCCTCAGAGAGGTGGAATTTGGTTCTGTGGCTGCTCAACCGGAGAGACATTCATCGGTGTTTATATATAGGAACCCGTCGGGTAGGTACTAAGTGCTCCGGGGTACGGCTGACTAGGAGGTAGGTTTGTCGAGCCAGGTGAGTTCTGGACCCATGGCTGCTGACTCGGGCAATACCCACTATTCCTGTCATTCCCTGATTCCGGGGTGAAGGCTTGCCCCCTACGTAAGTTGGGTAGCTAGCCGCGATAGAGCACCCATATGATGATCCTTGCGGCAGACCTACCAGGCCTGCTGCCTCGGGCGGCCTTCTGGCCAATTGCACTTGTCCCTGCTGAAGAGAAGCCGTATTAGTGACATTCACCAAAAACTGCCCCCTAGTGTTGGCAGTGGCAAAAGTACCAAGCTGAGGAATTACAGGGTTAGGATTTACCTGATGAGAGTACGCCTGCCGAGTCCCAGTCATGCTTCCACTCGGTGGACACTGATGCATGCCTCCCATAGGGTTATAAGAGGATGCCTGCTGAGGTCCAACAGGGTTGGTGTATGGCGGGGCCTGATGCGGTCATCCCATAGAAGAAGGTTGTCCTCCCTGTGATTGGTCGGAGACAACGTAGTTCATGGTGCTACTGGCTCGCACAGCACGTCTTTGCTCCACTTCCTTGGCTTGTTGCACTTCATTGTGCACCATAGGTTTAACTATGTCAGCCAATTGGTAGGACAATTGATACATGATGTCCTGTATCCCCATGTCGATTTGTTGCCGAATAAACGACGTGGTCATGACCTTAGGTTCCTCATAATATTGAGGAGAACCGTCGCTAGACTCAGCATTAATCACCAGGGGAGTTGTCTCTGAAACACTTACTGGCTCAGTGTTCTTCGTTTTCGGCGCAGTTACCTTTTTTGATGCCGACGGTGGCTCCATACTTAGGTTTTTGCCATAGCGTAGGTGCATACGCCAACTGTAATCTAGTCCAGGCGAATCAAACGGAGGCGTTCACTCACCTTTTCTTGTCCCACTAGGCGTGCCAATTGTTGTTGTCGTCAAACTCTTAGGTCCTGGCCGTGGGGTCGGCCAGAGGTTTGGACAGTCTTTGATTCCTCGTTTCTTCAAGCAATTGCATTGAGGAGGGAACTCTGCTCCTCAACTATGGGTTTCCTGACTCCTCTAGAAAGGGTCAGGCAAGGTGAGAAGGGACGCGAGTGTTGGATTATACTATGGCTAATGCACAAAGTAAAAGAAAGAAAAAAATGCGATAAAGGAAGATAAATTGAAATAAACGTAGAGTTTGATTGCTTGGATGTGTATCTGTATAATTAATCTATTGCTATATATATACACAGGCCCTTGTCGGCCACTATGCTAGCCAACCTTTGCCTGTCGATGAATTGATCTAAGATCAACGGCTCTCATTGGTTCCTAGGCCCTCAACAAGGTGGAATAACTGTCCATGTTCCCACTAGCACGGTTAGTGGGATAAGTGCTCGTTGCCCCGTGTTTTCCGGCCTCGCTCTTCCGCTTGAACTTCAACCGCTCCCATGTTCTATCTTCGTGCCGTGTCTTGCCTTCCAAGCAACGCCTGCCTTGCCTCGGCCATTCGGTGGCTCGGTCGCACTAGCCCCTTTAGGTAATCGCTTAGGCACCCAAGCCACCTGGGCCTTGGCACTCTATAGGCTGGGGTTGTCACTTTCCCTCGGCTTAGCTCATTGGTCCTCGAGCGTAACTCTCCCTCGGGGAGCTTCTGTTGTTTAATGTGCCCCGAGGACCTCTCTTGACTTCACTCTGTCTGGCAAATCCCCTTTTTTCAACTTGTCGTATGGTTTGCCTTCACACTAACATTCCTCTTTTCTCCTCTTAGCCCTCAGCCCATGACTTAATTATTTTTGGGTGTTAACAGCTGATCTATACAACCAACTCTTCTCAAAACATCGGAGTGCATGGGTTGCTGAACTCCCCACACCACAACGATTCAAGTCTATACACCTTCAGAGGGGTCCACTTACCTTCAGAGGGGTCCACTTAAACGACACACTCTTATGATTAGTTGTTCGCAAGAGTGAGCCATCAATTGGTTTACAGTTCTAAAGGTATAGTTTGACGTGAAATCTTAGACAACTGGATGCCAAATGACAAAGTGAGCCTCCAACCAAACCAAAATCTGTGTCGTTTTTCCGTTATAGCACGATCCTCAAGAACACTATCTTCTCGATGATGTGGTCTACCAGCTGGAATAACGGAGCTCCATGTCCAGAGACTTGAATGTCGTCACAGAGAACAAAGCCATCTTTAATACCTCGATCATCGATATTGGTTGGGTAACATCTATTGAATTTGAGAACCACAGATAATGGTCATCTTCTCGAATTACAAATATAATTGCAGCAACACACGTATACATATATGCACACAACTTAGGTAATCCCAACAACATAATATTAGCAATAGAACATAACATGTCACAGGAAAACATTAAAACAACAAACACAATAAGGTTGCACCATAAATCTCTATTTGTTAGAATATATGTCAATGGACATGATTCTGAAATATTCACACCACAACCATACCAATGAGCCAAATTAATAACACTAGCCATCAGGATTAATGTATGGTTATGATCGCCAAGTATAATAGTCTCCCAAGATTGCTTTAGTCATCCGATTTAATTATATATTGGTACCTCATGATTGCTTCAATATATTATTATTCTCCCCATTCCAATACCAATGGGATTCATGTCCAGCAGCTCGTCGGACTACTAGAAAAAGACACTGCCTTTTTCTCCCACCAAGAGAAGACGTTCGACATAATCTCGCTTAACATACAATAGCTCAACACTGGGCTCATCTGATCACCCATGTTAGCATCAATGCTTGCATGAAAATGCATAACAAACTGTTAATCATCACTATTAGAGCACCTGAATCCGAGTGTCCAAATTTTGTTTGGCTAAATTATAGTTTTAGTCCCCCTATTTTCACAAATTCAGACATTTGGTCCCCCTATTTTAAAACTCAGACATTTAGTCCCTCTATTTTAAAAAATTCAGTAAATTTAGTCCAAAGAGGGGTTTTTCAATTTTTTTGTTGAGTTGGCCTTGTACCAAAAAAATATCGATTTCTCCAGTTGTCTCGTTTTCGTTTCACTTTAACACGATCACTTGTGTAATAAATATTATAATGCAATCACATATACTTTTTTGATATTAAAGCAAGGTCGTCAGACTCGATAATCTACATAGACTCACTATTCCGACACTCATCAACTTGATCTCGGAAAAAGCATAAATACGTAGTCAGCGACTGAAACATTGATCGCCACATACTCTGATACAGACATATTCCCCTAGAATAGTTTCAGGAATTCTTGCTCTTTCTCAGTTCTGACACTCTTAAGTAAATACTTATCCAAAAAGTTGTTGTGAAACACTTTCCACGTCACCTCACGATATTCAGCAGCCAACATCTGTTTCACTCCCCTCTTTCACCCTGACAATAGGTAGGATGAATAGCTGACCTTAGCCCAGTATTGACAATTGGTCACCTTAAAAGATCATATTAACCTCTAGTAGCCCGTTGACCGTCTCTGGATATGGTTCTTCGTGGAACTTCGACGAGTCAAGCTTAACTATTTTGTGCGAGGTCCATTGTCATTGTTGTTGTGGAGAGTGATTTATGATACTAAGCAAATTGTTTAGTATTTGTTACTAAAAGGGTAAAAGGGTCATTTACCTAAAAGTTACAAAAACACGGCGTTTTTTGGACTTTTTTTTTCACACACAAAAAAACTTCGTTCATTAACCACAGATTTGTACTACAATGGTTAGATGTGACTAACCAAAAATGTGCATAGCAATGGTTAGATGCCACTAACCACATATATGCATAACTGTGGTTAGATGCCAATGGTTAGATGCAACTAACCACAGATATGCATAACTGTAGTTAGATACCACTAACCATAGATTTGCATAACAATGGTTATAAGTGCACCAAAACCAGTTAGGAAACGAGTATGAAGAAGAAGGCAGAAGGAATGAACGGGGAAGAGGAGCGAAGGGGTGGTGATGACGATGCACCGACGACGACAACAGGAGGGGGATTGGTGGCGGAGATGCCACCCATTCGCGATGCAGAACCTCTCACTTTCGTTTTCGGAATGCGTGAAACGAGGAAGAGGAGTGAGGGGGGGGAGGCTCCGTGAAGGTTGCGTGAAACGATGTAGAACCTCTCACAACGCTGTAAAAGAGAAACCGACGACGGCAGAGGTGACGATGCGTGAAGCGAGGAAAAGGAGACGTCGTGAAACGATGCATGAAATAAGGATGTAACATGACAACAGCGCTGTTATTCATAATCCACTATTAGATCAAATTAGATTAATAAAAAAGGATCCAATAGCTGAAATTAATTTAGTAACAATAACTAAACAAATTGCTTAGTCTCGTAAACCTTTATCATTGTTGTGCATCTACTTGAGTCATGAGTTAAGACAAATACGACATCCATCGTACTATATAAATAGTAATAATCATTCTCTGGGTTCACTGTCATATATTTAGTCGTACGTGGGCTTCTTGAGTTGTTAATGCACATTACACAGCAATTGGGGTAAACTATAAAGTTGCAAAAGAATTTGGATGGAAAGCTCACGTGGCTTGTCGCCTAGACTTAACCTAGCTACTTCAGTGTTATACGTAGTAAATTGGTAGACTAAGTCCTGGACTGTATTTGCTTGCAGAAATCATTAATAACTTGACGGTATTTGCTTTGCCCGTGCATAATTAGCCTAGTTACACATAAATTACCTGCACCGGCATAAAAGCATATTGACCATTCATATAAGGAAAAACATTGCAAATCAAGAATAACTCTTACTATGTGAATACATCATTAATTTATAAAAGCAATGCATAACACACAAGACTTAGAATATTACTAAAGTTATTTTAATTGTATTATTTTTAAATTTTTTATTAATAGTGGTTGATAAATAATAGATGAGTTTAATATTAATTTGCAAGCTACAGTTACATAATCGTGTTTTAAATATGATGTAAATATTTCTACTAATGTTATGTGTCATATATAGTATAAGATATATAACATATATAGGGTTAAATATATTTGTGGTCCCTATAAGTTTTGAGTTATTTGTTTTAGTTCCTCAAAAAAATTGTTCCTACTTTGAGTCCCTATAAAATTTGCATTTTTTGATTTGGGATCTCATGACTTTTAATAACGCTTCTTCTTGACCTTTTATAAGCTCTATTAAAAGTTGCGAAACGCTATTTTAAGTCATGGACTAAAACCAAAAGAATAAAAAAATTTAGGGACCAAAAGTAGGAGAAATTTTATTGAGAGTAGTAGCAAAATATATAATGTGTATAATAGTAAAGAATGTTAAGAGTCTCACATCGGATGTGATATGACCAAAAAAAGAGTGTATAAGTGGGAAACATCCCTCATTCTAAAAGTTGATTATGTAGGGTTGAGGGTATCAAAGTCAATCTAAGATCCATTGGGCCACCCTCTATCGGACCATTCGTGTCACGCTCCAGTTGTGCAATCCTTGGGCGTGAGGAGGGTGTGCTAAGAATCCCACATCGGATGTGATATGGCTGAAAAAGAGTTTATAAGTGGGAGACATCCTTCACTCTACAAGCCAGTTTTGTAGGATTGAGTCAGGCCCAATCCAAATTCTAATATGCTATCAAAGTTAATCCAAGATCTGTTGGCCCACCTGCTATCAGAACACTCGGGTCACACTCTAGTTGTTCAGTCATGAGTGTGAAAAAAGTTTATAAGTCGGAGACATTCCTCCTCACTTTACATGTCACTTCTGTAAGGTTGAGTTAAACCCAACCTAAATTATAAGAAACAGACATGTACATAAATGTATGCAAGATATCAATTACTACTTGTTATATATACAAAGAAGGAGTGGTCCAATATGCTTGCAGTTGAGTGCATGTTCTGAAATGGTGAATCTTTTTATGTTCTCAGGACCGCTAAGGAACCTAAACAAGAGATGGAGTGTGATTGGATTTGGCAGCGTGTTCACCGGAAGGATGGCCAAGCTCATGGTGTATGTGGTCCATGCATTTGGTCCACGTAAATTGGGGTCAGTTTTTCTTCAAGTGTTGCCGGACTTCTAGGCCTTGTCTCCCTCGTGGCCATCAAATTATTAAGTTCTTTAGCAGCTGAATGCTTGTGCAAATTCACCACAGGGAAAAAGAAAAAATCGATATGATTGCCTTACATTATACATATTCATGGGTTGGAGTAGTACTTAGCTAGGTAGCTAGGTAGCTGCATTGTAACTATTTGTATGTATATATTTGGATGATATATAATTTTGATTGAGGGCCCTTTTATATGTTGAATCAATTGGTTGCATCTTGTACAATAGAAGAGACCATGTGGTTGCTAAGTCATTGATCATGACTATTCACGCGGCAGGAAATTATAAGTTATGATCATTTTCATTACTCCTTCATGAATATTGTTGATCATAAGTAGGGCATGACAACTATATAATTTTCCTTTGCTCAATTTTTAGTGTGTGATAAATGGTGAGTGCTATCATAATGTATCTGTATAATGTACTATATATTGTGGAGGTACTTTTTTTTTCCACTTTGGGTATTTTCCCTTTGAATTTTGGCCATTTGGAGATTTTATTGAGGCCCCCTTACAAATGTACAAGTTTGAGTACCCATTGTGCTCAGCTTAATAAAAATATTTGCTTATAAGAAAAAACTATCTTCTAAACTCTAGGGTTGAACGTAGGTACTTGGACTGAATTATTGTGAAATGGACACGCGTGATATTGATAAGGAGGAAACTATCGAAGGCCGTCTCTTGACTCAACTGCATTGGTTGCTCAAGTAATAAAGAGTATAAAGACAATATATATTTTTTTGGTTTGAACCATTGCTGGCTACCCACGGAGTGTCCCAACGCTTTCAACGAAAGACTAATCTCTGTTTCTGCTTTGGATCAAATTTCGCATTGGCCAACACCGAGTTTGTCCACTGCGGGAATCAAACCCAGGAGCACTGGGTCGACCCCCCGTGTCGTAGGGTAGATTAACCTACTTGGCCAACGATGTTGGTTAATAAAGACAATATATTGTTTCTACAAAAAAACAAAACTATATATTTATCTTTAATTATCTTTATCTATAAGCTAAAGATAAATGGATAATCGATACATGTTTAACAACAAAGAATTCATTTTTTTGGTTAAATATATTTTTTGGTTCCTATAAAATTTGAAAGTTTTAATTTTAGTCTATATACAAAATTTCACTCACTTTTTCTCCGAACATTTTCTCATAGCAGTATAAAATTGGTTATTATCATCATCCAAAAAAATTGATGTTATAAACAAGCTTTTGTCAATTGGTGGCCTCGATTCGATGCCACAATGGCGTCTCCAGAAAACGTAATTATTTGGTTCAAAAACAATCCAAAGTTCTTTTCTTGTGACTCTCGTCATGAAATTTTGGTGATAAGTTCAAGGATATTGCCTGTTACATACTCTTTATTTTGTTCATTATTAAACGATCGATGTATAACCTGTCACACTTGAGATACCCAACACCAACCAACCATAGACGTGTTGCTACACATTCTACGAAAACAGACAAGTGAAAAATAAGTGACTACGACCGGGATTCATTAGTTGCAAAATTTAAAAAACACAAGAATGATGGTGAGGAGAGGAAATCATATAAAGAAGCTCCCAACCAAAGATCAAAATTTTCGAGGGAATTGAACTTCTCCATAATTTACAACAATAACACGTGTTTTAATGTTCAATGTCACCTTCCTCAGAGTAGGAATGTAGGGCCGAAGGAGAGGGTCTCCTACTACGAGGGGGGATCATCAGAGTGGGAATGTGAATCAAGGTGCTGTGGCTTTCAAGAGAAGGGGTTTTGTCGACAATATCCGTAAGACAGCAACTAGTTTTTTCTTTACGAATATCCCAGAGGATGCGAAACGTGAAGATCTTTGGAAGGTGTTTTCTAAAGTGGGGATGATTGTGGATGTGTTTATCCCTACAAAGTTGGATAAGGGGCGATTGGAGAAGAAGCTGGATGATGTGTGGCTAGGGAGCTTTAAGCTTCACATTAATTTACCTTTTGCAAGACCAAAGGAGGCAGTGAAGGAACGGAGGGTGATGGTTGGGGTGGTCCAGAACGGTGACGGTGTCGAAGTCTGGCCGGAGTTGCAGAGGTGTGGGGAAATCTTGTGTGAAGGTGGGTTTGGTTGGTTTTGACGACCAAACTTTTTTTTTGGAAAGTGATAATAATTTGGTGGGTTGCGATGGGCCCAGTGTTGTCTCTGTTTCTTCTGATTCTCTATTGGCACCCCCTCTTTGCTTTTGGCGCACCCCCCCTAAAAGTTCCTCGTTTTCATTTGAAAAATGGGAATCTACTGGTGCCTAGGGGGTCCCGTAAGAAGGGGAGGGTTTTGCGGGGGTATGGTCGTGGTGGCGAGAATGGTCCCGAAATTCTTTCTACTCCGGCTAGGTTTTTCTCTCTTGCTCGTGGTGGTGTGAAGGATAGAGGGGGTGGTAGACGTGGTAGGGGACCTTACCCTCTGCTCCGTCTATTGTGGGTTATTCTGACGGCTTGGATTTACAGGTGGTTCTCCCAAATATTATTCCTAACCTCAATGTGCCGGTGGTTGAGGGGGAGGGTGGCGACAACGGTCGGGAGGTAGAAGGGGTTCATGGTAGGGAGGTCAGAGGTATGGGCATTAATGGTCCTCAATGATTGTGAGATAAATTAATATAAGAGGCTTGGGGGAGGGGGTGAAGAGAAGGCGGATTCAGAGTTTTATTCGGGCGAACAATTTGGATTTCATTGCCATCCAAGAAACGAAGTGTGAAGTTGTCAATGATAGATTGTGTAGGTTGTTGTGGGGTAATGATGACTGTGCTTGGAATTATAGCTCTTCGGTGGGGAATAGTGGTGGGATATTATTTATTTGGGATAGCTCTCGTGGCCACTATGTATTTACATTTGAAGGTCTTGGTTTTCTTGGTGTATGCTTGGATTGGGGGATGAATGTTAACCGTTGTTTTATTGTTAACATTTACTCTAAGTGTGGGTTGCCAGATAAGAGGAGAATGTGGAGTGAGTTGGTCCGGACCAAGGGTGGCTTTGGGGGAGACTTATGGTGTGTGCTTGGGGATTTTAATGCAGTCATCTCGGCTTCAAAGAGGAGAGGCATCTCTGATCAGGTCTCACCTGGTGCGGTGTCGGAGTGTCAGGAGTTTAAGGGTTTCCTTGATGATATGTTGTTGTTCGATCTTCCTCTTTTGGGTCGAAAATTCACTTGGTTCTAACCTAATGGGCCTGCGATGAGTAGGTTGGATCGTATTCTCCTTTCGGATGGGTGGTTGGAGTTGTGGGGCTCTCCATCGCTGTGGGCTTTACCTAGGGATGTTTCTGATCATTGTCCTTTGGTTATCCGGTATTCGAATCTAAAGTGGGGACCAAAACCCTTTAGGTTCAATAACCACTGGTTGTAACATAATGACTGTAAGGTTATTGTGTCCAACTAGTGGAATAGTCATGCTGTGTCAGGGTGGATGGGTCCTATTCTCACGGGGAAGCTTAAGCTTTTGAAAGGGGAGCTCAAGAGGTGGAATAAGGAGGTATTTGGTGATGTGGATGTGAAGATTCAGTTTCTTGTGGAGGAGATATCGGCGGCTGATTTGAAGGGGGAGTCTGTGGGTCTTTCAGTTGAGGAGGAGGCGGGTAAGAAGGAGAAATTTTCAGCTCTCTGGTCCTTACTGAGAAGTAAGGATAGTCTTTTGTTTCAGAGGTCTAGGTCTCAATGGCTTAAGGAGGGTGATACGAATTCTGTAGGTACTTTCACTCCTGTGTGAAGGCTAGGGGACGCGGAACCGGATCTTAGCGCTTCGGGTTGGTAATTCTTGGGTGGAGGATGTTGGGGCCATCAGAGATGAGGTGACTTCGTTCTCTTCCTCTCATTTTGCGGAAGAGTCGTGGGAGCGTCCTACTTTGGAGGGGGTGCAATTCCCGGTTCTTTCTCCCGTTCAAGCTGAAGGCTTGTCAGGTGTGTTTTCCTTGGAAGAGATTGAGCGGGTGGTTTGGAGTTGTGATGGGAATAAGGAGGAAGTGGGGATTCTTTTTCATGAGTTCTATAATAATGGTATGCTTCCGAGAGCTTTTTCTTCTTATTTTCTTGCTTTGATTCCTAAGGTTGATTGTCATTTCACCTTAGGGGACTATCGGCCGATCTCTCTGCTCGACTGGTTGTATAAGATGGTGGCTAAGGTTTTAGCGGGGAGGCTAGTGATAGGCTGCAAGTGCATGGTTCTATCGCGTAATAGAAAGTATCGATCCATAGAGAGTAATTTGCGATTACTAATCTAATTTTCGATGTTGATTAGTTGAAAGGAATCGTTTAAATAAAGAGAGTATTTTTTTTTTTTGTAAAATTCAGAATAAAAGACGCCTTGCGATCATGGTTAGACCACAATGATGGAAATAAACAACCCTTTAACTATTCTCTATCTTATTTTGAAATTGTTTTAAGGACAAGGTATTCTTTTGGTGTAATTCAAGTTTCCTTTCGGAATGCAAGAATGTGTCTCGAAACAATGATCAAGCCTATTCTCATGGTTGATCATCGCAGAGACTCATTAAGCACAACCTTATTGTCCCAAGGCTAGCAATGCTATTCTCATGCTTTGCTTTGCCTTGTCTAATTCTATTTGTTCCAATATCAAACTTCACCTCTCGGTACTTCGTTTGATATTTGTTTTATAGAATTCAGTTCTATTGAATTAGATTAAAATTCAAGTTCTAAATAAGATAGAGTTTAGTCTTGGATTTGTTTATGGACCCATCATTTGATTGTGTCCCACAATCCCAAGACTAAAGAAGTCTACTCACACATGATCATAGTAGACAAGGGAGTAGAAGAGAATGACATAAAAGAAAATGACATAAAGATAAATAATAGAATGTAAATGACAAGAATATAAACAAAGCGATAAAGAACTGAAATGTAAAGTGCTGGAAATGTAAAGAACAGAAATTAAAATTTCAAGAAAGTAAAGAACATGAAAATAAAAGAGCAAAAGCTTAAGAAAATTGCAAGAACTTAGATTAAACTTTGGAGTGAGATTTCAAGTATGCTAAGGTCCCATTACAGCTGAAATGAGGTCCTATTTATAGCCTAGGATCAGTAGACAAAGGATTAAATTCGAATTACAAGTCATAATGAAAGAGTTGGAAGAGTTTTGTAACATTTTTAACTTCAGATAAAGGCGCACGGACCGTGCTGCTGAGGCGCACGGACCGTGCGCTATGTGTAATCTTCAAAACGGCTTTTCTGGAACAGGGCGCACGGACCGTGCTGCTGAGGCGCACGGACCGTGCGTGGTCTTCAAACTTTCCATCTTCTGAAACGTACAGGACGCACGGACCATGGTTGTGGTGCGCACGGACCGTGCGTGTCTTGAGTCTTTTTAGCTGCTTTCTGTAACAGTGAGCACGGACCATGCGTGTAGTAGGCACGGACCGTGCGCGAACACCAAATTCTTGGCTCCATTTGCTTGATTTTGCTCCTTGGTCCTTACATTTTCAATCCTTGCTTTTTAATTACCCAAATTCTTCCATTTCTTCATTTATTTGACCCTGACAAATTAAACGAACAATTTGTAGTAAAATAGCTCCAAATCAAAACTAAAATTCTACAATTTTTATTTAATTTAAATACTAAAAACATAGTAAAATAAGACTTATCAAACTCCCCCGTGCTTGAATCTTTGCTTGTCCTCAAGCAAGAACAATCAAAACTTGCAGCACAAATTAATAACAGCATTCTCAAAAAGTCCAACAATATAGATAGTCAAATAAAAGACCAAAAACAGAAGCATATGACAGACATAAGATAGTATCACAAGTGAGATGTTAGCTGGTTACCCAATTAGAGGCTTATGATCAACCATATGACAGACATAAGAGCAAAAGAACAGAAATTAAAATTTCAAGAAAGTAAAGAACATGAAAATAAAAGAGCAAAAGCTTAAGAAAATTGCAAGAACTTAGATTAAACTTTGGAGTGAGATTTCAAGTATGCTAAGGTCCCATTACAGCTGAAATGAGGTCCTAGGCTATAAATAGGACCTCATTTCAGCTGTAATGGGACCTTAGCATACTTGAAATCTCACTCCAAAGTTTAATCTAAGTTCTTGCAATTTTCTTAAGCTTTTGCTCTTTTATTTTCATGTTCTTTACTTTCTTGAAATTTTAATTTCTGTTCGTTACATTTCCAGCACTTTACATTTCAGTTCTTTATCGCTTTGTTTATATTCTTGTCATTTACATTCTATTATTTATCTTTATGTCATTTTCTTTTATGTCATTCTCTTCTACTCCCTTGTCTACTATGATCATGTGTGAGTAGACTTCTTTAGTCTTGGGAATGTGGGACACAATCAAATGATGGGTCCATAAACAAATCCAAGACTAAACTCTATCTTATTTAGAACTTGAATTTTAATCTAATTCAATAGAACTGAATTCTATAAAACAAATATCAAACGAAGTACCGAGAGGTGAAGTTTGATATTGGAACAAATGGAATTAGACAAGGCAAAGCAAAGCATGAGAATAGCATTGCTAGCCTTGGGACAATAAGGTTGTGCTTAATGGGTCTCTGCGATGATCAACCATGAGAATAGGCTTGATCATTGTTTTGAGACACATTCTTGCATTCCGAAAGGAAGCTTGAATTACACCAAAAGAATACCTTGTCCTTAAAACAATTTCAAAATAAGATAGAGAATAGTTAAAGGGTTGTTTATTTCCATCATTGTGGTCTAACCATGATCGCAAGGCGTCTTTTATTCTGAATTTTACAAAACAAAAAAAATACTCTCTTTATTTAAACGATTCCTTTCAGCTAATCAACATCGAAAATTAGATTAGTAATCGCAAATTACTCCCTGTGGATCGATACTTTCTATTACGCGATAGAACCGTGCACTTGCGGCCTATCAAGTTTTTGGCGCCGGCAACGCCAAAAACTATTCTTGGCTTAAACTTTGGCGCCGTTGCCGGGGAGTAGTGATATTAATCAACCTTTTGGTACCGGTTAGACTGAAAATTTCTGTTTTCTTTTATTTTGTTACTTTTCTTTTGGATTCTCTCATTCTTGAATGCGAAGAGTTCGAAATCTTGAAGATATTGTTCAACCAATTCCTGAGATTGAAAGATTCTTACACCAAAGAAGGAGAGAAATGCGCAATAACGAAGAAATGGCTGCTAGTCCAAATCGTACTCTTAAAGAGTATGCTACGCCTTCTATGGCTGAGCCACATGCAGTTATTGTGCATCCTAATATTGATGCAAACAATTTTGAGCTTAAACCTTCTCTACTTTCTATGGTCCAGCAGAACCAATTTTCAGGTTCAGCTACTGAGGACCCAAATCTTCATCTTTCTATCTTTCTGGTCTATTATATTCAATGAGTCTCGAAAAAAAAAAGCCTAAGAAAATTTTTACATGAAGAGAAAGTCCACTCAAAGAAAAGAAACAATATCAAAAGAGTGGACTCAAGTGAGAAATGAAGGAAAAAGAATGAAAATTGGAATTTTGGGCAAAAATTTGCAAAGCTCTATTGTCATATTCAAAGGTTACTTTGATTGATTTTATTTTTAGTTTTTTTTGTTTTTCCCTTTTTTCTTTTACCCCACCAAACTCTAATACACCAAGGCCCCATTATAACCCATGAAACCCCAAATCTTTCGCATGAATGTGAACTCTTTAGTGATGGGAGAGGCTTTAGCTCCACCTTTGGAGCTCCTTTTTGAAGAGAATTAGAACTTCCTTCAACCAAGTCTTCAATACCCAAGTCTTTTATATTAGGATTTTCGTCCAGCATTTGAGCATAGACTTGGGCATCTCCAGTTAACTTTTTACCTGCATTGTTAGTCAAGCATACTTCCAAACCATCGCATGAAGATGATGCTAAAGAGCCCTCTTTCACACAATGGTCAACAACATCAATCATACAGCAGGAGTCCTGAATTGAAGGACTCTTCATCAAATTAGCAAATTCAAATTCAATCTTTTCTTCACCTACATTGAATGCCAACTTACCATGCTTAACATCAATTATGGCCCCTGCAGTAGAAAGGAAAGGTCTTCCCAAAAGAATTGGAACTTGGGAGTCCTCCTCCATTTCCATCACAACAAAATCTGCTGGAATAAAAATTTCTCCTACTTTAATAGGAATATCCTCAAGAATACCAGCTGGATATTTAGTGGAACGGTCAGCCAATGTTAAGGTCATATTTGTAGGTTTCAACTCTCCTATGCCTAACCTCTCACAAAGGGATAAGGGCATTAAGCTCACACTAGCCCCTAAATCACACATGGCCCTTTTAATAGTCTCACTTCCAATGATACAAGGGATGGAAAAGCTACCAGGATCTTGAAGCTTTGGAGGCAGTTTATTTTGAATAATAGCACTACATTCTTCAGTTAAAGCTACTGTCTCATTGTCATCTATCTTTCTTTTCTTAGATAAAATTTCTTTCAAAAACTTTGCATAAGATGGCATTTGAGACAGTGCATCGGTGAAAGGAATGTTAATGTAGAGCTTTTTCAACAAATCAACAAAATTTTTAAACTGCTCATCAAGCTTTGATTTGGCAAACCTTTGTGGGAATGGTATTTTAGGCTTGTATGGTGGTGGTGGTACATAAAGTGTTTCTTTTTCTTTTTCTACCTCAACCTCTACCCTCTCATTTTGTGGTTCTTCTTCCTCACTCACATTTTTCTCATTAGTTTCCTTTGGTTCCTCTAATAGTTTTCCACTCCTAAGGGTGACAGCATTTACTTGGGCTTTAGGATTGGGTTCAGGCTGCCCTGGAAAAATTCCAGAGGACCTAGAGGATGAAGCAACTTGTTGAGCTACTTGGGAAATTTGAGTTTCTAACATTTTGTTGTGAGTAGAAATAGAGTCCACTTTTGATGTTAATTTTATGAGAGAGTCATTCAAAAATCCAGTTTGGTTTTTAAATTCTTCATTTTGCTTTGTTTGTGTTATCACAAAATTTTCTAATAAAGTTTCCAAATTGGATTTTTGAGGAGCTCTTTGATTATTTTGAAAACCAGGGGGTGTTCTTGCTGCTGGTTGGAAAGAGGGATTGGCTGGAGGATTTTTATAGGAAAAATTTGGATGATTCCTCCATCCAGAATTATAAGTATTTGAAAAAGGATCCCCCTTTTGAGCATAATTAACTTGCTCAAAACCATTAGCAGACACTCCTAGTTGACATTCAACACCGGTATGACCAACAACACCACATATTTCACAAGAAGGTACAGCAGGAGTAGAAGAAGGTGAGACAGCATTAACATTAAGTTTTTCAAATTTCTGAAAAAGTGCATCTACCTTAGAAGCTAAATGATCAAGAGCAGAAACTTCTTACTTACCCGGTTCCTTCTTTGATGGAGGTGTAGCAGTGATGGCTCTCTCACTTGTCCATTGGTAGTGATTCTGCGCCATATCTTCAATTAGTGCATAAGCCTCTTCTATGTTCTTGTTCATTAGAGCTCCACCCGCAGCAGCATCCACGGTCATTTTTGTAGTGTAAAGAAAACCATTATAGAAAGTGTGTATGATCAACCACTTCTCTAGTCCATGATGGGGGCATAGCCTTAACATTTCTTTGAAACGCTCCCAAGCATCATAAAGAGATTCCCCGTCATTTTGAGTGAATCTTGTAATTTGATTCCTCATTTGTGCAGTTTTGCTCGGGGGAAAGAATCTAGCAAGGAATGCTTGCTTTAGTTGATCCCATGTAGTAACAGACTCATTTGGTAATGAATGTAGCCATGCTCTAGCTCTATCCCTTAGTGAAAAAGGGAAAAGCTTTAGTCTTATGGCCTCAGGGGTTACCCCATTCAGTTTGAGAGTAGACCAATATTCAAGAAAGATAGAAAGATGAAGATTTGGGTCTTCAGTAGCTGAACCTGAAAATTGGTTCTGCTGGACCTTAGAAAGTAGAGAAGGTTTAAGCTCAAAATTGTTTGCATCAATATTAGGATGCACAATAACTGCATGTGGCTCAGCCGTAGAAGGCGTAGCATACTCTTTAAGAGTACGATTTGGATTAGCAGCCATTTCTTCGTTATTGCGCAGTTCTCTCCTTCTTTGGTGTAAGAATCTTTCAATCTCAGGAATTGGTTGAACAATATCTTCGAGATTTCGGACTCTTCGCATTCAAGAATGAGAGAATCCAAAAGAAAAGTAACAAAATAAAAGAAAACAGAAATTTTCAGTCTAACCGGTACCAAAAGGTTGATTAATATCACTACTCCCCGGCAACGGCGCCAAAAGAAATCTCACTCCAAAGTATGATAAGCCCAGATGAGGTAGAACTTTCCTGTTTCCATCCCATCAACTTAGACTCAACATTTGAATATGTTGAGTCAACTTTTATTGCTAAACACATAAGGTGGAATCAACTTTATGTTCTTGTTCATAAAGTTGCAACACCATATCACCCCCAGACTAGTGGCCAAGTTGAGGTGTCAAATAGAGAAATCAAAGAAATTTTAGAAAAAACTGTTTCGACCTCTAGAAAAGATTGGTCAGCTAAGCTTGATGATGCTCTTTGGGCTTACCGAACAGCATACAAGACTCTTATTGGAATGACTCCTTTTAAACTAATTTATGGGAAGTCTTGTCATCTTCCGGTTGAGTTGGAGCACAAAGCTTACTGGGCAATCAAAACCCTCAATTTGGACATGAGTCTTGCAGGAGATAAAAGAAAACTTCAACTGAATGAGTTGGAGGAGCTGAGGATGGACGCTTATGAGAATGCCAGAATCTATAAAGAAAGAACAAAAAATTGGCATGATAAGCGTATCATTCGCAGGGAATTCAAAGAAGGTGATCCTATGTTGCTTTTTAATTCAAGATTGAAATTATTTCCAGGGAAGTTAAGATCAAGATGGTTCGGTCCCTTTAAAATCCTTAAGGTATACCCCTTTGGCGCAGTTGAAATTTGGAGTGAAAAGACCGGACCATTCAAGGTCAATGGCCAGAGATTAAAATTTATAATGTGGGTGAAGACATTAAGAAAGGAACCACTTTGGTTCTTCATAACCCAAATTGAGCAAAAGAGGCTCTTCTTAACCGTCAAGCTAATGACGTTAAAGAAGCGCTGCGTGGGAGGCAACCCACGAGTTAATATTTTTGTTTTGTTTATGTTTTTTGTAGGACAAATGAGAAAAATATGTTTCGCAATGCTTTTGGAAGTCTCAAACAGACAAGGTTGTTTCAAAGTATGAGCATAATTTGTATTCAAAAGGGGATGATCTAGGTGTTTGAAGCAGCAAAAATGAGTTCATATATGCTGAGAAAGAAGCACGATCCGTGCTCAATGCTCCATAGTCCGTGCGCTCTGTACATAAAAAAATGATGTTCCTGATTAAGACCTGCACGGTCGGTACGCCCTACTGGCACGACCCGTGCGCACTGGAAAAGAAAAAAATTGACATTCTGTAACAGAGCACACGGTCCGTGCGTACCTCTTGCACGGTCCGTGCGTGATCAAACAGAAGCCAGCAGAAAAAAATGCGTACACTACGCACGGTCCGTGTGTGTGTCAAGCACGGTCCGTGCGCCACGTTCCAGCCACTCCGTGTCTCTTTCAAATCCAAGTAAGTCCCACGATTTTCCTCATTCTCCAAGCATCTTCAACTTCTCTTCATCTTCTCCAACTCAAACCTCCATACCCAAAACTTCAAATCCTTCAAAATCACTCAAAACTCCACCAAATTCCACAACTCTTAACCCAAAACAATTACCCACAACCTCCTCTACAAAACCCAACCATCAAAATCACCATTCATCCACTCATTCCATAAACCCCAAATTCGTAACCTACAAAACCCTAAACCAAAAACCACACAAATCCACCCCAAAATCTCTCTCAAACACTAAATTTCCACCAAATCTCCAATACCCATAACCAAAACCATCCTATTTTACCATAAAAACACCAAAAACCTCAAATTTTTTCCAAAACTCCAAAAACCCCAAAAGAGAAAAACGAAAATGGCACCCAAAAAGGCCAAAACTAGTGATGTTGCTGGTTCTTCAACTGGTAGAGGAAAGAAAAGGGCTGGTTCAGGTGTTGCTAATGAGCCTGGGATAATCTTCAGAAACAAAGCTCAAAAGGAACGGTATGAATTACACGAAGGAAGAAAATTGAGCGCAACAAGGTACCCCGATTTCTCTTTTACTCTCCAAACATTAGGGATAGAGGACAATGTAATTCTGTTATTGAATAATTTGGGTTGGTTAAGTTTCCTGAGACCCGCAAGGGCAACTTATTATGCACTCACCCGCGAATTCTTAAGTTCATTATGCTTAGTTGATGATAAATTGTCCTTTAGACAGTTTAATGAGGATTATGAAATGTCTTTGGATGAGTTTGGGGAAAAATTGGGGTTTGCAAATGTTGGTCTTATTCATGATTCAAGAGACCCAGCTCTTAGGCCAAAAGGGTACAGCCCTAATGCTTTTTGGACCCAAATCACTGGAAAGGGTCAATATGAGGCGAGAGCAGCAAAGGCAGGATCAATCCATAACCCGGTTTTCCGGTATATTGCTAGGGTAATGGCTTGTACAATTTGTGGCAGGGGTGAAATGGGGGGAGTTAGGACTGGTGAATTATTTCTGTTATGGGCAATGGTGAATTGCAAGCAAACACGTGCCATTACATTATTGACAATTTGATTCATGTTTCTGAACTTAATAAAGGGGATATTGTGATTGGAGGGATGGTTACCTTCATTGTTCAAAAGTTGGGCTTAGAATATATGTTGAAAAATTTGGATGCAATGGAAGGTAGCACAAGTATTGATATGGAGATGTGCAACCTCATGTTTTTGGTAAGGCCAGCAAATAATGTAAGAACCAAATTTCACTTGTTGATTGAAAAGCAAAAATCCATCCTTATGCCAAATACGGCTAGGACAGATACAAGAATTCAGGAGAACTGGTTATATTTGGATGCTGCTGGAGAAATATCACAAGAAGTCCCAATGCAAGAAGAGGAGATGGATGAGCAGGCAATGCAAGATGAGCCTGATTTTAACATACAAGAGTGGTGTCTCAGAATTCAAGGTGAGCAACAGAGGCATGGAGCTGAGCTGCAAGTCATCAGAGAAGAACAATTGAATCAGAATCAGCAGATGGCACGGATGACAGGTATGCTCGAGGCTATGATGCAGCACTTTGGCATAGACCAGCTACCTCCACCTGGACAGCTGTGAACATTGTGAGATTTCTTTACCCTCTCTAGTATTTATAATTTCATATCATTGAGGACAATGCTTAGTCTAAGCAAGGGGGGTTATTTACTTTGTTTTATTCTGTTTCCCTTTATTTTTTTTGCTATTTCTGTTGCTTTGTTGTTTTTAGTTTAGTTAGTTTAGTGAGTCTTGAATTCTCCCATGTCTTGAGTCGTTATTGTTGTTTTCTTGCAAGTTGAATGTAATAACTTTTTAGCACTTACTAATAATTGCATTGAAAAAGAAAAAAAATAGAGTTTAGTCTTTTTAAGACCACAAAACTGATTTGTATGACAGACATGTGTTTGAATATGACTTTGAGAATGCTATGCTGGAAACTGAAAATTAGCAATACATCTGTTAGATTTTTCTGTGAACCAAACTACTAAAGGTGAGTCTTAGAGCCTTCACAAGGGAATGTTACTAAAATCACATATTGTACCCCTTATTCCTTGCTGAGTGTGTTTTTCAAAATTGCATTATTCTAGAACTTGTCTATTGACCGTCTTAAAGCGAAAAATGTTTTGCGTCATGTGAAAGAATTCGGGGAATTTAGGAATCTTTTTCAAGCCTCAGAGTTAGTTGTGTAATAATTATTTCCATCTAGTTGCCCCCTTGAACCTATAATTTTTTATTCTTTTGGCACCTAGAAATATTTTTTGTTTTTGTGGTAACCTTGGAATTGGATTGGAGCAACTATTGGAAATTGCAAATTTTGTCCTAGTTATAGATTGTTTATCTTATGGACATATAGCTGGTTATTGTGGATACAAATGTCCTTTTTCCTCCTAAAAAGAGAAAAGATCAAAAAGGAGGAAAAAGAGGAAAATCAAAGGAAGAAAAAAAAAGCCTAAGAAAATTTTTACATGAAGAGAAAGTCCACTCAAAGAAAAGAAACAATATCAAAAGAGTGGACTCAAGTGAGAAATTAAGGAAAAAGAATGAAAATTGGAATTTTTGGCAAAAATTTGCAAAGCTCTATTGTCATATTCAAAGCTCTATCGCGTAATAGAAAGTATCGATCCACAGAGAGTAATTTGCGATTACTAATCTAATTTTCGATGTTGATTAGCTGAAAGGAATCGTTTAAATAAAGAGAGTATTTTTTTGTTTTGTAAAATTCAGAATAAAAGACGCCTTGGGATCATGGTTAGACCACAATGATGGAAATAAACAACCCTTTAACTATTCTCTATCTTATTTTGAAATTGTTTTAAGGACAAGGTATTCTTTTGGTGTAATTCAAGCTTCCTTTCGGAATGCAAGAATGTGTCTCGAAACAAAGATCAAGCCTATTCTCATGGTTGATCATCGCAGAGACCCATTAAGCACAACCTTATTGTCCCAAGGCTAGCAATGCTATTCTCATGCTTTGCTTTGCCTTGTCTAATTCCATTTGTTCCAATATCAAACTTCACCTCTCGGTACTTCGTTTGATATTTGTTTTATAGAATTCAGTTCTATTGAATTAGATTAAAATTCAAGTTCTAAATAAGATAGAGTTTAGTCCTTGATTTGTTTATGGACCCATCATTTGATTGTGTCCCACAATCCCAAGACTAAAGAAGTCTACTCACACATGATCATAGTAGACAAGGGAGTAGAAGAGAATGGCATAAAAGAAAATGACATAAAGATAAATAACATAATGTAAATGACAAGAATATAAACAAAGCGATAAATAACTGAAATGTAAAGTGCTGGAAATGTAAAGAACAAAAATTAAAATTTCAAGAAAGTAAAGAACATGAAAATAAAAGAGCAAAAGCTTAAGAAAATTGCAAGAACTTAGATTAAACTTTGAAGTGAGATTTCAAGTATGCTAAGGTCCCATTACAGCTGAAATGAGGTCCTATTTATAGCCTAGGATAAGTAGACAAAGGATTAAATTCGAATTACAAGCCATAATGAAAGAATTGGAAGAGTTTTGTAACATTTTTAACTTCAGATAAAGGCGCACGGACCGTGCTGCTGAGGCACACGGACCGTGCGCTACGTGTAATCTTCAAAACAGCTTTTCTAGAACAGGGCGCACGGACCGTGCTGCTGAGGCGCACAGACCGTGTGTGGTCTTCAAACTTTCCATCTTCTGAAACGTACAGGACGCACGGACCATGCTTGTGGTGCGCACGGACCGTGCGTGTCTTGAGTCTTTTTAGCTGCTTTCTGTAACAGTGAGCACGGACCATGCGTGTAGTAGGCACGGACCGTGCGTGAACACCAAATTCTTGGCTCCATTTGCTTGATTTTGCTCCTTGGTCCTTACATTTTCAATCCTTGCTTTTTAATTACCCAAATTCTTCCATTTCTTCATTTATTTGACCCTGACAAATTAAACCAACAATTTGTAGTAAAATAGCTCCAAATCAAAACTAAAATTCTACAATTTTTATTTAATTTAAATACTAAAAACATAGTAAAATAAGACTTATCAGCTAGCTAGGGTGATGGATTACTTGGTCTCGAGAAATCAGTCATCTTTCATCAAAGGGAGATTGTTGATGGATAGTGTGGTGGCAATGAATGAGGTAGTGGACCTTGCGAAGAGATCGAGGGCGGATTGTGTGATATTTAAAGTTGACTTTGAGAAGGCATACGACTCGGTGAGTTGGGGATTTCTAGAATATATGTTGCGGAGGTTTGGTTTTGACTCTAGGTGGAGGAGGTGGATGAGGAGTTGTGTATGTACAGGTAGTTTGACAGTATTGGTCAATGGGTTTCCAACAGATCAGATTCAGATTGGGAGAGGGTTGAAGCAGGGGGATCCTCTAGCCCCCTTCTTGTTTCTCGTGGTAGCTGAGGGGCTTAGTGGTTTGATTAGACAGGTTTCGGATTCGATCTTGGAAAAATAGGTTTATTATTTTTGGGGGCCGGATTACCCTTCTTAATTCGGTCCTTAATAGTATCCCAATCTTCTTTCTTCTTATCTTAAGTTACCTAATGGGGTGTGGGGGAAGTTGGTGCGATTACAGCAGGATTTTCTTTGGGGTGGTGGCTTGCAGAGGAGGAAAATTCCTTGGGTCAGCTGGGCAGATGTTTGTAGGCCTAAGTCTGCTGGTGGTTTGGGGGTTAAGGATCTGAGGATCTTTAACCTGAGTTTGTTGGGTAAGTGGCGGTGGAGATTACTAGGTGATGATCCTGCTCTTTGGTCGGATGTGCTAGTGGCTAGGAATGGGGCTTCGGTTAGGAGGGGATATGTTGCTCTCTCTCCATCTTCCGATAGAGTCAGCCACTGTTTGGTGGAGGGATTTGTGCTTGATCGGGGTGGGTCTTGGTTCTAATGGGGATTGGTTTGGAGACCAGTTTGTTAAGAAGGTGGGGAACGGTCAATCGACGTCTTTTTGGAAGGATGTGTGGTTCGACTCTCAATCATTGAGGGCGGTATTCCCTAGACTATTTCTGGTATCAGCCTCACAGGATGGGTGTCTCGCTGACTTTGGCTCTTCGGTGGAGGGGGTGTGGCTTTGGGATTTCCGGTGGAGGCGTCGGCTTTTTGTGTGGGAGGACGTCTTGGTGGAGGAGTTGCAAGGGATTCTTAGCACTGTTTCTTTGGTTTTGGAGGAGGATTCTTGGGTCTAGCGTGGTGATCAATCCGGGGTTTTCTCAGTTAAATCTGCTTACATGGCTCTTATAGAGAGGGCGCCATCCTTAGATGCTTTGGATGTCAGCTGTTGCGTTAAAAACACACTTAGAGCAAGTGTACTCTCTCGCAGAAGTAGTATAAAAGATTATCGTGTCCACAGGGATTAATTAACAAGTACCAAACTACTTAAAATTATTTTTGTTTAGACGAGTGAATAATTGAGATGTAATTGAAAGAAATAAAAAGTAAGCAAATAACAAATAATAAAATGCAGAATATTATCGATGGAGAGAGAGGTCTAGGGTCGCGGTTTCATTTGCAAGCTTCGATTCCCCTATGTCTAATTCTACCTGAATTCCCTTATTTTATTTAATTACCAATCCCTTTAATAAAGCTATTAATCCGTTTGGTCATTCGCGATTAATATTCTTTTACCTAAATTAACCCTTGTTTGGTCATACTAGAAAATAAATTTAAGAAAAGCATAAAGTACAAAAAGGTTGAATGATTGGAAGACTAAATTAAAGTTTGGTCATGCATTAATTTTAGCCCCAATTATCCTATAGGTCCACGAACTAATTGCAGTACGGTCGCTGATCAACTAATTGATTATGAACATGAAAAGGGTAGCTAATCCTAATTATGTGATAAAAAACAATAGGACAATATTAATTGAAATAAAAACTAGGAATTCAAAGTATAAATTAAAACATAAAAACGTCTCTAATCAAGCAAGATCCACCTAAGACTCTAGAAGAGGATTTAGGTATCCATAATAGTGAAGAACAACAAAATAGAAATTAGAGTCATGAATTACAGAGATAAAAATAACCCGGAAATTAGAGAAATTTTTGATGTTGATAATTTAGTCTCCTTTTTCTGCTCCAGAGCTCTCTCACGGTGACAAGAACAGGTACCTAAATTCTTCCCCTCCTTCCGTCAGCGTCCTCGTGTAAGGATGTGTGAATAGTTGATAATGTCGTGCGGCTCCCCGTAATTGTTAAAAACACGGCTTTTTATATTGTCACCTAATAATAGGGTTGTCACCATTACTTGTTTCCAACGCCAACTTCAATTCACCCACGACACTTTCTTGCTTATCACGTATTGCTTGAATTCATGGTGGGCTTAACTCCATTATTTAATTGAGCTGGGCTCTTCCTCCAATTGGCCGTGGGCCAATGTATTTGTGCTGCAACTTCAATTAGGCCTTGTGCCCTTTATCTTCCATTCAAGCAAATTATATATATATATATATATATATATATATATATATATATATATATATATATATTTAACGAGATGGTGGAATGCGTAAGACTCGCGAGTGATAGAGCAGCTACCTTGCCGCCCAGAGAGATGTTGTATTCTTGAAACCATCTTGGTGTTTAAAAGAAAGTAAAACAGAAAACAGTTTGTTTATTGATCACTTGTCTTTCAGAGTCAAGCTCAAAGTATAATTTAATAGTCCAAATTAGATATATTTCAGTATTTACTTTACTTATTGTTTTCTGAGTAAAAGGATTTCTCTCTGAAGTATAAATTAGATAGTAATTCTTTTATCCAAGTTTTAATATCCTGCACTTGGCCTTGTTATGATCTTTAAACAAAACATGTTTAAATCCCCAGCATAATCTAGAAAGTAGTTACTAGTTCATATTTTAATATTTATATTTCTAATGAAACCAAGTGAAGGCGATGATGCTTATGGGTGAGGAAGAAATTTTATTAAAATGTTTAAAAGTTTTTCTTCTCGTTTTTCTTGCAAACCCTCATCCTCATCTTCTAGCCAATCTTTATCTAACAAAATCTTCAAAGAAGAAGTACGTTTTGAAGATATCAATCAAGATCTTGATAATTGGGACATTCCAAAAATATCCCATAAAGATCTTTATCAAAATCAAAAATCTTTCTTTTCCAAAACTGATTTTATTGTCAGAACAGTAGAACAGAAAGTCATACTCCGCAAAGATGATGAAGAATTTCATCTTCTTTCTGAAAAAAGTATGAAAGATCATAAGGCTAAGAACTTCAACTACCTACACATTGGAAGTGTCCAGGTAGGCATGAAGCCTCTTACCAGAGAATCTCTTAACGTTGCAGTTTTGCTCTGTCTAAGAGATGCTCGCCATAATCAGTTTCATGATTCTTTATTAGGAACTGTTGAAACCAGCCTAATTCATGGACCAATCTTTTTTAATTGTTTCCCAGATTTAACTGTCAGTCTGGATGATAAGAACATCCTTGATGTTCTTTACCTTAATGTCAAGTGTCACGGCTATGACATGAAGGAAGGATCTGTCCCTATCACTTTGATATACAGAATTCATTACAAAGTAATGAACTCTATCAGGTCCAATTTCCTTAAGACCAAATGTTACAAATCAGGAGAAACAACTTTGTTTCTTACTGACCAATCTAAAGCCAATATTATGGTACCTAAAACCATACAATGGAGTGATATTACACTTCCTGAAACCTGGACCCTAGATAAAGCTGCCCCTACAGCACCTAGGATAACACCAGAATTCCAGGATGTTATTCAGCATCAATCTGGAAGAGTTGATCTTGTTTTTAACAGAAGCAACTCATTCACTATCCCTAGGTCTCTCAGATCTGAAGAGGACTTCAGAACGGCTATGTCCAGAGGGTCTTTTTCTAGAAGATCCTTCTCTGTAGCTAGGGAATCCTCCAAACCCCAGATAGGAACCTCCCATGATGGTTCCACTATCCATCTACAGGGCTTTGAAACCACAACCCCTGTAAAAACCTCCTATCAGAGAGAGGAGGAGGACCATAGGTCTATTCAATCTCCAACCTATTCCTCCCTTAATAATCCTTATGATGAAGTCTAAATTCATCATGGATAAGGAATCCCTAAGAAAAGAATTTTATTCTGAGGAATGGTCTCCTCATAGGAATTGGTTCTTTTCTCAGTATCAGGGACACAAACGTAAAGCAATCCAAGAGAAATTCTATGAATTTCTCAGAAAAACCAAACATAACATCCCTTTCTTTAAATGGTTTAAAGATTATGATTTTAGGAAAGGTATCAATTATCCTTTTCAATCCATTTTATCTGATAGGAGACAGGATGTCCCTATCATCCCCTCTAAACATCCCAATGATGTCTTAGAACAAACTAAGAATGTTTTAGGTATCCCTACCCAGTTAGAGAAACCTATTACCAAACCAGTTCTTCAGCAAACCATTTATGATGGACTCTTAGCTAGAGTCAATGAGCAATTAAAACTTCTTAAAGGTATGGCTCTTAATCCTAAAACCAATGGCTCTATAAACACGATAACCAAAATTCCTTTTGATGAAAGAAAGGTTATCTGCTTCAAATGTGACAATTTTGGCCACATTGCCAGAAAATGTCCTAATCAACCCAAACCTGGTTATATACCAAAACCCTACATTAGGAAAAAGGACAAGAAACCCAACACTCAGGATAAATCTCAAATCACAGAAATTTGTTGCACTTGCAATAAAAGAAAACCTGAGATTTCTCCCATCAACCAAGCTGCTAGGAAGATGCATAATGGACCTAATAAGCAGGTTACCTGCTTCATTTGTGGTAAAATAGGTCACAAAACCAAAAGTTGCTGGATCATTAGAAGGCTCAGTACTTTTAATATTGATCCTAGTGCCAAAAGGAGAATTAAGCTCTTCTGCAGAGATGACAAACCCCACAAGTACAATAGGATTTTATCTGAGCTTAAGAATCTTGAGCTCAAACCTAAGATTAAATCCAAAATCTACAATTGGTTAGATTATTTTGATAAACCTGAATCTGGGTTTATTAACCTAGCCTCTGCCATTTAAAGATTCAATATCTCCATTTCATCTATTACTACCAACTTTGAAAAAAGAGTTATCTGGGAATCCCCAGCTCTGCCTTTTTCTTTTCACTTTCATAATTTTGGTATTAATATTTATTATCTGGGGCAACCCTTTATGTTTAATCATCCAGGTGAATCTTTTAATAAGATTCAAAAAATCTGCTCCAATATCAATCTTAACTCTGGTATAAGCATCAGAGCTAAGACCCATGAGGATATGACACATGTCTCTCGTGATATGGTTAATTACGCTGTCTCACAAGATATTCCTGACTCCTATAATCTTGCTAGAAATTTTCATGAAAAATTTCTAATAATTAATCTTTTTATGTCTAAAAACCAAATGGTGGGAACTTTAGACAATTTATTTTATTATAATAATCATATTGATTATGTTTTTATCAAAATATTACTAACTGGTTCATCTTTGGTTTTTTTCAGGGCTTCGATCAAAATGACCACCAGAGCTTCCTCCTCAAGAGGAAGAGGAAGAGGAAAAGGTAAAAACCCTATGATATCTACAGGGCCTTCCACCCTAAACCCATCTGGAAACCAATCTGGGCATTCCTCTCAGAATACCCAAAGCCAAATTAAGCAGGCAAAATCTGACTATGCTTTTCCAATCCAAACCCTCCTGACTTTCCAGGAACAAGGGTTAACCAATCTTCCCTCTAGAACTTGGGCTAGTATAGCTGAGGATAGTGATCATGATCTCCCTGCCTTGGACCTAGCTATTCAAACCCAAAAATCCCAACAATTGCAGATTAACCCAAAATCTCAGGTTATCTCTGCCCAAAATCAGTCAAATTTGTTATTAATACCAACCCAATTACCCCTGCTCAAACCCAGTATGTCCCAAAAGAAAGCTTTTTCTTTGTGGCTCATATTGAACCAGAATTCTGGAATGAAAATCCCAACAAGATCCCTCCAAAGATCTTTCCACCTCAATCCCATTTCTTACCTTTCACTCCAAATAAAACCCAGAATTTTTATGAGTTTATCCTCATAGATACTGAGTCAATATCCCTCAAACATTATAGGGATCCTAAGGATGATGCTGTCATCACCCATTCAACCCTTCAAATTCTAAATATTCCGTCACCCTCTGCATTTGGGCCAAATCCAAACAACACAAAGAAATTTTCCCAGCTCTTTGACCCTATGGGTTATAATTATTGGGATTATATCAAAGCTTGGGATTATATCATCCTAGGTTTACAAAATAAGAATTTTAAACATTCTTGGTTGATCTATTTCAAAAGGAAAACCAAGTATTCTTTCCCTAATTGGTTCCTTCAATGGTGGGATTTCTTTGGCCCTTGCCCAGAAATCTTTCCCACTGAAGTCCAAGAAGGATTTCAAGTATTTTCAAAAAGATTTAACAAAGATCTCAATAATTATCCAATCACTTTAAATTTTTATGCCACTTTTTCCTTATCATGGATATTTTCGTGGCAATATAAAACTGGGTATTTTCATCATCCAAAGACTTTGTTGTCTTTATACAAACAAGGGTTTGTCAAATGGTGGCCTCGTTTTGATGCCTCTGCTGCATCTCCTGCGGGTGTGACCAATTGGTTTAAAACCAACCCAAAAGCTTTGCAAGTTGCTGACCCAGAAACTTGTAAATTTCTAAATCAAAAGGCTAGAATCTCTGCGGCTCTTGCAGCTTCTACCTCTGAAGATGATATTCTGGAAAAACTTCAGAATGTCATGAAACTTCTTCAAAACCAATCTGGGGCTAAGGATGTCCCTTCATCTTCAAAAAAGGACAATAAGATGAAACAGATTCTTGTCTCATCTTCTTCCTCCTCTCCAAAAGATTTCTCTGAGGAAGATGGCTTTGATTATTATTCTGATGATCTTTGCTGATCCCCTTGGGAATTTTAATCATAATCTTATTTTATAAAATTCCTTTCTTGTTGGTCTTTTTTTGATCCTCATGAAAGCTTCAAATTTATTCTCAAATTTTATCCTTTAGCATGATAACTGTACCACTCTTTGTGGGAAAAACTGTTTTTTTTCCACCCTAGATCATGGTGATAGTAGTACCGTTATTGGTATGAAAAACTGATCTTAAACCATCCTTGAACATGGTGATTGTAGTGTCCATCTGGACATGAAAAACTGTTCAAAACCACCCTGAACATGGTGATTGTAGTGTCTGCATCAGGCATGAAAAACTGTCCAATCTTTAAATCTAACCTTTTATCAAATTCTGTTGTTTCTCAGTTTGCAGGAACACGACAAATTTCATCAAAGCAAGTCTTAGTGGGCATTTTCACCCACTATTTTGTCATGTCAAAGATTCTTGCTTTAATCAAATCTTGGTGGTCAATCCTTGGGGACCCCTTGTCTCCCACTATCTTCTGACATTTTGGAATCCAAGGCTCCATTATTGCTCAGTCTTGTGTACTTACCGGTGCTCCTGCACAGTTCAAGTCAGATGCTCTTGGATTCTGTACAGTGCAAGTTTTTTAGTGCACAGTGCCGGTTTAGCAATCGGTTACTATTCAATTTTCAATCTATTTAATCATGCCTTGGGCTTGTGTAAGACACACACAGACAGATACACAATTCAGAAACTCTACTTCTCCCTCTAGTTCTAGTGAGAAGCCAGAGCACTTGTAATCTTCTTCTTCTCTTCTTCAATCTTCAATCTTGTAACTCATAGATAGTTCTTACTATCTCAATCAATCAAAGTAACTCATAGATAGTACATGGAAGGTTTTACCTCCTAATCTATCTCGTGAGTTTTAATTTATTTGTTGCATTCCGTATGCTACCTACTTCCCCTCTGCCTCTCTAATTTAATCCCCCTCTCCTGGTTCCGAACCCCTCTTGGTATCAGAGCCAGATGGTGGAAGTAGGAATGTAGATATTAACTTTGAACTGTTGGTTACTTATCTGGGTTATGCTTTGCAGTTAATTATGTTTTACCCATAATCATATATGTGCCTGTAATGGATATTAATTCAAAGTTAAAATTTTTTCTAAATGTTACACTATTAGTATACTCTTTGACTATGGCTAGCAATGTTCAGGCCAGTTTACTGGTGTATTTTCAAGGAAATCTCTGGGAGCCTCACAAACGTGGCCAATGTCTGTTGTGAGCAGTACCAGATATCTGAGAAATCCCATAGTCAATTAGCTTACTATTTTATAACATATGAACATAAAAGGTGATTGAATAAGAAAATTATTCATCTGTGTTTATATTTTGCAAGGATCTACTTTTGATCTTAAAACATTTTGTCGAAGTGTATTGTCATATGTTTAATTTGAACTTTTTCTAAGTTATATTTTGTAAACGTATTCTGTGCTTTTGATCAAGAACATCTCCAACTTTTTCAACAAACATGTTTTACTTACTCTTTCAACATTATAGGATTTTGAGGGAATACTTGGAAATCTCGCTAACGACGAACGGCATAACGAATGCGTAAGACTCGCGAGTGATAGAGCAGCTACCTTGCCGCCCAGAGAGATGTTGTATTCTTGAAACCATCTTGGTGTTTAAAAGAAAGTAAAACAGAAAACAGTTTGTTTATTGATCACTTGTCTTTCAGAGTCAAGCTCAAAGTATAATTTAATAGTCCAAATTAGATATATTTCAGTATTCACTTCACTTATTGTTTTCGGAGTAAAAGGATTTCACTCTGAAGTATAAATTAGATAGTAATTCTTTTATCCAAGTTTTAATATCCTGCACTTGGCTTTGTTATGATCTTTGAACAAAGCACGTTTAATTCCCCTGCATAATCTAGAAAGTAGTTACTAGTTCATATTTTAATATTTATATTTCTGATGAAACCAAGTGAAGGCAATGATGCTTATGGGTGAGGAATTATACAAAATATTCTGAAAAAACCTCTGTTACTTTTATACTGCTTTCCTCACTCTCTCATGTCTTTTATTACTATGCCTTCTTTAGAAAATCAATTTTCTGAAAATAACAATCAAGATCTTAGTAAAGATCTTACCAATCAAGATCTTTGCAAAGATCTTATCAACAATCAAACTTCTTTTGTCATAGATAAAGTTTCCCTCAAAAAGGAATTTTATTCTGAAGAATGGTCTCTTCACAGAGAATGGTTCTTCAAACATTATCAAGGGAAAAATAGAAAATCCATTCAGGAAAAATTCTATAAATTTCTTGAAAATGTCAAATACAATATTCCTTTTTTTGATTGGTTTCATGCGTATACCATCAAGAAGAATATCAATTATCCCTTCCAGGATGACATTATTGGAAGGAAAATCGTGGATGTCATCACTATATGGCATCTAAAAGATGGTCAAAAGGTCCAATCGGAATTACCTCCTAAAGGCCCTTTTACCCTTAATATTCAAAACCAATCTGCCCCTGTCTTAGCTGCCCCCTTTAAAGCTAGACCTGACAATGAACCCGTAACAGCCAGAGATATCAAAGATCTCATGGAACAATCCAACTATACAAACAAATACCTCCAAGCACTAGGAGACTCCAAATCAAGTAGAATCGATGATGCCTCCCCTAAAACTGAGTCATCTCATTCTTCTGCTAGAATTGAGAAACCCCTATTCAATCCCTATAGGGTATCCAAAACCTTTAAAAAGGCCTCCAAGCAGGAAGGTCATGTCAAAAGAGAAGTTGATGAAACCAGAGATGAAATCCTAGAAAAAATCAATGAACATTTAACTCTCCTCAAAACAACAATCCCTGATACGCCTTCTCCTCATACCCCTAGGAAAAGCATCAATATGATAGATGAAACCTCTTCTGATCGTTCAGAAGATACCTCTCCTAAGGATAGAGTCAGTCCTATCATTTACAATCCTAAAAACAAATGGCGTAGAGAAACTAAGCTTTACTACCCCAGGGCCACTGCTCCTGACCTTCTCTTAGAAGAAAAGGAAACCAATTTCAAAAGTTTCAGTGCCAACAATGTTTATGAGTGGAACATTGATGGAGAAAATGAGTATGGCATAACCAAAATCCTCCAAAATATGACTATGGTTGCCACTGCTTATGAAACCTCCAACAACTGCTCAGATGACATGATCGTAGAAATCCTCATTGCAGGATTCTGTGGTCAGCTCAAAGGTTGGTGGGATAATTACCTCAATGATGAGGATAAACAATCTATCCTTACTGCCATCAAAAGGGAACCAAACGGAGAACCCATCTTTGAAAATGGGATTCAAATTCCTGATCAAGTTAACACCTTGATCTTTACCATTGCCCAACACTTTGTTGGAGACCCTTCCTTGATTAAGGATAGATCTGCAGAACTGTTGTCTAATCTTAGGTGCAAAACCCTCGGTGATTTTAGATGGTATAAGGACACATTCCTTACAAGAGTCTATATCAGAGAGGATAGCCAACAAGCCTTCTGGAAGGAGAAATTCCTTGCAGGTCTCCCTAAGTCTTTAGGTGATAAGGTTAGAGATAAACTGCGCAATCAGGACCCCAATGAAAATATCCCCTATCAGCAATTAAGTTATGGTCAGCTTATTGCTATCATCCAAAGAGTTGCTCTGAAAATTTGTCAAGACGACAAAATTCAGCAACAACTATCCAGAGAAAAGGCTCAAAATCGCAAAGACTTAGGAACCTTCTGCGAACAATTCGGTCTCCCTTGCATCAAAAGAACCAAAGCCAAACCAAAACCTATCAACACCTTACCTAGACCTGACTATTACAAAGAAAGGCATGATAGAAAACCTAGGCCAAGGACTGCTGGTCAATTCATCAAAAAACATTATGAAAATAATGATAAAAACCCCATCATCTGCTTCAAATGTGGCAAACCAGGGCATATTAGTAGAAATTGCAGGGTTATAAACAAACTCAAAGTTCTTAATCTTGGTTCAGATATTGAAAGCAAGATTAACAATTTATTAGCCCAATCTTCAGAAGAATCCTCGGATCAACCATCTGAGAAGATAAATCAAATTCAGGATGATGATTTATCTAATTCTGATTCCTCTAATAACATCAATGTTCTCACCAAAGAACAAGATCTTCTCCTTGAAGCCATAAATGCCATTCCTGACCCCCAGGAAAGGGAAAAGTATCTCAAGAAGCTTAAGTCTACTCTTGGGACTAAACCTCCCAAAAGCCCCTTAGTAACCAATAAGTATAATCTCAAGGATACTTTCAAAAGGTTAGAGAAAACCAGCATTAAACCTGTTACTATCCAAGATCTTCAGTATGAGATCAACAACTTAAAAGTTGAGGTCAATAAACTGAAAGAAAAACAGGCTAATCACCAGTCCATTATTAACCATTGGAAAAATCATGAAACCAGTTCCTCTTCGAGTATCCCTGACTCTGATAAGGAAGTGGATTCAGATTTCTTAGGGTTGATCAATTATGTAAAAATTCAAAAATTTTACATAAATGTCAAAATTGTTATCAAAGATTTTATTTTTGAAACTGTTGCCTTGTTTGACACAGGAGCAGATTCGAACTGTATTTTAGAGGGTCTCATCCCAACAAAATACTTTGAGAAAACCTCTGAACAACTTAGTGCTGCAAATGGTACTAAGTTAAGAATCAATTACAAGTTGTCTTCTGCCATCATCGAAAACAACAATTTCAAAATTGATACCTCATTTCTTCTTGTCAAAGATTTGAAAAATCAGGTAATTTTAGGAACTCCGTTCATAAGATCACTTTTTCCTTTTCAAATAACTGAAGAAGGTATCATAGCCCAGCATTTGGGACAACCAATCATTTTTAAGTTTTTAAGAAAACCTTTTGTCAGAGACTTAAATCCAATTTCTTACAAAGAAAATCAAATCAATTTTTTAAAAGATGAAATTACTTTTAGAAATATGGATCACCAATTACTCAAAAGAGAAAATCAGTTCAAAATTAAGAGTCTTTTAGAGCAAATACAATCCACTATTTGTTCTGATCTTCCTAATGCTTTCTGGGAAAGAAAACATCATGTTGTGGAACTCCCTTATGAAAAGGATTTTCATGAAAGGCAAATTCCCACCAAAGCTAGGCCTATCCAGATGAATCAGGATCTCCTCTTGGTTTGTCAGAAAGAAATAAATGATCTTTTAAAAAAGGGTCTTATTCGCAAAAGTAAGAGTTCCTGGTCTTGCTCTGCCTTTTATGTTAACAAACAAGCAGAAATAGAAAGGGGAACTCCCAGATTGGTCATTAATTACAAACCTCTCAACCAAGCTCTTTGTTGGATTAGATATCCTATCCCCAACAAAAAGGACCTTCTCAAACGTCTTCATGACGCAAAAATATTTTCAAAATTTGACATGAAATCTGGATTTTGGCAAATCCAGATTAAAGAGAAGGATAGATACAAAACTGCCTTCACTGTCTCTTTTGGTCAATATGAATGGAACGTTATGCCTTTTGGCTTGAAAAACGCTCCTTCTGAATTCCAAAGAATCATGAATGATATATTCAATGATTATACAAAATTCGCCATTGTCTATATTGATGATGTGCTTATTTTTTCACAATCTTTTGATCAACATGTCAGACATATCAACACCTTTATTTCTATCATAAAGAAAAATGGTCTTGCTGTGTCTAAAACATAAATAAATTTGTTTCAAACAAAAATCAGATTTTTAGGTCACAATATCCATCACGGAACTATTACTCCTATCACTAGGGCTATTGAGTTCTCAGATAAATTCCCCAATCAAATTATTGACAAAACTCAATTACAAAGGTTCCTTGGTTGTCTTAATTATGTCTCAGACTTCTTTCCACAACTGAGTAATCTCATCAAACCTCTTCATGATCGTCTAAGAAAGGATCCTCCTCCTTGGACGGATGATCACACCAAAATCGTCATACAAATCAAAGCCCAGGTTAAAGAACTTCCCTGCCTTTACCTACCCAATCCTGAAGCCTTCAAAATTGTCGAGACTGATGCTTCTGATATTGGTTACGGCGGAATTTTAAAACAAAAAATTTCTGGGAAAGAACAAATCATTGCTTTTACTTCTAAACATTGGAATCCTGCCCAGCAGAATTATTCCACTATCAAAAAGGAAGTTTTGGCTATTGTGCTATCCATTTCAAAGTTCCAATCTGACCTTTTAAATCAAAAGTTTCTTGTTCGTATTGATTGCAAGTCTGCAAAAGATATTTTGCAAAAGGATGTTAAAAATCTTGCATCAAAACAAATTTTTGCCAGATGGCAAGCAATTTTAAGTATATTTGATTTTGACATCGAATATCTTAAAGGTTCTGACAATTCTCTTCCTGATTATCTCACTCGTGAATATTTACAGGGAAGCATTTATCCTTAAGCATGATAACTGTACCACTCTTTGTGGGAAAAACTGCTTAAATACTACCCTGGAACAAGGTAATTGTAGTGTCTTTTTATGCACGAAAAACTGTTCCGTTAACACCCTGGATTATGGTGATTGTAATACCAATATTGGTATGAAAAACTGGTCCTCCTCCACCCTTGAACATGGTGATTGTAGTGTCCTTATGGACATGAAAAACTGTTCAGTTTTTGCTTCACTACTCTGCTGCTTTTCTTATTTTGCAGGTTGTAGTCAAATTATTCGTTGGAAGCAATCTTCAAAACAGCATATTTGTATGGCCATAATTGGCGCAAGCATGGGGACCCTCACCCCTTGGAATTGTCGTCCATAACAATGGTCTCCCATTTTCTTGTTTCAATAATTCTAATCATGCTCTTTTGGATACTTCTGCTTTTTGCTTTGGATGCTGCATAGTTCAGGTCACCTCCCTTGGATTCTGTACAGTACAGGTCATTTAGTGCATAGTGCCGGTTTAGTAACCTGTTACTATTCATTTTTCCAATCTATTTAATCGTGCCATAGGCTTGTGTTAGGGGCACACACACAGACAGATACACAATTCAGAAACTCTACTTCTCCCTCTAGTTCTAGTGAGAAGCCAGAGCACTTGTAATCTTCTTCTTCTCTTCTTCAATCTTCAATCTTGTAACTCATAGATAGTTCTTACTATCTCAATCAATCAAAGTAACTCATAGATAGTACATGGAAGGTTTTACCTCCTAATCTATCTCGTGAGTTTTAATTTATTTGTTGCATTCCGTATGCTACCTACTTCCCCTCTGCCTCTCTAATTTAATCCCCCTCTGCCTATATATTATTTTGACTTTGGAGTGATTTCAAATTGGACTTTCATTCTTCTACCTATTTTCTTCTTTTCTGTAACAAAAAGAGCAAAATAAGTCAATGATTTATATAGCTAGTAATAATTGTTCTGAAAAATGACTCAAAAATATCCCTAAAAATGCACTAAATTAGAGTTTATCATCGACTTGGTGTCTTCTTTGAGTCGGCTATGGAGGAGTCTTGCACCTCCAAAGGTTATCGCTTTCTCGTGGCAGCTTCTTTTGGACCGTCTCCCTACCCGCCATAATCCTCTTCGGAGGAAGGTATTTTCCGACCCTTCTCTTGCTTTATGTTCTATCTGTGCCCTTTGTTGTTGTTTTGTGTTTTTGTTGTTGTTTTTTTCCCCTTCCCGGTGCCTTTGCTCTCCTTCGGCTGTCTTGTGGCCCTTTGAGAGTGAAGTGTCTTCTCCTTGTATTTGGATAGGAGTACCCCTTGTGCTCCCTTGAATATAATGTTCTTTTGACTTTCAAAAAAAAATGTCACCCTAATTTACATGCGATAAATGATCATTCGAGTTAGCTAACTTACACTCAATTCATTGTTGTATAACCCTTTCTTAGTTGGACCTTGTGGGCACAAGCATGCACATGTTTCTTGTTCTTTGGGTTTTGAATATTTTTTAGTACCATCTGAGCTTCCCTCCTTCCTTAGGTCGTTACATAGGACAATCCAAAGTCTGGTTCAACTTGACCTTCCAATTACATGAGATTAATTATGGAAAATACTTATAGTTTCTGACGATGTTTTCCAATTACATCGTGACACATTTTATATTATATGTTTATTATCTCATTAGTTTTTTTTCTTTCAAAAAAGTAATTTGTGTGTTGTGTTGTGATTGAATATTGTTCTACTTCCATCGGTATTGTTCAATCACAACACAACACACAAATTACTTTTTTAAGTGGGGGGATTTTCGGGTTTCACTTTTATGTAGGGATATGGGTGAATAGGTGGGGGTACAAAAAAAACTCAAAAGTGATTGTTGAGCAACATATGAGTGAGAGGACCCATAAACCCAATGCCTTAAGGTTTTGGGTTAAGATGTGGTGTCTAACTGACTAACTCACTTGTGTGGTTGCTCTTTGCCCAATGTAGATGATGCCCAAAACTCCCCTCATACAAACGCAACAAGGCACAAGGTATATGGCTCCCTTCTCTTATATATTGCTCAACATCTCTATTTCCATTAAATGTGGAACTTCTTACTCACACTTGATATCCCAACAATCTCTCCCTCAAATGTGCATGAGTCCATTCGGTGCTCCTCCTCAAGCAAAAGCTTTTTGTCATTCACATACACTTTTGCACAGCCAGTGTGTCATTTTCATCAACAAGACACGCCACCTAGTTTTCACATTGTTAGGTAGATTTTCAATATAAGAAACTGGTCACATTAACCATTGGTTCTGGTACCATTTGGATTTCGAGAGGAGCCTAAAACACCAGGAAGATCTCCACATTGAGCCAAGGGCAAATATATAAGTATATTTGACACCATTTCTTTCATCCAAAACTGTCTCTTCACTTTTTTTTGACTCAAAGGGCCAAACTGACGTAGAAATGAAAGATAAAAGACCAAAACATAAGGAAAAAAATGTAAATAACAACAATAAAACTTTGGCCAAAGATAGATAATAAAAAATTCTATTTAGCCTACAAACTATAATCACCAAATTGAACACAACTCCTCTACAGGTCAAACCCACTACATTAGCTTAAGATATTGTTACTACTATATATATATATATATATATATATAGGGAGCGTGTCAAGTGAGAACTTGTCCTTACCGTGAAAAATGGAGACTCTGAAATGTAACCGACAAATTAACATTAGTTAACGGCTCAGATTACGTCACTAATTACAAAATCTTCTGTGATTGTTTCCTTGTTAATTGAAGATCACACAAGATTTTGTAATTCAAAATCTTGTGTGGTTGGTTCTGATTGGGATTTAGCGTTCATGTTCTTTTTCTAGGTTTATCTATATTTTTTGTTTATTTTTTATTTTAATTTTTAATTCAAAGGGTTAAATATGTTTTTGGTAACCCAGGGGATGTGGTTGAGCGGTTGGGGCTCATCATCCCTTAACCAAGTGTTGAGGATTCGATCATCGCCTTGAGTATGGAGCAACTTTAAATCCCTGGGCCAGCTGTCCCACCCTTCTACAATTACCGTTGATTATACAAAGTTCTTGTTTTCAGTCCAATCTTCAATCCTTATAATTGAGAATTAAAACAGATCATTGACAAAATTAAGAGGATGCTTCAATTTCATTACCATCTAATCATCAGAGGTTTAAGAAATCGATATATACACACACAATAGAAACAGAAGTCCCCGAATCTGAAATTTGATAGCATATCAAGTGAAAAAAGTTCCACATCTGAGAAAATGCAAAATGAGAGTGGGAACAGTGAATTGCTTATACCACTTGCATTTCAGTTTCCTATGTGGCTATGTGAAGGAGGTGAGACATTGAAGATGGAAGAAGAGAGTAGAGGAAGAAGATGATCAGATTTGGGTTTTTGATTTTTTTTTTTCATTTCCAATGTATGGGTGTTAGTGCATAAAAAACTCAAGATGATCAGATCCTGAGTTTTTTTTGACATTATAATTTTTTTCGACTCGCCAACAGGGCAGACCCACATGCTATCCAGTGGTTAGTTGCACACCTTGAAACTAACCCCTATAAAAAAATTGATTCCCTTAAGTTTTAATTTTGCATCCAGTCCCCTAATTAGGTTTTTTAGCATTCCCCATAATCAATTCTTTTAGGATTCCCCCAATTTGTTACAAAATTTTGTTTTTTAGGATTCCCCACAACGTCGAAACTGGAAATTTGCAGCGGTTGCTGTGAATCGCCACTGCTTGACAGCAAATTTTTTCTCCACGGCTGCCACAATCAATAAACATGGCGGCAATATATTGTATGGTCGTGGCGGCTGTAATTTGAAAAAAATAAAAATCTTGCGCACGAATTTTTCTTTCACCGCGCAGCTTATTTTGTTTCTCCCACCAAATCTCTAAAAATCTCTCTAAACCCTAAGCATTCTCTCTGAAATCGTTTCTTTGATATCTAAAAAAAAAGGATCTTCAATCCCTCGCTCAATCGTTTCTCCCACCATCTTTCGCTCATCCTAAACACTTCAACTTTACCATCTCTTGCTCAATCTCTTCGGTAAGAACATCGTTCAATCTCATCACTCAATCTGTGAACTAAACCAGTTTCACTGCATTGATGCAAAAACGGTTTGTGATCTGCCTTCTTGTGTTTTAATTTCGAGTTTGTGAAAAATCAAAAACAAATATGATATAGTAGGAAGTTTCAAGAAATGTCTAGTGGTGGTTCAAACCGCCATAATTTAGAAAAACCATGTACTTGCTCTTAGCGGCGGTTTGCAACCGTGGCGGCAGTTGCAAACCGCTGCAAATCTAAAACGCATGGCAACAGTTCTGCGCGACGATTGTCAGAACTACCATAGTAGGGTCGGTGACGCAGAAAACTGTGGCCCATTTGGAACCTCCGCAAAGATCAACTACCGATGTTTAACACCGCCGCAAACTGCTTTTTTTGTAGAGCCTCCAAATTTGTTAAAAAAATTATGATATGGTTAATGATACGTTACGTAAAATTTTTTTGCACTAATTGACGAATTTTTATTAAAATTAACTCTAGAGGGCTCTATCTAATCCAAACTTGGTTTTAAACATGCTATTCTTCCCTACTCACTATGAACAACATGAGGGCTCTATTTAAGTGCTAAATAGGACAATTAATGTAAGTATAAATCAAAGATTTTTGGTCTGACATGTACATGCATGCTCCATTTGAACCAGATAGCCACAATACAACGTCAACTCACCAACTTTTGGATGTCATAAACCAAGCTTGTTTTTCAGTGTTTTCTTTGTAACCAATAAGTAGAATACAAACAGAAAGTCAAATGTCCTTAATAGTAACATCATTTACCTGACTGAAACTTACGATTCCTAGTTCTTCTTTAGCCTTCAACTTCCCATTCAGCTCGGCTTGGAGAAACATCAATAGTTTTATTGTTTAGGTTCTTATATCATGTTGAAGCACTCTAACAAAAGAAAAATAAATCCGATGTCATTTACAAAATATACTTGGAGAAACTCTATAATCCTATAATCATCTTAATTGAAAGAGGAAAACAAACATTGTACCATCAATTAATCACTATCTCAGAAATCAAAAATGTGAAACTAAACCTTAAAACTAAAACAGAACTTATGAAAATGGGCAACAAGGGAGTCATCGGAGCAGTTCAACCACGGCGGTCGGCCGGCGGTAGCACTTTGTTTCACCAGAAGTGAACGTCGGGCAGCTGTTGAAGTAACGCGTGACCTGAGAGATTGAAGGGAGCTGAGAGTTGTATGTGGGAGGGCGTGGGAGCGAAATTGAAGGAGAGAATGAAAGATTCAAGGGGAGAGTGTGTGAGCCGAGAGATTGAAGGGAGCGTGGGAGTGATTCTTTTTTGTAAAACCTAATCATTTTTTTTAATAAGGCCCCACTAGCGTTTATTGGTTTTTCAATTTTTTTAATTCATCAAATTATTTTATTTTTTTTAATAAAAATAACAAACTGTGGGCCCCACCGTATGTATTAGTGCTATGTAAGCTAGATTTATCTAAGTTTTTGTCCGAATAATCATAACAAGCTATACACACACTGAAAAACTTATCATGGAACTTTCTATCCATTAGGAAGCTGTTGAAAAGCTGTGCAGGCATGCCAATAAAAAGTGATGTGACTTGTTCTGCAAAAAAAAGGAATCCTGATCCAATGCAGTAAGTTTATATTGCAGTCACTGCTTTCAAGACTGTGAGAATCATTTGATATATTTAACAACAAATCTTGTCCATTGAATTAATTTAACATAAAAAAGTAACAAAAAATATAAGAGGTAATATAATAACACAAGTGACTTCAAGGGATCAAGTTCCAACGAGTATGCTTAGTTCCAAACCTTGATTCCCTGCAGTTGCTAACAAAGTCAAAGCTCTCAATTTAGTGCAAACATAGTCAACGTGTTAGAAAGAGTGAGATATCTTAGATGTTGAAATGATAAAAAGAAAAAAAAAGAAAAGTAGTGCAAATTTAGGAGACTGTATAGAGGTTAAATGTAGAGAATCTAATTCCTTAGTTTTGTACTACTTATTATTATCATATTATCAGTATGAGTCATAGGCCCATTTGGATAGAGCTTATTTTGAGTTTATGAAAAACAGCTTATGTAAATAAATAAGTTTTTTTGTATTATTCAAAATCTTGTCAATGTAGTTTATGGAAAAACAACTTATGGAGATAAATTTTTTGTTAGTGAGAACTTATGGATTAATATGAAAACTTATTTATCTCCATAAGTTGTTTTCCATAAGCTCAAAAATAAGCTCATTCAAACGGGCCCATAGTCACCTATGTTGTTCTAGGAACTTACTCATCTTTCACCAAAAAAAAAAAAAAAAAAGAACCTACTCATCTTAGTATCTCTTATATATATATGGCTTGTCATGCCACTTCAAATTGGCTCCAAAACTTTTTTTTTTCTTTCCTTCTTTTCCTTTTTTCCATTTTTTCTCTTTTTCCTTTTTCTTCTTTTATATTTTAAAGTTTTACTTTTTTTCTTCATTTTTTTCCCTTCTTCCATTTTGGTTTCAGTTTTTTTTTCTACTTTTATATTTTAAAATTTTGTATTTTTTCTTTTTTATATTTTAAGGGGTATTTTACAGTCTCGAAAAATTTTAGATGTTTAAATATGCAAAAAAAAATTCTTCAATAATCCATTTTGTAAGAAAAAGATTTAATTTCATTACAAAATATGTAACGAAATGCTAAACAGTGTGTTTTGGTGTACTTGGGCAAAAAAATTATTTTGTACAAAAATGCGTAAAGTGAAATGTTAAGCAGTATGTTTTAGGGTACTTTAGGATTCATAAAAAAATTTAACTCTTCAAATACCAAAAATTTCTTCGAAAGTAAACGGAATGGTAAAAAATAATAATAAGTTTGTGACAAAATACGTAAAGTAAGATGCTAAACAGCATGTTTTGGTGTACTTATGGTGGAAAAAAAATATTTTGTACCAAAATACGTGTGAAATGTTAAGCAGTATGTTTTCCGGTACTTTAGAATTCATAAAAAAAAAATTCTTCAAATACCAGAAGTTTCTTCGTAAGTAAACTGTTTGGTTAAAAAAGAATAATAAGTTTGTGACAAAATACGTAATGTGAGATGCTAAACAGTGTGCTTTAGTGTACTTGATTGTGAAAAAAATCATTTTGTACCAAATTAAAAGCTTAAAGTGAAATGTTAAATAGTATGTTTTGGGGTACTTTAGGATTCATAAAAACTTTTTAAGTCTTCAAATACCAGAAGTATCTTTGTAAATAACCGGTTTGGTAAAAAATAATAATAAGTTTGTGATAAAATACGTAAAGTGTGATGCTGACGATGTATTTTGGGATACTATAGGGTCCCAAATTTTTTTTAGATGTTCAAATACGCGAAGTTCGTTCATCAATAACATGTTTGATGAAAAAGCAAAAAAACATTCGTGACAAAATAGATTCCAGAAAAATGTTTACATGTTCAAATTGGTGTTTTCTTCTTTATTTTGATAATTTCGCACCAGCGAGTATTAGAAGCATACTTAAATTGGTGTTTAGTTTTAAATCAGACTCTTTATGATACCTACATACATGTTTCACTTTCTATTTGTGTTGTCTTATTTTCTTTTTCATTATGGGTTAGGTTTTTATATTTATGATAAATATAGATAACATTATTAAAACTTTTTATATTTTTTCTTCTTATTATTATTTGTGAATTTTCAATTCCAATGTCTTTGTTAAAGTTTATTTATAATTTTATATTATTGTTATTTAATTTATATTTAAAAGTTAACTTTTTTCCATGGGAACTTCGGTCTCATTTACAATAGAACTCCCCCACATTTTCTTACAATTTTGTATAGGTGTTTTTATTTTAATGGTGATTTTTATTTAACCTTGCATGATGTATTGATGTACTTCTTCCGGACTTGATTATAAGCAAAAATAATTACCTTTACACATATTAAGAATAGTAGTTTTATGCATTTAATTTTCTTGGATTCATGGAAAAAATAAATACATTTACTAAACTATTTCTAATTAATAGTCATCTTCTCACAATATTAATGTTTTTTTGGTAAAAAAAGGAGTTGATTTAATACATTTACTTCCATCGATACTAGCTCACCCCGTGCATCGCACGGGAGTGATACACATATATTTCAACTAACTATGTATAAGCTACTAGCTAACATTACTTTCAACTTTCTATAGGTGGTGCTATTTTATTGGTGGTTTTCATCTAACCCTGCACGATACCCATGTGTTTCACTTTCTATTTGTGTTGTCTTCTTTATTTTTGTCATTTCGCATCAAACGGTATTAAAAAATACTTTAACTGGTGTTTAAATTTTTATCTTCTTTCAACGGGAACTTCAGCCACATTTATAATACAACCTCCACCATCTTCTTTCAACTTTATATAACTGCTCCTATTTTATCATGAGTTTTCATACAACCATGCATGATACCCACGTGTTTTAGTTTTTAATTGTGTTGTCTTCTTTTCTTTCTTATCACGGGCTAAGTTTTTATATTTACATTTGATAAATATGGATTATGTTATTAAAAGCTTGAGACATTTTCTTCCCATTATCTATGGATGTTTAATTTCAACGTTTTTTGTCAATATTCTTTTTAAATTTTATAATCTTCTTATTTAATTTATAGCTATAATTTAATTTCAATCCACAATTATTTGACTATATATTTTACAAACCAACATCATTGGTCCACTAGCATAAGCTATCCTGGGACACGGGGTCGACTTAGTGCTCCCAAGTTTGATTCCTGCAGTGGACAGAAAACTGTTGTCTTAAATGATTGGTTTATTAAAGAGGGTTTCCCCTTCCGATTTTACTTTAGTTTTGCTAACTGAAATTTAGTCAACCCCGTGCGTAGCACGGGTCAGGCGGCTAGTATCTTCTTAAATCCATGTTGCAACACATGTACTCATTTCCTCTTGTCTTTAATGCATGCCCTTTACTTAACTACATTGTGTGTTATTGAATGCATGACATCTGTGATTTTATTGTGCCTTGACTTCATGAGGACGAGTTTATCCTTACTGAGAGTGGGTTCAACAAACCTACTAAACCTGAACTTCCATTGTTAATGGCTCTCATTTAATCTTGTTAAGCCCTTACCCAAACTTCATGGTCATAGGACCCGTTTGGATTAGCTTATTTTTGAGCTTATGAAAAATAACTTATGGTGATAAATAAGTTTTTATGTTGATCCATAAGTTCTCACTAACAACAGTTATATCACTATAAGTTGTTTTTTCATAAACTACATTGACAAGATTATGAGTAATACATATAAGCTTATTTATTTGCATAAGTTGTTTTTCATAAGCTCAAAATAAGCTCATCCAAACGGGCCCTTAATACTCATGAAGGTCTTGCCTTGTTATTTTAAACTTTGTTCTTACTGAAATTCACTCATATATCACTCACTTAGTTTGTTTTCCTCAACAACAATCTCCCTTAATGATGGCAAACTCTTGATTGAGAGTTCAGTTTATGTAATTTAAAATTTTAAACATTAGTAAATAACTCCCCTTGAGTAGGAGCAAAAATTTTGATCAAAGATTATGCATGTGAAGTTTCTGAATTATAAATTTTGCTGAACTATAATCATTCATTGATTAATAATATGTTCTGTACACGGATTCAGAGCTAAAAGTTTAACAAGAACTAGAAAAACAACTACATAAAATTTAAATTAAGATTTTCCTACTAAAGCAAATTTACAAAAGACTACAAAATACAAAATATTTAGCTCCTTGAGTTGGTAGATTTCAAAAATTCTGCAATGGCTTTGCCTCTCCTAATAAGCTTAGGTACTTTCAAGTTAACTCGATGTAAATGCTGGAGTAGCTGACTCAAGTCAACTAAATTTTGAACAAAACAAGCCAACTAAATAATTACCTGTCTAATTCTATGTATTCATTAATACCAGACCAAAATCCTAAGTTATTTATTTCCCATTGCTAGTATTCAATATGCAGTTGCAATAGCATACTGTATTTTATAACAAAATAATAGTTTCTTTGGAAAAAAGGTACACAAACGTAATTTCTCCCGTAAGAAGTAGGTGTCAGCATCTTGTGAAGAGACCTGCTGCATATCAAGGTTTAAATTGCAGCTTCAGCCACAATTGCAATTGCATCCCAATGCTTAATATTGTAGGAAAATGTGGTCGCCATTGTGTCACAATATAGTTGTGAAGACGTAGAAAACATTTATAATGCAATTAAAATTGTGGCTGCCAATTGTAATTTAAAACCATGGTGCACACCATCCTTGAAACCTTCCAACAATACCCAACAAACAATATACTATAATCATAAGAAACTTTGTTCATCATAACCATCTACGTTAACCAAACACTGCAATAATAAAGTTTGATTGACAAAATTATCAAACAACTTAATTCCCTCCTTTAATTGTTGTAGTAGTACGTATATCTCTTCACATTGAGGGTGTGAGTGATCTTCAGCATTGAAAGCATGTACTTTATTTTTCACTTCAATCCAACTGCAACCAGGAACCTTTTTCACTCCCCTTTCTCGCATCAGTTTTGTAATACTAGCCTTTTCATCCCACATCTTCAGACGCCCATAAAGGTCACAAAGCAGAACATATGTGCTGTGATCCTCAGGCTCCAGCTCTAGCAAAATTTTAGCTACATTACTGGCTAATTCAATATCACCACAACTTCTACAGGCTCCTAGTAAAGTCCTTAACACCATTCCATCAGGTTCAAAAGGCATTGTTTCAACCAAAGCTTTTGCCTCCTCTAGGTTCCCGGCTCGACCGTAGAGATCAATTCCACAAGCATAATGCTCCATTCTCAGTGGAATACCAAAATCAGACTCCATAGATTGTATTATTTTGCGGCCTACTTCTACTAGTCCGTTATGACTGCATGCGGTCAGAACTGCAACAAAGGTTATATGATCAGGTTTCACCTTTCTCGACCTCATTAAGTGAAAGAGTTCAAGTGCAATGTTTCCTTGTCCGTGTTGCCCATACCCAAAGATGATTGAATTCCACACAATGGCATTGTCTACAGAAGTTGCTTCAAAAGATTTCCTAGCATCTTCTATGACACCACATTTAGAATACATGAAGATCAATGAGCTCCCAACATATTTATTGGTGTCAAAGCCTACTTTAAGTGCCAAGACATGGATTTGTTGACCTAGCTGTAGTGTTGCCAAATCTGAACATGATCTGATAATAGCCGAAAAAGTATAGTCGTCGATTTCTAGTAAGAGAGATCTCATCTGCACAAATAACCTCAAGGCATCCTCACTCCAACCAACCTGCACGTACCCCGCCAAAACAGTGTTCCAAGTACAAGAATCTTTGACATCCATGGAAAAGAAGATTTTCAATGCACCTTCCATGCACCTATTATCAAATCCAAGATACATGGCAATCAAAGCATTAGAAACAGGCACAGAATCTTCAAGCCCTCTTTTTATCACCAACCCATGTAAAGATTCTCCAAGGCTTTTATGCTCTTTCGCAAAACAAGCACTAATAATCCCAGTATAGGTATAGTCGTCAGTCTCAAACCCAAAATTCTGCATGTCAACAAAAACTCTAAAAGCAAGATCTTCTTTCTTGTGAAGCAAGTAAGCAGCAAGCATAGAATTCCATGTAACAATATCGCAACACGCGACTGCACCATCAAACACCCTCTCAGCATCTCTCAAAGAACAACACTCTGAGTATGCCGTGATAGTGGCATTGCGAACATTACTAAAGGACTCCAGCCCTTGTTTCAAGAATTTACAGTGCAGCTGCATTACCAGCCCACAAAACTCAACATCATCAAGCAATGTCAAAAGTGGAGAGACCGTACCATCGTCAATCTCAACACCCTCCAACTCCTGACATCTCATCAACCAAAATGCCATATCAGTATCACCAACCCGAGAATAACCAGCAATGAGCGTGTTCCACGACACATGATTACGTTCCGGCATACACCAAAACACAGCCAAGGCATCATCAATTCTACCACACTTGGCATACATGTCAAGAAGGGCACTTCCAGAAAACACATTTTCAGTAAACCCCATCTTGAGCATAACTGAATGTAGCTGTTGCCCAAGCTCTACACTATGAGCTCGAGCAACACCTTTGAGTGTGCTTCCAAATGTATGGTTATCAAATGAGAATCCAGATGCTCTCATGGTGTTGAGGATATGCCACGTGGAATTCAGGTTGCTGGAGTTTACATGACCGGAAATAATGGCATTCCATGAGACAGTATCTCTGTGAGGCATTTCGTCGAACAGTTTGTGAGCAAGAGTTAATTGTGCAGATTTCGCATATGCTGTTATGATGTTGTTGGCTGTGTAAAGGTCTGAGATGGAATTTGACTTGATTGCAAGGCAATGGGTTGCAAGTAATGTAATGGGTGAGGTTCGAATAAGGGAGTGCAGCCTCTGCATTCATTCGTGATAGATAATATGAATAATCAAAAGGATGTTATAACGTTTTAAAAAAGGGAATGATACATGTGTGTTCGGTGCTGTCTTCTGCATGCAATCCGAAAAATCCGGTTTGGATCCTTTTTCGTACAACGGGAAAAACAATGAAGCCGCCACCAATATTTTAATTTAGAAAAAACATTGGAAAAATCTTTTTAGGCGATTGGCCTTTTGAAAACGAGAGATATAGGTTCGGGGGTCGGTTATGTGTGGGGAAGGTATTAGCACCCCACACATCCTTTCTACCGAAAGGGAACCTTTAATTTAGTGTGTGGTTTTTGACTGTTGATTTGAAACGCTTTGTTCTACTTCTTTTCTTCTTTTTTTATTTAAGAAAGTGCTTTTAAAAAACTGGGGAAAGAAGAATCTTTTTGTTATTATTTTTTAAAAGGGTGCTTGACGGGAGGTGAACCCGCTCCTACGTATCCTCCGGTGCGATGAGGAATTCAAAGCTACGTAGTTCTAGTCTTGTTTTGAAAAGGCTCTTTTGTTTTTAGCTTTAGTTTTTAGGTGTTTTTTGAAATAAGACTCGAGTGTTCACTAATACCAAGCAAGCAATGGCTTCGAGTGGTTTTCATTACTAACTCGAAAGAAAATAAGTTGAAACCGATAATCAAACAAGCAATGGCTTCGAGTGATTATAAGTAACAACGTTTTTATTTTATCTTTTTTTGCAAATGAGGCGAGCATCGGTGATAATCATCTAGCAAAGGCTTAGGACAATTACCACTAATGACTCGTGTTGTTTTTGGAATTGAATTGGGTTCGCATGTATTTAAGGTTTGGGAGCTTTCATGATAATCAAACAAGCAAAGGCTTCGAGTGACTACCACTAATAACTCCTCATTAGTGATCAAACAAGCAAAGGCTTCGAGTGGCCACTAATGATTTTGTTTATGAAAAACTTAGGGTTTAAGTTTGGAAAAGAAATTGGTCTTAATTTGTTAAAGACATAGTTTAGAAAAGAAGTTTGAAAGCAATTTGATTTTTGGAAAGGAGTTTTGGAAAACTAGTAGAACATTTTCAATCAAGTTCCAAGTCAATAACCAAAATGCAAATTGCTAAACTACAATTCGCGCAATGATCTAAACTAGTAACCATTTTCATGTCAAGTTGTTTAGAAAAGAAGACAATGAATGCAAGAAAGTTCATAGATGCAAGCATAGCACATTCATTGAGATCATGTTATCAAGCAAGCAACAACATAGACACAATTTGTAACTTACCCTTTCATGTTGAAAACATCTCATTACAACATTTGAATACACAATGCATGAATAGGCACAGATGAACCTAGACTACACATATCATGTCACAATACATAGATAGGCAAAGAATGAACCCAAGTTGAACATTTTGGCAAAAATGCATGAATAGGCAAGAGAATGAACCTAGATTGCACATCTTATTGAAGATGCTAGGCAAGATGAACCTAAATTGAACATTTTTGCAAAATGCATGAATAGGCAAGTGAATGAGCCTAAATTGAACATCTTATTGAAGATGCATGAATAGGCAAGTGAATGAACCTAAATTGAACATCTTATTGAAGATGCATGAATAGGCAAGTGAATGAACCTAACTAGGCATTTATGACACAACATGTGAGTAGGCAAGGAAGTTACAAAGCACAAGTGAATTCAAACATTTAATGAATCACTTGCAAAATCCTAGGGATTTCACATCAACATTTGACATAAGCAACAATGTGGTATTATTTTGATGGCATCAACATTTAGCATATTTCTACAATCAACCACATGAAAGGGATAAGTTGGGAAGGGCATTTGCCTCAAGTAAGATCATTAGCGAGCCATGAAAAATCAATTTGACATTTTATTTAGCAAGCATATGCAATTAAGGTGTTGAATCCCTTTAGGTAATCTTTAACACTTGGGATATGCACAAGTGCATAAGTGTCAAATCCTCTTACCAAATCATCAACACAAACATGATTTTCAAAGCAAGCAACAAAAACAAGCACAAACCCTAATTATCTCATGAAATGCGACACCAACATAGAGCTAAAACCTCATTTTATTCTTTGAAAGCAACAAAATCATGCAAGCAAATGACATAGATCAAACTTTTTGGCAAGGATTCACATGATTAAGCAAAGGAATGCACTAAAATCACACAAACTCTAATTTTTCTACAATATGCGAAATGAAACATAAGCCCAAATCACAATTTTATTCATGAAAATGCAAACACAAAATGAAAATAGCACAAACACACAATTTATTCCAAGAGAGAGATGCATTTCAAGCATCCAAACCTCCCAAAGTGTTTGTCAAAATGCTTGAAACACATCTCTCATTCAACAACAACAATTATATCAACATTTCAACATAAAATAGAGCACTAAAATGCAAAGAAATGCTTGATATGCAAAAATAGATTGATGATCTACATTTTTGATGCTAAAATTTTGATGATGCTAAGATTGAGAGTATACCTCAACTCCAAGCTAGAATAGCGAAAGAAATAAGGTGAATGAACACTAAACCACTTGAATCAACCCTCTAATCTTCAATCTTGAGCTTGATTCTTGATATTTGAAGATGGATCTTTGAAGAGAATATAAGGATGATGAAGGATTTAGGACTAGAATGTTGATTTGAAGTGAAAAAGTGAAGAAATGAGGTGAGGGAATGAAGAGGGGTATTCGGCCAAGAAGGGAGAAGAGGAGAGGTTAGGTTTTTGAGTGTGAATTGTGTGCAAAAACTTGTGAGAGGTGAGGATATGAGGGTATATATAATGTGCAATTAGGTTTAGGGGCATTTAGGTCATTGTGTACCTCATCTCATTCTAGGATTGCATTTTAATTTTGAATCAAGGGTGAGGATTGAAACACACCTTGATGAGGGGCAAAAAAATGCAAAATGAGAGGGGAATGAAGGGGTAGATATTCAGCCAAACAATGAGAGTGGTGCCCAAGTTTTGCAAGTTGGCAATTGTACTATTGTACTATCCATGAACCTTCCAATTATCGTCTCAATTTTGATTATTCCTTTCAAGATAATTATACATAAATCTAACCATTTTGAGCCATATACAAGGTATCTTGAAGAATATGCCATTTTTGAAAATGAGAGATGACCAAAATTGCCAATAAAAATCCTATCATATAATTTTTGGGAATATTCCTTGTACTATTTTTTGAAATGCTTTCTTGAATTAATTTGAACTTGATTTTTTTTACTACACATATAAAATATGCGCACAATTTGAAAAATGATTTTCTTTATTTTTTATTTTTTTGTTCAAAATAATACAATTTCATTAAATAAATTCCCAAAAATTAATTAATTGGATTTTCAACTAGCAAAAATTTATGAAATTGAAATTGACCAAACAATGCCCCTTTTAAATGCCCCAAAATTCCTTAATTTCTCAAAAATGATTTTGAAAACCTTAGAATGCTTGGGTAAATACCCTAAACCCTTTCTGAAATAATGCATCACTCACAAAATTATTTATTTTTGCTGAAAATTAGGGTTTTGAAACTAGGCGGACAAAATTGGGGTATGACAGCTGCCCCTCTTTATTTGGATTTTACCAAGAAATATGAATTGGGGTATGACAGCTGCCCCTCTTTTTCTTTTTCTTCTCTTTTTTTTTTTGAAAAATGAACGCTTGGCGCGCTAATGAGAAAGCAGTAAACGAAATGATTAACGACTTGCACGCTAACTGCGAAAAGCAAGGAAAACGCTAAATGAAGAAAGCGATAAAGAAAGTGGTAAAATGCAAGGTTGCCTAAAACCTTTAAACGAACCCTTGGCGAGTCCGCGTTTGCACGTGGCTTTGAGGAGCACGCATCCTGAGAATGGCCTTTCGAGCGACCGGGGGGGGATCGTTATCAGCTCCGGAACTGATATACTGATCAATGCAAGGCGTCCACTGTATCTTAGGCGGATACAACTATTCCGTTGAACCTCACATGGGGCTGCGGTCCATCGTGTTGCTCGTACACGACGTGAGACCATGAACAGAAGGGAGCGATGAACTCTGACAAGAGCGATTTGAACTCCAAACTGCAATGCACGCTTGAGCGCTGAACTGAAAAGCATTTGAACTCCAAACTGAGGGAACGTTTTCTGGGAATTGAGTGCGGGGATTAACACCGAAGTATTTATCCGTCTTTGTACCTGCAAGTGAGATGAACAAATGCATGCAATGCAAATGCCATTATTGCTGTTTTGATGGAATGAATGTAATGCATGACTTTCTCTTTTTGTTTATGTTTGATGAATGCAATGTAATGCATGATTTTCTTTTTTCTTATTGCTCTTTTGCTCTTTCTTTTTTTTTTAGCTTTTCTTCTCGTCTTTTCTTTTGCTAGTTGTTGCTCTTTTGCTCTTTTTGGCTTTTTCTTTTGCTGGCTCGACCAAATCGTTGGACTTGCGTTACGAGGCACAATGATCGTCCATGATGACAGTGCGAGAGCCACGCCCCAACCTTTTTGAGATTTGTTTTGATGCAATCAGTGCTTTTTGTTTAGTTCTTGTGAATTTTACCTGACTGAAAGATCATCTCTTTTCTTTGTAATTTTCAAAAATTTCGCAATGATTTTAATGCTCTGATTTATGCACATTTTCATAATCATTTATCATCTACCATAAAACATCATTTTAAAGCAGAAATGAAAAGAAAGCAAATGGTAAAACAACAAACAGATGGAGTGAAAAACTTGGACTTTTATTCATATGGAAACCGAACGTGCAGAAGGTCACGCCGACTGAAAAGAGTACATTGGAATTTTTTGAAACTAAGAAAAAAAAACAAGAAAAATGGACGCAACAGATCTTAGGAGCGCTTTTCATCTTTGAAGTGTGCCAATCACCCATACTTGCAGCCTTGATCACCCTTTTATCCAAACCTTTGGAGGTGCTGCTTGCCTCTTTTTCTTTTAAGTCCAACTTTTCTGACCCTAATTTTTGCCTGGACCGCTCTTTGCGAGTTTTCAGTCCACCGGGTCACTCTTTTTTTGCCTAGGCCGCCCTTTCGGGTTTTCAACCTAGCGAGCTAATTCTTGCTTGGCTCATCTTTCTCTTTTTCTTTTCATTTTTCTCAGGCGTAGTATTTCTTGACTGAATCTGAATTGACTGGGTTTCTGAGTTCTTCACCATCCATGCTGGTGAGTATCAATGCTCCTCCAGAGAAGGCTTTCTTTACCACATAGGGTCCATCATAGCTAGGAGCCCATTTCCCACGAGGGTCACTCTGAATAGGCAGGATCTTTTTGAGCACGAGGTCTCCTTCTTTGAATTCTCGAGGACGCACTTTCTTGTCGAAGGCTGTTTTCATCCTTTGTTGATACAGTTGTCCATGACACAGGGCAGCAATTCTTTTCTCCTCAATGAGGTTCAACTGGTCCAGACGAGCTTGAACCCATTCAGCTTCTTCCAACTTGGTTTCCATCAGCACCCGCAGGGAGGGTATCTCAACTTCGATAGGGAGGACTGCTTCCGACCCATAAACCAAAGAGAAGGGGGTTGCCTCGGTTGAAGTGCGCACTGAGGTACGATACCCGTGCAGAGCGAAAGGAAGCATCTCATGCCAATCTTTATAGGTTACTACCATCTTTTGCACGATCCTCTTGATGTTCTTATTGGCTGCTTCGACTGCCCCATTCATTTTGGGACGGTATGGAGAAGAATTATGATGTTGGATTTTGAAGTCTTTGCACAGCTCTTTCATCATCTTGCTGTTCAGGTTGCTACCATTGTCTGTGATGATCTTGTCTGGAAGGCCATAACGACAAACCAGATCTCTTTTTACGAACTTAGCAACCACAGAGCTGGTTATGCTGGAGTACGAGGCGGCTTCAACCCATTTGGTGAAGTAGTCAATGGCGACTAGAATGAAGCGATGCCCGTTTGACGCTTTAGGCTCAATAGGACCAATGACATCCATTCCCCACATTGAGAACGGCCAAGATGCAGTCAGAACATTTAAGGAAGCAGGTGGCACAGGGATATGATCGGCATAGATCTGGCACTTGTGGCACTTTCTCACAAAGCTGTAACAGTCGGATTCCATTTGCAGCCAATAGTAGCCGGCCCTCAATATCTTTCTTGCCATGGTATGTCCGCTGGAATGAACCCCAAACGATCCTTCATGGACATCTCTCATAATTATTTCTGATTCCTCCTTTGTCACACACCTGAGGAGTACCTTATCATGATTCTTTTTATAGAGCACCTCGCCGCTCAAGAAGAAATTCATCGACAACCTTCTGAGTGTTCTCTTGTCATTCTCGGAGGCCCCGGGAGGATACTCTCTGTTCAAGATGTACTGCTTGATGTCATGATACCAGGGTTTACTATCAGATTCTTCTTCAATTGCTGCGCAGTAGTGATGGGCTGGCAGATCCCGATGCTGACTTCTGATGTGAGTCAAGTTTTTGTCGCAGTTGATGTTGAACATTGAAGACAAAGTGGCCAGTGCATCAGCCAACTGATTCTCATTGCGAGGAAGATGCTGAAATGTGATTTCCTCAAAAGGCTCAACCAACTCTCGGATGTAGTCTCGGTAAGGAATCAACTTGGGATCTCTGGTCTCCCAATCGCCGTTTACCTGGTGAATGACTAGAGCCGAATCTCCATACACATCTAGTCTCTTAACTTTCCAATATAGGGCTGCCTGAATGCCAAGAATACATGCCTCATATTCTGCAATATTGTTTGTGACATAGAAACTCAGTCTGGTAGTGAATGGGATGAAGCGACTATCAGGGGAAATCAGTACTGCCCCAGCTCCGTGCCCATATATGTTGGAGGCAACATCAAATATCACTCTCCATCTTTCATCTCCCGGGGATTTCCCTTCTTCAAATAGGGCCATGATATCCTCGTCTCGAAAGTCATACTGCATCGACTGATAGTCTTCGATAGGCTGATGTGCTAGGTACTCGGCCAGTGCACTACCCTTGATGGCTTTCTGAGTGACGTACAGGAGGTCATATTCTGACAACTGCATTTGCCAGCGGGCAATTCTCCCTGTAAGTGCGGGCTTCTCGAAGATGTACTTGATAGGATCCATTTTAGATACCAACCAAGTAGTGTGACTTAGCATGTACTGCCTCAAACGGTGAGCAGCCCAAGCTAATGCACAACAAGTCTTTTCTAGCAACGAGTACCTTGTTTCACAATCAGTAAACTTCTTGCTCAGATAGTAGATGGCATGCTCTTTCTTCCCGGATTCATCATGTTGTCCCAACACACAGCCCATTGAGTTGTCTAGCACAGTTAGGTACAGGATGAGAGGTCTGCCGGGTACAGGAGGCATCAAGATAGGTGGATCCTGAAGATATTTCTTGACCTTTTCGAAAGCTTCTTGGCAATCGTCATTCCATTTAGTCTCTTGATTCTTGCATAACAGCTTGAAGATTGGTTCACATGTGGCGGTTAACTGGAATATGAACCTAGAGATGTAGTTCAGTCTTCCAAGAAAACCACAGATTTCCTTCTCTGTTTTAGGCACCGGCATTTCAAGAATTGCCCGCACCTTGTCTGGGTCAACTTCTATCCCCCTTTGGCTGACAATGAATCCCAGCAACTTCCCTGATCGCACACCGAAGGTACACTTGGCCGGATTTAATTTGAGCTTGAACTTTCTAAACCGTTCAAAGAGCTTTTGCAAATTGACAATGTGTTCCTCATCGGTTTTATACTTTGCAATCATATCGTCCACGTAGACATCGATCTCCTTGTGCATCATGTCGTGAAACAATGTGACCATAGCCCTTTGATAGGTAGCACCGGCGTTCTTCAACCCGAATGGCATGACTCTGTAACATAACGTTCCCCAAAGAGTTGTGAAAGTTGTCTTCTCCATATCTTCAGGAGCCACTTTAATCTGATTGTACCCTGAATACCCATCCCTGAAGGAGAACAGTGAATGCTGCGCTGTACTATCCACTAAGACATCAATATGAGGCAGGGGAAAATCGTCTTTGGGACTGGCCCGATTCAGATCTCGGTAATCAACACACATTCTGACTTTCCCGTCCTTTTTCGGAACCGGCACAATATTAGCAACCCATTGCGGATATTTTGCTACCGCTAGGAAACCAGCATCAAACTGTTTTTTCACCTCATCTCTGATCTTTAAGGACATTTCTGGTTTCATCCTTCTCAGTTTCTGCTTCACTGGAGGACACTCAGGCTTGACTGGAAGCTTGTGCACCACTATATCAGTATCTAACCCTGGCATATCCTGGTAAGTCCATGCGAAGACATCATCATAATCATCCAGGAGTTGAATTAGCCTCTTACGCTCACTTTCATTCATCGAAGTGCCAACCTTGACTTCTTTCTTACTGTCCTCTGTGCCCAGATTGATTGTCTCAACAAATTCCCCATGCGGCTGAATAACCTTTTCCTCTTGCCCAACCATTCTCATTAATTCTGGAGGAGTTTCCCAGTCATCCTCAACATCCTCCTCGGCTTGGTTAACGGGGTAATCAAAGTTAACATATGAATCATTGGCATCATTATTTTCAAAGATGTTCATTTTAGATCTGCATTTGTGGGAATGGAAACAGAATGAACAAGCAAAATAGAAACACATGATGAAGACACACAATAATGGTATGAAAAACGATTTTATTCATTTGAGAATTCAAAACAACATTTTATTGATTGATGATATTCGAAGGAAAAACATGCATGCCCTTATGAAATGTCCTGAGGCCTTGGGCAGAGCCAAAGGATTCGCATTACAAAATCATTACTTTGAAATGAAAGCAACAGGGAAGTCGATGATCTTCCAATTGCCGAGCTCTTCATTTGCAGCACTGCGACGCACCAGGTCCACACTCTTGTCTTCCACAGCTGATTCTTCCCCAATGACAGCCACCTGATTGGGGTCCAGCAAGCCCGCGCTCCTGAAGCTCTGCTTGGGATCACAGATGGGAACCCTCTTCAAGCTTCGTTCTCGCCCCTGAAGCTTAGCTAGTCTTCTTTCTCGCTTCTCCTCAGCCATTCTCTTCTTATCAGCTTGAGTGGGCCAATATCCTAACCCACATCTATCCTTGTACTCTTGCAACTGGACAGGTGCTAGAATTCCTTGCTCGGACCTTCCTAAACCCTTTCCGATCTAGTAACCATTTCTCAGCATGACCTTGGCGACCATGATATCAGCATTGGACATTCTTGGTGCAGGCAGTGGGGCTTCCTTTCCCACGAAAGCGGCATTTGCAATTTCCAATGACTGAAAAGCAGTTTCAAGGGATTCCTCTGCAGCCTCGATGTATTGAGAGGGATGGGGCTTGTTAATCATAAACTCTTCTTCTCCAAAGACGACTATCAGTTTGTCGTCGACTACAAACTTAAGCCTCTGATGGAGAGATGAAGGAACAGCTCCTGCAGCATGAATCCAAGGTCTTCCCAAGAGACAGCTGTAGGATGATGCGATGTCCATGATTTGAAAGTTCACATAAAACACCTCAGGCCCTATCTGCACTGGAAACTCTATTTCCCCGATAACCTCTTTCTTGGATCCGTCGAATGCTCTGACTAGCGTTGAGCTAGGCTTCATATATGAACAGTCTACGTCTAGCCTGTTCATTGTAGATTTGGGCATGACATTCAAAGAGGATCCATTGTCTATGAGGACCCGAGAAAGTGTATATTCACCACATCTGACTGAAATGTGCAATGCTTGATTATGTCCCTTTCCTTCAGGGGTGAGCTCGTCATCAGTAAAGGTAATATAGTTGGAAGCAACGATGTTCCCTACGATGCCATCAAGTTGGTTAACAGTGATGTCTTGGGCTACATGGGCTTCATTCAGCACTTTCACTAGGGCAGCACGGTGGGCCTCTGAACTGAGCGGCAAGGACATGATAGAGATCTTTGCAGGAGTGTGGTGCAGCTGGTCCACCACTTTGTAATCGCTTTGCCGCATGATTCTCAGAAATTCGGAAGCTTCTTGCTCTGACACCCTTCTACTTTCCACGGGCTCTTGCTCTTTACCCTTACCCTTTCGAATTCTTTCCTCATCCTCTTTTGATGGACCCACTTTAAGGGCTTCAGGGACATAGACACGTCCGCTTCTAGTGACTCCGCTGCTTCCCGCAATGTTTGTGACATCGAGAACAGCTTGAGGATTCTGAGTTTGAACTGGCACACCATAACTCCACGGAACAGCACTATCCTTTTGATAAGGAGCTGGGACAGGAATCACCATTGTCTTAGGTTTCTCCATGCTCGGCTTTTGACTATACGGGACCTCAATAGGCTTCTGGACACTTCTGTTCTTATCAGACTGGAGAGTCAACACATCTTCCTCTTTTTCTTGCACACCTATTTGGATTATATGACGATCCAACAGGTCTTGCAAAACTATCTTGAAGGCCTCACATGCCCCAGCACAATTATCATCAACATAGACTTCTTTCTGAGTACAGCCTTTCTTGATGACCCCTAACTTGCACAGCTCTGCATGAATGACCTTCAGTGGTGTCTAAATACACTCCACAGTTCTGATTAAGGGTTGGCCTCCCGTGTCAAGGATGGCGTTGGTTGCAGGTTCTTCATGACCAGGCAGCGGGTTAGTTGTAATGCTTGGGTTTTCTTGTTTGAAGGTTATCCCTTTGGTGTCAATCAGATCTTGCACTACAAGTTTGAAGGCCTTGCAGTCTTCCACAGCATGTCCGACTGCCCCTTCATGAAATCTGCAGGCAATGTTGGGATTGTATCCTCGAAAATAAGGTGGTTGGACTGGTTTCATGGGTCTGGTGTTGATGAGCTCGTTGGTGACAAGGTAGTTAAAGAGGTCGGTATATGACATAGGAATGGGATCAAAGGTGGTCCGTTTTCTGTCTTGATAATTTCTATGGTGATTACTTTGTGGTGAGCGGGTTGGTTGTGTTTGAGTGGGGACAGGGATATCTTGTGGTTGATAAGGTGGGATTATGGTAATGGTGTTGGTCTCTCCTTCCTTCTTCTTTGGAAATCAGGAAAACGGCTTTTTATGGGTGCTTGTACCTGCGGAACCATGGGCAATCTTGCCGCTCCTCAGCCCATTTTCTAATCTCTCGCCGATGATTACCATATCTTAAAAGTTGGAGGACACACTCCCGATCAACCGATCATAGTATAATGGAGGCAAAGTTTCCATAAACATGAAGACTAATTCCTTTTCTAACAGAGGTGGTGACACTTGTGCAGCTAGAGCCCTCCACCGCTAGGCATACTCTTTAAATGACTCGTTGTCCCTCTTTGCCATGCTCTGTAACTGTGTTCTATCCGGCGCCACATCTGTGTTGTACTGGTACTGTCTGAGGAAGGCATCAGCCAAGTCTTTCCAACAACGAATCTGGGACGGTTCTAGCTGCATGTACCAGTTGAGAGATGCCCCAGCAAGGCTCTCTTGGAAGCAGTGGATTAACAGCTTGTCATCATGAGAATGCGTAGACATTTTTCTACAGTACATGGTCAGATGGCTCTTAGGGCAAGTTACACCTCGGTACTTATCGAAATCAGGCACTTTGAACTTAGGAGGTAAAACCACATCGGGAATGAGACATAAATCGCGAGCCTCTCTCGATCTAGAGCCTGATCCTTCAATCATTTTTAAGCGCTTTTCTAACACCTAAAACTTTTCTCTAGTTTGTTGGTGCTCAATATAATAGCCTTGGGGGAAACTGTTCATTCCAAGGTGGGGACGGAACATTGGAGCCATGGTTGAAACTGCATGCGGAGCATGAGGATAAGCAGAGTTCCCAAGAATGAGGCTTTGGGCCTGAGGATTTGCAGCTGGCTGGGGAGTAAAGCCTTGTGGAGTCACCTGAGGTATGACAATGGGATGTGGAGACTGAACCCGAGGTTCGCCCATTGCTCCCTCTGATCCTGCAGATGCAGGTTGTCCATTCTCGACATTCACCAAAGGACCAGTTCCTTGGTTAACTTCTGGGTCTGAAGGAGGAGTGTAGCCTAGAGGCAGTCCAAAAGGAGGCCATTGAGCAGCTTGGTAGTCATTTCCATTCTTCAGGGACAGCAGGACCCTCATCATCTCTGACATCTGTGCCTTCATAGCATTCATGTCATTTATGATTTCTTGGTCACCTTGATTGGAACTATCCGGAGTTGGGTTACCCTGATTCTGCACTACTGGACCTGGGTCTGTCTCATTTCTGATCTCTGAGCTCAGATTTGCCTGATTCGGATTCTCCGCACTTGGATGGGACTGATCAAGATCGTTCAGAATCGTTGCCATGCCTCTTGCTTGAGAACGTGTCCAATAACGATGTTGGCGAACCAGCTTGCCTTACTTTCTGTTGATGGAACACTTATATGAGCTCGTGAATGAATTAATGAATGAATGCAATGCAGATGCATATGATTTTATGTTGCTTGATGCCAGGAATCGCGACATAGTTCGTCTTGTCATAAGCACATAATCGTTTTTTCTCTCTCTCTTTTTTAATTAATTTTGGAAATGCAATGAGAGGGGAATCGAAATAGTAAGCCAGCACACTTCATACATCGGGAATTCAAACAAAAGCCTTAACAACTTCCTTAAAGGGAAGGATAGTACAATATTCATATGGAGTACAATACTCGAAAACAAATAAAAGAGTACAATATTCAGGAATACAATACTCAAATGGAAAGTAAATACTCAAAATGAAAGGTACAAATAAACAGCTCAAATACAAAGAGCTTTGAAATCTCCGACCCTCTTCCTTTTCTTGCTGACGTTCGCATCTCGGGATCGCTCTCGGAACTCCGTGATTAAAGCCCTGCAGAATTTCACAAACTGGTAAACCTCGGGTGGGGTATTGAGGAAGTGCATCTCGGCCTCGGCTATTTTCAAATTCTTGGGGACTCCCGCAATGGCTTGGCTAGCTAGCTCTGCCAGCTTTGAAAATTTGTTCTTCCAAAGCTGAATCTCCTCTCTTAGCTCCTTGATGATTTCTTGATCCTCTATTTTGCCAACCAATGCCATGAAAAGTTTCTCCCAGTACTGGCTTTCTGCTTGCACTTGCCTATAAAAGCGAGACAGCATGCGTTCGGAGGGTGAATTCCGCATTGGGTAACCGAGTTGTCTTAAGGTCAGTGAAGGATTATAGTTGATACACCCTTGCGTTCCCATGAGAGGCACATTCTGGAAACTTCCACAGCTGAACACCACCATAGGCCTTTCCTTCCAACAAGCAGTGGTAAACCAGCGGATCTGGAGATCGTTGAGACTTTTCAAGACCTCAACCCATTCAAGAGAAGTCATGATCTTTACATCACAGCTTAAGGCATAGGAGATCAACTCCCTAACTTCTTTTCGGTTGTTGACAACATGAGTGACAAGCCAAGCATAGAGGACGTGAGAGGAGGAACACATTTTCTTCTTGTGGAAATCACTGTAACTGGTGAAAGCCTGATAAGTGTTGGCGAGAACAGCGGGAACAGGATTGATAGGATTTTTGGTGTCTTTGAATGCCAAGAAAGCACCAATTGCAGTTTCATCAGCATATCTCTCTATCTGAGGAAAGAGGACCACCCCAAAAATGGTTAGAGCAAGCACCAGCTTGAAGAGACCCCACTGTTTGGCCAGAGCATAAGATTGCATCAAACCCTCAAAGTACTCTTGCGGAAACCCGGCTATACCATTCCTTTCCAACTTTTGAAGCTTCAGTTTTTCTAAACTGATTTTGAGCAATGATGCTAGCTTTTCATCAGTGTAATAATGACCTTAATATCGGTACGGCGTGACATGCGACCTAGAGAACCCCAAAAGTTGTTCATACTCTTCCAATGTGGGCGACAGTGGAAAGTTTTTGAAGAGAAAACATCTGATATCTGAGTCATAAAACTGACTTAGAGCCACAAGAGCATTTTCCTGAACATCTAACTGCAGCAGCCTACGAATGTTCCCATATGTGTCGTCAAAGGACCCCAACTCAATCTGACCCATCAGTGCGGCACATTGCTTCAGACTATAAACATCAACCCTTTTTAAAACCGGAAACCTGGAAGTAGGTGAAGCTTTGCTATTCGATTCCATCTTTATGCACCTATGACAGGACGGTACATTATTTGGCTATTCCCGACAAGCAAATATGAATGAGATGCAAAATGTATGCAATATATTTTTTTTACATTTGGTTTTATAAATGCGGCATGATGCAATGCAATTATGATGCTAATGATGCATGTGGAAAAATAAGGACAATGCTCATGAGCGGTAGTTCAAAAATTTAGGAAACACGCTACGTGCCGCCTCACGTAGTGGTTTATGGAAAAAGAAAAGATATATTTTGGATTTTTTTTTGAAAATTCTTTTTTTTGAAAAGCTCACTTTGAGGAAAACATGCCTAAGCTAGCAATGCAGCACACAATTTGTATGCCCTCGTGTCCTACAAAGGTGGGAATCTTAGGGTCTAAGGCAACTCAAAGGTACCTCCCATGTAGCTCTAAATCACATCCTCACAATGGTTACCGGAGCTAGAGACATTCTCATGACGGCACCCACAAATGTAGAAAGCTACCAAGTGTGAGGTATCATGAGAAAGCGTACTCCGGTTGAAACTTTCATGAGAGTCAGACAGACAAAGGTCTCGAATGCCAGTCACTACTCGTCTCCACTCTCCTATGTGTTTTTTCAGATCCGGGTATAGGACCCCACTCATAGCACATAAATCATAAGGTGTGAAAGTGTGTGATGAGGGCATAGCACCTAAAGCCTACCCAATCTAAAATTACCCCGCCTGCAAGGAAAAACCAGAACGGTCTAGACAAAGAGTCGTCTACCCTAGGGTTTTGCAAACATATATCATTTTAATATAAGCATGTAAACTAACCTAGGGTACCAATCAACAATCGTGTGCAATGCTTACCTTCAAGAAAGGGAGCCAAGAAGAGGGGACATAATGGAATTGGGGAAATATGCATGAACTTACCTCAAAGAAAGGGAGCAAAGAAGAAGGGAACATAATGGAATTGGGGAGAATGATGCATGAGCATAAGCATATAAACAAAGAAGAGGAGGAGAAGAAACTACACTTCAAGCAAGAAGCAATCATAGAAGAGGAAGAAGTAAATGCACATGAATGCAACACGATAGTATGAGAATGCAAGAGAGCAATTAACACTCAAACTTCATTGATGAAGAAAGAAGGGAAAAGAAAAAGAAGAAGAAGAAAAGGGAGAAATAGAACAAAGCATTCAAATCAAACAATTAAAACCACACACTAAATTAACTAGGTTTGACCCTCTTAAAAAAAATGTCCCCAGTGAAGTCGCCAGCTGTATGCACTCCGAAAAATCCAGTTTGGATCCTTCTTCGTACAACGGGAAAAACAATGAAGCCGCCACCAATATTTTAATTTAGAAAAAACATTGGAAAAATATTTTTAGGCGATTGACCTTTTGAAAACGAGAGATATAGGTTCGGGGGTCGGTTATGTGTGGGGAAGGTATTAGCACCCCACACATCCTTTCTACCGAAAGGGAACCTTTAATTTAGTGTGTGGTTTTTGACTGTTGATTTGAAACGCTTTGTTCTACTTCTTTTCTTCTTTTTTTATTTAAGAAAATACTTTTGAAAACTGGGGAAAGAAAAATCTTTTTGTTATTATTTTTTAAAAGGGTGCTTGACGGGAGGTGAACCCGCTCCTACGTATCCTCCGGTGCGATGAGGAATTCAAAGCTACGTAGTTCTAGTCTTGTTTTGAAAAGGCTCTTTTGTTTTTAGCTTTTTAGTTTTTAGGTGTTTTTTGAAATAAGACTCGAGTGTTCACTAATACCAAGCAAGCAATGGCTTCGAGTGGTTTTCATTACTAACTCGAAAGAAAATAAGTTGAAACCGATAATCAAACAAGCAATGGCTTCGAGTGATTATAAGTAACAACGTTTTTATTTTATCTTTTTTTGCAAATGAGGCGAGCATCAGTGATAATCATCTAGCAAAGGCTTAGGACAATTACCACTAATGACTCGTGTTGTTTTTGGAATTGAATTGGGTTCGCATGTATTTAAGGTTTGGGAGCTTTCATGATAATCAAACAAGCAAAGGCTTCGAGTGACTACCACTAATAACTCCTCATTAGTGATCAAACAAGCAAAGGCTTCGAGTGGCCACTAATGATTTTGTTTATGAAAAACTTAGGGTTTAAGTTTGGAAAAGAAATTGGTCTTAATTTGTTAAAGACATAGTTTAGAATAGAAGTTTGAAAGCAATTTGATTTTTGGAAAGGAGTTTTGGAAAACTAGTAGAACATTTTCAATCAAGTTCCAAGTCAATAACCAAAATGCAAATTGCTAAACTACAATTCGCGCAATGATCTAAACTAGTAACCATTTTCATGTCAAGTTGTTTAGAAAAGAAGACAATGAATGCAAGAAAGTTCATAGATGCAAGCATAGCACATTCATTGAGATCATGTTATCAAGCAAGCAACAACATAGACACAATTTGTAACTTACCCTTTCATGTTGAAAACATCTCATTACAACATTTGAATACACAATGCATGAATAGGCACAGATGAACCTAGACTACACATATCATGTCACAATACATAGATAGGCAAAGAATGAACCCAAGTTGAACATTTTGGCAAAAATGCATGAATAGGCAAGAGAATGAACCTAGATTGCACATCTTATTGAAGATGCTAGGCAAGATGAACCTAAATTGAACATTTTTGCAAAATGCATGAATAGGCAAGTGAATGAGCCTAAATTGAACATCTTATTGAAGATGCATGAATAGGCAAGTGAATGAACCTAAATTGAACATCTTATTGAAGATGCATGAATAGGCAAGTGAATGAACCTAACTAGGCATTTATGACACAACATGTGAGTAGGCAAGGAAGTTACAAAGCACAAGTGAATTCAAACATTTAATGAATCACTTGCAAAATCCTAGGGATTTCACATCAACATTTGACATAAGCAACAATGTGGTATTATTTTGATGGCATCAACATTTAGCATATTTCTACAATCAACCACATGAAAGGGATAAGTTGGGAAGGGCATTTGCCTCAAGTAAGATCATTAGCAAGCCATGAAAAATCAATTTGACATTTTATTTAGCAAGCATATGCAATTAAGGTGTTGAATCCCTTTAGGTAATCTTTAACACTTGGGATATGCACAAGTGCATAAGTGTCAAATCCTCTTACCAAATCATCAACACAAACATGATTTTCAAAGCAAGCAACAAAAACAAGCACAAACCCTAATTATCTCATGAAATACGACACCAACATAGAGCTAAAACCTCATTTTATTCTTTGAAAGCAACAAAATCATGCAAGCAAATGACATAGATCAAACTTTTTGGCAAGGATTCACATGATTAAGCAAAGGAATGCACTAAAATCACACAAACTCTAATTTTTCTACAATATGCGAAATGAAACATAAGCCCAAATCACAATTTTATTCATGAAAATGCAAACACAAAATGAAAATAGCACAAACACACAATTTATTCCAAGAGAGAGATGCATTTCAAGCATCCAAACCTCCCAAAGTGTTTGTCAAAATGCTTGAAACACATCTCTCATTCAACAACAACAATTATATCAACATTTCAACATAAAATAGAGCACTAAAATGCAAAGAAATGCTTGATATGCAAAAATAGATTGATGATCTACATTTTTGATGCTAAAATTTTGATGATGCTAAGATTGAGAGTATACCTCAACTCCAAGCTAGAATAGCGAAAGAAATAAGGTGAATGAACACTAAACCACTTGAATCAACCCTCTAATCTTCAATCTTGAGCTTGATTCTTGAGATTTGAAGATGGATCTTTGAAGAGAATGCAAGGATGATGAAGGATTTAGGACTAGAATGTTGATTTGAAGTGAAAAAGTGAAGAAATGAGGTGAGGGAATGAAGAGGGGTATTCGGCCAAGAAGGGAGAAGAGGAGAGGTTAGGTTTTTGAGTGTGAATTGTGTGCAAAAACTTGTGAGAGGTGAGGATATGAGGGTATATATAATGTGCAATTAGGTTTAGGGGCATTTAGGTCATTGTGTACCTCATCTCATTCTAGGATTGCATTTTAATTTTGAATCAAGGGTGAGGATTGAAACACACCTTGATGAGGGGCAAAAAAATGCAAAATGAGAGGGGAATGAAGGGGTAGATATTCAGCCAAGCAATGAGAGTGGTGCCCAAGTTTTGCAAGTTGGCAATTGTACTATTGTACTATCCATGAACCTTCCAATTATCCTCTCAATTTTGATTATTCCTTTCAAGATAATTATACATAAATCTAACCATTTTGAGCCATATACAAGGTATCTTGAAGAATATGCCATTTTTGAAAATGAGAGATGACCAAAATTGCCAACAAAAATCCTATCATATAATTTTTGGGAATATTCCTTGTACTATTTTTTGAAATGCTTTCTTGAATTAATTTGAACTTGATTTTTTTTACTACACATATAAAATATGCGCACAATTTGAAAAATGATTTTCTTTATTTTTTATTTTTTTGTTCAAAATAATACAATTTCATTAAATAAATTTCCAAAAATTAATTAATTGGATTTTCAACTAGCAAAAATTTATGAAATTGAAATTGACCAAACAATGCCCCTTTTAAATGCCCCAAAATTCCTTAATTTCTCAAAAATGATTTTGAAAACCTTAGAATGCTTGGGTAAATACCCTAAACCCTTTCTCAAATAATGCATCACTCACAAAATTATTTATTTTTGCTGAAAATTAGGGTTTTGAAACTAGGCAGACCAAATTGGGGTATGACATCTTCTATTATTGTTTCTCTCGGCTGCATTGCTGCTAGTTCTTTCTAGCGACTTAGTACAATGTTTAAAGGGTGACAATTTAGGCGATCGGGGAGTTTTGAGTTTTGAAAATTTCTTAATTCAATGCTAGATTTGGTTTTGATTTTGAAAATTTTAAAACTCAAAACAGAAATTGGTTTTGGTTTTTGAAAATTTCAACATAAACACACTTGAATGAAATACACATCAGCATTAAAACATTAAAATAACTAAAATAATTAAAACAGAAATGAAAATTTAACAAAAAAGAAAAACATCAGAATTAAAATGACTAAAACAAATAAAACATTAAAATGACAAAGATAGAAAGAACAAAATCAGAATTAGAAGGGTCAAGAAGAAAAAACGCAGAAGAGTGAGAGAAGAAACGAAGTCAAAATCCAAGGAACGAAGCAAATCGAAGGAACTAAGTCGAAATCGAAGCAAATGGAAGCATAAAGGAAGGAAGAAGAAGCAGAATCGCAAAGGGGTTTCGCCATTTTGAAGGTAAGAAGTTCTGGAAAGGGGTTTCTCCATTGTTAGTGTTTAAAAGTTACTCATGTTCTTGTTGTTGTTTGATTTCGCTATTTCTTGCTTTGTTTAGGTTGTTGTTATATGTTTGGGGTCGAGTTTCTGGGGTTTCACTAATTCGTGAGTTGTTTAGGGTTCGTGGGGTTTGAGTTTGAGTTGTGGTACAGGGTATCTGTTGTGGGTTTTGTGGGGATTGTGCATTACTTATGAAAACAACAGTATTGGTGTGTTTTGGGGCTGAGCTAGTTTCAATGTTTGTCCTATTGTGCATTTTGTTTCATTATTGTGGGGTTTGTAGGGTTGTGGGGTTGTGGCTTTTGATGAAGACAACTATTGTTTAATATTGTGTGGTCCTACCTCCTGGGCCCCAACTTAATCAACCTGCCTCACATTTTGAGAAAAGCCCAAAATACTATTGAAGCCCAAAATACTAATCAAGCCCAAAATACACATCCAGCCCAAAACACTCCTCTAGCCCAAAAAACTCCTCTAGCCCAAAAAACTCCTCAAGCCCATAATGTAATAGACGTTGAAACCAACACTGATTTTCAGAGGGACCAATGAAACCAACACTGATGGTCAGAGGGACCAAAATGAAACTGTTCGGTGTCGAAGTACAAATAGTTACCTCGGATAAATGCACGCCGCAAGGACGGAAGGATGCCTTCGGGTGGCTGAAACTGAACCTCGAATTAGCCGTGGTGTGCTTTCTCCCACGCCTCGGGTGGGGTACCTGCAAGCACTCCGATGCCTAAGTCAGCAAGGGAAGTGAAGAGGTGATAGAGACGGGAGTAGAAAGCGTACCTGGCAATGGTGAGCGAGTCCCATATTTATAGAGCAGGGTGTCGTGCCTGCGCCGTTGGATCAGATGAGCGGGTTTGGTCCGTCTGATGCGGATCCAGGCGTGGCAAAAGGCAACAATGGGTTGGGCGCAAGTGCCATGAGTTTGGCCCAGTCCGGAACAGAAACCAATACTGATGGTCAAAGGGACCAAAACGAAACTGTCCATGTTGGTGGAGAAGTGGAAGGTGAAGAGCTTGAAGATGAAGATGCGTATGATAGTGATGAGAGTGGTCCAAAGGTTAGGTTTAATGATTCTGATGATGAGGAAGGAGAGTATGATGGTTTTGAAGAACAAGTGGAGGTTCAAAATGATGGTGTTGAAGAAGGCCAACAACAAGAAAAAGTGGTGGATGAAAATGATGGTGTTGCACAACCTACTGAACAAGTGGTGGATGCTCCAAATGGAGGTGTTGAAGAAGCTACTGAACAAGAAAAAGTGGGGAATCAAAATACAAGTAAGAAGAAGAGTAACAAGGGTAGGCCAAACAGAAGGAAAGGCAAAGAGCCTGTCAAAGAAACAACACAGAGTGTACCACTGGAGGAAGATAGTGATGATGGTGACAAACTAATTATTGGTCAAAAGAGAAAAAGGAAAGATGCCTTCGTTGATAGAGGTATATCTGATGAAGAATACCATAGTGAAGAGCTAGATACTGAAGAAGAAGACTCATCTAATGAAGGTGGATTGAAGAAAACCAAATTTCCATCTTTTGTTATGCCAAAGAGCATGGAGGACTACAAGTGGGTTAATGGGTCTCTTTTTTCTTCAAAGGAAGAATTCATGGATGCAATTAGAACTTATGCTGTACATAATGGCAGGGATATAACTTTTCTCAGGAATGACAGTGGGTGATATAGAGCTATATGTAAGGAAGGATGTGATTGGGTGGCCCCATGTAGCAAGATGCCTACTGAAGACACATGGCAGCTAAGAACGTTAGTTGATGAACACAAATGCAGCAGGGAGTATAGAGTGAAAACATTGAATTTTTCTTGGTTGGGAGGTAAGCTATACAAAACAATTAAGGAGAATCCCAATGTCAAGTTACTAGATATTGTAGACAATGTACATTCAAAGTGGACTGCTGGAATTAACAAGACAAAGGCATCTAGGGCTAGGAAAAGGGCTCGTGATCTGGTTGATGGATGTTTTAGGGAACAATATAAGAGATTATATGACTATTGTCATGAATTACTTCGATCAAACCCGAATAGTGTAACACCTCGTTTTTGCCATTAATCTACGTGCATATAATAACAATTGTGTGATAATTTTGCGTGTGTTTATTTTATTATTAACGTATATTCAAGTAATAAATTATTAAGTTTTACATACTAATAGTCATCCTTATATTTATTAATTATCACATTGCTATTATTTGTTGTGATATTGTGATATATTATTCTATTATTGGTGTGATATGTATTGTGATATATTATTTATAGAAATATATTGTCTCAGTGATATATTACTTCTTATTATTATTATTATTATTATTATTATTATTATTATTATTATTATTATTAACTAACTAACAACAACACCTCATCAGTAGTGATGAGGCGTGCGTGAAAAAGCTGGAAGGGGAGGGGTAGTTAATTAGGAATAAAGGGAGTAGTTGGATAACTTGAATGAAAGTTGGGCTTGGTCCTTTGGTTAAAAGAAAATAGGGTTTTTTCTTTTGTACCCCCACCCGTTTGACAATATGCCCCCACGAAAAAGTGAAATCCGAAAATACTCCTATGGAGATAAATCCGATTTGTATTTTACAAACCGGATTTACCCCCATGGGAGATAAATCTGATTTGTATTTTGTGTGGGGGTGGGATCACATCGGATTATCTCCCATGGGGGTAAATCCGATTTGTTATTTTTCAAATCGGATTTACCCCCCATGGGAGATAAATCCAAGCGAAAATTTTTAAGTGGGGGGTATTTTGGGGTTTCACATTTATGTGGGGGTATGGGGGGAAGAGGTGGGGTACAAAAAAAAGCCAAGAAAATAACATATTTAAGCCCAACCCCTTTGAAGTAATAAACAAGCTAGGTTTCTGTTCACCATCTCCAACCATTCACTCTTCCGTGCGTACTCTTCCAGCAGCCATAACCATTGCACCTCAAACCTTCCTTTTGCTCAATCTCACTCGTTAAGCCACCATTTGCTCCCAAACTTCACCACCCCACTCGAAATTACCTTCTGAACCCGTTTCCAGTCTCTGTTTTATCAAAAGAAGCACCGTTTGGTGCGAATTTTAAGTCTGGGCAAACTGTCTTTTGCACATTCCGACCACCACAGTCTCTGTTGGAAAAACATACGTCGTATTTGGATTCTATGCGTCGAAACCTTCAGGAAACACTAAGCCTTCTTTCGTTTCGGTGAAGTTGAAGTCAGACCCCTCCTGACCTGTTGTTCTGCTATTGTTCGCTTCCCGAGTAATCCGTAGATATTCCGTGTGCTCGTTCAGTACTAATTTCACTGTCGTGGAAAAATCTGTCCTGCTCTCAGTAATACTATAATTTTTATTTATCCAGGTAAGAAGGGGGGAAGATGACTAGGGAACGGGGTAGTGTAGGGTGCAATTGACATAACTGGGATGTCCCATGATCCCTCTGTCTTACGATGATAACATAGTTTGCGTGTAAACCATTGTATGAGCAATGGATTTTAAATACTTTATTAATAATTGGTTATGTCCTTGTAGGAGCAAGGACCCTATTATAATTTTAAATGCTATGTGTGATTATTCATTTCTGGTATGCCTGCTTGTGGTGATTTATGACTGTTGTTGATGAGCTGGTAAAGCCTAAGGGTTAACCTCCCTGTACGAGACTTTTTTTGTAATTGGGTAATAATGATTGATGAACCCTAGGGTAGCTGACCTATTTGGATATTTGATATAGTTGATGCTGAAATTATATGGCTAAATAGGTCATAGGTTGGAACTAAAGATGAACTCACGATTTAGTTGCCTCTAAGTTAATGAGCCAGGTTAGAATGTAGAACAAAAGGCTAAACTGTTGATATCGAAGTCCCTAAGTATTTTAATGGTTAAATTGAGATTAAGAATGACTTATAGTGACTTATAGGCATAAATGAGAACGACAATCGGTTAAGTTGATGTTACTAGTTGATGGGAGCAATGGGAAGTACCTAGCTAAGACACAATTTAGAACCTCTTAACTTAAATGATTAAGACTAACTTGTGAATAGATCAGAACTATTAAAATCACCTAAAAGACCTGTTGAAGCCTATTAGTTGAACAAGACAAAGCTATTAATGAATTAGGACTATTGTAGGGATGTTTTGTATGATGTTTGACCCGTCCTAAGCTGGTTTCAGGTAACCTTGACCATAGGTGATGATTGAACAATAAGAGTCATAGGAGCCTTAGGAAATATCAAATAACGGGTGAAGTTGGGATTCTAGGCATTGAATCAAACGACTACATATGAACATAAGGATGACGTTATTATATAGAATTAGCGGGGACTTGGGTAATATTTATGACCATAGATGATGACTATAGTGACCCCGTAGTTGTATGGTGATACTTGAGATGATGATTATAGAAACAAATGATCCCTAATTGGTTATGATTCCCTCGGACTTAGGAGTTCTTAGGGAAGTTGATGATGATGCTTAAGGAACCTTGTCGCATCATGGGCAAGGACTCGCTGCAGTATGGGCGAGCCGTACGTTAGTAAAAGTTCTAGGAGGAACCTTGTCGTAGTATGGGCGAGTCGCACCTCAAAGAATGGTGATGGTGATAGCTGTTGTTGTTGTTGTAATTGTTGTTGTCGTCGTTGTTGTCGTAGTCGCTGTCGTTGTTAGTGGGGCATTATCGGGCAAGGTATCCCATTCGGGCAAGGTATCCCGGTCCTCATTGTCCTCTTTTGGGTGTTCTTCAGGGAATTATCAGGCAAGGTATCCCGGTCCTCATAGTCCTCTTGTTGCTGTTCTTCACAGGGTGTTATCAGGCAAGGTATCCCGTTCAGGCAAGTTATCCTGGTCCTATAGTTGTTGTTCTTTGTAGGGCATTATCGGGAAAGGTATCCCGTTCAGGCAAGGTATCCTGGTCCTATAGTTGTTGTTGTTGATGATGATTGTAAGGTAGTATCTGGCAAGATATCCTGATTCTGTTATTGTTGTTGTCGTGACTACTTGTAGTCTTAGGACCATAGTGACATCACGGCACTAGTATTAGCTGAAAATTAGTTAAGAATTATTTGTGCATGCGTGTTATGAAAGTTGTATCCACTACTGTTGATTGTTTCCTTGTTATATGATTTCCTCACTCTTCTTTCCTTGTGGCTACTCGTGTGCTATTGTGCACGTTTAAGTGACGACCTTGCTGGTGATGAAGAGCATATTGATGTGGATGCGGAGGAGTAGTTTGCGATGATGAAGACTTTTAATTGCTTTTGATTTTGTTTATTGTTTTTTAAAGAGTTGTAATGAAGTGGTAAAAGCTTTGAGATATGTGACACAGGGATTTCACGGGGTTTTCCTATACTTTCGCTATTTGGTTTGATTTCTATTTCCGCGTTGTTGGTGATACTTGTTATTTCGTTTGAATTAAGGTTTATATAAAGGCATACTTCTATTTAAGTTGTTTCTGGTGTTGCTGTTCTTACTCTTTTGGTACTTAATAAGTGTGCTGGTGATCACATATATGATGTGAGGCATGTAAACAATAGTGGGGAGAAGTTTGTGGTCAACCCTAGTAGGAGGAAGTATTCTTGTCGAAGATGGATGCTCACGGGGATTCCTTGTTGTCATGTGGTAACTGTTTGCCATGACAGACATCAAGATCCTGAGGAATTAATTCCTCTCTACTACAGGAAAGCAACTTATGAAGCATGCTACCATCCTATTATTTATCCAACAAATGGTGAAAATCGGTGGCAACGAACCCCATACCCAGACTTCCTCCCTCCTCCACACAAAAAACTACCAGGTACTTTTCAAAGGCATGTGTTGTTCTTTCTGTATTAAAGAAGAATAAATCCTAGCTAGTTAACATGTACTGCTTTTGACAGGTAGACCAAAAAGGGCAAGGAACAAAGATGGAGATGAAAATAAAACACAAGGTGAAAATGTGTCTAGAAAGGGATGGGCTGGTAAGTGCAGTAAATGCAAGCAGCGTGGACACAACTCAAGATCTTGCCAAAATGCTCCAACTACTACCAACCAACCACAAAATGCACCAACTCAAACTACAACACAATCACAAAATGCACCAACTCAAACCACCACCCAACCACAAACCGCACCTCAAGCTAGAAGGGTATATAAAGAAAACATTCGGTGTAGGCAAAAGGAAAAAATCTACTGGAGCTACTGCATCTTCTACTAGAGCTGCTGCATCTGTGCAAAGAAAGAGTTTTAGGCCAAAACATCCAACATGGAAGAGGCAGTGAATCTCTTAGTTATGCTTTATAATATGTCTATTGCTTTATGTTTATTTTGTAAGAATTTGGTATTTTGGATGTGGATGTTTAATCCTTTTTTTGTTGTTTAATTGGCTGGATGTTGTTTATTAATAGCCAATATACTTGATGACAGAACATATTTGGTCACTTTTGATTGACATTAAGTATGTATGCTATGTTTCATTTTGGTCCTTCGTGTTTATTATTTGGTTTCAGTCTTGTCTCTATGTTTTTTAATAGTTTCACTTTGGTCCCTCATTTTGAACTACTATATAAAGCAATAACGTCCTACAGGTGAAGAGATTTGAAAAACAATTTACACACATTTGAAACACAATTTAGAATTCAAACACAATTGCACAATTATACATAATTACTGAAGCTACCACCTAACTACGTAAAGTTACACAATTGCACAGATTTTCCAGCTTTCACAATAAGCATTACACAAGCTACCACCTAAAGGAAAATATTATACAACGCAATTTTCAACAAATTTTTTGTAGACTCTCCATCCTTCTTCATATCCTTAATAGTCTTTCTAAGTTCAACTATCTCCATTCCTTTTTAAACACAGTCTGCACATTCGGTCTTTCCATGTTGTTTCTCTACTCGTGTCTCTGGCCACTTGTCTTTAGACATTGTGTTTGTCTTCGTGTCTGAGGAGGCCATGGGTCTAAAGTCCATTTTATATATGCGCATCCAGGATCATCTTCAGACTGTGCAAACAAACAAAGATACATCAACCACAGAATTCCATATTTATAAGAAACTGAGAGGGACCAAAGTGAAACAAATTAAAAACTGAGAGGGACCAAAATGAAACCAATCAAAAACATAGAGGACCAAAATGAAACAAAGCGTGCTTCAGCAGAAAACCCAGATCTGCAACAATGGCGAAATAGAGGGTCCAACAACCATTAATTTTACCATGAAATACCTACATCCCCAGAACTTCCTTCCCTTGTTTGGGGTTTCTCTCTTCACTGTTCGAACAACACATTTTTCCCCACACAAACACTGAGGTGAAGGTTGACGTTGGGTAGATGGACCATACGATGGGTAGATGTTCGAATTGGAAGATGCCATTGATTAAATGAAAAAGATGAAGATGAAGATGGGGTTTTGAGATTTGAGGATGGATTCATGGAGAAGATGAAGATGAGATTTTGAGATTTGGGGCTTGATTTAGGGTTCTTCTTCCCTGTTCTTCAGCTTCTGTCAATTTTCTTTTCTTTTCTGGGTTGTGTTATTCATTTTGTTCTTTTTAATTATTTGTTAAATTATGTTTTGTGTTTTTTAGTTTTAGAAAACGTAAAAGATGATGTGGAAATCATTTTAGAATTAAATAAAACGTTTACATGCCACGTCATTTAATGAAGATGGACGCCGTGTCAGCAGTTAACTGCCAGCGTGGCGTCCGTTAGCCTAAACTGACGGCAGTAACCAAAATGAAACGAAAATGAAAGATAAAGGACCAAAATGGACCAAAAAAAAGATAAAGGACCAAAGTGAAACTTCGAGCAAAGATAAAGGACCAAAAGTGGTATTTAGCCTAGAATATATGATGGATATAAAATATAGGCTAAAATACAATTTTATCTTTCAATTTTTTCGTTTACGTCCTTTATCTTTTAAACTGTTCGGCTTTCATCTTTTATCTTTTCAAAAATGGTCGTTTCGTTAAGTGAAAGTCGAATAGGGCTTAAGAGGACAGTGATGTGGATAAATTGGACACCTAAGCAGATGGCTGTGTTATTAGGTCATTATATGTTTTTTTCGTTTTTCTCCTTTATCTTTTGAAAATATTCGTTTGCGTCCTTTACCTTTTCACCATTAATTAAAATTGTCATTTTAGTAAGTGATTGTAAATTATATTCCCAGCTTTTTCGCTTTTGTCCTTTATCTTTTTTAAAATGTTCATTTACGTCCTTTATCTTTTTTAAAATGTCTGTTTATGTTTTTACCTAGTGAAGTACGGCAAAAACCAAGCTTTCTCGTTTTATAATTGTTCAACGTGTGTGAATTCTAACATTTCGTATAAAAAGATATTTTAAAAAGACAAAGGTCTTAATTTAATATTTAGAAAAAGCTAAAGGACAAAAACAAAAAAACCAGAAACATAATTAACAATCACTTACTAAAAGGACCATTTTAATTAACTACAAAAAGATAAAGGACATAAACGAATACTTTAAAAAAGATAAAGAACGTAAACAAATATATTTAAAACGATAAAGGATGAAAACGAAAAAAACTCATAATGGCTTAATAACACAGTCATCTGCTTACGTGGTGATAAATCGCAAGTGCACGGTTCTATCTCATAATAAAAGTATCGATCCCACAGAGACTTTTGTGATTAGCAGTGTTATTTTTTGTGGTGATAAGCTAAAAAGAGTGATTAAGTTTGTGTAAGAAAGCGTTGTTTAATTAAAATTCAGAATTAGAAGCATCTTAGGATTGTGGTTTCATCTCAATGATAGAAAGAATTCAAAATCCCCCATCCATCATCTATTTTATATAAGGTTCATTAAGGACAATGTGCTCATTGGTAACTCATGTTTCCTTCCAGAATACAAGAGTGTACTTTGAACCAATAATCAAACCTGTTTTCATGGTTGATTATTGCCAAAGAATGATGGCCATTAGCACTCAGACTTTCGTGCTATTTACCTGTCTAAGATCGTCAATGCTAAGAAACATCAGAATTTAGATTCATTACAAGAAATGAAAGCTGAAATGTAATAGTTTTTGGAATCTGAGAAACTGTTACGGGCCGTAATAATCTATTAAGGGTCGTAACAAAATCCTGCGATTCTTTAACTGTTTTTCCTTTAAAACTCAAAGAATGATATAACACGAGCCTGTGTTACTCTGCGTCTGTTTGCACTCTTCTTGCTTTTCTTTAACGCTTTTTGTTCCCTTTTGTATTATTTGGTCTTGGGACTTTACCATTTCATTCATTATTAGTGTCCAATCATTGCACTTTGTTCCCGAGTGGGCCGAAGACCACTCCAGGCCTCACGCACAAGAACGGCCCATTAAAGATGGCAAAGAGCATAGACCGAAATGAATGGCTCCGATCGGTCCGTACAACGATCTAACGGCCATAGGCAACTTCCAAACACTATATAAGCATTCACTGCGTCATTGTTAGGTACACACTATTCACTAGAAATATTACTCTGCTCGTTCGCTCCTGACTTGGGCGTTGGAGTGTAATCGCAGGTACACCCACCCACCATCATCAACTTCGAGAGCGACCAGCGGAGCGAGCATAAAAGACTTGGACCTTAGTAGCTTTACCGCAAAGCGACTTCAGGTACAGATCAATTGACGTGGTTAAACAAAGCGTGGCGACCAAGCACAATGCTAAGGTCATTTCCCGTGTATTCGAAGTTGGGCAGCTCGTCCTACGAAAGGCAGATATCGGTCAAAGAAATGCGGGACAAGGGAAGCTCGCACCCAACTGGGAGGGGCCCTACAGAGTCGCAGCTAGAACGGGCAAAGGAGCTTACATTCTGCAAACGATGAATGGTGGAACGATCTCCAACACTTGGAATGCTACGAACCTCAGAAGATATTTCACCTAGAAGCTTTGCAAATATGAAAGAATATCATGTTGCTATCAAAAGAAATTAAACCTTAAGAACGGGCAGGACACTCTTTTTCCCTACGAGATTTTTTAATGAGGCCTGCTCGTCTATCAATAAAGATACCTTGCATTTCCTAGTTTACGGAATTCTTGCTTATTAAAGTTATCTATCGTCCCAAGAAACAGGCCACACCTTTAGTGAGTTCAATTCAAACCGAGTTTGATAAACTACTAAAAAAGGAAATGAAAACGAGCTTAAGAATAAAGCCAAACGATCAAAAGATTTGGTCATGTATGGGAAACAAGCTAAAACCAAAGTAGAAACTTGGTAAGCTATTCACATACGCAGAACTCGTCTCAAAGACTTCTACGATATAGAAATTTAGATCGAAGCTATACTTAAAGATATTGGAAATTCATAGAAAAAATACGAATTAAACATATCCACCCGGAGAGGGTCGGGCTCCATTAAATTTCATTACAAACAAGGGCAACATAAAAGTCCCCAAAGGAAAGAGAACAAAACCCGTTCAAGATAAGCATAAAAGCGAAAAACACTTGAAGCTGATCACTCCTGACGGCGGTAGATGATTTCCTCCTCTCGAACGATGTTACCATTTCCATCCGTCTTCGCAAGGTGAACAATCTGCCAGTCCCGTAGGAAGTGATCGTTACTCACAATTGCAGGATTGATTTCCAAGTCAGGATAACAATATTGAATTTGAGCAACAGCTTCATCAAAACGCCCTTGGGCAATTTGAAGGGTTTTGTCCTCCAGGGATTCCAGCTCAACGACCTTCTTCTCTCGCTCGTCCGTCACATTTTTGAGATCGCCTTTCAAACCATCAACCTGCTTCTCCAAGTTAGTAACCTTAGTAGTCTTCTTGGTCAAGTTGGCAGTTTCGGTGGCCAACTTGGTCTCGACGTCCGCTTTGGCTTTTATGGCCGCATCACATTCAGAAGTGACTGTGCCAAGGTTCTCTCTGGTGGGTTGAAGGGAGACCTTAGCTTTCTTAAGTTTTGCCTTGGTAGATTCTAGTTGAGCCCGCAGATCTGCAAGATGACCAAGGGCAGAGTTATATTTATCAGTTCTGTCTTGGAGGTCTCCCTCCAACCATAAATTACGATGAACAAGACGAATACCTGCTTGGCGTTCAGCCTCCTCGCTCTTAAAACGAGCAAGTTTGATGGAAGCGGCCTTGGCAATCTCAGCCGCGAACAAAAGGGGGTCTTCACGTAAGCGGGCAAAATCTGATTCACCAAGAGCGTCAAGGTTTAAAACGGGCTTCTTTGGGATCTCTTTGGGCTTCTTGAAATTTGGGGAATCAAGGTCAATCTGTACGGGCTCATCCGAAGGGGACACCCGATCACGCTTCTTTGAGTTTGAGCTCGAATCATTCTCACGAGCAGGGGACTTCTGGTCACCATCGATATGCTTAGAATGAGGGTCGGGGAAAGTAACTTTCTTGGCTTTCCTCGCTTTAATCTTGTGCATGAGGGACCCAAAATCATAACCCGACATCTTAGCTGCTTGAAGGGAAAAGATACAGTTAGAAACTGAAAAGAAACTATAAAAAGCAAGCAATCAAAAGAGAAAATCAGGAAAGACAATCACCGAGCTTATTTTGTACTGGAGTAACCGTTTGAGCACGAGCAAACGGGTTACAGGGAATAACTCGCTTAGGCATCCAACTAACTAATGCTTCTAAAATCTTAACGCTCTCATATCATATGCGCTAAGCGACCTCTGATATCTATAGTGTATGGATTCACGGTCATAGTGGGAATGTGACCACCCGATGGGAAATTTCACTGAAATGACATTTCCTTGAGCGTCCGCAGCCCCAACCATATCACGAGCTTTATCATTAATGGGAATGACCCAGAGAAATGCGTGTCTCCAAGGCTTGACAGACTCACAAAAAGGCTTGAATAATTCGACCGTGCCTTTGCGACGCTTCAACGACACCTGTTCCCATCAACGGGGCTCGCTCTTTAACTCCACAGTGTGGTTAACATCAAACAAAGAAAAGAACAGCCGGTAGTTGATATCACGACCAATGGCGCCCATCACGTTCTCAAACGTCCTTATGAGGGCCCATGCATTAAAATGAAGTTGGGAAGGGGCGACCCCGAGAGCCCTTAGAATACGACGTTGAAAGAAAGTAAAGGGAGGGCGCACCCTCAAATCCCGAAGGACATTGGTATACATCGTGAACTTCAAAGAATTTGGAATCATGGCCGCATGTTCTTCAAGAGGAACTCCCTCGGTTCGCCACTCTTGGTCGCCATAGCCGACCAACTCATCAAAATAGCGAGTGATGTCATCACCAGGAGGAAAGGTCGATGATGTTGACAGAATAGAGTCTGAAATCCAGGAGCGATCTTCCCCATATATACCCCTCCAGTCGTACTCTTCGGGCAGGGTTGCGTTTTGAGGAACGAGTGGAGGCGGCGGATTAGAACGTCTCTCAGACGGAGGAACATCAGCACGAGGAGACTGCAAGGTCTCAGAATCAGTAGACGAAGAGGAAAAGCCGGATTGGGACGAGTTTGAAGAGGAAGAGCGGGTTCTAGAAAGATCTTCCGAACGAGCAGCACACTCGGCCATATTTGAAGAAGGACGGCCGGAGATCCTAGAGGTTTTCTTAGTTCGCGCCAGCACGAAACCTGAAAGGAGAGGGAAGGTCAGGATCACCAAGATCGATGATACTCAGAAAAGGGTGACAAGGTCGACCCCGGGCCTGACACCCCCCTCCTCTCCCTAAGCGAAAGTTTACGAAGACTTAAAAGTAGTTAAAAGTATGAAGACGTACCTTGATGAAGAATATTGAGGAATTAGATCGATCACAAGGAGAAACTTTGCTCGTCCTCAGAGATGTAAATTGCTCGCCTTGAGAAATGTAAATCGAAAGGAAGAAAAATGGAAATCAGAGGGCAACATATTTATAAGATCCGAAGGCAGGAAGACAGAGCAATACAATGATTCACCTGCACGCGCCTCGAAAACTGAAACGTCATCATGACAAAAGCAGCCATTTTTGAGATTCGAGGCGCCATTAATGAATTTTCCGGGAACCAAGAAATGTCACTTCATGTCAGGCACCACGTGTTCGAAAGGCACGGTCAGTCAGAAAGTATCCCCGTGCAACGGGTAAAAACGCGAGAATCCTAACAAGCCTACGCTCGTCCAAGCACGATCTTGGCTTGGGGGGCAACTGTTCCAGAGTGGGCCGAAGACCGGTCCAGGCCTCACAAACAAGAACGGCCCATTAAGGATGGCAAAGAGCATAGACCGAAATGAATGGATCTGATCGGTCCGTACAACGATCTAACGGCCATAGGCAACTTCCAAACACTATATAAGCATTCACTACATCATTGTCAGGTACACACTATTCACTAGTAATATTACTCTGCTCTTTCGCTCCTGACTTGGGCGTTGGAGTGTAATCGCAGGTACACCCGCCTACCATCATCAGCTTGGAGAGCGACCAGCGGAGCGAGCATAAAAGACTTGGACCTTAGTAGCTTTACCGCAAAGTGACTTCTAGTACAGCTCACACTTCATTCACAATAACTACCGTGTAATTACTTATTTTGTTGGTTATTGATGATTGATGAAATTAAGTAATTTCTCATTTCTTAAAAAAATGCATGCTTCTCTTAAAAATTGATATATTTAATTTAACCAAAACAATTAGAAATGTATGGAAATAAATGTATGGGCCAAAACGAAAAGAAGCAAAAGTAGGGACATATTTTGGGCCCAATACCTTTTCGCCATTATTATTCTACAGAAAATTAGAGACCCAAAAAATAGAGTTTTCATCTGACTTCACGCATTCTCCTTTTTCTGTTGGGTGACGACGGTTTCACAGATGTAACAGAAAATGAAACCCTCAAACTCATACAACGCGAAGCAATGAGCATGCTCTACAAAAATTGAGTTGAGGTACACACCTTCTCAGTTCTCACGCTTTTTAGTTTTTATACCACCACAAATTCAAATGAGCATATAGTTATGGGGTTTCATTTCGTTTCAAATATGTAGGTATTTTCGCAATCAATTCAGGTGTTAAAAGCTAGCTTACTTAGGAATTAGGAATTTCCTCCATTTTTAGATTCTAAGGTGGAAAGATGTCTCTTCGAATAAAGGCAGTGGTGGATAAGTTCGTTGAGGAGTTGAAAGAAGCATTGGATGCTGATATTCAAGATAGAATCATGAAAGACAGAGAGATGCAAAGTTACATTCAAGAACGTGAACGTGAGGTTGCTGAGCGTGAAGCTGCTTGGAAAGCTGATCTTTCTCGTCGCGAGGTTCGTTACCTATTAATTTCTTTCAATTTCTTACTCTGCGCTTTTCATATTCTTTTCTAGATGCATGTGTAAATGAAGTTAATAGTGAAATGCAAAAGCCCTAATTTAACAACATATATTTGTTACTGCTCCATAAACCATTTCAACTTTTTTCCTTTTGAGTGTTGTCAAATAGTGGCATTATAGCATAGCGGAATTTGAACAAACGGCTATTGTCCCATAAGTACTCTCAAATAGGGGCTATAGTGGTGCTATAGCGCTATAACATAGTGGAATCATGGGCAAACTGCTATTTTCCATAATATATGATTGACAACATTCTCTCATACTGCTGCTACACTCTCCATGGACTTGCTATGGTTTTTGTCATTGACATTAAAAGAGTTTTCCCTTAATTATAAGGAGTTGTTAGTGGAATTAAGTGCGTTATTGATCTACTTCAGGGTAAGCCTATGTCTAGATTGATAGGAAGGGATGAAATGATACTACGTTCCATAGTTTAGATTGTTTATTATTAGACCCCTCTTTTTCTTCCCTCCATTTTGGGAGTTGGGGATGAAATCAATTTCTTTTTCAATTCTATCATGAAAATATCCAAACAACAAAATGCTAACTATATTACATTCCCTTTTATTTCATTCCATTTCACCCTACTCAGCATTAGATATCCAAACATAATCTAGAGGAAACCCATAGGCTACATAGGAAGATAGGGGGAAAGTACATTACAAAATTTCAACCAGTGCATTCTGGTTGCCTGTCCCATAGGGACTCTCCCCCTTAGCTTTGCTTTTGATTGTTTCCACATGTAATTTTATCTTTGGCTCTTTGATATGATGCTCAGATTCAATGACTAACTACATGTAAAAGTTGAGCCCAAATTATATTGTTACTCGTTGCTGTAAGGTTCTAGGACTAAATACCATTGCCAATTAAAAATATTAATGTTTGTAAAATGTTGTATGATCGATCAGATAGTTATACTTTTTTTCTCTTTCTATTTAGTACCATTGCTGAAAATCTAATTACATTCCTTGTACATGCTGAGCATGGAAGCCACGTTACATGAATTATGGCGCTTAAATCAGTATATAGTTCCTAATTTATCAAAATATAAAGAAAATTGGGAAGTTTTCTGTGTTCTATTTTTTAGTTATTTTCTGTAGACTTGTGAACTACTGTTTATTTTGTAAGGTATTGGTGTAATCTCTTAAGCACCCTTCCTTTGGTAATTTCTAGTGTGTTTGTGAGTAAGTATGTAGTTGCATACTTGCATCCTCTTCCAAAACTTTCAAGCAGTGTGGAGTTTACTTGGTCTAGATGTGATGTATAACTTACATTTGGGCTGGATGTTTTGCACTTTTTAATTTCTGATATGTGAGTTTACATTTCGTTGGGTATCATATCTTAGCCTGCTGGCCCTGCTTGACTGCGAAATGACTGTATACGGATCAATCCTGAATTTCTTCTTTAGCTGAATTATTAAGAGTAACCTAGTGGATTAATTTGAGGTTGATGGTATCATATACGTTGATATTGATACTGCTTTAATAAATTGCTTCTGCAGTTGAAGAGATAGAAAAGTTGATATTTTAGGCACCAGGCATTGAACAGAGATATGATTTCGTAACTATCGAAGTATATAAAAGGAAGCCCTGTAGCCGACAGATTTTCCTATTAAGCACTTGATGCATGATACCCTTAATGGTAGTGATGGCTCAACATAGTGGAATAAATGTAGATATAAGCAAAATGATTTGAAATTTGAAGTTAGAGATAACAAGAATAATTGAAACTGAACAGAATCCATAAGTAATTTGAGAAATGAGAGGAAGAATTAAAACAGTGACAGTCGGCCTTCAAATCTGAATTATGGTGTGAAAATCAGATCTTAAGCAGAAATTCCTTTGCACTTTTTATCTGGCTTAGGGATTTTGTTGCAGTGTTCGGTGCTTGTTTTCATTCATTCGATTTATAAATTACCTACTGGAGTGGAGGTTGCTTTCAGCAGAATTGTTTTGCTCCTTAGACTAGAGTTTATATTTTCAGGCACTTGTAGTACTTGGTCCATAGTACTTCTAATGTTTTCCTTGGTAACTAACTAGCTTTACAGATGTTGTAGGAACCATTTTTGTTTTTGTAAAGATTTGTGCTATATTACTAGTGAAGCAGAACATTGTTGCATTTTGAAAAAATATATTGAATTCCTGCTATCCCTCACTTTTTTTCTCTTCAAATTTTCAGGCAGAAATTGCTCGTCAAGAAGCAAGGCTGAAGATGGAAAGAGATAATCTTGAGAAAGAGAAAAGTGTCTTAATGGGGACTGCATCAAATCAAGATAACCAAGATGGAGCTCTTGAAATTACAGTAAGTGGTGAAAAATACCGTTGCCTCAGATTTGCCAAGGCAAAAAAATAAGACTACGCTGGGGTGACAAAAAGGAAAAGTAGTTTCTTCATTCCTCCCCTGCCCCAAAAGAGGGTTCGTTCCTGCCGAGGACTCGCTTTGACATTCCTAGCTCAGTTATTGTACCTCAAGGAACATGTATTGAAATTTAACTGTTTTAAGTCCTGGTTTATTATTCCTGTCAGATTTTAGAAAAGTGCTACTACTCACTCAATTAAATTTTCATTTATTTTTTTGTGACTATGTTGTTCATCTAATTTTTTAAGAAAGGTGTTTAAATAAATCATCAGTTTGATGTTATACAGAAAATTCTTGTAACTCTTGTTTGAAAAAGATTTAGCATATCTTCTTCACATTGCTATACAACAAAGTTGTATACAAAATTACAGTACTTTCCGAGTAGCTTATATAAAAAAAAGCAGTACTTTCCGAGTAAATATATTAGTGCAATTAAAGAAGGTCAGTAATTTGTACAGGTTGAGGGTCAGTTACAAAGTAAATTATACTTGTAAGTTTATAAAAGTTTCACTAATTAAAGACTGAAACAACTCAAAACATAGTTCAGTTTTTTTTGTTGCTGTTTTAGGTTTGACCAAATCATTATCAATATTCAGCTTTAAGGTGAGTGCAATCTTTGTGTTCATGATGTGAGTTTTCGTCAATACAAAAACAATTGTCTACTAAAAAGTACTCATTCTAAATGTAGACAATACAAGGGGAAAAGAAATAGAATGGCTTTGATCCATACAAGGATTGTTAATATTAATAATTACAGTGTCCCTTTTGTATTTTTAGTAGTGATCCACATTATCACCATAGTTATTTTTGAAAACAGCCTTCACACTGGTGCATATAACTAATGGTATTGACAATAGACTCAGGACTTAAAGTAGCATCAACTCCAAGTATTCCCTCAGACTCATCAATCTTAAGCAAATCTATCTGAGATTGAAGAAGAGATGCAGGCATGTAATGTTTTCCTTCAGCAGCTCTCTTATTCAATCGAGCACTTAGCACTTCAGCTGGAGCATCCAATAGAATGAACTTAACAGCACTTGTATAACTCCCCAATTTGTAATCAGAGTCACCTGATCTGAGTATTTCTCTATATTGCTTCTTCAATGCAGAGCAACCAAGAATCATACCCTTTTTGTTGATTAAGCTTTCTTTTATGGCATTTCGCAAAGACTCAAGCCATGGCGTCCGGTCTTCGTCGGTAAGTGGGATTCCCATTCGCATCTTTTCTGTTGTATCAGAAGAAATTAGGTGATTCATGAGATTACATTATCAGCCAAAATTGCATTGTATTTGTGTAATTGTGCATACTCATACTCTCAATATACACACACCTTTGTTTGATTGAGAATGAAAATCATCAGCATCAAAATACTTATATCCAATCTCTTTTTCCAGCATCTGACCAATTGTGCTGTTTAACAAATATTCAATAGATAAGATTTGCAAAGAATTATTTTAATTAAATAATCGGTAATATTGGCAACACAAAGGAATCTATGTTCATTGAATGAATTGGACACTTACGTTTTTCCGGCCCCACTGACACCCATGATCACGATAACAACACCTGCAAAAACAAAAATGGATGGATACATTGACGTTTTACTTTAGGATGTAAATTAATAATTTGCATACAAAACCAAACCAAGTAGGTTGGGGAAGACAAGTAGTAAACCATTTACCGTCGTTGCTTGAACACATTTCGATTGATTAACGGAATGCAGAGATCGGTAGTAGTTTATTAATTGTATGTTTTGACTTTTAAGAATTCAATAAAAGAGAGACAAACAGGGATAGAGATCTCCTTAATAAATAAGATAGATGATCATTTAGCAATTAGAATTGCAGATACCATCGTGACTCCTTCCACCAAATACAATTTTGTTTGGTAAACGCGTGGAATTTGCGTGCCTTGCTAGAATTTCCCTCTTGTATTATGTTGTCGAGTAAATAATACTCCCTCTGCTTCTAATCTTTGGTAATTTTAGCATTTTATTTTTATTTCAAAATAATGATCATTTTAAAAGTCCAATGTATAATTTACCCAATTTTTTCCAATGTGCCCTTTACATTTATTCAGTCTTTTAGAGTCCCAAAGTATGAATTAATTGTCTCAAGACTCTCTTATTTTGATTTCAATTATCCCAAAATAACTATAAAGAGGTTATTTTAATACTTAGCTAACACAAATTAATGATACCTTAATTTGTTTGTAACAAGCCAAAAGTACAAAAGATTAGGAAAAGAGAGAGTATTATTTTATTTCATTAGTCTATCTCTCTCCTATTCGAAGTAGACCTACCTAAGAGCACCGGCAACACAATTCTAACGCTCTTTTTTTAACAAGATTAAAATCCAAGCATAACTCGTTATTTTGTAGGGTAATCAAAACCAGTCTGAGTGTTCAACTGGTGTAGGCGTCATACTATTTCATTAGAGTTGAACTGATTTTGTACCCATGATAATCAAATATAGTTTTTAAAGTTTGTAATAACTAGTATGGTGGACCCGTGCGAAGCACGGGTATACATATAATTTTAACATAATATTTGATTTGTTTTTTCGGTACCTGTGGAAAATGCAGTTGTCGTAATTCTTTAATTTATTCTATGGCCACTGTTGAAGAAGGTTGTATGTAGTTAAGTAGTCCTTGAAGTAACGGTTGCGTTGTTGGTTGGTATGTTATCAAGTTCTTTTAGCGACTCCGTCATTTTGTACGACTAAATTAGATGGTATAAATTTGGTTTGGGATGAAAATTAAACTGAAGCATCCAACATTTTAGTAGTCAGTGAGTACATTATTTTTCACTGCAAATAGATTATATGAATTACTAAACTTTTTACACGCAAATTGTCAAAGAATAGTAAGTGTCATCTACAAAACATCTGCAAAGTGGTTTATAAATTTGGAAATTAATGAATCAGATACATTAAAATTTTTGGATGGATAAATAAATATACCAGATGATTATTAGATTCATAATGTTAGGTTGGCCATCGACTGTTGAAGTTAAGAAGTTCAAATAGTTTGTCATATTTGTCTTATAAACAATTCTGAATTAAAAAATTTCTATCGTTCGCTATAGCCAACTTAATTTAGCTAATTTGGGTCATTAAAAAAAGTGCATATAGGTTAATTGAGAGCCTAAAATAAAAGGATTTCAGTAAGAAAATGTATAGTGACCGCAGGAAACTAATAAAAGTATAGTGAGTGGTAATATCGTTAATTTCCAACAGAGTGTGGGGTATATTCGTCAATTGAGATTCACTTATAGTCCACTTTCCTTTTCAATCGTTGCCATCCGTTCGTTTCCTCCAGCCGTTCCACGATTTTCTTCTGAGACCGACGATGGCGCAGCGGCGAACATGCATGGCACGCGATACTGCTTCGTCTTCATCACGGCGGTTTGCTCATCAACGTTTCCCGAACGCATACCGCGGAAACCCAGAAATCGTTGATGATCCGGGTCGTATTTGTATTTATAATTTCGAAATATCTATGGGTTTGATGTGGGTTTGTTTTGTGATACGGCTGGGATCGGATTTACCCTAGAGGTCTTCCGATACGTTTCTTTAAGCAGCTAGTATCAAGGGACTTTCGTACCAGAATTGTGAGTATTATAGTTATATAATTATATATATATATTTAATGTATGTAAGTTAGGACTTTATTTTCCATAATTTTGTGATTAGTCAAATTCAAAATCCATGTTTTTTTAGTGGTAGTTTGAAATAATATATAATTGATTCTGTTTTTTCTGAAGTGATAATTTTTCTTAGACGAAAGTTATACATTTTTAACATGAAGGAATTTGTCCAATGCAAGAAAGATTAATTTATATAACCATTGAAGATTTTAAGATTGTAATTAGAAGGTTGTCAACTGATTGTTATATTGTCATATAGTACGGATTATCTTAATGTTTATACGCATTATGCAAGGTTGTAGATATTAGAAATTAGAAATTGTTGTAACTGAAACAGGGAAGGATTAGATGGTGATATGCAGATCCCACAAAATATGGGAATGCATCAAATGGTGAGTTAATTGCATTAACTACATTAAAATGGTTTGAAAATATTTTCTGCTACAGCTGTTAGATATGACATTGGTTTGGGCTTGATGTTATCCTAGCCTTTCAATGTACAGCCGCAATTTTATAGGTTTTACACCGTTGGATCATCCATGTTGGTTGCTGTTGAAGTCTATGTGTAAGGTGATTAAGATCTGAGCCGTTAGATCTCTTTTGTACGCCCATTTGGTAGCGATCTGTGAAGTGATGCACGCGTGGAAATGATGTAATGATTACGTCATTTCAATGAATTAGTGACATGTAATAGACCATGTGGTTATCCATGGTTTAGTATAATTAAGATATAATAAAATGAGCAATAGATAGTGGTCTCCTATGGTTTTTGTGTGACGCGGCTCCTAGGGTTTGTGTTGCCAGCGCTACTAGGCCTTGGTATGGCTGGCATGCCTGATGCTGTCTAGTCGATATAATGCAATTGTGTGCCTCTCCCCATCAAGTCTTCTCTTTCCTCGGACTATGAGAAAGTATGTAGCAATGTTTAGTTTCTCCTCAGCAAATTCACCTCTTCTTCCCGGCCTTCCTCCTCTCTCATAAGGCGGCGTGCCACCACACCCCTCAACCTTTGTTTCCCCGCCCACCACTAGAGCCGCCTCATATAAATCTGACCTGAATCTTCGGAATCCAAATCCAAGACACCAAGTAGCATGATTGGAATGAAGAATAAGTAGATCTAAATAATGTTAGCACCCTTCGTTTAGTAAAGAGCACTAAAAGGTTTCACGTGAAACTAATTATAGGGTTCACTACGTTACCTCTTCTTACTTTGCTCTTTTATGCTTCCACATGTTGCTTCTAATATGTTTGAAAGACTTGTCTTGTTCATAAAGAATATCATCAAAGCTTCATATTATTATGGGGATTCAATTGACTGATCCTTGACAAAAAAATTTGGTCTTATATATCAATTTCCATGAAAATTGTGGCGATCTTCAATAAATTTTGGTATGAATTGTAATTCTCCCTTTTGTGATCTTGTCTGAATTCTACTCATTTTTCCTCTTTTCTTAATTTTTTTGCATGTTTGATTCAAAATCATTGAAAGATCCTTTAGTTTTTTGGTCTATGAGAATAGAGCACATCAATATGGTGGAGAGAACAATGCGAATGAACTGTTGTCGACGAGAGTGAATAATAGTGAAGGTTTAATTGTCACAACTATGTTTAGCCGCGACATTTCACAGCATTTAGGGTTCAAATTTGGACTCTTCGACGTAGCGAACCACTGCAAGAAAAACTGGGATTACTAGCGGCCAAAATCCGCGAGAAATGTTCAAAAACCGCCAGAAATGTCACTTTTTAGGCAGTTTCTGCTGTAAGTAATCCGCTGGTAATGTAAGAAGGACCAAGTATGAGAAGAAATGATATAGAAGTGACCGGGAATGAAGAACTAAAAAGGAATAAGAATAAAGGAGAGTATGAGAAGAAATGACATAGGACAGAATGAGAATGAAGAAGTAAGAAGGAATAAGTATGAGAAGAAATGATATATGAGAGAATGAGAATGAAGGAATGAAAATGAAGAAGTAAGAAGGAATGAGAATGAAGAAGAAAGGGGGAAATTTAGAAGAAGAAAGATAAGATATGGAAAACGTAGGAGAGAATAAGAAGGAAAGAAAGAGTTAAATGAGAAGAGTGTATGAGAAAATTTTATTTATAGGTTTTTTCGGTGGCCAAAAAAGCCGGTAACAATACGGACGATTTTTTAAAAAAAATAAAAATAAATTCCTCTGTAAAACGCCAAAAACACGCGGTAACATTATCGATGCCTTTACCGGCAGTTATGGCCGCCAAAAAATTTTCGCCGGTAAAACGTGTTATTCTTGTGGTAAACTGATACATTGTCGGAGCAATCGTAGGGGTGCTGATGGATAGGTTTTAGTCATAACCAATCTAGTAGGGGTGTTCGTTGTGCGGTTTGGTTTTGATCTAAAAAGTCATCTAAAGTGCAAGGTAAAAACACATGTGATTTTGTTTGGTTGGCTTTCTTAAAAATATCCGAACCAACCAGGACCGAATCATTGCGGTTTGGATTGGTTTGGTTGGTTCAATTTTTTATGAATTGGAAAACATAAATTGATCTAAAATTAAATTAATTAATATAAATCTAAAGAGCCAAATATAAAAATAATAATGTGATTATCATTTTATTCACGTATGAACTACTAAACTTAAAATGTAGTAAAAATAAAAGACATACTTCATGTGTGAGACTAGGATGACGCGTGTGTTTGAGTTGTCATATTATGGTAATGTTCTCATTTTCCATTGAAATATGCGCAAGACAACAAAACACCACAGTCACATGCTTAATGAGGTAATAACCAATTTAGTCCTTGACTTTTCAAAAATGTTCAATTTGGTCCCTGACTTTTCACGTGTGTCAATTTAGTCCTCAACATTTACAAATGTGTGTCAATATGGTCCTTTTGTCAACCATGGTTAGTTACAAAGCTGATGTGGCAAATGTCAGGGACCAAATTGACACTACCAAAAAATAAAAAAATCCATGTCAGCATGCCACGTCATACAAATGTTGGGGACTAAATTGATACTTTTTTTTCTAAAAAAAATAGTTTGTTACGAGGACCAAATTAATACAAAGTTATATAAGTGAGGGACCAAATTGATACTAAATTACACAAGTCAGGGACCAAATTGACACACATTTGTAAATGTTGAGGACTAAATTGACACATCAGCTTTGTAACTAACCATGGTTGACACAAGGACCAAATTGACACACATTTGTAAATGTTGAGGACTAAATTGACACCTGTGAAAAGTCAAGGACAAAATTGAACATTTTTGAAAAGTCAGGAACTAAATTGGGTATTACCTCCATGCTTAATTCATTCTTGACATTCAAATTCAAATATAATAACATTAATGGACAATTAGCAAGATGAATGATGAATTACCTGGTAAATAACTCACTTTCTCTACGATATACAGCCAATTGGACAATTAGCAAGATGAATTATGATATTTGAGAATAGTCAAGAATTTGAGAGGGGTGAATGAATGTGTTAATTTGAATTTTCTACTTTTATTTAATATTTAAAAATTAAAGAAAATGAGTTAAATTTGACAAGCGGTGGAAATAATCCGAACCCTGTGCATCTATGTTAACGGCGCGCGGGTTGGGGAGGGTTTCTTATCCCCATTTCTGCTCCTATTTCTAGTGGGGTTGGGTTTTACATCCCTACTAGCGGAATACCCATGCATTGAATGCACGGGTCAGCCAAAGATTCATTTTATTATTAATTTATGTTATAAATTTGATGTGTGTTTAAAATCGGGAAATTAAATCAAAACCATTAAATGTTTCCCCGTAGGGACTAAAGACCAAACTAAGTATTAAGTTTGATTTATGCTCAAAGACAATGAAATAACACTTATGTGAAATGATTCTCCAAATGAACTTAAAAACAAAATAATATTACATTTGGACTTATTAACTTGAAACATTGAATTTTGAAATAGCGATGAATATTTAAAGACCAAATATTGCAAAACATGTTTCGAGTTTCATCTCCAAGTATTAGCAACACTAAATTGTATGATCACATTTATTTATTTTAATAATATCTATTTTATGTCGGTATTTTAATTTTAATAGTAAATATAGACGTAGTTGAATTATACATCGGAATATATGATTTGTACAAAGTAAATAAAAGACATGAACTTGTTGAATGAACGAATTCCAAAATCATTAGAAAGAAGAAAATGAACAAAGCGGAAAGACGGGCACTTCCATGCCCGTCTTTTCGCTAGTAGTTTTTTGCCATTTTACTTTGGTTTTGCTGATACACGTGGTTCTCCCCTTTCAATCGAATTTCGGTCACACCCGAGACTCAAACTTGAGACTTTAGGGTAGGATCTCAATCTATTTACTGCTCGGTCCAACCTTTATGCATGTTGTCAAAGCTTAAGTTGTTACCTCTGTTTTTGTTAATTTAGTATTTTTATATGTTTTCGCGCCCTCTATATGGTTCAGTTTATATAGTGACTCGATTTAAAAAAAAGTTGCTTTCAAATATCTCCACATGAAGTTTGGTCGTTTTGGTATTTTGCTTGAAATGGCATAGATACCTCTTCATCAAAATTTTGTTATGAGGAAAAAATATATTCATACATCATCTCAAATTAAACCGCATTGTATAGAGGTAACATCTCCATCTCAAAGTCTTACTAAACAATTGATTGGATGTCCAAGAGAATTATTTTGGCCAAAAGTAGAAATTTGAAGTAAGAACGAAACATGTTTTTGTATAACGTTTTTTGAAATGAACAGATAAGCATGTCAAGTATAGATAAAAAAATGTTTAACATATAGTTTGATATGCTCTATGCAAAATAAGTGTGTGGGCAAGTAATTTGGAGCTCAGGGTACAATTAAACTACTCAATTCAAGATTTGGCTTAAAAAAGGCTTAGATTGCAAAAATGGGGGGTGTGGGTTATTACAGATCAGTAGCTGCTACAACATACATATGAAAAAATGTTGTTTTTTTTTATTTTTATATTGGTCTGCACCAATCCTATAGGCTGAAATATATACTCCATGGTCCTTGCTCTTTAGATAACAACTTCTCCCTAACTGGCCATGCTACCACCAGATGCGCATATCCAGTAATTCCACCTGTGGGGGTCATGTGGGCATATTAGAATATCGGTTAATTTGTAAAGGAATAAACTTTAAGGCATAATTGGGTAATCAAATATTGATCAATTGTTCTTACAAATTATTTGATTTTACTTTTGTTTAAAAAATATATATGGAGACATCAATTTTGAAGTTGATGCAACATCCAATTATACATATAGCACTTGAAAAACTTTTTCTGAATGTGCATGCCATGGAAAATAAGACCAAGATAAGAAATTATAATTACTTCACACATACGTGATTCTTAATAGTGAATGGCATAGCAAATTCATGCAAATATCTCAATGCACCTGTAAATATAGATGACAATACATTAATTTCACTCAACTTCCTTTTTTTTTGCAAGGGTCCCAGGAGGAACAAACCTAATCTGTTTGACCATTCACCAATAAAAATTCACATCAAATTCACTAAAAGTGAGGAGTTGGGAAAGAAAATTGTGAATCAAATTTTTTGAAGTGGTGGAAATTGAAAGTAGAAATATTCATGGTTCCAATAGTCCAACTGCAAAATTCATTGTTCCAATAATGTGGAAATTTTGGAGTGGGAAAGTAGAAAGAGGAGGGAATTTTCTTACAGAAAAGGATGTGTCTTTCACTTGTAATAGTCCAACTACAAAAATCATGGTTCCAATAGTCATGCATCATCCTGAAACTTTCATATACTTATTGTTGCCTTAATAGGCAAAATATTGAAACGTTAAAACAAACTTAAATGATAGTGAAAACAGAGAGGAGCACTCCACATTATAACCCCAAAAGGTAAGAAGTAGGTTAGAAATATCTAATGCACTTTTGTGCAAAATATCGGTTCTGACACTCAGAAAGTAGCATGTTTTTAATCCTCTGAAAACATGGCATATCTTATGGGAATTGTTGGAATTTTGTGATCAACATTCTGGCAATAATTTTCACTCTTTTTGGGTGCTTCACCTTGCCACCATTTGTTAATTTCTTTCTGCTTTAGAGAATAATCGAATATAAAGAGAATAAGGCAGAACAGTTAGGAAACACCTCTGTTGACAGGTTGAGTTCCATTTTGCTCGATTGTTCTCCAAAGAGAGGAACATCAGGCCCTATTTCTTCAGACTCTGTTCCCATTATCACATCAATGTATTCATATTCCCCTGCAAAATGAATAAAACAAAAAATATAAATCTGTGAACTTTTTATACAGATAGAGAATGTTAACTTTTAGTCCCATCAATGGAGCACCTCAATTACGAATGAAGTGATGTCGACAACCACCGCACACGTAGTTTCTCGACCACTCGAATTTCCCTTGTCTCCCGGTCTTGTTTCTCTTCCCGTTGTTTTTCTAATGTTGTGTGCATGGTTACTTGTTTCTGTGGAGTAGAACTCTTCAAATTAGGACAATTGTTGAACATTGGGAGCATTAAGCGGTTTGTATTTCAAATTTTTTGCGCACCAGTATCCCCCTTTAACTTCTACATGTTCACAATAACTTCCTTTCAACCGCTTATCATCTGCATTGCTGGAAGGGTATTTTTCTCCAAAAAAGTAGGAAACCAATATAGATATGTAGACATTCCCTTTATATATAGATATAGAAGAAGAAGAAGTTTTTTCTATATAGATATAAAAAGCCAATCAATTGGTTGGTCCTAATTATATGGTTGAGGAATGGCAACTCTAACAGGTGGAGTCTAGATATAGACATAGACTATAGATAAAGGAAGCATAATTTTTAATGGCAACACATGTTCAGCAAAAGAGGAAATTCATAGTTATTCATAATAAAATGGCTATTTAAAGAAATGAATAAATTATAAAACCAATATGAACACTTAACAGTATTTTGGTAAATCTTTTCCTTTTAAAAGAGTTACCCTATATTATTATAGAGAAAGAGAAAGGAAAGAATGCACGATACTTAAATTAAAATGTTAGAGAAGTATTAAAGATTGGAAGAAAATGCAATAGAGGCAAATAGGCAAACGTATGGACTGCAACGACAACAATACTGTACCGAAAGAGAGAAGATGCGGTAGTGGAATTCATTTGTGGGGTAGGTTAATTCATATGTTTGTTACTGTGAATTACTTTGAAGGGATAGCCAAAAAAACATGTTGCAAAATCGTTGAAGGGATAGCGAAAAAACCAAAGAAGTAAATGGATAAGACGAATGGAATGAGCATTATAGGAGGGCAGAACTTTACCTGATGTTGCAAGATGAAGGCCTTCGGATGTAAATAAAACTCCCCCAAATGCATCTAAATCATTTCAGTGGAGTTCACCTCAAAAGAGGGCATGCATATTTATTTGTAGAATTAAACTTGTACTTTACTAAATCTTCCAATTTTAAAAAGTAATTGTTAAGAGTCCAAGGCCTGAAAAAGGGTTTATAAGTGGGAGGCATCCCTCACCTTACAAGCCGGTTTTGTGGGGTTGAATTAGGCCCAATCCACACTCTTAAGAGTAATATGAACAGATAACAGTACTTTGCTACATCTTCCCATTTTAAAAGAGTTACCATATATATTATATAGAAATGAAAGAATTCAACATAGTTAAATTTAAACGAAAGAAAATTCGATAGAGGCAAATAATCAAACATGCGGACTGCATACACATTGTACCGAAAGAGAGAAGATGCAGTAATGGAATTCATTTGTGGGATAGGTTAATGACCATGTTATGTTTGTTATTACTTTGAATGAATTAATAAGAAGGGAGAAGGAAGAAGAAGGAATTAGGAAGAGATGAAATAGGAATAGGTTTGTGGGAAAAGATGTGTTTTTCTTACGTAAACGGGAAGTTGTATCAGTTAAGTTTTTGGGATAGGAGGAGTTAGAGGAGTTACGGGAGTTACCAACAAAATAGGAGTATTAAATGTTAGAGAGCAGGAATTAGGCACAAAAATGGGACACGTGGACATCAGCGAAGTGGAATGTAGTGAGTTTGTATATATTGTTAATGTTAATTGATTGATTGAAAATTTGAAATTGATGATTTCCGTCTCAAATGGGGTCGGATTCCCGATGGACATTTGTTTTCGACACTAATTTATAAAAAAAATTAATAGGATAAAATCATACTTATTATACAAGAATAAAATAAAGTTAAAAATATAAAAATAGATTTTTTATTGAAAATAGATCAAAATTAAATATAAACAAAATTTATGAAAGAATGTATTTGCATAAAATAAAGGCTTAAATATATGTTACCTCTACAGGGGTAACCGTAAACAGTTTATATTTTGTAGTGGGTTGTAAACGATTTATACTCATTATACACTTAACGCTGTCAACATAATCTAACAGCAGGGGGGTAACCGTAAACGGTTAACATTTGCAAGGTCTTTTTTAAGAGTTTTATTTTTACAGGGGGTAAATGGATAATGAATATATTTGTAGGGGGTAACATATATTTAAGCCTAAAATAAAAATAATAATTAAGGTGTTGTTGAGCAAATGTGGGGCGGGGCAAGTATCGATATCTCTGAATCCCTCCCTGCCCCAGGTCAAAGCGGGTGTTCCCCGTCAAGCTCGGGTCGAGGTCGGGTGGTAAGGGTGTTCAAAACTGAACCAAACCAATAGAAAATCGCAAATCGAACCAAACCGAAAACCGCAAAAAACCACTTCTTATTGGTTTGGTTTGGTTTCTTTTTCATTGCACCGTGCGGTTCGGTTTGGTTCGCGGCTTTGATTACAGAAACCAAACCAAACCAAACCAAACCGCAAGTAACACTAAGGCTAATTGACTTACAACCTTTCATACTAACTTACTAGCCCAAATGCAACTAAAATCCAACTCTCACTCACTTACTATCCTAAATTCAAGTAATTATTTAACTCACTTATAAACAATCCATAATATTATGCTATATTTAAAAATTACAATAAAGTATTTAATTCAAATTCTTTTAAATATTGTCTTAGCTATTTTTAAAGAATTAAAAGAGAGTAATTTATATACTACATATATTTGAGTAGATTTTTTCTTAAAGGTTATGTTAGCCATTTTTTATATTAGTTAATTTTAACTTCGTTTTAAATAATGTTTTGTCTTGAAAAAAAAAACCAAACTAACAACCAATCCAAACCGCATTGGTTTGGTTTGCTTTGATTCAGTTTTATTTTAGGAAGCCAAGCGAACCAAACCAAACCGCATGTAATTTTTTCTTGTGGTTCGGTTCACTTTTTGCCTCAAAACTGAACCAAATCGCACCGCGAACACCCCTACCGGTGGGTTCCCGTTGGTTCGGGTTTTTGTTACCATGCCTAGAGTCGAGATCTTATTCAAGAATTATATCTTAATTATTTTTTGTGTCAATAATTTTAATGTTTGTTGCCATATATCCAGTGTTTTAAAAACTGGCTCGGACCGGGCGAACCAGGAACCAGAGGGGTAATCGGGTCGAGCCATGCTATGGATCAGAAATGCAGCGACTCGGTGAGAACCGCCTTGACCCGGTGACCCGATGGGTTTTGCAAAACCGGATCGGGTTTTATATGTTTACTAAAAAAACCCAAAAACGCAAAAACGACGCCGTTTTAAACCAATTTATAAAAGAAAGTGAAAACGAAATTCGAAAACTGAGAGAAACGAGAAGAGTCGTGTCTCTTTCTCAATTTCATTTCAAAGCCATAATCTAAAGAGTCAAAGAGAGACTGAAAACCGAAACACCCACCCAAAGTTCAAAGTCGGATTATATGTATGTTCCAGGAATTATATGTATGTCATGGCATTGTCGAATTGTTAAATTTGTGGTGGATTTTTTTTAGACTTTTTTAGGCATGATGTGTAATTTTAGCAAATTAAATTTTATATGTATTAAATTTATATGTCTTGAAAATTCAAGAATTTTTTAATTGGGACCGAGTCATAGTCATATAGTTCAACTGTCGACCCTCACCGAGTCGGTCACCTCTTCGAATTTTAAAACATTGCATATATCTAACTGGGGTCCTTTTCGTATGATTAAGAAAAATAATTTATTTGTCTATAAATAGGTGTGTCAATGATATAAAGAACGTCGAAATCAACAAAATCCTAAAACATCTAAAAGTCCCTAGACTGACCAATGGAAAAGTCAAAATCATCGAGAATATAATAATGACCACTTTTATCCTCGTCAAGTTCAATTTAAATTGTAAATTCTTGGTTGCACTTAGATAAATGTGGGTAATTTACCTTACATTATGTTGCACCAATAAAATCTGCTATGTGTAATCCCCTCTCATCACCATCCATATAACTACTCCATCTGTTCCTAAACTTTGATCCTTTTGGCCTCTCTTTTTTTTCCAAAACTTTGGTACTTTTAAGATACCAATGTACAATTTACCTAATATTTTCAAGTGTACCCTTTATCTTTAATTAATTGTCACTCTTTACAATATTAACTCATTTAATGCTACAAAGAGTGCTTTAGTTATTAGATATTGAAAATTTATGGTTTCTTAATTTGTGTGAAACACTCCAAAATTACTAAACTTTTGGAAAGGAGGGACTATATTTTACACATCTTGACCCATTTTTATTAATGTCAATTGCAAGTTCCAAAGTATTGCAATTTTCCATAAGACAAAATGAGGCAAAAAGAAAATCTGTAACCAATAAAAACATTAATCTAAGCTAGCATCTTTTCTAAATTATTAACCACAACAACACCATTTTCCCTTGTAGTTGGGAAATCGGGCATGCACCAATTTCTTAACGGAAAATTTTATTTTCTTGTTAAAAGAATGAATTTAGTTATTCAAATGAATTTACCTATAATAAATTTTAAAATTAATATTAAAATTAATTAAACTATCTCTTAATAAGATAAATAACTTATTTTAATTTTTTTGTTAAATAATTAGCTAAATACTGTAATTAATTGTCAAATTTTCATAGAAATTATCCAATAATTAATAAACAATTTAAATATGTTGTAATTAACATAAAATTAAATATAGTTTGTTAAATGAGTATTTAATCTATTAATTGGGTAAAAAATGAATTGCTCAATTGAAAAATTGCCCAATAGAGAGTTTCTATACAAGTCAAAAAGAGGTAAGAGAAAAAGACTAAACTAAACTGGCCTAAACTAGAAAAATTAAAATACAATAAGACTAACTAACTGAGAGTAAATAGAATAAGTCTAACAACTAAGAGTAAATACCATAAGTCTAACACCCCCTCAAGTTGGATTGCAAATGTTTTGCATGTTCAGCATGGATAACAAATTCTGGAACGAGCGGATTGGAGGGGTGGCAAAAAAACCAACCTAGACCAAAAAAAATTAATTACCAAAATAGAACACATTTTAAATTAATTACCACAGTAGAACACTTTTTTTTTTCAGGCTAGAAGTCGCCCCCTGTGGTAGAGACTTCTACACTGAAATTTTGCAATTTTGCTTGGTTTTACAGTGCAGAAGTCGCCCCCGTGGGGGAGACTTCTGAACTGTATTTTTTTATGTTTCAATTTCTTTTATATTAATATATATATATATATATAAACCTAATTAAATTCTAAATTAATTTTAAAAATTAATTTTGTTATTTCTAAAATAATTAGATAATTAAAGGTAAAGAAAAAAAATAATTTACGCTATATAGAAATATGGAAATAATTGTATTTATTTAATTAGTACGAGATTACAAAGGTTTAAAATCTGTTTGGTTTCCACCCTGGTACGCTGGAATCAGTTGATTATCTTCGCAGGCTTCAAGAGCAGGTCGGTGCTAGTTCCTCGTCGGTTCCCCAATACCAACAACCACTAGCCCCTGCCCCGACTGAGCAAGAACAACAACCAGCACAACAGCGTCCACGGCGTGATCGCCGACCACCACCATGTGGAACTGGCCATCATCTTCAACGTTAATTTTTATCTTAATTTGCTTTTTAATTTATTTGTTCAACTATTGTAATTATCTGTTAAGTAAGTTAAAAAAAATTAATGTGTTTTGTTTTTTTTTCTTTACCATTAATCATCTAATTATTTAAGAAATAACAAAATTAATTTTTAAAATTAATTTTAGAATTTAATTAGGTTTATATATATTAATATAAAAGAAATTGAAAAATAAAAAAAACACAGTTCCGAAGTCTCTCCAATAGGGGCGACTTCTACACTGTAAAATCAAAAAAAATTGCAAAATTTCAGTGTAGAAGTCACTACCACAGGGGGCGATTTCTGCACTGTAAAACCAAAAAAATTTGCAAAATTGCAGTGTAGAAGTCTCTCCCACAGGGGGTGACTTTTGCACTGTAAAACCAAAAAAATTGCAAAATTGCAGTGTGGAAGTCTCCACCACAGGGGCGACTTCTAGCCTAAAAAAAAGTGTCACGAACCAAATGACAATCGAGCTCAATATGTTTAGTTCGTTGGGATTCTGAGGTATCTGAATGGCAGACCAGTTGTCACAATATAGTGGAACTGAATCTGTGTGAGGAAATGTAAATCTGTCAAGAGGTATAGTAGCCACTGGATCTCACAAGCAGTGGAAGCAAGGGCTCGATACTCAGCCTCGGAGGAGGACTTAGAGACCGTGCTCTGCTTCTTGGACTTCCATGATATCAGAGAGGTACCAAGAAATATACAAAACCTCGTGACTAAACGTCTAGTATTAGGACAAAGAAGAGACAGAAATCGGGTTGCCCCTTTATGTACCTGAGGACAGGGACGAATCCATGTGATGCTAATTGGGGGTATTTGCCCCCATTTAGCTCAATATTTTTAGTTTAATTACATATGCTTAATTAAACCTCATAAAATATAGATATTGCCCCATGAAACAGTTTTTATAAAAAAATACATGTAAAAACTTATAAGAGATAAAAGAGAAAATAAATTTCTATATATTTTCTCTCTTTATTCTTTTAATTTTGATTTTTCTTCTAACATTGAATACACAAATCAACATCAAACATATTATTTTTTGAGATTAAGTTTTTTCTATCACGAAATTAGGTATTTGTTAATATTTATAGCAATTTTCTTATATAAAAATATTATGGAGCAAAATTTTGCATCACTTTCAAATCATTCTGGATTTGTCACTGCCTGATGTCAAGTTCACAGTGGTACATGAAATCCTCCACGATCAGTGAATCATTGTTAGCATGGAATCATCCCACTCAGTGGGAGTTGGACACTAAGTGTTGTCGAGTCCACAGTAGTGCCTGAAATCCTCAATGGTCAATGGAACCAAAAGTTAAGTGAACCCTTGTTCACACTTGATATGCATGAAATCATCTATGGTTAGTCGAACTGGACGATACACCCTCCTTTTCTGAATGGTACTTAAGATTATTTCTGATGTTATTTTTTGTGATGGGTAGCCAAATTATTTCCAAACCTAAAGTACCGCAAAACACATTGGTAAGTGTCGCACTTTAATATTTTGTCACAAAATATTTTTTGGTATAAATCAGTTATTGAGTAACGAACTTTGCGAATGTGAACTGTTAAAAAAAATTGAATTCTAAAGTACCCAAAATATACTGTTTAATATTTTATTCAATAAGCTAACATAAAATAAAAAACATTTGATGCCAGGCGTTTGAATTAATTCTTTCTATAAAATATCAGTATTATAATTTGGAAAATAAGATCTTGAAAAGTGGATTATCATTATGTTTTCTTTATAAAAATTCATGTTGCCAGAAGAGTATCGTTAATGTATTAAATGGTAAACGAATTTAGAAGACTTAGGGAAGATAGTTTGGAATAATAAGGGAATTGAGAAGTCTTAGGGGAAGATAGACCAAAGGAAAAATGCATTTATTAAAATTGGGGTGAATGTGTAAATAATATAAATATATAGTAAAATATGTAAAACAGATAATATGAATTTAGTTATGTGATAAATGTTAGTGCATGGGATCCATGTGTCAACTTTTAAGTGACCGAAAAGTTGGGGTGGGCCGCTCATGAAAGAGTCGTGGAAACTAAAAAATGCATGAACAAAGACGCCGCAACGCAAATATAGTTAAAATAGATAAATATAAATCAAAATTATTTATAAACAAAACTAAATACCTAAAAATATAATTTTGACTCCACATAGTGACTCAATTGATGATGTCTCTAAAAAGATAGTTTTAAATTTATTTGATTCCAATTTTAAAATACTGAGATATTTTTTTTTCGAAAATTATCAATATCTATTCATAATATTCTAGTTCTAATATAAGAGATGTGAGTATATTAAACATCTGAATAAAATTTATACTCCAAAAAATACCACACAATAAAATATCTATTACTTATACATTGAGTAAAAAAATATTAATGCATAAAAAACATATTTTGCCTTTGTATTACATATAAAGCACACTGTTAAATTTTGGACCAATACATACAGGTGCCATTGTGGTAACGAGCACGGTCATTAATGCAAAGGTCATCGCTTCGATTCTTGTGTTACACATTTTTGCAGACATAAAATAATAAGCGCATGTTTTTGTTGTTTTACGATGACAAATCATATTTTGTCAAAAAAGGATGACAAATCGTATAATTCAAAAAAAAAAAAGATGACAAATCGTAAAAAAATTAAAAACTTCTCTACCAGGAATTGAACATGAAAACAAACAATAAAAAGAACAAGCTTCAACCGCTACGCCACATTTTTTAATAGCTAAACTTCTAGCGCAAAGTTGGTATATATTGAGTAGCTGATATTTAAAACTAGGCCTATTAAGGTAATTTTACATGTTTTTTTAGGGCGGGCCGTGGCCCTCTGGGGCCCTAAAGAAGATCTTCCCCTGGCCGCTTGCAAGGTTTTGTAATTTATGTGTTGTAGTACTCGATTTCCATCGAAACTTGTTAACCAAGTGTTGTGTTTTTGGTGTAACTTCAAATTAGTAAAAATTGTGTCTTAATTGTTTAATATATAATTTTTTTGTAACATAAGACTAAAACAACAACAAAATAGGGTTTAATTCAAAGAATGAAATAATAGACATACAAAAACATCTTTTACTGTAAGAGGATCTTATCTCATCCAAATTGCTTTCCCGAATAATTTTATGACAAAAATCATAAACAATCCAAATGTATGAAAAAAATTAGGAGGACACAAGGAAATCAAACAAGACAAGTTTTTTTAAACAACTTAATTCCATAACAAGAATTGTAGCTTATTATTGCTAGACATAGGAAGTAGAGTTTAAGCAGTACACCTTGTACTAGGAGGTGGAATAGACTTAAATTTTTGTATGCCAATATCAATGTGATTCACATGATATGTCTAGGGGAAGTCCATACAAGGTATCAGTAGTGATAGTAGTTTATAGTATTTTTAACATTTGTTTATTACTTCTAGATAATTCTATTCTTTTCTAAAATCAAGATAATTCTTAAGAATTGCCTAGAAAAGTGTACACCCCCAAAAACAAATATCCTAGGGCAGATTTTTAACAATGGGAGTAAATTTTTATTGAATCAAGCATCATTAACAATATATATACAAATAAAATTAAATTTCACATATTTAATTATATAAATTACGCACCTCACTTTTAAAAAAAGACCTTTAATGTCAATTTCAAAAGGACGAGTCAACATGCGATGTGATAGAATGCAAAAGCAAAATGTGTTAAATGTTGGGTCAATACCTTTTATAGAGGTATCGTTGTCACAACAGATCAAACTTCACTCTCTATGTAGAAAATACAAATAAAGATGAAATTCAAAACCCCTCTAAGTAAGTCACATAGAATTTGTAAGAGTGGATCTAAAATACAGTTTCTATTGTTGAAAATTCATTTGGGGGGGGGGGGGGGGGGGGGGGGCATGGATAATGGCATCTTCCTATCAGTGATTCAAGAGGGTTGATGGTGAAGACTTTAAGAATAAAACTTGTAGGTTTTTTCTAGAATTATGATTGTCCTCGATTCTCCAACAAGTGATAAAATCATTAAACGTAGGCGACCACAACGTATGTCTGTAACGTAAAGTAATTTGTTCATATAGCTTAAAAAGAAAACTCTCTAAAAAAACCCTAAGACGCCATTGAAATGGATTGTAATAGCATTGGAGATTTTGAATAACGAAAAATATAAATCTATTTGCAAATGACTAAAGAAATTTTTTCATTGGAAGTAATACAACTGGAGAAAGTTCATGTGGACCCCACTAATTTAGTTGCTCCATTTCGAGAGATTGTTGGAGGGAGAGTTGCTAAAAATTCTCTTTTGTTGGTTAATAAGACTAAGATCGACAAAGTTTGTTGTCTTTCGATACTGGAGCTATTGCACCATATGCAACAAGATTAAGTATCATGAGTAGTAACCAAATCATTATTAAAATGAAAGAACCAATAACAATTTCCTACAATCATGACTTTCATTGGAAGGATACAGTCAAAACGGAAAGAACCAAACATATTCAATTATATTAAAGTATAAAAATATGAACAAGCACAAAATCAAAATGATATTTGATGTTATACTAGAAATAACAAAGACACATACCAATCACAAATTGTTATCTCCATAACGTAAGCCATGCATTCTGCACTATGGAGTGCAATGTAATAGATAAAGATGGATCCCAGAATTGTAGAGGTAGCGGTGTGGTGAATGCTAACGGAAGAGTGTGCACCAAGAAAAACAAAATTTTCTCAAAGGTAAGCTCCAGATGCATCCAAGCCCCCATCGATTGGTCCGATAGATTTAAATATATGATGGACAATACCATGGAGGTCAAAAGAATGGTCTATCGTTCTTGTGTGAACATGGAGGTGCAGGTGGAATCGCAGGAAGGTTGTCTCCATTAGCAACAACGACATTTGCATGAGGCGTTAATAGGAAGATCGTGGGGAATATTTGGTGTGGGAGTGACACGGCCACATCACAATCTATGATGAAGAACATAGCTGCTTTCTAGATTCTACATCTATTTCAAGAGGCTAAGTCTATATAAATAAAAACCATAGTATATTTTAACGAAATTTCATTTTCATAAAAAGGCAAGTTTTCCATGTTCATCACCATAGATTATAATACGGCCGAGCCACTCCAACGCCAACCACTCCACCACCATCTTCCTCTAACATCCCACACAAATGTTGTGGTTGAGAAAGGAGACAACCTACTTCAGATTCCACCTCCATCACCAATATTCACCAACCAATCGAGGCTTAGAAGCTTCTGAAGCATTCCCTTTGTAACCTAAAAGCACGTGTGATGTAGTGTTTTAAAAAATCAATACTAAGTACAACAAATATTGGGGAAATGTTTCAAAAAAGACCATGATATGCTTTACCCTAACTGAAGGAATCATTAGTGAGTTGTGGGCGTTTGAAATCTAAATTGCAAAGCCAGATCTGATTTTCATGCAAATAAATAAGAAAATCAAAGGATTAGGAGTCAAGGGGGTTAATGGGTTGAAGGGTTGAAGGGAGAGACCAAAGAGAAATTGGAGCTCATCGGGCTATCTTGCGGCTGTGGAACGTAGGGAGAAGTCGAAGAAGGATGAAACCTTAACACGAGATTAAATAGTAGAGAGGCCGAGAAAGACAATGTTAGGATAATTATGTAATTTTAATTATGTGTTAATATTTGCAGCATCTATGATGCATTAAAAAGGAATATGCTATTTGGCCCATGTGGACTAGAAACTATTGCATCTATTGATTATAATTTTATAAATTAAAAAGATATTTTTTCATGAGTCGAGTAGGTGTGGTACCGATGCGGGTTTTTCATCACCGCTCCAGCCCTATCTCTAGCCGGGCCGGGTTATACACTCCCTCATTCCTGTCCCAAATTGGGTCGGGTTCTTCATGATACGCGTTTCAGCTACTACTTGTACCCGCGGATAAAACCATGATAGGCATGAGATAAGTTGTTAAAAAGGTACTCGCGGATAAAGTAAATGGGTCATTTATTTATCTGTTTTGATAACAAGGCAAAGAAGGGTAATGGGCAATGACAAATCTAGAAATTTTTTCTAGTGAGGTCAAACAAAGCATATAATATTTTCTCAAAAACTTATTGTAGTTTTTTACAACATACATAATTTCACTACAGAAAAAATCCTAATAAGGAGGTACTTGTGCTGTGAGTATCTGTACCAACTAAAATTATTAAATGATCTTTATATTTAACATTTAATTAGAAGTATTTATCCGTCTTTCATCTTCTTATATCAACTAATATAAGTCATTAAATATTTTGTAGAATAAATATTTATTCCATTATAAGAATAGCACAACAATTTTAAGAATATTTATTTGTGTGCAAAATTTTTAAGAAATACCAGTGGGTATCCGCAAAAATGCTTTACTTGCAAAAACCCGCAAGATTATTAGACAAGTACGGGAGACAGTTTTACCCAAGAGGGACGGTAGCGGGAGACTACTACTTGGGCCCGCTACGCTACGGTGACATCCCTAAATTTGATCCAACCTAACTTTTTTTATGACTGAGTACCCAATTTCTTCCTGGACATAAATTCCAGTGCCTTATTTAGTCACCGAGAATAATTAATATCAAATTTAATCCCGTATAATTAAAAATAGGGGACACATTTGTCCCTTTGTTAGTCTTCTGTTAGTGAGCTTCGTTTTCCTGCTGAGTGGGTCATTATTTGTCCTACACGCCGCGTTATTTGTCCAACATGTCCCGTTACATGTCAGCAGTATTATAACATACAAAGTCAAAAAGAGGATAGTTTAGTCTATCCCATAAAATGCTTTGCAATGTTAACTTCACTCTACTCCCAGAAAAATAAAAAAACAAACAATGCCCAAAGTTCCTTCATCTTCCTCTTTTCCAACATTCATTCTGAACAATCAAACCTAAAATTTGTTCCTTCAACTTGTTGCGTTGTATGTATTGAGAAGTTAAATAAACCAAAACGGAATCCTCATAGCCGGAGAAAGAGGACTCGATGTTGCTCATCATCAAATTTGCGCACAAACACACGAAATTGAAGCTGGTGGAGGTAGATTTCTATACCAGAAATGGATTGGAGGTGAAAAAAGGGGGTTGGAGTTCAACTGGTGAAGAAAATGGGATAAATATAAGTCATATATGAGGGACTAATTTGGCCCAATATTGGATATAATAGGGACTAAAATGATTTCTTTAAAACATAACTCACTAAGATTGCCACATAAGTGACCAAGACAACCACATCATCAAACTAATGTGACAGGTAAACGCTCAAACGACTGCGTTTCAACGAAAATTGACATAGGAACTAAAATGCACCTTCTTGTAATTGTCAAAGACTAAATTTGTAATTCAGGTTTTGAAATATATTTTGTTTGTTTTTGTGCTTTTTGTGTTTGTTTCTTAGATTTGAACTACTTGTTTTTTATAGTGAAACCCTTTGTTTGTTTAAATAATATAATTTGTGTTGTTTGTAATGCTTTTAGTCTTCATAACTCGAGTAATGGCGACAAACCAACATTCGAGCCTAAACATAGTGTGTCTGATAGGTGTGTAACTCGAAAGAGATAAATGATAGATTGTTTTTCCTTGTGCAATATTTCTTCTGAATCATAGGTGAAGGTAGTAAAAACCTATTAGGACTCGCTTACTTTTTGGGCGAAAAGAGAAGGGCCACTGGCAAGGTTTTGTAATTTATGTATTGTAGTACAAGATTTCCATCCAAACTTGTTAACTAAGTGTTGTGTTTTTGGTGTTACTTCAAATTAATAGAAGGTGTGTCTTAATTGTTTTAATATATAATTATCTTTGTAACATAAGACTAAAAAATTAACAAAACAGGGTTTAACTCAAATAATGAAACAGTAAACACACAATCCAAATTACTTTCCCGATTAAGTTTTTGACAAAAATGACCATAAACAATCCCAATGTATGACAAAAATTGGGAGGACACAAGGAAATCAAACAAGACAGCTCTCTTTAAATAAGTTAATTGCATAAGAAGAATAGTTGCTTTATTATTGCTAGTCGTAGGTGGTTTAAGCACTACACCTTATACGAGGAGGTGGAATAGAATTACACTAATGTGAGTGACATGACATGTCTACTTATTAGGAAGTCCATTCAAGGTACAATAGTAGTGATATTAGTTTATAGTATTTTTAACAATTTTTATTATTTCGAGATAATTCTATTCTTTTCTAGAATCGAGATAATTCTTAAGAATTGTCTAGAAAAATGTACACCACTGAAACTAAATATCCTAGGGCAGATTTTTAACAATGCGAGTAAATTTTTATTGAAACATGCATCATTAACAATATATACAGATAAATTTTTAATATATTTAATTATATAAATTACACACATAAATTTAAAAAAACACCTTTAATGTCAATATCAAAAGAACGTGTCAACTTGCAATGTGATAGAATACAAAAGCAATATGTGTTTGAATGTTGGGTCGATACCTTTTACAAAGGTATCATTGTCACAATAGATCAAGCTTCATTCTCTATGTGAAAATACAAATAAACATGAAGACAACAACCCGAATTCTCAAAAGATTTTATAAAGCGTTGTTCAACCGCTTTTAGTATTTTTTCCAGATTCAATTCACTATTTGTTTGTCCAACTTAGTTGACACCTTAATATTTATAATTTTGAATTATAATAAGAAAAAATTCATTTTAATATCCTAATGATATTGATGTGCCCATGAAAGAATAAGAGAAACCAGTAAGAAAAGGACCTAATGGTGGGGGGAGGGGCATGGATGATTGAGTGGGGGCGGGGGTAAGGCGGGTTGTAGAGAGAGGAAGGGTAGAGGTACTGTTTGAAAAGTTGAGGCTGGGTGCTGCTGAATAAAAAGGGGGTGCTATTAGTATCCCCCAACCAAGTTGCTTGGATGGGTTTTCTTACTCGAAGTGGTTACTTCATATTATTGTTGGGCATTGGCATAGTTGTGTGAGTCTTTCTTATTAATGATTGAGATTGTCTCATAAAAATTTTGAATTTTCACTTTTCCTAAAAATTTATAAAACCCAATAAGATTCTAATAATTTAAAGATTGTAAACAACGACATATAAAATTTACACATATTATGTAATAGTTTTTGGGGAGGATTGTTTATGCTGTCAAAAAAGATGAGGACCGCAAACAAACAGTAAGGGAAATTACTTTATCTACTAAAAGATATACATAAAAATAACCAAAAATCTGTCAAATAATAGGTCATTGTAGTATGTTATACTCATGGGTATATATATATATATATCAACAAAAGGAAAGAAGTGATACACTTGTATATATAATAATGACATCTTTCCATTAGTAATTCAAAAGGGTAGATGGGGAAGACTTTAAGAATAAAACTTGTTTGTTTTTCCTTGAATTATGATTGTCCCGATCTCCAAGAAGCGATAAAATCATTAAGCGTAGGCGACCACAACGCATATCTGTAGTAAAAAGAGCCAAAATATCAATTAAAATTTTGTATGAAATGATAACTTGAAAAAAATCAAAACAAATGCAAACTCAGATATGCACAGTTAGTCCACCAAGAAAATTCAAAGAACGTACATTGCAAGCCACATGATTAAAAAAATAACAAAATGAACTCTTAAGAAAAATCGTAAAATACTTGATTAAAATTTACAATTGTTTACTATATTAAAAAAGTCATTTGTTCATATAGCTTAAAAAGTAAAGTCTCCAAAAGAAAACTCTCCGAAAAAATCCTAAGAGGCCATTGAAATGGATTGTAATAGCATTGGAGATTTTGAATAACGAAAAAGATAAATCTATTTGCAAAAGACTAAAGAATTTTTTTCATTGGAAGTAATACAACTGGATAAAGTTCATGTGGACCCCACTAATTTAGTTACTCCCATTTCGAGAGATTGTTGGAGGGAGAGTTGCTAACAATTCTCTTTTGTTGGTTAATAAGACTAAGTTCGACAAAGTTTGTTGTCTTTCGATACTGGACCTATTGCACCATATGCAACAAGATTAAGTATCATGAGTAGTAACCAAATCATTATTAAAATGAAAGAACCAATAACAATTTCCTACAATCATGACTTTCATTGGAAGGATACAGTCAAAAATGAAAGAATCAAACATATTCAATTATATTAAAGTATAGAAATATGAACAAGCACAAAATCAAAATGATATTTGATGTTATACTAGAAATAACAAAGACACATACAAATCACAAAACGTTATGTCCATAACACAAGCCATGCATTCTGCACTATGTAGTGCAATGCAAAATATAAAGATTGATCCCAGAATCATAGAGGTGGCGGTGTGGTGAATGCTGACGGAAGAGTGTGCACCAACAAAAACAAAAATTTCTCAAAGGTAAGCTCCAGAAGCATCCAAGCCCCCATCGATTGGTCCGGTAGATTTCAATATATGATGGACAATACCATGGAGGTCAAAAGAACGATCTATCGTTCTTGTGTGAAAGTGGGGGAGCAGGTGGAATCGCAGGAAGGTTGTCTCCATTAGCAACAACGACATTTCCATGAGGCGTTAATAGGAAGATAGCGGGGAATATTTGGTGTGGGAGTGACACGGCCACATCACAATCTATGATGAAGAACATAGATACTTTCTAGATTCTACATCTATTTCATAAAAAAGGCAAGTTTTGCATGTTCATTACCATAGATTTTGATATGGCCGAGCCACTCCAACACCAACCACTCCACCTCCATCTTCCTCTAACATCCCACACAAATGTTGTGGTTGCGAAAGGAGACAACCTACTTCAAATTCCACCTCCATCACCAATATTCACCAACCAATCGAGGCTTAGAAGCTTCTGAAGCATTCCCTTTGTAACCTAAAAGCACGTATGATGTAGTGTTTTAAAAAATTAATACCAAGTACAACAAATATTGGGGAAATTTTTCATAAAAGACCATGATAGGCTTTACTCTAACTGAAGGAATCATTAATGAGTTGTGGGCGTTTGAAATCTAAACTGCAAAGCCAGATCTTATTTTCATGCAAATAAATATGCAAATCAAAGGATTAGGAGAGAAGGGGTTCAATGGGTTGAAGGGTTGAAGGGAGAGACCAAAGATAAATTGGAGCTCATCAGGCTATCTTGCAGCACTGGAACGTAGGGAGAAGTCGGAGAAGGATGAAACCCTAACACGAGATTAAATAGTAGAGAGGCCGAGAAAGACAATGTTAGGATAATTATGTAATTTTAGTTAAGTGTTAGGGAATATTCGCAGCACCTATTGTAACGCCCTAAAATTTAATCAAATTACTTCGAAGTTGGATTGCCGAAGGATAATTGCAAGAATTGAAATTATGGGCATAGTAGCTATGTTGAAAATGAGTTAGATGATAATCACGTGTTGTGGGCCAGTTAAAAATAGCATTGGGCTTAGCACCGCGAGTGCGCAGCGCTCACGCAACCCTAGCAGCGTGTCCAATGCGCAGCTTGCGCAGGAAGGCGCTTGTGCGCCACTCCTCCTTATAAATATAGCGCAAATATGCGCTAGGGCTGGTCTTTTTGCGCAGCCGCCCTCTTTTCCCTTCTTCTCATTCTTCCTCTCACTTCTAAGTTACACAAAAGCCTCAATTTTCAAGAGCTCTAGCCTAGGATTGGATTGGGAGGGTTGATTTTCATTGCAATTCTCTACGTTCGTGATCGTCACGCGTCGTTACTATCGCAGGGGAGTCGCCGTATTCGGAGAATCGAGGAACGAGGCTAGGAGGGAGTTTGCGCCACCATAGTTGAGGTAAGGGTGGGTTCGAATTCTATAATAGCGTATATGAGGGATCGTATGCGGGGTTTGGGGTTTATTATAGATTGCCTCTGTGTATGTTGCATGGTTATATATATATATATATATATATATATATATATATATATATATATATCGTATGAGAAATGTTTGATGAATTGACCGTGTGTGCTTGAATTCCTATGTTGTTAGTTCTAATTAAATCGAATTGTAATTTTGTTGGATTAAGGTTTTCACTATTATAATAAAAAAAAAATGATAGGAATATAGATAACTCGTTAGTAAGAATTATAAATAATTTTCGTAATTGAATTGATGGTTACGCTAATGCGGTTGCTGTTTTGCTGTTAATGCTGTTGCTGTTTTGCTGTTAATGCTGTTGCTGTTTTGCTGTTAATGCTGTTGATGTTTTGCTGTTAATGCTGTTGCGGTTTTGCTGTTATTGTTGTCATTGCTGTTACGTTTTGCTGCTGTGTTGTTGCTATTCTTGCTGTTTTGCGCTGTTGATGTTGCTGTTTTGTCAATATTGTTGCCACAGTTGCCGATGTGGTTAATTGTTACGTTGAATACCTTGTCGAAAATGTGGTAAATTGCAGGTGAAGTTGTAAAAGTTGATTTACCTCTATTTATTGGCAAAGATAGTAAGTTGTAGGCCTATGGCCGCCATGACGTTTTGGTGTTGTTGTCGTGCGATTGCGTGACTGTGATTAGCGTTACTTGTACATTCACATTGTGTCGCATACCTTTGCATTTGCTTTACGACGTGAACGATGAGGGCTATGCCCTGTGAGCCACTATTTACTGGCAACGACAATTTTTACGACGGGAGTTTTGCTCCAATGGTACCACATGCATATGCACAGTTGAGTCGCATTCCGTATTGCACTTTGATGATTCTATTGATGACTCTATTGAGGATTTTATTGATGATATGTGTAATTCTATCGTACCTGACCTATCATATTGTTCTTCATACATGCTCTTATATAGTTCGATATCTCACCCATTCTGTTTGAATGTTACCCCTATGTGGTAACGTGCAGGTAGTCGCGAATGAAGGCGGTGATCCTTCCTTAGTTGAGTCCGTGTCGTCACTCTGATACGTAACACTCGGGGGGATTGAACGCTGTTTTTTTTCCTTTATCATTTAGGTTGCAATATTTGTTGAACTCGACGTTATTTCTATTAAGCAAATTGTTGATTTTGAGTTGTCTAATGGACAAGGATTGTTAAGATTGCTTCAAGTTGAATTTACCATGAATGAATTATATTGTTTGTTTTGGGAAGTAAGTGTAGCGCTCCAATATTTATGTTGAAAATTCCGCACTCTGATTTATAGTATTATTGGGTAGAATTGAGGTGTTACATTAGTGGTATCAGAGCATGGTTGGGTCTGTCCGACCAAGTTGTCGAGTCATCGCTCGATTAACAATCAAGTATTGTTATTCGTTCTAAACTATAATTTGTGTTGTAGGGATAAGCTGAAATGGCCGGACGGAATGATGCTGCTATTGCTGCTGCTTTGGGCGCTATGGCTCAGGCATTGGAGAATCAACAGAACGCTGGTGAGAATGCTGGATCTCGCAGTTTGGCGACTTTCCAAAGGGAGAATCCGCCCACTTTCAAGGGTAAGTATGATCCTGATGGAGCATTGGCTTGGTTGAAGGAGATTGAGAGAATCTTCCGTGTGATGGATTGCACTCCAGCGCAGAAGGTTCGTTATGGTACTCATATGCTGTCAGAAGAGGCTGACGACTGGTGGTTAGATACACGTCAGAGATTGGAAGCTGCAGGTGAAGAGATCACTTGGGTTGTGTTCCGTAGGGAGTTTTTGAGGAAGTATTACCCTGAGGATGTTCGGGGTAAGAAAGAAATTGAGTTTCTTGAGCTGAAGCAAGGGAACCTATCAGTTACTGAATATGCTGCTAAGTTTGTGGAGTTGGCCAAATTTTATCCGCACTACAGTGAAGCAACTGCTGAATTTTCAAAGTGCATCAAGTTTGAGAATGGGCTGCGACCTGAGATCAAAAAGGCAATTGGGTATCAGAAGATCCATGTTTTCTCCGATTTGATTGACAGTTGCAGGATCTATGAGGAGGACAACAATGCTCACTATAAGATCATTAATGAGAAGAGGAGCAAGCAGCAGACTCGTGGTAAGCCGTATGATGCTCCAATTGGTAAAGGTAAGCAGAAAAGTTTTGATGGTAAGAGAACTAGTGGGGGAGACGCCCCTGCTGGTATTGTATGTTACAAATGTGGCAAACCTGGTCATAAGAGTAACGTGTGCCAGGTTGAGGTGAAGAGGTGCTTTCGTTGTGGGAAGACTGGGCACGAATCATCCGAGTGCAAGCACAAGGAGCAGGTCTGTTTCAACTGTGACGAAGAAGGGCATATTAGTAATCAATGTCAGAAGCCAAAGAAAGAAAGAGTTAGTGGAAGAGTGTTCGCTCTGGCAGGGACACAGACTACTGAGAACGACGGATTTATTGGAGGTACATGTTTCATTAATGGTGTTCCTCTAATAGCTATTATTGATACTGGTGCTACTCATTGTTTTATTGCTGCGGAATGTGTTAAAAGATTGGGTCTTGTGTTGTCTTCTATGAATAGGGAGATGGTTGTCGATACTCCAGCTAAGGGGTCGGTGACTACTTCTCTTGTGTGTTCTAAGTGCCCTTTGTCGATTTTCGACAGAGAATTTATTGCTGATCTGATTTGTCTGCCGTTAAGCGGATTAGATGTGATCCTAGGCATGGACTGGTTAGAATATAACTATGTTCATATTAATTATTTTAGCAAGTCTGTGAGTTTCTCCACTCCCGAAGAGGAGGAGGCTGGTTTGTTGTTTGCTGGACAGTTGCGGAAGTTGATGCGGGAAGAAGTCCAGCTATTCTCGCTGATGGCGTCGCTATCTGTTAAGAATCAAGCCATAATTGATGAGTTGCAGGTGGTGCGCGAATTTGCTGAAGTTTTCCCTGATGAGATTCCAAGTGTACCACCAGAGAGGGAAGTTGAATTTGCTATTGATCTTGTACCTGGTACCAAACCTGTTTCTATGGCACCTTACAGGATGTCAGCATCTGAATTATCCGAATTGAAGAAGCAACTTGAGGATCTACTTGAAAAGAAGTTCGTGAGGCCGAGTGTATCACCGTGGGGAGCTCCAGTGTTGCTAGTGAAGAAGAAGGATGGAAGTATGAGGCTTTGTGTTGATTATAGACAGTTGAATAAAGTGACGATTAAGAACAAGTATCCACTCCCAAGAATAGACGATTTGATGGATCAATTGGTGGGTGCTCAAGTATTCAGTAAGATTGATTTGAGATCGGGCTACCATTAGATTAAAGTGAAAGAGGAGGATATTCAGAAGACGGCTTTTAGAACTCGGTACGGGCATTATGAGTATTCGGTGATGCCTTTCGGTGGTACTAACGCGCCGGGAATATTCATGGAGTACATGAACCGTGTGTTTCATGCTTATTTGGATCGGTTTGTGGTAGTATTCATCGATGATATTTTGATTTACTCTTAGACAGAAGAAGAGCATGCAGAGCACTTGAGATTGGTATTGGAGGTCTTAAGGGACAAAAAGTTGTATGCAAAGTTGTCTAAGTGCGAATTTTGGCTGAAGGAGGTGAGTTTTCTTGGCCACGTTATTTCTGGTAGCGGCATTGCGGTGGATCCATCTAAAGTCGATGCTGTATTGCAATGGGAGACTCCAAAGTCGGCTACCGAGATTAGAAGCTTTTTGGGATTAGCTGGCTACTATAGAAGGTTCATTGAAGGCTTTTCTAAGTTGGCACTTCCTTTAACTCAGCTGACCTGCAAAGGTAAAGCCTTTATATGGGACGCTCGTTGCGAAGAGAGTTTCACCGAATTGAAGAAGAGATTGACGACGTCTCCTATCTTGACGTTGCCTAATCCGGGAGAGTCCTTTGTGGTGTACTGTGATGCTTCCAAGATGGGTTTAGGAGGTGTGCTTATGCAGAATGGTAAGGTAGTTGCTTATGCATCGAGGCAGTTGAGGACTCATGAGAAGAACTATCCTACGCACGATTTAGAACTTGCTGCAGTTGTTTTTGCGCTGAAAATTTGGAGGCATTATCTTTATGGTTCTAGATTTGAAGTATTTAGCGACCATAAGGGTTTGCAGTACTTGTTTGATCAAAAGGAACTGAATATGAGACAGCGGAGGTGGTTGGAGTTGCTAAAAGACTATGATTTCAGTTTGAATTATCATCCAGGGAAAGCTAATGTCGTGGCTGATGCTTTGAGCCGAAAAACCTTGCACATGTCGGCAATGATGGTCAGGGAGTTTGAATTGATTGAGCAGTTCAGAGATATGAGTTTGATTTGCGAAGTGACACCTCAGAGTGTTATGTTGGGGATGTTGAAGATTAATAATGACTTTTTAGATAGCATCAGAGAAGCTCAGAAACTGGATGTTAAACTGGTAGATTTGACGGTAGGAATCGGGCAGTCTGAGAATAACGATTTTGAGTTGGATGCGCAAGGTGTGTTGAGATACCGTAATAGAATCTGCATTCCTGACGATGCGGAAATGAAGAAAGCAATTCTCGAAGAGAGTCATAGAAGTAAGTTGAGTATTCATCCAGGAGCTACGAAAATGTATCAAGACTTGAGAAGATGGTTCTGGTGGCCTGGGATGAAGCGCGATGTAGCGCAATTCGTGTATGCATGTTTAACTTGTCAGAAGTCAAAAGTTGAACATCAGAAGCCTGCGGGGTTGATACAAATAAACATGAAAAAATTGAAAACCCTCTAACTAGGTCACATAGGATTTGTAAGAGTTGGATTTAAATACTTCTTCTATTGTTGAATTCTCTAAGCAAGACAAACAGCATTACTCTACTAAACAAGTGATTACATATGACTTTTGTGTCTAGTACGCTATAATTGCTATTTTATAAACGGATTGTAAAGATCTTCTCAAAAGATTTCATAAAGCGTTGTGCAACCGCTTTTAGTTTTTTTTCCAGATTCAATTCACTATTTGTTTGTCCAACTTAGTTGACACCTTAATATTTATAATTTTGAATTATAATAAGAAAAAATTCATTTTAATATCCTAATGATATTGATGTTCCCACGAAAGAATAAGAGAAACCAGTAAGAAAAGGACCTAATGGTGGGGGGAGGGGCATGGATGATTGAGTGGGGGCGGGGGTAAGGCGGGTTGTAGAGAGAGGAAGGGTAGAGGTATTGTTTGAAAAGTTGGGGCTGGGTGTTGCTGAATAAAAAGGGGGTGCTATTAGTATCCCCCAACCAAGTTGCTTGGATGGGTTTTCTTACTCGAAGTGGTTACTTCATATTATTGTTGGGCATTGGCATAGTTGTGTGAGTCTTTCTTATTGTTGATTGAGATTGTCTCATAAAAATTTTGAATTTTGACTTTTCCTAAAAATTTATAAAACCCAATAAGATTCTAATAATTTAAAGATTGTAAACAACGACATATAAAATTTACACATATTATGTAATAGTTTTTGGGGAGGATTCTTTATGCTGTCAAAAAAGATGAGGACCGCACACAAACAGTAAGGAAAATTACTTTATCTACTAAAAGATATACATAAAAATAACCAAAAAATTGTCAAATAATAGGTCATTGTAGTATGTTATACTCACGGGTATATATATATATATATATATATATATATATATATATATATATAAACAAAAGGAAAGAAGTGATACACTTGTATATATAATAATGAAATCTTTCCATTAGTAATTCAAAAGGGTAGATGGGGAAGACTTTAAGAATAAAACTTGTATGTTTTTCCTTGAATTATGATTGTCCAGATCTCCAACAAGCGATAAAATCATTAAGCGTAGGCGACCACAACTGTAGTAAAAAGAGTAAAATATCAATTAATATTTTGTATGAAATGATAAATTGAAAAAAATCAAAACAAATGCAAACTCAGATATGCACAGTTAATCCACCAAGAAAATTCAAAGAACGTACATTGCAAGCCACATGATTCAAAATATAACAAAATGAACTCTTAAGAAAAATCGTAAAATACTTGATTAAAATCTATTATTGTTAACTATAATAAAAAAGTCATTTGTTCATATAGCTTAAAAAGTAAAGTCTCCAAAAGAAAAGTCTCCGAAAAAATCCTAAGAGGCCATTGAAATGGATTGTAATAGCATTGGAGAATTTGAATAACGAAAAAGATAAATCTATTTGCAAATGACTAAAGAAATTTTTTCATTGGAAGTAATACAATAGGATAAAGTTCATGTGGACCCCACTAATTTAGTTACTCCCATTTCGAGAGATTGTTGGAGGGAGAGTTGCTAACAATTCTCTTTTATTGGTTAACAAGACTAAGATCGACAAAGTTTGTTGTCTTTCGATACTGGAGCTATTGCACCATATGCAACAAGATTAAGTATCATGAGTAGTAACCAAATCATTATTAAAATGAAAGAACCAATAACAATTTCCTAAAATCATGACTTTCGTTGGAAGGATACAGTCAAAACGGAAAGAATCAAACATATTCAATTATATTAAAGTATAGAAATATGAACAAGCACAAAATCAAAATAAAATTTGATGTTATACTAGAAATAACAAAGACACATACCAATCACAAAATGTTATCTCCATAACACAAGCCTTGCATTCTGCACTATGGAGTGCAATGCAAAAGATAAAGATTGGTCCCAGAATCATAGAGGTGGCGGTGTGGTGAATGCTGACAGAAGAGTGTGCACTAACAAAATCAAAATTTTCTCAAAGGTAATCTCCAGAAGCATCCAAGCCCCCATCGATTGGTCCGACAGATTTCAATATATGATGGACAATACCATGGAGGTCAAAAGAATGATCTATCGTTCTTGTGTGAACGTGGGGGCGTAGGTGGAATCACAAGAAGGTTGTCTCCATTAGCAACAACGACATTTGCATGAGGCGTTAATAGGAAGATCGCGGGGAATATTTGGTGTGGGAGTGACACGGCCACATCACAATCTATGACGAAGAACATAGCTACTTTCTAGATTCTACATCTATTTCATAAAAGAGGCAAGTTTTCCATGTTCATCACCATAGATTCAGATATGGCCGAGCCACTCCAACGACACCAACCACTCCACCTCCATCTTCCTCTAACATCCCACACAAATGTTGTGGTTGCGAAAGGAGACAACCTACTTCGAATTACACCTCCATCTCCAATATTCACCAACCAATCGAGGATTAGAAGCTTCTGAAGCATTCCCTTTGTAACCTAAAAGCACGTGTGATGTAGTGTTTTAAAAAATCAATACTGAGTACAACAAATATTGGGGAAATGTTTCAAAAAAGACCACGATAGGCTTTACCCTAACTAAAGGAATCATTAATGAGTTGTGGGCGTTTGAAATCTAAACTGCAATTGGGTTAGGAGAGAAGGGGGTTAATGGGTTGAAGGGAGTGACCAAAGAGAAATTGGAGTTCATTGGGCTATCTTGCGGCAGTGGAACGTAGGGAGAAGTCGAAGAAGGATGAAACCCTAACACGAGATTAAATAGTAGAGAGGTCGAGAAAGACAATGTTAGGATAATTAAGTAATTTTAGTTAAGTGTGAGGGAATATTCGCAGCACCTATGATGCATTAAAAAGGAATATGCTATTTGGTCCATGTGGAATAGAAACTATTGCTTCTATTGATTATAATTTTACAAATTAAAAAGATATTTTTTCAGGAGTCGAGTAGGTGTGGCGCTGATGCAGGTTTTTCATCATCGTCACCAGCCCTATCTCTAGCCGGGCTGGGTTATACACTCCCTCAGTCCCGTCCCAAACAGGGTCAGCTACTACCTGTACCCGCGGGTAAAACCTTAATAGGCGTGAGATAAATTGTTAAATAGGTACTCGTGGATAAAGTAAATGGGTCATTTATTTATCCGTTTCGCTAACAAGGCAAGGAAGGGTAATGGGCAGTGACAAATCTAGAAATTTTTACGAGTTAGGTCAAAAAAAGCATATAATATTTTCTCAAAAAATTATGGTAGTTTTTTACAAGATACGTAATTTCACTACAGAAAAATCCTAATAATGAGGTACTCGTGCAGTGGGTACCTGTACCAACTAAAATTATTAATTGTCTTTATATTCAATATTTAATTAGAAGTATTTATCCGTCTTTCATCTTCTTTTATCAGCTAATATAAATCATTAAATATTTAGTAGAATAAATACTTTATTCCATAATTATAAGAATAGCAAAAAAAATTAAAAATATTTATTTGTGTGCAAAATTTTTAACAAATGCCAGTGGGTATCCGCAAATATGCTTTACTTGCAAAAACCTGCAAGATTATTAGACAAGTACGGGAGACACTTTTACCCAAGAGGGAGGGTAGCGGGAGACTACTACTTGGGCCCGCTCTACTGCGTTGACATCCCTAAATTTGATCAAACCTACCTATTTTTATGACTGAATACCCAATTTCTTACCAGACAAAAATTCCAGTTCCTTATTTGGTCACCGAGAATAATTAATATCAAATTTAATCCGTTATAAATAAAAATAGGTAAAACATTAGTCCCTTTGTTAGTCTTCTATTAGTGAGCTTCATTTTCCTGCTGAGTGGGTCGTTATTTATCCTACACGTTGCGTTGAATGTCCAACATGTGCCGTTACATGTAAACAGTATTATATCATACAAAGTCAAAAAGAGGAAACTTTAGTCTATCCCAAAAAATGCTTTGCAATGTTAACTTCACTCTACTCCCAGAAAAAAAAAAAACAATACCCTAAGTTCCGTCATCTTCCTCTTTTCCAACATTCATTCTGAACAATCAAACCTAAAACTTGTTCCTACAACTTGTTGCATTGTGTGTATTGAGAAGTTAAATAAACAAAAACGGAATCCTCATAGCCAGAGGAAGAGGACTCGATGTTGCTTATCATCAAATTTGCGCAAAAACACACGAAATTGAAGCTGGTGGAGGTAGATTTCTCTTCCAGAAATGGATTGGAGGTGAAAAGAGGGGGTTAGAGTTCCACTGGTGAATAAGATGGGATAAATGTAAGTCATATATGAGGGACTAATTTTGCCCAATATAGGCGGGGGTAAGGCGGGTTATAGAGAGTGGAAGGGTAGAGGTACTCTTTGAAAATTTGGGGTTGGGTGCTGCGAAATAAAAAGGGGGTGCTATTAGTATCCCCCAACCAAGTTGGATGGCTGGGTTTTCGTACTCGTAGTGGTTACTTCATATTAATGTTGGGCATTGGCATAGTTGTGTGAGTCTTTCTTATTATTGATTGAGATTGTCTCATAAAATTTTTGAATTTTCCCTTTTCATAAATATTTATAAAACCATATAAGATTCTAATAATTTAAAGTTTGTAAACAACGACATATAAAATTTACACATATTATGAAATAGTTTTAGGGGAGGATTCTTTACGATGTCAAAAAAGATGAGGACCGCACACAAACAGTAATAGAAATTACTTTATCTACTAAAAGATATACATAAAAATAACCAAAAAAATTGTCAAATAATAGGTCATTGTTGTATGTTATTCTCACGGGTGTGTATATATATATATAAACAAAAGGAGATAAGTGATACACTTGTATATATAATATTGACATCTTTCCATTAGTGATTCATAAGGGTAGATGGGAAGACTTTAAGAATAAAACTTGTAAGACTTTAAGAATAAAACATATAGCTTAAAAAGTAAAGTCTCCAAAAGAAAACTCTCCGAAAAAATCCTAAGAGGCCATTGAAATGGATTGTAATAGCATTGGAGATTTTGAATAACAAAAAAGATAAATCCATTAGCAACAACGACATTTGCATGAGGCGTTAATAGGAAGATCGCGGGGAATATTTGGTGTGGGAGTGACACGGCCACATCACAATCTATGATGAAGAACATAGATACTTTCCAGATTCTACATCTATTTCATAAAAAGGCAAGTTTTCCATGTTCATCACCATAGATTCTGATATGGCCGAGCCACTCCAACACCAACCACTCCACCTCCATCTTCCTCTAACATCCCACACAAATTTTGTGGTTGCGAAAGGAGACAACCTACTTCAGATTCCACCTTCACCTCCAATATTCACCAACCACTCGAGGCATAGAAGCTTCTCAAGCATTCCCTTTGTAACATAAAAGCACGTGTAATGTAGTGTTTTAAAAAATCAATACTGAGTACAACAAATATTTGGAAAATGTTTCAAAAAAAACCATGATAGGCTTTACCCTAACTAAAGGGATCATAAGTGTGTTGTGGGCGTTTGAAATCTAAACTGCAATTCGGTTAGGAGAGAAGGGGGTGAATGGGTTGAAGGGAGAGACCAAAGAGAAATTGGAGCTCATCGGGCTATCTTGCGGCAGTGGAACGTAGGGAGAAGTCGAAGAAGGATGAAACCCTAACACGAGATTAAATAGTAGAGAGGTCGAGAAAGACAATGTTAGGATAATTATGTAATTTTAGTTAAGTGGAGAGAATATTTGCAGCATCTATGATGCATTAAAAAGGAATATGCTATTTGGCCCATGTGGACTAGAAACTATTGCTTCTATTGATTATAATTTTACTAATTAAAAAGATATTTTTTCATGAGTCGTGTAGGTGTGGCACCGATGCGGGTTTTTCATCACGGTCTCCAGCCCTATCTCTAGCCGGGTTAGGTTATACACTCCCTCAGTCCCGTCCCAAACTGGGTCGGGTTCCCCACGATACCCGTTTCAGCTACTTCATGTACCCGCGGGTAAAACCGTAATAGGCATTAGATAAATAGTTAAATAGGTACTCATGGATAAAGTAAATGGGTCATTTATTTATCCGTTTCGATAACAGGGCAAGGAAGGGTAATGGGCAATGACAAATCTAGAAATTTTTACTAGTGAGGTCAAAAAAAGCATATAATATTTTCTCAAAAATTATTGTAGTTTTTTACAACATACATAATTTCACTACAAAAAAATCCTAATAATGAAGTACTCGTGCTGTGGGTACCTGTAACAACTAAAATTATTAAATGATTTTTATATTTAATATTTAATTAGAAGTATTTATCCATCTTTCATCTTCTTTTATCAACTAATATAAGTCATTAAAATATTTAGTAGAATAAATACTTTATTCCATAATTATAAGAATAGCAAAAAAAATTTAAGAATATTTATTTGTGTGCAAAATTTTTAACAAATGCCAGTGGGTATCCCCAAATATGCTTTACTTGCAAAAACCAGCAAGATTATTAGACAAGTACGGGAGATACTTTTACCCAAGAGGGAGGGTAGCGGGAGACTACTACTTGGGCCCGCTCCGCTGGGTTGACATCCCTAAATTTGATTCAACCTAACTATTTTTATGACTTAACACCCAATTTCTTCCCATACAAAAATTCCAGTGCCTTATTTGGTCACAGAGAATAATTAATATCAAATTTAATCCCTTATAATTAAAAATAGGTAACACATTAGTCCTTTTGTTAGTCTTCTGTTAGTGAGCTTCATTTTCCTGCTGAGTGGGTCGTTATTTGTCCTACTCGTCACTTTATATGTCCAACATGTCCCATTACATGTCAGCAGTATTATATCATACAGGGTCAAAAAGAGGACACTTTAGTCTATCCCCAAAAATGCCTTGCAACGTTAACTTCACTGTACTCCCAGAAAAAAAAATGTCCTAAGTTCCTTCATCTTCCTCTTTTCAAACATTCAATCTGAACAATCAAACCAAAAGTAAATGGGTCATTTATTTATCCGTTTCGATAACAGGGCACGGAAGGGTAATGGGCAATGACAAATCTAGAAATTTTTACTAGTGAGGTCAATCAAAGCATAGAATATTTTATCAAAAAATTATTGTAGTTTTTTACAACATACATAATTTCACTACAGAAAAATCCTAATAATGAGGTAGTCGTGCTGTGGGTACCTGTACCAACTAAAATTATTTAATCATCTTTATATTTAATATTTAATTAGAAGTTTTTATCCATCTTTCATCTTCTTTTATCAACCAATATAAGTCAGTAAATATTTAGTAGAATAAATACTTTATTCCATAATTATAAGAATAGCAAAAAAAAATTAAGAATATTTATTTGTGTGCAAAATTTTTAAGAAATGCCAGTGGGAATCCGCAAAAATGCTTTACTTGCAAAATCCCGCAAGAGGGAGGGTAAAGGGAGATTACTATTTGGGCTCGCTCCGCTGTGTTGACATCCCTAAATTTGATCCAACCTAACTATTTTTATGACTGAATACCTAATTTCTTCCCAAACAAAAATTTCAGTGCCTTATTTGGTCACCTAGAATAATTAATATCAAATTTAATCCCTTATAATTAAAAGTAGGTAACACATTAGTCCCTTTGTTAGTCTTCTGTTAGTGAGCTTCATTTTCCTGCTGAGTGGGTCGTTATTTGTCCTACACGTCGCGTTATATGTCCAACATGTCTCGTTACATGTCAGCAGTATTATATCATACAAAGTCAAAAAGAGGACACTTTAGTCTATCCCAAAAAAAGCCTTGCAACGTTAACTTCACTCTACTCCCAGAAAAAAAAATCAAACAATGCCCTAAGTTCCTTCATCTTCCTCTTTTCCAACATTCAATCTGAACAATCAAACCTAAAATTTGTTCCTACAACTTGTTGCGTTGTGTGTATTGCGAAGTTAAATAAACGAAAACGGAATCCATGTAGCCGGAGGAAGAGGACTCGATGTTGCTCATCATCAACTTTGCACAAAAACACACAAAATTTAAGCTGGTGGAGGTAGATTTCTCTACCAGAAATGGATTGGAGGTGAAAAAAGGAGGTTAGAGTTCAACTGGTGCATAAGATGGGATAAATGTAAGTCGTATATAAGGGACTAATTTGACCCAATATTGGTGGGGGTAAGGCGGGTTGTAGAGAAAGGAAGGGTAGAGTTATTGTTCGAAAAGTTGGGGCTGGGTGCTGCTGAATAAAAAGGAGGCGCTATTAGTATCCCCCAACCAAGTTGGTTGGCTGGGTTTTCGTACTCGTAGTGGTTACTTCATATTAATGTTGTGCATTGGCATAGTTGTGTGAGTCTTTCTTATTATTGATTGAGATTGAGTCATAAAATTTTTGAATTTTCCCTTTTCATAAATATTTATAAAACTAAATAAGATTCTAATAATTTAAAGTTTGTAAACAACGACATATAAAATTTACACATATTATGTAATAGTTTTAGGGGTGGATTCTTTACGCTGTCGAAAAATATGAGGACCGCTCACAAACAGTAATGGAAATTACTTTATCTACTAAAAGATATACATAAAAATAAACAAAAGAATTGTCAAATAATAGGTCATTGTAAAATGTTATTCTCACGTGTGTGTATATATATATATATATATATATATATATATATATATATAAACAAAAGGAAAGAAGTGATACACTTGTATATATAATATTGACATCTTTCCATTACTGATTCATAAGGGTAGATGGGGAAGACTTTAAGAATAAAACTTGTAGGTTTTTCCATGAATTATGATGGTCCTCGATCTCCAACAAGCGATAAAATCATTAAGCGTAGGCGACCACAACGCATATCTGTAATAAAAAGAGCAAAAATATCAATTAAAATTTTGTATGAAATGATAAATTGAAAAAAAAAATCAAAAGAAATGCCAAACTCAGATATACACTGTTAGTCCACCAAGAAAATTCAAAGAACGTACATTGCAAGCCACATGATACAAAATATAACAAAATGAACTCTTAAGAAAAATCGTAAAATACTTGATTAAAATCTACAATTGTTTACTATATTAAAAAAAATCATTTGTTCATCTAGCTTAAAAAGTAAAGTCTCCAAAAGAAAACTCTCCGAAAAAATCCTAAGAGGCCATTGAAATGGATTGTAATAGCATTGGAGACTTTGAATAACAAAAAAGACAAATCTATTGGCAAAGATCGACAAAGTTGGTTGTCTTTCGATACTGGAGCAATTGGACCATATGCAACAAGATTAAGTATCATGAGTAGTAACCAAATCATTAATAAAATGAAAGAACCAATAACAATTTCCTACCATCATGACATTCATTGGAAGGATACAGTCAAAATGGAATGAATCAAACATAATCAATTATATTAAAGAATAGAAATATGTACAAGCACAAAATCAAAACGATATTTGATGTTATACTAGAAATAACAAAGACACATACCAATCGCAAAATGTTATCTCCATAACACAAGCCATGCATTCTGCACTATGGAGTGCAATGCAATATATAAAGATTGATCCCAGAATCATAGAGGTGGCGGTGTGGTGAATGCTGACGGAAGAGCGGGCAGCAACAAAAACAAAATTTTCTCAAAGGTAAGCTCCAGACTCATCGACGCCCCCATCGATTGGTCCGATAGATTTCAATATATGATGGACAATACCATGGAGGTCAAAAGAATGATCTATCGTTCTTGTGTGAACGTGGGGGCGCAGATGGAATCGAAGGAAGGTTGTCTCCATTAGTGACAATGACATTTGATTGAGGCGTTAATAGGAAGATCGCGGGGAATAATTGGTTTGGGAGTGACACGGCCTCTTCACAATCTATGATGAAGAACATAGCTACTTTCTAGATTCTACATCTATTTCATAAAAAAGGCAAGTTTTGCATGTTCATCACCATAGATTCTTATATGGCCGAGCCACTCCACCTCCATCTTCCTCTAACATCCCACACAAATGTTGTGGTTGCGAAAGGAGACAACCTACTTCAGATTCCACCTCCATCACCAATATTCACCAACCAATCAAGGCTTAGAAGCTTCTGAAGCATTCCCTTTGTAACCTAAAAGCACATGTGATGTAGTGTTTTAAAAAATCAATACTGAGTACAACAAATATTGGCGAAATGTTTCAAAAAGACCATGATAGGCTTTACCCTAACTAAAGGAATCATAAGTGTGTTATGGGCGTTTGAAATCTAAACTGCAATTGGGTTAGGAGAGAAGGGGGTTAATGGGTTGAAGGGAGAGACCAAAGAGGAATTGGAGCTCATCGGGCTATCTTGCGGCAGTGGAACGTAGGGAGAAGTCGAAGTAGGATGAAACCCTAACACGAGATTAAATAGTAGAGAGGTCGAGAAACACAATGTTAGGAGAATTATGTAATTTTAGTTAAGTGAGAGGGAATATTCGCAGCACCTATGATGCATTAAAAAGGAATATGCTATTTGGCCCATGTGGACTTGAAACTATTGCTTCTATTGATTATAATTTTACAAATTAAAAAAATATTTTTTCATGAGTCGAGTAGGTGTGGCAGCGATGCGGGTTTTTCATCACCGTCTCCAGCCCTATCTCTAGCCGGGCTGGGTTATACACTCCCTCAGTCCCGTCCCAAACTGGGTCGGGTTCCCCACGATACCCGTTTCAGCTACTACCTGTTCCCGCGGGTAAAACCGTAATAGGCATGAGATAAATAGTTAAATTGGTACTCACGGATAAAGTAAATGGGTCATTTATTTATCCGTTTTGATAACAGGGCAAGGAAGGGTAATGGGCAATGATAAATCTAGAAATTATTACTAGGGAGGTCAAACAAAGCATATAATATTTTATCAAAAAATTATTGTAGTTTTTTACAACACACATAAGTTCACTACAGAAAAATCTTAATAATGAGGTACTCGTGCTGTGGGTACCTTTATATTTAATATTTAATTAGAATTATTTATCCATCTTTCATCTTCTTTTATCAACTAATATAAGTCATTAAAATATTTAGTAGAATAAATACTTTATTCCATAATTATAAGAATAGCAAAAAAAATTTAAGAATATTTATTTGTGTGCAAACTTTTTAACAAATGCCAGTGGGTATCCGCAAAAATGCTTTACTTGCAAAAACCCGCAAGATCATTAGACAAATACGGGAGACACTGATAGAAATAAATTAATCTGGTATAGCTATATGTGTGCAGAGTCTCTCTAGTTATTAAGTGAAAAAAAGGGACACTAGTATCGAAAAGAGTAATATATTAAAAGCAAGATTATATATTAAACGTTTTAAGAGATTAGGAGATCATCAAGTGTGATCATAAGTATAGGAGGTAAGATAAGCTCGCTAGAATAATTTGAATGACTAAGATTAATTACTTATCTATTACCCATCTACGACTTTATACAATTTCTTATTTATGATTTTTGAGGAAATCACTTTATGGTCAGTATTATCGTGTCCCGCTTGTTATGCTCTTCATTATTTGCTCACTGAGTGGTGACTCACATCGTCTCTCTTATATGTTTCAGATTCTCAGGCTCGTGTCAAACTGATTTCCCTTGTTAGAGTTTAAGGTCTTACTTCTTGGTGATGCTCTCTTTCTTGTTTTGGAGGCTGCTAGTTACATCATCTACCTATTCTTTTGTGTCCTTCTGTATTTAACTTGTAAAAATCTGTAGTGGCTCTGTTACATTACTGGGTTGTCTATTAGCTCTTAGATGTGATTCTGTTGGTCCATGTGAGGCCCTAATTTGGTTGGTATTTTGTGTTATGACTACACAAGTGTATATAATAGTTTGGTATGTCCATATTTTAGAGGAGGTTCTGCCAAAATTTTGGTAAACATATATTGGAAGTATAGAAATATTAAGTAAATAAAATATGTTTGATTTCGAATTAGGGTTGAGTTTAGGGGAGGCTTGTCAGACTTGGGTGATGGTCTGTGCGCCGGTTGTGGTCCAATTTGGGTCGTGACAACACTTTTACCCAAGAGGGAGGGTAGAGGGAGACTACTACTTGGGCTCGCTCCACTGCGTTGACATCCCTAAATTTGATCCAACCTAACTATTTTTATGACTGAATACACAATTTCTTCCTAGACAAAAATTTCAGTGCCTTATTTGGTCACCGAGAATAATTAATATCAAATTTAATCCCTTATAATTAAAAATAGGTAACACATTAGTCCCTTTGTTTGTCTTCTGTTAGTGAGCTTCATTTTCCTGCTGAGTGGGTCGTTATTTGTCCTACACGTCGAGTTATATGTCCAACATGTCTCCTTACATGTCAGCAGTATTATATCATACAAAGTCAAAAAGAGGACACTTTAGTCTATCCCAAAAAAAGCCTTGCAACGTTAACTTCACTCTACTCCCAGAAAAAAAAAATCAAACAATCCCCTAAGTTCCTTCATCTTTCTCTTTTCCAACATTCAATCTGAACAATCAAACCTAAAATTTGTTTCTACAACTTGTTGCGTTGTGTGTATTGAGAAGTTAAATAAACGAAAACGGAATCCACATAGCCGGAGGAAGAGGACTCGATGTTGCTCATCATCAACTTTGCGCAAAAACACACAAAATTGAAGCTGGTGGAGGTAGATTTCTCTACCAGAAATGGATTGGAGGTGAAAAAAGGGGGTTAGAGTTCAACTGGTGAATAAGATGGGATAAATGTAAGTCATATATGAGGGACTAATTTGACCCAATATTGGTGGGGGTAAGGCGGGTTGTTGAGAAAGGAAGGGTAGAGGTATTGTTCGAAAAGTTGGGGCTGGGTGCTGCAGAATAAAAAGGGGGCGCTATTAGTATCCCCCAACCAAGTTGGTTGGCTGGGTTTTCGTACTCGTAGTGGTTACCTCATATTAATGTTGCGCATTGGCATAGTTGTGTAAGTCTTTCTTATTATTGATTGAGATTGTCTCATAAAAATTTTGAATTTTCCCTTTTCATAAATATTTATAAAACTAAATAAGATTCTAATAATCTAAAGTTTGTAAACAACGACATATAAAATTTACACATATTATGTAATAGTTTTAGGGGAGGATTCTTTACGCTGTCAAAAAAGATGAGGACCGCACACAAACACTAATGGAAATTACTTTATCTACTAAATGATATACATAAAAATAAACAAAAAAATTGTCAAATAATAGGTCATTGTAGTATGTTATTCTCACGGGTGTGTATGTGTGTGTGTGTGTATATATATATATATATAATATTGACAGAGGGGTTCGGAATCAGAAGAAGGGGTTTAAATTAAAGAGACAGAGGGGAAGTAGGTAGCATACGGAATGCAACAAATAAATTAAAGACAAATAAAACTCACGAGATAGATTAGGAGGTAAAACCTTCCATGTACTATCTATGAGTTACTTTGATTGATTGAGATAGTAAGAACTATCTATGAGTTACAAGATTGAAGATTGAAGAAGAGAAGAAGAAGATTACAAGTGCTCTGGCTTCTCACTAGAACAAGAGAGAGAAGTAGAGATGATAGTGTTTCTGAATTGTGTGCCTCTAACACAAGCCTATGGCACGATTAAATAGATTGGAAAAATGAATAGTAACCGGTTACTAAACCGGCCCTATGCACTAAATGACCTGCACTGTACAGAATCCAAGGGCAAGAGACCTGAACTATGCAGCATCCAATGCAAAAAGCAGAAGCATCCAAAAAGTGCATGATTAAAATATTGGAAATAAGATAATGGGAGACCATGGTTGAAATTTTTCAAGGGGTGGAGGTCCCCATGTATGCGCCAATTATGGCCCTTCAATAATGCTTCGTTTTGAAAATTGCTTCCAACGAATAATTTGACTATACCCTGTAAAAAACAGCAGAATAAAAATTAAGCATAATTTGAACAGTTTTTCATGTCCATAAGGGCACTACAATCACCATGTTCAAGGGTGGTGGAGGACCAGTTTTTCATACCAATAACGGTACTACTATCACCATGATCCAGGGTGTTATTGGAACAGTTTTTCATGTCTAATGTAGACACTACAATTACCTTGTTCCAGGGTAGTATTTAAGCAGTTTTTCCCACAAAGAGTGGTACAGTTATCATGCTTAAGGATAAATATTTCCCTGTAAATATTCACGAGTGAGATAATCAGGAAGAGAATTGTCAGAACCTTTAAGATATTCAATATCAAAATCAAATATACTTAAAATTGCTTGCCATCTGGCAAAAATTTGTTTAGATGCAAGGTTTTTAACATCCTTTTGTAAAATATCTTTTGCAGACTTGCAATCAATGCGGACAAGAAATTTTTGATTTAAAAGATCGGATTGGAATTTTGAAATGGATAGTACAATAGCTAAAACTTCTTTTTTGATAGTGGAATAATTCTGCTGGGCAGGATTCCAATGTTTAGAAGTGAAAGCAATGATTTGTTCTTTTCCAGAAATTTTTTGTTTTAAAATTCCGCCGTAACCAATATCAGAAGCATCAGTTTCGACAATTTTGAAGGCTTCAGGATTGGGTAGGTAAAGGCAGGGTAGCTCTTTAACCTGGGCTTTGATTTGTATGACAATTTTGGTGTGATCATCCGTCCAAGGAGGAGGATCCTTTCTCAGACGATCATGAAGAGGTTTGATGAGATTACTCAGTTGTGGAAAGAAGTCTGAGACATAATTTAGACAACCAAGGAACCTTTGTAATTGAGTTTTGTCAATAATTTGATTGGGGAATTTATCCGAGAACTCAATAGCCCTAGTGATAGGAGTAATAGTTCCGTGATGGATATTGTGACCTAAAAATCTGATTTTTGTTTGAAACAAATTGATTTTTGTTTTAGACACAGCAAGACCATTTCTCTTTATGATAGAAATAAAGATGTTGATATGTCTGACATGTTGATCAAAAGATTGTGAATAAATAAGCACATCATCAATATAGACAATGGCGAATTTTGCATAATCATTGAATATATCATTCATGATTCTTTGAAATTCAGAAGGAGCGTTTTTCAAGCCAAAAGGCATAACGTTCCATTCATATTGACCAAAAGGGACAGTGAAGGCAGTTTTGTATCTATCCTTCTCTTTAATCTGGATTTGCCAAAATCCAGATTTCATGTCAAATTTTGAAAATATTTTTGCGTCATGAAGACGTTTGAGAAGGTCCTTTTTGTTAGGGATAGGATATCTAATCCAACAAAGAGCTTGGTTGAGAGGTTTGTAATTAATGACCAATCTGGGAGTTCCCCTTTCTATTTCTGCTTGTTTATTAACATAAAAGGCAGAGCAAGACCAGGAACTCTTACTTTTGCGAATAAGACCCTTTTTTAAAAGATCATTTATTTCCTTCTGACAAACCAAGAGTAATCCTGATTCATCTGGATAGGTCTAGCTTTGGTGGGAATTTGCCTTTCATGAAAATCCTTTTCATAAGGAAGTTCCACAACATGATGTTTTCTTTCCCAGAAAGCATTAGGAAGATCAGAACAAATGGTGGATTGTATTTGCTCTAAAAGACTCTTAATTTTGAATTGATTTTCCCTTTTGAGTAATTGGTAATCGATATTTCTAAAAGTAATTTCATCTTTTAAAAAATTGATTTGATTTTCTTTGTAAGAAATTGGATTTAAGTTTCTGACAAAAGGTTTTCTTAAAAACTTAAAAATGATTGGTTGTCCCAAATGCTGGGCTATGATACCTTCTTCAGTTATTTGAAAAGGAAAAAGTGATCTTATGAACGGAGTTCCTAAAATTACCTGATTTTTCAAATCTTTGACAAGAAGAAATGAGGTATCAATTTTGAAATTGTTGTTTTCGATGATAGCTGAAGACAATTTGTAATTGATCCTTAACTTAGTACCATTTGCAGCACTAAGTTGTTCAGAGGTTTTTTCAAAGTATTTTGTTGGGATAAGACCCTCTAAAATACAATTTGAATCTGCACCTGTGTCAAACAAGGCAACAGTTTCAAAAATAAAATCTTTGATAATAATTTTGACATTTATGTAAAATTTTTGAATTTTTACATAATTGATCAGCCCTAAGAAATCTGAATCCGCTTCCTTATCAGAGTCAGGGACACTTGAAGAGGAATTGGTTTCATGATTATTCCAACGGTCAATGATGGACTGGTGATTAGCCTGTTTTTCTTTTAGTTTATTGACCTCAACTTTTAAGTTGTTGATCTCATACTGAAGATCTTGGATAGTAACAGGTTTGATACTGGTTTTCTCTAACCTTTTGAAGGTATCCTTGAGATTATACTTATTGGTTACTAAAGGGCTTTTGGGAGGTTTAGTTTCAAGAGTAGACTTAAGCTTCTTGAGATACTTTTCCCTTTCCTGGGGGTCAGGAATGGCATTTATGGCTTCAAGGAGAAGATCTTGTTCTTTGGTGAGAACATTGATGCTATTAGAGGAATCAGAATTAGATAAATCATCATCCTGAATTTGATTTATTTTCTCAGAAGGTTGATCCGAGGATTCTTCTAAAGATTGGGCTAATAAATTGTTAATCTTGCTTTCAATGTCTGAACCAAGATTAAGAACTTTGAGTTTGTTTATAACTCTACAATTTCTACTAATATGGCCTGGTTTGCCACATTTGAAGCAGATGATGGGGTTTTTATCATTATTCTCATAATGATTTTTGGTAAATTGACCAGTAATCCTTGGCCTAGGTTTCCTATCATGCCTTTCCTTGTAATAGTCAGGTCTAGGTAAGGTGTTGATAGGTTTTGGTTTGGCTTTGGTTCTTTTGATGCAAGGGAGGCCGAATTGTTCGCAGAAGGTTCCTAAGTCTTTGCGATTTTGAGCCTTCTCTTTGGATAATTGTTGCTGAATTTTGTCGTCTTGACAAATTTTTAAAGCAACTCTTTGGATGATAGCAATAAGCTGACCATAACTTAATTGCTGATAGGGGATATTTCCATTAGGGTCCTGATTGCGCAGTTTATCTCTAACCTTATCACCTAAAGATTTAGGGAGGCCTGCAAGGAATTTCTCCTTCCAGAAGGCTTGTTGGCTATCTTCTCTGGTATAGACTCTTGTAAGGAATGTGTCCTTATACCATCTAAAATCACCGAGGGTTTTGCACCTAAGATTAGACAACAACTCTGCAGATCTATCCTTAATCAAGGAAGGGTCTCCTACAAAGTGTTGGGCAATGGTGAAGATTAAGGTGTTAACTGCATCAGGAATCTGAATCCCATTTTCCAGGATGGGTTCTCCGTTGGGTTCCTTTTTGATAGCAGTAAGGATAGATTGCTTATCTTCATCATTGAGGTAATTATCCCACCAACCTTTAAGCTGACCACAGAATCCTGCAATGAGGATTTCTACGATCATGTCTTCTGAGCAGTTGTTGGAAGTTTCATAAGCAGTGGCAACCATAGTCATATTTTGGAGGATTTTGGTTATGCCATACTCATTTTCTCCATCAATGTTCCATTCATAAACATTGTTAGCACTGAAACTTTTGAAATTGGTTTCCTTTTCTTCTAAGAGAAGGTCAGGAGCAGTGGCCCTAGGGTAGTAAAGCTTGGTTTCTCTACGCCATTTGTTTTTAGGATTGTATATATAATATATATATATATAAACCAAAGGAAAGGAGTGATACACTTGTATATATAATATTGACATCTTTCCATTACTGATTCATAAGGGTAGATGGGTAAGACTTTAAGAATAAAACTTGTAGGTTTTTCCTTGAATTATGATGGTCATCGATCTCCAACAAGCGATAAAATCATTAAGCGTAGGCGACCACAATGCATATCTGTAATAAAAGAGCAAAAATATCAATTAAAATTTTGTATGAAATGATAAATTGAAAAAAAAAAATCAAAACAAATGCCAAACTCGGATATACACTGTTAGTCCACCAAGAAAATTCAAAGAACGTACATTGCAAACCACATGATACAAAATATAACAAAATGAACTCTTAAGAAAAATTGTAAAATACTTGATTAAAATCTACAATTGTTTACTATATTAAAAAAATCATTTGTTCATATAGCTTAAAAAGTAAAGTCTCCAAAAGAAAACTCTCCGAAAAAATCCTAAGAGGCCATTGAAATGGATTGTAATAGCATTGGAGATTTTGAATAACAAAAAAGAGAAATCTATTTGCAAAGATTGACAAAATTGGTTGTCTTACGATACTGGAGCAATTGAACCATAAGCAACAAGATTAAGTATCATGAGTAGTAACCAATAACAAGATTAATAAAATGAAAGAACCAATAACATCCCACTTAAATGTTGTGGTTGCGAAAGGAGACAACCTACTTCAGATTCCACCTCCATCACCAATATTCACCAACCAATCGAGGCTTAGAAGCTTCTGAAGCATTCCCTTTGTAACCTAAAAGCACGTGTGATGTAGTGTTTTAAAAAATCAATACTGAGTACAACAATTATTGGGGAAATGTTTCAAAAAAGACCATGATAGGCTTTACCCTAACTTAAGGAATCATTAGTGTGTTGTGGGCGTTTGAAATCTAAACTGCAATTGGGTTAGGAGAGAAGGGGGTTAATGGTTTGAAGGGAGAGACCAAAGAGGAAATGGAGCTCATCGGGCTATCTTGCGGCGGTGGAACGTAGGGAGAAGTTGAAGAAGGATGAAACCCTAACACGAGATTAAATAGTAGAGAGGTCGAGAAACACAATGTTAGGATAATTATGTAATTTAAGTTAAGTGTGAGGGAATATTCGCAGCACCTATGATGCATTAAAAAGGAATATGCTATTTGGCCCATGTGGACTAAAAACTATTGTTTCTATTGATTATAATTTTACAAATTAAAACGATATTTTTTCATGAGTCGAGTAGGTGTGGCAGCGATGCGGGTTTTTCATCACCGTCTCCAGCCTTATCTCTAGCCGGGCTGGGTTATACACTCCCTCAGTCCCGTCCCAAACTGGGTTGGGTTCCCAACATACATAATTTCACTACAGAAAAATTCCTAATAACGAGGTACTCGTGCTGTGGGTACCTGTACCAACTACAATTCTTAAATGATCTTTATATTTAATATTTATTTAGATGTATTTTTCCGTCTTTCATCAACTAATATAAGTCATTAAATATTTAGTATAATATATACTTTATTCCGTTAAAAGAATAGCAAAAAAAAAGAAAGATTATTTATTTGTGTGCAAAATTTTTAACAAATGCCATGGGGTATCGGCAAATACGCTTTACTTGCAAAAACCCACAAGATTATTAGACAAGTACGGGAGACATTTTTACCCAAGAGGGAGAGTAGCGGGAGACTACTACTTGGGCCCGCTCCGCTGCATTGACATCCCTAAATTTGATCCAACCTAATATTTTTTATGACTAAATACCAAATTTTATCCCGGACAAAAATTCCAGTGCCTTATTTGGTCACCGAGAATAATTAATATCAAATTTAATCCCTTATAATTAAAAATAGGTAACACATTAGTCCCTTTGTTAGTCTTTTGTTAGTGAGCTTCATTTTCTTGCTGAGTGGGTCATTATTTTTCCTACACGTCGCGTTATATGTCAAACATGTCCGCAGTATTATATCATACAAAGTCAAAAAGAGGACACTTTAGTTTATCCCCAAAAATGCCTTGCAATGTTAACTTCACTCTACTCGCTCCCAGAAAAATAAAAAAAATAAAAACAATGCCCTAAGTTCATTCATCTTCCTCTTTTCCAATATTCAACCTGAACAATCAAACCTAAAATTTGTTCCTTCAACTTGTTGTGTTGTGTGTATTGAGAATTTAAATAAACGAAACCGGAATCCTCATAGCCGGAGGAAGGGGACTCGATGTTGCTCATCCTCAAATTTGCTCAAAAACACACGAAATTGAAGCTGGTGGAGGTAGATTTCTCTACCAGAACTGGATTGGCGGTGAAAAAAGGGACTAAAATATAAGTCATATATGAGGGAATAATTTGGCCCAATATTGGACATATTCGGGACTAAAATGATTTCTTTAAAACATAACTCACTAAGATTGCCGCATAAGTGACCAAGACAGCTACATCATCAAACTAATGTGACAGGTCAGCGGTCAAACGACTGCGTTTCAACGAAAATTGACATATGAACTAACATGCCCCCAGCTTGTAATTGTCAAGGACTAAATTTGTAATTCAGGTTCTGAAATATGTTTGGTTTGTTTTTGTGCTTTTTGTGTTTATTTCTCAGTTTTGAACTACTTGTTTTTTATAGTGAACCCCTTTTTTTGTTTAAATAATATTATTTGTGTTGTTTGTAATGCTTTTAGTCTTCATAACTCGAGTAATGGCGACATACCAACATTCGAGCCTAAACATAGTGTGTCAGTTAGGCGTGTAACTCGAAAGAGATAAATGATAGATTGTTTTTCCTTGTGCAATATTTCTTATGAATCATAGGTGAAGGTAGTAACAACCTGCTAGGACTCTCTTACTTTTTGGGCGAAAAGAGGAGGGCCACTCGCAAGGTTTTGTAATTTATGTATTGTAGTACTAGATTTCCATCCAAACTTGTTAACTAAGTGTTGTATTTTTGGTGTAACTTCAAATTAATAGAAATTGTGTCTTAATTGTTTTAATATATAATTGTCTTTGTAACATAAGACTAAAAAAATAACAAAACAGAGTTTAACTCAAAGAATGAAACAGTAAACACACAATCCAAATTGCTTTCCCAATGTATGACAAAAAGTAGGAGGACACAAGGAAATCAAACAAGACAACTCTCTTTAAATAAGTTAATTGCATAAGAAGAATAGTTGCTTTATTATTGCTTGTCGTAGGTAGTGAGTTTAAGCACTACACCTTATACTAGGAGGTGGAATAGAATTACACTTATGTATGTCAATCACAATGTGAGTCACATGACATGTCTACTTATTAGGAAATCCATACAAGGTACAATATAGTGATATTAGTTTATAGTATTTTTAACAATTTTTATTATTTCGAGATAATTCTGTTCTTTTCTAGAATCGAGATAATTCTTAAGAATTGCCTAGAAAAGTGTACACCACTGAAACTAAATATCCTAGGGCAGATTTTTAACAATGAGAGTAAATTTTTATTGAATCATGCATCATTAACAGTACATACAGATAAATTTTTAATATATTTAATTATATAAATTACACACATCCCTCAGTCACTGTCACTGATCAGTACCTTGAGGTCACTGATCTCCCAGTCTAGAACAGTTTCCCCCCAAGCCAAGGTCGATCGTTGAGCGGACTAGGCTTGATGTGCCGTCTCGATAGTCGTGCCCCCCCAGTTATCATTTGGTGACGTGCCCCCCAGTTATCACTTGGTGAATTTTCGATGTACGGGAAACAGGTCGTTGATAACAAAGAAGGGGGGGTGTGTTTAGTGCGTTCCACCAGACCATTGCGTTGTTTCGAATGTTTCTAACACTTTCGGCTTGTATGTATATGTATAGGAGAGGTCTTTCCCATTCTCTTGTCAAATACATTATTTCTTCCAAGATTTCTCTGAGGTCTCTCGCGCACGGGCGGTCAGAATATTTGGAGCGACTACTCCTCCCTCAGGCGCACGTTTTGGATCGAGCTCTCCCCCCCTCTTGTGCGTGGGCGAGCAGCACTTTTCGAAGTGGCCACTTCCCTTGCGCGGGCGGCCAGGGTTTGTTGGAGCATCTACTTCTCTCTCTTTCTCGCGGGCGGGAGATAAGGATTCGTGGACGGCCGCTTCATTCTCTCACGGGCGACCTGCATACGTTGAGGGTGAGTACTTTCGCACTGTGAGCGCCCCACCTTGGGTGACCAGCGCGCACCGGATTCTGCGACCAGCACGCACCGTGAGCGCCCCCCACTTGGGCCACCTCTTCACGTTTTGTGGGCTCCCCACCTTTGGGCGACCCACTAGGGTTTGGCGTGTTGTGGGCGCCCCACTTTGGGTGACCCATTTTTTGCTTGGGGCGTGCGTTATTATTCACGCGTGGCGGGCGCCCCATCTTAGGCGACCCTTTCCCTCTTTCACTTTATGTTATTCTATTTTGATGTAGTGGTCACTTAAAACATTTTTTGACGTTTTGGCCTTCTAGGTGGCGCTCTTTGCCTTTCTGAGGCTTTGGTGGTTTGATCTTCACGGCCGCTTGATCCGTATTTCAAGGTATGCGACCTCGACTTTTATTAGTTCGTGATATGTTGGTTGGTTTCTTACCTGTTGTGATGCCTAAGACTTTCGATTTTTCCTTTGAATAGGTGTGATTTGATCAGTCGCGTTGCTTCGTTTGCCTGAGTTCTTCATCAAAAAGGACGCCCCTCCCTGACCAAACGTAGTTTTCTACCTCGCTTTCTGTCTTATCTTTCAGTTTGTGTCTTTGTTCTCTGTTTGATTAGAGCGAGGAGGGGGAGTCAGGCCCGGGGTTGACCTTGTCACCCCCTTCCACGAATCATCATCTAGGATGGTTCTGACTTCTCTGCCCCCTCCTTGCAGGGTGACTCTGTTCTGGCGCGCACGAAGTAGACAACCCGTCAGGCTGGTCGTCCCCACGTAAGTCTAGCTGAGCACGCCACCTGTCCTGCAAAACGTAAGGTCATGAGCGAATCAACCCCCCCGAGTCGCCCCGGACTTGCTGTTGGGGGTAGATCATCTTCGTCTTCTTCTGATCGCTCATCTAGCAACAAGGGACCGCCCTCTCATTCTGAGCTTCGTTTTTCTTTAAGTTCTTTGTCAGATGCTGAAGATATTCCTGATCAAACTAATCTAGCAGTGGTCCCTATGGAAGAGAAGAAATGGGGTGGTGAGATCGAAGAGGACCGTTCTTGGGTGTCCACTAAGATACTCAACACTCCGTCCATCGTGGCACGTGGGGATGAATCAGAGAAACGGCTTGTCAGATTGGTTGGGCAAACAGGTCAACAGTGGCTCGTTAAAGGCCTTGAAGATGGCGAACATGCTGCTACCGTGCCTTCTACACTGAAGTTTATAATGTTCACCAATGCCTTGAGTGACATTCAGATTAGGCCTCCTTTCACTTACTTTCAAAGGATGATTCTTCGGTATCTGTCAGTCGCCCCATCACAACTTCACCTCAACGCCTGGGTGTTTCTCAAAGTCTTTGAGTGGTTGATGATCGTGAAGCCTCTGGGAAAACAGGATGGGACGAGCTTGACGATCTACAAGCGACCTGAGCTATGAAGCTTCTCTCCCATGATCTGAGATCATCTTCTTGCTTTATTATTTTTTGTTGTACCTCGTTACTTTGATGTACTTTCGTGTTTGGATTTGGGCTAATTTTGCAGCAACCTAAACTTTGATCGTTCGTGTTTTTGATTTGTTACACGTTTGATTTTCCTAAGTTCATTTGCTCTTTCATCTTTATACGTTCGATGCTCAAAATCTTTGGGTTGCCCATGCCTCCAAGGTCGACCCACACCCGAGGTCGTCCCGGCAAGTGTGGCCTTCCCTGGCAAGCCTGGTCGCCCCTTTTGGGCTGCTCCTCCCAAAGGATGGGCGCCCGCATTGCTGGTCGTTCCACACGGAGTGGTCGTCTTTATTTATTTAAATCATTTTTAACCGATCGGGTCACGACCCTTCCCCTTAGGCAGCTCACCAAGTTTCTACTTGGACTTAGCTCGTCCTAGGGGGTGCGGCCAATCTTGGGTCGCTTCGTTTGTACTTAAATTCGTTTAAGTGCCCTTGGGTAGTTTACCAAGTTTCTACTCGGATTTAACTCGCCCTCCGGGGTGCGATCTTAAGCAACTTCGTTTGTACTTAAATTCGTTTAAGTGCCCTTGGGCAGTTTACCAAGTTTCTACTCGGATTTAACTCGCCCTCGGGGGTGCGGCCAATCTTAGGTCACTTCGTTTGTACTTAAATTCATTTAAGTGTTGCATCATAACGCACAACTTATCGAGCGTGGTTCGAATTTAACTTGCGTGGCAGGTCGAAATTTTGAGGTTCTTGATCGACTGTTCGTAATGAAAGAGATATAAACACATATATAAAAGAAAATGCCTTGTCTTATTTAACGGTCAGGCGGACCTCGATAAAAAACCCTGTGGGAAAAAGAGTGTTCCGCCCAATTATTCTTTTCATTCATGACATTCTTTCAGTTCTTACAAGGCTTTCTTGCCTTTGTCTTTAAAACTTAAGAGGAATGCTCGCTTTGCTGATAATAGGTCAGCTTGAACGGTGGCAATTTCCCCATCCTTCGTGTAGAACTTCATTTTTAGGTGAACTGTGGACGGTACGGCCTCTAACCGTGCTAGGGTTGGTCGCCCTATAATGCACTGGTAGATTGATTTACACGGTAACACTATAAAATTTGATCTGACTGTTCGGCACAGGGGTTTCTCCACAGTGTCGTCTCCAAAGGTGACCATCAACTCAATTCTTCCGATCGGTGTGGTGAATGCTCCATTAAACCCAGTCAGAACTGTTCCCCTGTACGGCCTCAGTTCTTCTTTTGATATCTTCAGAACATCTAGAAGAACATCAAAAATGATGTCCCTGGACCTTCCTTGGTCGATCAGTACTCGTCTAACCTCCATGTTGGCCATGACAACAACCACCATGAGTGGTACTTCATTGTTGGGTGTCCCGTCAATGAGGTCCCTGTCCCCGAACGAAATGGGTGGTCTCTTCGAGCCGGCCCTTGGGGCAGACGTTGATGCGACGCTCATGATCTGGTCCCATCTTCTTTTCATTGACTTGTTAGTTGAAGTGTCAGTGGGATGCCTCCAGTGATCACCATGCAAACTTGCCTTCCCTTTGATTTTCTAGTATCCGGGATATCATCGCCCTCGTCCTCATTTCTTCTCTAACTTTGGCCACCTCGTCGGCCGACGCCTTTCCTTTCCTAGGCGATCGACGTGTTTGCTTGTCGTCCCGCCCATCAGTTTGGTTCTTCTTTACGTACTGAGTCAGCTTCCCCCTTCGGATTAATGCCTCCACATCGTCTTTGAGGGCCATGCAATCGTTCGTGTCATGCCTGAGACTTTTGTGGTAATGGCAGTATTTCTTGGACGGGCGCTGCCCCTCCTTAAGGACGAGGGATTCTGGTCGTCTGATATCCCTGAATTCAGTGTTTACGCATTCAGAGTGGATGTTTGCATAAGAAGTGTTCCGTTTGGTACGCTCTGCGAACCTTCTGGCTTTGGGATCTCTTGGTGGTCCACCATAATCTCTCCTTGGTCTCTGGTCGCGCTCATCGCGAGGTCGCCAGTTGGTCCCAGCCTCGGCGGCTTCGATGGCCATCATTGTTTCTTCTTAGTTGATGAACCTCTGCGCCCTGCGGAGGAAGGTTTCTAAATCCCTCGGCTTGTGTAGGCCGACTTCGACCTGGAATCAACTGTTTTTGAGAAGTCCGGTCCTCAAGAAGAACAGTCGTTGGTTATCGTCCAAATTCCTCACTTGGTCGGCCTCCTTGTGGAATCGTTCCACATACCTCTAGAGGGACTCATTCGGCTCCTGTCTGATTGCAAACAGAATGTCCTCATCCTTGGGCTTCACCCTTGAGGTTGTGAAGTGGGAGGTGAACACCCTGGCCAACTGCTCCCAAGAGGAGATGGTGTTGGGTCGTAACTCAGTGAACCACTCTAAGGTTGACCCGTCTAAGGTTAAGGGAAAGATTTTGCACTTAACCGGTCTGGGTGCTCCTCTATACTTCATCATCAGGTCGAACTGTCTTAGGTGGACGTCTGGATCTTTTACGCCGTTGTACATCTTGAGGGCTAACGGGGGTTTCTCCAAAGAGCACGGGATTCAGAATTCATCTATCTCCCTGGTGAACGGCCCCAGGCTCATGTCACCCCTATCACAACGATGTGGTCAGTCTTCGGGATGTCGCTCCTGATTGCCACGTCGTTCTACAGTAGAATAGTTCCTTGAATAGTTGCGCAGGTACCTCTCATGTGATCAGCTACGAGATTGAGCAGGCGAGCCAGACGAATCGTAGGAGGATTCCTGGTGTGAAGACTCATCTGGCCAGTAGGTATAGTCTGATGTGGGTGTCGTCCTAGGTGGGGTGTGTCCCCCTCCTCCTCCCCTTTGACGAGGCGGAGATCTGTGGACGAGCTGCCTGCGGGGAGGTGAACGATGCCTCCTGGATGGGTGGGCCCGTGGGATGGGCAACCCATTGTTGCGACGGCATGGCTCGGGAGCTGTGTTTGCTCATCTGGAAGCCATTAGTTTCTCCATCTGGGTGAGGCGGTCATCTTGGCGAGCGATCCGCTGATCTCGATCACGGAGCAAGTCACGGAGCTCCTGAGTCAAGTTTGCTGGAAGGGTGACGTCAACCTGCTGGGTCGTGCCTGGCTGGGCACCAGGGGCAACGACCTCAGCGTTGGTCGTTGTTCCTTCCAGTGCTGGGGGTGGCCGGACTGGTATCTTAGCCACGCTTTGTAGGCGGGTCGACCGCGGTCAGCCTCGAGTTACGTTTGGAGGCATTGGGAGTGTAGGTGGGACAGTCTGCTCCCACTGTGGTCGCCACTGATCAGTACCTTGAGGTCGGCTGAAGAGCTTGGTCAAGGGACTGGTCCTCTGATGTTGTAGAAAGTGGTCGACCTGGTGCTGTTGAGGTAGGTCTGGACGCGCTGGGGGTGTACCTGCAAGGACACTCCGACGCCCAAGTCAGCTAGGTCGAGCACTATAATATCGAGTGAGAATTAGAATAGATTGTGTATCTGGCATCTTGGTGCTCAGTGCTATTTATAGTGGCTGAGAGATTCGAGAGAGCCGTCAGATTCGAGTGGAGTGATCCAGATCGTTGATTTTGAAGGCCCATCAATCCGTTGGGATGATCCACTAATGGGTTGGGCCTGACGACTGGCCCAGTCCAGAACAGAACAGTCACAATAGATCAAGCTTCACTCTCTATGAAGAAAATACAAATAAGCATGAAGAAATTGGATACCCCTCTAACTAGGTCACATAGGATTTGTAAGAGTTGGATTTAAATACTGCTTCTATTGTTGAAGACAACAACCAGAATACTCTAAACAAGACAAATAGCATTACTCTACTAAACAAGTGACTTCATATGACTTTTGTATCTAGTACGCTATAATTGCTATTTTATAAATGGATTTTAAAGATCTTCTCAAAAGATTTTATAAAGCGTTAAACCCCTTTTAGCATTTTTTCCAGATTCAATTCACTATTTGTTTGTCCAACTTAGTTGACACCTTAAAATTAATATTTTTGAATTACAATAAGAAAAATTCATTCTAATATCCCAATGATACTGATGTGTCCGTGAAAGAATAAGAGAAACCAGTAAGAAAAGGACCTAATGGTGGGGGGAGGGGCATGGATGATTGAGTGGGGGCGGGGGTGTCATACCCTAATTTTGTCCGCCTAGGTTTAAAACCCTAATTTTCCGCAAAAAATAAATAAATTGAGAAGTGTGGTTTTATTTTGAAGAATGAAGAGCATTGTGCATGCATTTTTGGGTTTTAAAAGTCATTCTAGGGCTGTTAAATTCATTGTTAGAGTGGAAATGCATTTGTTGTTAAAAAACAAGGTTTTTAGGGCAAAAGGGTATTTTGGTCATTGTCAAAAATAAGATAATTTCTCATCAAGAATCATTGTGCAATTTTAGAGAAATTTATTTGAGGCAAAACATTTTTGGTCATGTATGTATGTGCGCATGCATGCATACATTGTGCACAAAATTTCAAAAAGGATCAATAGGGAATATTCTACAAAAATTTCAAGATGAGGTTTTTATGATTTTTTTGGTCATGGTGATCTCATAAAATGGCATATTCCTAAGGTTCCTAGTATGTGGCCTAAATTGGGTGTATTTTTGTACAATTATCCTAAGAAGAATAATCAAAAATGAAGGGATAATGGAATGGTCATATAATAGTAAAATAGTACAAGATGACAACTAGCAAAACTTGGTGACCACTCCCACTACCTCTTGGCCGAATTTCACCCTCTCTATTCTCTCATTTTGTGTTTTCTCAATGTCCTCAATCCATGTGAGCCTCAATCCTAGCCTTTGATTCAAAATTAAAATCAAATCCTAGAGCACAACTAGTGCATATTGACCTAAATACCCTCAAACCTAGATGCATTCTATAAATACCCTATTAACCTTACCTCTCACAACTTTTGGCCTCATTTTCACTCACACAACCCTAGCACACAACTCCCTCTCCTAATTCCCTCTCTTGGCCGAAATCATACCACCTTCTTCCTCCATCAATTCTTCACTTCTCCTTCACCAAATCACCATTTTCTCACCTCATTTCCATTCCTACTTCATATATCTTCCTTCTCTCCTAATTTAATTCAAGCTTGCATCATCAAAGGGCATTTTTAAGCAAGCATTTCGTGGGTTTCATTGAAGTTTGGTGAAGATTCAAGTTGATTTGTGGTCTTGTTCTTCATATTAGTCATTCCTTAGCTTGGATTTGAGGTAAACTTCTTAAAACCTAGCATCATCTTCAACTTTTTTGCATCAAAATGTAGATATCATGTTTCTAATTTTGCATCCTACCATATTCATGCATTTTAGTGTTGTTATATTGTTGATTTGTTGATTGTTGTTGGTGAGAGGTGTCTCAAGCATTTTGACAAACACTGTGGGAGGTTTGGGTGCTTGAGATGCTTCTCACCCTTGAATAAATTGTGATTTATGTTGTTTTCACTATGATCTTGCATTTTTGTTGAATAAAATGATGTGATGCTTCGCAAATCATGATTAGAATTAGGGTTTGTTAATTTTCTTGTGAAATGGGTTTGCAATTGTGATCAAAAACGTTTTCTCAAGTTATTTTGATGTTAATAGATGGTATCTTGCTTGCAAGTCATTGTTATGTTGATGATTGGCAAGAGGACTCACACTTGTGCCTTTGCGCACTTAACTTTAAGTGTTGAGGATTGACTAAAATGATTCAACGCAATTGATTTGATGTTTTGATTGCAAAATATTGTTGCTAATTGATTGTATCTTGCTTGCAAATTGTTATATGTTGATGATTGGCAAGAAGACTCACACTTGTGTCTTTGTGCACTTCACTTTAAGTGTTGAGGATTGCCTAAGATGATTCAACACAACCTTGTGCTTTGATTGTAAACTTCGGTTTGCTTGTTAGTAACTTGTTTGCAAAGTTATTCTATGTTGAGGATTGGCAAGAGGACTCTCACTTGTGCCTAGTGCACTTCACTTTAAGTGATGAGGATTGCCTAAGATGATTCAATTTTCTTTGTGCAATTCTTGCTTGAAAATGCAAATGCTAGTTTTCTAACTTGATTAATCAATTTTGGTTACAAAAATGACTTGTTAATGCCCTCTTTTGGTCACTTTTGGTCTTGCAAATGTGATGTTCTTTCTAGGTCAATGTTATGCTTTAATGTTGATGATTTGGTAAAAGGACTAGACACTTATGCACTTGTGCATTGTCTCAAGCGTCAAGGATTACTAAAAGGGATTCAACCTTGTGCTTTATCTTGTGTTGGCACCTAATTGAATTGAACTTTTGTATGATCTCTTTGTGTGCCTATTGTTGATCTTACATATGCATGCCATTAGATGTTGATGACTAAGTGTCATTCTTGTGCTCAAATGTTGTAATTGGTAATGTTTATGCTTATGCTTACATTGTTGATTGCTTTGCTTGCAATTTGTTAAATGTTGCACTTTGGTTCTTGACTTGGAAATTGATTGAATGTTCTACTTTCTTTTCCTTTTGGATGCCACGCCATCCCAACAAACCTTTTGTGACCAATGTCACCCTCAAACTCCCTTCTCCTTTCTTCAAATCAATCATTTTCTAGAGCTTTTTCCAAACTCAATCTTTTCTTAAATTGTTTTCATAAGACAATCAAATTCTTTCTAAGATCAACAATAAACCTTTTTGAAAACTCATAAGGAGGCAAGTCGGACGTACGGCCGGTGTTGTCTAGCGTCCTAAGATCGGAGCTGTACAGCTCAAACATCTTGGGATACTTATGAGAATTAAAACAAGTAATTAACAACTTGAACCCTATTTCAAAAAATGAGTAAGGAATTGAGTCGGATGTACATCCGGTATTGGTTAGCGTCTTAGGGTTAGCGAGCTGTACAGTTCAGGCGAGCCTAAGATACTTGCCAAATAAAAGCAACCAACCTCACAACAAATCTTTTTCTTCCTTAATCAAAAAAACATTTTCAATAAGTAGGGGGCACGTCGTCTGTACAGGCGGGGTTGTCTTTGTTCTAGGTCTAGTGGACTGTACAGTCTAGGACCGAAAACCCCTACAATAAAAAACACCAACACAAAGTTTCTCGACTAAAGAGAACTACGTAAGCTTTGAATTCTCCATCGCACCGGGAGATACGTAGGAGCGGGTCACATCCCGTCAAGCACACTTTTAAAAAATAATAAAAAGATTCTTCTTTTCCCCCGTTTTCAAAAACACTTTTCTCAAATAAAAAAGAAGTAGAACGAATTGTTTCAAATCAACTCTGTCAAAACCGCACATCAAGTTAAAGGTTCCCTTTCGGTAGAAAGGAGGTGTGGGATGCTAATACCTTCCCCACACCTAACCGACCCCCGAACCTACATCTCTAGTTCTCAAAGGACCACCCCGCCTTAAAAAGGACCCTTTTTCAATGTTTTGGTCCCTAAATAAAAAATGTTGATGGCGGCTTCACAAATTTTCACGTTGTACGATGAAAGGTCCAATCCGGATCTTTCGGGGTGCAACAGCTGGCGACTCCACTGGGGACTTTCTTTTTTAAAACGAGGGTCAGGCCTAATTAACTTGATGTGCGGTTTAATTGTTTGATTTGAATGTGATTGTTCTATTTCTCTCTTTTATTCTCCTTCTTTTTCTTCTCTCTTTCTGATGTTTGAATGTTCTCTTGCATTCTCGTGTTGTTATGTTGCATTCATGTGCATTCGACTATTCTTCTTCTATGTTCGCTTCTTGTTCCTTCTTCTCCTTTCATCTTCTTTTGTTTATATGCTTAATATGATCATGCATTTCTCCAATCCCCATGTCCCCTTCTTCTTTGCTCCCTTTCTTCAAGGTAAGCTCATGCATCATTCCCCCAATTCTACTATGATCCCTTCTTCTTTGCTCCCTTTCTTCAAGGTAAGTTCATGCATTCCCCCGATTCTATTATGACCCCTCTTCTTGGCTCCCTTTCTTGAGGTAAGCAGTGCATATGATTGTTGTTGGAACCCTAGGTTAGTTTACTTGTTTGTATTGAAATGATATATGCTTGCAAAACCCTAGGGTAGACGACTCTTTGTATGGACTGTTTCTGGATTTTCTTTGCAGGTGGGGGGTATGTTTGTCGTTGTGCTCCTACACACACGTTGCACTCTTTTTACCCTTATATTTCTTGGTGAGACAGCCCTATACCCGGGCTAGAGCATATCTTAGGCTAGAACGAAGTCATTAGTGGCTGCTCACTGGACGTACGTCTTGTTGGGTGGTTGCGAAGACTTCACCTAGAGTTTGGCTTTGTTTGATGATACCATCACTTGGACGTACGGCCCTGTGATCGGTGGTCTCAGATGAGGTCGTTGGCTCTAGGAGCCTTATTTAGGGTCCTTCTTTTAGTGCTAACCTTGAAGTGTGTACCCGTAGAAATAGCCATAGATCCTGTCTCTAAGAAACCTTGGTAGGACACAAAGGAGCTTCATACCCCTGCATCCATGCTAAATAAAATATTTTTGCAAATAAACCGAAAAAAAATTATCAAAAAAAAAATGTGTGAATTTCCGGCTTTTGAAAGCCTTTGCATTATAAATAATTTTTTTTACTCATTTCCTTTTGCATACATTTTCATCCAGTGAAGATCATGATTTTTCATGCATTAAAAATTGCGAGTATCATGCACTTTCTCGCATATAAAAAAAAACATTTTTTAGAAACATCTCTCGTGCATTGTTATTTTCCCTTGCATATAAATATGTGAACCTCTCATTTTGCATATAGTTTCATTTAATAAAAATCACGTCTCTTGTGCATTTTAAAAATAATTGCGAGTATCATGCATTTCATTTCATTGCATAAGAAAAATGAAAATGAAAAAAAACAATTATCATCTGCATAGCATAAGCATTTCAGTCATCCATAATCATGTACAAAAACCTTCATCAAATAATGTGGGCGTCGAGCCGATGTAGCATTTATGCATCATTTCATTAACCTCATAAGCATTATTTCAGAAAAAAAAGACGAAAAAGAACTACGTAGCTTTGATTCCTCATCACAATGGGGATACGTAGGAGCGGGTCACACCCGTCAAACACCTTTTTCTAAAATCCTTTTTCCCCAAATAAAGCACCTTTTTCTAAAAACCTTTTTCCCCAAATAAAGCACCTTTTTCTAAAAATTTTTTTTTTTCAATAAATCACTTGCATCTTCAAATCATTTTTAAAATCATTTTCTAAATCATTTTCCAAAAAAAAATGAAATGAAATAAGAGAAACTCCTTATGCAATCGTTCCATGGGTAGAAGTGCATCTTTGAATGATGAAGGGTAATATCTCAAATTTGTTTGTGCACTACAAATTTGAGATGATACTCTACGATATCGGGGCACTTTGACCCAATCAGGCGCAGTTTGTTTTCAAATAAAGTGAATAAGTGGAGTCAACCAAATGTCGAAGCATTTCAGTATATTACGTGAAGTATTGAGTCAGGATCCACTCAATGTTTCATGCAAGTTACTCAGAGTAACGACAATTGGTTGCCTCACGTCATCATTTTCGCAAAAAGGGGCATTGGTATTTCAGATCTTGCCGTGCCTCTAAAGAATAAAAATCATTTTGAAAAGATATCATTCTTGCATCTTGCATCATCCAAAAATGCATTGGAGTTTCGTATTTCATCTTGCTTCAAAAACAAACAAAAAAATCTCCTTTAGAATAATTACATATTTCAAGTGGTCATTTTTCATGCATTTGCTTATCATGATTTGTTCGTTCATACATTGCATAAACCAAATAAAAAAGTTGTGATGAGAGACGAGACGCTTTTGCAAAATAATCTGTTGAAAAAGTTTACCCTTACTTATTTGCAAACTCAAGATGTTCCAAGGCACTCAGTTTTTCAAATCAACAGTTCATTTGCATTTTCTTCAAAAAAGGCATTGCATCTCATCCATTCCATGATAAAAGACTGAAACAGTTCATCAAAAAAATTTTTCCATCAGGTTTTAACCAATGTTAACTCTCTACGAAGCATTCTTCTAGTGGGCGTGCATGCCATGTTTGAGTCTGTCAGTTTCCTTCCCTTATCATCATTCTCCATCTAAGTTTGATCCCGCCCCATCCACCCATAAAGTACATACTCTCCCCGCATTAGTACACACTTGACTTTTGGTTTAAATCCTCCATACAAGAGGGCAATTTTGTAATCACTTAATTACCTTGTTAAGATTGCTTTTCTTTGGTGCAAGTCTAAAAATGTGCATGCATTTGTTCAGTCATTCGTTCTTGTGCTTATGTCGTGTGCTCTGCTAAACAGAAGGAATGGCAAGTTGGATTTATTCTCTAGCAAGAAACATGGCAACAAATCAAGGCGAATCAAATCAGGGTGATCCAGGCCAGGTTCAAGGTAATCAGGGTCAACACAATCAAGGAAACCCAGAGATTGAGAATTCTGGCAATTCGGGCCCAGATGATCTTGTTATGGAAGTTCTCAAACAGCTAGTCCAAGAGAATCAGGTATTAGTCCAAGAGAATCGGGTATTAAATGCTAAAGTCGAGGCGATGGGAATGCAAAAATACTGAAATGATGGATATCCTGCAAGCCTTGAAAAACGGGATCACTACTGAAGCTGCTGCTGTTGTAAACCCTGGTGGGACTGCAACCATCCTTCCTACTTCGGGACCCGCTGAAATTGTGACTGCTATTCCTCCTCCAGGATTCGGGGTCAACCATCCTGCTCATGCCGCTCAATACGAGGGTTATCATCTCAATGTGGGTAGTGGTCCTCAAGGTCACCCGGCTGCAGCTCCTCAAGCAAGAGACAAGTACCAAGGGTCAGAAGAACGGCCAAAAGCAATTGAAGAAGCCATGGAGGTACACGATCCAGGTCTGGCCCTTAATATGATTCCCTCTCCCATATTCAAGGTGCCTAACATTGGTAAGTTCGAAGGAATGACTTGTCCTGTTAATCACGCGGCCGCATATTGTACAGAAATGTTCCCACCCACAAAAGATGACAAGTTGTTGACCTACTACTTCCGAGAAAGTTTGGCTGGGGAAGCTTTAAGCTGGTACATGCAAGAACATACTCACACTAGGTGTTGGAGAGAGTTAGCTAATGCTTTCCTGGAGCGGTTCAACTACAATATTCGCAAAGCTCCCAACAAGGCACATTTGCAAAATATGGCACAAAGAAACAAAGAAACATTCAGAGAGTACGCCCTGCGGTGGAGACATTTGGCAGCACAGGCGAAACCGTCTCTTCTTGAGAAGGAGATGGTCGGCATATTCATGAACACTCCACCGCCACTGTATTATGACAAGTTAGTTGAGAGTGCCTCTTCAAGCTTCAAAGACTTGGTCCTTGCTGGGGAAAGTTTGGAGAATGGAGCAAAGAAAGGAAAAACTGCCTACAGTTCAACCGAAGCTACTCCCAAAGCAGGATCCGGGGATGTCTCCTATAGTCCCAAAATCCTCCCTCAAGTCCTGCACTCCTCCACTCAAATCAGAAAAAGCCAGAAAACACAAAATTATGTGAGAAGGAAGCCTGAGGATTTCGATCCAATTCCAATGTCCTACTCAGACCTGTTTGACCATCTTGTCAGTCATGACCTAATTTCCATCCGCTCCATGAAACCCGTTCAGCCTCCTTTCCCGAGGAGCTATGACCCAGAAGTTACATGCAAATTTCATGCAGGGGGAGTGGGACATTCTGTGGAAGATTGTAAAGAATTGAAACATGCAGTCCAGGATCTAATCGACTCCAAACATTTGAATTTCAATGACAGCAATGTTAATGGCTTGACTGTGAAGGAGAGTGGAGAAACCAGTGCTGTGGCGGGCAAAAGAAGGTCACCACAATACAACCCCATCCCCGTGTCATACGCTGACCTATGCAGCTATCTAATCAGTCATGGATGGATCACTCCTCGCAAGATGAGATCAGTTCAACCTCCATTCCCAAGCGGGTACAATCCAGAAGCCACTTGCGAGCTCCATGCTGGGGCAATTGGGCATTCTGCTGAAAATTGCTATCTTTTGAAAAGTTTGGTTCAGGGCTTCATTGATTCCAAGCAGTTAACTTTTGAGAAGGGGGAAGGATCAAGTTCTCAGGGTCTGTGGACTATTAAGCAAGGATAGCAGTTGTTGAAGAGGGTTGAAGTGGTGAAAGCGGCATCATCAAAACATTTGTGTCTTTATGATGCATTTCATAGCATTTATGAGTGATTGTTGATTTTCATGTAGTTTTTCAGTTCAAAACAATTTTCTGTAATGCAATCATTTGGCTCTGCCCAAGGCCTTAGGATATTTCAATAAGGGCACACATGTTTCCTTTTAGTATCATCATCAATAAAATGTTATTTTGAATTCCTCAATAAAATTTCTTTCTTTCATTTTGTCATGTGTCTGTTATTTGCTTTTCAATTCCTCCCAACGCGGATCAAAAATAATAATAAATGAAAATAATCTTTGAAAACAACGACGCCAATGGTTCATATTGTGACTTTGATTACCCGATTAACCAAACTGAGAGAGAGGCTGAAGACAACTGGGATGTTTCTTCGGAGTTAATAAGTGAAGAATTGGCTAAGGCTGTAGAAATTCATGATGCCACAACTGGGTTGGGCAATGAAGTCAAAGCACAAGTTCAAGCAAAGTGGAGCAATGCTGAGGAAACCAAGCAAATGTTACAAGCGAACCTCTTTCGCGACCAAACCCTTTCCCTTCCTCAGATCAACCAACTTTCCCATTTCCCATTACAAGTACCCCATCACAAAAAAAAATTTCATAACCAAATGCCTGCCATCGCCACCTTCCTCACTACCAGTGGCCCTTCTACAAAATCAACCCATCTCATTTGCTCCTCCCTCTGAACCTCCTGTCACCCCAGTTAATACCAGAACCCAATCAAGCATCCTCCAACCGCTGCAGGGGTTTCATTGCCATTATCTCTCCAATCACCCCAGACAAGGATCACTTCAAATATCCAAAAATAGTGTATCACTTTTATCAGCTCACTCAACTCAAAAGCAAAAAAGGAAAAAATCAGAAAAAATGAAACAAAAAAGAACAGATTCAAAAAAATGAAAATCCCAAAAATGAAAAAACAAGGGAAAAAGAGACGAAAGAAATATAAGTTGTGAGCTGATACATTTGGCCATAAAGCGTAAGAGATCTTTGTCTCAATGAACCTTCCTACACCTTGTTGTGTATGACCACCCTTTCTTCCATAAACCTTCAAACACTTCATCATTCCTATACATCTCTCCTTTCATAAAACCGCAAACACTACCTCGACCTCGTCATCCCGCCCTCCACAAACCCTCAGTCATTCCTCAGACTCCACCATCAGATTTGCAATCAAGCTGTTGTGCAAGAATAAGAGAACAAAGTGGTCCGTCCTCATGAGGAATCAAGTGACATGATCAATTTGAGCAAAGGAGAGGATTGACGCCATGATAAAGAGCAATGAATCAACAAGTTTGTGTAAATCACCCTTCTGACATAAGACACTTGCCATTATAACAAAGTCTGTAATTACCAAAGTTCGGTCTGTTGCGCAGCTTTCCAAGCTAAGGTAGTCACAAATGACAGTATGAAGACTCCAGGTCAAGCTTCATGATCCCTCCCTACGCCACCCTAAAAATGGGGCAGTTAGAGACAATCAACAAAGGATATCAAGGACGATGATGACCTTCATGGAAATCAGGCTTCGTTTTACACTCTAACAGGGGAAAACCCCATATGATGGAAGTAATACTTTCTTTGAGCCTTATCAAACCAAAGTACATTTGTCTTATGTCAGAAGAAGATTAAGAGAAAGCTCAAACCGAAGAAAGCTCATCTTCAACAATTTCAAAGAAGACTCAATGCTCAAAAAGATCATGAACCTCCAAAGGGATTCCCATGGAGATGAACCCAATATCATGAAGACGAAGAACTTATTCTCCGGAGGGGCCTTTAATTCTCGCAAAATGGGATGCAAGAAAAGAAAACCCCAGTTTCCAGTAAATTCAGATACAGTCAGAAAGGAGTATGCCTAAAGAAATAAATGAAAAAAGAGAAAGATGAGCCAAGTAAGAATCAGCTCGCTAGGTTGAAAACCCGCAAAGGGCGGCCTAGGCAAAACCAATGCGACCCGGTGGATTGAAAACCTGCAAAGGGTCAGAAAACTTGGACTTGAAATGAAAAAGGCAATCAGCACTCCCAAAAGTTTGGATAAAGGGGTGATCAAGGTCATGAGTATGGACGATTGGCATCGTTACTTCAAAAGAAAAAACACAAGATCTGCTTCCCCTTTTTCTTGTATTTTTCCAGTTTAAAAATTTTTCAATGTACTTTCAATTGGCGTGACCTTCTGCACGTCCAGTTTCCATAACAATAAGAATTCAACTTTTTCTTCCATGTGTTTGCTTTTCGTGTCTTTTATCTTCACTTATTCTGTCTCTTTGTTTTAAAATAAATGTTTTTATGATCGATGATACTGAATTGTGAAACCTGTGCATGAGTCAAAAAGCATTACAATTATTGTGAAATTTCTGAAAATCACAGAAAAGAGGGGATCCCTCAAATAAATGAATTGGCAAAAAACAAACGCGGGCACAATCACTTCAAATGGCAAGCAAACTTATGCGCGGCTCTGGCATTTCTATTACCCTAGATGGTCCTCATGTCTCAGGCCCAAAGGAAAAGATTTGCACCAAAGATTAAAACAAGGTTTAGTGATCACCAAGTGAGGCTTCTTTCATGCCAAAAGCCAAGACATTCATAGAGAACCAAAGATTTGCACTGAGAACACCACTCAGATCCAAAAGTTGGGGCATTCTCTTCACCACCCACCCACCCTAGTCTTGGGAAAGTTTGTTCATTGTCCATCCCATTCATATACCACCCTCAGTTCATAACCAGTACCATAACTTCATCCCCTTTCACAAACCCACTCAAAGAACCCATTTGAAATTGTCATTCTAAAGTGGGGCATTTCCATAACTGTTCACTCCCGCTCAAATGAGCAGAGTTCTCCCTAAAGTCATTCACATCCATAAATTCCTGTCGGGGCAGTCTCTCAACTCACTGTCCTAAACCAATCCCAAGTTAACTGACTCACTCGTCCACATCTGCACTCTTATGCATACTTACTAGTCAATGCTTCAGAGAGAGAGAATACAAATTGATCATGTGGTGTTTAAAGTTCAGTCATCATGGAAATGGAAAGGAAAATAAGTGAGCTTGTTAATAAAATCTTGAGAACACCAGAGTTTGAATCAAATCTAGTTTTTCCAAAGAATGGTCCATAGCCATCTCAATTCCTTGCATTCAAAGTCTCGCGTCTCATCATCATAAAAATGTTTACAAAAATGTTTAAATACTCCAATCATTCATCCTCCTCATGCATATAGGCATTTCATGTTATTCAAAGCATTACATTCGCATCATCCACATTCATCACAATAAAAGCAAAAGAACACAGACATTCCATAGCATTTATCATCATCACATCAAACATCAAATCAGTTTTCAAAACAAAAAGAGGCATTCTTAATAAATAGTCATAGTCGTCACGATAGGACGCTTGAATTGATCACTCAAGAATCCTAAAGTCCCTATGCTAAAAGAAAATTAAAAACATTCATTGCATCCATGTGCATCCCAGCATCAAGAGCCTGCATTCCATGCATCATTCAAAGCTTCCCAATTTTCAAAAAGAAACTCAGTTGCTTTGGACTCGTTAGGCCCCAAATTTTTCAAAAAGTCAGTTACTTTGGACCAATGGGTCCCCGAAATCTCATTTTTAGAAAATCATCATGGCACCGAGTTAGTGAACTCCATCAGCACAGAGTTAGTAAACTCCCACAGAGTTAGTGAACTCCTTCCACAGATCACAACGTCGCGTACGAGCGCGCGGCAGATCCTACAGACTTCGTTAAGTCCATCGGATTAATTGTGTCAACCTAAGGCATAGCGTAGATCCATTGATCATATCAGTTCCGGACCTGATATTGATCGGCCGCTCGAAAAGGCCACCCCCAGAGCTCGGACTCGACGAGAGTCCGTTAAAAGGTTTTAGGCAACCTCCGAATTCCCCAATTTACGACACTTCCCATTTACTGCTTTCATTTACTGCTTTACGCAATTTACTGCTTTCTCGTCGACGCGACAAGTGTTGACTCTCTCTCTCTCAAAAGAAGAGAGGTCAAAGAAAGGAAACAAAAAAAAAGAGAAAAAAGAAAAGGAAAATTCGGGTTTCTCTAAGTAGACAAAATTAGTATTATTTCTGAATTCTTTATTTCTATTTTGCCTCGGAATATGTTTCGGCCAATTCATATTCCTTGGTAAAATCCAAATAAAGAGGGGCAGCTGTCATACCCTAATTTTGTCCGCCTAGGTTTAAAACCCTAATTTTCCGCAAAAAATAAATAAATTGAGAAGTGTGGTTTTATTTTGAAGAATGAAGAGCATTGTGCATGCATTTTTGGGTTTTAAAAGTCATTCTAGGGCTTTTAAATTCATTGTTAGAGTGGAAATGCATTTGTTGTTAAAAAACAAGGTTTTTAGGGCAAAAGGGTATTTTGGTCATTGTCAAAAATAAGATAATTTCTCATCAAGAATCGTTGTGCAATTTTAGAGAAATTTATTTGAGGCAAAACATTTTTGGTCATGTATGTATGTATGCGCATGCATGCATACATTGTGCACAAAATTTCAAAAAGGATCAATAGGGAATATTCTACAAAAATTTCAAGATGAGGTTTTTATGATATTTTTGGTCATGGTGATCTCATAAAATGGCATATTCCTAAGGTTCCTAGTATGTGGCCTAAATTGGGTGTATTTTTGTACAATTATCCTAAGAAGAATAATCAAAAATGAAGGGATAATGGAATGGTCATATAATAGTACAATAGTACAAGATGACAACTAGCAAAACTTGGTGACCACTCCCACTACCTCTTGGCCGAATTTCACCATCTCTATTCTCTCATTTTGTGTTTTCTCAATGTCCTCAATCCATGTGAGCCTCAATCCTAGCCTTTGATTCAAAATTAAAATCAAATCCTAGAGCACAACTAGTGCATATTGACCTAAATACCCTCAAACCTAGATGCATTCTATAAATACCCTATTAACCTTACCTCTCACAACTTTTGGCCTCATTTTCACTCACACAACCCTAGCACACAACTCCCTCTCCTAATTCTCTCTCTTGGCCGAAATCATACAACCTTCTTCCTCCATCAATTCTTCACTTCTCCTTCACCAAATCACCATTTTCTCACCTCATTTCCATTCCTACTTCATATATCTTCCTTCTCTCCTAATTTAATTCAAGCTTGCATCATCAAAGGGCATTTTTAAGCAAGCATTTCGTGGGTTTCATTGAAGTTTGGTGAAGATTCAAGTTGATTTGTGGTCTTGTTCTTCATATTAGTCATTCCTTAGCTTGGATTTGAGGTAAACTTCTTAAAACCTAGCATCATCTTCAACTTTTTTGCATCAAAATGTAGATATCATGTTTCTAATTTTGCATCCTACCAAATTCATGCATTTTAGTGTTGTTATATTGTTGATTTGTTGATTGTTGTTGGTGAGAGGTGTCTCAAGCATTTTGACAAACACTGTGGGAGGTTTGGGTGCTTGAGATGCTTCTCACCCTTGAATAAATTGTGATTTATGTTGTTTTCACTATGATCTTGCATTTTGGTTGAATAAAATGATGTGATGCTTCGCAAATCATGATTAGAATTAGGGTTTGTTAATTTTCTTGTGAAATGGGTTTGCAATTGTGATCAAAAACGTTTTCTCAAGTTATTTTGATGTTAATAGATGGTATCTTGCTTGCAAGTCATTGTTATGTTGATGATTGGCAAGAGGACTCACACTTGTGCCTTTGCGCACTTAACTTTAAGTGTTGAGGATTGACTAAAATGATTCAACGCAATTGATTTGATGTTTTGATTGCAAAATATTGTTGCTAATTGATTGTATCTTGCTTGCAAATTGTTATATGTTGATGATTGGCAAGAAGACTCACACTTGTGTCTTTGTGCACTTCACTTTAAGTGTTGAGGATTGCCTAAGATGATTCAACACAACCTTGTGCTTTGATTGTAAACTTCGGTTTGCTTGTTAGTAACTTGTTTGCAAAGTTATTCTATGTTGAGGATTGGCAAGAGGACTCTCACTTGTGCCTAGTGCACTTCACTTTAAGTGATGAGGATTGCCTAAGATGATTCAATTTTCTTTGTGCAATTCTTGCTTGAAAATGCAAATGCTAGTTTTCTAACTTGATTAATCAATTTTGGTTACAAAAATGACTTGTTAATGCCCTCTTTTGGTCACTTTTGGTCTTGCAAATGTGATGTTCTTTCTAGGTCAATGTTATGCTTTAATGTTGATGATTTGGTAAAAGGACTAGACACTTATGCACTTGTGCATTGTCTCAAGCGTCAAGGATTACTAAAAGGGATTCAACCTTGTGCTTTATCTTGTGTTGGCACCTAATTGAATTGAACTTTTGTATGATCTCTTTGTGTGCCTATTGTTGATCTTACATATGCATGCCATTAGATGTTGATGACTAAGTGTCATTCTTGTGCTCAAATGTTGTAATTGGTAATGTTTATGCTTATGCTTACATTGTTGATTGCTTTGCTTGCAATTTGTTAAATGTTGCACTTTGGTTCTTGACTTGGAAATTGATTGAATGTTCTACTTTCTTTTCCTTTTGGATGCCACGCCATCCCAACAAACCTTTTGTGACCAATGTCACCCTCAAACTCCCTTCTCCTTTCTTCAAATCAATCATTTTCTAGAGCTTTTTCCAAACTCAATCTTTTCTTAAATTGTTTTCATAAGACAATCAAATTCTTTCTAAGATCAACAATAAACCTTTTTGAAAACTCATAAGGAGGCAAGTCGGACGTACGGCCGGTGTTGTCTAGCGTCCTAAGATCGGAGCTGTACAGCTCAAACATCTTGGGATACTTATGAGAATTAAAACAAGTAATTAACAACTTGAACCCTATTTCAAAAAATGAGTAAGGAATTGAGTCGGATGTACATCCGGTATTGGTTAGCGTCTTAGGGTTAGCGAGCTGTACAGTTCAGGCGAGCCTAAGATACTTGCCAAATAAAAGCAACCAACCTCACAACAAATCTTTTTCTTCCTTAATCAAAAAAACATTTTCAATAAGTAGGGGGCACGTCGTCTGTACAGGCGGGGTTGTCTTTGTTCTAGGTCTAGTGGACTGTACAGTCTAGGACCGAAAACCCCTACAATAAAAAACACCAACACAAAGTTTCTCGACTAAAGAGAACTACGTAAGCTTTGAATTCTCCATCGCACCGGGAGATACGTAGGAGCGGGTCACATCCCGTCAAGCACACTTTTAAAAAATAATAAAAAGATTCTTCTTTTCCCCCGTTTTCAAAAACACTTTTCTCAAATAAAAAAGAAGTAGAACGAATTGTTTCAAATCAACTCTGTCAAAACCGCACATCAAGTTAAAGGTTCCCTTTCGGTAGAAAGGAGGTGTGGGATGCTAATACCTTCCCCACACCTAACCGACCCCCGAACCTACATCTCTAGTTCTCAAAGGACCACCCCGCCTTAAAAAGGACCCTTTTTCAATGTTTTGGTCCCTAAATAAAAAATGTTGATGGCGGCTTCACAAATTTTCACGTTGTACGATGAAAGGTCCAATCCGGATCTTTCGGGGTGCAACAGGGGGTAAGGCAGGTTGTAGAGAGAGGAAGGGTAGAGGTACTGTTTGAAAAGTTGAGGCTGGGTGCTGCTGAATAAAAAGAGGGTGCTGTTAGAATCCCCCAACCAAGTTGGTTGGCTGGGTTTTCGTACTCGTAGTGGTTACTTCATATTAATGTTGGGCATTGGCATAGTTGTATGAGTCTTTCTTATTATTGATTGAGATTGTCTCTTAAAAATTTTGAATTTTCCCTTTTGATAAATATTTATAAAACTAAATAAGATTTTAATTAACGACCTATAAAATTTGCACATATTATGTAATAGTTTTATGGGAGGATTCTTTATGCTGTCAAAAAAGATGAGGAACGCACACAAACAATAATGGAAATTACTTTATCTACTAAAAGATATAAATAAAAATAACCAAAAAAATTGTCAGATAATAGGTCATTGTAGTATGTTATTCTCACGGGTATATATATACTAGTGTGTATGACCCGTGCGCTGCACGGGTATACATCTTTTTTTAATTTAATTTGAAATTATTTTGTTTTTAAAACATTATGTGTGTGTATATATATATAGTAGTTGTTTATAATTATTTAATGATAAAATGAGAAAAGAATAAATAGGGGATCTATCCGTATGTGGGATCCTTGTTGGAGACGCCCCAATTTGGACCTGCATGCGGGGAATTTTTCGTTGTGGGGATCGGAAAAAACCCCTTTGCAATCAATTTTGGGACAGGAATGGGAAGTACTCTCTGCCTCTGTCCTACCTCATTGCGATCCCTTGGAATAAAGTTTGTCGGTGCAAGATTTTAATTTTTTTGTTTACAGATTACAATTGTTACTATATCCTTATCTATGTAATTTTAAATATTAAATATTGTATCATAAGAATGATTATGATGTGATACAATATAAAAAAGTTCACAATAAATTCCCAATTTATTGAGTCCCCAAACTATTAAAATCTGGGTATGCAAATTCAAATGTAAAATTCATAGCAGACTAATGTTTTAAACAATTATAGATGTGTTGTATTTACCGAATGACATTTTTCGTTTTAGAAGTTGTGGCAAGATCATGGCATTTTCCGTTTTAAAAGTTGTGGCAAGAACATTGTTGTTCTGGTTTTATGAAGTTGGTCTTAATGGTTGCAATTTGTTCAGTGAATATGCAATTCTACCTAATTTGGAGATTAAATAGCTTTCTTCGAGTAAATTTGTTTATTCTATTAAGCTCAGCTATGCATCTGTAAGTCATTCTGAATATTTGTGTACTTGATTGATTCCTCTCACCATCTCATTATAAAATTCCTCGTATAATAAACACTCCCTATATATATATATATATAATAGATACACAAATTTTAATTTTTTGGCATTAGGCATTGATATTTTGATTTTCAACTTGTGTTATAAACAAAAAGGTTACGTGCAATGTTTTAGAAACAAAAATAGTAAATCCTATGTCAAACTATTCATAGTTCCAAATACACTTTAAACCGTTGCTTGATAAAGAACCTGTGAAATATAACCAATATTTGAAGCATATCATGACACACAAATCATTGTTTGATAAAGAACTAAAGATTGTTATATTGCTCTAGCTACACCCAACTTCCTTCCAAGTCTTAGACATATATATTGCTTTGGCTGTATAAACTTCATGCATCAACAATTGAAAAACCTAGAAAATTACATATTGGATCGGCTCAAAATCATTTATTCCAACTACATATATTTGGTAATCTATCTTGTCATTTTCTATGTCTACATATAGTCTCTATGTAACTTAGAACTGTGACGTAATGGTTTGAAGTCTTGCACTCCCAGTCCACCTCTATTGAATCACAAATGACAACAGTGATGTCCATTGTCGCCGGCATAACAACATAGATATCAAAATAATAGAATGAATAAGATATGTATAAAATATACTAAATCAAACTTCAAAACAAAGAAAAATCGATAGGTAAATCCTTTAACTCTATTAACATATATTATATCATCTTAATTTTGAAGACTCAAAATGTGCTCCAATTAGTTACCCATACCAGCCATCAAGCAATAATTGTGAATCTCTGCCTTCAGCTTCTCGTAAGCCATCAATATGCCTCCAGCTGAGACTTTACAACAAAGAAAAAGAAAATGTAATTAGAAAAAATGCTTGTGAGAAATTTACTGTTAAAGAGGTGATTCATTTTGGTTGTAAAAACATAGAAACAAATGTTTGAAATATATAAATAGAAATAGAACAGAAAAAGGAAGCTAAAGACCAAATAAGAGAACAAAACAGAAGCTACATGATAACATTTAGATATAAAATAGTCTAAATGTTATCAGATTATTTGATGTTTAATACATACATAGAACTGATGGAAAAAATTATGTTTAATTGCAGATCGTATATATAGTTTTCCTAACTCAAAATGAAATAAAATGATCAAATAACTTAGAACTGATGGAAAGCTAAAGAAATGGTTAAAAACTGGCCATGAATACATGTTTAATGATTTGGTTTTCAAATTTGAATTACCAGTTTCATTTTGAATTCATACCATTCATTGATGTTCAACCACTTTCTTAGTGAAATTAATTCGATTTATCACAATTCTTGTTCCAGATTTGTTTTCAATTATCATTTTGAATTGTCAGTTCGAATTCATACCATTACGAAATTAGTTCGATTTATCACAGTTTATTTGTTCCTGATTTTGAGGGATTTAAGAATCTCTTATTTAATTGATAGGCGGTTTTTAAATGTCAGTAAAATCAATGGTAGCCGTTCCTTCAGCCGAAATTTTGATTAATCTTAGCCGTTTAATAAGCAGCCGCAATTTGAAATCTTAGCCGTTGAAGTAGCGAACAGGGCTTGTGTGTTAATTTTATGAAATCATAGCCGTTTGATCATACTGTGTTGATGACGTGTAGCCCATGTGTGTTATAAACACCGACGTGGACTTTTACCGAATCTGATGTATTTTAACTGAATTATCCACATGGACGCCTACATGTAGTATCCATGGTTTAGTATAATTAAGATATATATACACACACACACAAAAGGAAAGAAGTGATACACTTGTATATATAATATTGAAATCTTTCCATTAGTGATTCATAAGGGTAGATGGGGAAGACTTTAAGAATAAAACTTGTAGGTTTCTCCTTAAATTATGATTGTCCTCGATCTCCAACAAGCGATAAAATCATTAAGCATAGGCGACCACAACGCATATCTGTAATAAAAAGAGCAAAAATATCAATTAAAATTTTGTATGAAATGATAAATTGAAAAAAAAAAAATCAAAACAAATGCCAAACTCAAATATACACAATTAGCCCACCATGAAAATTCAAAGAACGTACATTGCAAGCCACATGATACAAAATATAACAAAATGAACTCTTAAGAAAAATCGTAAAATGCTTGATTAAAATCTACAGATGTTTACTATATTAAAAAAATCATTTGTTCATATAGCTTATAAAGTAAAGTCTCCAAAAGAAAACTCTCTGAAAAAATCCTAAGAGGCCATCGAAATGGATTGTAATTGCATTGGAGATTTTGAATAACGAAAAAGATAAATCTATTTGCAAATGACTAAAGAAATCTTTTCATTGGTAGCAATACAACTGGATAAAGTTCATGTGGACCCCAAAGTTGCTAACAATTCTCTTTTGTTGGTTAATAAGACTAAGATCGACAAAGTTTGTTGTCTTTCGATACTGGAGCAATTGCACCATATGCAACAAGATTAAGTATCATGAGTAGTAACCAAATCATTAAAAAAATGAAAGAACCAATAACAATTTCCTACAATCATGACATTCATTGGAAGGATACAGTCAAAACGGAAAGAATCAAACATGATCAATTATATTAAAGAATAGAAATATGTACAAGCACAAAATCAAAATGATATTTGATGTTATACTAGAAATAACAAAGACACATACTGTTCCACTTGCAGGTACCCCACCCGAGGCGCGGGAGAAGGTCACCTCGGCTCATCCGAGGTCAGTAACCATCCATCCGAAGTCAACCTTCGACCATCGCGAGCACTCCAACTCGAATCTCAGACTCGTACTCCGGTACCAAACATTGGCGACCACAGTGGGAGTAATCACTCCATCATGGTCATTTCGGGTGGCTCATCCGTCTCGACCTCGGAAACTAAAAACACACTGAAGCGCAAATGGAAGGAAATCGCCAGCTTAACCTCTGACTCCACCTCTGCCCCGGCTTCATCTAGGAATCCCCTCTTCTTCTCCGACGAGGACTATCTGTTGGGCGAACCGAACTAGTTCATTCCTCTCATCATCTCGGCCTCCATAGTTGGTGTCGAGGTGAAGCGAATCCTAGTAGACCAAGGGAGCTCCGCCGACATCATGTTCCTAGACCCTCTCCCCAAGCTCGGCCTGTCCCTTGCCAACATAAGCCCTTACCTCGGGACGGATTTGTCCGGGCTAGGGGAAGAACGGGCCCGGCCTCTAGGCTACCTCGACGTCACGATGACCTATGGTCGGAAGAAGCTCTCTCGGACTGTCAGGACAACCTTCTTAATAGTACCACTGATTATCCCGTATCACTGTATTGTGGGCAGACCGACTTTAGCCAGGCTCGGCGCCGTCGCCTTCACCGTACATCTGAAGATGAAGTTTCACTCGCTGGCGGGCAACATCATAACTGTTTTGGCCGACATTAACTCCGCGGAAAGGTGCCAGTATCTTGCCCTCAAAGGCACCCAGTGCAGGCTGCAAGAGGTCCCCCAACTACCACCAACCGCTGCTCAGGTATGCTTCACCGAGGTCGACGCCCGCTACGACCCAGATAGCTCTGAGGACGAGGACGAGGACGAACTAGCAAGGGAACTTAAGAAAAAGATCAAACGCACCGAACCCCAGGGCGAGTTCCTTGAAGTTCTGCTGGGTGATGACCCCACGAAGACTGTTAAAGTGGGGGTCGAGCTCACTGAGGCGGTCAGGGAAAGCTTAATTGCGTGCTTGCGACGAAACTCCGACCTAATCGCCTGGTCCGCGTCGGAAATGTCCCGGATCCCACTAGAGGTAGCATGCCATCACTTGGCGGTCAACCCCGAAGCCAAGTACGTGGCACAGCGACGCCGAGCCCAGAGCGAGGAGAAGGCCGAGGCAGCGACGAAGATTGTGGCTGACCTCCTATCTGCGGGTTTCATAAAAGACGTGAAGTACACCACCTGGGTGTCCAACGTGGTGCTGGTCAAGAAGAGCAACGGGAAATGGAGAATGTGTGTAGACTACACCGATCTCAATAAATCGTGCCCCAAAGATGCCTTCCCTGTCCCAAGCATTGACAAGCTCGTGGATAACGCGTCCGGCTTTCGACTCCTTTCTTTTCTGGATGCTTACTCCGGATATAACCAAATCGCAATGAATCCTCTGGACCAGGAGAAAACGGCTTTCATGACGAGCCAGGGGAACTACTACTACAGGGTCATGCCTTTTGGGCTCAAGAATGTAGGGGCCACTTACCAGCGTATGAAGAATAAGGTTTTTTGCAGCCAAATCGGCAGAGTAGTATCTCGACGACATGATTGTTAAAAGCAAGGCGGATGAAAAGCACCTAGCCGACTTACAGGAAATCTTCGACGAGGCAAGGAAAAACAACCTCAGGTTCAACCCTGAAAAGTGTACCTTTGGTATCAGGGCGGGGAAGTTTCTTGGTTTTTGCTTAACTGAAAGAGGGATCGAGGCCAATCCTACTAAATGTAGAGCCGTGACCGACATGCGTCCCCCAACCACCAAGAAGGAAGTACAGAAACTGACAGGCATGATTGTCGCCCTCTCCAGGTTCGTATCCAGGGCGGCCAATTGTTCACTCCCCTTTTTCAAAGTCTTGAAGAAGGGCGTAGAGTTTAAATGGACGCCCGAGTGAGAGAACGCTCTCACCGAGCTCAAGCAAATATTGTCCGAACCTCCAATACTGCTGAAACCATTCGAGGGTGAAACACTTTATCTATACCTCATCGTAGCCGAGGAAACAGTGAGCGCAGTCCTGATCCAGGAAATAGAAGAAGGGCAGCGACCAGTGTACTTCGTGAGCAAGGTGTTGTAGGGGGCCGAGTCCCGATACCAAAGGATAGAGAAGGTGGCCTTAGCCCTGGTCGTGGCCGCTCGAAGACTAAGACCGTACTTCGTAGCTCATCAAATCGTTGTCAAAACAGATCAACCAATTCCGTAGATTTTGCATTGTCCCGACCTCGCGGGAGAATCATCAAGTGGGCGGTAGAATTGTCTGAATTCGACATCAAATATGAGGCCCGATCTGCCCTCAAGGCTCAGGTCTTGCTCGATTTCATTGCGGAAATGACACCATCACTCTCCGAGATGACTCCTTTGCAATGGAAGCTCCACATCGACGGTTCATCAAACTCAAAAGGCAGTGGAGCGGGGCTCATCCTCGAGAAATCCAAAGGGCTGATGATCGAAGTCTCCCTCAGTTTCTCCTTCACCACCTCAAACAACCAGGCAGAATATGAAGCCTGCATTGCGAGACTGAAGCTAGCCTCGAATTTCGGGGCAAAGATCATCGAGCTGAACACAGATTCGCAACTGGTAGTCTCCCAATTCAAAAAGGACTTCGTAACAAACGACCCCATTCTGCAGCGGTACCTGGCACGGGTACGGGAGTTGCTTCTTCGTTTCGAGTGGGTAGAATTGAAGCATGTGCCTCGGGCTGAGAATGTCCGAGCTGATGTCCTAGCCAAGCTGGCCAGCACAAAGCCAACGAGCAATTTACAGAGCATCATTTAGGAAAACCTGACGGTGTAACACCCCCCTTTTACTATTACAATTAAATAGACAATTATCAGAGTCACCTCGAAGGGCGCTACATTTTTTCACCATTTTTAAAAAAGGAAAATCTCCAAAATAATTTATATAAAAGAAATCACCAAGCAGCGGAAATATTAACCAGTTTAAACATCTCCAGAATTAACAATTAAAGACATCTCCAAAATTAATTAAAACAATTTCCAATAACTAAAATAATAGTTCAAAACGATAACTAACGACTCCCCGGTGCTACATATCAGAGCTGACACAGACCTAAACGAGAGAGGAAGCAAAACCTAGCAATTCCTCCACGAGCACTAGCGATCACCTGCAGCGTTGCCGCATGAGAGCAACATTCCAAGCAGAAGGGGTGAGTCTAACAGAGGTAATAAGCAGATGATAAAAATATGCTAGCATCAGGTAACTACAGCAACACAATACAATTACACCATATCACAGCACCAGATACCAAAGGAAAAGTCCATTTGACAGTGAACCACCAAAGTTATAACATTCATAGACAATGGGATGATATGCAACCCCTCCAGTGAGCATATGCATGCAGTACCGATCACCAAAATGAGCCACGACGGGCATATCACCAATAAACACCAGAGGCAGAGCCTATATCACCAAAACATGCATATGACAATGCGACACCATGATTATGCACCAACTCACCATAACAAGTATTTAAAATAAATACTATATCACCAGAATCAAAACAAATGATTTCACCAAAAATAGCACCAAGTTGTAGCATCACAGCTACCACTAAACTCTCCTGAGCATACCAGCACCGCACCTGAAATATTAACACCAGACGGCTCCACGACGCGGACATAACGCACGCACACCACGCACAAGACTGTCGCACAGCGCCTAGGCACATCGCACCTACTTCAGCGAATTAATTAAAATAGCAAACGACATCGGATTTCAACAAATAAATACTTGTTGGAAAGCCCTATGGGTCTGGTTATCATCCCTAAGTTCAGTTTTTGAAGGAGAGTGTCCAATAGGTACAGTTTTTGAAAAGCACACAGGCTAGTTGCAAAAGAGGACAGTTTCTGTCCTTCAAATTCAAGCAATTCCAAAGTGACCAAAACTCAATCAAATCGCATGAAACTTGTGCATAAACTGGGGCAAATTTTGTCTAGTTTTCAAGGAAATTGGATTCGTTCGAAAAGGAGTTCTTTTGAAAACGTGGTAACCAAAACACTGACCCTGTGTCCAGATTGTTTCCAGAATCTTACTCTAACTTGTGGAATTCATATCTCGAGCTACACAACTCTAAACGCAACCAAACCAGTGCCAAATTAACAATCATTAAGTCTATTTTCCAGAAAAATAAACCACATAATTTTTCGGTCAATACAACGTTCCCAGTCACCGAAATACCGAATCTATACCCAAATCGTTTCCAGAATTTTAACCTAACTTGTATCGCCTATAACTCGAGCTATACAACTCCGAATTTGACGAAACCAGTGCCAAAACGACCGGCGTTAAGTCTATTTTCAAAAACAATGAACCTCATAATTTTTGGATCAACCAAACAGCGACAGTTTTAGAAAAACCGAACCTGTGTCCAGAATCGCTAAATTGCCAAACACCAAACCCTAACGGCAACGACACCGCAACCACCACAACAAAAACGACAATTCGACAACGCGACAACAACAATCAACCACGTACAGCAACAACAAAAACACGAACAATAACAACACCATCATCGTGATACAACAATCACGCAACAACAAATAACGAAACAAATCACAATAACGTGCAATAATCATTAAAGCACCAATCTCAACGAAAACACGATATGCAACAACACGAACAATTCAACAAAACCCTAGACTACCCACACATAATTATCATCAACCCATTATCAAGGTTAAGCCCACCCTTACCTCAACTATGGTGGCGCAAACTCCCTCCTAGTCTCGTTCCTCGATCTCCGAATACGGCGACTCCCCCAAACTGCAGCTTCAGTGCGAAGCCAATATCTCTCTCCTCAGAACTCGTTTCAAAGATCCGAACGGTGAAAGTGTAGAACTATATCTCACGAACCTGCTTCCCAAAAACGAAGACGATCCAACGGTTAACGAAACCGGAATCGCAATTTTACGGTGACAGGTTTGAGAAAAACGGGAATTGTTTTCTCTCTTCTTTTCTCTCTCTTTGGTGGCTGCTCTAATCCGAAATTCCTCTCTCTCTCAACCCTAAATTAATCCTCTCCACTTATAATAAGTGAGAAACATAATGGGCTAAATTATTTGGGACTTTATCCACATAGGAAGGGGGCCCAATGCTATTTTTAACTAGCCCACAACACGTGATTATCATCTAACTCGTTTTCAACATAGCTACTACGCCCATAATTTCAATTCTTACAATTATCCTACGGCAATCCAACTTCGAAATAATTTGATTAAATTTTAGGGCGTTACAGACGGCACCAAGTGTTGACCTGTCTACGGCCTCTGTGTCCGATTTCAACGTCATAACAAGAGACACAGGGTGGATACAACTGATAAAAATCAAATATGATTGTTATTACCTCTTATTTCAAGCTTAAATCATCGTTAATTCTCAAGCAATATAGTGATTAATGTTGTAAATTTATTAGTTTATAGTAGCTTAAGGTGTAAGCTTGAATTTGTTATAATTGGCACTTTGGTGCCCAATTGTGGTTTAATGTGTTTGTTTAATTGCTGCAGCACTTATTGTGGTAGCAATGCCAAATTACACAACATGAGAGAGAAAGAAATAAGAAACACGGAAATTGAGGAAAGGACAGCTGTCAGTGATCATCAGGCGTGGGTGTGCGTGCCAATCATGGAATATTCGCTGATGACCTAGGGATTTGGGCAAAAAGGACCTTTTGCCCTCATTAAAAGACAAAAGGCGCCTCCCAAATTAGGGTTGCCTCTCATTCCTAGCCTCCTCTATATAAAGGACCACAGTCCCAGAATTAGGTTAAGCCGAATTTGAGGTATAGAGATAGCCTCAAGCTTCGTGCCTTCTCCAAGTCACCCAAAAGATCAATTGCTGAATTTTTATTGCTGCAGCAACACTGAAGCTTCATCTCTTGGAAGAAGCTACGTTGGAGAGCTGGAGTTTATTCCTTTGATCTTCATTGGAGCTATTCTCACGTTCAAAGATTGTAGTGTAAACTCTCTCCTTGAGATTATCATGACTTGTTCATTATGTTAATGTTTAAGTTATTTTCTTTGTTGTCAAAGCTCAACATGAGCTAAACTCTTGTAGTTGGGATGCAAAACTGAATGTAATGAATTTATTGTGTTATTAATGTTTATGTTTAAGTGCTGAGTACTTTATCATGTGTGCTTTTAATATTTCCATCTTAGATTAGGATTGACCGTCTAATCTAAGTAGCATTTATATTCACAGAGATGGTTTGTAAATTTACCCCACAAGATAACATGGTATGTTGCATAATAGAGATATTGTTGTTCCTTGTCTTAACCCTAGAGATAGGGGAGGCATAAGCCATGAGGTGAACACTGCGGGTGCTTCAGCAGCCTAGGACAATACTCCTTTCTGGTCTAGAGATAAACTAGTAGGAAAAAAACCTAGTGCTTAGTATTTGAGAAAATACGCAATTGCGGCAGCATCTAGTGCTACAGCACTTAACATAACATTTTGTGCACTTTAATGAAATTACTGAAAGTGAATGCATCTCAACTTGTTCCAATCATCTGACCTTATTACCCTGATACCCTTTTATTATTTTGCATGTTACCAAACATTTGTGTCATTTAATTTATTTTTACCATCACTAATTAAATTAAGCTTTGTTTAAGTGCTAATCCTCGTGGGAACGAACTTTACTTTCACTTTATTACTTGTTGACAGTGTATACTTGCACTCTCACGCTTTTAAACACAACAAGTTTTTGGCGCCGTTGCCCGGGATTAAATAGCTTAAACACTGCCTTCTAGCAACCATGGTTTTGACAGACATACTATAGTTGCCACTGAGCAACCTGAACATGTGAGACAAGTTTTGAATGAAACAGTCATAGGCATGGCTAATGACAGGGACAGACCTATGAGGGATTATGCAAATTTTGACCCTCATACTATGCAAACTAGCATAGTAAGGCCTGAACTTCCCACAACTCATTTTGAATTTAAGCCTATGATGTTTCAAATGCTTCAAACAATAGGGCAATTTGGTGGAGGACCTATTGAGGACCCACATTTGCATTTAAAACAATTTGTAGAAGTTTGTAGTAATTTCATTCTCCCTGGTGTAAGTGATGATGCTTTTAAACTTAAACTTTTCCCTTATTCCTTGAAGGATAGAGCTAAGGTTTGGTTAAATTCCTTGGAACCTAACTCTATCACCACTTGGAATGAGATGGCTGAGAAATTTATAACAAAATGCTTTCCACCTATCAAGAATGCCAGGATGAGAACTGAAATTACATCTTTTAGACAAACTGAATTTGAAACTTTGTTTGAAGCATGGGAAAGATTCAAAGAATTGTTAAGAAAATGTCCACATAATGGGTTGCCTGTGGTTGTTCAAATGGAAACTTTTTATAATGGTTTGGAACCTCAAACTAGACTGATGCTTGATGCTTCTTCTAGAGGAGTCTTGCTGAATGGCTCTTACCAAGATGCTTATGATCTTATTGAAACTATTGCTGCAAACAGTTATCAATGGCCAACAGCCAGGGTTAGTGCTCAGAAGAAAGTTGCTGGTATGCATGAAGTGAGTGAAGTTACTGCGTTATCTGCTCAGGTTGCATCCTTGTCCAACATGATAAAAAATATGAGTGCAACACCTGCTGCAGCAACTGAATCTGTACCAGAGACTAAAGTAGCAGCAATTGAACAAGTACCAGTGGGTTCTGCTAGTTGTGTTTACTGTGGATGAGGCCATTTGTATGAAGAATGCTCTGCAAACCCTATTTCAGTCAACTATGTGGGATATGACAAGAACAATAATCCATATTCTCGTACCTACAATCCTGGGTGGAAGAACCATCCTAATTTCAAATGGAGCAACAATGCAACACATGCTACAGCTCCTGCAACACCACCGGGATTCCCTGCTCAACCCAAGGCAGCAGAACCAGTAGTTGAAAACTCTATGGAGACCATGCTCAAGGCCTTCATGAATGAAACAAAAACTCAGTATCAAACTCAAGGGGCTGCAATCAAGAACTTGGAGAATCAAATTGGTCAAATAGCCACTGCTCTTACCCTAAGACCTAGTGGATCATTACCATCCACTACTGAACCATCATCTTCTAAGGGGAAGGAACAAGTCAAGGCTATATCTCTAAGGAGTGGGAAGGACTTGAATGGACCATCTACTGATCCTAGTGATGGCACAAACAAAAACCAAAAAAATCAGAAAAATGAGAAAAAGAAGGCAACAGATGCTGTCACAGTTGATGCTGCAGCATCTGATGCTGCACCAGTGCCATCACCAGTTGCTGAACAACTTGTTCCATCTCCACCTTTTCCTCAAAGGTTGAAGAAGGCACAGCAAGACAAGCAATTTGGCAAATTTCTAGAGGTGCTAAAACAATTTCACATCAATGTTCCTTTGATTGAAGCACTTCAACAAATGCCCAACTATGCAAAGTTCATGAAGGATGTGCTATCCAAGAGGAATAGACTGGGAGAATTTGAAACAGTAGCTATGTCATGAGAGTGTAGTATGATCATGCAAAGCATGCTTCCAAGCAAGTTGAAGGATCCAGGCAGTTTCACTATTCCATGTTCAATTGGTGAAACCTATACTGGCAGAGCTCTTTGTGACTTAGGTGCAAGCATCAATTTGATGCCTAAGTCTGTGTTCACTCAGTTGGGTATCGGTGTTGCCAGACCTACAACTGTTACTCTCCAACTTGCAGATAGATCCATTGCATACCCAGAAGGAATCATTGAAGATGTCTTGATAAAGGTAGATAAATTTGTATTTCCTGCTGACTTTGTGATTTTAGATTTTGATGCAGATAAGGAAGTGCCTATAATTCTTGGAAGACCTTTCTTGGCTACTGGAAAGACTCTAATTGATGTGCAAAAAGGAGAATTGACTATGAGAGTCAATGATCAAGAAATCATGTTCAACGTGATGAATGCTCTCAAGTTTCCTGATCAAGGAACTGAGGAGTGTTCCTTTGTGATGTCTCTTGATTCTGTGGCTCAGAAACACTTCCACAAGCAAAATGATCATTTGGTGAAGGCTCTTGCTGAAATTGATAAAAGTGAACTTGTGAAAGAAGGTATTGTGCACAAGGAGGCTGAGGTGAAAGAGCTATGGAGTAGGCAATATGAATCCTTTGATCTAGAGGACTCCAATCTCAAACAGAATGTGCCTTCTATTGAAAAACCTCCTGTGCTTGAACTTAAAGAGTTACCCAAGCACCTGAAATATGGCTATTTAGGGGGAAATGATACATTGCCTGTGATCATTGCTTCTGACCTATCCAAAAGTCAAGAGCATGATCTCATTACTATCGTAAAGAGGCATAAGAAGGCAATTGGGTGGCAAATGGCTGATATAAAGGGGATTAGTCCTACCATCTGCATGCATAGGATCATTCTTGATGAAAATGCTAAGAATAGCATTGAAGGGCAGAGGAGACTAAATCCCATCATGAAGGAAGTTGTGAAAAAGGAAATTATAAAGTTGCTTGATGCTGGCATTGTGTATCCTATATCAGACAGTGCATGGGTGAGCCCTGTGCAATGTGTTCCAAAGAAAGGAGGGGTCACAGTGGTAGCTAATGAGAAGAATGAGCTAATTCCTACAAGAACAGTAACTGGGTGGAGGATTTGCATGGATTATAGAAAACTCAACAAGGCTACAAGAAAAGATCATTTCCCTCTACCTTTCATAGACCAAATGCTTGATAGACTAGCTGGCAAGGAGTTCTATTGTTTCTTGGATGGATACTCTAGTTATAATCAAACAGCCATAGTACCTGAAGATCAACAAAAGACTACTTTCACTTGTCCTTATGGTACTTTTGCTTTTAGGAGAATGCCATTTGGGTTGTGCAATGCCCCAGCAACATTTCAAAGGTGTATGATGTCAATCTTTTCTGAATTCATTGAAAAATCTATGGAGGTGTTCATGGATGATTTCTCTGTCTTTGGGGAAACATTCCATTTATGCCTTGATAATTTAGAAGAGATTCTGGATAGATGTGAAGAAACCAACTTGGTCTTGAATTGGGAGAAATGCCACTTCATGGTTCAAGAAGGAATTGTGTTGGGACACAAGATTTCAAAGAGGGGAATTGAGGTTGACAAAGCCAAAGTTGAGGTAATTGAGAAGATGCATCCTCCAACAAATGTCAAAGGTGTTAGAAGTTTCCTGGGACATGCTGGTTTCTATAGAAGATTCATTAAGGACTTCTCCAAAATTTCAAAGCCACTATGTCAATTGCTGCAGCATGACAATCCATTTGTATTTGATGAATCATGTGTTGCAGCATTCCAGAAACTGCAGAATGCTCTAGTTACTGCTCCAGTGATAGTAACTCCTGATTGGGGCAAGCCTTTTGAGCTCATGTGTGATGCTAGTGATTATGCCATAGGTGCTGTTCTTGGCCAAAGGTATGGAAAAGTCTTTCATTCTATTTATTATGCTAGCAAAACACTTATTGATGCTCAATTGAATTACACTACCACTGAAAAAGAATTATTAGCTGTGGTGTTTGCATTTGATAAATTTAGATTATACTTAGTTGGCACAAAAGTAATTGTTTTCACTGATCATTCTGCCATCAAGTATTTGATTGCTAAGAAAGATGCAAAACCTAGGCTAATAAGATGGGTTCTCCTCCTCCAAGAATTTGATCTTGAAATTAAAGATAAAAAGGGGGTGGAGAACCAAGTTGCTGATCATTTGTCTAGATTGGAAGGTGACAATGCAGGTAATCATTTTAAAGAAATCAAGGAAAACTTCCCTGATGAGCAATTGTTAGCAGTTGATGCTGCAGCATCTTGGTATGTAGACATTGTTAACTTTTTAGTCAGCAAAGTGATACCATGTGATCTGAATTACCAACAGAAGAAGAGGTTCTTCCACAATGTCAAACAGTATTTTGGGATGAACCCTTCTTATACAAAAGTGCCCTGATCAGTTACTAAGGAGATGTGTGGTTGACGAAGAACAACAAGAGGTGCTGCAGCAATGTCATGCCGCAGCATATGGAGGACACTTTGGGGGTATGAGGACAGCAGCAAAAGTGCTTCAATTTGGTTAGTTTTGGCCTACAATTTTCAAAGATGCTCATGAGTTGATTAGAAAATGTGATAGTTGCCAACGAAGTGGGAACATTTCAAATAGGAATGAAATGCCATTGTCAAACATCTTAGAGGTTGAACTCTTTGATGTTTGGGGTATGGACTTCATGGGACCTTTTCCTCCTTCTTTTGGCAACTCTTACATCCTTGTTGCTGTAGATTATGTATCAAAGTGGGTTGAAGCAGTGGCTTTACCTAACAATGATGCAAAATCTGTTAGCAAGTTCTTGCTAAGAAACATATTTACAAGGTTTGGGACTCCAAGAGCAATAATCAGTGATGAAGGATCTCATTTTTGAAACAAATTGATTGAGAATCTCTTGGCCAAGTATGGGGTTAAGCACAAGATTGCAACTGCATATCATCCTCAAACTAGTGGTCAGGCAGAGTTATCCAATAGAGAGATCAAGAGAATGTTAGAGAAAATGGTAGGGCCTACTAGAAAGGAGTGGTCAAATCATCTTGATGATGCTTTATGGGCTTACAGAACTGCTTACAAGACTCCTTTGGGAATGTCCCCCTATAGACTTGTTTATGGCAAAGCTTGCCACCTGCCTTTGGAGCTTCAATATAAATCCCATTGGGCAATCAAAAAGCTCAATTTTGATCATACAAAGGCAGGGGAAGCTAGGTTATTACAACTGAATGAATTGGAAGAGATGAGGCACTTTGCATATGAGAGTTCTGAATTGTATAAGGCAAAGACCAAGGCTTGGCATGATAAGAGGATTCAGAAGAGGGAATTAGTTGAAGGTGATCAAGTTCTATTGTTCAATTCAAAACTCAAGCTATTCCCTGGGAAGCTCAAGTCTAGGTGGTCTGGGCCATTTAAATTGGTGAAAGTGTACCCTCATGGAGCTGTGGACCTGTATGATGATGCAAGAAATCAAACCTTCAAGGTTAATGGTCAAAGGGTGAAGAAATACTATGGAGAATCAATGGTGAGGAGAAAATTCACCACTAAATTCAAGAACCCATGATCTTTGAAGGAAGTCAGGCTAAGGACTCTTAAACTAAGCGCTACTGGGAGGCAACCCAGGGTTTTTAATCTAATAAATTAGTTGTTTTTGTTTGTTTTGGTGTATGTTTTGCAGGAATTAATTCTGAGCAATTTGAAGTTTGAGGGTGTGACAGCAGTTGTTGCTGCAGCATTACTTCCAGCAACATTGCTACAGCAGTGAATGGCAGTTGAGGAAAAAAAATAAAATAATGGCAGTTATTCACGCATCTGATGCGTTGTCAGGGGCTCGTCTTTTCAGTCACTTAACCGTCCCATCATTAACCTTCCACCATACACCTCACCCTAATCTCCACGGCTATCTCATTAATTGAGATTAGCAAATTGCCAAAACCGTCTCTCCCTAATCCTTATAACCACCCACTCTCATCCCTTCCACCATCACAATTCAATTGCGAGTGAAAAAAAAAACTGAATCCCTAGTTCTCAAACAGTAACCTCTCCATTCAAAGCAATCCCAATTCACTCTCCATCCCCCTTCGCAATTCAAAAATCTGTTAAAAATGACAAGAACTAAGATGAGTGCAACCAAATCTTCTGGTAAGCGTCAATCAACCACTGGGCGAGGAGAATACAGTCAAGCAAGGCGTAAGAATGTCAAGAATCAGGACGTCAGTGATGCTGAGAAGTTCCAATCCATGAATTTCTGGGCAGAAAGGGGTTTTGTGCTGCAAAACGCCCCTGTTGCGTTCACATCCACTGTGAAAGCTAGCACTGGGGTGGGAGAAATTGGTGCAGCACCCATCATTCTTCTTCTCCTCTGTTGTGCGCGAATTTTATGCAGGAATTGTATCCCAAAAAGATGGCAAGCCCCAGTATATTTATGAAGTCAGAGGAGTGCATGTAAAATTTGACTCCATGGAAATTAACGAATGCTTGGGTTTAGGCTACCATGGCTTAACCTTTGCAAAGAACTTCGTCAAGTGGGGAAAGAGAGAAATGGAGTCTGTCAAGAAAGCAATCACCATTCCTGGAACACCTTGGGAGCCCTGCAGTGCAAATGAGTTCAAAGTCAAGCGGAGTAGTCTCAACCACGATGCCATGGTCTGGTTCAATTTCATCAAGCATTCTCTTCTACCTACATCCCACACAACCAATGTGTAGAAAGAAAGGATGATGCTCTTGGATGTTATTTTGGGAGGAAAAGATGTGGATGTAGGGAGGTTGATCTGTAGAGAGATTCTGGTCTGCCATGGTAAAACTGCTGGCTATTTGTTATTTCCCTGTCTAATAACAGATCTGTGCATTAAAGCAGGGGTAGAAATCAAAGGAGAAAAGAAGGGGTATCCTCTTGCTGCTTTCCCAACTGTTCTGAAAGCTAAGCCAAAGGTTGCTGCAGCATCTGGTGATTCCACCATGCTGCCACAATTCATGCTGCAGCAACGCTCTGTTTGGGAGTTTATGAGGAAGCAACAAGAATTGTTGACTGCTATGTTTGCAACCAATATGAAAAAGATTGCAGGAGTAGAAGCACCTATTTTTCCAGAGTGGGTGCTAGAAGAAGAAGTGATTGATGCAACATTGTTTGATGAAGCTGGTGTGGACGATGGAGAAGAAGAAAGAGTTGTTGAAAAGAAAAAGAAGAGAAGGGAAGTGAAGAAAGGCAAGAGGAAGGTTGGGGAAGAAGAGGAAGACCTGCTTGAAACTGAAGATGGAGAATCCCTAAGTGAAGGGGAGAAGCAGGAAAATAAAGAAATAATGGCTCAATTGAATAGGGAGGATGACAGTGAAGATGATGATTCTGTGGCTGATGATGGAAGCAACAAAAAGAATGATAGTGAACCTGATTGGGATGACCTCACTGATATAGAAATTGACCCACCACCAACCCCACAACATCACCAAAACTACCAACATACCTTCCACCTCTACATCTCAACCCATCCTAACCCCTGTCAACCAAACCACCAATGAAACACCATACCAATCCACCCCCCAGCAAGAAAATCAACCAGAAAATCCACCCATGACCACCACAAATCCACCCCAAGAAAAAGAACCTGAATCAGTGCCAACCAATGCTGCCAATTCACCTGCTGTAGCAGTTGAGGCTGCTAGTAATGATGAAACTGCTGCTGTTACACCATCCAAGAGGCAAAGGTCAAGGAGAATGGCAAAGAAGAGGAAGCTTGATGAGGTACCAGAGGAAGAAGAGCTTGATGCTGCTAAAGTAACTGAGAAAGAGGATGCGCAGACTGATGCCACTATTGCTACTGTGGTCAAGGGCATTGCTAATGTTGCAGCAATGGAAGAGCAGAGAAGAGTGGAGGCTGAGCGAATTGCAATAGAAGCTCTTGAGCTTGTGGCCGCATCAGTAACTGCCCAAAAGAAGGCAGGTGTTTCTGATGCTGGTGGTGTTGTTGCAGATACACCACCAGTGCTGCAGCAATCTGATGCTGCAGTAACAGAAACTTCTGATGCTGTTTTAAGACCAAAAGCCAAAAGACAGAAGCCTTATACTCCAAGGTCCAGAAGAGGAACAGCCACAAGACAAAGCCCAAGGGCAAAATCAGGAGCCTCTGTACCTTAATCTTTTAAATTCTGTCTTTTAATGCTTTTAGTGAATAAACATGTTGAATGTTTGTGTTCTGTGATAGCATTCATTAGTTGTGGTAATTGTTTGTTTTTATGTCTTTTTTGCTTTTAATTAGGCCTCCCCTTAGTATGCATGAGCAGTGAGGACACTGCAAGGTCTTAAGTAGGGGGGAGGACCTATGGTCTATGTATTGTACTAGCATGTTTACTAGTTAGTTGAATGAAAATTCTAAATTTTAGAAGTTGAGTTGAGCAAAACTTAGTGATGAAATGGTGAGAATTGAGTGATTAGTGCCCCTGTTTGTGAGTGAACTCTATTGCTCTTGTTCCTACACTTTTCCATGAAACTCAGGTAGGACTTAGTGAATTAGAAATGATCTGAAGCTAAGCTAGTTGTTGGTAGACCTAGAGAATTGCTAAATTTTTACTAAAAACTTAGGGTAGCATAAGAAACTAAGTTTGGGGGTTCTTTGAGCTATATTAAGGCAAAGCATGAAAGAATGGAATTAGGCCAAGTGCACATAGTTTAGAAAGTAATCAAATTAAGTGTATTATGTATTGTGCTGTGTTATAAAGCACCAAAGTTGTAAATATATGTGTAATTGTTATCATTGCCCATTGAAAAAAAAAGAGAAGAAAAAGAGAAAAGCAAAAAGCTATGAAAAATAAAGTCAAAGAATAAGGGCAATGCAACACATGTGTAAAGTATTGTTTCTTTTTGAATTCTGTTTTAGTTGTATTGCTGCAGCAACTGTTGCTGCAGCACTTCAGTCAAGTTGTAATAAGTGCACTGGCTTAGAGTTCTGAATTGCTAAGTCAAAGCCCTTTGTCATGCTTATCCCCCTTTCTATGCTTGAATTGTTAGTCTACCCTTAGTTTTGAAACATCTTTGGCAGTCTCAAAAGAAAGCCTCTCTCGTTTTAGTTAAGTGAAATTTTGAACCTTGCTATGTTCTGAACTGAGTTAAGTGTCACACACACACTTTTGAGCAGGAGTAATTTAGGGAACTTACTATTCAGTGGGTTTGCAAATTGAGTGGCCAATCTGAAAGTTTTATGCTCAGCTTAATATTCTGGTTGTATACCTTTGTGAATAATTCAACTATCTGGTTTGCTTGCTGGTATAGTGTTTGTCTCTGTCAAGTGTCATTGCCTGAGGACAAGCAATGGTTCATGTTTGGGGGTGTGATAACAATCAAATATGATTGTTATTACCTCTTATTTCAAGCTTAAATCATTGTTAATTCTCAAGCAACATAGTGATTAATGTTGTAAATATGTTAGTTTATAGTAGCTTAAGGTGTAAGCTTGAATTTGTTATAATTGGCACTTTGGTGCCCAATTGTGGTTTAATGTCTTTGTTTAATTGCGCAGCACTTATTGTGGTAGCAATGCCAAATTACACAACATGAGAGAGAAAGAAATAAGAAACACGGAAATTGAGGAAAGGACAGCTGTCAGTGATCATCAGGCGTGGGTGTGCGTGCCAATCATGGAATATTCGCTGATGACCTAGGGATTTGGGCAAAAAGGACCTTTTGCCCTCATTAAAAGACAAAAGGCGCCTCCCAAATTAGGGTTGCCTCTCATTCCTAGCCTCCTCTATATAAAGGACCACAGTCCCAGAATTAGGTTAAGCCGAATTTGAGGTATAGAGATAGCCTCAAGCTTCGTGCCTTCTCCAAGTCACCCAAAAGATCAATTGCTGAATTTTTATTGCTGCAGCAACACTGAAGCTTCATCTCTTGGAAGAAGCTACGTTGGAGAGCTGGAGTTTATTCCTTTGATCTTCATTGGAGCTATTCTCACGTTCAAAGATTGTAGTGTAAACTCTCTCCTTGAGATTATCATGACTTGTTCATTTATGTTAATGTTTAAGTTATTTTCTTTGTTGTCAGAGCTCAACATGAGCTAAACTCTTGTAGTTGGGATGCAAAACTGAATGTAATGAATTTATTGTGTTATTAATGTTTATGTTTAAGTGCTGAGTACTTTATCATGTGTGCTTTTAATATTTCCATCTTAGATTAGGATTGGCCGTCTAATCTAAGTAGCATTTATATTCACAGAGATGGTTTGTAAATTTACCCCACAAGATAACATGGTATGTTGCATAATAGAGATATTGTTGTTCCTTGTCTTAACCCTAGAGATAGGGGAGGCATAAGCCATGAGGTGAACACTGCGGGTGCTTCAGCAGCCTAGGACAATACTCCTTTCTGGTCTAGAGATAAACTAGTAGGAAAAAAACCTAGTGTTTAGTATTTGAGAAAATACGCAATTGCGGCAGCATCTAGTGCTGCAGCACTTAATATAACATTTTGTGCACTTTAATGAAATTACTGAAAGTGAATGCATCTCAACTTGTTCCAATCATCGATCTTATTACCCTGATACCCTTTTATTATTTTGCATGTTACCAAACATTTGTGTCATTTACTTTATTTTTACCATCACTAATTTGTTGATTAAATTAAGCTTTGTTTAAATGCTAATCCTTGTGGGAACGAACTTTACTTTCACTTTATTACTTGTTGACAGTGTATACTTGCACTATCACGCTTTTAGCCACAACAAGTTTTTGGCGCCGTTGCCGGGGATTAATTAGCTTAAACACTGTTTAATTAATTGGCAAACTAGTGATTTTTGTTGCTAATTTTGGTGCTCTGTTTCTGTTTGTTCAGTATTAGAATTGCTACAGCAACTGCTGCTGCAGCATATGCACAGGCGCAGTTCACCAGAATTTCAACCTCAAAAGATTTTATAAAGCGTTAAACCCCTTTTAGTATTTTTTCCAGACTCAATTCACTATTTGTTTGTACAACTTAATTGACACCTTAAAATTAATAATTTTGAATTACAATAAGAAAAAATTCATTCTAATATCCCAATGATATTGATGTGTCCGTGAAAGAATAAGAGAAACCAGTAAGAAAAGGACCTAATGGTTGGGGGAGGGGCATGGATGATTGAGTGGGGGCAGGGGTAAGGCGGGTTATAGAGACAGGAAGGGTAGAGGTATTGTTTGAAAAGTTGGGGCTGAGTGCTGCTGAATAAAAAGGGGGTGCTATTAATATCCCCCAACCAAGTTGGTTGGCTGGGTTTTCGTACTCGCAGTGGTTACTTCATATTAACGTTGGGAATTGCCATAGTTGTGTGAGTCTTTCTTATTATTGATTGAGATTGTCTCATAAAAATTTTGAATTTTCCCTTTTCATAAATATTTATTGATCTGTACCTTTGATCGCTCTGTAGTAAGCGGTTGAGGTCCAAGTCTTCTGTCACTCGCTCTGATGGTCGTGCTCCAAGGTGGTGAGAGTGGGCGGGTGTACCTGCGAATACACTCCGACGCCCAAGTTAGGAGCGAACGAGCAAAATGCGAATATGAGTGAATAATGTGTGTACCTGACAAAGACGCAGTGAATGCTTATATAGTGTTTGGAAGTTGCCTATGGCCGTTAGATCGTTGTACGGATCGATTAGAGCCATTCATTTCGGTCTTTTCTTTTGTCATCCTTAATGGGCCGTTTTTGTGCATGGCCTGGACTGGTCTTCAACCCACTCTGGAACAGTTGCCCCCCAGCCAAGATCGTGCTTGGACGAGCGTAGGCTTGTTAGGATTCTTGCATTTTTACTCGTTGCACGGGGATATTTTCTGACCGACCGTACCTTCTGAACACTTGGCGCCTGACCTAAAGTGAAGTTTCTTGGTTCCCGGAAAACTCATTAATGGTGCCTCGAATCTCGAAAAGTGGCTGCTTTTGTCATGATGACGTTCCGATTTTCGAGGCGCGTGCAGGTGAATCGTTGTATTGTTCTGTTTTCCTGCATTCAGGTCTTATAAATATGCTGCCCTCTGATTTTGATTTTCCTTCCTTTTGGATTTACATTTCCCAAGGCGAGCAATTTACATTTCTGCGGACGAGCAAAGTTTCTCCTTGTGATCGACCTAATTCCTCCATATTCTCCATCAAGGTACGTCTTCATACTTTTAACCGCTTTTAAGTCTTTGTAAACTCTCTTAGGGCGAGGAGGGGGCTATCAGGCCTGGGGTCGACCTTGTCGCCCCCTTCTGAGTATCATCGATCTTGGTGATCCTGACCTTCCCTCTCCTATCAGGTTTCGCGCTGGCGCAAACTAAAAAACCTCTAGGATCTCCGGCCGTCCTTCTTCAAATATGGCAGAGTGTGCTGCTCGTTCGGAAGATCTTTCTAGAACACGCTCCTCCTCTTCGAACTCGTCTCTATCCGGCTTTTCCTCTTCTACTGATTCTGAGACCTTGCAGTCTCCTCGTGCAGACGCTCCTCCGTCTGAGAGGCGTTCTAATCCGCCGCCTCCACCTGTTCCTCAAAACGCATCCCTGCCCGAAGAGTACGACTGGAGGGGTATATATGGGGAAGATCGCTCCTGGATTTCAAACTTTATCCTGTCAACATCATCGACCTTCCCTCCCGGTGATGACATCACTCGCTATTTTGATGAGTTGGTCGGCTATGGCGACCAAGAGTGGCGAACTGAGGGAGTACCTCCTGAAGAACATGCGGCCATAATTCCAAATTCTTGAAGATTACAATGTATACCAATGTCCTTCGGGATCTGAGGGTGCGCCCTCCCTTTACTTTCTTTCAACGTGGTATTCTAAGGGCTCTCGGGGTCGCCCCTTCCCATCTCCATTTTAACGCATGGGCCCTTATAAGGGCGTTTGAGAACGTGATGGGCGCCATTGGTCGTGACATCAACTACCGACTGTTCTTTTCCTTGTTTGATGTTAACCGCACTGTGGAGTTAAAGAGCGGGCCCCGTCGATGGGGGCAGGTGTCGTTGAAGTGTCGCAAGGGCACGGTCGAATTATTCAAGCCCTTTCGTGAGCCTGTCAAGACTTGGAGACATGCATTCCTCTGGGTCGTTCCTATTAATGATAAAGCTCGTGATATGGTTGGGGCTGTGGACGCTCAAGGAAATGTCATTTCAGTGAAATTTCCCATCGGGTGGTCACGTTCCCACTATGACCATGAATCCATACACTATAGATATCAGAGGTCGCTCAGCGAATATGATATTGAGAGCGTTAAGATTTTAGATGCGTTAGTTAGCTGGATGCCTAAGCGGGTTATTCCCTGTAACCCGTTTGCTCGTGCTCGAACGGTTACTCAAGTACAAAATAAGCTCGAACGGTTCTGACCTTTATCTTTTCCCTTTATGCAGCCAAGATGTCGGGTTGTGATTTCGGATCCCTCATGCACAAGATCAAAGCGGGGAAAGCCAAGAAAGTTATGTTCCCCGATCCTCCTTCTGAACCCGCTCATATCGATGGTGGCCAGAAGTCTCCTGTTCGTGAGAATGATTCGAGCTCAAACTCAAAGAAGCGTGATCGGGTGTCCTCTTCAGATAAGCCTGTACAGATTGACCTTGATTCCCCAAATTTCAAGAGGCCCAAAGAGGTCCCAAAGAAGACCGTTTTAAATCTTGACGCTCTTGGTGAATCAGATTTTGCCCGCTTACGTGAAGACCCCCTTTTGTTCACGACTGAGATTGCCAAGGCCGCTTCTGTCAAACTTGCTCGTTTTAAGAGCGAGGAGCCTGAACGCCAAGCAGGTATTTGACTTGCACATCGTAATTTATGGTTGGAGGGCGACCTCCAAGACAGAACTGATAAATATAACTCTGCCCTTGGTAATCTTGCAGATCTGCGGGCTCAACTGGAATCTACCAAGGCAAAACTTAAGAAAGCTGAGGTCGCCCTTCAACCCACCAGAAAGAAACTTGGCACGGTCACTTCTGAACATGATGCGGCCATAAAAGCCAAAGCGGACGTCGAGACCAAGTTGGTCACCGAAACTGCCAACTTGACCGAGATGACTGCTAAGGTTACTAACTTGGAGAAGCAGGTTGATGGTTTGAAAGGCGACCTCAAAACTGCGACGGACGAGCGAGATTAGAAGGTCGTTGAGCTGGAATCCCTAGAGGACAAAACCATTCAAATTGCCCAAGGGCGTTTTGATGAAGCTGTTGCTCAAAGTCAGTATGGTTATCCTAACTTGGAGATCAATCTTGCAATTGTGAGTAACGATCACTTCCTTCGGGACGGGAAGATTGTTCGCCTTGCGGAGACGGATGAAAATGGTAACATTGTTCAAGATGAGGAAATCATCTACCGCCGTCAGGAGTGATCGGCTTCAAGCGTTTTTCGCTTTTATGCTTTCATTGAACGGGTTTTATTCTCTTTCCTTTGGGGACTTTCATGTCGCCCTTATTTGTAATGAAATTTAATGGAGCCCGGCCTTCTCCGGGTGGATATGTTTAATTCGTAGTTTTCCATGAATTTCTAATATCTTTGAGTATAACTCGATCTAAATTTCTATATCGTAGAAGTCTTTGAGACGAGTTCTGCGTATGTGAACAGCTTACCAAGTTTCTACTTTGGATTTATTCTTAAGCTCGTTTCATTTTCTTTCTTAGTAGTTTATCAAACTCGGTTTGAATTGAACTCACTAAAAGCGTGGCCCGTTTCTTGGGATGATCGATAACTTAAATAAGTAATTCCGTAAACTAGGAAATGCAAGGTATCTTTATTGAAAGACGAGCAAGCCTCATTAAAAAACCTCGTAGGAAAAAGAGTGCCCTGTCCGTCCTTAACGTTTAATTCCTTAACATGATATTCTTTCATATTTACAAAGCTTCTAGGTGAAGTATCTTCTGAGGTTCGTAGTATTCCAAGTGTTGGAGATCGTTCCACCATTCATCGTTTGTAGAATGTACGCCGCTTTGCCCGTTCTAGCTGCGACTCTGTAGGGCCCCTCCCAGTTGGGTGCGAGCTTCTTGTCCCGCATTTCTTTGACCGATGTTGGCCTTTCGTAGGACGAGCTGCCCAACTTCAAATACACGGGAAACGACCTTAGTGTTATGCTTGGTCGCCACGCTTTGTTTAACCAGTGCTTCCCTCAAAGACGCTTTGTTTCTCAATTCTTCGACCAAGTCCAGCTCTTCCCTGGTCACCTGTTCGTTCTCGTCCTGCGGTTTTGGATTAGTCGTTCTCCAGGTTAATTCCCCTTTTTCAACAGGAATTAATGCATCCGTCCCATACACCATCCTAAATGGTGACTTTCCAGTGCTTGAGTGGGGCGTGATTCTGTACGCCCATAGTACCGAGGGTAATTCTTCTGCCCATTTCCCCTTGGCTTCATCCAGTCTCCTTTTCAGCCCCCTTAAGATGACTCTGTTGGCCGCTTCTGCTTGTCCGTTTGTTTGCGGGTGTTCCACCGACGTGAAATGCTGTTTCACTCCTAGTTCGGCCAGAGTTGCTTGGAAATTCTTATCGGTGAACTGAGTGCCATTATCTGATACTAAGACTTCGTGTATTCCAAATCGTACCAGTATATTCTTTTTTACAAACCTGAGACAATTCTTTGAAGTGATGGTTGCCAACGGTTCTGCCTCGACCCACTTGGTGAAGTAGTCCACTGCGACGATCAAGAATTTAAGCTATCCGGGAGCTAGCGTGAATGGACCTAGGAGGTCTATCCCCCACCAAGCAAATGGCCAGGGGGCGGTTAAACTATTGAGCTCGATAGGAGGAGCTATGTGGACGTCTGCGTGCCTTTGGCACTTGTCGCATTTCTTTACCATTTTTGTAGCATCTGCATCCATGGTCGGCCAGTAATAACCCGCTCATAAGGCTTTCTTGGCCAATGCTCTCGCTCCAATGTGATTACCGCAAATGCCTTCGTGAATTTCTCTTAGTACGTAGTCAGCCTCGTCTGGTTAGAGACATCTGAGTAACGGCATGGTGAAACCTCTTCTATATAGCTGGTCGTTGATAATAGTGTAAGAGGTTGCTCGTTTTCAAACAAGCGCCGCTTCCTTCGAGTTTTCAGGTTCTTCTCCTTCTTTAATGTACTTGACAATTGGGTCGATCCAGGTGGGTCTCTGATCTACCTCGCCCACATCTACTCTCATGGAAGTTTCTAGCCTCACGCTCGGTTGAGACAGGACCTTTTGTATCACGCTTCTATGACTGCCGGAGTTCTTCGTGCTCGCAAGTTTGGATAGTATGTCTGCCCTGATGTTCTCTATTCTAGGGAAGTGCTTAACTTTGGCGTGCTCGAATTACTGCATTAGCTCTTTTACTCTTGCTAAGTACCTTTGCAACACCTCATCCTTGGCTGAGAACACATCGTTGATTTGAGAGAAAGTGAGCAATGAATCTGATCGTATTTCCACCTGTTTTACATTGAACTCTCGAGCGAGCAATAGTCCGGCTACGCAGGCCTCATACTCAGCCTGGTTGTTCGAAGTAGGGAAGGAGAAAGCCAATGAGACCTCTATGGTCTTTCCATCCCCGTTCTCTAGAATTATACCCGCTCCACTGCCTTTATCATTGGAGGATCCATCTACATGTAAGGTCCATGTTCCTTCATCTAGGGGTTCAGCCCCTGGTGTCATTTCCGCAATAAAATCGGCCAAGACCTGGGTTTTGGCGGACAATCTAGGCTCATACTTGATTCAAAATTCTGAGAGTTCCACCACCCACTTGATCATTCTTCCAGCTAAATCTGGTCTATGCAGGATCTGCCTGATCGGTTGGTCCGTTCGTTGTGCGATCTGATGTGCCACAAAATACGGTCGCAATCTCCTAGCTGTGACGACCAAAGCTAATGCCAATTTCTCAATCTTTTGGTTTCTAAGCTCGGGTCCTTGCAGTACTTTGCTAACGAAATATACCGGATTCTACTTAGCTCCTTTTTCTCGTACCAACACAGCGGCCAGCGCCTCGTCCGTGATGGATAAGTATAGGTATAAAGTCTCGTTGGGCTCTCAAGATGAACCGAGAAAGGGCGGCCACCATTCCATTGAGCTTTTGGATTTCTTTTTTGGTCGTGGGCGGCCTCATTTGTGTGACTGCTCGGCATTTATCTGGATTGGCTTCTATTCCCCTTTCTGGGAGGTAAAAACCCAGGAACTTGCCCGCTCTTACACCGAAGGTGCATTTTTCTGATTGAACCTTAGGGAATTTTTTCTGGCTTCTTCGAAAAATTCTCTTAGATCGTCAATGTGAGCAGGATCGTGTTTACTTTTAACGATCATGTCATCCAGATAGACCTCCGCTACCTTTCCTTTCTGATTTCGGAAAACGTGGTTCATCATGCGTTGGTAGGTTGCCCTAGCGTTCTTTAATCCAAAGGGCATGACTGTATAACAAAAGTTACCTTTGTCCGTCATGAAGGTCGTTTTCTCTCGATCGGGCGGGTGTATGGCAATTTGGTTGTAACCAGAGTAAGCGTCCAAAAAGGACAGAACCCTGAATCCGCTTGCACTGTCGACCAAGCGGTCGACGCTCGGAACTGGGAATGCATCTTTAGGACAGGCTCGGTTGAGATCTGTATAATCCACACACATCCTCCATTTTCCACTCGCCTTTTTGACTAGGACGACGTTCGAGAGCCATGTAGTGTACTTGATCTCCTTAATAAATCCTGCATCGAGCAGATCTTCAACAGCCTTGGATGCTGCTCGTGCCTTCTCTTCTTTCTGAACTCTTCTCCTTTGGGCGACCCATTTTGCTCTTGGATCCACGGCCAAATGGTGACAAGCGACTTCGGGTGGGATCCCGGGCATATCCGCCGCACTCCAGGCGAACCGGTCAGCATACTCTCTTAAACATTGAACGAGCTTGTCATGTACTTCTAGTGGAAGATCGTTCCCTATTTTGATCATTTTCTCTGGGTCATCTCCTAATTGCACTTGGCAAAACTCTCCATCTGGCTCTGGTCATTTGATTCTCTTTTTGAGTTCTTTGGTTAATAGGTCGTCCTCTTCTTCTTCCTCGCTATCTGGATCATAGCGGGCATGTAGGTCTGTCGTATTCACTTGCTTCCCGCCCTTCATTAAGGCGTTCAAAGCTTCCCCATCTGCTTCCTTTAGAACCCTTTTCCCGAGTCCCAAGAGGTGAGCCCGCCTTGCTGATATAAGATCGGCCCGAATAGTAGCGACTTCTCGATCTTCAGTGTAGAACTTCATTTTAAGGTGAACCGTGGACGATACGGCCAATAATACATTGGTAAACTGACTTGCAAGGTAGTACGATGAAGTCTGTTCTCACAGTCCTACAAAGTCGTCTCTTAGCAATGTCGTCTTCAAAGGTCACCATCAACTCGATTCGTCCTATTGGGGTTGTCGAGGCTCCGTTAAAACCAGTCAAGACCGTCCCTCTGAAGGGTCTCAGGTCGTCTTTGGAGACTCTCAACGCATCTAACAGGTCCTCAAAGATGATATCTGCCGAGCTTCCCTAACCGATCAAAATTCGCCTGACTTCCATGTTCGCTATCACCGCAGCTTCCACCAGCGGTAGTTCGTAATTAGGTGTTCCGTCGATCATGTCTTCGTCTCCAAATAAGATAGCAGGTCGTCGATGGGAGGCTGTTGGTGCGGCTTTAGAGGCAATACTTGTGATCTCACCCCACCTTCTTTCGATACATCGGTTGGTTGTTATGTCCGCGGACGTGCCTCCGGAGATAACCATGATTCGCCCCGTGTGGAGTTTTTAGTGGTGGTGGAAAGCGCGCGGGCTCCCACTGTGGTCGCCAATTGATCTGTACCTTTGATCGCTCTGTAGTAAGCGGTTGAGGTCCAAGTCTTCTGTCACTCGCTCTGATGGTCGTGCTCCAAGGTGGTGAGAGCGGGCGGGTGTACCTGCGAATACACTTCGACGCCCAAGTCAGGAGCGAACGAGCAAAATGCGAATATGAGTGAATAATGTGTGTACCTGACAATGACGCAGTGAATGCTTATATAGTGTTTGGAAGTTGCCTATGGCCGTTAGATCGTTGTACGGATCGATCAGAGCCATTCATTTCGGTCTCTGCTTTTGTCATCCTTAATGGGGTTTTGTGCATGGCCTGGACTGGTCTTCGGCCCACTCTGGAACATTTATAAAACTAAATAAGATTCTAGTAATTTAAAGTTTGTAAACAACGACATATAAAATTTACACATATTATGTAATAGTTTTAGGGGAGGATTCTTTATGCTGTCAAAAAAGATGAGGACCGCACACAAACAGTAATGGAAATTACTTTATCTACTAAAAGATATACATAAAAATAACCAAAAAAATTGTCAAATAATAGGTCATTGTAGTATGTTATTCTCACGGGTGTGTGTGTATATATATATATATATATATATATATATATATATATATATATATATATATATATAAACAAAAGGAAAGAAGTGAAACACTTGTATATATAATAATGACATCTTTCCATTAGTGATTCATAAGGGTAGATGGGGAAGACTTTAAGAATAAAACTTGTAGGTTTTTCCTTGAATTATGATTGTCCTCGATCTCCAACGAGCGATAAAATCATTAAGCATAGGCGACCATAACACATATCTATAATAAGAAGAGCAAAAATATCAATTAAAATTTTGTATGAAATGATAAATTGAAAAAAAAAATTAAAACAAATGCCAAACTCAGATATACACAGTTAGTCAACCAAGAAAATTCAAAGAACGTACATTGCAAGTCACATGATACAAAATATAACAAAATGAACTCTTAAGAAAAATCGTAAAATACTTGATTAAATTCTACAATTGTTTACTATATTAAAAAATCATTTGTTCATATAGCTTATAAAGTAAAGTCTCCTAAAGAAAACTCTCCGAAAAAATCCTAAGAGGCCATTGAAATGGATTGTAATAGCATTGGAGATTTTGAATAACGAAAAAGATAAATCTATTTGCAAATGACAACAGAAATTTTTTCATTAGTAGTAATACAACTAGATAAAGTTCATGTGGACCCCACTAATTTAGTTACTCCCATTTCGAGAGATTGTTGGAGGGAGAGTTGCTAACAATTCTCTTTTGTTGGTTAATAAGACTAAGATCGACAAAGTTTGTTGTCTTTTGATACTGGAGCAATTGCACCAAATGCAACAAGACTAAGTATCATGAGTAGTAACCAAATCATTAATAAAATGAAAGAACCAATAACAATTTCCTACAATCATGACATTCATTGGAAGGATACAGTCAAAACGGAAAGAATCAAACATAATCAATTATATTAAAGAATAGAAATATGTACAAGCACAAAATCAAAATGATATTTGATGTTATACTAGAAATAACAAAGACACATACCAATCGCAAAATGTTATCTCCATAACACAAGCCATGCATTCTACACTATGGAGTGCAGTGCAATATATAAAGATTGATCCCAGAATCATAGAGGTTGTCTATTACCTAAGTTTTGAGTGTATAAATACACATATTGCTAAAACAAAAATTATATATTAGGTATTAATATATTTTATGCACAGAAAAACTTAGGTAATGGACCAACCATTTCTTTTGAGAAATGGAGAGGATCTCCACCCTTTCTTACCTACCACGGGCAGGTGTTCTTCACCAAAAGTTGAAATACTTTTGACTTATTATTTACCAAAGCTTCCTATCCCAATGAATCTAAAAAGATTTTTAACATTAACTGCTATACATTTTTTTTTAAAGTTTAGTGCGGTAGTTATGTGCTCTATCATAAAAGTACATAACTTAGTTCACCGCCTTCCAAACGAGACCCTGATTGAAATAGTTGACAAATATGTTTTCTTTTATTAATAATTTAATGTCAAAATTTTATGATTTAATATGCTTTAGACATATAACTTAATATTTATGATGTTACCCCACAGAGCTATGGATGGATATAATAGGATGAAGGACTTGAGAAAAACAAAACCTCACTGGGTTACACTTAAAGTAAGTATTTAATACATTAATTTTTATTTTCATTTTATACTAGTTATTATAAATTATATTCAAATTTGATATTTGATATTCATTTATAAGGACCAGAACAAAATGATAGTTATTCTTATGGTCAATATGTGATGATAAATGTAATAATCATTGTCTCCGCAACTATCACTAGTAATTAGAAGGTGGTAATAGAATTTTTCAACTTTTATTATCGTAGATGTTTAATTCGAGCCATCCGTTCACACTTGAAGAGTTGACGCACATTAGACAAGTTTGGGTGGAGAACAAAGAAATTATTAAACAACCTAAGTGATGTTCATTTACCTTTAATGTTGCATGTTTGTGTATATTGGATTTTAATGGAAGCTTAGTTGTGTTGTAAATTCAGCTGGTTGGTTTTCTTATGGTATTTGCTGCTCTACTAAATGTATTGTTGTTGTTCTGCTATACCTTTTGACAAGATATTAGTCAAATGAATGTTGAATTGCTAATGATTCTTTTGGAGTAAAATTCAGTAATTTTGTACCTTTATATAGAATGCATGTTACTGGTTTAATGGATTTGATGCCTAGTGGAGCCAAATTTGTATGCGGGTGAGTGACCCAAAAGGCAAAAAAAATACTTTTAAAGTCATGCGGATACAAACCTGACTTTAAAATATAAAAACATTTAAAGTCAGGCGACATAAAGTTTGACTTAAATATAGATTTAAAGTCAGACTCTGCTAGAGTCTGACTTTAAATGTCATTCCCAGAGGCTGGCCTAAAACGAACATCAATAATTAAAGTCTGGCAGTGATGGTATGACTTAAAAACAAACATATGAAGTCGAGCTATCGCCTGACTTTGAAACTCCTGACATACGAAGTCGCTTTAATAGAAGTCGAGCTAGCGCTTGACTTTAAAAGGTCAATTTGCCTGACTTTAAATCCCTTTTCTGCACTAGCATATGGGACACATATCCTAAATTAAGGTTTATCTAATAATTATTGTCTTGACTTTTTGTTGACTCCCTTGACCAATAACAAAATGCCACGTGGTCCGAAACTCTCGTACTCGACAAACGATAAGTCACTTAACCGGTTCGTCGTGCAAAAGCGATTTACTGACTAAAGTGGATTCGTGCGTCGAAAAAACTCTGGTAGTGGGAATGCATTGAGCATGTACTTGAGCCCCAGAGTACATGGTTCGATTTCCACAAAAGGCAAAAACTCTACATGGGGGTAGAGAAGGTCATGATGTGCAGTTCTGGGGTAGCCTACTAAAGAGAAAAAGGCCCACGCTGTTACAATGACCATAAAAAATGGTTTAATTAACATGGATCTCCAACTGCGCCTTTTCCCTTAATGGCTCCACAAATAAAAAAGGATACCAATTGTAGCCAATAAACTCATCAACAATATGGGTATTGGCGATACATACATACATATATATATATATATATATATATATATATATATATATCAATTTGGTGTGAATTGTACATACAGAAAATGAGTTTGTCCCAAGTAATGTTCGGGCAGGTACTGGACATGATTTCCTACGGGGAATCATTGTGGTGGTTTACCTAAAGTAAATACCAAGATCGAGCCATTTATAATCATAAATCGTAGTATATATCGAGATCAGTATTCTGAATTGACATCACAGGCTTGTAGTATCTCCCAAGAAGAAGTCATTAATAATCATAACCTGCAGTATATGCCGAGACAAGTGTTACTAATTATACCCTTGCGGAGATATATGATGCGTCTTTATCATGCTGTTTTGTTGGGTCTTGTCATTTCTCGTTGTTAAATTGTTGTGATGCTATGAGTAGTATGTTTGTTTCTATCTCTATATCTCTACTTTTATCTTAGACTGCTTTGGAAGATGACCATTACATGTAGTACTCAGTTAAATGGTTGTCACCAAGAGGATGGTGAAGTTCATAGTACTAGACGATGACGAGGAGTAGGATACCCCAAAAGAATGATAGAGCGAGGAGCGGAGGCGCAATAATGTACATGGTACCCTATACACATTGGTATCTTATCCTAGATTAACACTTATCGCTAGTGTGGGTTTAGTTTGGGAATATTCTCTTTTGTTGATTTGTACGTTAGAGATCAGCATAGAGTCGTGTCATTTGATTACACAAAACAACTAATATTTTGTGATTTAACACTGGTTTTATGAAACAGCCGGTGTTAAACACAAATGTGACATTTTGTAAATAAGACATAATACCTCATTTTAGTGCGTTACAAGCATGAAATACAACGCCAGATGTTTTTAAATGTTCGGCATTATTACATTACAGATTTAAAACACTTACCTTTCCACACTGGTTGTTTACTAATACCCGTTGTGGATTCTTTCCGTAAATTTAAAACATATAAATGCTGACATAATAACCGACGTTAAAGCCTTCAGAAAACTTAAAAACGATACACTTCAACAGTGACTATATGTTAACAATCAGTGTGATATTGTCTTTTCACAGATATTAGCATCAATACACCATTACACCCTTTATTTAGTTCATTCTCTCATGGTCATCATTCTTGCCGTCACCTTTCATCGTTAACGCTGTCGCTCTCCCTCGTCATCGTGGCATTCTTGAGCAAGCTCCTTGTCTCTATTAGAACTTCGGTGGATATTGTATCTCTCACATCCACCTATAGTTTAAAAGGGAGACAGCGAAGGTTCCCAAAACCTAAAGTTCCATTTTCAATGGATTTATTGGTTCATCATCTCTATACAAGTTGATTCAATTTAGGGTTTAAAACATATATATATATATATATATATATATATATATATATATTAAGATTTAGGGATCCATATATTTTTTATGGATTATACGTTATGTTTAATCTATTCAATTTATGATTTATATTTTATCTATTCGATTTATGTTTTAACTTTGAATATTATTGCAATTGTAGTGCGACTATCCATCGTATATCGTTATAGAACATTATTTGCTCAGCCCGCCATACCAAATCAGAACGAGTGGTATGAGGACTCAAGGGGCACTAACATTGGCACATAGATGCATTCTTTTGTATGCTTCATCTTCCTACTTACAGGGAGTATAAAAGAATGCATCTATGTGTCACGTAGTGGCCACATTGTGTTGTATTCTTCTTAGCAAGTTAGTTTTTATTTTATAATTTCTCAATATTTATATTGGAACTATTTATATGTTTTAGCTTTAAATAATGCCTCTTTTTGCAGCAGATGTTGCACGCATAGTTGTGAAGTTGTCCCTAACCTCTTTCGAGCTTGGTTTGTAGAGTTGTGCAGTTCTTTGACCTCTTGTGGGCCTGATTTGACTAATTGCTTGTGCATTTTCTCTGGGCGACACAATCTTCCATCCTTTCTAGGATTAATAAACCCAATAAGTTTAGTACCACGCTATCAACCCAATCAGATTAGTGTGGTTTCCTTACACCACCTAATTAATCCTTATTTATGTTTCTTCCAAAACAAACCCAAGAAATAGATTGTAGTTTAAGAAGTTCTAAAACATGAATGTATTTAATGTTATATTTTTGGCATGAATTTTATTATCCATTGATAGGAGGAGGGAATTTAGGGAATTGAACATTTGTCGCTTGAGACTGTTAGTATATATATGTACATTCCTATGTAGATTCTAACAGTGATTAACAATCTCGATGCTCAATTTTTTCTACCCCCTTCGATGTCAGTCCCACTTGTTGGATTTGTTTGGGAAGAAACACACTAATCTAAATGTGTCGTGCTAACCTTTAGAATTAGAACTATGTGTTTTACATGTTGGGGAAGAATATCGTAGGTAGAGCTACTTCAAGAGAAGAAAAAATGAGCACGGGAAGCTAAAGATTCTCATCTTTTCCTTCTCCCAAAGATTCTCTTCTTCCGATGTTGTTCCTCATCATGATAAACACTTAGTTCTGATTCTAAAGGAGCACACGATCCACCTAGGTTAATATATATTTTCTCATTGTGATTCTGTATTTAGTACTTTTATATTGTGAAATGGCATAATGCATATTAAGAAAATTCTTAGTAAAAAACCTGCTTCTTAATATTGGGTTCTACTTTTTTATTACTTGCAATATTCTTGTTTTTATAATTTGTGTGCGTGCTTTTGATTCCAAAGTTGTCGAATTGGGAAGCTAAAAAACATATTATTTATGGGTGCATCTAATATGGACCTCTCAAAAATGGTCCAACAGTGGATTTTTACCATTTTTAGTAAGTTTTAATAAAATATTTTTTTATTTTCATTTATTATTATTATTATTATACAAATTTGTTTTTACTAAAAATAGTAAAGGCCACCTTTGAACCTTTTTTGAGAGGTCATATTAGATGCACTCAATACTTATAAATAAATAAAACATTTTAACGTCGGTTTTTCACTAATAACCGACTTACAAACCACATTTATGTGAGTCTTTTAAGCGTTTAAAACGTCAATTTTATGTGGTTGTTAAACGAACCAGCATTAAAAGTATAACTTACTACACCCGTGGGAAACACCGCTCTATAACCGGTATAGAAAGTCCAATTTAACCAGCGTTGTATCTATTTCCTGTATTAGTTGTTTTACACTGCAGTGTTCTTGACTCTGGGAGCAACCTCTATGCAAGTGTCTACAAGGAGTACCTCTGATATTTTCCTTGGAAGCTTGAATTTGTTGATTTTTTTAAACTCATATAGTGATATTTTGCCTGCAGGTTGTATTTGCAAAAACAGGGAGGTGCAAGTATCAAAATTCACTTAAGGGCCCAACAATGTAACCAAGCCCAGGTTTACTTCTGACCTGGTTTGGTAACACAAAACCACTCAGCTAGGGTTATTTGCTGGAATCTTTTCTCTCTCTTCTTCTTTCTCTTCTTTCTTCTTTCTTTTCTCTTTTCTTCGAGCTCTGCTAGGGTTTCACCTAAATCCAGCAGAATCAACACAAGCAAGGATGTTCTTGCTGTGATTCTTCAACACGAAGGCTCGGTGACAGGTACAGATCAAAACCCCTCTGTTTTGATCTCTCAATTTTAACTTTGCAGAACCCTAATCTCTTCTTTGTTTCACTTTCAGGTGTTCACGAGAAAATAACAAAGCCAATCTTCTACAATTTCTAGAAAGGTAACAATACAACACCTATTTCACTCTTTCTTTGCTGTTTCTTGACTTCAATCTCAACACTGACTTGTTTGAGATTTTCTTCTCTATGATGTGGTGTCGACTTTCTGAGGAACACGAAGATCTTCAGTGCTTTGAAGATTTATGAACAAAGTGGCTCACGAAGGTATATTCCTCTCTTTTCTCCCTTAATCTTCAACTTTCCATTCTGTTTGTGTATTGTAAAACAACTACTCACTCGTGGTTGTTTCTCTTCTCTGTGTAAGGTGCACTCTACCTCACAGCTCTCAGAAGCACACACAAGAATCCAGAAATTTGAAGGAAACAGGAGCAGGGAAGAAGAAAATGGAAGAAGACTTTAAAGCAATGTAAAAATTCTCATTGAAATTTGTAAACTGCACAATTCTTATTTATACACATTAGGAGTTTGTTTTAGCCTAACAAACTCAGTCTTTGGTAGTTAAAGTTAGTTAGACTTAACTAACTGTTTGTAACTAAAAACCTAAACGGTTCTATTTTAAACTAAAATAGTCGTTTGATTGTAAGGGCAATTTGGGTGTTTTTGAAATTAATTCCAACACCCTCCCTTAATTTCAAAACCTTGTACACTTAATAATAAGACTTAGGCAGAATAGAGAGAGAGAGAGAGAGAGAGAGAGAGAGAGAGAGAGAGAGAGAGAGAGATAGTAGACATCCTGGACATGCCCCTGGGTATAGCACTTAGAACAAAAATAGCTTGGAACAAGCCTCCAAGCACTGACTTTAGACTGTTTCTTTCATAGTTAGAAAGCAACAAGACCTATCGCTCTTCTTAGTTTGACAAAAGCTTCTCCTTTGAGGGCTTTTGTGAACATATCAGCCAATTTCTCCTTGGTTGAGCAATAATCTACCTTCAGTCTGTCATTTGTGACTTGGTCTCTCAAGTAGTGGAATCTTGCCTCAATATGCTTGGTTCTGCCATGAGAGACTGGGTTCTTTGCCAGATTTAGTGCTGATTTGTTGTCTATCAGCAGTGTAGGAGGTTGACTTAGATCAACCTGTAGTTCCTTCAATAAAGCTTCAAGCCAAGCTGCTTGAGTAGCAGCTCCACACCCTGCAACATACTCTGCCTCACAGGAGGACAGAGCCACAATCTGTTGTTTCTTAGAGCTCCATGAAATGGCAGCCTCTTGAGACTTAAAAATGTAGCTTGATGTACTTCTTCTATCTATCTGGTCTCCACATCAGTCAGAAGCTGAAAAACCAATTAGAATATTTTTCCCTTGGTTAGTACCTTTAGGAAAAAAATATACCATACTTCAGTGAACCCTTTAAGTATCTTAGGATTCTTTTGGCAACATTTAGGTGAACCTGTGAGGGTTCATTCATGAATCTGCTGGCCATGCCAGTAGCAAACAAAATGTCAAGCTGCTATGACATAGGTACCTCAGGGAATCAATTATCTGTCTGTAGAAAGTAGGATCAACCTTTGAGCCTTCAGTTGTATCCTTTTTACTTAAGTTTCCCTCTGCTGGATTAGTAGCAGCATTACAGTCAGTTAATTCAAATTTAGCTAGGACTTCCTTAGCATACTTTGCCTGATGAAGTATGATGCCTTCTTTAATCCTCAGAAATTCCAAACCTAGGAAATAAGTCAATCTTCCTAGATCAGTCATTTCAAACTCCTTTTTCATAGACATCTTGAAGTTTTCAATTTCCTTAGGACAGCTTCTTGTTACTAGCAGATCATCTACATATAAGCAGACAATTAGGAGATATGACGATTTGTTACCTTTAACATAAACCCCGTACTCTGTAGTGCACCTAGTGAAGCCAGTCTCAACAAAGAAGGAGTCAATTCTTTTGTTCCAGGCCCTAGGTGTATGTTTCAGTCCATAAAGGGCTTTATGAAGATGAAACACATAATCTTTCTTACCCTTCTGTTCAAAACCAGGAGGCTGAGCAATGTAAACTGTTTCTTCCAGAGGGCCATTTAAAAAAGCAGATTTCACATCCATATGGTATAGTTCCCAACCCCTTCTACATGCTAGGGCTGTAACCATCCTTATGGTCTCATGTCTAGCTACAGGGAAAAAGATTTCAGTGTAGTCTATGCCCTCTTTTTGTTGAAATCCCCTTGCCACAAGTCTGGTTTTGTGCTTGACAATTTTCCCATTAGGGTCAAGCTTTAACTTGAATACCCATTTAACACTGATTGCTTTCTTCCCTTTAGGTAGCCTTGTAAGTGTCTAGGTCTTATTCTTTTCAATTGACAGCAGTTCTTCAATCATGGCTTGCTTCCATTCCTTTTTCTTTAGAGACTCTAGATAGTCTAGAGGTTCTGAGTCTGCCATCAATGCAAAGTGAATTATGTCACCTTCATCATTCACCTCATTATCATTAGTCAGGTCATAGTCTATCAGCCTTGCAGGAGGTTGCCTTATCCTTGCCATCCTAGGTAGAATAGGTTGTTCTTGTACTGGTTCTGGGGAACCATTCTCATCACCTTCCTGCTCTTGGTGTGGTTCTGCTTGCACAGAGCCCTCAGAGTCACTGTCACTGTCTTCTGCTAGATGATTAGGGTCAGTATCAGTTGTAGCATCAATTTTCAGAATTGTAGGGCCACTTAAGCTCACCTGCTCACTCTTGTTCCAATCCCATTGATCATCCTCTAGTACAACAACATCCCTGGAGACTTCAAGTTTGTTGGTTTCTGGGTTAAACAGACTGTAGGCACCAGTAGGGTGATACCCTACAAGAATCAAAGGCTTGCTCTTGTCTTTCGGTTTTGTCCTTTTAGCCTCAGGTACCTTAGAGTAACACAGTGACCCAAAGATCCTTAAATGGCTTACACTGGGCTTCTCCCCAGTCCAAATTTCTTCAGGAACTTTGTCTTCAAGTTTCTTAGTGGGGCATCTATTGAGTATATAAGCAGCAGTAGTTACTGCCTCTCCCCATAGTGTCTTAGGTAAGCCTTTCAGTTTCAGCATACTCCTTGCCATGTCTAATATAGATCTTTTTCTTCTCTCTACAACTCCATTGTGTTGTGGAGTGTAGGTGGAAGTAACTTCATGTATAATCCCTTGATTGGTGCAGTAGGCCTCAAACTCTTTTGAGGTGTACTCACCTCCTCCATCTGTTCTCAAGATCTTCACTTGTTTCTCACTTTGCTTTTCTGTCATTATTCTGAAGTCCTTGAGCTTTGACAGTGCCTCATCCTTTGTCTTGATTAGGTAGAGCCATAGCATCCTTGAAAACCCATCTACAAATGACAAAAAATATCTGTTACCACCCATTGATGTCACATCAAAAGGCCCACATATATTAGAGTAAACAACCTCCAGTAAATGTTTAGACCTTTGTTTTAAATCTGTCTTAAACATTTTTCTGGGTTGTTTACCTAATAAGCATGTGGTACAAGTACTATTAGGTGCCTCAATCTTAGGTATACCTTTCACTGGTTCCTTAGTGCTAAGATTTACAGGACTCTTATACCCATTCTCCTGTGCCATAGAATACTTTCAGAATCAGTAGTAGCACTTAGGCATTCTGCCTGTGAGGTGCTAATACTGATTTTAAAAGTCCTATTCTTTGCCAAAGGAGAAGTTAAAACTAACCTGTCATTTTTCTCATATATCCTTAGTTTCAAGTCTTCCACAATGACTGAAAAAAAATTTCTCAACTAGTTGTCCTAAGCTAATTAGGTTACAACTAATTCCTGGCACATAGTATACATCATTAATCATTACTACCTGTCCATCTTCTCTTATAAACACAATATTTCCCATACCTTCAGCTTGTATAGATCTGTTTGAGGCACACCTTATTGTTGTTCTCTTGTTTGGATTGAAGTCCACTAACCAATTCTTATTTCTTGTTAAATGGTTAGAGCAAGCTGAATCTAAATACCAGATTTCAGTTATAATGTTACCATTACCTGTGGTAACAACAAATGCAATATATTCTGAACTTTCAATTATAGTTACATCAATTATAGTGTTATCAGTATTAGATTCAGGTTCTTCCTCAAGGTTAGAGATCATACTGAACACAACAGGTGTGTCATCAGTATCTGAGTCCTCTTTGGCCATATTGGCCTCTACCTCAGAATCCTTAGGATTTGTGTCCTTCCTGGTAGGACACTCAGTGGCATAGTGACCAAACTTGTCACACCTATAGCATTGTACCTTGGATTTGTCTTTTTTCTTACTAGGATTAGAGTTTTTGTTGGAGGGATCCCCGTTACCTTTGGGTTTCCCTCCCTTACCTTTTGACCAGTCTTTGGTTGGCTGTTTGTTGCCCTTCTTCCCTTTGTTCTTGGCAGTAAACATAGCTTGGTCTTCCTCCTCTCCTTCACCATTTAGGAGGCCAATTCTTACCTCCTTAGCTTCAAGTTTTGCTTGGAGTTCTTCAATCTTCAAGTCATCAGCCTGAGTTGTTTCTTCTATTGTGTTCGTCACCATAAAGAACTTTTTTGTCATACTTCTCAAAATCTTCTTGCACACCCACTTCTCCTCAAGTGTTTCACCAAGAAGTGCCATTTCATTAATGATTTTCTTCACTCTGATGAAGAAATCAGTAACTGTTTCCCCTTGTTTCATTTTGAGACTTTCATATTGTGCCCTCAGAGCCTACAGCTTCTCTTCCTTGATAGGAGCTTCTCCACAATAGTACTTATCCAAGGCAACCCATGTCTGTTTGGAAGTGTCATACTTCCTAATCCTGTCAAAATTGGCCTCATCACAGCCTCTGTGAATTAGCATTAGTGCTTTGAAGTCCTTTTTGTTCATTCTCATTGAACAAAGTTGTTTGGGCAGCAGTGGCATCTGCTGGCAATGGTTCAAGACCATTCTTGACCATTCTTAGAACACCATGACAGCCAAGGACAGCTTTCATTTGAAGTGCCCAAGTGTCATAGTTTTTACCATTTAATTTTGGGACATGTGAGTCCAAGCTTGTTCCTGTGCTGGTCATTTTACCTGTAAAAGACACTACACAGAAATGTTAGTAAACACACTCTGCACACCTAATTGTGCAGATTACAGATATTACAAGAAAGCTTTAAAGAATTTAAAATGAAGTATAGATAGAATTTTGTTCCTAGTGATCTTTCAGCTCTTAGATACCATGTTGATTTTTTAAACTCATATAGTGATATTTTGCCTGCAGGTTGTATATGCAAAAACAGGGAGATGCAAGTATCAAAATTCACTTAAGGGCCCAACAATGTAACCAAGCCCAGGTTTACTTCTGACCCGGTTTGGTAACACAAAGCCACTCAGCTAGGGTTATTTGCTGGAATCTTTTCTCTCTCTTCTTCTTTCTCTTCTTTCTTCTTTCTTTTCTCTTTTCTTCGAGCTCTGCTAGGGTTTCACCTAAACCCAGCAGAATCAACACAAGCAAGGATGTTCTTGCTATGATTCTTCAACACGAAGGCTCAGTAACAGGTACAGATCAAAACCCCTCTATTTTGATCTCTCAATTTTAACTTTGCAGAACCCTAATCTCTTCTTTGTTTCACTTTCCGGTGTTCACGAGAAATAACAAAGCCAATCTTCTACAATTGCTAGAAAGGTAACAATACAACACCTATTTCACTCTTTCTTTGCTGTTTCTTGACTTCAATCTCAACACTGACTTGTTTGAGATTTTCTTCTCTATGATGTGGTGTCGACTTTCTGAGGAACACGAAGATCTTCAGTGCTTTGAAGATTTATGAACAAAGTGGCTCACGAAGGTATATTCCTCTCTTTTCTCCCTCAATCTTCAACTTTACATTCTGTTTGTGTATTGTAAAACAACTACTCACTCGTGGTTGTTTCTCTTCTCTGTGTAAGGTACACTCTACCTCACAACTCTCAGAAGCACACACAAGAATCCAGAAATTTGAAGGAAATAGGAGCAGGGAAGAAGAAAATGGAAGAAGACTTTAAAGCAATGTAAAAATTCTCATTGAAATTTGTAAACTGTACAATTGTTATTTATACACATTAGGAGTTTGTTTTAGCCTAACAAACTTAGTCTTTGGTAGTTAAAGTTTGTTAGACTTAACTAACTGTTTGTAATTCTATTTTAAACTAAAATAGCCGTTTGATTGTAAGGGCAATTTGGGTGTTTTTGAAATTAATTCCAACAGAATTGTGTTCAGGCTTATATGTTTCGAAAACGTTGTCAATTCTTTGGTCGAGTTGGAAAAGTTAATAAAAAAAGAAAAAAAAATGTACTCAAGTTTTCAAAAAACAAGAAGAAAAGTTCACTTTCAAAAAAATCATTCTGCATTAGAGATTCAGGTAGCCAAGTTACGTTCCGAAAACGGGGTGTTACAACCGCGCGTAGATGATATTTGAAAAGGACTTCTGTACTGCTGTACATAGTATAGTGTTACTGTTAGCATTGCACCGCTACTACGATTCGAGTAAAACAAGCTGCAGAGATAACACACAGCAAGTCACGCATTAAATTGTTTTGTCGCTAGTGAAAAATTCTAATGCTTGGTCACAGTTACACATCAATCATATTCCTTCTCTTGGCATCTAATGCTTGGTCACAGTTACACATCAGTCATAATTCCTTCTCTTGGCATATAAGCAAAGCTCACTCAATAAGAATAGTGATTATCAAATAATAACAATCATCAAAAGTGAACATTATCAAGCTTTTTGATAATTCTCCCAAGTAAAAAGAAATAGCAAACATCAAAGAGAATACTTTGAAACACTTCAAGAGCATATTCATAAGTCAAAGCTAATAGTTGAGCCAAGGACTGAGAAAACATCTATTATTCTAGAAAGCTGTTTTTTATTTCATAAATATTGTATAGGTTTCTAGTTTGTAAAATCTCTCGTGTTGAGAGCTATTTGATTATTTTCTAAACTACCTAGTAGAGGCATTCCCTTCGAGGTCCGAGGTTAAGTCATTCTAAGAAACTGCTTTTTTTTCATAAATATCTTGTTTATGTTTCTAATTTGTAAAATCTCTTGTGCTGAGAGCTACTACTCCCTCCGTCCCAATTTTTTTGATATTTTCGCAAATGATACATGGAATAAGAAAACATTAACTAGGTAAATATGTAGACTAAAATAACCCCATTTGATACTTTGGGAACTCTAAAAAGTCTTACACTTCCCAAGTATTTGCATATGGAAGAAGTAGAGATATTCATTCTTGAAAACTCAAAAAATCATTAATATTTTGGATAGTGAAAATTCCCATTTAGATGTTGAGAGATATTAGTTTTGGTATTAATGTCTATTAAAGACCCAATTATAATAGTCATTTGATTTATTAACAGTATGTCGAAAATAAACAGTTAAATTAGTATTTGATTTATAAAGCATCAGAAGTTTTGGGACAAATTTATAGGGCTAAAACACAAAAGATAAAGGATGGAGGGAGTATTTGATTAATTTGTAGACTACCCAATAGAGATATTCCCTTACAGGCTTGAGGTTAATTTGTTTTAAGTCGTTCTACTTTAAAATGGATGTGAGTTTTAAAAGCATTTAGCTTGAAAATACAAGTTTGTTTGAAGAAGAAAGAGGATACCTTAAATTTTGGAAGTAATCAACTTCTAGAAACTTCCCCGGATTCATCAAATGTAGTGGTCCATATATATCCGAATGTTTTAAATGCCTAAAAGTCCTTTTTGATGATAAATAAATTTGTCAATCCTTTAGTTTTATGTTCAACAAGGATAGCATCAATTTGTGGTGTCTTGTTATTGTGTCCGATGATCTTTAGTTTTCCAAGGAAATTGCCTTATCATCGTGGAACATGAAGCTGTTAATGGGCTGATAGAATTGACAAGAGTGTATTATTTGTCTTGTTTTTTTTTTTGTCTGTATTGTGGGGATCCTCTTTTGTAAACTTTTTATTCCCTCCGGTCTCGTTTATAAATAAAAAATATTTAATTTTATTGAATAACTAATGTATCTGATCTAGAATATAGACCAGATACAGATGAACCTAAAAAATGTTTTTTCCTTTTAAATGAAACCGGAAGTAGTATTTGGTCTAGTCTAGTTCTCATAGTAAATGATTGTTGTGTGCTCTTCAACCCTACGTAGAACGTGGGTAGAGCTTACACATATGATGATGGATCTAGACATCATAAATAAAACATTACTACTAATATAAAAATGATTTTTTTACCTGATTAGACAGAATGAAAAATAAACATCACGCACACACACTACTACTACTACTTACAACCTGGATTGGTATCCGAGTGAAATTGTCAATAAACCCAATAGTGAGAGACAATGATATGTTTTATTGCATTATTTGGTCACTTGCTTTTTTTTAAATTCAAAATGATCAATCAATCAAAATGAAAAAGTACCCAAGAAGTACCGAAGAAAACACCGAAGACTTAGCCAAATACACGCTATCGGCAAAAGGGGCTTTTCGCTCACCAGCACGAGAACGAACTAGAATAGAAAGAAGGCAGTGTGGTGAACACAACAATGACGGTTTTCGTCGGGGTGGTCAGCGGCAACAACAACAAATGGCGAGAACCATGGCGTGGTGTGACTTATAGTTACTGGATGAGAGAAGGGAAGGTCACTGCTGTGTAAAAATCATGGCAAATGTAAAAAACACTTGACAATTGTAAAAATCAGTGTCCAATCATGCAATACTACAAATTCATAATAATGGAATCATGGTTCATTGGCAGCAAAATCAAATTTTATTGTAAGTATCGTATCAGACTTGATTTGTAGTAGTTTTTTTATGTCCTCTCAATAGTTCTTACAGAACATAAACAGTGACTGGAAGAATGCGAATCCAAAAGAGGAAAACACTAGACATACCTACTTGAGAACAAGAATAGGTTAGGGTTGGGTGAGAACAGCTGAAATGCGTTAGGGCTTCTTGATTCACGCTGAAAGAAACTAGGGCATGGTGAGGGAGGTGAACGGCGTCTCTGCTGAAAGAAACTAGGTCGTGGTGTATTGATTCATGCGGATGAAATTCACTCTAATTTTTTGTGAAATGTGCGTGAGAGAGAAACGCGCTCTTTAGAAAACTAATAAGAAGTGCTTCACCATAAGGCGCTGGTGAATATTATTCTGTGTTTTAAAATAGGCCGTGCTTCTACACAAAGCACCTCTTATCCATTATTTCGTGTTTTCATAATAGGCAGCGCTTCCTAATAAGCGTTTCTTATCTTGTTCCGTTTTTTAATAATCAGCAGCGCTTCCCCTTTAAGCGTTTCTTATCGTGCTGCGTGTTTTAACAATAAGTAGCGCTTTCTCAATAAATGTTGCTTATCTTGTTCCATGTTTTGACATTAAGAAGCGCTAATACAACCGCTACTTATGTTATCATGTGTTTACCTTTCAGAAGCGCTAATGCGCCTTCTATCTACAATTCTGGCGTAGTGAGTGGAGCTTTTGGTCCTTCAATGTTGAGATTTTTTTTTGATGGAGTTGTGAATCTTTTTTCATGTTTGGTTTAAAAATCATGAGTTTTAAAAAGAAAAAAGTAGGGGACAAAGTAAAAAAGAATCTACATTTTACAGTCAAAAAATGCAATTAAAAAAATATGAATATCAAATTTGTGAAAAAAAAAGAGACCAAATTAAGAAAAGAAAAGTACGAGAGTAAGAGAACAAAAATAGTAAGACATGTTAAATCTAATAAATGTTTATCTCCTGGTCCAATATCTCTCAAATCTCAATAGAAGTGTGGGCATCAACTACCAGCTTGAACTTCCATCCCTCATGATGAATCCTTTAAACTAAAATAATTTTTGGACCACTGCTATTGTTTTTACAATAGAATTTTGAACCACCGCTTGTGATCACTCAATATCAATGACAACTGTCTCATAATTATGATCCTTTATCTTTAGTACACCAACACTTATGCCACTGTCCAAGCACTCATTTCAAACCTGATGGTCAATAACGATGGAGAATGGAGAATATTTGTATTCATCCCCCTAAAATATTTTTTTAGCGTCTATTTGGTTCAACAAAGAGAAGGAGAGGGGAGGGGAAGAGAGAAGAGAGATTTTAAGATCATTTGTGTTTGGTTCGTCGAAGAGATGAGAAAAATTTTAATAAAGTGAAAGTGTAAAATTACATTTTTCACCTGTAAATTATTTAATATCACATTAAATACAAATGATATTTATACAAAAAAAAATAGTTATATGAAGTTTTGGGAAGGCACTACAATGACACACCACAAGCTATTGTAAAATTTGGAATTGGATACTTTTAGTGATGCAGATATTACTATTTGGCTACTAGAAATGCAACAGCAACTTCGCGTCTTTTTTGGGCAATAGCAAAGTTGGTTTTAGCAGCTGTTTTAGAGAAATTTAAATCCTATCCAGTGGCTAATAAGCGCATTTGTGCAGTAAGTAAATCTGGACACTTCAATCTTGATCAACGGTCTAGATTTTAACTTCGTATTTGTTTATCTGTTTTTAAAGGTAAAAAGCTCGACCGCCTAATCAATATCAGGCGGTTCAAATGTGTTGACAGTGGAATATTAATCCTTGCTTTCACATCTTACTCCTCAACCCGTGTATTTGTGGCAGAAGACGAAATTACAGCTCTTAAAAATTCTATCAATTTAACCATTGAATATGGATTCACAAGACATTTAGAGTCATTTTTTCTTGGGAAATGATCAGTAGAAATTTCCTAGTAAATGCATATAAGTAGAAATTCAAGAAGTGCATTTCACAAGATGAGTGAATGTATCTAGGGCTTTGGAGATGTGAGACAATTAATGTCTACCATGCTAAATACATGAATGGAAGCGATGCTCTCTATGGAGAGGTGAGATATCTCCACTTGGGTGATCATGTAGGGAGTTGAAAAATCTTTAATCATGTCCTAGTGAGAGGAGAATGTTGGTGATCATTTGTTGCATGAGATGTGAGTGTAATCATTCCTGTTCTTAGAGTGAGAGGGTTTTGTAGGGTGATACACATACTGGGTTGAGTTGAAAATTGTAATCAACCACTTTTGAGAAGATGAATGAATTATGTTGAGGTATTATTGTGGACGTAGGCAAAAGGCGACAAACCACATAAACTATTTGTGTGTTCTCTTTATACTCTTGCGGTGTGTTTCTGTATATTTCACCAAAGATCTTTAAAAATGTGGGTTAATTCGTTGAAGTGTGAAGTTTTCCTAAACATTTTTTAATCTGATCGTAAGATTGTATATGCAATTAATTCTCAGTCTTTCACATTTGTAAATAAGCTAGGACATCTAGTGGCTCAAGTTAGATTTCTTTTGGGGTGATGATCTCATCCTTATTATCGGATATCATTTGTACAGAGGCAATGTTGTTCACGCTTTAGCAAGGGCATCTTTATCTAACCCTAGCCCCATGTTGTTAACTTTGTTCCCCACTGTATTGCATCTTCACTTCATGATTTTTTTATAGACAAAGGTTAGAGAATCATGCCAAGAAAATGATTTTCTTGGCATTATTTGTTAAGTAATTGAATTTGGCGCTCCTCTTATTATTCTAATTAATGGTACGTCGCCTTACACGTAGCTATATATAAAGACTGACGGTTAGAGAATGTGACACCTAAAATAAATAACCCATTGCTATATATATACTTGAAAAAAGTGAGAAGAAACTAATATACAAGCTGCTAGCTATAATAATATATGGCTTCCATAGAGAGCCAACCTTTGATTGTTTGGGAGGACTTCTCAAACTCTTTGTCTTCAGAGAGAGTGGAAGAGATTCTAGAAAGAAGTCATCAAATTTCAGTAAGAGGATGGCTGAAGCTTATAGCATGGGAATCAAGGGTACTTTGGTATTTGTCTGGAGCAACTATCATTGTATCTACACTTTGTTTCATGCTCACTACTGTTACTCTCATGTTTACTGGTCATTTGGGTTCTTTACCACTTGCTGGAGCTTCTATTGCTTGTATTGGTATTCAAGGCTTAGCTTTTGGAATTATGGTATGCTACATCTTAACTTCATTTCTTTTTAATAACATATATATACTCTCATATACTTTGTCCCTCATTGGGGGCATTGGCCTGCTCCCAATTTCAAGTTGAGGTGTGACTGTACGATATGTGTGTGATGTTTATTTGTCATTTCGTTTAAATTGATCAAAAATAATAAAAAAATACTCACGTATACTTTTTAACGCTCTATTGTCAACACACTTTCTTCTATATTAGCTAGTTGAAATTCATATAGATCCAATTAAGCTTATGTGAGACCTTCGTGTGAGGTGTTTGAATTTCGCTCAAAAGATTGAAAGTTTGTTGACAAAAAATGTGTTTTTTTTACAAAGAAAAAAAGGTGCATGTTATAAAGTGTGTTATCACTCTTTTACTTTTCTTATTATATATACTAGAAAAAACTAAAATCAAAATAAGATGCAAAATAAAAAGAAAAAAATGAAATGGATTTTCAAATTTGTGATCTCTAATAAGCAACAACAAAAGTAGAGTCTGGTTTAACTTTTTTCATCATTTCCTACTTTTGCCATAATTCAACATTTTTTTTACTATTTATCAAAAATATATTTGTATATATAAAATAAAATAATCAATAATAAATTCGTTAATATCTCGTAGATGAGCTACATGCAAGAATTTCTGCTACTGTTTTGTGTCTTACCAGCATAATGCTGGAGTGTCATAAACCTGACCCCACATTTACGTTTATGGAGAGCCTCATCACACAGGAGCATCATTGGAAATTTGGGAGAGGGACAAAAACTTGACATGCAGGGACAAATAACGTCTATTTTAATAAAAAAAAGTAATAAATGAGACTAAGGGTGTAAGTTTACTAGTAATATCCAATCTAACAACTAATTGTTAGATTGTTAGATTGGATATCCCACCTGTTCACAATTATTTAAGTTTTAACTCAAACTCTAATTTGCAGGTGTAAGTTTACTAGTAATATTTGTTAATTCGTCAGCAAAAAGAATGTAAATGAGACTAAGAGTGTGTTTGTTTAAGGTGAAAGAGGAAGAGAGAGTATAAGGGAAGAGATAGTGATTTTCTCATGTTTGGTTCAGGGGAGAAATGGAAAAGAAAGAGTGAGAGATGATTGTTTTAGTGTTTCACCAAGAGATGGTGATTTTCTCCAATTGTGAAAAGAAAGAGATAGTGATTTAATTTTTACCCTCACTTTATCACTTCAATTTCATAATTCTTTTTATTATTCAATTAAATTAAATAAGTAAAATAAATATTTAACTAGTTAAATTAAATGATTAAAACAATTATATGACTAATTAAAATAAATATTTAGATAATTTAATTAACTAATTAAAATAACTATTAAGTTAATTGAATTAAAAAATTAAATCAAACACATACGGGTATTTTTGTCCTTTCAAAATTAGTATTCTTTCTCTCTTCTCTCTTTCACTCCAACTAAACCAAGAGGCACAACTCTCTCTCTCTTCCCTATTTCTCTTCTTTTTCCCTTAAACCAAACAACACCCCTAATCTACTCTATTTCTCACCGCTTTCTCTCTTCCCTCTTTCCTCTTTCTCTCTTCCTTCTTTCTATTCTAATCTAAACACACCCTAAAGATAAAGGTGAATTGAAAGTTTTGTCTGTCTTTCTTTTTTTTTGTGTGGCATTGTACCTCTGCATTGTAGTTTGTAAATAAAATAGTTTTCAATCTAGCTAACATATTACAAATATTTGTGATCCCAGATAGGAATGGCTAGTGCTGTGCAAACTTATTGTGGGCAAACATATGGAGCAAAGAGGTACAATGCAATGGGTATTATAATCCAAAGAGCCATTGTCTTACACTTGGGAGCAGCTGTGATTCTAACATTCTTCTATTGGTATTCCGGTACAATTCTCAAATATATGGGCCAGAACAAAGATATAGCCCAAGAGGCCCAAACCTTTTCTCATGGGGTAATCCCTCAACTTTATGCACTTGCAGTGAGTTACCCAATGCAAAGGTTCCTTCAAGCTCAAAACATAGTGAACCCTTTAGCATACATGGTGGTTGGGGTGTTCTTGTTGCACATCCTTCTCTCATGGGTTGTGATTGATATTTTAGGCTATGGCCTTCTTGAGGCTGGTTTGACTCTTAGCTTTTCTTGGTGGATTTTTGTGATAATGAATGGGCTCTACATTTTTTTAAGCCCGTCTTGTAAGGAAACTTGGACTGGATTCTCTAGGAGGGCTTTCACAGGGATATGGCCTTACTTCAAGATTACGGTAGCTTCTGCTGTTATGTTGTGGTATGCATCTCTCTCTCTCTCCCCCCTCCCTCCCTCCCTCCCTCCCTCCCAAGATGACAAAATATGTTGAACTCACTTCCATAACTTGTAAAGCAAGGGTGTGCTAGGGTACCTGAATCCACCAAACTATTAGGCTGGGTGGACTAACTCGTTGTAGCCTACCACCCACAAATTATTATTTTTATTTACAAATAATGTTTTTCTATTAATTTTTCTATTTTTGAGGGTCAACACGCCAATTTTGAACCCTAACTTTTTTTTATTCTTTCTACACAACCCAACTTGCCAACCGATGAGAAGATAATGGGTCGAGAACCTCAACCCTCTTACTCTTTGCGAAGTAGGTCGAACGGGCCTACTTAGAGTGGGATGGGTGCTAGCCATAGTACATTACGCTACCTCACTATACCAACCTACTAGGGTGGGAAAGGACCAACCCACCCCACCCCACCAACCCACAACATATTGTTTTATTTTTATTTATAAAATATATATATTTTTATTACGTTTTTCTACTTTTGTGGGTCAAGACGCCATTTATGAACCTAATGTTCTTTCTTTCTTTTATTTTTTTTCTTTATTTATTTTTATACGATATGACCTGGCAATCTATAGTAGGACGAGATAGGTTGAGGACCTTAACAAGGTTCCTCGTTGCGAGGTAGGTTGGGCAAGTTTGCTTACAATAGGCTAGATGTGGGGAGAAGTGACCTAACATGTTTTTCCATCATTTTCATTTTACCTCCATCTTCTATTTCTTACATCATTCATTTTATTTTATTAGTAATAGAAATTATGCTAAGGTGTTTCATATACATTCTATTCTCTTATTATAATTTTGTTTTTATTTAGTTACCATTTCAGGACATTTTATGAAGTTTAAAAAGACTTCATTAAATTTTTGTTCATCCCAAACCAGCTGTCCCACCCTTCGAGGTGCCTCCAATCCAACGAGGGGATTAGTCACTGCGTTTGGCGGTGGATACCCTGGTCTCGACCAAAAATTTTGTTCACCCCAAGTGTGGCACCCTTTACTTACCCAGTTTTGTTACTCTTTTTAAATAGAATAAAACCAAAGCGTAAAACATCGGTGCAAATGGAATAATTCTTCCTAATTTTTGTGTTTTATGAAGAATAACCTACAATATCAAATTATAAAATTAGGGAAAAGTTCTCTGAAAGTACCCTGGTATCACATAGTACGTATAAGAACTAACAATTTGTGAGCATAAAAACTGAAAAAGAAATTAAGGAAGTCTTTATGAGGCAACATCTAGGTTTTCAAGCATAATTGCAGTGGCAAAATCTTACACCGTGAATTTGGACTAGGAGATCATGTTTGGTTTCTTGGAATTAAATCACTACAATGGAAAACACTTAGGTACCACACACTCTACATTAGCCATGATAATATTCGACATGCATTAAAAGTAATCCTTAATTCGAGAAGCTAACTCGATCTAATTGGTGATTACTAGCTTCATCTATTTACTCTCATGGTTAAGGTGTTGTCATACAAGCTCACTCATAGTACTCTCAACTCTCACCTTTTAATTCAATAGTACTTAATTATTCTAAAATTCTAACAAGGTCAAATGATGTGTTACATACGCACATACAATGTTGGGTGTCACACTCTCATGATAATATTGGCATTAAATAAGTCATTTCGTACCCAAGTCATTTCGTGTTGTTGACACCTCAACTATATAACCATCAATCAATCAATCAATCGCATATTCACGTACCCAAGTCATTTCGTGTTGTTGACACCTCAACTATATAACCATCACACATTTTTGTTATTTTTTATTTTACTTCACACACTCATATTTTTGCTTGTTATTCTATTGTTGTCATTACTGATTGTTATATAGTACACATCTTGACCACTCTCTATTTGGTCACATTTTTAATAAATTTCTTAAAATTTTGAGCAATAAATTTCTTTTACCAGGTCTCGAGAGTTTTCTTCTTTGTTTTTTCAAAATTTGTCCATTAGAAAAATTCAGTTTACTTTCATTTTCTTCCAACATTCATTATCTAAATCACCATTTCAATTATTGTATTGTTATGTTTGGGGGTCGGCCTTATGATGGGTAGAGTTTCCTAAAAGAAATGGATGGTAAATTACCAACATTACCAAAAGTTTTGAATCTATTAATGCACATAAATTCCAAACACATATTACATAATTAACATGTATGTATTGATACCCTCAAAACTAGGGATGGCAATGGGGCGGGGGCAGGGAGTACTTACCCGCTCCCCGTCCCCGCCTCCCATATTGTTCCCATTCCCCGCTTCGGTGAGTATTCCTCCCCCATCCCCATCCTCACGGTCCTCGCGGAGACTCCAAGAATTTATTCAAAGTTAGCAAAAATTAAAATTAAAATGTAATAAAGCTAAAATTATGTATAAAATTTAGTCTTACTTTGAAATTTTAATATTTAAAAAATATAAAGATAAGAATAAAAATATAAAAATTCGCTCAATTTAATATTTTATTAGTATTTTTATTTAAAAACACATATTAAAAGACTAAAAAATCTATTACTTAGAATATAATATATATCTATAATACAAACATTTATTTAATATATTCGGGGAGGGGCCCCCGCGGGGCGGGGGATATGGATCCGTCCCCATCCCCAAATTGACTGCGGGGGGATTTTCTCCCCCATCCCCGTCCCCACGGGGAAAAATTCTCCACCCACGAGCCCCCAAACGGGGCAATCCCCACGGGGATCCCCACTTGCAGGTAAAAATTGCCACCCCTACTCAAAACTTTGGTAATTGACCAACCATTTCTTTTAAGAAATTGAGAGATCTCTACCCGGCTTTATGTCATTCCATAAGTATATACTCACATTTATTTTCACTAATTCTTATCTTAATAATTTTATAATTCTATAAATGAGAATGTAGTTTGGAGATATGGTATAGCCGAGGACTGATCCTTCTATCTGGACTACTACCTGGAGATCCTACCGTTTCTGTGGATTCTATTTCTATATGGTATGTCAAACTTCTTTTTAATACTTAAATGATATTTATTAAAATTTGATGGGAAAACATGTAAAATCATCCATCCACATGAAACTTACATGGCTGAATTTAAGGGGCGAAGAAAAAGTAATGTAACACAGTGTAACAACAATGGTTCAACCATGATAGCAAGACTACAGAATTAGATAATATTTTGTACTGTGGGCCATTAATTCAACTTTATTAGAGTAGAAACAACAAAAGACTTGAAGGTTGAAGGAAACTTTCATGCCACAAGTAAGAATGAGAAATAAGTTCAGAGTAGGTTATTATAAAGGATGAATGAAATATGTCTCTTGAGAAGGAATTAAGTGTTTTATGGTCAGACCGTCAGAGTAAAGAGAAAAGGATTGTAATTAACTATTTGAAATTTAAAAAAATATAGAAAAATGTGGAAAAATTTAAACAAAAATGGATTAAAAAATAATGTTATTAAAAGATGATGTGGTAAGATGGTTGTGTATGAGCTCAAGTGGGAACAAACTTGAGTAAATAAAGTGTTATAAATCTCACCCTTAAAACTCCTCTCTCTCTTTAATGAATGACTAGGATTTCACTCACTGGACTCTCGTGTCACTTGTGAGGATCTATTCCCGTGTATGAGTAACACATGTCAAGCCTACCTTTTTTATAAGCCTTAATTATTTGTATAGTAGAAAGATTGGAGTAACTTTAAATCATTGTAACTTCGAAGAAACAAATTTTATTAAATAGTATCTAGTTTAATTTCACAAATATATTAAATCACAATTACAAATACAATATAAGCTAAGTTAACTGAAATTGTCTTTGCTAATTATTTGTATTTTTTGGGATAAACCTCCAGCATGAACTACTGGATTTGGGACATGAGCTTTATGTTGGGCCTATGTTCAGCCACCAGGTTTGTGACATAAACATCATTTTAAGTTATCAGACCCTTAGTTTTTTTGCCAGTAACTGTTCCTTGAATTAATTTGCAGTGTTCGAGTTAGTAATGAATTGGGAGCAACTCATCCAAGACTAGCAAGGTTTTCAGTAATAGTGGTGAATGGGACTAGTCTTCTCATCAGCATAGTTTTCTCTTCAATTATTCTAATATTTCGGATTCCAATAAGCAAACTCTTCACCAATAATTCTACAGTCATTGAGGTTGTATCCCAGTTGATTCCTTTGCTAGCCATATCTGTTCTTTTAAATGGAATTCAGCCAATACTCTCAGGTAATAATTATCTTAAGATGTATGAAAAATATTTACTTGAAAGTGAACAAGAGAAAAAAAAGTTCCTTATATTTTCTTGGGCTTTATTTTAGGTGTTGCTATTGGATGTGGATGGCAGGCTTTGGTAGCTTATGTCAATTTGGCTGCTTATTATCTTGTTGGTCTTCCCATTGGTTGTGTCCTTGGTTTTAAAACTAGTTTGGGTGTAGCAGTAAGTTGAGAATACCTTAATATATATTTTATTAGTAGGATTTAAGTTATTCCAAGATTAACTTTTTACAGAGTTACTCAATTCCTAACCGTTGATTTGGATTTAATCCAATGGTAAAAATACATCACTAAGTAATGATATATTGTTATTATTGAATTAGATCCAAATCAACAATTATGATGTGTGTGAAGTAACTCCATAAAAGTTACTCTTGCGAGAACTTGAACCCTACTCATATTTCATAGGTTCAAATATGTTATAGGTCCTTATAAATTTCACTCACTTTTTAACCCCTTAGCACAATTAAAAGACCCAGAAAGTGCTATTAAAACTCATGAGGTATTGATGAAGGAAAATGCAGGGACTGAAAATGAATGAATTTTTTTATAAGGACTAAAAATAAAATTCTAGCATATTTAACCCTATTTTATATAGTGTTTAATGTAGATCTTAATATAACTGATGATTATCAAAGTGGATTAATATATTCTTGGCTTTTATATTTTTGTAGGGCATGTGGTGGGGAATGATTGCTGGTATTTTACTTCAAACTGTGATTCTCATCATTCTAACAATGAGAACGAATTGGGTCAAAGAGGTAAATGTGCTTGAGTTTAAGTTTCTCAATTACCTGCATATTATTGAGTTAATTTGATTTTTCTTTTTAACTATTTAATAAATATTAAATATATGTACAAAGACCGTATTCTCCATATAATTCTTGCGAGGTTAATTTTTTTTAGATAAATCAAATTGTATTTAGGAGGCACAAGGGGCATTTCAACCCTCTTACAATTGATCACCGTTAAGCTAGGCAATCATTCAGCCTATTACAAGATAAGTTGAACTTCAAATTTGTTGCACCACCCCCACCACCACCCCTCCGCGGGTGTACAAACCATTCCCATAAAATACTTTTAACTTGATACAACATTTGTGAAATGTTAACAGTGCTTCCTCTAAAAATTACATTGCAAAGTTAATTTGAATTTTTCTTTGCGAATAATTTTTTGGATATGATATTTTAAACGTTTTCATGTTAATTATATTTAAAATTGAAATTGAAATCTTTTTGTGCATCAACAATTTGTTTTTTTCTTATAGGTTGAAAAAGCTATTGATCGTGTGAAGTCTGAAGATGGTAAACTAGACTTGGCTGAGACTTGAGAATATCTAATTCTGAATAAGCATACTTGAATATGGAGCCATTTTACCACTTTTTTTAACAAAATTATATGGTCATTTTGAAAAGCTCTTTGTTAGATCAGGATCCTTTTTCTTGTTTCCTCATAAACTAAACAAAACAAGATTGAGACATATATAGCGATCATCACAGTAATTTGTTTATTTTATTTGACTTGAAATTGATATATTTAATGTTGTGAACAATTGCATGAAATTTATAAGTATAACAGAAGAATAAATTAAATGGTATATTGGTACGGTTCTTAAAAGAAAAAACGAGGAGGAATATTTTTTTAATAGTGTTTGAATCCAATGATCTCACACAAGGCCTGTCTATTTTTTCATTTCCTTTTGACAAGATTTTTCCACCCTTATATACTACCAAGTGTATTGTTTTCTATTTATAATGTAGTGCATTTAAATTCGCCTGTTGTTATCCTCGGAAGAAACTTATTGGTTAATTTAACACACTAGATGTGATACTATGCATGTTAGAAAACCTACATGAATAGGAAAGCTCTTAAAGACGTCAACAATGTTCTTCGACATAATTTGGATCCTAATCCTTTATTGGGATATCCCGAACCGTCTAATGTCCTACAAACTTTACCTATGAAGGTGCAACAGTATTTAGGTTTGAATAGGCAGCGAATGAATCTTCACCTACATACGATCAAAGAACCGGGGTCTGCAATCTAGCAAAGAATTTGGTTCTGTCTAATTTGTCCAATAATCCTTCGCTTCAAATGAGGTAAGCAAGTTTGGCCTATGATTTTGGAGATGCAAGAGGAATCTTTGAGCTCCATTCAGAAGTTGGCTAATGCTTTATTTCTCGCACAACATTCCTTTCTCTGTTTGACAAAAGTACAAGGACTTTCTCTCGCTACTAAAAAAACGAAGATTTTCATTGATATATTTTTAACAAATAAACTTCAACTCAAAGAAAGAACAACTGTACTCAAGTCATGGATTGACTAAAAATACTCCACCCTCTCAAAATAGAAAGAAGAAGCAACACACACATTTACATTGCCAAATGTTTGTTGGAACTTCATTGGAATCATTCCAAAGTAATTATTTCAAGCAAAGAATTCTTGTAGATATTCATTAGCTTCCGTAGTTTTAATTCTCTAGTGGGATGAGGACCAAGAATCCAGAATAAGAAGAGAGAAGCAACGACAATTTCAAGTCATTGACTTCAGAATATTTTTAGGAAATATCTTTTAATACTTGCTTAAACTTTAGTTCTAAGTAAGTTTAGTTGTAATAAGTTCCTCAAAACTGTTTTAGGTTGCGTGGGGTTGAATTTAGGAAATTTAGGGGTGCAGCTAGCAAACTATACTAATTCACTTGTTTGTAAAATGAGCCTCAACGGGCTTTTTCTTTGCTATGCTCATGCAAGTTTCAGCCTATAAACTTCATGTAATTCCTGAATTTCAGAAGATTAGAATAGATTAGAATCATTTGCAAAATTCATGAGAGATAGAGTAAGGTGCTCCTTAAGGTTATTCATAGAATATTCAAGAATCAATGCTTTCAAGCTTGTGACGATTTAATTGATCTTATCAATTTTCTACAAAAATTATGGCGATCCTCACTTTTATTTTATCAAAAATCTTCTCAATCTTTATATTTTCTTCTTCACATATTGGTATGAATTTCTAGTTCTTACTATCTTTTTGGTCTTGAGATCATCACTTCTACTCCTTTCTTGAATCTGTGTAAAAATTTGATTCAATTTCATGAATAAGTCCTTACATTAATTGGTAACAGAGAGCGTTCTTTAATGATTTTTGAATAACAATTTCAGAAGATTTCATGATCTAGGCGTGTTCTAGATTTGGAGCCAATTTTTTTTCCAAATAATTTCACATGGAAATTGTGGAGATTCTCACTTCTTTTCATCTCAATTCTTCCCTATCTTTAAATTTTCTCCTTCACATTTTTTTATGAATTTCTACTTTCTATTTTTTGGCCTTGAGTTCATCATTTCTACTCTTTTCTTGAATTTGTGAAAATTTGTTTCAAATTCATGGATAGATGGCTCTCATACTATTTAATGCACGTAAGGACCTATCCATGATTTTGTTTGATTCAAACTTTCACAAAAATTCAAGAAAAGAGTAGAAGTGATAAACTCAAGACCAACAAAATAAAATAAAAACTAGAAATTCATACTAAAATGTGAAGAAGAAAATATAAAAATGGAGAAGAATTGAGATAAAAAAAGAAGTGAAGATCGCCACAAGCTTTAAAGAATTCTTGAAGATTCTATGAAGAATCTAAAGGAGCACTTTCTCTAATTCTAATTTGTAAATGATTCTAATCTCTTATAATCTTTTTAAATTCAGCAATTGCATGAAGTTTATAGGCTAAAATTTGCATCGGCTTAGCAAATAAAAAGCCCATCGAAGCCCATTTTAGAAACATGTAAATTAGTGCGGTTCACTAACAGCACCACTAAATTTACGAAATACAACCCCAAAAAAATTAAAAGAGTTTTGAGGAACTTATTACAACTAAAGTTTAAACAGATATTAAAAAATATTTCCTACAATTATTCTTAAGTCAATGACTTGACATTGTCCTTGTTTTTCTATTTATTCTCTATTCTTGTTTATTATAGTGTCACAGTTTAAAAGCTTTTGTAAAGGAAATATTTATTTCATATATTGTAAAATCTAATTCCTTAAAAGGCACAATGATGTCGTTTTAAGAAGTTATAAAGTACAGGCTAAGATTAATCAAAAGATACTCGGAAGTTGTAAAAGAGTATAAGGTTGGTCAAAATATAAGAAGGTTTGTAAACATGTTTATTTAAGCAAAAAATTTCTTCAAAAGATTAAAAAGGTTTTCAAATACATACTATTCGACTTTCTTGTTGTGTATTCCGCTACCTTCAAAAATCACATGTTGTTTTCCTGTTGATGTATTATGTAGTAATTCGCCCTTGCCAGATTGTTTGCATACCCTATTTTGGAGCATATTGAGATAATTGGATTCAGATACGGCATGAGAATTCCCTAACTACCATAGGGAACTAATGAAGAATGAAGAATCAAATGGAGATAGTATCGAAGAAGTCTAGAATACATATGGTGTATTGAAGATAGCTTTGTATAACAATTACCAACATTCTGAAAAGTACTCTGTTGGGAGGCTCATCCGAAGATGTTGTGTGGTGCATTATGGTCTCGATTTGTAGTATCTAAGAACAGTTAAATTATATTTTCTGGTAGTGTCATTTCTCTCCAAGATTTCTTTAATAGGTAGAAGTAAGAACAGTTAAATCTATTATTTGTTTTCCCTTAGTTCTAGTATTACATAAGTTTTGTAATTTAATTATGTTATTTTGGTCATGAATCATTTATTGAAGGTTTTATTACTGCGTAGAATGATAACTCTTAAAAATAAGAGTTATTTATGCCAAAACTAATAAGAATTATTGCTATCCGGAAGTAATTAGTGTAAATAAATATGTTTTTTGTTGATAATTAAGTAGTAAAGTGTTTAATGTGCTAGAAGGTTATTTTGGGCACACATGGTGCCTTTTTGTTGAATTTTATGCGTGTAATTAATGTGTAGGAATTTTGAGTGAGAATGTTGTGAAGATGCTATGGCAGCACCAAGGCAGCTGTGACGTGTGGATAAAGAATCAGAGTGGTCCCAGGTGTTTTGTCCTATATGAGCATGTGCAGTGGCGTGACAGCGCATTAATGGGCCACTAAAAGACAGACAATCCTTGATTTTAGGGTTGGCAAAACTGTACCCGAATTACATTGGCCCAATTGGTACTTCAAGTGAGAGAATGTCATATGAAAAGGCACTTTTAACCTAGAAAGGGCATGACCCAGAGTACACACATCAGCCTCCACCATTCCCTAGGTCAAACAGTATTGTTTCATTCCTTCCATTATTGTACTTCATCTTCCTCAACCACATTTCCACCATTTTCAGTGCCCATTTCTGAAACCGCAAACTCAGGATCTGCAGCACAGATTTCCATCTGCACAGCACAGAAACTCTGGAGCAAATCTATAGCATCTAAAGATTGCTTTGAGCTTCATTTCAGTTGTATTTTCTGCATTTCTCTATATACTCTGTTTTAGTGTTGTATCTGTTTTAATGGCTTCATAAGTTCTATTTTGTCATGTCTAAGCTCATTATGAGCTAGATCCTTTTACAGTCAAGACTATGGTGATGTAATTATGATATGTTGATGTTTAAATGTGATTAATGCTTGATGCTTCATTAATTTGCGTGAGTTAATGTCATACATCCTTTTTAAACTTGATCAATTTAATTAGGGTAGCGTTCTTCTATTTTTGGAAAGAAATTGAAGTGCTGATTTCGCAAATTAATATAGTTTGAAAGGTAATAGGAATATTATCTTTTCCTAATGAAGAATAGGAATATGAAACTAGGGCTATAGTGTGATCTAAAACGTGTTTTTCACCTTACGGAATGAACCTCAATAGGAGCTTAGGAATAAGGGAACCTTGACAACATTCTGTTTCACAGAGATAGGAATATCCACATTCAATGTAGAAAAGCAAGAAGTTCAAAGATGGGCTAAGAGGTACGAATCTTTGGAGCTTACTTCTAAAAGCTTCAAGGATAACATACCTTCCATTGAAAAACCACACAAGCTTGAACTGAAGTAGCTCCCTCCACATTTGAAGTATGCTTATTTGGGGAGTGAACATACTCTCCCTGTGATTATAGCTGCTGAATTAAGTGCTACCCAAGAAGAGGAATTCTTGGCATTCTGAGAAAGCACAAGAAAGCTATTGGTTGGCAAATGTCTAACATTAACTGTCTGGAGGAAAATTCCAAAAATAGCATTGGAGCACAAAGGAGACTAAACCCAATAATGAAGAAAGTTGTCAGGAAGGAGATTATCAAATGGCTTGATGTTGGTATCATTTATCTTGTTGCTGACAGCACTTGGGTTAGCCCTGTTCAGTGTGTTCCAAATAGAGGAGGAGTCATTGTGGTTAAAAATGAGAAGAATGAATTGATTCCTACCAGGACAATCATTGGTTTGCGAATTTGTATGGACTACGGGAAGCTCAACAAAGCCACCAAGAAGGATCATTTCCCTCTCCCTTTTATTGATCAAATGCTTGACAGACTTGCAGGGAAGGAATTTTATTGTTTTCTTGATGGCTACTCAGGTTACAATTAGATTGCTATTGCCCTAGAGGACCAAGGAAGGCCACATTCACTTGCCCCTATAGCACCTTTGCTTCAGAAGGATGCCATTTGGGTTATGCAACGCTCGTGCTACTTTTCAAAGGTGTATGATGGCCATCTTTTCTGATTTCATTGAAAAATCTATGGAGGTATTCATAGATGATTTTTCTTTCTTTGGAGAGAATTTTCAAGTATGTTTACTGAATCTGGAGGATATTTTGAGAAGATGTGAAGAAACAAACTTGGTCCTCAATTGGGAGAAATGTCATTTCATGGTTCAAGAAGGTATTGTCTTGGGGCACAAGATTTCAAAGAAGGGAATTGAGGTAGGCAAAGCCAAAGTTGAAGTGATCGAAAAGCTACCACCTCCCACATCAGTTAAAAGAATCAAAAGTTTCCTTGGTCATGCTGGATTTTATAGAAGATTCATCAAAGACTTCTCCAAAATCTCTAAACCACTGTTTATGCTACTGTACCATGACACTGTTTTTGAGTTTGATGACAAATGCCTGACAGCATTCAATACACTCAAGGAAGAACTGGTGACAGCACCTGTTATTGTTGCACCAGATTGGAGTAAACCATTTGAATTGATGTGTAAACCACTCTTGTAGATGCTCAATTGAATTGTACAACTACTGAAAAAGAGTTACTGGCAGTGGTGTTTGCCTTTGACAAGTTTAGATCCTATCTTGTGGGAGCTAAGGTGGTGGTGTACACTGACCATTCTACAATCAAATACCTCATTGCCAAGAAAGATGCTAAACCAAGATTGATTAGATGGGTACTCTTGTTGCAAGAGTTTGATCTTGAAATCAGAGACAAAAAGGGAGTTGTGAATCAAGTTGTTGACCATTTTATTAAGAATTCTTGATGTTGACCCACTATCTTTTGAATCTGAAATCGAAGAACAATTTCCTGATAAGTAGTTGCTAGCAATAACAACAACTCTAAATGCTACAAGTTCTGCAGCAAAGGTGCCTTGGTATGCTGATTTTGTTAATTACTTGGTTAGCAATGTGGTGCCAGAAGATTTCACAGCACAGCAGAGGAAGAGGTTTTTCCACCAAGCAACGCAATACTTTTAGGATAAACCTTTCCTCTACAAGAAGTGTTCTAATCAATTGCTCAGAAGATGTGCTGCCAAATAAGAGATAGTAGACATTCTGCCGCACTACCATTCTTCACCTTGTGGAAGGCATTTTGGAGGTGCTAGGACTGCTGCAAAAGTATTTCAACTAGGTTATTTCTGGCCCTCTATTTTTAAAGATGCTCATGAGTTTTCTAGGAGGGTGATGATGCCAAGATTAAAAAAAGAGAACTTAAGGAGGGTGATAAAGTGCTCTTGTTTAATTCTAGATTGAAACTTTTCCTTGGAAAGTTGAAATCTAGATGGTATGGCCCATTCACAATTTTAAAAGTTTATCCTTATGGAGTTGTTGATTTAAAAAATGAGGAGAATGGAAATGAATTCAAAGTGAATGACCAAAGAGTTAAGTTGAAATTAGGAGGGCCTGTGCCTAGCACAAAGGCATCCACCTCCTTGAGTAACTCTCCTTGAAAAATGCTTTTTAGTCAGGTTGAGGTCTCTTAAACCAAGCGCTATTGGGAGGCAGTTCAGACCCTAATTTTTCTTGTTTTAGTGTTAATTGTGAGATTTAGGAATAATGTGTGTGAATATGGTGTTGGGCTGTGATGAAAATTCTGTGACTGGAAGTCACCTTGTGAAGGGAATTGTATCTGGTAGCATCAGTTGTATGGAATAGCACCAGCCGTAGCACTGAATGGCAGGTAAAATTTGAATTTTTGAAAATAAAAAGAAAAGAGAAATTAAATGATGAGTTGGCCCTAAACTACAGTGCGCGCGCAGTGCAGCACCGGCACCACTACGTCAATGACGTCAACAGTAAGCACGCCTTGCTTGTACCATCCCATCATCCATTAACCCGTTACCTTACCGCCCATTTTCTCTCTCCCACCTTCATCATAACGCCTAAAAACCTACACCCTCATAACACTTCTCTTCTTCCCATAACCGCATTACTTAAAATCCCTAAAACAAATACCACCCACTTCCTCAGCTTCTCCGCCATAACCGTCCACAATCGCCCATAAAACCCTTGCGTGTAACCCTCATTGTTCACGCATTACCTACTTCTTCTTTCCTCTGTCAAAATCCCCAGAACCCTAAATCCCCAAAATCTCTCACCTTTTCACAGTCCATAACCATGGCACCCAAAGACAAGTCATCTTGGACACGTAGAAAAGTCTATGTTGTCAAGAGGATGAGATTCAGAACATGGAATGCTGTGGAGAAATCCCGAGAGAAAAGCCCCACAAAGAGCTGGTCACCCCCACCCCCACTTGAGAGTCTTGTTGTTGCTGTCTCTAAAGTAGCTGCAGGCAGTGCTGCTGACACTGCCAATGCAACCCGCAACAGTGACTCTGATGTGGTGGTCACTAGTGTCAAACATGGAAAAAGATCAAGAGGTTCTGGTGGAAGTAGGAAGAGTGCTCGCTTGGACGCAGGAGCAGGGAAATGATCTCCCCTATCTCTTTTTAATAATTTTTAATTTTAGGTTTTTTTTTATGATGTTTTTTTTTGTTCAGTACTGTTTTCAGTGTTGTTTGTTTTTCTGTTTTATGTTTAAAAAAAATGCCCACCCTACAATTGGTCATTTGACAGTGGGGACACTGTCAGTGATTAAGTTTGGGGGTGGAGTAATAGTTAATATAATGTTGTGTTTTTGTTATGTGTTTATTCAGTGCTGTTTAGTATTGCTTGTATGTTCACTACAACAGATTTGGGGATGGGCAGCGTTTTTTTTTAACCATGGGCAGCGTTTCTGGGCGCTGCTAAATTTGGCAGCAGTAAAAAAAAAATGTTTTAGCTTTAGGTATCAGGGCAGAACCCTATGAGGATAACCAGAATCTGTGTAGACTTAAATTCTTATTGAAATAGTCTAGCCCTTTAGTTTACACTTAGCTCTTGTGATGTGGAAGTAGGTGTAGGCCTTGCCTAAGTGGAAGTTAGGTGAAAACTTAATAAGGACTTAAACTGCCTGGAATTTGATAGAAACTGCACGCAGGGTCTAAGTCAAGTTTGGGGGTAGCTCCTTAGCTTCCATCCCTTATGTTATCATAGTCAAAAGCATTGTAAAGAGGGTACACACTTGCAAAACAAAAGAAAGTCAAATCCCAAATAAGTTGCATTTTTGCAACAAGGGTAATTTGGTTATTGTCGAGGGAGGCTGTTTTGTGGCGACACCATTATAGTTTCGGTCAAAGCAGTGGTCAAGCTATCCGAAAATAGTAAAAAAATAAAATAAAAAAAGGGCGTGCCTACTCCAAGTTAAGTTCATGTCAAAGTGTAAAGCCAATTGTATTCACTGTATATCTTAGGAGAGCTACCGTTGTAGAAATCAGTGTAATCCTTGCTTGTAGCTATTGAGAAGGAATGGCAATGTAGGAAATTCTTAGTGGGATCCGAAGCCAAGCTTAGTAAGTATTGAATCCTATGAAAGGAATACAAGAGAGCACACACACACACTCATGCTAGAGGGAAAAAGCTAATGATTTCATGAATTGCTAATGTATTCTTAATGTGTGAGTCTGAGGGGAAAGCCTTGAGAAAAATAAAGCTGTCAAAAATCTGTTTTAAATGCCATCATATGTTGTTGTGTTGTATGCCTTACCAAGTTGTGCTGTCTGTTTTGTTAAGATGTTGTTTTGTTGTTTTGTTTTTGTGCTGTCATTACTTGAGGACAAGCAATGGCTCAAGTTTGGGGGTGTGATAACTCTTAGAAATAAGAGTTATTTATGCCAAAACTAATGAGAATTATTGCTATCCATAAGTAATTAGTGTAAATAAATATGTCTTTTGTTGATAATTAAGTAGTAAAGTGTTTAATGTGCTAGAAGGGTATTTTGGGCACGCATGGTGACTTTTTGTTGGATTTTATGCGTGTAATTGACGTGCGGGAATTTTGAGTAAGAATGCTGTGAAGATGCTATGGCAGCACCAATGTAGCTAGGGACATGTGGATAAACAATCAGAGTGGTCCCAGGTGTTTACATGAAGAAAATGGTGTTTTCTCCTATATGATCATGTGCAGTGTCGTGACAGCACATTAATGGGTCACTAAAAGACAAATAGTCCTTGATTTTAGGGTTGGCAGCACTGTACCCGAATTACATTGGCTCAATTGGTACTTCAAGTGAGAGAATGTCATATTAAAAGACACTTTTAACCTAGAAAGGGCATGACCCAGAGTACACACATCAGTCTCCATCATTCCCTAGGTCAGATAGTACTGTTCCATTCCTTCCATTAATGTACTTCATCTTCCTCAACCACATTTTCACCATTTTCAGTGCCCATTTATGAAGTTGGAAACTCAGGATCTGCAGCACAGATTTCCATCAGCACAGCAGAGAGACTCTAGAGCAAATCTACAGCATCTAAAGCTTGCTTTGTGTGACATTCATGGCTGACGAGGGCAGGGAGTGATCGCTGGTGCCCAAAAAGGTGGCCTAGCAAAGAGCGACTCCCGGCAGCTTCAAAGTGAAGGGGCGCGTGAATGAACTGAATACGAACCAGAATGAGAGGGATCCTAAGGCTGTGCAGGTATGGGACTGTCTGTTAAAGGAGGGCTTACAAGAATTGATTTGGACTACCTAAACGAACATGATGCATCTTCTTTTCGGGAGCCCTTCCCATAAGAACTCTATAGTTAAGCGTGCTTGACTTGGAGTAGCAGTGGGATGGGTGACCTTCTGGGACGTTTCCTAGTGAAGAATAGGAATATGAAGCTAGGGCTATAGTGTGATCTGAAACGTGCTTTTCACCCTACGGAGCTTAGGAATAAGGGAACCTTGACAACATTCTGTTTCACAGAGATAGGAATATCCACATTCATTCTGCACACTGAATGCTATCACAGCATTGATCACAGCATTACATCAATACTGATTAATTACGGATCCTTGTCTTGGCTATACATACCTATCTGATTTTACCCCTATTTTTCACTATTGTACTATCACTTAATCTTTACTTTAACCTTTGCACAACAATGAACTTTTACCTTGCTTTTATTTTTACTTTTTATTCATTAATTCAAGTGCTATCAAGTAGAGTTAGTTATTAAACATTAACCCTCATGGGAATGATCTTTCTTATCACTTTATTACTTGTTTGACTGTGTATACTTGCACACGTTTTTGCACAACATAGAACTATAATTATTTGAGAATTCTTAAATACATCTCTAAATTAAAAAGTTGTAATGAGGTCCTTCAACTAATATAGTTTTTTAATTAGGTTTTTCTATTACATTATAGGTAGTCAACAATTAGTCAAATGCTGAGGTGACATATTATATAAATAAACAAATAGGTTCCTAAAACAAATTATCAATTTGTTAGTCAGCTCCTAAACTAATTATATAAATAAACAAATAGGTCGCTAAACAAATTATAATTTTGTTAGTAGGTAGTTAAACTAATTTACCCATCTGAAAATTGTCTCTTAGAAAAATAATAAAAAAAACTGAGATATCCGAGCCAGTGGCGGATCTTGAAAAAAAAGCTAGGGAGGGCCACTAAAATTAACTATTATAATATATAAATTAAAAATCCAAATCATATTAAGCACAAAGTTGATCATCAAACAATTAAACTGTGTACCTTAAAGTAATGCTCTACGTGTTCCAAGTGACTTGAAATCTTCAATAATAGACTCGGAACTAATGTTTTCACTAATTTCCCTTTCAATGTAAACTGTCATGCAATCGGCTAGAAACCCACCTTCCATCTTGTTTCTAAACCTAGTCTTGATAATTTTCATTGCTGAAAAAGACCTCTCAGTTGTGGCCGTAGAAACCGGAAGAGTCATGATAAGGCGGAGCAATCTATCAAGCAAGAAGTAATTTTCCTTCTCATTAATTTCAACCAAACACGAGCATAATTCTTGAATAGTTGACAAATTCTTCAAACTTGATTCTTGGCGGGTATGAACAACAAATTGCCGAAGTTGAAAAGGCAAACTATTCTTCTCTTGGTCATTGAAATCCATGGGATAATATTTTTCAACCAAAGTGCAAATAGTATCAATATTAAAAGCTTTATAATTATCCTTAGGAGCCAAAGCACAACTTAGAGTTAACAAATTCATGGCTTGCTCACTAAACCTACTATTCAACTATTGCAATTGCTTGTCAATGGTAGTAAGAAATATTTCAACTTTAAAGTAATGCTCTATAGTTACCTGATTCTCTTCAAGACGAAAGCGTCCAAATCTTGTTGCTGAATGAAAATCATCGAGATCAGGAATCTCAACATCATGTTTTGAACAAAAAGACGTCACATTAGTAAACAACTTATCCCAACCATCTTCTCTCAATTTCTTGAATAAGAGTTTTTGTGCTACGAACCAAACACATGGCATTAACTACGTCCTGAGATTGTAATTGTAAGGCTTGACAAAGAACATCTGTTATCCCCATCATTTCTTTCATCAAATGCAAGATCAAAATAAAATCAAATGCCTTCAAGTAATTGTAAGCACTACCAGCATCCCTGCGTGTAGAATAACTTGTTCATTCCTTTGCAATTTTTTTTTAAAACATGACAAGTTGCTTCATACATTTTTATCAAGCTACAAATAGAATTGAAATGTGATCCCAACGAGTATCCCCAGCTCGTTTCAAAGTACCGATTTGATTTTGACCTTTACCACTTACAATTTCATCAATCTCCAATAAATATTCAATTTCTTCTAGTTAGGCAGCTTGTAACTCATCATGGCGCTTAGAAGAAGAACAAAAAACATTGACAACAAAAGTCAACTTCTCAAAGAATTTATGAACCGGCTTGACTTCTCTTGATGCAGTAACCAAGGCAAGTTGCAATCGATGAGCCATGTAGGAAAGAGACTAAACCAAGTTTCTTGAAACCGTCTTTGATGTTTTGCATTACCACCAGACAAAGGATATTCTTCTAGACGGATTTGATACGGACCCCAATTCAGATAAGCTCTTCGTATTTCATCGACTTGATTTGGTGAATATGTCCATATTGGAGAACGCTTTCCAGGATCACGTTCTAAAGAGTTTAAAAAATCATCTGAATTATTCAAATTCTCAATTCTTGGAACTTCAACAGGTTAAGGCGTAGAAGTTATCACTTCTTCAACTCTCGCAACTTCTTCAATTCTTGGAACTTTAACGGATTCGGATGTAGAAGCTATCCCTTGGTCATCTCTTGCATCCTCACAAGCTTTCCTCTTATAAAAATAATCAATTGTCCTAGTGTTAGCCTGTAATTTCGACAGGCTTCATTAAAGATGGTTAACATGGCCTGACTTATATTTCGACGAAGACCAAATTATTTCGACAGAGAAAATGGTCATGCGCAAGGTAAACTCGACAAGCTTACGGGGAAGCAAAAGCAAGAGAGAGGAAAATGGACACAAGCTTTCGACAGACAGAAAACAGAGCAGTTATGCGCTGAAGACTAGCAGTTGGTCGAAGCGTGATAGAGCGGTTTTGGTCGAAAGTAGGAGCAGTTACTTATATTCAAATTTCTAGGCAGTTACTTAGTTCGGTTTTTCCCCCTCTTTTCCTTGGTATAAATAACTGTTTCTGAGAAGAAACAGAGGTCGCAAATCACAATACACAATCCGATTCCTGAAACTCTAACTTCCAAGCCAGAGCGAAAAACGAGTGGAAGAATCGCTGTACGTGATCGTGTACCACTTTTATGATTCCGATGCAATTTACTTGTCTGTTCTTTACAATTCCTGCACCATTTACTGCTTCTTTTCTTTTCAATTCTGTTAATCATTTGCAAATCGTCCCCTTTTCTGCATTTTCTGAAACAAAAAACTTTTGCAATTCAAAGGCAATTGCTTTGAGATTTTTCTAGTTTGATCTCACAAACCTTCTAATAAAACTAGTGATTGTTTGCTAAAAACACCAACAAACAAATTGGCACGCCCAGTGGGACTTTGCCTTTGATTTTGTTCATTTTCGTACTCTCTTATTTGTATTCTCTGTTGTATGCACTTAAGAAGTGGTAAAATGGTTCGTTCTAGTATGAATAATGCGTCTAGTTCCAACCCTGTGGTTTCACAAGGGCAAGGAACAACAATGGATTCTGCAAACATTAGCGCAGGACCATCATCGTTGATAACCGTTCCTTCATTATCAATGACTAATGTTGGTTCAACGCAGTCAGAAATGGTATCTTTGCCTATGTCTTTGCCGTTAAGTGCAGGGCTTCATAGCCCTTACATGGCAATGGGAAACGGTTTAGACCCACGTTTGAATAACGTGCATTTACCCCCATTTCCTTTGGGAATGTATGGCATGCCTACTGGAATGCCACATATTTCGACCTTTTCCCCTACACATGTCTCTTCTGAGAGCGTATTTGGTCGAAATCCCCCAGCATTAACCAATACGTCTTTGTTGGCCTTAAGACAGCAAGTAAACGAGAGTAATCACGATATGGTTAATATGCTTACCCAACAAATTGGTACAGTTTTCAATCCATTGATTCAAAATACCAATAGCAGTTACCAAATGTTGGCAAATCAGATGAGTAGGATTGCAAATTTCTTTGGGGCTCCAGCGGTTAATAATAGGCAAGTTCCTATTATTGCGGGTAATGCGTCGCCAGTTAACCCCCAAGAAGCAGTTGCAGTCGAAGCGTCCACAACTGTAGGTGAACTACAAGGGGCAGTAAACCACGTCCCTGAAGTAGTTTTGGTAAATAGACACCAGAACGCTGATGAAGTTGTTCGACAAGTGCAACAACACAATGTTGGCGCAGAAAACAATATAGCTACTTTAGTCGAAACTATTTTGGCGCAAAATGGCCTTAACATAGGTTTACAAAGGCCTAACTTCGTATCACCATTATGTGAATATGTATTACAAACTGAGTTACCAAGGGGATGGAAAGTTCCCAAGTTTACTAAGTTTGGTGGTGATACAAATGAGTCCACAGTCGAACACATTGCTCGTTTCTTGACTGAGGCTGGGGACTTAGCACAAAATGAGAATTTGAAGATGAAATACTTTCCAAATTCTCTAACTAAAAATGCTTTCACTTGGTTCACGACCTTACCCCCTGGTTCTATGTTCACATGGGGGCAATTAGAAAAGGCATTCCATGCACAGTTTTACATGGGCCAGTCGAAAATTAGTCTTAAAGAATTGGCTAGTGTTCGGCGCAAAATGCCTGAAACTATTGATGATTACTTAAACAGATTTAGGCTGTTGAAGTCTCGTTGCTTCACACAAGTCCTTGAACATGAGCTCGTCGAAATGGCTGCTGGTGGCCTTGATTACTCAATTAGAAAGAAATTAGACACATCTCATTTGCGAGATATGGCTCATTTGGCTGATAGAGTTCGACAAGTTGAAAGGCTTAGAGAGGAAAAATCTAGGTCGAATAGGTATCATAAAAAAGAAAAAGTGGCATATGTCGAAGAAGAATTTGACGTTACATATAGTAATGTCGAAGAAGAGGAGATAGACGTGGCTGAACTTAAGCCTGGTCCTCCTTATACCTGTAAATTATTAAGGCCTGCGAATGGGAATAACCCTGTAGAGCCTAAGAATGATAGATTTATGCCTAAGACTTATACTTTTGATGTTACTAAATGTGATGAAATTTTTGATCTTTTAGTAACTGATGGTCAAATATTAGTGCCTAAAGGCCTTAAAATACCAACTCTTGACCAAAGAAAGAAAAAGGGTTATTGTAAGTTCCATAATTTTTGGGACATAACACTGACCGTTGTGTGCTCTTCAGGGATATTGTGCAAAAAGCAGTTGACGAAGGAAGACTCAAATTTGCTGATAAGAAAATGAAAGCTCCTATGCAGATTGATGTTGATCCATTGCCTAAGGCGGAAGCTATGTATTCTGAACCTGTCGAAGCTGATGTAGGCATGGTGGATGCTCAAATGGCAGACCCTCCTAAGTGTGTCAAGACTGCCACCGAAAAATTAAAAGGTTTTATGTATGCTGAAGGTAAGAAACAGGAAGTGACCCTAAAAGAATATGATGGGAAGATACATGCTGTGTATCCAAAGGCTGAGGAAGAATTGGTAGATTTCCTCAATCGGTGTAAGTGGAATAACTCTGAAGTTATGCTTTGCCCAAGGTGCAGTGCTGTCTTCGATAAAGAAGCAGCTAAAGCTGTCGAAGGTTATCAGGGTCAACAACAACGTAAAAGAAAATGGCTTGACAACAGGCCAAAATTTGACTTTGCAAAAGGAGATCTTCCTGGCTATAAGGCTAATGTGTCAACAAAGCCTTCAACAAGCAAACGACAATTTGCTAAGGAGAAGTCCTCAGCGAAAGGGTATTTGAAGTTGTCAACAAATAAATCCTTTGCCCCAAGTGCTAGTGCTCCTGTCGAAGCGTGGGTGTCCAATAATCAACGTGCTAAAGCTGTCAAGCCAGGTACTGATGCTGTTAAGTTTAATTATAAGAATAACTATAAGGGTAAGAACCCTATGACTAGAACACAGTGGCGTCGTTACCAAAGACAACAGAAGAAGAAGGCACACTTTGACATTAACAAGGTTCCAAGTCATTTGGCTAATAATCAAGTTCCACGCAGCATGATAGTGGCGAAGAGTGAGGTTCACAAAGCTGAAGTTGCCACAAAGAGGAACGCTGATGTTGCTAGTCATGTGTGTGCAGCAAATAAGGCCAAAGGCAAGGCTGTGGTAACAGAAAAGCCAAGAAGGCCTGCTCTTGAAAGAATATTTCCTCCATTGTCAACAGTGAAAGAAAAGAATGCTGATTTCGACATGGATGAAGACATGGAGTCGGATTTTGATGATTCTGAAGATGATTTCGACGTTGTTTGCAATGTGGTGTCAATACTGCCTCTTGAGTACGATGTTATCACAGTACCAAATGACGTTGAAGAGGATTTTACAGAGGATATGGCTCATCATAAGCCAATGTGTTACTATGTGATGAACAATGGTTGTGTCGAAGACCAAATGGCTACCTTCGAGAAGCCAGATATGAGTATGCAAAACCACTTGAAACCCCTGTATGTCCAAGCCAAAGTCAATGGTGTTGGAATTAACAAAGTGTTAGTGGATGGTGGAGCTGCAGTGAATTTAATGCCACATGGTCTTTTGAAGAAGATTGGTAAGTTCGATACTGACCTCAGGCCACATAACATTGTCTTAAGCAACTATGAAGGCAAAACTGGCCATTCTTTGGGGGCCATTGAGGTGGACTTAATTGTTGGTTCCATAAAGAGGACTACATTGTTCTTAGTGATAGCCTCTAAAGCGAATTTTAATTTACTCCTTGGTAGAGAGTGGATCCATGGAGTTGGTGCTGTCCCTTCAACTTTGCATCAACGTTTAGTAATGTGGAAGGAAGATGGTTTGGTAGAGTATGTTGAAGCCGATCAGAGCTACTTCCGTGCTGATGTGAACCAAGTTACCAAGGAAAATTTTGAGAAACAAATGGCGAAGATTGCGCCATGTTCATCTTCTAATGAGGCATACGTTCCTGCGGATAATGTTTTTGCCTCAGTTCATCTTGACCCAAATTATGGTTTTGTTTGGGAAAGAGAAATAATGGGAGATGATAGTGTCTATCCTGATGGTGTTTTTCGACCAACGGGGTGGAACACTGGTTCTTGAAAGTGTTCTTATGTCAGTGCCCAATGCATGGGACAAAATTACGGCTTATATGGCCGAAAACAAGTTTAAAGCGGCTATGGAGGCCGAAATTATTCAACAAACAATGGCTGTCGAAGCCAGTGAGTTACATGAAGAAAATGGCATAGTCATAGATGAAAGACTTGACTGTATCTATGATAACGATCCATTAGGTTTTGAAAAGGATCCTAGAGATCCGACAAAGCATATGCAAGCTCAAGACCCGTTAGAAGAAGTTGATTTGGGAAATGGCTCAATAAAAAGGCCAACTTATATTAGTGCAAATATTGATGCTTCTCTGAAAACCCAAGTCATTACATTGCTAAGGGAGTTCAAAGACTGCTTTGCTTGGGATTACGACGAAATGCCTGGGTTAAGTCGAGAAGTAGTGGAAATGCAATTACCAATACGACCAGGGAAGAAACCAGTGAAGCAAGTGCCAAGAAGATTTGCTCCTCAAGTGTTGGCTAAGATCAAAGAGGAAATCGAAAGGCTATTCAGAAACAAATTCATCAGAACTGCCAGGTATGTCGAATGGTTAGCCAATATAGTTCTTGTAATAAAGAAAAATGGGACTCTTAGAGTTTGCATAGATTTTAGGGATTTAAATAATGCATCTCCCAAGGATGAATACGCAATGCCTGTGGCAGAAATGCTAATAGATTCAGCAGCTGGATTTGATTATCTTAGTATGCTCGATGGTTATTCTGGGTATAATCAAATCTTCATTGCTGAAGAGGATGTGTCGAAAACTGCTTTTAGATGTCCAGGGGCATTGGGTGTTTATGAATGGGTAGTAATGCCCTTTGGCTTAAAGAATGCTGGTGCTACATATCAGAGGGCCATGAATTCTCTGTTTCATGATTTTATTGATGATTTTATGCAAGTATACATAGATGATGTGGTGGTTAAATCTTCCTCAGAAAGTGGTCATTTAGACCATCTTCGCCGTTCTTTTGAAAGAATGAGGAAATATGGATTGAAATTAAATCCATTAAAATGTGCCTTTTGTGTACGTGCAGGTGATTTCTTGGGTTTTATAGTGCAAAAAAAGGCATTGAAATCAATCAAAATAAGACTAAGGCAATTATGGAAACGAAGGCCCCTTCGACCAAAAAGGAGCTTCAGTCGTTGCTGGGAAAAATCAATTTCCTTCGAAGATTTATATCAAATCTAAGTGGCAAAACACAAGTTTTTTCGCCATTGTTAAGACTGAAGAAGGAAGAAGAGTTCAAATGGGAACCAATGCATCAAGCAGCCTTCGACGAAATCAAGTCTTATTTGATGAAGCCACCAATTTTGTTGCCTGTTATTAAACAGAAAATGCTCAAATTGTATATAGCAGCTTCTGATAGAACAATAGGTAGCATGTTAGCACAAGAGGATGATAGTGGTGTCGAAAGAGCCATTTATTACCTCAGTAGGGTCTTAAATGATGCCGAAACGAGGTACACTCCTATAGAAAAGTTGTGCCTTTGTTTGTATTTCTCGTGTACAAAGTTAAAGCAATATATAAAACCAGCTGATGTTTCTGTTTATTCGCATTTTGATGTTATTAAACACATGCTGTCGAAACCAATAATGCATAGCCGAATTGGTAAATGGGCTTTGGCTTTGTCAAAATACAACTTAACTTATCAACCTCTAAAATCAATTAAAGGGCAAGTGGTTGCTGATTTTATAGTAGACCATTCTGTTGTCGAAGAAACATTAAGTTTTGTAGACGTATATCCTTGGAGGTTGTACTTTGATGGTTCAAGCCATAAACATGGAGTTGGGATTGGTATTTTAATAATATCTCCTACTAACATTCCAACGAAGTATAAGTTTAAAATTCGGGATGTTTGTTCCAATAATGAAGCTGAGTATGAGGCTTTAATAGTAGGCCTTGAAATTTTACTTGAGTTGGGGGCAAGTCATGTCGAAATAAAAGGTGACTCTGAGTTGGTTGTCAAACAATTGACAAGAGAGTACAAATGCATTAAAGAGCACCTTATCAGATACTTTGTTGTTGCCAATGCTTTGTTAAAAAGATTTGAGTCTGTTCACTTAGAACATTTACCACGAATTGATAATCAAGTGGCAAATGAATTGGCACAAATAGCTTCAGGCTATAAAGTTTCAAAACAAAGCCTGGAAGAGTTAATTGAAATAAAGGATAAAATCATTTCTAATGACTATTCTTCGTCGCTATTGTCAACACCAAAAACTGGGGGGGCAACAAACGCAAACGAGGAACTAGTCGTTGTCGAAAAACGTCAATTTTTTGGTAACTTTGACTTAGCAGAAATTCTTGCTCTTGACAATATGACCAATAATGATTGGCGAAGGCCTATTGCGAAATATTTGCAAAATCCCACAAGAAATACCAATAAAAAGGTAAAATACAGAGCTTTGAGCTATGTGATAATTGGAAACGAATTGTTTAAAAAGACTCCTGAAGGAGTACTATTAAAATGTCTTAGTGAAAATGAGGCATATTTAGCAGTTTCTGATACACATAGTGGAGCATGTGGTTCACACCAAGTAGGCCACAAAATGAAGTGGTTATTATTTCGACGAGGAATGTATTGGCCAACTATGCTGAAAGATTGCATAGAATTTGCTAAGGGATGCCAAGAGTGTCAAAAGCATGCTGGGATACAACATGTACCTGCAAATGAATTGCATGCCATTACCTTGGCCATTTAGAGGTTGGGCTCTAGATGTGATTGGAGAGATAAAGCCAACTTCGTCGAAGGGCCATAGATATATCCTTGTGGGAATTGATTACTTCACCAAATGGGTTGAAGCTATACCTTTAGCCAATGTTGATCAAGAAGCAGTGATAAGGTTTATTCAAAATCATATCATTTATAGGTTTGGAATTCCAGAAACCATTACTACAGATCAGGGATCAGTTTTCACTGGTAGAAAAATGGTAGAATTTGCTTCTGAAATTGGTTTTAAGTTATTAACTTCGACACCATATTATGCGCAAGCCAATGGACAAGTAGAAGCTGCCAATAAAGTTATTATTAATTTGATTAAAAAGCATGTTGGGCAGAAACCCAAAAATTGGCATAATACCCTTGATCAAGCATTATGGGCTTGCCGAAATTCACCCAAAGAATCTATCAACACTACTCCTTATAGGCTAACATTTGGACACGATGCAGTGTTGCCTGTTGAAATTTGTCTACAATCAACAAGAATTCAAAGACAGTGGGAGATTCCCTCTGATTATTATTGGAATATGATGCTTGATGAATTGGTTGATTTAGACGAAGAAAGGTTATTAGCTTTAGATATGCTTATTCGACAGAAAGAGAGGGTAGCTAAAACTTATAACAAAAAGGTTAAGTTTAAAGCCTTTGATTCAGGTGATCTAGTGTGGAAGGTCCTATTGCCTATGGATAAAAAAGATAGAGTCTTTGGTAAATGGTCCCCAAGTTGGGAAGGACCATTTAAAATTTTACAAGTTTATTCAAACGGCGCATATGAGGTCGAAGAGATTGGCGCTGATGAAAGAATTTTGCGTATAAATGGCAACAACTTGAAAAAGTATAAGCCAACGTTGCAAGAAGTTAAAATAACGCTGGAATAAATATAAAGAAAGCGTAAAAACATGGCATTTAAGTTGCCAAAACATTGTCGAAAGCACAGAATAAAAATTGCTCAAGAATAAAATGGAAGAAATTTCATTATAATGTTGCCAAGTTACATGTGCCAAAGGAGGCATTTGTGGATTACATAGTGCCGAAAGGGTAAATAAACTAGGCATAAATAAAACGCTGAATTGCAGTTGGTCTTTTAAGACCAAGTAACTTCTCTTTTGGGTGGTCTTCTTCGACCACGTTGACGCTTCCCGTTGTTCGGGGGGTCATTCTTTCGTCTGCGCGTTAGGCTTGTAAGCCTTTCAACAGGGCGTTTCCTTGCTTGGTAAACCTCAGGAAGCCCTTCAGAAAGGAGATATTGACGTCCCCAAGGAAGACAGTCATCATCAAGGCAAAACACCTGATGAATCTTCCTGCTCCCATTTTGAGTCTCCCGCATAAACTCAGAAAGTTGCAAGATCGAGTGACATGAAGAAAAAAAGAGCAAAGCCATAATTCGCAGAGATCAAAAACCATCACTTTGAACCTCCAGGCAACCTCACTGCAATTATGGGAGATGAGGTTACGCGGAAGACTCAAAGCAAAGGGAATGATCCTGGAACGGGAAAGGAAAAAGAAGAAAATCATGGAGTGGTGAAGATGAGAAACAAAACTCTTCTATTTATAAGGAGAAGTATGAAAGAGCGTCAGTTGGTTACGAGTTTGGCGTTCCGAGAAGTGAGGCATCACTTTAATTACGGCGTTATTAACGTAACAGAAAATGGTGGAACCATTCAAAGGTAGAACAGAGAATCAGTAAACATAGTCAAAGGCCGAATTTACAGGCTGTTCAAGTTCAAGGTTTGAATATGGAAACAACACTTAACAGTGGTGACATCAGGTATACAGCTATTTTACTCAAGTGCAAAGTTATTTCGATGGTGAATTCAAAAATGTCTTTCTCTTCTTCCTCCTCAAGTTCAGTCGAAAAAGACATTTTTGGGGGGCAATTTGTTAGCCTGTAATTTCGACAGGCTTCATTAAAGATGGTTAACATAGCCTGACTTATATTTCGACGAAGACCAAATTATTTCGACAGAGAAAATGGTCATGCGCAAGGTAAACTCGACAAGCTTACGGGGAAGCAAAAGCAAGAGAGAGGAAAATGGACACAAGCTTTTGACAGACAGAAAACAGAGCAGTTATGCGCTGAAGACTAGCAGTTGGTCGAAGCGTGATAGAGCGATTTTGGTCGAAAGTAGGAGCAGTTACTTATTTTCAAATTTCTAGGCAGTTACTTAGTTCGGTTTTTCCCCCTCTTTTCCTTGGTATAAATAACTGTTTCTGAGAAGAAACAGAGGTCGCAAATCACAATACACAACCCGATTCCTGAAACTCTAACTTCCAAGCCAGAGCGAAAAACGAGTGGAAGAATCGTTGTACGTGATCGTGTACCACTTTTATGATTCGATGCAATTTACTTGTCTGTTCTTTACAATTCCTGCACCATTTACTGCTTCTTTTCTTTTCAATTCTGTTAATCATTTGCAAATCGTCCCCTTTTCTACATTTTCTGAAACAAAAACCATGCGCAATTCAGAGGCATTGCTTTAAGATTTTTCTAGTTTGATCTCACAAACCCTTTAATAAAACTAGTGATTGTTTGCTAAAAACACCAGCAAACACCTAGTATTCTTCATCTTTACAAATCTAAAACTAAAACTATTAGCAAAACTTTTTATTACTAACAAAACACAATATCAAAACAACAGCAAGCCAATAAATAAGCATATAATCCAAGCCAATAAGCAACAAACAAGCCAATAATCCAATAAGTGTTTGATTTGGAAATGAAAGCTACAGAAGAAGCAATAAACAAAAGTGTTTGATATAATATAACTCTGTTAATCAAATAATCCAAACGCAACAAGCAACAAACAAACCAATAATCCAATAATCAAAAAATCCAAAATACAAGCCAATAATCAAAGATGCAAAATGCAACAAGCAGAAGCAGTGGCGGTGCGTGCAAGCCAGCCATTAATCAAAACGCAGCAATCTATTAATCATGCCATTGATAACAACACTGTTAAAGGCAGCAATCTATCAAGCCATTAATCAAAACGCAGTAGCCAGTAAAGAATCAAAACGAAAAACACAGCAAGAATCAAAACAGAGTTGAATCGCTGATTATAACACACAAACACAGTTAAACTTACAAACAGTGGCGGTGGCGGTGCGTGCGTGAGTGGCTTTTCGAGAGGAACGGCGGCGGCGCAGCGGTGACGTCAATGAACGAAGAGCGACAACGAACAGTGGCGAACAAAGAAGAGCAATTTTCTGTCACTAATGTTGCGTTGCGTGACTGAGCTGTGAGTTGAGTGAGTCTAAGCGAGAGAGAAGAGGAAGCCCGCGCAGAACAAAGAACAAACGTATCACATACGTTTAAATTGGTTTGGAAATTTCAGAAAACTTAAGGGTAGTTTCGTAATTTCAAGTATATAAAAAAATTTCCCAGGGCGGGCTATGGCCCTGCCCAGCCCAAGGGAAGAACCGCCCCTGATCCGAGCCACAACTAAGCCAAAATATAAATGTCAATAGTTTGATATGTTATTTTATTCTAAAGATATAAAAAATAAAAATAAAAGTATTATTTTTCAAAGTAAGAACTGAGATATCCGAGCCACCTCTCTTTGTTTATTAATAACAAAGTAATTAAGCCAAAAGTAATATTTTTTTAAAAGTAGTATTCTTTTAATAAATATAATTATAGTTTTTTAGTTAATCAAATAAGAATAAAATTAAATGTTTCAAAAACCTTTAGGAAATTATCCTTGTTTACTATTTTATAGTCTAATTTAAAGTTTATCATCTAAATAATTAGGAAGGCTAGAAAAAATTACCATGCATTAGTTACATTTGAATAATAATAATCTATTATTTTTTACTTCTATTTATCAACATAAAACTTTGTTTTGACTGTACTTTTGTTTTAAGATTTTAAGAAAAATATTATTTTTTTGTTATTTTTAATATCTTTAGAATAAAATAATCCATCAAACTGTTGATAGTTATATTTCTTCTTATTTGTAGCTTGGATATATTAAACTATTTTTTATTATTTTGCTAAGTATTAATTTTATATGATTAAATTAATTTAGCTAGAGATCTATTTATAAATTATTAATTAGTTCAGGGACATATTTATTTATATAATATTCCACGTTAGTATTATGAAGAACTGATTTTTAACTAACCGTAATACCACAGAAGAACCTAATTAAAAAAGTCATATTAGTTCAGAAATTTGATTATAACTTCTTTTATAATTTCAGAGCCTACTTAAAAATTTCAAAATAAATTAGGGATCTACAGAGTAATTTAACCTTATTAATTTTTTTAAATTGTTTTTTTAAAAAATGAGGGTGGGGCTTTTGGTTCAGTGACGGATACTTAAATTTTCAATAGTGAAAGAAAAAAACTAGTCTATAATATTTTCTGAACAAGAATATTATACAGGGCCGACCCAACACTAAACGAGGCCTTAAGCGAGCTCCAAAACGAGGCCCTTTTATATTTTAATAATAATATTTTGTAAAAACTAAAAATATTATATTTTTATCTAATTTTTTTCGAACTTTTTGTGATGAAAAATTATTTATTAAATTACATCAAAATTTGAATATTGTAAGAAAATTTAAATAATAAACTATTTTTTAGTTTTTTATGATACACAAAAAAATCTAATGTTGTATGAAAAATTTAATAATAAATTATTTTTTTGACTCAATAATAAACTATTTTTATACGTAGAATTTTGGTTGAATTCTTTTTCCATAAAAACATTCAATATAATTATTTAAAAAGAATAATTTTTTTTACCAATAAAAAGAAGAAAATTTAGTAACTATGGAATAGAGATATTGTTGGAATTGTTTCTTGTTCCACATCAATTTCCAAGTTAACGTATTTAATGCCTTGTTTTTTTTTTTTTACAAACTAATCAATACATAAATCAAAAACAACACCAAAATTATCAAAAACAGGTATCGAACCCAGGTTGTTGTGGCTGGTGGGACCGCCTGCGCACCAAACTAAGCTGTCACCAGCTTAGAAACATTATCTGAAACCTCTCTATAATATTACGTAGAACTTGAATTTGAGGCCCTTTTTTAAGGAAAATTTTTGAGGTCCAAAGCCCTTGCTTTGGTTGCTTTGGCCTTGGACCGACCTTGATATTATAAGCTTTATGGAGTACATAATTTAATGACAAAAAGAATCCAAAAAACCTAAATTCCTACTAACTACGACACTAAGAAGGTAAAATTAGTATTAACTTATTCTCTGTCAATTCACTCTACATTAACCTTAAAAATAGTATTTTGTGGGGGCAACACCTACTTTTTATGAGGGTAAATAAAATTATTGTATGTATTGCAAAGTAAAAATATTGGCAAGTGGGGCCAAATCCCCTCAATTGTACTTACCTAGATTCATCCCTATTAGGGTAGGACGTAAGGGAAATTTCACTTTAAGATAGTATTTTTTTGTATAAGTCGGGTATCCTCTGCGCATAACTGCAAACACTAATATCTCGAGTAGGGTAAGACCACGATGGGTGACAAAGCTCTCCCTCAAGAAACTTTGAAATAGTATATATGTAGAGAAGTGGAATAATATGTTTATGATTAATATAACTTCAATTTTGAGAGATTTATGACAAGATGTAAAGAATTTGAAGATTTTTTTTAAAACCCTCTAAAACCAATACATTTTTTTGAGTTCCCCCTTTTATAGAATTTTAGTTTTGTGAAGAAGAATAAGTTTTCCATTCAAGGTGGGGACTACCCTTCCTTCTTCTTCACTTCCTTCCTTCCTTTTTCTTGAAGCCCTTTCTCCCGTTTAAAACTCTCAAACATAGTCTAAGGCTCCGTCTAGGGATTAGAAGGAGAGAGAAGGGAAAAGCTTTGCGGGAGGAGATGAGGGGAAAGAAAGAAAAACTTTTCACTTCGAGAGAGTGTATTTACAGAAAATTTTGTCACTAATATATTTTAAATTTTTAGAGTATCATAGCAAGATGAAAGAGGTTCGAATTTTTTCAAGCCCTCCAAAAAACCCCATACATATTTTGAATCCTCCATTTTAAAACGTTTTAGTATTATAAAGAAAGATAAATCATCCATTGAAAATAGGGATTACGTTTACCTGTCTTCCTTCGTTCCTTCATTTTTTCCTCCAAAACCCTCTCTTCTCCTCTCCTCTCCTACAAAACTCCCAAATATAGTTGGCAAGTTTGTTTAAGAGTTTTGAGGAGAGAGTTTAGTACTATTAACAGTAACTCATTTTTGTCTTGTGAAGAAAAATTGTCATAAATTACTACTATTATTGCTAAACTCTCATCCTCCCTCTCCTCCAAACTTCCAAAGACGCTAACTACTACCTCGGTTCTTAGTTTTTGGTACTTTGGCCTTTTATTTTTGCTCTAAAAAATGATACTTTTAAAAACTCATTTACAATTCATCAAAATTTTCTAAATATACCCTTCATATTTTTTGAGTCTTTTAGAATCCCAAAATGTGGATTAATTGTCTCAAGACTCTTTTATTTTAACTTCAATTATCCCAAAATAATTATAAATGAGGTATTTTAATACTTAGTCAACAAAAATTAATGATACTTTAATTTCCATGTAATTAGGCAAAGTACGAAAGATTTAGAATGGATAGAACATATACTTGTAACACCTAGTTTAACTGGCAAATATTAAAATTGTTAAGCTGAATATAATGTCTCGAGTTCAAACTCGAAACCTTACAATTGTGTGTGTGAAAATTCTTAGTAGCACTTTCCGCTTCGTTTAAAAAAATGAATGGATATAGCATATGTTACAAGTATGTTACTATTTAAATGAAGATCTTAAAAAAAGTGAGTAAAATATAGGATCATAATTATTCAGTGTCCCATAACATGTGCAATCTCTCCGTCCTCTCGTTTTAGCCGGCAAAATTTGACTTGCAGCTGATGTGGTGTGCAATGATTGAGTGATTCACCTACTTGACTAGATTTGGAGCATAACGTCGACATTATCCCAAACGACTAAAAACCTAACATCCACATTTATTATCATATCTCATAATATATATCTTAATAAATAGAATAATATAGATTTAACTACTATGCACATTAACCAACGCCATTGGGCCCAGTAATATAAACAGCTTTACTTGACTATTTTTCTGTGTGCAAACAAAACAGTCTCTGAGAAAGAAAAAAACACTGAAGGTAGTTTGTTTGTTTTGCAGCAAAAAAAATTGCAGAAGGGGGAGTATAAAGGTAAGAACTTTGAAATCATTCATTCATAACAATGAATCTAAATCATTTTCTTCTGTGGTTTCATCTGATCTTGTGAGTTCTGAAACTTGATATCGTTTTCAATTTTGCTTTTTGTTTGGGAATTTTTCAATATAAAGGTAAAGGGGTTTCAAAAACTTCAATCTTTTTTTTATCTCTCTATCTAACTTTCCTTTTGCTTTATTCTTCATTCTCTTTCTCTCTCTCTCTATTGATTTTACATCTGTCAGATATTAACGCGTTCTGGAGATTCCAGTGGTATTTTTGCAACTTGAGTTGTGGCTTTTCAATCCTAGCTGTCCTATTTGTGGCAAAGTTATTGTTTGAGATGAGATGGGACCAATTGTGACACTTCCTAAATTTCTTTTATGTATCTCATTACTGTCATTTATGATTTTTATTAAGCCTTAATAAATTCTTAACCAGATTGGTATTTTTTCTGAAACTTGGTTTTTCTATGGTTTTACTCTTATTTCATCTTAATATCTAGATTCTCTTGATCTGCCTTTTTATTAGGCTAATTTATGAATTTTATTTAATTCCTCTTCTTTTTTTTTAATTAGGATGAAAATAATCCAAAATTGAAATGTCTTCAAACATGCAAGATTTCATCAATTTTGAAGAAATTTAGATTCAGAAGTCTTTCACAGTCAAAATTAGGTTTTTAGTTGACTGTGAACTGAATCTGTTAAATGGTGTGAAAATAAATAAATAAAATATATGTTGGTTAATTAAAGTGTTAGAACTTACAAGCTTGATTAGGAACTTACAGTTTATCTATTTACTTTGAGGTTGTTCTTGAATTGGGGTTCTTTTAGGGTTTTTTGCGGGGCATAAAAAGATGATTTCTTTTTGTTGATACATATGGGATAAAAGAAGTTGAATTCATTTTGCTATTCTCTGTTTTATTCTTATACAAGCTTTATTGTGATGCACTGATGCTGGCTATGCCTTAATGCATGCCCTTTAAGGTTGTGGAATTTGAACTTTGAGTATGTTGAATGTGTTCAGTGAAAGTGAGCTTTTCAACAAATAAAGACTTAAAGTGAATAGATACTTTTTTGTGGTCCTGTGCTGTTAAAACTGTTCTTATCAGTAGGACAATGGATAAATTGGAATAATTGCTTTATTTTCAAGTTTGTGAAAGTAATTTGAAATGCTCTTATTATTATTATTATCCATTGCAATCTTCTCGTTTTTCTACTTTGTTTGTTTCTGAAGTGTCTCTTTCGTATTAGAAATTCGGAGCCCCAATTACTATCTCATTGACTTGTCTTCACATTAATGTCCAAAGTTTTGTTTCCCTTAAAATTGTCATATATTGCATCTATGCATTTATTGTTGTCAGATATTTCTCATGTTCTAACTGTATTTTGTTGCCCTTTCATTTATCAGTAGGTAAGAAATTCACAAGAATCCAATTCTTTTGAATTCTTAAGCAAAATCACCATTGGAATTTCACACACCTCCAGATAGTTTTTTCGATTCAATTAATATTAAACTCTGTTCATCTTCTTGGCATTTTCTGCTTCTGCTGGCTCTAATTCACGACGAGATCTGTACACGTAACTGCTCCAATAACGTCAAATTTAACATTAGAGGTACTACTATCATCATTGAAATAATCTAGATCTGCGATTCCGATAAAACAAGCCTGCGAGTTTGTGGCATTTGATCTGCAATAAAACAAGGCTAGATGTCAGTGGATGAAGAGGGTAGTAGCTCTGAGTGGAGCAGAGAGCAAGATAAAGCATTTGAAAATGCCATAGCGATTCATCCTGAGGATGCAGCGGATCGATGGGAGAAGATTGCGGCTGATGTGCCAGGGAAAACATTAGAACAGATTAAACATCACTATGAGCTCTTGGTTGATGACATTAATCAGATTGAATCTGGTTGTGTGCCACTACCATCTTATAATTCTTCTTCTGAGGGCTCAACAAGCCATGCTACTGATGAAGGAGCTGGCAAGAAGGGAAACCATCCTTGGAATTGTAACAGTGAATCTAATCAGAAGGCTTCAAAATCTGATCAGGAACGACGAAAGGGTATTGCTTGGACAGAAGAGGAGCACAGGTTTGTTTATCTTTGCTTATATATTTAGAAAAGTTTTACATTCAAGTTAATGAAAATAGTAAATATCATAAGGTAGGCCACTTATTTTTAGTTTTCTATTATCTCAGTGTCGATCTATGGTTTAAACGTGTACCTCTAGTTCCATATGGACATTCGTTCTGATTATTTACCATGTTACAATGGTAATATCTTCTGATGTGGTCTCCTATGGTGTTAGTTATTTGTTAGAACTCTTCTTTGACAGGTCATTTGCCACATCTAAATCATACATAAGTGATGAGATATCGATGCTGCCTATGAGGGTTGACTCAACTAGTTAAAAATGGTTAAGGTTCAAATCTTAGTGGCCCTTTATTGGTAGGTTTATTATAGAGGCCACTATAAGTCCTCCCCGAGCACTGTGGTATGCATATGAATCAGGCAACTTTCATTAAGGGATTGCTAAGTAGTCAAGAGCTTTCATCTGAAAATGCTCTTGTTATAGTTTCCTCATATTTGGGTGTGAGTTATGGAATGTTAATGCATTTTTGTTCAGTCAAAAATAATTGTGAATACTATGTTGCATCTAGAGATGGTGATGGGCAGTATTCAGATTAGGTTTCTGCTTAGGGGAGGGAAGAAGGTAATTAGGAACTCTTAGTTTAGCTGTGGCTTTGTAAATATATTAAGTTGAAATTTTACTTATGTATTTTGTTAATGCTGCATTTGAGCAATTATAATATATCATTTTCAAATGATGTTGGTCACAGATAATTTTGAGATGTATATCTGAAATAATGTTGCTAAGAAATGTTTAGATGGTTAGTTCAAAAGTTTAGGCATACTGCAATTTTACTAATACTAATATGGTCTCGTGCATGAGCTAATAAATATAAAGCAAAAGCGAACTTTGCCTGTAAGGTGACTTAAGTACTGTTTTGCAATCTGATGGTAGTAGCTTTGTCAACTGCACTTTATTTATTTAAGGAGAACTCATTTCTTAGAAGGTCATTCTGCTGTAAAAAGAATATTTATTGTTACTACATTCTTTAAGAATTCATCTGATGTAGTTCAATCCTGTCTTTTTTCGGACGCACACTGGATTAATAATGTAAATAGGATGCTCTCATATAGTCATAAGCGTACATATGGCGCGCGTAAGGATATTGTTTCATATTGAACCTCTTTTGTCCAGTTTATGGTCATGACTCCTTAACACAAAGTACTATCAGATGTCTTAAGTTACCATTTCTCGAAGTACTATACTATTCATACTTGTAATACAACATTCCAACATTGAACTTTCCGTATAACCTCTTATTATCCCAAGATAGTGTGTGTGCTGCAGCTGAGGTTGATCAGAAATTGTGCTTTTGTTGTGCACCCTGCAAAATTGAAGATCTTTGTAGTCTAAATAATAATATTCTAACCCCGTCATTAGTATTTTATTCCTTGTAGTCTGTGTTCATCAAACTTTGGGTGCATGTCTAATTATAGGTTAGTCACCCTAATATTAATTAGAGATTAATTATATGGCTGTCAATAGCAAATTGGCTAGAAGCTTTGGTAACACTATTTTAATGTACCAGAATCATAGATTACATTGATCATTTCTAGAGGTTATCTTCTGTTAGAAGTTATAAACTGAGCCAGCGGTTGCACCAGTGTATGTATGTCCTACAATTTTATGGTTACTGAAGTTCATTTAAGGGATACTTTTTCTTTTACGTAATTATTCTTGTTCCTAAAAAATTTCAAATTGTTTGAACAGGTTATTTCTTCTTGGCTTGGAAAAGTATGGAAAAGGTGACTGGCGAAGTATATCAAGGAACTTTGTGGTGACAAGAACACCGACACAAGTAGCAAGCCATGCCCAAAAATACTTCATTCGATTGAACTCGATGAATAAAGATAGAAGGCGATCCAGCATACACGATATCACTAATGTGAACAAAGGAGACATCTCATCCCCTCAAGGACCAATTACCGGTCAAACAAATGATTCTTCTGCAGCAAATTCTGCTGGTAAATCAGCCAAACAAGCCCCTTCAACCCCAACTGGGCCTCCAGGTGTAGGAATATATGCTGCTCCTACCATCGGTCAACCAATAGGAGGACCCCTCGTATCTGCTGTTGGCACACCAGTTAATCTTCCTTCCCCGGCACACATGGCTTATGGTCTTGGAACTCCGGTTCCCGGAACAGTTGTTCCTGGGGCACCAATGAACTTAGGTCCTATGTCATATCCAATGCCACATACATCAGCTCATAGATGAAGTGCTGATCAGAGCTCCAGTGTACAAAAAACTAGCAGTGAGCTTGTAATTCTTTTCTTATTTCTACAGTGTTGGTTATATACAAGCAAGAGTTGTATGCTTAATCAGTATTTCAAATAAGCCATACTGTGTGAAGCAATTAAGTGTATCTGTATTGGCTGACATGGAATATTTGACATCCTTGGCTTAGGACAGCATGAAAGTAAGTTTATTTTGTAGAATTTTAGATTGTTATTATAGTTAGTCATATAAAGTAGCTAGTGATGTAGAGGAAGGTTTTTTGGCTTCAGATTGTTCAAGTATTGTTATATTTGGTCTTGGATTTTGTAGGAAATAAACTTCATATCTGCTTTTACTGATTATTATTATGCAAGTTACTGTTATTTGGCATGGTACATTATAGCATATTTCATGCCAGGCTGGCAGCATAGTCATCAAAGTATTTCAATAGTGGAATTGAAAATTCTTCCATTTGTAGGGGGTGTTATTATGTTTGTCTAGTCCCTGCAAAGATAGAAGGTCAATTTCTTATTGGTAACAGATTTTGATTGATTGTCTTTTCATTTAGCTTTCCTAAGGACTGCATTTTTGGACTCATCACCACTCATACCAGGTCAAAAGGTAACTATAAATAGTAAAAACTAGGAAGCCGTGCAAGATAGGTGCCTCTAACTGATGCCACTGTGCTAGGGTTTGCAGAACCCTTTCTTCTCACTAGAATTGCTAGGGTCTTCTCGGTGCTCCACGGCACCGCCTCATCCTAGAGCTTGCTAGGCCTTTCACCCCCATCCCAGACTTTCTCCCTGAGTCCTTCTCTATCATGCACAAACAGATTCTAGTCTCACGGTTTCAAGCTATCTTCCTACTCCTTTGGCAGCAGCGGCGAACAGGTGGTGGTGGTACTCCTTCACCTCCTTTATTTTCACCGTTGTCTCATCCTCCTCCTAGGCCGCCAGACTCTTCCCTTCCTCTTAACCCCTTAAATGGTTGCCCACCCCCAAAACCCCTAAATGTATTAGAGATCTTTCCATGCCAGTGTTCTCGAGTATTTCTCTATACCATATCTTTATATCGAGCTTGTTATAACTGTTCTGTTCAAGGTTTGCTTCTATTGCAGTTCAGAAGTGGCGCAAAAGAGATCTCATGGCCGATTGGCCATCTAATACAGAGGACCCCCTCTACATGTCTTGTAGATCACTTTCCGGTACTTCTGGAGTCTCTGCTCTTGGCCATGCGTAGAGGTCGTCTCAAATTGTTGAATACATCAAATTCGTTGCTAATCAGGTACTGCATTTAGTGGAGCATAGTGCAAAACTGAATCTCACTACTTTTTGTGAGAATTTCTGGAGATTCTAGTGTTTGATAGTAGAATGTTAAGAGTAGATTTGTGACCTAATGTTTATTTTAGTTGTGGTTAAACAGTGGTCAGGAGCGAATCATAGGCTTAAGGATTTATTTTTGATTCTGCTTGAATCTTGCAGTGTACCCAATAGTTAGTAGATGTTTGTATATGATATAATGTCTCTTGCCTTACATGAATGGAATATAATTCCCTAGACAAATAAAAACCTGATCCTTATTGTCTTGACACATGAAAATGTGTTCAGCCAAAATGCCTTCCCCTTTTTTTAAGGCTAATACTGTGATATGATGCCAAAATAGTCCCCATCTTTTGCTGTCTAATTTCTGTAGGAACCTTGTTGGCATAACCCATAGTTGCAACTTTTTCAAACCCATGCAGCAGGCACTCTTTCTAGTTCCCTACATGTGATCTGGATCTCATTATGAAAAATATTTGCCTATTGATTTTGATCTCTACACGTTTGGGACCTCAGGTGCTCTCTGTTAGAATTGCTTTCACCTCTAGACCTCAGTTTAACTAAAAGTGATAACAAGTAGCTTTTGTTTTAGATTGAAAAATGTACACTAGTCAGACTGAATATTTTTCGTAGTTATCCGAGTTTGAATTGGGATTTTCACTTTGCATATATGAGTGGTACTTGTCACTCCGTTTGTGAAAATGGTGAATCAAGCAGTTTGCTAACAATGCAATGGAGAAGGAAAAACAACTTGCAATACTCATTTCAAATTTTTTAAAAAAAAGTACTGCCAAACAGAACTAAGTTTATTAAGGCAACAACAAACAAGCAAAGAAAGGACCATCCATGTCCTATAAACTAACCACCCCTTTTATATGAAACAGGAAATGGTACAATACATATCACTCATTATTTCATAATAATTCAAGTACTTCCCTTAATCATCTAAGCATTTAGAATATAATCATCAACCTTGAGGAAGATCTTGGTTGCAAATTCCTTGATGATATCTGGTTCAGGAACCTCTTGGCTATCCTTTTCATACTCAGATGACCATTTCACCAAACTTCCATCTCCCTTTGGTGTTACACTCACATTTCCCTTCAAATGCTTGAAGTACTTGAGAAGGTCTCCATCAACCACACTATAGGTTAGTGTCCTAGCTGAATCATCAACAGCATCAATCCTCTCTTTGGTTATCTTAACAAGTGGTGATCCTGAAAATCAACCAACAAACAACAGTTCAAATTGCAAGTAACACTATTTTTTTTTACTGTGTCTGTGCTATTGGTGTGTAGTATACGAATAACACTATATCACATCCACAGCAAATGCCGTCTTAGATGTCCCGTGAGCACAATTTAATGGTAAAACACAAGTATTGTGTAGATACTGGGAGAACAATCCACTTTCCCACTATCTATTCCCCCCGTTCCTGACCGTTAGATATAATAAAAATATGTAACTCTCATCATAAACTTGATTCTCTAATAGCAAAAAAAAAACCTTGATTTTACAAATGAGTTACTCTTTACAATTCATTACAAATAAATACACTACAATATGCCAAATAAATTTTAATAATCAAAATATACCGACAATCCAATTGGTTCAAAATAATTTCAGGAAAAAAATATTTAATATTAAAACTAATTGAAATTACCAACAGAAAGTCAAAAATTACCTTCAGCATAAGTTATGTGGCGGACACTACCAGCAGACTTGCCATCACCTTCAACAATCTCAATGCTTTTGAAATCATTTGGGAAAAATTTTGGGAATATATCTGCAGAGTCCCTAATAGTATTCCAAAACTTATCTGCATTAGACTTCACTTCAATTTCTACCTCAAACTTTCCACTGCTAGCCATATTGTTTAATTTGTTATGCAAATCTTGGTTGGGAATCATATATTTATATACAGAGAGAATACAAGTGCAGTACAGAAGTTAATTATTCATGTGGAAAGTGGTTCATCTACCACTATGAAACAACATTGAATTGAACATTTTATGAAGCAACTACTTTTCACATGGTAGAATAAAATTTGGATCCCAAGATATTAATGTTCTTAAGTCAAATTCTATGGAACTTTTGTCTTTAAATTTTAAGGTTTCAGAGCAAGCGGAGCCTAAGTACAACTTACAAGTACATTAAGGAAGAATGATGTTATGAAGTAGTGATGTAAGATTCAACACTAAAGTAATAATCTGCATTGAATTGGATGCAATAGTTAGTTGTAACAACATTGACGGTGATGTTGCACCGACCGCATAATTTGTTGATTGAGATGTTATATTTTTAGAAAGCTGTTCATAAATGCAAGGTGTAATGTTTGGTCCAAAAGAGTGAGGGGTTGGAATCATAAAGCTGTCAATGTACAGCAAGACTAGAACATAGAACGTGTCAAAAACCCTAGAGCTCGTTTCAGTGTCCCAGCCAATTCATGGGCTCCTTTTGATATTGGTGCAAAAAGCAGGTGGTGAGGTGCATGAGGTCCTGGAACTTCAGGTAGATGAGAAGGTTCCTGTAAAGGTATAGGATGTCCTGACACCTGCAGTCAAGTCGTTTAGGTGGGGTCCAGCCATCTGCATGTGATGCAAAATGAAGTTGCATGCGTTGATAAATTTCAAGATGCAAGTGACATGTTACATGTTTTGGTGTGTTGCATGAAATACAAGTGGCATGCTACATGTAATGTGATTTGGTTTCCCTATCCTATAAATTGAACCTTAGACAAACATTTACAACACAACAAGAAGCAAGAAGCATAGTGAAAGAGAGTCTTGCTCGAGAAAGAAAAAGAGTGAGAGAAAAATAGAATGACTCATAAAGAGTTGCTTTGTGTGAGAAATAGTGAACCAATTTGTGAGAGGCTTATCTACAATTTGAAGATACGTTGTAGTGAGATTTACCCAATGATTGTGTTTTTTATCAACAAATTGGTGAATTGTAAACTCTTCTACTCCTCAGTTCTCTACTTGAAAGTTGGGACACTCTACAGACGTAAAACTTGCCATGGATTTTGTTATAGACTCCTAGCTAAATGAAGAGTCGGGATGGAGGGAAATAGTCTTGAACAACTAGTTTGAAGCCAACCTTACTGACAACAGAGGAATGAGTAAGAATCGTGAGATATGAACTCGTGTAAAACCATAAGCTAGATCTAAATCTCGCACTAAACTAAGTTGTTATTATTGTGGCAACTTGAGCCATAGAAAGTCTGAGTGCAGATTATTGAAGGAAGATCAATAGGCTGGAACGGTCCATCCTGACAAGATTAACACAAAGAAGAATAACGAAGATAGAACTACCACTGCATTGGCCTCGAATGGAGAGAACATTTTCTGAAGAAAATTATCTAAATCTTGTGTTAGGTGGCTACACTTGGATAGTCAATTCAGGAGCATCCTTCTGTGTCACAACTCATGAAGAATCCTTCTCACCATATCAAAAAGGATACTTTGGTACAATGAATATAGGAAACCAAGTCACGAGCAAGATTGTTGGGCATAGGTATAACACCAAAATGGCAATAAGCTCATGCTGAAGGAAGTAAGGCATATTACCACCATGTGTCTAAATCGTACTAGCACGAAAGTTAGGTGAACTTATGATGATAAATAAGCTTGGAGATGGTAAATCTTAGCAAAGGAAGCATGATAGTTTTTCGTGAAAAAAAAAAGACAGATCCTTGTACATCATGTTGGAAAAGATAAACAAGGGAGATACTATTGTTGCTAAAGACGCAACCAAAGAATTGTGTAAGATATGACTTGACCATATGAGCATAAAAGACTGGAGATTCTTTGAAAAATGTTTAGCAAGAAAACAACACAGAGTATATTTCCAAAGCTTAGTTGATGCAAAAAGACGAAAGCAGAATCTAGATCTTGTTCAATCAGATGTTTGCTCAACATCTGAAAGGTCTCTTAGTGGTGATCAATACTTCACTCCCTTCATTGACGATCACTCCGGAAAGGTGTGGGTGTATCCATTGAGGAAGAAAGATCAAGTTCTAAAAGCAAAAGGTTTCTTGCCTATGTAGAACGAGCATATGGAAGGAAGCCAAAATGCTTATTTGAAGGTTGAAAAGCTCTTGGGGTAAGACATGAGAAGGTACCACCCAACAAGATACCTCAGGTGAATGGAGTAGCTCAAAGGATGAACAAAACGACTCCAGAGAAGGTCAAAAGCATGCTTTTTAATGCAAAACTTCCCAAATCATTTTGAGGTTAAGGAGTAAGAATTGCGGTTAATTTGATAATATTGTCTCCTTCAAGACCATTAATGGAGAGATATCAAATGAAGTAAACAATGGAAAGAAAATCTCCTATGATCACATGAGGGTATTTGGGCGCAGGCATTTGTCCATATTCCTAAAGATGAAAGAGCAAAGCTTGATCCGAAGATTAAGGAGTACATATACCTTAGTTCATCAAGAGATGAACTTGGCTTCAAACTATCGGATCATGTAAATAAGAAAAATTTTAGAAGCAATGATGTGGTATTCTAGATGGCCAGACAATTCAAGATATTCAACAATCTTTGAAGCCAAGGAAAATTGTGGTACACAACTCAGGGGAGAGATTCCTCAAATTAAAATTGAACCTGACCAGACAACACAACTCCATCAAATAGAGCAACTTGATCAAACAGAATAGGATCAGAGAATGTAGGGAGAACAAGTGATAGAGATTACTTAGGAAGAGCAAGAACCTCGAGTGAGAAGATCATTGCGAGATATACAAACATCAAGAAGATAATACTCAGATGAGTATGTCACCTTCACTGATGAAGGTGAACCTTAAATCTTCATGGAAACCATTGAGACAGGTGACGGGGAGAGAAGTATGTAAGCCATGCAATAAGAAATAGAGTTGTCACTAAAGGAGAATCAGACATATGATCTGGTAGTGTTAATAGAAGGAATAAGGGCACTGAAAAACAAATGAGTGCTCAAACCCAAGTCTTAAGAGAACAACCTGAACCCGATCTACAAGGAATGAATTATCGTGACGGGGTGCCATTAAAAGATAGAACAACTTGATGTTTAAACTGTATTCTAATATGGATACTTGGAGGAAGAATTATACAAGGAGAAACTTGAAGGATTTGCAGAACCAGGTAAAGAACACTTTGTTTGTCGATTGCCCTTTGATTTTAGATCAAGGATTTGGTTTCCCTTCGACTCCCGAATAGAGAGAGTGAGAGGAGGCAATAGAGAGGAGAGAGAGAGAGAGAGAGAGAGAGAGAGAGAGAGAGAGAGAGGGAGAGATGTTGTGATCGGTGGCGGATCTAGAAGGCAGAGAGAAAAAAACAATGTGAGAGGAAAAGGAGGAAGAGGAAGGGGAATTTGTTGTGAATGACCCATTGTATGATCGCAAGGATCTCTAAATCCAATGGTGAATCTAACTTTTCGAACTTTGTGTGTTATTTTTCTTTCTTGTGTGCGATACACAACCTATTGAGGTTGTGTAACGTAGAAGCCGCTGTATTTTTAATGCATTCGTGTGCTATCGATCTAATCTTGGATGGTTTTCAATTTCATTTGGTACGTGTCTTTAATTAAATGCTTAATGCTTTCATGCATCTAATCATCGTTGAACTATTGAAAGGGTTGAGTGTTGCAACATAAGTTGATTGTTAGTATATTGGTTGTTATGTTATTATTTTCTCTTTTAACATGGTTTGAAGCCCAGTCTTTTAACTCCTACAATTCCTTCCCAATAAGTGATTCCAATTAATTGAGTTAGGCCTAAGGAATTACAGTGTTGGTTAAGAAGAAATTGGCTTAATGTTCATTAGGTAACACGAGTGGGTACTAATTAAGTGAGGAAAGTTGTGTAGTAAGACAAGATCATATTGTATGAATGTAACATAAAAATTCTGCCACCTAATAGCTTTTTACCACTGTATTTCTACTAGTTTATCATCCCTCATTTTAAATTTTCTATACTTTACTCTCTTTTAAAATTTAGGGTAAAATATATTTTTAGTCCCTACAAAAATTTGTTTTTTTAAATTAGTCCCTACATTAACGAAATAGACGTTTTGGTCCCCAACTTATTTTTCCGTTTCTATTATTAGTTCTTGCCGTTAGTTTTGACTAACAGAGTAGATGTGGCACTGCTTATGTGACCATTTTAGTGTGTTGGCACCCACTACTTATTTCCATGTCATTTTCTTAATTCCACCTCATGTTAGAAAATGAAAAATCAAAATAAAGCACTAAAATTAAAAAAAACTAAACCCATTACTGTTACACGATATCCATTACTGTTACAGTGAGTAAATACAACCATTCTTCCTCTCTCTTATGCCTTCCAACCCCAACCCCAACCCCAACCCCATTACTGTTACACGATTTCCACCCCCACCCCTCTCTCTTATACCCATTTTTCCTTCTTTCCAGTGAGTTAATACAACCAAAAATCATCAACATTATCAACGGATCTGAAACAACAAGAACAACAGCAGGTATGGTGGAGCGACTGAAACAACAAGAACAACCTGATTCACAAGCTGTTCTGTCTATTCCTCTTCTTCATCAGCTTCTCAAGCATCAACAAGAACAACAAAACCAGATCAGATTTCTTATTTCTCCCTCTGTTCTGCGCTCTCTCTCTCTCTCTCTTGTTTTATTATCACTCTGTTGTGACTTCTCTCCCTCTCACCTCACATCTCTCATTTTATAGCTGATTTCGACCACCAATTAAACTCTCATGACCACCACGATGTCTCCCTCTTCTTCCTCTCCATGTATGGTGAATATTTAGTAGCTAAGAAAACAGATCTGAGAACCTCAAACCGCCACCTTCTTCCTTATTTTCCGGTAACCATGGACCTTCAATCGAAAAACGAATTTGATATTCAGAATCCTCACTTTATCCTCTCGTAAAGCCCTAAAAAAATTACTTCATCGGAGTACCCTCCACCGGCGACCACCGTACCGGAGGTTTGCTCTGCCGCCGGAAGAGAGGAAGAAGAAGATCGGTTTTTTTGAACCAAAAAACTAAATTTAATAAAATAAATTTTTTTGGTAAAAGATAAAATAAAAAAGCCACATGGATAATCAAATAGCCACATAGATAAAAGAATTACACATGTAAATGCCAACTCAGATTTCCGTCAGCACAACGCCTATTTAACGTCAGAGACTAATAATAGAAACGGAAAAATAAGTTGGGGACCAAAACGCCTATTTCGTTAATGTAGAGACTAATTTAAAAAAAACAAAATTTTGTAGAGACTAAAAACATATTTTACCCTAAAATTTATATATTATCTTCGTCTAATTTCAGTATGTAATTGCAATCAATCTTTGCCGAAAATGATAACTCACTTTTTTCTTAGATGATATATGAATACACTTATTCAACACGGTACTCAAGTTTGTAGCTCAAGTTTGTAGAATGGTGCACATATTTTGTGTAGAGTGTTTGGGTTTGTGTGGTTGTATACATTGGTCATTCTTTGAAGTTTTATAATTGTTTGCTTTTTTAGATAAGTAAAATAGCATTAAGGGAGTACAAAGGGTACTCCAACCCATAAAAGTACAAAGGATAGGGGGGCCTCGTTAAAACCTCCTTAGGCCAAAACTCAATGGGAAAATACCGGGAGGGAAAAGAGTGCCCCAAAAGTAACAAGAAAGTACACCATCCAACAATACAACATCTAGCAACAAAAAAGAAACCCTTCTTCTAAACAAATTGGGCCCACTGTCCTTCCCTCATCAATTGCGTGTGTTGTAGCAAGAAGGTGCAAAACCAGTGCTTCCAAAAGCAACCACCTGCACATGCCAAAAGTAGTAGAGGAGGTAGTGCTAACTGATTACACAGTAACAACCTATTTAACGTCAGAGACTAATGCTTTGTTGCTATTTAATCTTCATGCGCCTAGTGTGCTCTCCCTTTGTGTGCCTCCAAGCAGTTCCCCTTTTGATTCATTACCTTCATATCGTCTTGTCTAGCCACTTCCTTGCACATTTTAAGCCGATTCAAGGCAGCCCATGGGAAAATTTAACCAGTTAGCAAAATTGTGTGTAGACTTTCTACACCTACACTGGTAGTCCACTTTAGTTAGTCTCTATATAAAATTTATCATCTTTAGTCTTATTTTCAACAACAACAACAACAAAAAAATCATATTTTTTAATCTCTTTAAGGGGACTAAAAACACAGTTTTTATATTTTACAAGGAGCAAATGAATAAATTTTTATTAAAATTAAACTTAAACGAACCTGATTTTATAGGACGAACAATATATTTAACCTTTTTAATAGAAAAAAAATTCCTAATATTAAATATCATGCATATGTTTTTTTTGGGAGTGTCATACATATATTTTAAATCTCCAAAATATAATATAAATAATTATACATGAGAATATATGTAGGCTCTCTTTTTTATAAGCAAAATTTATTAGTCCACACTACATTAATTAGGAGATTTAATATAAGCAAAATTTATTAGTCCACATTACATTAGTCCACATACATAATTAGGAGATTTTTTATAAGCAAAATTTAGTAGTAGAATTTGGAGGTATGTAAATTGATTTGATTCACATTACATTAATTAGGACTAAATAAGGAGATTAAGAGTTATTTAAAATTCTACTTAAATAAAATATTTCATGTCAATCTGATTTAAAATAGGTTTAAATATTAGGTCTATTTTATATTTATTTAAAATCCTATTTAATTTATATTAGGTCTATTTAGACTTTAGAATTGGTATAAAATTTATGTCAATCTTATTTTTAAAAAGACCTTAAAACACAAGCCTGAAAATTACTTAACTTATATCTTTAAAGGGCCTCTCAACCTTCAAATGTAGTTTCAATCTCTAATAAGCAAAACGTAATTGAAAACAAGAATTAGCGTACCCTTTTAAAAAAGGAAATAAGAATTTAAAGCCTACTACATATATACAAAAGATCGTGAAAATATGTTTTCTTGCTTTCTAAAAACACCATTTACGTTAATTATTTGCATTGCACAACTCTTCACTCTGTTCGATCTAGAAGTTCTTTATTGAAGGAGGAGCAGGTGGAGAAAGCGGATGAGGATGTGGTTGAGGAGGTGGAGGAGGAGGAGCAGGTCGTGGAGGTGGTGAAGGAGGAGATCGACGAGGTCTTGATTTTCACATTCCATCTGTATCGCTGACCACGCCGCCTTCATGCCAAAATCATATAACAACTCCATAATCATCAACACGTTTATGACACTGACACTTTGACTTGTTACATTTTCAAGATGGTTCAAAGAAATAGGAATAAAATTTAAGAAACAGAATACGAAAAAAAAAATTACATTTATTTAAAACTCACATTTCTCCTTCTCTCTTATTAGATGTACTAGTATATAGGGTACAGTAGTGTACACCACCCTACATAAGATTGTAGCTATTGTAACTAACTGATATTAGCTTCAGTTGTATTCCTACTATCCAATATGTAAGTTGGAGGTATCGTGTAATCAGTTTAACAGAAATTAAAACAGAATTTAGTTGAATAGAATTCAGAACCTCTAGGTTTCTAACATGGTATCATCGACTCCAAGCGATCATGATAACCACTTGTTTTCTCACGCTTCCGCAACGATACACTCTTCGGCGGTACTCCGTCTTATCCGACGCTACTCAAGTCGTGATTGTTTTCGGCGATTACAGAAAATTGGATTCGGATAACTATCTACTTTGGTGTCAACAAGTAGAACCGGTCATAAGGTGCATAAACTGCACCACTATCTCATCAATCCTACAACTCCAGAACGGTTTCTCACCGTCGACGATGCAACAGCGGAAAACGACAACCCGCTATTTCAGAAATGGGAGTAGCAAGAAGCTCTCCTCCTCTCGTGGCTTCAGTCAACGATTTCTTGTGATATGCTTACGTGCGTCATCAGTTGGTCGTCACAACTTTGGGATAAAATTCATGAATTATTCCAAGTTCACACGTAGGCTCGATCTCGTCAACTCCAATGTGAATTGCGATCTACGTCTCTTGATTCGCTTGGCGCCATTGGTGAAACCGGTATCATTTCGCGAACATCTTGAAATAATTCTTGAAGGCTTGTCGCAGGATTACGAGTCTACAATTTCATAGATTTATGGAAAATCAAGACTTGTTTCAATCTCTGAGGTTCAAACCCCGTCTTCTTCGTATCAAGCGCAAACCACTACCAACGCTCCTTCACAAGCCTGTTTTGCTCAAGCAACTGATTCTACTTCACAATCAGTCACGGGTGATTTTTGAGGTGGTCGTGGAGCCCGTGGTTTTCGCGGACGTGGTCGTAACAACACTCAATGTCAGATTTGCCATAAGATTGGTCTTGATGCCTCTGTATGCTTTCATCGCTTTAAGCGGAACTACAATTTTGATGGTTCTCATGCTCCTTGTGGTGGATCTCAAGGCTCACAATGGCCTTATGCGCCACCACTGCGTCTCCTTATCTGGCAACAGGTCATGGCACCAACACAACAAGCTCCAACACAACAAGCCTACATACTTTCATCGTTTGGCCAACCTTACATGCCTATGATGTATTCTCCTATGTCACAAATTCCTAGACCTCAAGTGTTTCTGGCTACTGCAGATGGCTGGAACCTTGGAAAGCTGACATTGGCACGTCTCATCATGGCTCCAATGCTTCTCAAAACATCCACCAAACCTCACCATTTGAAGGTCCAGATCAACTGACCATTGCAAATGGCCAAGGTTTGCCCATTAAATCCAATGGTTTCCTCAGTTTTTAAGTCGCTTTTCACTCCTAATCGGCAATTGATTCTCAATGATATATTGCATGTGCCTAGTCTTAAACACAATATTCTTAGTGTCAGCAAGTTTTCTAGGGATAATTCTGCTTACTTTCTATTTCATCCCAACATGTGTGTTGCCAAATCACAGGATACCAATGAGACTCTTCTCAAAGGACCATGTGGTGCTGATGGCCTCCACCGGTTTGATGGCATTCAGATTAGTCCCTTTCTTTCAACCGAAACCACTTTAAATTCTGCTTTGTCAAATTCAATTTGTAATAGCACTAGTAGTGTACCAATTGCTAATTTTTCTGTAGCTAGTGCTAATTCATTTACTTTGTGGCACTCTAGGCTAGGACATACTAGTCTAGATGAGCAAAAAAGAGTCCTTAGGAACAGTAATATACCGTTCATTAATAAAAGGCCACTGATTTTTGTAGTTACCGCTGTCTTAGTAAAGCCCATAAACTACCTTCTCATGCTTCCATCTAGTGATGGCAAAGGGTACCCCTTCTCATTACTATATTACACTTGATAGCATTTAGTCAGTTAAAAATATCCAAAATATTAGTAGTTTGAATTTACTTTTTTAAAGTTGGATATACTTAAAATTAGAATAATAGTAACTATATATATATATATAATATGATATAATATAGGGTTTAAATATATTTTTTGTCCCTAAAAAATTTGAGTTTTTTGTTTTTAGTCCCTAAAAATATTTTCACCAACTTTTGGTCCCTATAAAATTTAGGTTTTTTGCTTTTAATCCCTCAAGACTTTTAATAGTGTTTATTGACTTTTAATACCGCTTATAATAGGTCAAAAAAGCTCTATTAAAAAAGCGCTTATAATAGGACAACATCTCTCCCTCGTCCTTGTTGTAGTCTGGCATATCATAAAAAGTCTCCGTAACGGGGATGTGGAACAATGCTGACACATCATCAAGAGTGATGGTCATTTCACCTATAGGGAGGTGAAATGATGATGTATTTGACTGCCACCGCTCTATGAATGCATTGGCGAGCCCACCAATGATAGCCGGAAAGTCAATGTCCCTCAGAGGTAGCAGTCTAGAACACTTCACAAACTCGATGATGTTTGCATGAGGGGCTATCTATGGAGCTTGGTGTGAAACAAGCTTCAATGGCTCACGATCCTACATTATGGAATGTTATAAGTAAGTAACTCATAGTTCCATCCCATAGGGATCTAGCAAAGTGATACCTGTAAGTGGGTAACACACTTCTATCCTCCGGGCCACCAGGAAAAGAGAATGTGGCACGAGGAGCAGCAGTAGTGGAATGAGCAGTAGAAGTGGAAGGAGCGGTAGAAGTGGAAGGATCTACAAGATCCTCAACAGGAGCAGCCTCCTCAGCAGGAGTAGCACTCGAGTCCTTAGCAGGACCAGCCAGGTCAGCTGCCGGATGGTGAGCATCACGCTCAATATCATTCCCTATGTCCTCCTCTTGTACAACAGGGGCTTGCTCAGCACGGATACCCCTACCCCTAACTCTGTTAGGCCCCTACCCCTAACTCTGTTAGGCCCAGCAGCAGCACGTGCTTCCTCCTTTCTTTTACGGTTTGAAACCGTCATAGGTGGACAGGCTCCCCGAGGCTCGGGCTATATATGAATGATAATGAAAACCTCTAGTCTTGGCCATAACTAGAAAAAAAAAACACATTATAAAACAATTTAAAAATTAAAATACAATTTTTTACAAAAATTATAACACCTATTCAGATGAGGGTACCCAAATGCACATTCGGTTGACCCCAACCGAATACTATTTGGTTGACCTCAACCAAAAGTTTTCGGTAGGCCTCAACCGAATGCTTTTGTTCTTCGTCTTCCCCAGAGCCATTCGGTTGACCTCAACCGACTGCTTCGTGAATCCAGCAGAAACAAAAACGCAGTAAACACATCAAAAGGAGTGAAATGCAAAGAGAAGAGAATGAGGAATCGTGTACCTAATGCGTAGATTACAAGTTTGGGACTAGAAATTTGTGATTGAGAGGGGTTGGTTGGGAGAGGGAGAAATCGAAGGGGGTGGGGAGAGGTTTTAGGCTTCGGTTGTGAGAGGGGTGTGGGGGTGTTTGGGAGGGAGATGGAGTGGTTTCGATTTAAGGGTATTTTGGGTATTTAGGAGCTTTGGGGGTGCGGAGTGAGTAGGAAGGGGTGTCAAAGTGATCCATTTGAGGGTGTCAAAGCGGTCCATTTAGCAACTGGATATCCGGTCCGTCTATAATAAAATCTGTCCAATCCATCAATTACAAAAATAAATAAATTAATGGATTGGATTGGATCCATCCATTTGATTTGTGAATGGTTGTAATCCATCCATTAATTTTTTTTGAGTCCAATGGATTACAAAAATTAGACCATCAAAATCCATTGGATATTATTAAAAATATTTTTAAAAAATATAATTATAAACATATATATATATATATATATAAATATAAATGTAAATATATATATATAAATAAATATAAATGTAAATCACCAAAAAATATATATAAATGTAAATGTATATGTATTTTTATAAAGCAACCACCGCACCTCCACCACACGCAGCCGCGGACCACCGCGAGTCGTTGGAACATTGCCACCAACCTCCGTGCCTTCCGCCAGAGCTCCGGCCGGCCACCACAGTAAATCACAGTCGGTCGCCGGAGCTCCGCTGTGTCGGCCGCCAGAGCGCCGCCGTGCCGGAGCTCCAGTCGGCCACCGCTGCAACCACCATCAACTTCCTATTTAATTAATTATTTATTGAATATAATATACTCCCGCTGTTCCTAATCTTTGGTACTTTTGGCTTGTTACACACATATTAAGGTATCAATAATTTGTGTTGGTTAAGTACTAAAATACCATCTTCGTAGTTGTCTTTGGATAATTGAAGTCAAAATAAATTAGTCTTGGGACAACTAATTCATACATTGGGACTCTAAAAGACTAAATAAATATAGAGGTATATTAGGAAAAATTGGGGGAATTGTACATTGGGTTTTTAAAAGTACCAATGTTTTGAAACAAAAATAATAGGCCAAAAGTACCAAAGATTAAAAACGGAGAGAGTAATATATATATATATATATATATATATATATATATATAGAAAGTTGGGCCTAATTGGTATAAAAAAAGTCGGGCCTAATGGATGGATTGGATATCGATCCAGTAAAAAGTGATTGATGGATGGATTGGATGGACTTTTTTTTTAGGCCCATACTTCGTACAACCCCGCTTCTACTCGGTGGACACCCCTAATTTTTGAATATCCCTAAATTGCCCTCACGTGGGAAGGAGGTGACGTAGCAAAAGAGGTTTGGTTCGGCACACGGTTGGCCGAACCAGTTCGACTGGACCTCCACCGAGTATAGTAAATTAGACGGTTCGGTTGTGCCTTGTCCGAACTGGTTCGGCCTTGACTGGTCCAAACCTTCGAGGGGTGTGTGTGGCTGAGAAGCTGATATTTTATTGGGTTTGGTCACCCATTAGCCGAACAGGTTCGGCCTTGACTGGTCCGAACCTATCTGTTACTACACAGAAACATTAAGTTTTTGGACAACAACTTGTTGGACAAATTTTGGCCAAAATTATTTTAATTCTACCTGTAAAATAACGACTTCAATTTAACTTAAATTCAACAAATAGCATAAACAATGATATTGTAACACTAGAAGTGTCTTAATAATACTTAACCAAACTCAAAAGTCACAAACAAATTGAAATAAACATCAATCTTTATCTAAGTCAATACAAGAAGGACCACCTAAATCTAAGGTTAAAGCTTTCCATTGTTGCAAGCGTCCTATAAATGGTTTTGGTCAATCCTTTGCTATGTCTTTTCTGAATTTTGTCCAATAGGTACTTACTCCTGACATCGGGCAACCTCTCTTCATATTCATGTATACAAAGTGGTTCCCCGTGAAGCATATGTGGTACACAGGTGCATTCTCGATTGGTACGATTTGAAATGGATAAACGGAAAAGGAAATATGACGAGACCAGCAAACCAACACGACCTTGTACGCATTTGCAATCAAATAAGCACATTCTAGCAGAGTCATCCAACTCTCATTTCCGTTTTTTTCAACATGTTGTTTCATCAAAGCCTTCATAACATAGGTGACTTTGTCCATTCCATGAAACAAGTTGGAGTACAAGTCGTAGTCTCGCTGAACCTCTACAAATAAGTCTTTCCTAACACTGAAGTAATCTTTCTCACCCCTTCCAAGAAGTGCAGCAACACACCGAAACCCACAGTTGCCATCACCTTTCACATTCACTATATCATCAACAAAACGATGTATCTCTGTAGGCAAAAAACCTATGAATTGATTGTATGATTCTGACCGAATGATATCAGGGGTAGGTTTAGTGTAAGCCCTTGAATTTGAGTTACTAGCATATTGGAACTTGTAGTTTGGGTTGGCTTTTCGATTGGTGATGGAGTAGGATTGATCTTTTTTGGTAACGGGGGTGTAGGAGCTCCACTTTTAGACATTTTCCCTTTAGGTAACTGAAATGTACTCGGGGTGGAGCATCTACTCTGTCCTGGAGTTGATGACTTTGAGACGGGGGGAGTATGGCGTTTGCAAGACTAAGTAGCAGCGGATGTGCTCTTTTCCTTTTTAGGCGCCCCTTTGGTAGTGATTGGTTCCGGAGGTGGACACATGGAAGTAGTGTTCGGAAATGCCAACTCACGTGTTTTTTGCTTTATCATTACTCTACCAAGACGATCAGCAGCATCAAACCTCCGTTGTATAGCCTCAAATTCAATCTTCAAATTCAACTCATCATTTGGGATTTCGGAAGAATCTTCATTGTAGGAAACCTTGAAATTGAGTCTCTTCCAGTGATTATGTATTATATCCAACGGAAAGCGAGTCAGGTTCGTTGTGTAGCTACAAAATAGTTGAAATTAACATTACAAACATAATCTAAAATGATTTATATAAAACTAAAAGAGTTAGATGAATGAATTACCTAGCAAGCTCACATGCACACGATAGACCGTGCGTCGTTCTTATGACGCATCCACATTCGGAAGACTCCATACCAATGATGCTACGCTTCAACTCTTTGCCAATATGGTCCATCGCAGCGGAAGAAACTAAACTCTTTGTCATAAATTTTTCTCCAATGACTATATTTTACTCTGCTGAGGCTCAACTCAAAATGTCGCTTAAGTTCACCATGTTGTACTCTTAGCATTTCATCAACCGAATCCCAACACTTACACAAATCGCCCCTACTGTCATGGAAAACCTTCTTTAAATTCGAGTGCGTCGTCCACTAGGTTGGTGGTGGTGTGGCCGAGGTGCATATGACGGTTTATCCACGCTTCTACAAATCTCTCTTTAAAGGGGGTGGTCCACTGCTTCTTCACATAGGCAACAAGGTTGTCAAATGGTTGACAAATAGCCTCAAATTGCTCCATAGCCAACTCATACACTTCCTCCGTCTTCGCATGGACAACTTTTTGGAATGCTTCCATCACTTCATCAACTCTATCCATCGGACGCTCTTCGTTGCTCTCTTGGGCAACCATGGGATGGATATACACCCTAGCCTTGTGGCACAACAAGTTTGCGGATTCCGGAAAAACAATTGCCAAAGCATTCATAATAGGTGTGTCACAGTCGGTAAGTATGACCTTTGGCACATCTTCCGGTCTTCTAATCAATGCCCTCAGTTTTTCAAGAACCCATACAAAATTATTCTTCCTCTCCCAATTGACATAAGAAAAGGCAACAGAGAAAGTATGCTCCGTTGATGTGACGCCGATAATCTCAACCAATGGAAACTTATACCGGTTTGTCTTGTAGGTGGAATCAATTAGCAAAACAATGGAAAATGTAATCAGAAGCTCAATCGAGTCTGGATGTGCCCAAAACATGTCGGTGACAACCTCAGTCCCATATTCAACTCTGTGCCAATACACATATTTATCACGCTCCAAATAAGTCATCAACTGTTGGAGTTCAGTCCTACCCTAACGATTATTTGATCGTAACCTTGAACACGCATTGTGTATTTGTTTGAGATTCAAGTGGCTGTCTACGGGGTACATAGACCTTAGTTCGGCCAAGATCCGATTAGGTGGAATCAAGTTCTTCGTCATTCTAGAAACAACTTCCTTTTGTTCTGCCGTTAAACTGTTGTTATGGGGATGACCTTCGCCGAAAGACATTAATGCGTGATTATGTGTTCCACACATAACAGTCAATTTCCATCGATCAAATTTTTTGATAAACTTTCCCTTTAGGAGAAACTTGCAATAACATTTTCTGCTCCCCGTAGGAACCATATCAGCATGCTTGTATTTTCCTGCCTTTTCACAAACCAGTTCACAGAAGATTTTCCCTGACCTTTGTCTGTTGTCCGACCGGTTGATGACAATAACCATCCCAAGAGTACGCGCAACGGAACAAACATATACAAGCAAGTCATCACGAGTAGCAAAGACTTCGTTCGTCTCAAATGATCTGGTATGGTCCACAACAAGGGCATCAGATTCAGGGTAGCCGCTTTCATCCATATTAGTACCTAAAAAATCGAAATAAAATCAAATATAGTGTTAAAAAACACTATTTCTGCACAATCTGTGCAACAGGTAGGTTCGGAAGCACAGCAACCGAACCAGTTCGGAGCACGGTTGCCCCAACCAGCACAAGCTGAAACCCCCCACAGCTGGTTTGGCGTACAGCCAGCCGAACCGGTTCGGCGCAAGCTCGATTTCAAAACTTCCAAAACACGAAAATAAACGAAAATGCGCCAAAAATAACGTAAATAATGGGAAGATAAGCTACATACCGTAATATTGATGACAATAGGAAGACTATTTCAGCTAGATAGGTAAGATTGATGTGAGGGTGTGGATTGAGAGTGATGAGACTGAGAGTAGTGAGGTTTAGGGGGTGTTTTGGAGGAGGGGTGTGAAGGATGGATAAGATTAGAATTTTAGAATTTTAGTGAGGGTATTTTGGTCATTTCATAAGGGGAAGGGATGTCCACCGAGTAGAGGGGGGTTGTACGAAGTATCAGCCTTTTTTTAAATGGATGGATTGGATTGGATTTGTTTGGTACAATCCTAATGAATATAAATTTTTAAATAGACTTTTTCAATCCATCCATTATAATCCAAATCCATATTCATCCAAACCATCCATTTTGACACCCCTAATTGTATCAACATCCAATTCAATGATAAGCTTCTTGTAACCTCTGCTACGAGCCAGAAGTAATCCTCTGCTACGAGCAGAACAGAAGCGAAGAGACTTTGAATACCCACCTTTCCAAGTACCACTGGAGTCTCTCAACAAGCCCCCACACCCCGCCAAACCACACTCCATTAAGCAGGAACCATCATTATTTAGTTTGATATAATCTGGTGCAGGAGACAACCAGTATATCAAATTTGTAGTCTTCACTTTATTAGGATGCAACACTTGCTTCTGCTGCAAAGCAATGTAATCCTTTGTCTCTTTGAGAACACCTGCCAGGGCTTCCAAGGCATCACAAACGAGTTATCATGGGTCAATTTATTCCTCCAAAACCAAAGTAAATGGCAAGCATTTTCCCAAATTGTAGACCAAACCATATTGGATTGAGTTCCCATATCAAAGAACAAATTCATTAAAATCCAATTTTGAAGACTGCTGTTAAAAAAGGAACTTCGCTTCTCAGGATTTACCAAGTTTAGCCACACATTCATGGCTCTGGACAGTCGCTAAGAATGTGTGTGGTGATCTCAACTTCCCCTACACAATGATGACAGTCAGCTGCTCCCAAGTGCATCTTAGCCTTCAAATTCATTAGGTTTAACCAAGTCAGCTACCTTCAAATTCATCATAGTAAGAGGGATATTGATGCCTAATTCAGTAATTGAAGCTTCACAACTCAACCATCGTTGACTCCAAGCATTGACAGTCCTACCATTGTCAATAGACCAATACTCATTATCTTGAAGGAAACTTTCTAGAGGAGCAAGAGCTCTCCAGAAACTAGAATCAGTATTCTTGTGAAGCCAAGATTGATTCTCCAAAGTAGGTATCTGATATTTTCCCTTTATGACTTGGCACCAGAGCCTATTAGCATTACTTCTCAATTCCCACCCAAGTTTTAACAAACAAGCTGTGTTAATGTGAGATAGCCTTCTGAGGCCAAGATCCCCAAGTTGCTTAGGTTTTGTGAGCACATCCCAGCTAACCCCCCCCCCCCCCCCCCCCCCCCCCCCCCCCCCCCAACACGCATCTTCCTTTGCCCCTCCTCATCACGCCAAACAAAACCTTTTTGAATTTCTTCCAATTCATGAATAACTCCTTTGGGTAAGAAGGCATCCATCATTGGATAAATAGGGATGGCTTCTATGACTGATTTTGCCAAGGTAACTCTCCCAGGCTCTAGATAATTGCCTACTTTCCAACCAGCAAGTTTTTGACTCACTTGCTCAATCAAATATTGAAAACCAGAACTATTAGGGGATCTACCAAGCAGAGGAATTCCAAGATACTTCCCCATTGAATTTACCTCTCTGAAGCCATACCTTAAAATCAGATCTTTTTTAACCAAAGGGAAACATTCTTAGAAAACATTATACTTGTTTTGTTAAAATTTACTTGTTGTCTAGACAAGGAACAAAGGGACTCAAGCACCTGAAGAACACAATTTAATTGGTCCATGTTAGCCTGCCCAAATAACATCAGGTCATCAACAAACATCAGGTGGGATATAACAGGGTCATCCCTACCAGCTTTGACACCATTCCACTTACCATCAGCCACCTGCTCACTGATCAAATGAGACAGTTTATCAATACATTTAATGAATAAGTAAGGTGACATAGGGTCACCCTGTCTGATCCCTCTTCCAGGCCTGGAGTAATCACTTCTTGAACCATTACAGTTCACATTAGTCCAAACACTAGTCACTACAGACATAATTAGGTGAATTATGGTGGCAGGCAGACCAATTTCACCCAAAGTTTGCTCAATGAATGACCATTTTAACATATCATAAGCCTTGGACAAGTCAACTTTGATGGCAAAGTATCCCTTCTTGCCTCTCATCTTAGCCAAGCTATGGATCATCTCCTGCGCAATTACTATGTTTTCTTGGATCCTTCTACCAGGGACAAAACTTGATTGATAGGGACTAACAATGGAATGCACAATATCTTTTAATCTAGCCACAAGAATTTTACTGATGACTTTCTACAGGGAGTTACAAAGGGAAATAGGACAGAACTGATCAACAAACTCAGGTTTATCAACCTTAGGAATGAGACAAATATCAGTGTAGTTCATAGTACCAATCAAATTAGGCTCATTCCACATCAGAGTCACAAATTCACAGACTTGGTGGCCAACAATCTCCCAAGTATTCTGATAGAAGCCTACAGGAAGATGGAAGACCTCGATCTAGAACATTTGTATTGTTTTTTATTACTTCAAAGTTAAATAAATAGCTTGGTTTGTCAAAAAAAAGTTTAATAAATAGCTTAATTATGACTTTTTTTTATTTAGAGGTCTTTGACCCCGCTCCAGTATCTAGGGGAAATGAGCCCTGGATAATCCAGAGTTTGACCGCAAGGTAAGTAAAGTCTAGCTCCATTTGTTCCATCGTCGGGGATCGCACCCGGGTGTTAGTCAAGTCTACCCTTAAAGGGGTGCATTAAGCTTGGAGTTTTATGTCTATCTAGACTTCAGAATAGATTTAAAACTTATGTCGATCTTATTTTAAAGAGGCCATCAAACTCAAGCCCGAAGATGACTCAACTTATATTCACTCCAACCATAAGATTTAATGCAGATGGTAACTGATTAAAAGGATATTATTGGTAGTTGGGACCCTACATCTAACATTATGAATTACCATTATTCCTAAAGAAAATCAAAATCATAGTCTATTGCTGATAATGATAGACTTTAATAGTAACAATGACGGTTACAACATACAAGAGAAAGATTTAGGAACAAGTTAAAAAACAATATTTATGATGATGAAGACTAAGAGAACAAATGAAAAGGATCTCTCAACCTCCAAATGCATTTTCTATCTCTAATAAGCAAAACGTAACAAATTAAATGAAACTGAAGAAAGAAAGAGGGTGCAGTTTCAATTTCCTTATGAAAAGTAAATACCCCCCCCCCACTACCATTTCTTCCAAGTCCCAACCAAAAGGTAAGTAACCAGTTTCTACTTTTCTTTTTCTCAGCTTTCTCTTTTCCTTAAAGCACCTACCTCATATTCTTGTGTTGTATGTCTCATTAAAATCAAGGTTGTTGGAGGATGTGTTATTAGTAAATATTCTTCTTCTAATCTAACTTCACTTTCTCCATACATACTCCATACAAGATTCTCATACTATCAAAATACAATTATATGGGAAAACCTCTCTCCAATGCATGCCAAGTACTATTCCAATGTGAGGATTTCATGGAATCAACAATATTGAGTATTTGGTTTCATAGTTCTTGCAATTTCAATTCTTAATATAGAGTTATACAAGATACTTAACATAGAATCATACAAGATATATAGAGCTAGCCACCATGCCATTTGGTTTGGTCTCAGCCTGGAACAAGCGCAGAAGAAGCAAATCTCAAGATCATTCAGACCCTTGTATTTTCACCTTCTTCCTTCTCTTTTTTCTCATGTTGTAAGCTTGTAGTAAAAGTGATGTTTCCTTGCACCATCAACATGTAACATTTTAGACATTCACTCTCTTTCAGGGATTTATAAACCTGCAGAGTTTTGGCAACTAGAAGACCAAACACCACAACCTACTAAAAGAAGGCATGGGTCATCTGTTTACACACTCAGGGAGATGGAAGAGGCAACATGTTCATTCAGTGATGATAATCTTCTTGGAAAAGGAGGGTTTGGCAAAGTCTACCGAGGCACTCTACGATCAGGAGAGGTAATAGGTTTGAGCTTAACTGTTATGCATCGTCAGCCAAAAGTTTTTCACACTATCAATCCGTCATCAAATCATGGTACAAATGACTTTTAGGGTAAGAGTAAAACATTTTTAATGATATCAATTTTTGATAGGTTGATGGTGTAAAACATCTTTTAACCGACGGTGTATATCAATTATATCCATTATGTTTAGGATATAAGTCATTTGTTGTGTAGCTGATAGCAGACCTATTGTAACTAGGGTTTATAATAGGAGAAATAGGGATAACTGATGGGCATTATTGTAATTTCCATACACTACACATGTTTATAAATACTGTAACTGATATACTGTTTAGGCAGTTAAGCAAATAAACAGAAATTCAATCAAACAGTTACACAACTGTGAGATATAGTTTGCTGGAACTTTACACCAGAGTATTGTGATCTTTACTGTTCTGAATTCTTTACATTTTTCATCCCTTTGGATCAGTTGACTAACAACTGGTATCAAAGCGAGACGATTCTGCTCGTGGATGACCCGAAAGAAAACTACAGAAGCCATGGAATCAAGAATCGAAGAGGTGGAAAAGAGGATGCAAGAATTTGAAGCTTGCAGTCAAATTCGCTTCGAAGAACATGCTGCGCGCATTGAACAAATAATCGCAGCAGCATTGCAAAAGCAAGCGACAGTGACAGGGACATCGGGTGATCCGAACCCGAAAGCGAAGGCTGGACTTCACACGGAGGGAGAACGGCGGCTACGCAAGATTGATTTGTCCGTTTTCAACGGCGAAGACGTGACGAGATGGCTAACGAAGATCGAGAGATTCTTCAAGGTACGTCAAATTGGGGAAGAGGAGAAATTGGACGCGGCGATGATTGCGGTTGAGGGTGAAGCGCTATCGTGGTTACAGTGGTGGGAAACAAATAGCGAGGTGTTGTCGTGGGAAGGACTGAAGGAGGCGATGCTACGTCGTTTCCAACCAACGGTTGTAACGAACGCTTTCGAAATCTTGATGAGTATGAAGTAGGAAGGTACCGTGCGCATATACATAAAGAATTTCGAAACGATCTCAAGCCACGTGAAGGTGCAAGACCAAGAATTGTTCGCAGGACTGTTCTCCAACGGGTTAAGAGAAGACATTAGGACTGAGGTGCGTTTACAGCGACCTAAGGGGCTAGCAGAGATGATAGAAGTTGCACTGTTAGCAGAAGAAAAGATTGGGGCATCTGGCAGATATGGTAGCAATGGGAAACAAGCAACTACGGGGCGTGGTAATAGCAATTTCAAAAATTGGCACTCTGATTATTCAAATAAGCCTAGCAATGAGGCTGCTAACTCCATCAAGGGGCCAAAAACTAGCAAGATTGAAGGGGGTAGTGGTACCAGATCAATTGGAAGCAAGGAAATTGATGAAAAACGAAAAAAAAAGGCCTCTGTTTCACATGTGATGAGAAGTGGGTGCGTGGCCATGTCTGCAAGAACAAGATGTTAAAGATCCTCTATGTGGAAGAATGTGATGAAGGACAAAGCAAAGAGCCCAAAGCTGATGAGGAGGAAGAAATTGTATGGGGAGGAGATCTAAAAAGCCTCCTACTGTCTAGTATGGCAGGATTGTCATCAAAAAGTTCTTTTATGATCAAGGGAACATTGGGAGCCTTGGAAGTAATAGTGTTGGTTGACTGCTATGTGTTTCCATTGGATGGTGGAGATATTGTATTGGGGATTGATTGGCTAGAAAAATTGGGGAACATTAAGGCTAACTTCAAGGAGATGACCTTGAAGATAAAGGTGGAGGGTAAGACAGTGTGCCTGAAGGGTGATCCCTCTCTGTCTAAGAGGGAGGCTACAGTCAAGGAGATGGTAGCTGAGTTGCAACAACCTGATGAATGTTACATGGTGGAGTGCAGGGCACTGTAAGCTTCAGAAACAAAGCACCAACCCACACCTGAGGTAATTCTACAAGTCTTAAATGAGTTTGAAAAATTATTTACAGAGAACAGTAGCTTACCTCCTGCCAGAGACATAGACCATGCTATTGTCCTAAAGGAAGGGGCCTCTATTCCTAATCTCAGACCCTACAGATACCCTCACTACCAAAAGAATGAGAAAGAGAAGTTGGTAGGTGACATGCTGAAAGCAGGGATTATAAGGCCCAGTACAAGCCCTTACTCTAGCCCTATTATACTTGTAAGGAAAAAGGATGGGAGCTAGCGTTTCTGTGTGGACTATAGGGCTTTGAACAAGTTGACAGTGCCCAACAAATTCCCCATTCCATTGATAGATGAGCTCCTGGATGAATTGACTGGTGCTAGGGTATTCACAAAGCTTGACTTGAAGTCTGGGTACCACCAAGTAAGGATGAAGCCAGAGGACATACCTAAGACTGCCTTTAGAACTCATGAGGGTCACTATGAGTATTTGGTGATGCCTTTTGGGCTAACCAATGCACCATCTACATTTCAAGCATTAATGAATGAAGTACTCAAACCATTCCTAAGGAGATTTACCTTGGTGTTCTTTGATGACATTCTCATTTATAGCAAGAGTTTAGATGAACATGTTGATCACTTGAGACAAGTATTTTTGACTCTGAGCAGCAATAGTTTGATTGTTAATAAGAAGAAATGTGATTTTGCTGTGACCAAAGTGGAATATCTAGGTCATGTAGTGACTGCAGAGGGTGTTTCTGTTGATCCTCAAAAAATAGTAGCCATGACTAGTTGGCCTACTCCAAGGGATCTCAAAGGCTTGAGGGGATTCCTAGGGTTAACTGGTTATTACAGAAGGTTTGTGCAGGGTTATGGTATTGTGGCAAGACCCTTAACTAAGCTACTCAAGAATGAGAAGTTTGCTTGGAACTCAGAAGCAGAGAATGCTTTTCAACAACTGAAGCACATCATGTCCACACTACCTGTGCTAGCCATGCCAGATTTTTCCAAGGTATTCATAATTGAGACAGATGCATCTAGCAAAGGAGTAGGAGCTGTACTTATGCAAGAAGGAAGACCTCTTGCCTACTTCAGTCAAAAACTGTCAACTAGGGCTCAGCAGAAATCAGCATATGAAAGAGAACTCATGGCTATGGTCCTTGCAATTCAAAAGTGGAGACACTATCTACTTGGACAACATTTCATAGTAAGAACAGATCAACAAAGCCTACAATATTTGACTGAGCAGAATTTATTGGGTGGAGAGCAGATTAAATGGACATCCAAGCTACTTGGTTTTGATTTTAAAGTCCAATACAAACCTGGAAATGCCAACAGAGTGGCTGATGCCCTCTCACGACAGATGATCTTTGCTGCAATTTCTGGTGTGACACTACCAGAATGGTATGAATGGGAGGAGGAAATTAAGAATTGTCCTAAGTTGCAAGCACTAATGCAACAAGTGGTTTTGAAGTCAGCAGAGCATCAAAAATTCTCAATCAAGCAGGGATTCCTCTACAAGGGAAACAGTCTGGTTTTGCCAAAGAATTTCTCTAGAATCCCAACCATCTTAACTGAGTTTCACACCTCTCTACAAGGTGGTCACTCTGGATTTTTCAGAACATACAAGAGAATCCTGAGTGTATTCTACTGGGCAAGCATGAAGCAGGATATCAAGGACTACATAATGAAGTGCCAGCAATGTCAACAAAGCAAGGTTGAGACATTAGCCCCTGCAGGATTACTTCAACCCCTTCCTATCCCTACAAAGGCATGGAGTGACCTCTCCATGGATTTTATTGGTGGACTACCTAGAGTGGGGAAGCATGACACTATTTTGGTGGTTGTTGATAGACTCACCAAAAGTGCTCACTTCCTACTGCTAGGACACCCCTACACAGCTAGTGAAGTAGCACAAAGTTTCATTTCACGAGTTATCAAACTGCATGGTTTTCCAGACACAATTGTCTCTGACAGGGACAAGGTTTTTTTAAGTCAGTTCTGGAAAACTCTATTCAAACAGGCAGGTACAAAGCTCAAATATAGCACTTCTTTTCACCCTCAATCAGATGGCCAAACAGAAGTGGTTAACAGATGCTTGGAGGTATATTTGAGATGCTTTGTAGGTGACAATCCTCGCTCTTGGCCTAGATGGTTGTGCTGGGCAGAACTATGGTTCAACACTAATTTCAATGCCTCCATTGGAATGACTCCATATAAGGCATTGTATGGAAGAGATCCTAGCCCTATCATTAAAGGTCCTGCCATCCCCTCCAATGTAGAGGAGGTGAACCAACTCTATGAGGACAGAGATACACTGCTGGAACAGTTGCATGATAACCTCTGTCAAGCTCAACAGAGAATGAAGAAGCAGGCAGATAAAAGAAGAAGAGATTTGACTCTGGCAGTAGGTGATTGGGTGTATCTAAAAGCCACCCCTTATAGGTGGAAATCCCTTGCTACTAGAAGGAATGAGAAATTGAGCCCAAGATATTATGGCCCTTACAAAATCATTGAACAGGTAGGCACAGTGGCCTACAAGTTGGAACTACCTGCAGAGTGCAAAATCCACCATGTGTTCCATGTCAGTAAACTGAAGAAGTCTATCCCAGGCAACTACACTGCCCAACCAGTCCCTGCAGCACTCACTGAAGAAGGAGTACTCCAACCAGAGATTGAAGACATAGTGGAGCTACGCTACAATTCCCAGGGTATGGCTGAAGTGTTAGTGAAATGGAAGCATCTACCCAGCTGTGAAAACAGTTGGGAACTTGTACAGAAAGTGAAGGAACTTTTTCCTAGTTTTCCCCTTGAAGACAAGGTGAAAGTCCTAGGGGGGGTATTGATAGCAGACCTATTGTAACTAGGGTTTATAATAGGAGAAATAGGGATAACTGAAGGGCATTATTGTAATTTCCATACACTACACATGTGTATAAATACTGTAACTGGTATAATGTTTAGGCAGTTAAGCAAATAAACAGAAATTCAATCAAACAGTTACACAACTGTGAGATACAGTTTGCTGGAACTTTACACTAGAGTATTGTGATCTTTACTGTTCTGAATTCTTTACATTTTTCATCCCTTTGGATCAGTTGACTAACAGTAGCCTGAAAGAATTCATCATAATTCTAAAATTTTTGTACCATAAGTTATAGCTTCCATGTATAAATCATGATTCTTAAATTATAGGCAATACCATTATCAATCATACCATAGCTGCCATAGTATATGGCTCAATGTTAGTGAGTTAGCTACAGATGAATAATGAGTACATATAATTTGTCACCTCTGAAGGTTGTAGCAATCAAGAAAATGGAGCTGCCAGCAATTAAAATAGCAGAGGGGGAGCGCGAATTCCGAGTAGAAGTTGACATATTGAGCAGGCTCGACCACCCAAATCTGGTTTCTTTGATAGGATACTGTGCTGATGGGAAGCATAGATTCCTGGTATATGAATATATGCATAATGGGAACCTGCAAGATCATTTGAATGGTTTGTAATGTACCAAAAATTACATGATGTCAAAATTTCTCACATCAAGCTGATAATATATAACCAATAACCAATGCCAAATTTTAGGAATCATGGAAAGAAAAATGGATTGGCCTCAAAGACTGAGAGTGGCAATAGGAGCTGCAAAAGGGCTTGCTTATCTCCACTCGAGTTCTTCTGTTGGAATTCCTATTGTTCATAGAGATTTCAAATCCACCAATATTCTTTTAGATGCTAATTTTGAAGCAAAGGTATATAATGACTTAACTCCCAACCATGACTGATAAATGTCTTGTTTACCATAATATCTACCAAGTCAAAATTAATTACCATTTTGTAGATATCTGATTTTGGGCTTGCCAAGCTAATGCCAGAAGGACAAGAGACACATGTAACTGCTAGGGTACTTGGTACCTTTGGCTATTTTGACCCTGAGTATACATCGGTATGCACCTTTCCTAAGTTTCTTTTGCAATTGCATTTTGTTCATGTGATGCAATTAATTACTGCTCTAAGCATCTATTTAATTATTGCTCTAAACTCAGGTCACATTGCACAACTAAGTATTCAACTGTATTTCATATCAAGCATGATTTGTTCTAGTGATAAGTGATTATTTCTCATCTTATACTCTAGTAGAACAGCCATGTGGCCCATGCTAGTAGCTGTTGTATACTAGAGATAAGTGATTATTTCTCATCTTATACTCTGGTAGAACAGCCATGTGGCCCATGCTAGTAGCTGTTATATACTAGTATTAACTAACTATAGTTGAAATATAAGATAAGAATATGTACAAGGAATACATAGACCCTCCCGTAGTCCCTTTCTACCATAACCAAATTACTCCAGCAATTTCAAGACCAAATAATGCACAAGAAATAGGCTTAAAATTAAAAATTTGGTTCTCTTTAGGATGATCATGTGCTTGGTGACCAAGTTGCTTCTTCATATGTCATCAAGTTCTACTTCACAGTCAGCAACCAGGCACTAAGTCATTTATGTAGAAAGATATATAAGTACTACCAGTTTGATTGGTGAGATTTTTTTGCCGTTGACAATTGTTAAAGTTAGGGAAACAAATCTAAATATCTTAGGCTCTTTCTTAAGAAGTTATACTTGGATGTAAAGTTGTTGCCATGGCTACCAAACCTTAAGACCAAGTGGCTTTTAATTCAATCCATCCCACCCTTGTGAGGTGAGGTGAGGTGAGTTATTAAATCATTTCATGTCCTTCCTTGGCAAGTTAAGTTTTTTTTTCAAATGATTCCAACACCAGTGTTTTTGTTTTCCTTCTTTTCTCACCAGTAACATATAGGAAGTAGTTTTTACCATATTGGATATGCCTTGAAGCGAACATAACTAAAATTCTGAAGGAGATAATCAGAGGTACTTATAACTGAATATTGCCATGAAAACTGATATCAACTATCTTGCTCTCGATCTGTGTACTACATATAAACCGGTCTATAAATTGAATGGCTCCATCAGAATGTTTTATCTCGGAGTAAATCATCAAAATGGTCATCGAAATTGTACGACATTGTCAGATTAATTCCTAAAATTATTAATATTCCAATAGTCTGTGAAATTGAAAATCGTCAATCAAAATAGTCTTAATTTTTAAATGATCGAGAATTTTCAATTTCAAGAAACACTATGGAATTTCAATAGGCAGCAAATTATCTGATCCCTACAATTTCAAGGAATAAACTGGCGATTCACCCTTCTATCCTGCAACCTTTAAATTATTTTCTTACATATATTATTATGCAAATCCAAATTGCTACACAAAAATAAGTCTCAAGCAGACATGATCAATCTATTTCTTCTATGAGCAGACTGGAAAACTCACTCTACAAAGTGATGTTTATGCTTTCGGCGTTGTTCTTCTAGAGCTTTTGACAGGACGTCGAGCCGTAGATCTAAACCAGGGTCCAAATGATCAAAACCTTGTCCTACAGGTAGGTAGCATGAATATGTATCTGTGTGTGGTCATCAGATAATTTGCCTTAATGTTGTCAGTGAAATTTTGTGTTTTTTATGTGATCATAAAAATGTAGTGCAAAACATTTCAGGCATCCTTGAGGATAATTTTTTGTTTTATATTTTGTGTGTGTGAGTGTGTTTACATTTCTATAGATTTATACAAAGACTTAAAATATGGTTGACATTTATATATACAGGTGAGGCACCTACTGAATGACCGCAAGAAGCTCAGGAAGGTGATAGATCCTGATATGGCTAGAAATTCTTACACCATTGAATCAATATTAATGTTTGCCAATCTTGCATCACGATGTGTCCGTCCTGAGAGTAATGAGAGACCTTCAATGGTAGATTGTGTCAAAGAAATTCAAATAATTATCTATACAAATGCAAAAGGCTTGGGAATGCTTATGCATAGCTCGAGAATGGTCTAGTGTTAAAAATGTGAAATATCCCTTGTTTCAACTCACGGATTATGATGGCTCCGGAAATTGTTATTTTGTTTTGGAATGATCGGCTTGTTGAAACAATTCGACATTCCCCGTAGTTTTGTGAACCTTTAAATTAACGTATAAAAAAACTACATTAAAAAAAAGATTAATGTATAAAATCAGTATTCTGATTGTAGTGAAGAAAGAACCATGTATCTAATGTGGTAGGTTTTTTCAAAGTAGTTTGATAGGTTACTAAATAAATAAATAAATAAATAATGTGTATGGGGAGGGAAATGAGAGTTGGTTGTAACCATTTGCTTATGTGGCAAAGTGGAGGGAAAGTGTGCGAGTTAGTGGAAGTTATAAATAGGAGTTAAGGGGGGGATTAGAATCATTAAGCAAGTATGAATTTGGGAAGTTATTCCTTTGGGAGAGATTAGGCCTCTATAAGTGCCTTTAGGAGATCCTAGGCTTCTCGAATTGCCTAGTTTATCGGTTACCTTTGTAATTTCAGTTTATCACCATTTATATACAGTTTGATTCAGTTTGATTGTTCTATTGAGAGATGAGAAATTCAGGATCGTATCATAGTTTACGTTAAACTTAATTGCATTTTTGGTCGGCTAATATTCACAAATATATGATTTTGGTCTTGCACGTCTCTAAGTAAAACTTAAAGATCAAATGAATAACCACAGAAAAACACACATAAAAACAATTATTTGTTTAAGTAAAATCTGTCATCAAAGACACTTACCAGTTAATCATGTTTGGGGAAGATTGAAAGAGGAGCATGTGCTTTGTTTGCATTTGGAAAGAAAAGTCGGAGCAGTTTCTCCATTCTTCCTTGTTGTGTTGTTGGTCCTCAGTTGAATTGTTTCTCCTGATGATGCTCTGGCCAGAAGAAGTCTCAGTTGTACAAGATGAAGGAATCTAAACCATCATATAAAACATGAAAACTCCATCATTAGTTATGACCCAAAACTACATTGGAGTTGCAAAAGACCCAAAAAAATTAACAATAACAATAGCAAGGGAACTTGAAATATAAATTTTTTTGTTCAAATGTAGGTTGCTTTTGTACAGAAGAATCTTGCTGAAAGCTGGAACAAAAATTCAAAAGAAGGCACCCTGTCATATTTTACAGCAAATACAAATGGATAAGAATAGATATGCTGTTCCCATATCTACAAATCTACAATAAAATCTTTTTTGAAGAAATAAAAAAACTTAATTCAATATACATAAACTCAAACTGAGCTTCAATAGGGAAAACCTGCATTTTTCAAAGCAGGGTCAGTAGTCAATAGTGGGGTAGCATTGCGTAGCAACCCCTTAAAACTTGGTTCAAAAGTTGTTTGAACTTTGAAGCGTGTTTTATGACCAGGTTAAAATCAGTTTGTACAAATATTGATAAAAAAATACTAGTTTGCATTTACTGGTTAAGATTATATGCACTTGTGAAACTGTAGGACAACCATTATCTCATACTTTAGAATGTATAATAAAAATGCTAAATAAATATAATTCAATGTTATATGGCTAAGAATTAATTGCATTTGTAGTTTAAATAAAACACTTTCCATTAGAAATATATTTGAGTTTTTAATCTTGCCAGCATATATTTGGAAGAGTAAAAACTGACACAGATCTCCCACCGCAAAAATGTCTGGTGACCAAATTAAAGGTAGCCATACCAACTTATAAGTTATACTATCTGAAATTTGGTAAAACTTCCCAAGAACATAAGGCTGGTTCCAAATTGAAACATATTTAAAACAACCAGTAACAGGTTGATTAAAAAAAATAGATAAAAGGCACTCTCCAGCAATTACACCTAATGGAGAATGCCTCAAGAAAGAGGTCTTCAATCTTGTTCCTGTTCACCCTCATTCTTAGCAATGTTGAAGTATCTCAACTCAGACATGTTGATTCTCGATGGATACCCGAAGCCAAATCTTCACATTGAATTGTTTCAAGTACTTTTTTCAGATACCTGACAAAGGTGGTGATTCTGGTGAACAGGAAAAAAAGAATTAAATGAAGTAAAAAGAAATACTAGAGAAGAGAGACTTGCACACAAAAAATAGGCTTCGAAGAAACAAATTTAATGTCAATGAAATGTATAAGAAACTATTTTCTATCCAGAAAGGTACAAACCATATCGACAATAGGAAATAATTTTTCAATAACATTCACCAACACAGAACACGAAACGAAATAATAGACAAAGGAACATAATAGCATGAAATCCATACCTTATAATCTTTAAATACTTGTGATGCATGGACTATCATCAAGGACGCTTGGGTGTTCCAGCCAAAAGGCTGATCCAATGATATCAATATGCTTTACAATGACCTTTCCATAACCTTTAGAAGACTCTCCATTCTCCTGATGGAGGATAGCATTGTCTACCCCGTCCCAAAAAACTGAAGAACCTTGACGGAAAATTATTGGTAAATTATTGTAGTCAATAGCCAATTCCTTGAGTTTCTGTTGCAGTTGAGCACCCTTTAAACTATTTTGGGCTTCCCTTTTGCTTTTTCCAGATGCTACAAGTTTCCAGAAACAAGAGTTATACTGATTGTTGATGTGGCAATCCACTTGTCTCCATGAAAGATAGTCTCTTACAATCTCAACAGATGGATAACACACCGCTCGTCCATCGAAAGATGCAGGATACTTTAATTCATATTGTGGGAAGAAATCTTTCCATCTCATCGTGTATGTGGATGTGAAGAAAGATACAATGGCTGAAATTATTTTGCTAGTTCTTCTGTGATAAAGTTTAGTGGATTTCTTAAGAATGAAGCTATACTCATCACTAACCCCATAGGCAAAGACAATATCTGGCCTAAACTCTTCTAAGACAGCCACTGCACATGAATTCATTAAGTTAAGAGCTCTATCATCATTTGGCTTCACAAATTCATGCATCTCGGAAAATCTGTGGAAGTGGCATCCATCTAGTCGAACTGCAATCCATGTAGATGGCATCAACTTGCCATCAAATTCAAAGGACTTCACATACTCTGGTTTCACATTGTTAATCTCCTCTGCAAAACAACCAAGCTCCTTTAAAAGAATAGCCTGCTCATCCCAAAATTTTTTACTTGCTATTTTTTTGGAATGCACTGTGACTATCTTTCTCCTAAGCCTTTTGATTGGTTTATCATTCTCTAGGTACTTAACAACATCCTCAACGACAGTCTTTATAATACATGAACCTTGCCGAAATATTGGCTCCAGTGTATTGTAATTGACGTTGAACTTATCAAATAAAAGATCATTTAGGTTCTTAGCACCATTGATGCAACCATGTGCTTGCTTTTCATCCATCCCACTTTCGACAAGACGCCAAAAACACTGATCATATTGACTACTCAAATGACAAATATTTTGCCTCCACAAAAGATACGCTTGAAGGGCTTCTAAGGATGCACAAGCTATAGCTCGCCCATGGAAAGAAGGAGGAGATTGTAGTTGCTTTTGTGGGAAAAATTCACACCATTTTCTCACAAAGACAGATGAGAAAAAAGAAGTAATGATGGATAATACTTTGCTAGCACGCCTATCATAGAACTTTGAGGTCTTCTTGAAAACAAAAGTATACTCATCACTGAAACCATATGCAAGTACTATATCTGGATACTCTTCAAGCACCGCAACAGCACAAGAACTCATCAATTTCAACACATTTGCATCATAAGGTTTGTGAGGTTCAGAGGCATTGATCCAAACAACGATGAAATTGGGAAACATGATCTCGTCCTCAAGTTCGAAATCCTTGACATACTCATATTTGCTGTTTGCCATACTGCACATAAAAAATTTATACAAAACAAAATTAAAAATTAAGAGAACAAAAACATGATTAAAAAATTAAAATTTTGAAACAAAAACAGGGGCTTAAAAACATGAGTAATAGAGCCACAGCAGAAATGAAAGAAAACTGAATGTATTTGTGTTTCACTAAACAAATGATAGGTTGTTATAGTAGTTACAATTAGTTAATATTTGTTATTCGAGTTAACAGTTAGTTGGGGGTTGAGTTGGTTAGTTAGTTAGTGATTACCAATAAGGCATATAGCCTATAAATAGAGAAGGGGGATTAGGAAGGAGGGGGGGTAATCATTTTGTAAACAGTTGGGGCCTTATGGCACTATGGAGAGTCTAGAGTCTCTCGAATACTCTAGGAAATACATTGTAATCATCCTAATTCGTTCAATATACTAGTTGGTTCCTATCAACTGGTATCAAAGCGAGTTCCGATCCGCGTGGAAATTCGTTGTGTGCAAGAAATTCGTTTCAACCACAATGGATTCTCAAGTGGAGGCGTGGGAAAAGGATCCCATGACGTCAAAGATTGAGTTACCGGTGTTCAACGGAGACGACCCCTATTGGTGGGTGCTTTGTATGGACAACTACTTTGTGGCAATGGGAACACTTGAGGAAAAGAAGATGGTAGAGGCTGCCAAGGCGGTGCGAGGCGAAGCACAGTTATGGTGGTCTTCTTGGATTCGCCGGCATCCAACGGCGGGCTGGGAAACAACTTCTTGGGCGTTTCTTTGGAAGTTTGAGCCTAGAATACGTAGTGTGCTACCACCCGAACTTAGAGGTGAAGGAAACCTTCTTGGTACGTTCCAGGCTTCGACACTGGGAACCAAGAAAGGTGACCGGAAAAAGAGTTGTGGGGTGAAGACCGAAAGGTGCAGCCCACAAATCTGGTCCAAAGAAAATATTAAACAAGCCATGAAGATGAAGGGTATCGCAATCAAGAAAAAGAATCATCGCACATTGACGGAGAAGGAGCAACCAAGCGAACGAAAGGGGATGGAGATCCACAAGAGCCCTCTTGGGGGTCGAAGGGGACACTACCATCGGTGTTCTATAGGTGGAGGCGTCGTCAATAGAAGGGCTGTTTTGAATAGACGAAAACAGAAGGAATTCGCAACTGTCGGAACATTAAAACCTGTCGTCAATAGAAGAGCCGTGTTGAATAAACGAAGGCAGAAGCAACTCGCCATTGCCAGAAAATTCAAGAACCTGAAACCGCCATGGTCAACGAACGGAAACGGTGATAAACAGATGCTTGTTATTAGGGGAAACATAGAAGCGGTCAAGAAAAGGAGATGGAAGGTGAGAGGGTCTTGGTCACCACTGTCCACGTCCAGGCCACCAGACGCCGTCACAACCGCCGGAGAAAGGGCAAACCGGCAAACGTTTCCTCTGTTCCAAATGGGGGTGCGAGAAGTTCGATGTGAAGACGGTGAGAAGGGTGTGACAATGTCGTTGTGGGCCATGTTCTGCGAGTTGGATCCGGTGCAAAATTTTGTGTTGGGCTCCATTTCAATCTTAATGGGCCAGGACCAACATGTCGTGGGTAAGGTAAAATTGAGAAGTCCAGAAATGAAACTATTCGAGTCAAACCCAAATCAGGGAGGATCCGACCCGAATACGCAAGGGAGATGCCGTCCATCTTTGTCGTCTCTGTTGCGAGTTCTATCTCGGCAATTTTCAAATGCTATATCGTTGCCGACCATGGTGTGTGTTCTGTCACTGTTGATTCAGTTACCAAAGTCGCCGCTGCCATATTCGTTTGCGCCGATGGAACCGCCAGACCTGAAACCATTAGATCAGAAATTGCAAGCAACAGCAGCAAGGTCCCAACTGGTGCGAGATCCTGCCACTATATGTCTGTCGCAGAAGCCGTCGGACGTTGAATCCCGTGCGAGGATCCACCCACAACCAGCGCTATTGCTCTGGAGTTCTCACGAAGCAGAAAGAGTATCAATACTGGTATCGACACTGTCACCTACTGGGAAGGGGATTTCTTCCAAAGAAAATATAGAAAATGGGTCAGCTATGTTATGGAGAAAGGATATACCCAAAGTTTATGACATGTGGCTGAGTATTGTACAGATGGCAGCTTTAGACAATTTTTCAAGTGAGTTTTTAATCCTCTTATCCCTTGGGCTGAAGTATAAAGGGACTCTTTTAGGAAAAAGACTTGTGACCATTATCACAAAATTGCTAAGCAATTTCATTATGGGTTTGTGCAAATTCTGGAAGCGTCTAGCTGGGTTTATCATAAAATTTAGTGGGAATTCCCTTGTCATTTGGGTGGGTCTTGCACTCTTAATATTGAGAATTTTGAAGTTAGAAGGTTGTGTAGAAATGAGCTTCATAGTTGGGGAGATTCTATTCCTCTTTTTCCAGTATATATCCCAAGAGATAAAATCAAGTGGGGTTGCTCAAATTACACTCTCAGTTGCTCAAATCAAGGGGTGCTTGGTTGAAAGTCTGAGTACAATTAATGTGACAGTACCTTCACTAGATACCTCAACTGAGTTTTCTAGCTCCTCTACTTGTGGTTCAATTATTGAAGTAATAGGTTCTCCAATATGGAAAGCAGCCAACAATAAATTACCTCCCAAAGGCAGTATGTGTAAAGCTATGTGGCGGTCTGATTTTGATGATGGCGCATATGAGGGCTATTTCCTTGGGTGCAAGTGGACTGCAGTAGATGATGGCAATTTTGGGAAGCAAGTTGTCACACAATAATCTTCTTGTAGAATTGTTTGTAATTGATGTAAATTTTCTTCCTTTTCCAGTCACCTTGAGGACAAGGTGAATGTCGCGGGGGAGTATTGATAGGTTGTTATAGTAGTTACAATTAGTTAATATTTGTTATTCGAGTTAACAGTTAGTTGGGGGTTGAGTTGGTTAGTTAGTTAGTGATTACCAATAAGGCATATAGCCTATAAATAGAGAAGGGGGATTAGGAAGGAGGGGGGGTAATCATTTTGTAAACAGTTGGGGCCTTATGGCACTATGGAGAGTCTAGAGTCTCTCGAATACTCTAGGAAATACATTGTAATCATCCTAATTCGTTCAATATACTAGTTGGTTCCTATCAACAAAGAAGCTACAATGGATGGAGATCAATTCTCCTTGCAAAATGGAAAAGATAAAATGATACTCTCAATTAAGAGAGCACAGCACCCCCTTACTGAGATGGGAAACTCCCAATACCTAGCACTCACAAATTCCCTTCAAACCAAGTTCCCCCTTTCCATTCTGTTACTCCCTCCTAGTTATAGTCACCATTCCCTAATTCTAGAATATTCAACCCCATATATTAATAATGGGCCTATCATTAATAGTGGGCCTAACAATGAGAAATGAAATCATAATTACAATTATTAGATTGACCTCAACAATCCACTATTTCAGCTCAATATTCTGCTCGAATATTGCTATCCAAAGATGCTTGTTTCTTTTTTGACACCTTCCAAAACTTCCTACTTCTCCACAGATATAGGTACACAGATAACTGTTGAAGTTGTGGGAATCTTAGATAAAAGGAGGAAAGAAAAAATAAGGACTTTGAATATTATTGATAATGCTTGATAGTAGCTTGATACAAAAGACTAAACATTCGTAAGACCTAGCTCAATTGAGAAATGCCAAAATTTTTAGGCGGGATATCATGTCCTGAGTTCGAACCCGGGACCTCGCAGTTGTGTGTGTGAGTTTCAAGTGGCATTTGTCACTCTGTCTATAGACCAAAAAAAGACTAAACACTAATCCCTATTTATAGGGATACATACTCAATCCTAATTAAATAAGAAAAATAAGAAATAAATAAAAGATATGGAAATTAATTCTAGGAAATAATCTAAGATACACTACGATTGGAAATTGAACATAGGAGATAAACTAAGTTATTCTATCATAATATAAAGATATTATTAGATATTATTTTATATGCTAACAGCAACAATCAAAAGCAGTAAAGGTAAACCACATAATGTGATAGGTATCTAAAGCAATAAAAATATACAAAATAGATTACTTGAGATGATGTGATAGTGACAATTTAACAGATTATTATATACTAAATATTGATAAAAAAATAACTTCTTTTTAAAAACAGAATTAAGAAACTACCTGAAACATGAAAAATAAACATGTACTTGTAACATTACAGACAGAGCAGTGACAGAAATGTCAGACAAATACACAAAAAGATGTGTGACTGACAATCTCATAATAATCTAGGAGAGAAGAATTTCCAGAAGAACATCATCAGAGATTCAAGACGTGAGCTCGGTTTTTTGTTTTCACAAAAAAAAATTATGCAAAAAGATGTAGGAGTTTGTGAATTCTATAAATTCTATAACGGGTGTTCGCCGAATGGATTGGTTGATGTAAAAAAATATCCGATCCAAGCAAAGTAATCAGAATCAATATTAACAAGGAATGCAGAATCAATCTTTCAGAAAACTAACAAGTTTCCCATGAACACTAGTAAACAAAAGTACAAAACACAAACTGATTGTGTGATCCACAACTAAGACAAAACTAAACACAATCTGAAAAAATGTTTCTCCTGATTCTGATCCTTATTCTATTCCAAATAATAAATAAACATAAAAAGGTATTATAATGTAATCAAGCATAAAAAGCATTACATCGGCACAAAGTCACAAACAATGCCAATTCATCAGCATGAAAAGCAATACACACAAAAAACAATTCCATCCCCATTAATTATGTTGCTTTCTGGACCAGCAGTGAGTTTAGTATTATAATAACTTTGATAATTCTTGTGAAAAAAAAAAACTATGATACTTGAATGTTGTCCAGCATGTATGTTTATACATTGGTCCCAGAAAAAGAGATACATTTTATAGAAAAAATCTACTAATTATTTATGCAATGGTGTATTGCTTAAATGCAATTAAAACATCATGAACACTTGTGTTCAATAGAACCAGTCCAAAAAAAATAATTTAGTCTGAAAAAAATCAAACCTAACTTTATCCGTTTGAGATGAAAATGAAAAAGAAAAGGAACGGAAAGAGTGGTACCTGTCTGTGTGGGGGTCTAAACAGAGATGGTGAAAAGGAAGCAGAGTGTCCAAAGCCTGTGGCGGCAACGAGAGCCGAACAGCGGAGAGGCCGGCGGTGGCGAGAGGGGCTGCGACCGGCGCTGTAGGAGGAGAGAGGTAGAGGGAGGGGTTTAGAAGAAGTGTAGTTTGAGCGAAATTGTATCCTCGGCAGCGAATTCCTGTACGGCAATTTCTACAGCAGTTATCTCAACCGCTCAATCAAATCAACGGCTAAAGAGAGACGAAAAATAACAACAACAACAAAATAACAAGGCTTAAATATCATTTACTCCCTTTTACCAGAAAAATATCATTTACTCCCTATAAATATCACCATAATCCATTTACCCCCTGCAAAAAAAAAAGTTTTGAAATGAACCTTGCAAATATTAAGTGTTTCTAGTTACATGATTTAATGTGATGTTTAGTGTGTGAGTTATAGAAGTTAAAGCAGTAGCTGTTATAGAAGATAAAGCAGTAGCTATTTAATAAAGTAAATACTGACTTCAAGTCAGTACAAATTCCCAATTGTAACTGTTACAACAGTGCACATGTTAGCAGTCAAAGTACATTCGAGACCTCCTCTTGAAGACTAATATGCATGATGCTGCAGCTGTTTCCTCCCCTATGGCTTCAAGCACAAAGTTATCAAAAACTGGTTCACCTCGATTCAAAGATCCCACTATGTACAGATCAGTAGTTGGCGCCCTACAATATGCTGCTCTAACTAGACTTGAGATTAGCTACTCTGTCAATAAGGTTTGCCAATTCATGGCCAATCCTTTGGAAAGCCATTGGGTTGCTGTTAAACGAATATTAATGTACCTTAAGGGTACTGTGAGCCATGGCCATTCAATTTAACAGGATTCTGTGATGCGGATTGGGCTGCAGACCCTGATGACAGAAGATCAACATCAGGTTCTGCAGTGTATTTCGGCCCAAATTTGGTATCTTGGCGGTCTAGGAAACAACCGTTGGTTGCTAGATCAAGTTGTGAAGCTGAATACCGTAGCTTAGCTCACACCACAGCAGAAATCTTGTGGATTCAGACACTTCTATCAGAATTACATGTCAAGATGACCCCTCCAATTATCTACAGTGACAATCAAAGTGTTGTGGCAATGGCACATAACCCTGTCCTACATGCTAGGACTAAACACATGGAAATTGACTTGTTTTTTGTGAGGGAGAAGGTCTTAGCAGAGCAACTTCAAGTATCTCACATTCCTAGTCGTCTGCAGATAGCAGATACTCTAACAAAGCCTCTATCTACTGCATCTTTCCTTGAGTATCGTGACAAGCTCAAAGTGTACTCTGTTGCTACTCAACATTCCCCACCTTGAGCTTGTGGGGGTGTGTGTGAATGTACATGATTTAATGTGATGTTTAGTGTGAGTTATAGAAGTTAAAGCAGTAGCTGTTATAGAAGATAAAGCAGTAGCTGTTATAGAAGATAAATACTGACTTCAAGTCAGTACAAATTCCCAAATGTAACTGTTACAGCAGTGCACATGTTAGCACTGCTGAGTGTAGGATAAGAAACACTATAAATTCCCAATTGTATCTGTTTGCAAACTCAGTGAATGAAAATAAAAAAAGAATCAGTTTTACTCTCTCTTTCTCTATTCTGTTTTACTCTATTTACAGACCCTTCGGTTAACTTTCAATCCAAAAAAGATAACGTGGCTAACGGAGATGACGTCAGCATACATCATCAATGACGTCATGTCACGTGTCACCATTTAATTGGGTCATTGTGCCATGTGGTTGTTTACAAACGTTGCTTTTTCCCACTTGGCCACCGGATTACTTTAGTATACAAAAATCCACCTAAAAATATATATTACATAACTTAATTTTTTTATAAAAAAAATCAAAAAAATCTGGACCTTCCAAAAGTTCCTACTTCTCCACCGATGAGGCACACAGATAATTGTTGAAGTTGTGGGAATTTTAGATAAAAGGAGGAGAGAAAAAATAAGGACTTCGAATATTATTATTAATAATGGTTGATACTATCTTGATACAAAAAACTAAACACCCATAAGACCAACTAGCTCAACTGGCAAATGCAGAAATTGTTAAGCGGGATATCTGTCCCGAGTTCGAACTCGAGACCTCGCAGTCGTGTGTGAGAGTTTCAAGTGGCATTTGCCACTCAGTGACAGACCAAAAAAAGACTAAACACTAATCCCTGTTTATAGGGATACATACTAAATCCTAATTAAATAAGAAAATTAGGAGATAAATAAAAGATATGGAAATTAATTCTATGAAGTAATCTAAGATACACTACGATTGGAAATTGATCATAGGAGATAAACTAAGTTATTCTATCATAATATAAAGATATTATGAGATATTATTTTATATCAGCAACAATCAAAAGCAGTAAAGGTAAACCACATAATGTGATAAGTATCTAAAGCAATAAAAATATACAAAATAGATTACTTGAGATGATGTGATAGTGACAATTTAACAGATTATTATATACTAAATATTGACAAAAAAAATAAACTGCTTTTTAAATACAGAATTACGAAACTAACTGAAACATGAAAAATAAACATGTACTTGTAACATTACAGACAGAGCAGTGAGAGAAATCAAATTTGGAAAAAGATGTAGGACTTTTGTGACAAAAAGATGCATGACTGACAATCTCATAATAATCTAGGAAATCAAACTTGCTCATAAGAGAAGAATTTCCAGAAGAACGCCATCAGAGTTTCAAGGCATGAGCTCAGTTTTTTGTTTTCACAAAAAAAGAAATTATGCAAAAAGATGTAGAAGTTTGTGAATTCTATAAATTCTATAACGGGTATCTGCGGATTGGATTGGTTGAGGTAAAACAAATATCCGATCCAAGTAAAGTAATCAGAATCAATATTAACAAGGAATGCAAAATCAATCTTTCAAAAAACTAACAAGTTTCCCATGAACACTAGTAAACAAAAGTACTAAACACAAACTGATTGTTTGATCCACAGCTAAGATAAAACAAAACACAATCTGAAAAAATGTTTCTCCTGATTCTGATCCTTATTCTATTCCAAATAAACATAAAAAGGTATTATAATGTTATCAAGCATAAAAAGCATTACATCAGCACAAACAATCCCAATTCATCAGCATGAAAAGCAATACACACAAAAACAATCCCATCCCCATTAATTATGTTGCTTGCTGGACCAACAGTGAGTTTAGTATTATAACTATGATACTTCTGGCCAAAAAAAAAAACTATGATACTTGAGTGTTGTCCAGCATGTATGTTTATACATTGGTCCCAGAAAAAGAGATATCAGTTTATAGAAAAAATCTGTTAATTATTTATTCAATGGTGCATTGCTTAATCTCTTATGTATATACATAATAATAACTATTACAGTATTGCATATAAGTTATAGTAACCTTGTTAAGCATTGCCACTAAACCATCCCAAAGAGATAATTCCTGTGAAGGAGTATAACTAGCAGTTGATCAATGTAGTTGTCCTATCTATCCCAATTTGCTCATTCTGCATTCTATCTAGTGATGCAATGAAAGTTTATTTCATTAAAGTTCAACATCATAGGCAAAGAAATAAATGAAGCAGATATTTCTTATGGGATAAGAAGCTGGAAGGAGACATAATACATGTTTTCAACCTACCATCACATACAAGATCGATTAATTTATGAGGTTGCAGATGGATAGTTAAACTATTATTATTATTATTATTATTATTATTATTATTATTATTATTATTATTATTATAGTGAGCATTGCCTTCTTCACCTTGACAGCTACGGACAAGTGGTTGGTATTGCTTCTCTGTAAATGAGAAGAAAATATCAAATTTGAAAGAGTAAAACACGAGAAGGAGTTAGCAGCACTGCTCTCCTAATAAAGATATAGATCATAATGGTAGTTTCAACATCAACTACATTGGCTGACAAGCTTGATGTTCCATAACCCATATTTCCATTACTCAAATTTTATTGCCTAGGATCTCCAAATCTATTGAAACTGGGAAAAATAAAATAAAATAAAATATTGCCTCATTACATGTGTTTAAACTTAACACTTGTGTTTGTAATAATTTATCATGCATTGCATCCTTAATGAACTAACACACTGCAAATTGCAAAGTAAACACTATAACTAATTTGCAGTTAACACTATAACTATTGAAAAATGTACTCTCCAAATATATAATCAGGTTTCAAGAGAGAAGCACACTCAAGATCGGAGCTGATCTTTCATCTTTCGAAAAAAGTAAAACAAATCCAAGAACCAACAACTATTGGAAACGAATTGGACCTGATGAGATAGGAATAGGAGCAGGAATGTCCTTAGGCGCCAAAACAGGACTGGCAGTGGCACCCCCTTCTTCTTCTTGCTGTTAAAAATCCTCACAAATTCAACTCGTGGTGGTGACTGCACAGGGAGAGGATGAGGGTGGCGACTGCACAAGATATGAAAGGGTTTAAGCGAACAGGAGAGGTGAGGACAGATCAGCACCTATTTCATAGTAAGTTCAAAATAGAAGGGAAGATACACATGAGAACCTATCTCAACCTGTCATCATTTAAATAATGCTTTTGCATTCAGGAATTGAAATGCATCTAATATTCTTATGGGCTTACGTATACAATTTGAAATAGCTTTTACTTGCACATGCCTATGTTCTTACAACCCAAAAAAAGGTGAAAACTAATTCCAAATCTTTCGCTATTTCCATCTTCAGGTAGCATTTTGTGCCTCTTCCCACACAATCAACTTAAGAAAAATTACGGATTTTGTTTTTACAAATAGAAATCCCCTGTCAAGACAAAATGCTACATCCTCACTCCAAGAAGTCTCTATTCATTTTTAATAAGTTACAACAAAGACAGTAAATTATTAGAAAAAATAGATTCTTCTTATTGTGAACCATTGAAGTTTCTACAACAAAGAATCATGAATCAATAAATTCTCTCGTAAACTCACAATACTCCCAATTTCAAGAAAAGACATCAATCTTCTAAACATATTACTACAGCAAATAATGAGAATCTTAGTTAAACTAATCAAGGGCAAGAAAAACATACAAATGACCTTGACCTGTAGGAGGAGAGAGGTAGAGGGAGGGGTTTAGAAGAAGTGTTAGTTTGAGCGAAATTGTATCCTCGGCAGCGAATTCCTCTACGGCAATTTCTACAGCAGTTATCTCAACCGTCTAATCAAATCAACGGCTAAAGAGAGACGAAAAATAACAACAATATAACAATGCCCAATTCTTCTCTGTAATCTTCCACGCTGCTCCTATGTTGAGATATCACTTCCTTCTTATCAATTACGAACTTCAAACCTAATATTTGAATGTAATCAGTAAGTTTATCTGTGAGATGGAAGCAAAAAATAGGCAAACAAGTTTAATCTGTGAGAAAAAACCTGATTAAAGCAAAAGGTAAGTTGGTAAATGAATAATTGGTATTTCAGACATTGGTAGCGCCTCCGGCTCCATTCCGTGCTTTGTCGTCGTCGTCGCCGCCGCCGCCGCCGTCGTTTTGGGCGACCACTTCTCCTCTCTATCAACTATTGCGCAAGAATTGGGGATGAATCATGTTTGCCGTTTTTTAACTGCCCAGCCGTTGATTATATCTAACGGTTGAAATGGATACGGTAGAGTTGCTGCAGAAGCTTTTTTTTTTGAGAAAAAATGGGGTTTTTTTTGGTTCAAAAGTTATATGATTCCATCGATAAGGGCTCATACTTCGTCCAACCCCCTCTACTCAGTGGGCACCCCCAATTTTCATTTATCCCCAAATTGTTCTCACGTGGCAATCACGTGAGTTTTAAAAATTGTATGGTTCGGCGCACGGGTGCCCGGAACCAGTTCGGGTAGACATCCACCGAGTATGAAAAAACTCGGTTCGGTTGTGCGAAATTCGAACCGGTTCGATCCTCAGTCAACCGAACCTTCCAAGGGTGTGTGAGCCTGAAAAGCTGCAATTTTGCTAGGTTCGGTCACCCGTTAGCAGAACAGGTTCTGCCTTGGCTGGGCCGAACCTGTCTGTTACTACACAAAAACATTAAGTTTCTGTATAGCAACTTGTTGGACAAAATTTTGCCCAAAATTGTTGTAATTCTACCTGTAAAATAACTACTTCAATTTAACTGAAATTCAACCAATAGCATAAACAATAATATTGTAACAATAGAAGTGTCTTAATAATACTTAACCAAACTCAAAAGTCACAAACAAATTAAAATAAACATCAATCTTTATCTAAGTCAATACAAGGAGGACAACCTAAATTTAAGGTTAAAGCTTTCCATTGTTGCAAGCGTTCTATGAATGGCTTGGGCCAATCCTTTGCTATGTCTTTTCTGAATTTTGTCCAATAGGTACTTACTCCTGGCATCGAGCAACCTCTCTTCATATTCATGTATACAAAGTGGTTCCCCATGAAGCATGTGTGGTACACCGGTGCATTCTTTATTAGTGCAATTTGAAATGGATAAACCGAAAAGGAAAGATGACGAGACCAGCAAACCAACACGACCTTGTACGCATTTGCAACCAAATAAGCACATTCTGGCAGAGTCATCCAATTCTCATTTCCTTTTTTTTCAACATGTTGTTTCATCAAAGCCTTCATAACATAGGTGACTTTGCCCATTCCATGAAACAAGTTGGAGTAAAAGTCGTAGTCTCGCTGAACCTCTGCAAATAAGTCTTTCCTAACGCTGAAGTAATCTTCCTCACCCCTTCCAACAAGTGCAACAACACACCGAAACCCACAGTTGCCATCACCTTCCACATTCACTATATCATCAACAAAACGATGTATCTTTGTAGGCAAAAAACCTATGAATTCATTGTATGACTCTGACCGAATGATATCAGGGGTAGGGTTTAGTGTAAGCCCTTGAATTTGAGTTACTGGCATATTGGAACTTGTAGTTTGGGTTGGCTTTTCGATTGGTGATGGAGTAGGATTGATCTTTTTTGGTAACGGGGGTGTAAAAGCTCCACTTTTAGACATTTTCCCTTTAGGTAACTGAAATGTACTTGGGGTGGAGCTTCTACTCTGTCCTGGAGTTGATGACTTTGAGACCGGGGGAGTATGGCGTTTGCGAGACTGAGCAGCAGCGGATGTGCTATCTTGTTGTGAGTCAAAAAAGTTATCAACATGTTCCCATTATGATGGTTCTCTTTAGGCGAAATTTGCAACAACATTTTCTGCTTCCCGTAGGAACCATATCAGCATGCTTGTATTTTCTTGCCTTTTCACAAACCAGTTCACAGAAAATTTTCCCTGACCTTTGTCCGTTGTCCGACCGGTTGATGACAATAATCATCCCAAGAGTACGCGCAACGAAGCGAACATATACAAGCAAGTCATCACGAGTAGAAAAGACTTCGTTCATCTCAAATGAACTGGTATGGTCCACAACAAGGGCATCAGATTCAGGGTAGCCACTTTCATCCATATTAGTACCTAAAAAATGGAAACAAAATCAAACATAGTGTTAAAAAACATGGTTTCTGCACAATCTGTGCATCAGGTAGGTTCGGAAGCACAGCAACCGAACCGGTTCGGAGCACGATTGCACGAACCAACACAAGTTGAAACCCCCCCCCCCCCCCCCCATAGTAGGTTCGGTGCACGGCTGGCCGAACTGGTTCGGTACACGGTTGGCCGAACCGGTTCGGCTACTGTGCTTCCGAACCAAGCTCGATTTCAGAACATCCAGAGAACAAAAAACAACGAAAATGCGCCAAAAAAAACCTAAACGATGAGAAGATTAGCTACATACCGTAATATTGATGACAATAGGAGGAAGATTTCAACTAGATAGATTAGATTGATGTGAGAGTGTGGATTGAGAGTGATGAGAGTGACAGTAGTGAGGTTTATGGGGTGTTTTGAAGGAGGGGTGTGAAGGATGGATAAAATTGGAGTTTTAGAATTTTAGTGAGGGTATTTTGGTCTTTTCATAATGGGAAGGGGTGTCCACCGAGTAGGGGGTTGTACGAAGTATCAGCCTTGATAAGATGGGCAAGGCCCAAACCCTATAACCCACAGGTTACACCCAACAAGTCCAAAACTACCGGAAAGCCACAACGGGCCAAAGTGCTAGGAAGCAACCCAGGTCCACGAAGGGACCCGGTAGATGCAAAATAACTACTAAAATAACTCAAAAGGCTAAAAAACAGATGGAAAGCAGTAAAGAGGCTAAATAAGACAGGCCCCTAATTAGGAAAAAGCCCTAACCGCAAATAACCCTTCGAAATCACTTCAATTTCTTCTCAATTCTTCCAGCAATCAACGATCTAGCTCCAAAACCAAGTCTCGATATCTCTTCACACGCACTGATCAAAACCAGAGAATGAAGTCAACAAAGCTCTTCCTTCCAATGAAATTAGACAACATCTAGAACTAAACAACAATTATCTCCACAAAGCTTGTGCATCCAACACCAATGCTTTGCGAAGACGATCTGGAAGACGCGTAATCCATGACCCAGAGAGGCAATTATTACGAGCAAGGTTGGAAATTGCATGAGCACACTGGTCCCCAACTCTTTTGACCTAGGTAATTCCAAAGTTCTGAATATTAGATCTTAGATCATTAATGTCTTCAACTAAACCCTTGATCTCTCCTCTAACTATGTTATTTCTACATGCTTCTACGAGAGTTTGGTTGTCTGATTCAAAGATCACATTTCCAAGGTTGAGGTTGCAAGCTAGAGATGCTGCGTCACGCAAGCTGATTGCTTCAGCAACAAGGGGAGAGCACGCATAAAATTGTCTTGAAGTAGTTGTAAGTACTAATCCTTGTTCATCTCTGCAAATAATGCCTGTGTAACCCCTCCTTGTTGATAAATCAAAGGCTGCATCGCAATTTATTTTAGTGAATGAAGGTTGAGGAGGTCTCCAGTACACTAGAGGAGCCTGCACTTGAGTTAATTGATCAGTGTTTGAAAGATTTGCTCCATTAGGATTGGGATTAGGTGATGATAGGAACTTAGTGCATTGAGTTTTGATACTGTGCAGAGTGTTTAGAGGGTTAGGAGGTCCGTTACGAAAAACCCTGTCATTCCTTGCTTTCCAGATGTTTCAAAGAGAGAAGAAAATCCAAGATGGCAATTGATTTTGGTTAGCCATTGGAGAGTCCAAAATCCACTTTTGAATAGTTGAAACCCCAATAGGAGAGGGAGTGCTGATGAACTGGAGACCAAACCAGAGAGGTTTGGTCTAAGGGTAAATTAAGAAGATATGTTCAATAGTTTCAATATCATTTGAACAAACTGGGCAGAGTTGAGAGATAGGAATTCTCTTTTTGTATAGGTTCTCTCTTGTTGGCAGAATATTTTGGCAGGCCTTCCAAATAAAATGTTTGATCTTGTTAGGCACTTTAGCAGACCAAACAAGCTCCCAAAGTAACTGGAGAGGAATTAGAGCTTGTAAGACCAGAAACCAATGAAGGAGATACTTTAAGGAGAGCCCTGTAGCCAGACTTTACAAAGCATGTCCCATCTTTGTTATGAGGCCAAGATAGAGAGTCAAAAGAGGCAGAACACTAAATAGGTGTTTTAATGGCTTCAATAGCACTATTAGGGGATAGGTTTTGTCTAAGAAGGTTAATATCCCAGTTCTTGTTGCTATCCATTAGATCATCTACAACAATTGCAATGGCATTTACCATTAGAGAAGCTTTATCACCAAAACCTAGCCAATTATCCTTAGTGATGTCAATCTGCTGCTTAGAACCCACAATCCACCTGCCTGAAGCTTTGAGAAATTTCCTGCCTTGAGATAGGCTTTTCCACACCCAAGAAGAACCTCTTTGGACATTTGCCTCCCAAAAATGAGCAATTGGGAAAGTAAATAGCCTTTAGGGTGGTGGCCCAGTAGGATGAAGAATCTTGAGCCAACCTCCAAACCTGCTTAGACAGTAAGGCAGTGTTCATCTTGTTAAAATCTTTAAAACCAAGACCCCCTTTGCTTTTAGGCAAGCAAAGAGCTTCAAATCTCTTCCAATGAATACCATTAAATTTGCCATTTGATCTCCACCAGAAGTTAGCCATAGTTGAGGTTAAGGTATCACACAAGGTTTTTGGCAATGATAAGATAGACATGATATAGCTCGGAATAGCTTGAATCACTGCTTTGATCAAAATTTCTTTCCCTGCCTGATTAAGGAGATTTCCCTTCCACCCTTCTAACTTGTTCATGACTTTATCTTTAAGCCAGCTGAGACTTTGAACTTTAGAGCCACCCCATTCTGCAGGTACACCTAAATAGTTACCAGGGTTGGTCCAAATGGGGATATTAGAGATGGATGATATAATGTTTCTAACATCTTGTGGTACCTTGCACCCACAAATGTTACCAGATTTAGAGAGATTTATTTTCTAGCCAAATGCATTTGTAAAGGTGTTTAAGATCTTGATAAGTTGGTAGACATCCTCTGTATTATCCTTTGTAAATAAGATTGCATCATAAGCAAAGAAGAGATGAGTGAGTGTAGGAGCACTTACAGCAAGATTAATTCCATGCAATGTGCCAGAGTTACATGCCTGAGTGATCATTCTAGAGAGAACATCAAAAACCATAATGAATAGGTAGGGAGATAGGGGGTCTCACTGTCTAATTCCCCTTTTAGGAACTACCTTCCTTGAAGAGAAGCCATTTATCTTGTAAGTGTTAGAGCTCAGCAATGCCAAATTTTTTCTTCTATAAAAATTGAATACATTCGTCTTGTTTCTTATTATTTTAAAGTAAAATAAATAGCTTGGTTTGTCAAAAATAAGTCAAATAAATAGTTTGGTAAATATAGAGACAGATGTCACTAGGCTCATCACTGATTTAACCCAACCCCTATCAAATCCATAGGTTAATAAAACCCACATAAATCTTAGCTATCACTTTATATATAAATGAGTAGCAGCTGATTGGTCTGAGCTGAGATATTGAATCAGGAATAGGAACCTTAGGGATTAGAGCAACATTAGTGAAATTGATACCATTACCTAAAGTGCCATTAGTGAAAAACATAGAAATAGCTTTAAACACATCCTCTTTGATAGATGTCCAGTTCCTTTGGAAGAACAGTTCATTCAATCCATCAGTACCTGGTGCCTTATAGGCCCCAAGATCAAAAACAACATTTTCAACTTCCTTGAAAGTGACTGGGCAGGTTAGAAATAAATTCATTGATGTAGAAATACTGCTTGGAATGAAATTAAGGCACTGATCAATACAAGTTGGTTGTTCTAGGGAATATAAATCATTATAAAAAGACCAAATACCATCCATGACTTGATGTTGATCCACCAACCAGTTCCCTGTAGCATCTTTAATCCTTAGGAGCTTATTCCTATCCCTTCTTTGGACAGTAGATGCATGAAAGAACTTAGAGTTTTTATCTCCCCAATTAAGCCATTTAATCATGGATCTCTGTCCCCAATTAACCTCCTCTTGCTTCCAAAGCCTATCCACTTCTTTTCTTGCAAAATCAACCCAATTCCAGTTAGTAGTGGCATGAGGTTTATTAATTTCTAACTCAATTTTGCTAAGGGTCATCATGAGTAGATTTGTTCCACCCATTTGTCACTTCAGATCTGCAATTTTCATGGTCCTCCCAAATAGCCTCGTACTTGAAAGTTCTTCCACTAATGATAGGAGGCTTAGGCTTGAATATGATTGGAGAATGGTCAGAATTCACAATTGGAAGAGCAGTTGCAACAGCATGAGGGTAAATATCTCTCTAGGACCAATTTGCAAGCACCCTGTCAATTTTTTGTCTAGTCACAAAGCCATCACGTGGATTACTAGTCCATGTAAATCTACACCCTTGTAGCTTAAGATCCATCAAACCATTGTCTTCTAGAAAGTCCCTGAAGAGTCTCATTCTGATTGGTTCAACATCCCTTAGACCATCTTTTTCTATAATGCTCAACATCTCACTGAAATCTCCCAAGCAACCACTACAAGAAAAATTGGTTTTTCCGGCGACCAAAATCCGCCGGAAATTTGGACTTCCCGGCGGATTTTATCCGCCGGAAATTTCCGAGGGATAATCCGCCGGAAAAGCACCTAAATCCGCCGAAAATACCAAAGAAAAAAATGAAATTCAAAAAAATCCGCCGGAAATTATTTTTTTTAATTTTTTTTTAGTTTTTCCGAATTTTAATATTTAATATGTATTTTAATAAAAAGTAAAAAAAACGAAATTGAAGTAAAATATTGAATGGTAATGTTGAAGTAGGAAGGAATAAAAGAGAATATGAGAAGAAATAATATAGGAGAGAATAAGAATGAGGAAGTATGAAGAAATAAGAATGAAGGAGTGAGAATGAAGAAGAAATAAGAATAAAGAAGTGAGAATGAATAAGAATGAAGAAGAAAGGAAAATTATAGAAGAGAGATATGTAGAGAAATTTTTGAAGATTAGAGAGTATGAGAAAGAAGAAGAAAGATAAGATAGAGAAAATGTTGAAGAGAATGGGAATGAAAGAATGAGAGGACTGTAGGAGAAAGTTATATTTATAGACAGATTTTTTTACCTCAAAATTTTTCCGGCGGATTTTTGTCCCTCTAAATTTTTCCGGCGGATTTTTTTAAAAAAAAATTTAAAAAAATCCGCCGGAAAATCCCTCCAAAATTTTCCAGCGGATTTTTGAAATTTCCGGCGGATTTTTTTCCTCCAAATTTTTCTGGCGGATTTTTTTAAAAAAAAATTTATTATTTTTTTTAAAAAATATCTCCCTGTAATGTTGAAAAATCTGCCGGAAAATCACTGGTAACATTTCCGGCGGATTTTTTAACATTACCGACGGATTTTTATAAATTTTTTTTTTAAAAAAATCCGCCGGAAATGTACGGACGAAAAAAAAATCCGCCGGTAATACCATTTTTTCTGCCGGAATTTTTCCGGCGGAAAAAATCCGCAAATAGTGCCAAAAATCCGCCGGTAATGCACCGACGGAAAAAATCCGCCGGAAATACTGGGTTTTCTTGTAGTGAACACCAAGGGCCATTTCTAATGGGTTTGAGCCTAGCAACCTTAGCCCATAGAGACCTTTTGCTTGCAAAAGTAGGACTTCCATAGATAAAGGAGATTTCAAACTAATGACCTTTCCTTCTTTCCCTAGTAGCTGTATGGATATAGTTGGAGCAAGAGTCTAATATTTGAAGCTCATAATAATCATTCCAAAGCAGGCATAGACCCCCTGAAGTTCCTTGAGCTTCAACACAGAAGACATGTTGATACTTATACTTTCTTTTAACTTTTTCTACATTTTCCTTATGGGCTCTGGTTTCCATAAGGAATATAATGGTCGGCTTATGGTCTCTAACTAGACCATTTAATTCTCTATTTGTCGTAGACGCCGCCAAACCACGACAATTCCAACTCACAAGTCATTTGGAGGTTGCGGGCATGGGATGGCCCGCCTCCTCAACCTTAGTTTTGTTGTTGTGACCCATAACAAACTTTCCCACTTCACCATTCACTTTGTAGACATTGCATTGAACTTTAGTCTTAGTTTTTTTAGTGCACATTTTGTGTCTTGTACCATCATCATCTGATTCTCTTTTCTTTTTCAGCTGTAGACCAAAGTCTAGATTGAAAGCCAACTCCTTCTCCTCCTCTTGTTGGAGAATACATTGTCCCTCTTGTTTGCTTTCTTGAAGAGGAAATTCTACATAATATTTTTGGGGTGAGGAAGGTAAAAGTTTTGGAGGATTCCTCCACTGAGTACTCTTCTCACTAGCCAAACTCTGACTTTCATTTCCAGCTATCTTCCCTTTAATGTCTGCTGTATCAGAGACGCGTTCCTTCTTTTTCTTAAAACTAAAGTTGTATATTTTCCTTTTGATAACATTTGCTTTTGTTGGGGAGATGTTTGCCCCTGCGTATCTGACTTGCTGATTTTCAGGACTAGGATAATCCTTGAGGACTATTGGAGATTTCAAACCAACAGCCTCCTTGACAAGCTGAAGGTCATCAATGTTCAGAGGTCCTAATCCAAGGGAAACTTTGCTGAAGCCCAAAGGGATAGTTGTTGATAGTTTCCCATCAAGCATTGGGTTACTTTTACCTTGATCCTCAACATCTTGCAACACAACATCTACTTGGTTGGTAATTTTATTTTGAGTCATTGTGAATCTCTGTACTCTCCTCCCCTGCTTGGGGAGCATACTTTAGTTGCATTGGGATTTGCTTCCCAAGTTGAATCCTAACTTGTTGCATTAGTTCCTCAACATCTCTTGTTGCTCGCTTCTTTTTATCATTCATTAGCTCTTGTAGTCTTTTTTGTCTCCATAGAGGACAAAGGTAGTCTGGTTGGGTGTTGCTCTGACACTGCTCATTCTGACTACTGTTAGTAAGTAAATGTTGTTGCTTTCCCTTTCTGTATTCTGCTAATTCTGCATCTGTGAGATGGGCCTCATAAGGCATTGGATAACCATCTGTTGGGGCATTTGCTAATGATTCTTCAGGGGTTACTTCCCTGATTTGAAATCCACTAGAAGGATTTCCATAATTGATGGGAACTGCTCTCGTACCTGAGGAGCAGTTGGCTATCATCTCAGCCCAAGCTTTCCTTACTCTCTCTCTCTAATAGCTTCTTCACTTTCCTCCTGGGCATCTTTACTTTCCTGGCCATCATTTGACGCTCCTTTAGGATCATGCTGTTTTTGGAACTTATGAGCAGTGTTCTTAGTGGAATCCCCATATCTCTATTTATGCTCCTTTAGGATAGCTGATTGTTTTAGCAGGTTGAGCAACAATGCTCTGATCATACTTAAGTATTGATCTACAATAGGTTGCCATGAGCTTTGTCTCCTTACATAACCGTTGTTCATGACCTAAGCAGCCACAATTAAAGCACAAATCTTGTAGTCTTTCATATTTATAGAGGACCCACACCTTAGGAAGATTTCTCCTTGGAATCCCTCATCCTGCTGGGAAGGGTTTAGTTACATCTAGAAGAACCCTGGCTCTAAGAAAAGTCCTGAGAACTCGTCCCTCTAGTATTGATTCCTCTATTTCCAACACTCTCCCAACCTTTTGCAGTATAGTTGTGCCCTTAGTACTGTTAAGGAACTCCATAGGGAGATTGTTAATCTAGATCCAGAAAGGATTCCAGTCAAGAACTATTTCCTCAGTAGTAATAGATGGATTCCAGTATTGGAGACACATTAGGTGGTTCATAAAATACCATGGAGCTCTTTTCATGACCTCTTTGCAGTCTTTCTCTGTTTCAAAGGAAAATAAAAACTTATTCTTACCTAGATCAGAGATTTGCAGATTCTGGAAAGCTGACCATGCTTCAGCAATGATTCCTTTTGCTGCAGCCTTGTTTTGTGCTTTGTTTGTGTAGAGTTGTCCAACAAGGGTTGTTTTGGCTAACTCTAAACTATTAACATTTGCAAGAATTAGCACCTCACTCAGTTCCTCCGGGTTCTCACAAGCTAATGGTGGAACATTTGATGAGCTAGAAGCCATGATGATATAGAGCTGGACAGAAACAATGGTTGATCAACAGGGAAGGAAACTAACAATGCAATTTGGCTAGGGTTTGTGTGTTTGTGGTTTGGTTTAACAGACAGGGTATTAGGGTTTTTGAAGTCTGCGAAAATGAATCTGGTTGTAACGGATATATGGATTCTAATATTTACTGTGTAATAACTTTGCTTTCTGGATCCTAGTGAGAATCTTGTGTATATCAGGGATACTATTGAGATTTTGTATTTGATAAAATTGGGTTGAAACGGATAAAAGGTTAAGAGGAAACGTGAATAGTGATTACTGTAACGTCCTATTGGAAACATAAACCCTTAGAGGGAACAACACCCTAAACCCTAGCAGAGCTCTATACAGGAGCAAATCCTCACAATCTTTAAAAAAAAAATGTATGAACGCTTTTGTTTGTCTCTGCGTTAAAACGCTTTTGTTTGTCTCCGCGTTAAACATTAGATATTGGTTATTGGCTATTGCGCTATTATTTACATATGGAAGCCCATTTTCTATATACTAATTACATCCTCTGTTTTTTTCTTCGTATATATAGGTCATCATTGTGTAACTGAACCATTCTTTTCTTTTATCCTTCAATGGGTGATGAACCATTGCAATTTGTCACACAAGAGAGGAAGCACTAAGAACCATTACTCGGCCAATATTTTTTGCCACATATCTTGATTTTGGTTAGCAAATTGTAGTGTTAATTTTAGTTAACACTAACAATACTAATATATTGTATTATTCAAATAGTAATTAAAATATTGCTCATCAAAATTACGAAAACAATATGTATTTATAAATGGACAGAAGCACAAAACAATGAAAATTTCAATATTACTTAGCACAAACACACAATCGTCTGCCTAAACTCTAACTCCCGTTACTTTTTAATATTAATATCAATTAATCATTGTATTCACACAACTTTTTGTAATTAAATCGTCTCTCATAATTGAAAAAGACAGGTTTTGTAATTAAAAAAATTTTGACAGAAAATATCAATTGTAATTAAAATTACAATAAGGAGAAATTACACTCACCTCCCCTAAACCACAATATATTAAATGACATACACACCCTTCTATTTTTAAAATAAACACTCACTTCTCTTATTCGAAGAAAGTTTCGTTCACCTCCCCCCAAGTTTTGTTTAAAATACACAAATGCCCCTTCTAATCTTTCAAAATAGAAGGGAGGTTAATGTCTTTTACAAAATAGAAGGCGGTGTAAGTGTTATTTAACTAGAAGTACTTTTCTTTAACTCCTTTTGGTACATTCTACAAAATTAAGATTGTTTGACTAATTTTTTTTATTGTATTTTAATGAAGTCCTATTTAAGCTCATTATACTTATCTCTAGAAAATTGAAAACGTTTTTTTATAGTTTCTTTAAAAAAATTATTTAAAAATTATTTATGTGATTTTTTGATACATTTCTTATGAAATTTCTCATAATTATTTATTTTGTTATATTATTAAGTATGCATCGTATGTATGATATTTTTTGATATTAAATGAAATTAACAAATATTAAATAAGTATATTTTATATATGTAGAGAATAGGAATAGGAGACACGATATTGGTCACGCAGTTCGGCCAATCTTTGCCTACGTCTACGACTACAGAGCAGCTGTAGTTCCGTCTTATTAATTGTATAATTGTGTAATTGTATGTTGAGTACAAGCACTAATGAATTTAAATAGAGAAAACCTAACGGGCCTGGGCCGAATACATATAAAACTACTATTTACAACATATCTTAACACTCCCCTTCAAGCTGGAGCGTATAGATTGTAGGCATCCAGCTTGTCACATATGTAAGTTATCCTTGGTCCCCGAAGAGCTTTTGTGAAGATGCCTGCCAATTGATCATTAGAACCAACAAATGAAGTAGCAATGTCACCGGACACAATCTTCTCATGAACAAAATGACAATCAATTTCAATGTGTTTGGTTCGCTCATGAAAGACTGGATTGGACGCAATATGTAGGGCTGCTTGATTATCACAGATCAGACTCATAGTGCCTATTTTACAAAAGCGCAAATCTTGGAGAAGATGTTTCAACCATATAAGCTCGAGTGGTAAGTGCCATAGCTCGATATTCAGCCTCAGCGCTGGATCTGGCAACAACATTTTGTTTTTTACTTTTCCATGAAATTAGATTTCCACCAATAAGAACACAGTACCCAGATGTGGACCTTCTATCAAAGGGACAACCAGCCCAATCAGCATCTGTGTAAGCGACAACATTTGAATCACCTCTATCCGTGTAAACAAGACCTTTTCCAGGAGCTCCTTTGATGTACCTCAGGATTCTAACCACGGCATCCCAATGACTGTCACAAGGGGAATTTAGGAATTGACTCACCACACTAACAGCGTATGAAATATCTGGCCTCGTTATGGTCAAGTAATTCAACTTCCCAACTAGCTTCCTATACCTTCCTGGATCCGAAAAGGACTCCCCCTGACCCGGTATGATCTTGACATTAGGATCCATAGGAGAGTCAATTGGCTTGCAATTCCATCATGATCATCACCTGTAATAATAATATCATCGACATAGACAACCAGATAATTTGTGAGAGGAAAACTTATAAAAGACAGAGTGATTAGCTTCACTCCGAATCATGCCATAGTCTTGAACGACACTGCTGAATCTCCCAAACCATGCTCGAGGGGATTGTTTAAGACCGTACAAGGCTTTGTGAAGTCGACAGACATACCCACGACACTCCCCCTGAGCAACGAAACCAAGTGGTTGCTCTAAATAAACTTCTTCTTCTAGATCGCCATGGAGAAATGCATTCTTGATGTCAAGTTGATACAATGGCCAATGTCGCATTGCAGCAATAAAAAGGAATAGACGAACAGAAGCCATTTTAGCCACCAGTGAGAAAGTATCACTGTAATCAAGACCAAAAACCTGAGTATAGCCCTTAGCCACGAGGCGGGCTTTCAGGCGATCAATACCTCCTTCTGGACCAACTTTGACAGTATATACCCAACGACACTCAACAATAGATTTACCTGGAGGAGGTGGCACAAGAGTCCATGTCTGGTTAGATTCTAAGGTTGTCATCTCATCAATCATAGCCTGTCGCCAACCTGAATGAGAAAGGGCTTCCTGCGTGGACTTAGGAATGGTGATGGAAGAAATAGCAGACACAAGTGTATAATGTGAAGGTGATAAGTGGTGATAACTTAGGAAATTATAAATAGGATGAGGGTTACGGGTGGAATGTGTACCTTTACGCAGGGCAACAGGAGTCGTCTGACTCGGCAGACGGATCCGGAGTAGGAGAGGAAATCGGGGCAGGAGATGAGTCACTAGGATCTTCTGGAGGAGGTGGGTCGAAAGGAGGGAGACGAGCACGACGCTGATAAGTTTGCAAGGAAGGAGGACTAGGAGGACTAGGAAGTTCCATAGGAGAATGGGGGATCTATCTGATCAACGATGAGTGTGAGTGGAACTACCGGGACAAGATCAGGAATAGGTAATACTTGAGAGACGGACTCAGACACAACGGGAGATGCAAAGAAGGGCGCATCTTAAAAGAATGTGACATCAACAGACATGTAGAAGCGATGTGTGGAGGGACAGTAGCATCGATACCCTTTTTGAACTCTTGAATAGCCAAGGAAGACACACTTAACTGCACGAGCAGACAATTTATCAAGTCTCGGGGTAAGATCATGAATAAAACAAGTCGATCCGAAGACTCGAGGAGAGATACGGAACAAGGGTTCATCGGGGAACAATATGGAATGAGGAACCTTATTCTGGATAGCAGAGGATGGCATTCTATTAATCAAGCGCCCTGCAGTGAGGAGAGCATCCCCCCCAAAACTTCAAAGGAACATTAGCATGAATAAGCAAAGTGCGTGCTGTTTCAATTATATGACGGTTCTTACGTTCAGCAATCCCATTTTGTTGTGGGGTATGGGGGACAAGATGATTGATGTATGACACCATTTTCAACCATAAAATAATTAAATGATGCAGAAAAATACTCTTTCGCATTATCACTACGTAAAGTACGAATAGAACAACCAAATTGATTTTTGATTTCCTTGAAGAAATTTTGAAAAACACTAAGAAGTTCAGATCTATCCTTAAGTAGGTAGATCCACGTACATCTAGAAAACTCATCAATAAAAGTGACAAAATATCTATGTTCTACAACTGAAGTGACTCGACTTGGTCCCCATACATCTGAGTGAACAACATCAAAAGGAGAACGAGCTTGTGACTGAGTACTGCTAGGGAAGGAAGAACGAATGTGTTTCCCAAGCTGACAAGACTCACAATCTAATGATTGTAGGTGAGACAAATGAGGAACCATGACTTTGAACTTCTTGAGACTTGGATGACCTAATCGACGATGAAGAAGACTTGGAGACTCTGTAGTAGAAGTGGAGGCAAGTGTAGATGAAGGCTGGATGGGCTGGAGGTAGTAAAGTCCATGTGACTCATATCCTGTACCAATCGTCCGCTTCGTACTCCGGTCCTGTGTAACAAAATAATCATCATCAAAAGTTACAGAACATTTTAGACTTCGAGTCAGACGACTAACTGAACTTAAATTAAATGGGCAATTGGGAACAAGAAGAACATTGTCAAGGGGCAAGGATGGAAGAGGAGTGGCTTCACCAATGCCACTAGCTTTAACTTTTGATCCGCCAGGCAACAGTAATATAATGTGGGGTGTTACTTTGGGATATTTTGGATAAAAGAGATGGATTACCAGCCACGCAATCGGAAGCTCCAGTGTCCATAATCCAGGAGTCAACAGGTGATGATTGAGAGAAACAGACTCTAGAATTTCCAGAATGAGCAACTGTTGCCGATGATGAAGCCTGGGAAGCCTTATACTGCAGGAATGCCTTATACTCCTCATCAGAAAGAACATTTTGTTTAGTGTTTCTCTGTTCAGAATCATTAACCTGAGTCACATTTACTGATTTCTCTGGAAAGCCATGAAGGGATTAACACTTGTCTTCAGTATGACCAAGTCTCTTACAATAAGTGTACCGAGGACGACCTCCAACACGACCTCCTTGACCACCCCCACGACCACGATCGCGGCCCCCACGACCTGTAAAATTAGAAACAAGAGTAGAGGACTTTATGCCTGTTTGGGATCCATTGCCCCTAGATCCTTCTAGACTAGGAAGACGTATACGACGTCTGATAAGATCTTCTGTGGAGGGAATATCTGATGCAGAAAGAATGTTGCTCCGGACTGATTCATACTTTTGATGGAGACCATGAAGAACATAGATCATACACACATTATCTAGTTTCTCAAGCATTTTCTTCGGGTCAGTGTCGGTCACAAGAAGCTTGAACTCATTTACTACTGACTGAGCTTTATTAGCATAAGTTGTGATGTTGTCTTCTGTCATCTGAAGAGTGGATAAACTGTGAATAACACCATAGAGACGTTGGATATCATTAGAGTAGACATTCTTAGCCTTATGCCAAATATCATAACAAGTGGTGTATGAGCGATAGTGGACAAGCAAAGAGGGTTCAATGGTTTGCCACAAAAGGGAGACTAATTGACAATCTGCTTGTTCCCAAGGACGCAGATCTTTTTCAATATCAGTAGAATTCTTAGTGATGTGATCTGAGAGTTTTTGTCCAAGGAACCACATTTTGACGGAAGCCGACCAATTTAAATACTAAAATGCTCTCGGGGTCCCTTAACTTTATTTAAAGTAACGATTTAGTCCTTTATGTTTTTTTTGTCCCAAATAAGTCCTTTATGTTTTAAATTTTTGGCACATAAATCCTTTTCCGTTTGCCTCCATCCAACTCTGTTAAAAGTTGCTTATGTGGCAATTTATGTGATTATGTGTCTGTTATTTCTGCTTATGTGGCTATCTCACTTTCTAAAATCATAATCCATGTCATTTTTATTTATTTATTCATTTATTACCAAAAAAAAAAATCATCTTCAAGTTTCTACCCATCCCTTTCGGTACAGCCCCAACCATACAAATTCATTTCATCTTCAATCTTCATTATCTTCAAAAACTAATATGGGATAATCCTCATCCTTATCAGTTGTATTAATTTGGTACCACTAGTGTGTTCTTCCATCAAATGATGCTTCTGATTTAATGTATATATACATCTGTGAGAAGAAAATGGGTCAAAACAAAAATGGGTCGAAGAAGAAGATGATTAAAAAAACGAGTCACAGCAGATCTAGAACGAAGAAGATGATTAAAAAACACAGGTAAAAAACAGGGTGTATCCAGAAACGAAATGGTCAAAATTGATTAACAAAACGGGTGAAAACGAAAACGAATTTGGGTTTGAAACGATTTTGGGTTTGAAATCGATCTGGGGTTTGAAATCGATTTTGGATTTGAAAACGAGAACGATTCTGGTTTGAAACGATTGTGGGTTGCTGATGTTTATATCTTCTGAAATGGGAAGATTTCTGGAAATGTGAGGAAACAAATGTTAGTGTTTCTGGGTTGAATAATATAGAACGATTCTGATTACCCACAATGAATAATAAAACGATTCTGGTTACCCACAATGAAGGTTTTTAAAGAATTCAATGGTTGAAGATGAAGATTGGGTATAAAATTGGGGATTTCAATGGTTAGTGTTTTTGGGTTTCAAGTAAAGATGCAGATGAATGTTTTTTTTTCCTTTTTAATTTTTAATAAAATTTAAATCAAAATAAGGTGGATAATATTTTAGAAAGCCACATAAGCACCTCTAATAGACACATCAGCATTGTTAACAGAGTTGGATGAAGGTTGACGGAAAAGGATTTATGTGACAAAAATTTAAAACATAAAGGACTTATTTGGGACAAAAAAAACATAAAGGACTAAATCATTACTTTAAATAAAGTTAAGGGACCCCAGGAGCATTTTAGCCTTTAAATAATTATCACTATTAAGCTTCTCCGTTGTTATAGAGGGATTACCGGAGAAAACATAAGACACAAGATTCTTACCCGAAGATCCAGAGGTTGGTCTAGAAGTTGAAGTCATCTTTGAAAACAATAGGAAATAAAAAAAAGTAGCTTTGAATAGTACTGATGAACAGCACCGCGTGAACAGTATCGATGAACAGTACCATGTGAACAGTACTGATGAACAGTGTCACGTGAACAGTACCGCTGAGCATTGTCGCGTGAACAGTGATGATGACGACTAGGGTTTTTGTGCGGAAGCGAGACTCCCAAGAACGAGAGCTCGTGATACCATGTAGAGAATAGGAATAGGAGACACGATATTGGTCACGCAGTTCGGCCAATCTTTGCCTACGTCTGCGACTACAGAGCAGTTGTAGTTCCGTCTTATTAATTGTATAATTGTGTAATTGTATGTTGAGTACTAATGAGTTTAAAATAGGGGTGTTCGCGGTGCGGTTTGGTTCGGTTTTGAGACAAAAAGTGAACCGAACCGCAAGGTAAAATTACATGCGGTTTGGTTTGGTTCGGTTGGCTTCCTAAAATAAAACCGAACCAAACCAAACCAAACCAATGCGGTTTGGATTGGTTCGGTTGGTTCGGTTTTTTCCAAGACAAAACATAATTTAAAACAAAGTTAAAATTAAGTAACATAAAAAATGGCTAACACAAATCTTTAAGAAAAAATTTACTCATATATATGTAGTATATAAATTACTTTATTTTAATTCTTTTAAGATAGCTAAGACAATGTTTAAAAGAATTTGAATTAAATATTTTATTGTAATTTTAAAATATAGCATAACAATATGGATTGTTTGTAAGTGAGTTAAAGAATTAATTGGATTTGGGTTAGCAAGTGAGTGAGAGTTGGGCTTTAGTTGCATTTGGGCTAGTAAGTTAGTAAGGAATGATGTAATTCAACAAGCTTTAGTGTTACTTGCGGTTTGGTTTGGTTCAGTTTTTGAAATCAAAACCGCGAACCGAACCGAACCGCGCGGTGCATTGAAAAAAAGAACCGAACAAAACCGATTAGAATCGGTTTTTTGCGGTTTTCGCTTTGGTTCGGTTCGGTTCGGTTTGCGGTTTTCCAATTGGTTTGGTTCGGTTTTGAACACCCCTAGTTTAAATAGAGAAAACCTAACGGGCCTGGACCGAATACATATAAAACTACTATTTACAACATATCTTAACAATATATATATATATATATATATATATATATATATATTATTTTCTAATTTTTATTGACACATTTACCCTAACACACAAATAAAAATAGAGATATCAGCGGGATGGGATGAGGACGGAGAATATTTTCTCACTTCCAGTCCCCAAATCTTATATTGCTCCACATCATCGCTCTCCACATTGGAGAGTTTTCCTCCCACATCCTCATCTTCGCGGGACCCTATTGTTCATACAAAAATAATAAATAATAAACTTAAATTCAACATATTTTTTAAAATATATTAAAAATTTAAAAATATCATAAAGTTTAAAGTTATGGTAATAGGGGTTATGTAATATTTTTGGTTTCTTAGCAATATTAACTAGATAAAATTATATATATATATATGTATATGCTAGATTTTCATAATAGTTTTATTAGAAATTAAGACTCCGCGGGGCAGGAGTATAAACTCTATCTCCTTCCTACCATGCCTTCAGGGGAATTTAGTAATCTGTCTCCATCCCCATAGGTTAATATCCATCTTTACGCTTTTAAACTGCGTCGTTTCCACGATGACTTCCACGTATAAGGAGAAATTGGCACGTCTAAGTATAACTACACCAGACATAAATAAATCATATTGCATGAAAATATTAACATCTAAACATAAATTAACAAATAAAATATAATTTTTTTAAAACAATTTTCAATAGGATAAGTATACCTGTACATAGCACGGGTCAAACACTCTAGTTTATCAAAAAGAAATTGCATCTCCATTTCTTTCATTAAGAGACAGACACGTGGTTTAGTGATGAATGGCTGAGATTGTTTTATAAAATAAAAATTAAACTTAAACCACGGCCTCGCCTTTCCTGCGCCGAATTGCCTGCACAACTAACATCATACTTACAGCCTCGCGGTACTTCATTTATTTCTCATCTCATCTCATCTCATATCTCATATATATACAGATAAGGATATTAATTATTAAGGAACTATTAAGATTTACGAGGATCCAGATTCAATTAAAATATAGTACCTTTGCTTTACTTATTTTATACTACACCATAAAGAAAGAATTGGAACCTATAATCTATAATATATAATCTATAATCTATAACGTATAATATAAAATTTATTTAGATATAATCTATAATCTATAATCTATGATCTATCTATAATCTATAATCTATAATCTATAATCTATAATATAAACATTTGAGAATACATTTCCATTAATGCATTGCCAAATGTCATTTTATTATGAAATTGCTAATTAATTCTCTTGAAAACTTCCAATGTACTCTTGAGATAAATTTCTTATTTTGAAAATTTTACAATTAATGCTTACAATAAATCTCCTATTTCGAAAACTGTTATTGTACTCTTTGGATGAATTTCTCTAATATATATAGCCCTCTATTTCTCAGGTGTATTGCAAAAAGTATTGCTCCACGACTCCAAAAAAAACTACGACACATTCATTTTTTTTGCTCATTCTAATTTAATGCCTGCAAAGAATCATGATAATGTCAGTTTGTTATGATTCTCTTCCAACTACTCTTCCCACCTAATGTCATAGACCCTATGTTCTTGAAATTCTTCCCAATTATCATTTCTTAACCCAACATGCAAAGTCTGGAAGGAAAATACACGTTACATGGATTTTTATTAAAAAATTGCAATTTCTTTTGTTGCTTTCTGTTGTGCGAATATTTCGTGAGCCGAGTAGCCCTTGGCAAAAACAGGTGTCAACACTTTCATAACATTGTTATTTTTTGGATTTTGTTTTCGTTATAGGTAAACAGTTTTGGATTAGCAGGTTTGGTTCTAAGTTGTTTGCATTTGAGTTGTCCTCTTTCAAGATAAGGTTTTTTTGCTTTTTTTTTCCTCATAGTGTATGGTTGTGATAAGCTTTTGTCTTACAATCCATAGGTACTCTCACCATTCATATTTCCAAATTTGGTTGCCAGGTTGAAGAAAATTTACATCTGATTCATTTTTCTTCCTCTTATATGAATAATAGCATGAAAAAATTCATTTTTTACTTGCAGGGCAATTTCAAATGGTTAACAATGTGGAAATTGTTAAATAAAAACGTGCAAATCAATGGGTCTATGGTTATGAAATTAAACTAATTTCCATATATAAATCGATTGACATTGTAAATGTGTATAGACATTGCTCGAAGTGACAACAAAAACGGAAATGATCTTTATGGCATTTTCATCATAACATTTATTGCATAAAAGGAAGATACAAATGATATTTGTGACATATGATCAGTATCATTTACTGTAAAGAATAATAAATGGTGTGTAATCAACTAGCACGTACGTGTAATACTAATGGTCAAATACCCTCCAACAGATTAAACACCTCATCTTTTTCATTAACAAGAGCAAAAGATAGCATAATATGAGCATCCAACATGAGCAACATGAGCATCATCACTAATGAAAGAAAGAAAAATGTGAATTTGATCAGGATGTTAATAGGGTAGAAATATTGACAGGAAAATTAACATATTTCATGTCTAGAGGAGCTTAGCACATGAAAAACATTATCTGCTTTTGCAAAAAAAAATGACATAATCAGTTACAATTAATTCACTTTATCAAATAAAAAACAATTGTTTTAGATGTTGATAGCCATTTGATAATCAATCACAATGAACCATATACTATGCGAAAGTCAAGATTCACGAACAAATAAGCTCTAAGTACCAAGGGTACTTAAAACCCTAGAACTTGAGAATGGGGGAAAAGGAAGAACTCACATATGATAGAAGAATGGTACCAATTTGTTCACAATACCTCAATAACTTCAATGACCTCCTAGCACACAAAATCGGTCGAGGCCCTTTCTTCTTTGCTCTCTAAACTTCAGATTCAACACCAGCAATCCCTAACCAAGTCCTCAAACTAACATGCAAGAAGTGTGGTGTCCAAAACCAGCTCCTATTTATACATTCAGGATGAAATATAGTGTGAAAGATTGATTTCTTGGTAGCAACTCTGATTTTGTTGGATGAAAAAGAGTAGGTGGTTTTTCACAGTCTAAGAGGAGAGAAAGGAGATGAAATGTGTAACATCCCCAATTCGGTTAATTTCGATAATCAAAATTAACTAGTGTAGCTTAATTGCTTGAATCTATGAAAGCAATATTTAATTGCTAAAGTAGGTGAAGTATATATGTTTATTGATTGATTGTATGACTAGAGATGGGTTTTACGAAACCTCCCTAGTTCGGTTAATTTCGAGTGACGAAATTAACTAGTGATTGTTTATTCGACTAAATGATAAGTCGAGTCATAGACATGTTGGAAGCGTGAAAGCAATATTTAAATTGCTTAATAATATAAATTTTGTGTACTATTGATTTAATGGTATGAATTATTGTGTGATTGGTTGGGTAGAAATTAAGTTAAGTGAGAATTAGATGAAACAAGGGCATTTTAGTCATTTTCCCTCCATCAAACATTCAGCTCATTAAAACAAAAAACCACAACTTACCTCTCATTTATCAAATTCTGAATTTGAGAAAGAAAGGAAAGAGAGAAGAGAGAATAGAGAGATAGAGAGAGGGAGTGAGAAAGAGAGAGGAAGAAGAAGAGCAACCCTTCATCAAATCTCCTTGCATGTAAGTATTGTTTCCACCATTGCTTTCAATTTTTCATCCTCTTCCTATTGACACTAATTTCACTATCCCATTCCTCATCTTTCTTCATCCACCATTGTTGAAGCTTCTAGGAAGTTCAATACTCGGTTTAGGAGCATAACCACAAGTGACATTGCTGTTGGGATCGATTTGGGCAGTAGGAGAGAGTGTTGGTGTAGTTGGAATTCGGTTTTGTAGCGGTTGCACGAGTTAGGAGCGAGTTCGTGAAGTTTCGGAATCGCTTGAGCTTCGGGAAGTCTCAGTTTTTGTGATTTTCATCACAATAGGTGAGTTTTACTCACGTTTAAGTGTTTACCGTTTCTGGAATTTATGGCTGATGTTACTGAATTGTCACGTTTGGTTTGTTTCGAAAAGATTTTGGGTCAAAAACCGTATTTGCGAAAATTGTGTATTTTGGGTCTTGGAATGGGTAAATTTTCGTTGTGTGATGATGAATTCGATTTTGTAGCGGTTATATTCCATGTTTGGAATGGTTGTTGTGATGTTTATATCTGTTGTAATGTTGGAAATCGAGCGGAATTCAGAGTGGTATCGAATCGAGTAGCGAAAGTGGTAAAACGGAACAAAAAGGCAAGTGTTGGTGCAAGCACACGGGTCATGCGCCCCAAGCGCGCGGCCCGTGCGCTTAACACTGTCCCTGCAATTGCTCATGCGTTCAAGAGCGCGGGTCATGCACCCCTTGCTGTTTTATGTCCCGAAAAATGTTTTAAGCTACTCCGTTTGATTCCAAACCTTTTCTAATCCTTTTCCCAACAATCCCCAATGAAATTAAGGTAACAATTCCATGATTTTGAATATGATTGAGATGATTTTAATAATTGTATTGAGTTATAAAAATGGAATATAACTGTACGATTAGTAAAACGAGAGTTTACATTGAAACGTTAAAATCTAAAGAACGATGAGTTCAATTTAACTTTTATACAATGGGACTGTGATGAACAAATAGTTCATCAAAGACTGTTGAGGTTTAATTGAAAAGACTGATTGAGGTTCATGATATATAAATTATATCAAGTATGGGTGACGACTCAAAGAGGTAGCATACTTGGCGGGGAATGTCATCAGTCCTTAACCTAGGCCCTGTTAATTTTACCATTAGGGAAACTACTGGTGGGAAGTGGGGTTCACCGGGATTAGCCAAGTGGCAGTTGGTGTAATGCTAAAATTTAAGAAGTACGGTTCACCGGGATTAGCCAAGTGGCAGTCGGTGTCGTGCAAAAATTATGAGGCACGTAGTTTATAGATTAAACTACAATTAATAATGATTCATAATTGAACCGAGAGAGTGTAGTAAGGGGTTTCGGTAGAACTCACTGAGATTGTATCTCACTCTTTATGTTGTTGATGTTTTATTACAGAGAAACAGGGAAAGAGGAAAGCTAAAAGGCAGGAGTAGGTGATGTGCTCGAGGAGAAGATTGAAGACTCAGTTTTTAATCTATGTTATTGCTTTTTCATTGTTGTCTTTGAAACTCGATAATATGACTTGAATCCATTTTAAGTTATGTAATCGTTTCCGCTTTTCTTGTGATGATATTGAACACTAAGAATAAGAGGATATTGAAGTCATGGAACCGATATGGTTTTAATTAAGATTATGATAGGTTAAGACCGTTTGATATTTATTATCGAAAATTTTTAGTTGTGTTCAATATCTAAACACAAAATATATCTATGTTGTATGCTAAATTGTGCATTCTAGTATTTCTACTTGTGTGAGATATTAGAGTGTTACATTTTGGTATCAGAGCAGTTCGACCTTGTCGGACTTAGAGACCTTATGGTCAAAGGGGTTAGATCGAGTCAGGTAGGGACTTATACAATTAAATGTCAGAACCTTTCAGTATTTTGTGTGAGACATTGAGCCTGAATCAGCTCGATATTTCATGCAACATACAGAGAATAATGACGACTGGTTGCCTCAGCCCCGAAAATGTCCAAAATCCTAAACCATAGGAATTCTAGCCTTCCCGTTTCATCAGAGCGCGCAGCAGAAGCAAAGGGCTATAAATGGTATTCTGAAGCAAGAAATGGGCATCCGTGTTGGTTCAAGGAAACTGTGGGCAACTGTTCAGTCATTGAAACCGGTGTAACCGTTGTGTTGCAGCGCAAGTCGTTGTGGGTCATTCAAAGAGTTACAAGTTAAGCAAAGCCTTTAGGCCGTAGTAGTGTCAGTGACCTACGATCTGTTAAGATTATCTGACACCCCGAAACTCTGACCTTTGTTAATCAACCTATCAGTTACCGAGATACGGTTTAGTAGTTAACCCTAACTAGTGATTCAAGCTTGTTGAACCAAGGTCAAACACTCTTTGTTTTGAATGATAACAAATTACAATCTGTTTACTAATGGTTATAGTTGAACCAAAGCACAGGGCATGATCCAAAGCGCTTGACTGATATCTTAAAGTGTAGCAGCTCGGAGGAGAAGCTACTCAAGCGTTCAAGACTTATGTGTTATATTGCTTTGCATAGGACGCGTGTAAGATCTCGTCACTTAAGCTTTATGACTTTTGTAGTTGAGAGATGATTTTTTGAAATAGAACTGTCTTGGAAAAATATTTTATATAAAAGCATGATTAATCAGGTTAGGCACAAAGTGTTTAAAGAAATAGTTTGAATAATGATTTGTTGTTTTTTACAGAAAATAGATTCATGAGTTAGTGTTTTAAAAGAACTTGTTTTTGAGGTAAAGAATCGATTCTTGTTTTGGTACTTCAGGTTAGAAATCTATTTCCTCTTATTTATAAAGGTAGAAATCGATTTCATTCTTCTTTGTTAAAGCTAGAAATCGATTTGTTGCTTGATTGTTTTTAAAAAGAATTTGTTTTGGAAAGAAAACAATCGATTGATGACTTTGTGTGTTTTAAGCACTAAATCGATTTCCTCTTATTTTTTAAAAACAAAAAAAAAATCGATTTGTGACTTGCTACATTAAAGTGCAAAATCGATTTCTAGCCTATTCTATTCAAGCAAGCAATCGATTCATGACTTGCTAGTTTTAAAGCTAGCAATCGATTTTGGCTTGCCTTTTTTAAGAAAAGAATCGATTTGTTGCTTGTCTTTTGGAAGCTAACAATCGATTGCCTTCCTCTTGTTTATGAACTTGATTTTCTAAAACTAACAATCGATTGTCTACATGCTTCATTAAGTACAAAATCGATTCCTCTCCTATTTTACTTAAGCAATCAATCGATTTATGTCCTATTTCTTTTAAGCAATCAATCGATTCTTCACTTATCAAATTTGTGTTAAAAAGTGCTTCAACGGTCATATTTTTACAATCCATATAAATAGCACTTAGGGTTTTTACGATCAAATACACAACACACAAATCAAAAAGAAAAGAACGCAAACACTCACCGTCACATTCTTTCTTCACGTTCTTCATCTAGGGTTTCAAAATCTCTCATCTCTCTCAACTACATCGTGTTATATTGTTTGAGTGATTGGATCCTAGCTTTCAGTTGTAATCATCTATAATTGGTTGTTGTGAAATCCTGGGAAGTTTTCTTGGGTAATTCAATCGGGGAGATTGAATTGTAACGAAATCCTTAGCGGGGAGCTTGGGTTCTCAATTTGGGGAAAATTGAGATTGACGTGGTAGCTATAGCGAAGTTGCTTGCTTGTAAGACGTTGAAGAAGTATCTTCTCATATAGTGGTTATTATCAAGTCCGAAGGTTGCAAAGCCGGAGGCCGAGAACGTAGGGCTTTTATCCCGAACCTCGTAAAAATCACGGTGTACTCCTATCCCTTATCTTTACTTTGCGTTTTCTTTTATAATTGTTAACTGTCGTCGCACTTGCTATTATCACGCGCAGATTTGATTATCGTTATAATTATAATTATAATTATAATTGTTTCTGTCATTGTTATAGTTTGCATAAGTTGTTGCATATAGTTTAAATTCCATTTTCCGCATTCGATTTGAACTAGCATTGTTAATTTTTCGAAAATCCAAAAGAAGTCATATTTAGCATATAACCTTATTCACCCCCCCCCCCCCCCTCTAAGGTTATCATATAGTCCAACAATTGGTATCAGTAGCTAGAAATTGCATATTGAGCTTAACATCTCGCAATTTTTGATTATGGGTTCATTTATGAAAGAGGGGATGTCCTTCAATAGGCCACCCCTGTTCGATGGGACTAACTATGACTATTGGAGTAGTCGAATGAAATGTCATGTGCAGGCTATAGATTTCACTTTATGGAGGATCATTGTTGATGGACCACTCACGCCTATGAGAATCAAGATTACTAAACCTGGTGTTGCTGCTGAGGGAGATACTACCAAATCTCAAGCCACTGGTACAGCTGAGGAAGTTCCTATTGAAGATATTTATGCCATTGACTTGAGTGAGCTGAGAAAGTCTGAGCTAGAAAAAATATCTCTCAATGCCAAAGCAATGAATATTCTTCACCTATCTCTATGTGAAGAAGAATATGGAAGGGTGAAAGGATGTCAGACAGCAAAGGAAATTTGGGACTGTCTAGAAGCAACACACGTTGGTACGAGTCAAGTGAAGGATACAAAGATTAGAGTTCTCACTTCTAAGTATGAAGCTTTCAAGATGAAGGAAGGTGAATCTGTTGCAGCTATGCACTAGAGATTGAACTTGATAGTCAATAACTTGAGAGCACTTGGGAAGAAGTATTCAACGAAGGATTTGAATGGGAAGATTCTTGCATCCTTGACTAGTGAGTTCTTTCCCAAGACTTGTGCTATCACTGAAGCCAAAGATATTGGCACTCTACCTCAAGAAGACTTGATTGGGTCACTCCTTGCATTTGAGGTGGTGTTGGCCGCTAAGAAGACTCAAGAAAAAGAAGCGGTCAAAGAAAGGAAGTCTCTTGCTCTTGCTGCTACCAAGACTCCTAAGATGGCAAGGAAAGAGGTTGAGTCTGATGAAGAATCCGATGATGAAGACATGGCTATGTTTGCCAAGAAATTCAAAAAATTCATGAAATTGAAAAGGTTTGGGAAGGGTGACTATTCAAAGAAATCTGGGCACAACAAAGGAGATAGTTATGAGAGAAGAGATGATCAACCAAAATGTTTTGAATGCAACAAACCGGGTCATCTCAAAGTGAATTGTCCAAAGCTAAAATCCAAGTACCCACAGAAGAAAGCCATGAAGGCTACATGGGACGATATTGACACTGAGGATGAAACAGATGAAGAAGAGGAAGTTGCAAATGTTGTTTGTCTTATGGCAAACGACACTCCTGAGGCTACATGGGACAATCTTGACACTGATAGTGAAACAGATGAAGAAGAGAAGGCAGCCAAGATTGCTTGTCTTATGGCAAATGACACCCCTAAGGTAATCCTTGCTAATCTTAGTTTTTCTGATTCACTTGAACATGATGCCTTATTTGATGATGCGTGTAGTAGTCAAGATTTGAGTGAGGCTTTTGAAGCTCTTTATAATGAACATGAAACTCTTTTGATAAAATCTAAGGATTTGAGAAAGAGCAACAAAAGCATGCTCACTCAAATTGAGACTCTTGAGAAGGAAGTAGCTAAGTTGAAGAATGAGCTACATAAAACTAAACCTTTCAACCTTGAGCTTCTTGAGCTTAAACAAAATTTTGAAAAAGTCAGGGTTGAAAATGAAAATTTGAAAGAATCCTTAAAAAAGTTTGAGGTTGGTGAAAAGACCTTAACCAAGTTACTTCACTCTCAACATGAATATGTTGATAGGAGAGGTATTGGGTATGAAGGTAATTCCACCTCCTCTGACTTGAAAAAGAAAATGATTTTTGTAGCTGCCACTTCAAGTAAGACACCTACTGTTTTCTCCTGCACTTATTGTCAAAAAGGGAATCATAGCTCTCATAGATGCCCTATTCGTAGATTGTGTGAGCTTGGTACCCTTATACCTGCTTGTAAGAAACCAAGGTGGATTGTGAAAACAAACCCCTTGAGGACTAACCCCCATGGACCCAATCAAATTTGGGTACCTCGTACTAGTTGTTGATGTTCCTTTTGCAGGTTGGTCAGTCATCCAAGAAGAAAAATGTGTGGATGGTTGACAGTGGGTGCTCGAGGCATATGACTGGTGATGCCTCACTATTCTTGAAGCTGAGCAACAAAGCAAGTGGATCTGTGAAGTTTGCCAACAATGAATCTGCTCAAGTAATAGGTAAAGGTTGTGTGGGTAAGGAAAACACAATCAAAATTAAAAATGCTTTACTAGTTGATGGTGTGAAATTTAACTTGCTAAGTGTCAGTCAATTATGTGATAGTGATTTTGATGTGTATTTTTTCTGTTGATAAATGTGTTATTGCTCATAGGACTTCTAAACTTTATATTACTGGCTTTCGAGAAAATAATGTGTATTATGTTGATTTTGACAATGTGAGTGATGATATTGTATGCATGCCTTCCTTGGTTGATGATGTGAATTTGTGGCATAGACGTTTAGGACATGCTAGTATTGAACTTTTATCTAAGTTGTGTAAGAATGAGCATGTTAGAGGTCTACCCAAGCTAAAGTATGAAAAGGGTCAATTATGTGATGCATGTCAGCTAGGTAAGTTGCATAAAACTTCCTTCAATTCAAAACCTGTTATTTCCACTAACAATGTGCTTGAATTGCTCCATCTTGATTTATTTGGTGAGATTGATGTTGTAAGTCTAGGAGGGGCCAAGTATGTCTTCGTGATTGTAGATGATTATTCTAGGTATACTTGGGTCATTCTACTTGCAAATAAAAGTGATGCTTTTAATGAGTTTGCTAAGCTGTGCAGAAAGTTACAGAATGAGAAAAGCTTAGCCATCAAGGAAATTAGAAGTGATCATGGAGGAGAGTACGAAAATTCATCATTCAAGACTTGGTGTGAAAAGTATGGTGTTCATCACAACTTTTCAGCTCCAAGGACTCCTCAACAAAACGGTGTGGTGGAAAGGAAGAACAGAACCATACAAGAGATGAGTAGAACAATGCTGAATGAGCACAACCTTTCCAAGTATTTTTGGGGACATGCAGTTGATACAGCATGTCATGTGATCAACCGGGTGTACCTGAGGCCATCTCTTAACAAGACGCCATACGAGTTGTGGAATGGTAGAGCTCCAAATATTTCATACTTCAAGGTTTTTGGAAGTAAGTGCTTCATTCTCAACACAAGGGACAAGTTGGGTAAGTTTGATGCAAAATCAACTGAAGGTATCTTTATGGGTTATTCAAGTCATAGTAGAGCATATATTGTTTACAATAAAATTGATAAATGTATGCAAGAATCAATACATGTTTCTTTTGATGAGACTAACCCATTTGCTAAGAAAGTTGATGATGAGGATGAAGTGGTTGAAGTAATCAAAGACAGAATGCCTGAATCAACCAGTGAAAGTGTGGAAGAAGCCGAGGTGAAAGAGGAACCTCATGAAGAAACTGAAGTGGAACGAGAGCCCCAAGACATCGATGACCATCTCCATGGAAGAACACATGATGATTTGCCCAGAACTTGGAAATCAGTTCGAGATCATCCCATGGAGCAAATTATTGGTAGTCCATCAAAGGGGGTAACCATGCACTCGTTCTTCTCTTAATCATTTATGCTTTCATAGTGCTTTTGTCTCTCAAATAGTTCCTAATAATATTAAGGAAGCTTTATGTGATCCAGAATGGGTTTTGTCAATGCAAAAGGAACTTGAACAATTTGAACGGAACAAAGTTTGGCATTTAGTTGAAAAACCTGTTGATAGAACCATCATTGGTACTAAATGGGTTTTTCGCAACAAACTTGATGAAAATGGTGTTATTTTATTAAATAAAAGTCGTTTAGTTGTTCAAGGTTTTAACCAAATCGAAGGGGTGGATTTTGAAGAAACTTTTTCTCCGGTGGCTAGGTTGGAGTCCATTCGTATAATTCTAGCCTTTGCTAGTTACATGGACTTCAAACTACACCAAATGGATGTCAAGAGTGCCTTCCTAAATGGATTTTTAGAAGAGGAAGTATATGTAAAACAACCCCCTGGTTTTGAAGATTTTAAGAAACCAAACCATGTTTTCAAACTTGACAAAGCACTTTATGGATTAAAACAAGCTCCTAGAGCTTGGTATGAGAGACTGAGCAAACATTTACTTGCAAATGGTTTCAAAAAGGGTAAGATTGATTCTACCTTATTCCTTAAAACCAAGGGCAAACATATCATAGTAGTTCAAATATATGTCGATGATATTATTTTTGGGTCTACTAATGATGATCTGTGCAAGGAGTTTTCTGACATGATGACTAGCGAGTTTGAGATGAGCATGATGGGGGAGCTGAATTTCTTTTTGGGACTTCAAGTGAAGCAAATGAAGGAAGGAATCTTCATTAGTCAAAACAAGTTCTCAAAGGAGCTGCTAAAGAAGTTTGACATGAGTGATGCAAAGGAGATTGGTACTCCCATGGCAACTGCAACAAAGTTGGATAAGGACGAGCAAGGTAAACCAGTAAACGAAACGATGTATCGAGGTATGATCGGTAGTCTCTTGTATTTAACTGCTTCTCGACCTGATATTATGTTTGCTGTGTGCTTGTGTGCTCGATTTCAAGCATGTCCCAAAGAATCACATTTAAAAGCTGTAAAACGGATTCTTAGATATGTTAAGGGAACCATAGATTTTGGGCTATGGTACCCGAAATCGAGTCAGTTTGCTTTGGTCGGTTTTTGTGATGCTGATTTTGCTGGATGTACATTAGATAGGAAGAGTACTAGTTGAACCTGTCATTTCTTAGGGCCTTGTTTGACTTCCTGGTCTAGTAAAAAGCAGAACAGTGTTGCTTTGTCCACCGCTGAAGCTGAATACGTGGCGGTTGGCAATTGCGTAGCACAAGTTCTGTGGATGAAACAGACTTTGGAGGATTTTGGTTTGATATATGAAAATGTGCCAGTTCTATGTGATAACACTAGTGCCATTAACATTGCTAAGAATCCCATCCAACACTCTAGAACTAAGCATATAGACATAAGGCATCATTTCATTAGAGACCATGTTTCTAGGGGGAGCATAGCATTAAGCTTTGTAGGCACCGATGACCAACTAGCGGACATCTTCACGAAACCACTAGCCGAAGCTCAATTTTGTAAGATCCGGAGAGAGCTCGGTATGCTTGATTTTGCTAGTCTGTGATTATGTGATGTATTTTTGAGGTGCTATATGTTTGTTATATTATATGCTATGTGTCTTGTGTGTATTCCCTCCTTTTTGATGAAAACAAAGGGGGAGAAAGTCTTGCTGCTTGTTTATTTAACTCACTATGTTTGGTTCTCTTGCGTGTTAGCTGTTTGTTTTCTTGATGCTTATGCTTAGGGGGAGCTTATGCCATTATTTCTTGTTTATAGCCTCCCTATGCAAAAGGTAATTTGTTATCATCAAAAAGGGGGAGTTTGTTGAACCAAGGTCAAACACTCTTTGTTTTGAATGATAACAAATTACAATCTGTTTACTAATGGTTATAGTTGAACCAAAGCACAGGGCATGATCCAAAGCGCTTGACTGATATCTTAAAGTGTAGCAGCTCGGAGGAGAAGCTACTCAAGCGTTCAAGACTTATGTGTTATATTGCTTTGCATAGGACGCGTGTAAGATCTCGTCACTTAAGCTTTATGACTTTTGTAGTTGAGAGATGATTTTTTGAAATAGAACTGTCTTGGAAAAATATTTTATATAAAAGCATGATTAATCAGGTTAGGCACAAAGTGTTTAAAGAAATAGTTTGAATAATGATTTGTTGTTTTTTACAGAAAATAGATTCATGAGTTAGTGTTTTAAAAGAACTTGTTTTTGAGGTAAAGAATCGATTCTTGTTTTGGTACTTCAGGTTAGAAATCTATTTCCTCTTATTTATAAAGGTAGAAATCGATTTCATTCTTCTTTGTTAAAGCTAGAAATCGATTTGTTGCTTGATTGTTTTTAAAAAGAATTTGTTTTGGAAAGAAAACAATCGATTGATGACTTTGTGTGTTTTAAGCACTAAATCGATTTCCTCTTATTTTTTAAAAGCAAAAAAAAAATCGATTTGTGACTTGCTACATTAAAGTGCAAAATCGATTTCTAGCCTATTCTATTCAAGCAAGCAATCGATTCATGACTTGCTAGTTTTAAAGCTAGCAATCGATTTTGGCTTGCCTTTTTTAAGAAAAGAATCGATTTGTTGCTTGTCTTTTGGAAGCTAACAATCGATTGCCTTCCTCTTGTTTATGAACTTGATTTTCTAAAACTAACAATCGATTGTCTACATGCTTCATTAAGTACAAAATCGATTCCTCTCCTATTTTACTTAAGCAATCAATCGATTTATGTCCTATTTCTTTTAAGCAATCAATCGATTCTTCACTTATCAAATTTGTGTTAAAAAGTGCTTCAACGGTCATATTTTTACAATCCATATAAATAGCACTTAGGGTTTTTACGATCAAATACACAACACACAAATCAAAAAGAAAAGAACGCAAACACTCACCGTCACATTCTTTCTTCACGTTCTTCATCTAGGGTTTCAAAATCTCTCATCTCTCTCAACTACATCGTGTTATATTGTTTGAGTGATTGGATCCTAGCTTTCAGTTGTAATCATCTATAATTGGTTGTTGTGAAATCCTGGGAAGTTTTCTTGGGTAATTCAATCGGGGAGATTGAATTGTAACGAAATCCTTAGCGGGGAGCTTGGGTTCTCAATTTGGGGAAAATTGAGATTGGCGTGGTAGCTATAGCGAAGTTGCTTGCTTGTAAGACGTTGAAGAAGTATCTTCTCATATAGTGGTTATTATCAAGTCCGAAGGTTGCAAAGTCGGAGGCCGAGGACGTAGGGCTTTTATCCCGAACCTCGTAAAAATCACGGTGTACTCCTATCCCTTATCTTTACTTTGCGTTTTCTTTTATAATTGTTAACTGTCGTCGCACTTGCTATTATCACGCGCAGATTTGATTATCGTTATAATTATAATTATAATTGTTTCTGTCATTGTTATAGTTTGCATAAGTTGTTGCATATAGTTTAAATTCCATTTTCCGCATTCGATTTGAACTAGCATTGTTAATTTTTCGAAAACCCAAAAGAAGTCATATTTAGCATATAACCTTATTCACCCCCCCCCCCCCCCCCCCCCCCTAAGGTTATCATATAGTCCAACAATAACCCTGACTTTTTAAATTGAATTATAATGTTTTTTTATGTTACTTACTATTTGTTGATGTTAAAGTGCGGGTGATGGGCATGCCCATGGGCACTTGGTGCCCAGAGGGTATGGGGACGAGAACTATAGTACCCTGCCCATACATGTGTGGGCTCGGGTACGGGTACTATAGTAACCTGCCCATAAGGTACCAATTGCCATCCCTAATCGCTGTTGAGGCCATACCATAACATTGTATGGTAGAGCCTGATGTGCTTTCCCGTTAACATCAGTTGGTACAGAAGTTTGACTACAACCACTGTGACCTAGCTTAAGGTTTCCTCAAAAAGAAAAATAAAAAATAAAAAAACATTAATGCCAAGTTTTATGCTGATATTGTATGCACGACTTGCTTTGATATTGTATGCACGACTTGCTTTATCTATATCTATATAGAAGCAACATAGCACTTCATTCCATACTCCTCTTGTTTCCTCATACCATAATTTTGTCTTCGATGAACATTTACTATCTCGTTGAGTTGTTTCTCCAAATGATATGTATGGTAGATGCAATCTAGGACCAAAAGCACTTTTCACTAGACAAAGTTTTCTACCAGTTGCACGCTCGAAAACAGATGCAATGTTGTCCAAAGACATTCTTCATCTCAGAATGTGACCAAGCCCTAATGCATGTTTTTCTTTTGAAAATAGATAATGGACCAGAAGATGACCCATATTCTTTGTACTATTCTTTGTACTATTCACTATGTTATGGTAGTTGCACACTTACATTAATTTTACATTAATTATCTTATATAGAAAATAATATATAAGAATATATAGTTTTAATACTTTTGCTTCTACATTAAGTTCTCCTACTTCCACTTTAAGATAATTAATGTAAAATTTGCACACTTAGACAAAGTATTAAAACTATATATTCTTATATATTATTTTCTATCTTCAAAATAATTGTGGTCATTGTTTCTGGATTCATTTGGTTCCAACAGGGCAGATGTTACAACTTTGCCTTAAATTTCTACAATCCAATCCCTCCCCTCTTCTCCAAACTCCTAAAGAGGCTCTTAGATCTCTAAATGGGTGAAAATGACCTTAAATTTATCCGGACACCAATTTTTTTCTACTTACTTGGGAATGAAACACCAAAGTGGTGTCTACCTATAAGAAGGATAATAGAAGTGAAGACTTGCTACAACTATAACCCACACAATACTTTGAATGTAAAAATTTATTATTGAATAAATGGAATGTTAATTAGCTGTCATTTCCCACAAAGAGGTTGCCGAAGTTCACTCCCAATTTGTAGTTGGATAGTCTATTGTTTTTGCCGTTCGTTACACACACACACATAGATAGAGAGAGGGGGAGAGAGAGAGAGAGAGAGAGAGAGAGAGAGAGAGAGAGAGATGGAGATTTGGAGGGGTGAGGAAGAGGAGAAGGAACCCACAACTTATCACTTCTCAATAATTCTCACATTGAAGCCTTTTTGGATGATAGGAATGTATCACTTCAATTACAAAACACTCATAAAAGGTAACACTGAAACAATATTTGTAAAAAAAAAGGAACAATTAATTTAAAAATAACTTAGTGTAAACATTTTATTTTCTAAATGTGTATTCATTATAAAATAAACGCTGACATTCACACCCCATATTCTCAAAATCGATGGACAAAAGAGATGACTTGCTATTATTTTTATAATAATCTCGCACAACCCTTACGCCAGTCAAGATGCCAACGATATTTGTCAACACAATAGTCAACAAAACAATAGAAAACTTTATGAGTTGAACTTTGCATTTAACAAACAAAAAAAACTCAAATTAACGAAAGTGGTAGAACATTACCGGCTAAATAGTCTTGGTTAAACCCCGGTTCGAAGCACTCTTCAGATGCGGTGAAACTATGCGGGGGATAGGGGACTGCCTCTAATATTGCAGGTCGAATCTTAGTAGTCAATAGGAAGTTCAACATGTAGGAATGTCTGGCAGGACGATACTCGTCATAATTAGGGGCCACAGTAAATTTGGAAATCTAGTACACACATCCTTCCTATATGTCATTGTCCAGTTTAATATAAATTGTTTATGGCAAAATTACACCAGATGACCTTTAAGTTATTTATTGTAACAAGTTCGCCCTTTAAGTTTTTTTTGGTAACAAATAGGCCCTTTAAGTTACCTAACGTTGACACCGTTGGCCCTTTTAGTAAAATGCCATATCGTTGATTACATCAAAATACACCAAAATATGCTTGGTTGCATCAAAATACATAAGCTAGAGTAATCACAATATATAAAGTAGCATTACATCAAAATACATAAGCTAAAGTAATCACTAAAATGACCTATTTGTTTAAAAAACTTAAACGGTTAACTTGTTACAAATAAATAACTTAAAGGTCCCCTGGTGTAATTTTGCCATTGGTTATCTATTTGTCCCAGAATGGTATTACCCTGCAAAAAAGATCACATTCAAAAAAACATATGAATACTATTCCTAATTTATTAAATTCTTTAATAAATAAAACAATATTATGTCTATAATAGATCAAACAAATGTAGTGATAAAAGTGAATAACTGATTAAAAAATTTGTATTATTGAATCCATACCCCCGATGATTACCGATATAATTTTACCATGTATATAAATCTGTTATTTGGATCTAACGCTGTAATAGACATTTTATAAGAATAGTCAATCACACAGGTAAAGAATACAAACAGGTATAACTACTTTGGAATATCATAACCACTATATTAGATCTAATAGAGTGGTTATGATATTCCAGAGTAGTTAGATGTTGACGTCATCACTAAGTGTCATTTTGGTTCTACATTAAGTTCTCCTACTTCCACTATAAGATTAAGTAATGTAAATTTTGCACACTTAGACAAAGTATTAAAACTATATATTCTTATATATTATTCTTTATCTTCAAAATAATTGTGGTCATTGTTTCTGGACTCATCTGGTTCCAACATGGGGCAGATGTTACAACTTTGCCTTAAATTTCTACAATCCAATCCCTAGTTATTGTTTGCATTTTCGTGAGCCAATAGTTATAAGTGCCTATATACACCCAAGGGGAGAGTGAATAAGAATTGTGCTAGTGCATTCACTAATGCAAGAAATTTGGTAGCAAGTGTAAATGGTACGAGACATCACAAGCGTACTTTCATATTTTGTTTTACATCACAGACGTGCAATTGTTCAATATTGTAAGTCGAGTTATAGACGATAAAGAAAGGATCGGATCCTATTTAGAAAAGAGTTTTCAAAGATAATAACATAGAATCAAATTCATTAGGAGTGTGTTTAGAAGAAGTTATTTAAAATTTTAAGGAATTTAAAGTTCTAAATAATTCAAACGCTTTAATTAAATTCCCTTCATTTATAATTTTTTTTTGTCTAATACAGTAATTGCTTATTTAAAATAGGGCCATTTTCATAAGTTTCAAAAAATGTTTTGGGGTAAAAATTCTAGGATCCAATCCGTAAAATTTGAAAATTTAGAGGGACCAAATTCAAAATTTAAAAACTTAGAGGGACTCATGTGCAATTTTTGAAACCTACAAGGACAAATTTGTAAAAATCGAAAAAGTTGTTAGACCAATATTTCCAAGGTAAAGAGAAAATTTCAAATTCTTAGCTTTTATGTGATATTTCAAATTTCCTAAAATTAGTTTTAACGAAATATCTTACCAAATCCCTTCATTTTTGAATTCTCCAAACAAAATATTTTAAGACAAAACATTTTAATTTTCCCAAAATTATTTTACTTTTAAAAATCGCCTCATCCAAACATATTATGAAAGCTTTGAGATAATTAAAAAAGGATGTAATATTTCCCAACAATGTTTTGAGAAGGCTAGAGACGTTTGGAATTCTAGTGTACAAAAAAAAGATTAGTTAAAGTCGTATTCTTGGTAAATGAAGTAATAGATTGTAAAACTAAAAGCTAATGAAGGTTGACTCAGTTGGTAAGGAGTTGACTCATTTCCTACAAAAGCGTGGGTTCAACTCCTGCTGCGCGCAATTGTAGAGACCACAATGAGGGGAAAAGCTTTCCCTCAAGAGATTTCACACTGCTGCATGTCGGACTTAAGACCTTGGTTAAGTTGGAAGAGACACTACTTGGGTAACTCACCTAAACTTTTACTTGGAATATTATTTGGGGGGCTGTTGTTCCCCAAAAGGTCAAACACTTGTGGAAGCTCTGCCAAAATGCTCTAGCAGTGATAGACAACATGCATAAAAGGAAGATTGCAAGGGGAGAGTCCCGTCCTATCTGCCAGAATGGAAACGAAACTGTTGAACACTTGTTCTTATTATATCCTTGGACTAGGCCTATCTGGTTTGCTGCTAACTTTGGCATAATTCCCAATGAGTACAATGTTACAACTGTCACGGCTTGGCTAAGGAATCTATTGGAAATGTGGAAAGTTAATGACTTGGAGGTGGATTTCAACATAGCTCAGTTATTTTTCTTCCTATGGAACATTTGGAAAGCTAGAAACGATGCTATTTTTAACAATCAGAATCCAAACCCTATGGGAGTTCTTATCATGTATAAATCCCAGTGCCTGGAATATCAAAGCTCAGCTATTCCTAAGGAGCCAGCTCAAGGTGCAAGATCCTATAATGTAGGGTTCTCCAATTGGAGACCCTCCCTAAATGGTGCTATTAAAGTTAACATGGATGCTGCTTTTGACAGCTCCACAGTCAAATCCTTTTCAGGGGTTGTTTGCAGAGATAATTGGGGGAGAGTCCTTACCGCTGTGTCCTCTAGAAGCTTTGCACCGAACCCCTTGATAGCATAAGCTCTTGCTATGCGTGAGGCTCTTCAATTGGTGAGATCTTTAGGCCTCCAGAGAGTGTTTTTTGAGTCTGATAATCTCTCTGTGGTGGAAGCTTGTCGAGGAAATAAGGAAATTAGAGAGATCGGAAACATCCTTCATGATATCAATGAATTGAAAACTAGCTTTGAACGGTATGGCTTTACCTGGGTGAATCGGAATGGCAACAATCTGGCTCACCAAATAGTAGCTCTTGCTAAGGTGAACAAGTTACATGGAAATTGGGTGCTAAACCAACCGATGGAGATTCGGACGGTGGCCGCTAAGGAGGCGAGATGTGCAGCTCTTCAAGTGCAGCGATGTGTTTCCTCTGCTAGGGTTTAACTTCGTTGTACTTGCTAATATCTTTGACTTAGTTCACTTAAGTTGTACTTGTTGTGTTTTGTTGACCCGGACCCATTAGGCTATGTGAATTTAGAATTCCGGTTCTGGGCTTCTATTTGGTTGGGCTAGTTTGTTTTACTAGGCCATGCAGATCTAGCTATTGTTTGTGTTGGTTGGGGCCTCCACCCATTTATTTTGGTAATCAATACAAATTCTGACAAAAAAAACTCTATGTAACCAAAAAAGATTGAAAAAAAAAGTGAATTTCGAGTTCAAATTTTCAAAACTTGTGAAAAATGGTAACAATATTTAAAAAATGAATATTTCAAAAAGAATATGAAAAATGCGTAGGGGTAAGCATATGAAAAAAGCAGGTGCAAAAATTAAACATATATTAGGAGCCCAAATCACAAAAGTAAAAGCTAGCCCAAGTAATGAACGAATAGCTGCAGAGATGCACATGGATCCAAGTCCCAAGCAGGATGCAACTTTCAATGTGCAGAAAAGAAACATAGAGAGTTGAAGTTATTACAGTAAAGGGTAAAGTTGGAAGAAGAAGAAGAATATTAGAAATCAAGAACAGAAGAGAAGAATTGAAAAAAGAATGGCGATGATGGAGAGTGGCGGCAGCAACAACAACAACAACAACAACAACAACAGCGTAGAGGATTTTGCGGTGGGTTGTTTGTTATCGATCAGAACAACATTGGGCGATGAATTCGAAGGTCAAGTTGTAACATTTGATCGCCCCTCCAATATCCTCGTACTTCAAGACGGTTCCAAAGATGGCCCTCGTCGAAATATTAGGTTATTGAAGGCTAATTACATCAAAGACTTCACCTTTTTGGGGCAAGCTGATGACCCACTTGATCCTACAACCTGTTTAATTGATCTCGATGCTCTTCAAGCAAGAGAAGAAATTGCCCTCAGGTATTGTTATTTAGTTAATTATTATACATTTTTGTTGTGAATTTTGTTTTTACACCTACAACCAATAACTAAGTGTGGTATGTATTACTTTTCAAGTTTAATTGTTTGGTAATTGGTACTGTTGGTGTAAATTTTTTAAGCTCATGACCGATCATAATTCAGGGTATAATTGATGGTATATATGACATATATATGTGGTAGTTAAGGTAAGGCTAGCTTCTTTTTGATGACATCACATTTTGTAATGGATCATTGATGTGAAGTATTTATACACCCGCCGGTTTCACAAGTGGTTGGAGGGTTTGAAAGTTATCTTTTAAACTTCTATTACTTGGTTTTGTCCTGCTGGAAGACGATCGGGTAAAATATTTACACACCTACCTATCAACGTAATTAAAATTATACCGACCAAGGTTGTAAGACTCGAACGTCTATGTAAACTGGTGGAGCATATGTAGACTTGACTTGTAAACTCGTAAGAGTCTATCTACCGACAATCAATCACAAAGTAGGTTATGTATTTCCATTTTCATTTCTTTTGTTATGACATTAGTGTGTGATTTTGGGTTGCAGACAGGCAGAGGCAGATGCTGAGAGGATTGGGGTTGGTGTTACCACCGAGGCGCAGAGCATTTTTGATGCTTTATCTAAAACGTAAGTGCTTCATTAATGGGATTTTTTTGAATTGAATTGAGGTAGGGTTGATCACATGGTAGCACCATTTTATAGTGGATTAAACTTACAAACAGTACTATATGTACTGTTTTTGCTGTTGTCGTATTATATGTTGACACCTAGATTAAATTCCATGTCAGCACACATTAAGTATCCTCTCTCTCTCTCTCTCTCTCTCTCTCTCTCTCTCTCTCTCTAACTCTGTTTCACCCTTCTCGCCGTTTCTCCCTTTTGTTTACTGCTCACCAAAAATTGCAGCAAACCATCTCAAATGAAATCAATTTAAGAAAGGGAATTCAAAGAAAAAGAGTCGAATCATATCTGATTAACATCCGACTCTCTTTATTTTTTATAAGACACCTGCATCTCATTGATTTTATTGGGGTATAAAATATATAATCATTTTAAGCAAAATCATCCATTGTTGTCGACGAAATCCTTGGTTTCGGTTTTCCGGCAGCCTCACTGCTCCACAATTCTTCGCCTTACTTTTCACCGGTGACGACGTCGGCGACACACCCTTTTCTAGTCCTTTGTTCTAGTTGACTCAAATGTTGCAAATATGATTTTTTTTTGTCATGCCTCAAAATTTAATTGACTACAGAACAAAAAGAAAAAGTGGGATTTGTTTGCAAACCATGAAAGGGAAATAACTGGCGGTGAGGGGTTGAGAGATTCACGATGTTGAAGAGAGAAGATGGAGAGTTGGCTTGACGGTGTTACTGCCGTTACATCTCCCTTTTAGTATTGCATTTAATTTGAAATAAATCTCACACGTGTTTTGTTTTTATTGGGCAACAGTAAGACCAGTGCATAAGGTATTGTATCTAAGTTTTGTCCTTTTATAGTCATCATAATCTTGTGAATTTATACCTTCATCACTGAAAAGTATTTTATTTTGTTGTGATATAACTTATAAGCCGGAAGCTAGATTGGATTAGTTTCTAGCTTAGAGTTTTTCATCTTAAATGATTATTTAGTTATGACTCATAAAAATGCTACTATAACTTATAATAAGTTTAAAGGTATTCATAGGGAAGTTAAAAGAGTGGGGTTTGGAAAAAAAATTAAGAAATCCTTGGTTTCGGTTTTCCGGCAGCCTCACTGCTCCACGATTCTTCACCTTAACTTTTCACCGGTAACGACGTTGGCGACACACACCCTTTTCTAGCCCTTTGTTCTGAGTTTACTCAAATGTTGCAAATATGATTTTTTTTGTCATGCCTCAAAATTTATTTGACAACAGAACAAAACGAAAAAGTGGGATTTGTCTGCAAACCATGAAAGGGAAATAACTGGCAGTGAGGGGTTGAGAGATTCACGTTGTTGAAGAGAGAAGATGGAGAGTTGGCTTGACGGCGTTACTGCCGTTACATCTCCCTTTCAGTATTGCATTTAATTTGAAATAAATCTCACACGTGTTTTGTTTTTATTGGATTACTTTTGTCCTTTTATAGTCATCATAAGGTATTGTATCTAAGTTTTGTCCCTTTATAGTCACCATAATATTGTGAATTTATACCTTCATCTCTGAAAAGTATTTTATTTTGTTGTGATATAACTTGTAAGCCGGAAGCTAGATTGGATTAGTTTCTAGCTTAGAGTTTTTCATCTTAGATGATTATTTAGTTATGACTCATAAAAGTGCTGCTATAACTTATAATAAGTTTAAAGGTATTCATAGGGAAGTTAAAAGAGTGGGGTTTGGGAAAAAAATTGATGTTTGGTGGTGGGAGCACTTAGAAGTGCTTTTGGAGAGTTAAAAGTGATTTTGGTGTGATAAATTGATGTTTGGCTCTTACACCTAAAATCAATTTTATTGGTCTAGAATTGATTCTACTTGAAGCTAGAAATTATAGCTTCTAAGGTGACATAGAATTGATTCTACCATTGCATATTTATATCTTCCACAATTACCCTTCATTATATTTATCTGTTACTTTTTTTAATTTATACAACAATTTTTTAACTATAATTTAAATTTAAGTTATATAACAAATATTTAAATTATACTAAAATTTCATCTTCCATAATTTCTTTTCACTAAATTTTGATATTTCAGAGTTGCTTATTACTATATTTACATTTTCCACAAATGCCCTTCACTAAGTAGCATTACAATTTAAATTATATTCTCAAATTATATATTTAATTTAGATTTTTTTCATGGTCATTTAGTATTTTGGTTCTCTATTTTGTCAAATTTTAAGTTTTTATTGTTATTTTAAATTGATACCCATTTTGGTTATTTCACATCTAAAAGCAATTCTAATTCAACCTATCCAAACAATAGTGATGAAAAAAATCACTTATTTAGTAAATGTATCCAAACAAAAATCACGTAATCTTCAACTCACTTTTAACTAAAATCAATTTTGCAAAATCAATTCTATCGAAATCAATTCTCGTCACCGCCGAACCAAACACACTAAGAAACCCAAGTTACAGAAGCTATATGTTAGAATACTTATGGTCCCCCTAAGATCATTTTCATGTTTTTGTTTTCTATAATGCTAGGGGAAAAGTTATAAAGTGGGGTTTTCTATCAGGATTTCACATTCTTCCTGATTTCACATAGGGAAGTTTCCTTTTTTGTGTAGGGTGACTGTAGGGCTTGTTTTTAAGGGAAAACAATTCCGATTTCGATCTAAAAGAAACATATGTTTGGCTGTTTTTCTCATAAAACTAGGTACACGGTTGTGTTGTAGTTACGTTAGATGTTTCCATAATGATTGAATAATGTGAAGGATGTCTGAACAAAATGTTAAGGGAAGGGGAACGTTTTTGTGGGGCTAAGAAGAGAAAAATAGACACCCAGTTATCTGTCTTGTGTATGCTTTGTGTAGGACATCATATATGGATGCTATATATTTATATACCTTTGTTTTCTAGAAGGTTCTTTTTCCTTTTTCCAGAAATTTGAAGTTGTAATGTTAAACTGCAATCGATATCTGTAATTTGTGAAAGTCAATTTATTGAGTGCTTGAACTTTTACTATATTATGTATCGTTGCAGAATATTCCTGATATGATTTTTCCCTTCTCGTGGTTGTATCGGAATTTTAGTTAGATGTCTTAATTCTTATGACGGTTCGTGTTGATTATTGATATCCTCCACCAATATAAAAATCTTAACTTGAGAATGCAATGTTAATGCATACTTGGTTAGCTACAGGGATAGTATCAATCTAAAACTTGTGTAATTTAAAGTCAGAGTTCTGTGTTGGTTTTCAAATCAAACATTCGGGGCTTACTTCTCACCGGTTACTCGCTTTACTTATCCTAGATCTAAATTACGGAGTGATGGTGATGTAACATATATAGGTTGCTGAAGTGGGAAAATGCTTCAGGTGCAATTTCAGATTGCAAAGTTTCATGCCAATCGGCCAATTAAGCTGAAAAGAAAATTCCAATGGACCGGAACTGGACAACTATATAAGACCAGCAATACTAGAGCAGTGCTTCATATCTATATAGTTTTTCTTTTTAGTCAAATACATCAAAATGTGTATCTACAGCACTCATGGTGGGCGCCACAAAGGTCAGCATCTCTTGCCGATTCAGCTGCGGCACATAAGTGAGTGGCATGCATTTAGTGCCTTGGGCATGGCTTTCTAGTCTCACCTTCTGGTGAGGCACGCCGTTTATGCCTTGTTCAACAACATTCAAAGCCTTTTTCCAATTAGTGGGGCTGGCTACGTCGATTAAACAATATCATAGTGTCCATTAAACTCAAAATCTCTCTTAATGGTTTGACTTATAGTTTCATTGCTCTCCCTCTACCTCTAACTAATAGACTATTCTGTATCTAATCTACCCTCCATATCAGTGCTTCAATGTGTCTTATATGAAATGAAATTTTACCATCTTTCCTAAAGAAGGACTTCCTACTTTTTCTTTCATGGCATTTCTAATACTAGTTTGTCTTGTATTGTTATTGTAGCCTTTTTCACCTTATTGTTAACTGCAAATGATCCACAAGCCTAGCCATGTAACCTAGAAGCAAGGTGCTTTAACTTTTTACTCTCATATAGCCATATTTTTACCATGATTATTGTGTAGTTCATTTATTAAAAAATTGATGCAAAGCAGTCTATTAATTTTTGTTCTAATAATAACACGTTTCATTAGTGAGGTGCGTACTTTTTTGGTGCTTCATACCTTTTTTGCCTTTGAATCTTCTACCTTCTGTCTTTTTATACTTTTCTTGATAGATATAACTCATGAACTGGTAGTCTGGTATTACTTACTAGTTTTTCTTTTAGCTGATGACGTTAACATCTAACCAGGCTACCGGTCCGCTGGGACAAGACTGTCATAGTTGTGCTGAATGACGTGCGTGTCAGCAGTCCTTATCAATCTGAATGCGTGATTGGAGGTACTCCTGCTGCAAATGAGCGGGTGAAGAAAGTGGTAAATATCTTTCATTCGTTATTTATTTTGTCTTTAATATGCGATGGTGTGTCCTGTAGAAGTGTTCCTATTAAAAGCATAACATATTGGTATAACTACAATTGGTAATTCTTGGAGCCATGTTATTCATTTTAACTTAATTAGAGAAAACATTAGCAGAAGCGAGCTGAAAGTTTGAGCAAGAAAATCATGTTTTCCTTCTCTATTATTTTTCTAAAAGAAACTCTTCTAGTAATAAAGGAAGGAGATATCGAAATGTTGTGTGTCATATGACCACACATGATTCGTGTTAGAAAACAAATTTTTTTGACAAGAGAAAACAAATTTAACATGTGTTTATTATCTAAATAATATGTGCTAGCATTAGGGAATAGGGATGTAGTTACTCAAATCAAGGATTTGATCATTTGTAATTATCACAAGCACATGATTGTATATGTCATTATTATAAGTAAGACCCATGTGTGATCATGGGACACACAACATTGCATCTCAACATTTTTTACAGTATTTATAATCACAAAAAGAATCATCTAATACTTATAGATGATCAAATCAAATATTTGATTTGTGTTAGTGCATTTATAATTCCTAGCAGCTATTATTTACATAATAAGAACATGTTAAATATTCTTTTAACACTCCCTTCAAGCTGGGGCTTATATGTCATATAAACCAAGCTAGTTAAACATGCTTTCAACCCAAGAGCCTTTGTGGGACTTGGTGAACATGTCAGCCAACTGGTTAGTAGGAGGACAAAGGTGACAAAGGTGATATAAGGTCTGGTAACAATGAGATAGTTGAGTCTGCCCACAAGGCGTTGATATATTCACAATGGGTCTTTCAGTGGCTCCCCTTGCCCTGGAAAAAGCTTGCCATTGGGATTCGGTATCAACAATTAACAATCAAGTATATCAGTCTCAGTAAGAATAATTAAAGCATACTTATGCTGGTTAATTGTAATGCCTGAAGTGGACTAAGAAACTTCAACCCCGTAGAAGTAAACATAGGAAGGAGATAAACAATCATTGTTTAAAGCAAAAGCATAGAGAGGAAAAGGATTGCAAGGACCAAATAGCTTTTTCTGTAATGCAATAGGCAGTTCAGGTGTAGGCGACATAGAAAGAGGGGCGATTGGAGTAATAGATGATGAGGTGAATCAATAATAGGAGGCACCACCAGAATCTGTGTCTGCCGCTAGTAGGTATGCAAAGGAGGTGGAATAGAAGCAACAATAAGTGCCAGAGCAACCACTATCCGAAAGTTCCTCAGTGAAGTTGACATCGACTACAACAGAAGTGGAGAGGAATGGACAAGTCTCAAAAAAAGTGAAGTCCATAGAGACAATATATCATTGACGTTGAGGACAAAAACGATGTTAGCTCTTTGTAGACATGAGTAACCTTGAAAAATACATTTGACATTTGAGAGATTTCGCTGACATTTTATCTTTACCTAGAGTGAGGTCATAGACAAAACATGTACAACCAAAGACACTAAAAGGAGTAAGACAGAGATCCCGTTGTAGATAGGATTACTAGACTTAACAACGATGACATCAGATGAGGTGGGCTATAGTGGGGTGCGTTGAATTGGAGAAACTCATTGCAACCGTATACTGTTGTCATGCCTTGGGGTGACAGTCAGCACAACCACCACTCCATCCACCACAATGAGGAGCAAGGGAGACAAGAACGAAGTAATCAGGAAGAGGGGGGCAGGAGTGGCAGCAATTATTCACTAACCATGTCATATGATGGAACTACAGATCCCAACAAAATCTAGGTACGTAGCCCGACAAGTGCACAAACCATGAAAAAGTTATTGCGTTGTTTGGCATGAGCTGCTGCATCACTAGTAAATGGCATAGATGTTTAAATAGCGGCAATTGAATCATCAAATTTATCGAGATAAGTCTACACATCCGTGATTTCCATCTTTGGAAATAAGGTTGAGGACGACACTATAGAGGCGATGAATGCCGTTGAAGTAGACTTTCCTAGGGTTTTGTCCAGACATGATGATACCAAGTTGAAAATGTCTAGTATTGCCGATGGAGTTTGGGCACAACGGAAAACCCGAGGATACTGCATAAAGATGTGTCTATTTGCTTTTATTGGGCTTGATCTTTAGTCGGAATATCCTTTCCTTGTTTGATCATTTGGTTTTCACGGCCTTGTCCTTGAAACCATAATTGGACCACAGCAGCCCAAATGTTGTAGTGGGCTGTCCCTGTCAGTTTTCCACTCGGGATTAGCGAGATGCCTGAAATTGAAAATGAGGAAGGGGGCTAAGGGGCCGTGACTTGCCGGAAGGGGAGTCGCATCGAAAAACCAAATCTGGGGTGCAGGTGTGGGATGTACATGCTGGAGGTTTGCCGCTTGTAAATGCACGTCGGTGGCGGATGGCGCCTACTTTTTGGTTCGCTGACTGCCTAAGGGTGGCACACCATAGAGAAGACATGTGAGGGCAGAGAGCAAGGGCTCTCGGTGTTGTACAAGTATTGTTCAAAGAAAAGGCTACCGAGGCAGAAAAATGACCATAAATAAACCTAATAATGCTACTGATACCATATAAGAATGAGAAAGTTGAATGTTGTATGTCGTATGAGTCCACACATGAATTGTATTTATAATCACAAAAACAATCATCTGATAACTACAGGATCACAAATCAAATCCTTGATTTGTGTAACTGATTTCCTAATTCGTAGCAGTTATTATTTACATAATAAACACGTTGAGTATGCTTTTAACAAATAATATTGCTTTGATTTATTCGAACTGGGTTATCAATGAAGAGTTTGAGTAGTTTGTAGGTGGATTATAGGTTCAAACTTCGGTCCCTTCTACCATATAAGAGTTTTGATGATTTCTTATGATAGTTGATAGAAAACAATACAAATTATTTCTTGGTAGATTATTCACCGATCATTTTTTCAAAATAAAACCTTTAGTGTTCTGAAAAAATTTGTCAGTTAGGACTTGGTTTGACGTTGGTTTTTCAATTTTGTTTCTTTTATAGCTTGAGTTCGAGAGGAAGAGATTACAACTTCGCAGTTCTGGTGGTCAATAAAGTTACAAATTTGCAACCTGTTGTGGTCAGGGAAGCATCTAAAAAGGAGGAAAAATGATGGATATATTGTTTTTAACAAAACCTTATACAAGAGGGTTTTCCAAGGTCTATTCATGACTTGAGATATCTGTTTGACTATCTGCAGTCTTGAGCTCTCAGGTTCTTTCTTGCTTATGGAGTTCATTTGAGGTTGTTCCTCCAGATTCTTCTAGTTAGGAAGACTAACTTGGAACCCAAATAGGTGACTTGACTAAGTTTTTATAAATTCATAGGTTTGCCATTGGGAAGACAAACCAATTACAATGAGTTGGCATGAACTGAATGTTGTGAGTTTAACTTGTTCTTTATAATAAAGCAAATGCTTTGGATTAATTAAGCATACATTTCTACATCTATAATAATCATTTCCAAAAAAATTGGTGGCATGATTTATTTTTATTCTTAAGATGGCCCCAAATAGTTTTGTTTTAAATATTATTATTGCTTCTAGGATTTTTGGGGAGAGGTGGGGAAAGCATTTAAAAGAGAGGAATGAGGTTTGAAGTTTTGGCTAGAGTAATAATGATGGACACTTTGTATCCAAGTGTTATGATTTCAAAAGATGCTTAACCTCACATAGTGCTTGAAGTGCTAATAAGTTCTATCATTGTAGAGAAAAATAATAATGCAGAATGAAGACTATTAAATATTCATGGATTTAGAATTTGTGTTTTCTTATGTTCTGATTGGTTCATGTAGTTGGGTCCCAACCGAAATGACTATCATACAGGGCGCTTTCACTTTGACACAAAATGAGGAGTAATAATGACAGGTCAAACCGAAATGACTTTTTTCAAAAGAATGTGTTGCCGAAAGGATTCTAATGTACCTTTGGTAAAAGTTGAAAAATATATACACAGGTTAAGTTTGAGTTTCATTTGTATTGTTATCACATCAATTAATGATGCTTTCCAACAATGGTGCGTTCTGGCAGCCATTTTCTAGACAAGGATCCGAGGTACTAGGCTAGACATGTAATGCATAAAGATGAACTTTGTTCTTTACTTTTTTTTTTGGGATTAAGTACTTAAGTTCAGTCAAAATACACTCTGTTCAGTAAGTACTTCAATTAGTCTTTGATAAAAATACGCGACCCAATTTAGCCACTCAGAAAAATGTCTTAAAATAGTCTCTGAGAATTTCAAAAGAGGGACATATTAGTTAAAGTGACGATGTGATTATAGTTACGTAGTGCCACGTATTAGTATGATTTTTTTTAATATGATGATAGTGTGTAATTATTTTGGTTGAATTTTGTCCATCTTTTAATTCCTTTGTTGCGGAAACTACTTAGTTCCAAACTAATCCCGATTCAGTCTCTCATCTATCTTTATGTTTAAGTATTCTTCAACCCCTAAACCCTAACTCTTCATTAAGCACCTTACTCTGTTATTTTGTTAATTTGTTTTTTATTTTTCCAATAATTGGAAGTTTATTGAATATTGTCTAGCATGAAGGATAGGTAAGGAGGATATTACAAACGCCCAAGTGACCTAGAACCTAAAAACATCCACAACTACAAAAACCTCTAGACACACCACAAAAACTCCAAATTTGAAAATAGATGCTACACAGCCTATCAAGTATAACATGGATATTGCAACATAGCGGCAGCAAAAAAATTGAATACCAATATTTAGTACGGACGCAGGTTGTGTTTGGATGGAGCATTTGAAAATTCTAAGGAATTTCGAATTTTAGGCAATTCAAATGCATTAATTGAAATCCTTTCATTTTCAAAATTATTTGTTTGGATGGGGTTATTAAAATTCTTTGTTTGGATAGAGTAATTAATTAATTTTTTCTATATTTTTAAAATCCTTCACTTTACCCAAGAGTCGAATGACATGCGAGTTCAACGATCGACGAGACCGACACACCGGATGTCGGGCTCGACCCACTGGAAGTGGATCGATCGGTCTCGGCTTACCAAGTTATAGGTGACTTCATGCTTCAATTTTTTAATAGTTTTTAAAATTCTTCATTTTACCAAAACATCGAACAGACATGCGAACTCAATAATCGATGAGCCCAACCCACAAATGACGAGCTCGATAGAACTAATAGACACACCAACCACCGGACTTGCTAAAGCTTGACAGATCCATTAGACCTACCGATTACATTCATTTTTTCTCTCACGATTTTTTCTCTCCTTTTCTAACTTGATAATCAACAAATATGTTCATTGCTACAGGGTCGCGAAATTGTGTCCATTCCTTGGACACATGAACTGATGCAATAGACATCACATTCCTACTTCATCAATCATCACTTTACTTATTGTAATCTTACTCACATGTTCTATATCTTTGGTTTAATTGCCTACCATCATCTCTGTGCCAAAATTAGGGATCAATGAAAGTTCATAAGCACCACTTCAGATCAATATACAACAATTGATCTAGAAAGCACCACTTTAAAAAGCAACACAAACAAGATGACGCACAAACAAGTGTAAAACACACAAACAAGGAATCAATATACAACAAACAGCACAAATAACACAAACAAGTGTAAAACTAGGGATCAAAGAAACTCAAATTGATTCAAAAATGGATTGATCGAGAAATTGATTCAGAAATAAAACAGGGTGAAACAACCAAATGGATTGCATCATTTTAGTGATAAGGCAGAACAATTTGATTGATCCAAAGAAAGTTAACATGATGAAGCAAATCAAAACTACTTGCTCAATTGATTCACTGCCGCTTTGGTTGATTTTACAAATGAAGTAGAAGCGATTGTGAGGCGCTGTGAGTGAGAGCGGCGTTGAGAGCGAAAGCAACGTGAGAGGGAGAGAGCGCGAGTGAGAGTGAGAGCAATGTGAGAGCGAGCAGCGTGAGAGAGAGTGACGAGCGTGAACGTGGAATTATAATTCTCTCTTTTTTTGGTCAAGACCAGGGTATCTACCACAGAACGCAGTGACTAATCCCCTCACTGGATTTGAGGCACCTCGAAGGGTGGGACAGCTGGCCCAGGGATTTAAAGCTGCTCCGTACCCAAGGCGAGGATCGAACCCTCGACACTTGGCTAAGGGAGGATTGATTCAAGTTCATATTTTTTAACACCATAAGCTAGAGTGACCATTGCAAGCTATATGCATAGATTTGCTTGTGAAGAAATAATCACCTATGCATTTAATACATCAAATATTTGACTAGGTAATTGCTTGAGCAATATGTCTTGGTGAGCCAACCCACACGATGTGGGTCCAACACCTTCTTCTTCCTTAAACTATCGATATTTTAGAAATTCAAACTTTGATGGTATGTTTGATTAGTTTTTTAAAAACTGTTTTCTATTTTTGAAAAGTATAATGAAACACACTCTAAATAATTACTTTTCCTCAATATATACCCTAAATATGTTCATGAATTTCTACTAGGGTATCATCAAACCATTAACAAAAAGAGAATATTCCGACTTTACTCGCATCTATAACATCATTCTGTTATATTGTTATTCTAAATACAAATTGTCTTGTGGGAGGAAGTGTAATGTAAGAAAGAACCGTTTCATTTCTTCATGCCAAAGAAAGGGATAACAAAATGCAAACAGCATTCTTCCAATCCAACTGGTTCTTGGATCTTACAGTGAAACTTTTTATGCATCGTTTATTAGTATATATATAAGGAAGAGATTGTATATTTGTCAAATTTCTCAAATGAGGGATGAAAAGCCACGTGATGAGATCAAATAAAAGGGGGAAAAATCAATAAAATGACAGAACAAGTTCATAACTGTCCTAAAATATTTGTTAATCTCTAATACCAAATCTGTAAGATGCAATAATTTTAAGAAACTCAGTGACTACTGACCAGTTCTCTAAGCAAAGAAATAAATCAGAAATTAGGTTGGATAATTTTTTTAGAGATTAGAGAAACCCTTTGATTCACTTAATTTAACAGTTTGGATTAATAATTGAGTTATAGTTAGCTAAAATAAATAATGTTTGAATTAAAGATATGATCAGTTCAAAATCTAATTAGCAAAATTAGTAGATGTGATCCAGTTTTATAATTAGAAAGCTATGTGTTGAACATTAAAAAATAATTTCAACATAAAAATATTAAATTTCATTCTTGTGCTACATCTGTACTTATATTCCAAATCCCCTGTTAATTTCCAGACTTAATAATTCAAAAGTAAATACTTTTTTTTGTTAATCTGTAATGTATTCCAATGGGTTGAGATGGAGGGAAAAAAGAATGGCATAAATATGCAAATGCAGGGGCTTTGCAGGAGAAACTTAGCCATTAGCATGGTGGCAAACTGGCAATAGTGTATCCCTTAGCAACCCTTTGTCTACTATTTCCTATTTTCTACAAAATGGCATCACATTGCGTGCAAGTTTCTATCCCCATTACCTTATCTAAGCTTAGCAAGGTCTCAAAAATCAGTGGTGTTAATGGATGAGTATCATCATTTACCCCAAATTTTTTATGACCTGATTCCAGTTCTACAGAGCTATAACTACTTGGCTTCTTGATTTCTTTCTCCCTGATTATTTTCCGCACTCTGGCAGCGTCCTCGCATCGACCTGCCTCTTCATACATTTGCGCCAGAATCACGTAACGCCCAGCATTGTTAGGGTCCAAAACAAACAACTTCTCAGCAGCCAATTCAGCTAGTTCCAAATTTGTGTGTATCCTGCAGGCACCCAACAAGGCACCATAAACATTTTTCCCTGGTTGAATAGGCATAGACTGAATAAAGTCTATTGCTTTTTCAAGATCCCCAGCTCTCCCCAAAAGATCCACCATGCAAGCATAATGAGCCTCAGTTTTTACTACACCATAAGTTTCCATTGTCTGAAAAATGTGCCACCCCTGTGTAAGCATACCTGCATGACTGCAAGCAGACAACAAACACAAAAACACAATGCCGTCTGGATGCAAACCAGCCTCAACTAATCGACAGAACATCCCGAGCGCCTCCTGTGTAAGACCATGCATCCCATAGCATCTAATTATTGCACTCCACACAATAACATTGCTATCAGATATCTTGTCAAAAACGGATCTTGCCATGCTTATATAGCCACAATTTGAGAACAATGTTATAAGACCACTACCAATAGCAGAATCAAGTTTCATTCCTGTCTTAACAATGTAACAATGAATCCAGTATCCTGCATGAATATCCGCCTTCTCAGCAAATGCAGGAAGAACAGTTACAAGGGTAGCATTATCAAGGGCACCTACATCATCATCCCTTAACATATCATAAAAGATCATAATAGCATCATCCACATATCCATTCATGGTATATCCTGCAATCATGGAGTTCCAACTAACAGTGTCTCTAACAGACATTTCATTGAACACTTTTCTCGAGGCTTCAATCTCCAAACACTTTGCATAAAACGAAACAAGAGCATTGCCAACAAACATATCCAAGTCCAAACCACACTTCACAGCATGCCCATGAATTGCTCGACCCTTTAAAGAAGCCCTCTCAGCACCACAAGCCTTGAGCACAAAAGGGTAAGTGTAGCGGTTCGGGGTCGTGCCACTGGAAACCATCTCATCATATACGTTCAAGGCTTCAGAAAAGGGGCCCATATTAGCATAACCCTTGATGACCACGTTCCAACAAAAAACATCTCTTTGAGACAAATTGTCGAACACCTTGCGTGCGTATTCAACGTTGGAACCACCGAGTTGTGCATACTTATCAACTAGCTTAGCAACGATGAATGGGTCTTGTTCGTGACCTCCGACAACAACTTGGGCGTGTGTTTTTTTGATGCAATCAGTGGTTCTGCAAAGGTGCAGCAAATCCGTGTAATAAAATGAGTCTTTGTAAGGTTTTGATCCTAAAATTTGTTGCAGTTTTCGTGATACGCCATGCATTGAAAATCATTGAGGTCTTTTGAATCAATCCCTTTACAGCAACCACCGATTACCGCACCCTGTTGCAGCGTGGAACATCTTATCTCTGTTGCAGCTTGAGGTTTGTAGCACAGCAACTCACATTAGTAAGGAAGGAGCGTAGTTTTTTTTATCTAAATTAATTGAAAAAAGAATAACGCAATTTCTTTTTCAAATGGAAGAGAAGAAACCACACACACACACTGCATAGAGGGATTCTGGAATGCAAAAGGAGCGTTGACGACTCTAGAAGAAGAAAGAGATTTATTATTTTTTATTATTATATTTATCTTCCATAAAAAATTTCAAAATTAAAGAATATGTATGTTAATTATTTTTTTGATAGAATCTCTGCAACCAAAACCTTTTGGTCAAAAAATAATTTCAAAATTAATTTTTTTTGGTAAAAAAAAAACCTTTTGATAGAATATGTATGTTAAATTTTAAATTGAAAAAAGTAAAAAATTGAACTAACATATTAAGATTTGATATTGTATTACACTTTAAATTATACTCTCTAATTATAAATTTAATTTATATATTTTATTTTATATGCTTATTTAGTATTTTTATTGTTTATTTTATCAAATTTTTAATTTTTAATCTACTATTAAGAAATTGGTCCAAAAAATAGCAGACTACAACACTCGCTCAAAGAAAAATTATGTCTCTGTTTCTTTTTGATCTGTCTTACGGGTTCTGGGATCTTTAGAAAATCAGTCTTTCACCAAGATTTTGGTTGGTTATTTTTTCGTTTCAAAGACATCTTTTGTTTTTCTAACTATTGTTGGTTAGGATTTTTTTTATTTTAGCATCTAGGATGCAGTGTTTTAGGGGCTCTATTAGGGACTCCCTATTATTGTTTCGGATTTAGCTTTTCTTTTGCCAAATGTTTCGGTCTAGTCAGCCTTCGCTCTTTTCTGTCTTTTTTCTCTTTTTTTTTTTAATTCTGGCAGATTGCCTATTTGATAAAAAAAATCTATTATTAAGTTGATATCCACTTTGGTCATTCTACATTCAAAAGCACTTTTAATTTAATGTATCCAAACAATAATGATTGATGAAAATCACTTTTCGAAATATGCATCTAAACAAAAATCACGTTACATTCAACTCATTTTTAATTAAACTGAAATCTACAAACTCAACTCTTATTACGGATAAACCAAACACACACTAAATACTTGAACCAGACATCTATCAAAGTTGGAAAATTTTCGTGGGCATCAAGTTCCCTTCTCAGTTCTCACAACTATATATTGTTAAGAGTAAGACAGTTGTGGGTCCTACACTTATAGTGAACTGTGAAGGTTTGTTTGACCAGTAAACGATCACACAAAACCTGCCTGAAGCTCCTTCTAACTAATTTTCAATTCTTGGTCAAGGTAAAAATAAGAGATTTTGCTCATTTGCAGAATTGCAGTTACTAGTACTCAGTACATGTATGTACTAGAGGAAAGCCAAAAGAGGATAAAATGGTAAACTTTCTACAGTATTTATAAATGTTTTACTGAAATGAATTGAAAAAAAAGAAAGGGTTCTCACTTCTCAGTACTTTAATTCGGATTCCTAGTGATAAAAAAATTCCATGCCATTGGATCAATATCGGATGGCTCTGATTTCAAGTTTGCTTTTAAAACCAATTTACTCTTGGTCGAACAACTCGGAGACTCTAATGACTTTAGTTTATTCGAATTTCTCAATATTTATATCGTCGACCCATATTAAGACTATTCAATCAAGATCATACGGCCCAAATATTAAGCTCAAAAGTAAGTAAAATTAGAAAAATAAATGCAACATTTGGATGTTGTAAGCCGTTAGATTAACATCGGACAACTTGGATTGCTTTACTTCGGATTTCCAAACTCCAAGGAATCCAAGTCCGTGTTTTGTTGTTAGCTTCATATAGTTTCTGATTTTTTGTGTTAAAAAATGTCATTAGTTAAGTAATCTGAGGTTAATAAAGGTGAAGGTGAAGATGCTTTAACACAAACTTTATCTTTACGTGTTGAATAAAAAAGAAAAGGTACTGTTATTAACAGTATTAAATATTGGATTACAATAGTGTAAGAAAATGTAAAGCAATGTAGAAATCAGAGATTCTTTAGTTTTCTTTGTTACTTTAAGAAGAGCTGGCTAGCTCCTTTTTCTTTTCTTCCACATACTCACACACACACTTTATGTTTTCTTAGTCTCCAATGTGGGTCTAACACTAAGAAATCTTCCAACATTTATTGCATTGCATTACGTTGCTGACAAGTTGTCTCCCTTATACTTTCTTTCTTTCTTTCTTTCTTTCTTCATTCATTCTCCTTGTGTGAACTTCAAGAGTGAAGAAGCTGTAGTGTAGTGCATTTGAGTTGGTTAGATAAAAAGAATGGCAGGAGGTGGAGCTGCACCACAACCAAAGCAAGATGAGCTTCTGCCACATCCAGTGAAAGATCAATTGCCAAATGTTTCTTATTGCATTACAAGTCCTCCTCCATGGCGTAAGTTAACTTCTTCATTGGAAACATTTTGGTTTTTCTGCTACAAATTGAACCTCTTTATGCCTCACATTACATACATATTTTGGCACATAGCTTCATTATTGATCAATGATAATTTGATAAATGTTTCTTCCTATTATGTTGTTTTGATTCTTTTTTTTAATGTTAATGAAGCTGAGGCAATCCTACTTGGTTTTCAACATTACCTTGTGATGCTTGGCACAACTGTTCTCATACCAAGCTCTCTAGTTCCCCAGATGGGAGGAGGAAATGTAAGTCTTTGAAGAAAGATAGAGAGAATTTTTTAAATTGTGGTCGTGGTCAAATTACCTACTTTTTATTTAGCGAAGAATCGTGGTCAAATGTGGCTGATTTGATCTCAATTGTAGTCGTAGCGACATCAAAAACTCTAATGTTGTGGCTAGAGGTGTCAATTTTGTCTCTGCCTGATGACCCATTTGTTTTGGATTGGACTGGACTCAAAATAGAGGTCCAGAAACAACCAGACCATTTTGGCAGCCTAGCTCAATTGGCTCATTGGCCGGATTGCGGCTAGTAGGCTTTTTTTTTTTTCCAAATCTAGTGAGAGTGGGAAAAAAGTTAAAGAAGCAAGTGGTTTTAAATGTTGTGTGGTTTGTTCATAAATCTAATGAAGTTTTCAATTTTGGTATGATAGGAAGAGAAAGCAAAAGTGATTCAGACTCAACTATTTGTAGCTGGAATCAACACATTATTCCAAACATCATTTGGAACTCGTCTACCTGCAGTTATTGGGGGATCATACACCTTTGTACCAACAACCATTTCAATCATTTTGGCAGGTCGCTATAGTGATATTGTGAATCCTCAAGAGGTTGCTTCATTAAAAACCTTGTTGATCTTCACTGTTTTTATTTTTGTCTTTTTTGTTATGTCATTGTTCTTATTTACCTGTAAAATGTGCAGAAATTTGAGAGGATAATGCGTGGAACACAAGGTGCCCTTATTGTTGCTTCAACCCTCCAAATTGTTTTTGGCTTCAGTGGCCTTTGGCGCAATGTAGTCAGGTTCTTTAACCTGTCCTATCTAAATAAACTACTTTATTCAAAACCATAGATGATGGATACAATTTTGTCCATTCTGAAAGTTACTACTTTATTTTAGCACCTTATAATCCCTTATAATCACACTCATGAATAATTTTGGTGTATTTTTGTTTAGGTTCTTAAGTCCTCTCTCAGCGGTTCCATTAGTTGCTCTCTCAGGCTTTGGTCTCTATGAACTGGGTTTCCCTGTGGTATGCATATTTGCAACAAAAACCAGTCCTTATTTTTTTCCTATATTTTATAATTACAATATGTGATTCCTACTTTCTTGATTATGGCTTTTGGATTCTAGCTTGCAAAATGTGTGGAGATTGGACTACCAGAAATCATCATCCTAGTAATATTTTCACAGGTGATTATAGTTTTAATTTTAATGATGCCAATTCCTTTTCTTTAACAGCATTTTTAACACAACTCGGATGAATTTTGTTAGTTCTATGTTTTTTAAGTAGTGGCCTGTTTTTGCAGTACATTCCTCACATGATGAAAGGAGAAAAGCCTATCTTTGATCGCTTCGCAGTTATATTCTCAGTGGCGATTGTGTGGCTTTATGCTTATCTTCTTACTGTTGGTGGAGCTTATAAAAATTCAGCACCTAAAACTCAAATCACATGCCGGACTGATCGTGCCGGAATCATAGGCGGCGCTCCTTGGTAAGGGTCATGTGGTTTTTCCAATGATAGACATAGTGTTTCTTCTTTAGGAGCAGCAGTAAATTACTATCTATATAGTTGGAGACTCTTGAAACTTTCATCTCAATATGAATCTATGAAGCACTGTCACAGACACGAACACCAGATATGACATTGAAAATAACCACATCTGTCGGTGTTATGTTGGTGTCCGATACCAACACATATCGAAAATCTGTCAGGTCTTCAATCTGAAGTGTCAGTTCTACATAGATATAGATATAAATGAATAATCTTAAATGGCAACAAATAGTGGATTTCAGTTTCTTTAATGCCTTAGTATAGTTGCTGACAAATATATTATGCAGGATAAGAATTCCATATCCATTTCAATGGGGAGCTCCTACATTTGATGCTGGTGAATCTTTTGCTATGATGGCTACTGCATTTGTTGCTCTAGTAGAGGTATGTTTATTCTTATGCCGGTGAACTAGATATGCTTACATACTAATAATGCAATGCAATGGTTGTTCTTACATATATAAATCACTTGTTCTACAGTCAACTGGTGCTTTCATTGCTGTGTCAAGGTATTCAAGTGCAACACCAATTCCACCTTCAGTTCTTAGCCGAGGTGTCGGTTGGCAGGTAAACAAAAATTAGGCGTGTACTAATCTTAGAGTACGGGGTGTGATATCTGTGATCTTAGATTACAGATAGTTTGTATTTTTTTTTTTTGGCTAGCCTTTCGATTAGTCCACATGAATAAGCTTCTAATTATCGGAAAAAAAGCCTGCATTTTTTGGTCTTGTATATCTTAGAAATATGACTATGTCTTATTTTTAATTTTTTTTTCTGATGTATCAGGGAGTTGGAATTTTGTTATCTGGAATTTTTGGGACTGGGAATGGATCATCAGTTTCTGTGTAAGTTTCTAATCTATTAGTATGTTCTGTTATTTGACTATTTTTTTTCCTAGTAAGAATACTATATAACATCACTGGTTTTCCCCAGAGAAAATGCAGGACTCTTAGCTTTGACACGTGTTGGTAGCAGAAGGGTTGTTCAAATATCAGCTGGATTCATGATCTTTTTCTCAATTCTTGGTAAGATTTTAATGTTGTCAATTTTCGCTTTATGATTGAGTGAAATTTACACGAGTTCTACCACTTTTGAAATGTAGGTAAATTTGGAGCTGTTTTTGCTTCAATTCCAGCACCAATAATTGCAGCTTTATATTGTCTTTTCTTTGCCTATGTGGGTGTGTATCATCAATTTAAAGAATCTAGCTATATTAATTGAAATTTCATTAAAATTTGATTTGCTTACATTTTTTTATGTTCCGAAAACACAGGTTCTGCAGGACTTGGGTTCCTTCAATTTTGCAATTTAAACAGCTTTAGAACTAAATTCATCTTAGGCTTCTCAGTTTTCATGGGCTTCTCTATACCTCAATACTTCAATGAGTACACAGCTTTTAAAGGCTATGGTCCTGTACACACCCGCGCAAGATGGGTATCCATCTTTTCTCATTCTCTCTCCTTAATTTTTATGCACAATGTTTTGAAAACCGAACCAGACATCGAACCGACGAGACTTCTAGGTTATTGTTCAACCACTTGAATCCAGATGAACTCACAGTCAAACCGCTCAAATAATTGAATTGGAGACTTTGTCGAGTCATGGTTTAATTGTTTAAACTGTTTGGTTTTTATAACACAGGGTTATATACATTATCTTAATGTGACAACATATAACTAATGATTTGTGAAGAAAATGATCAACACTAAATAGTATTTTTCCTATTGCTAAATTATTATAATGTTTTATGAAAGTGTTACTAATAAAATTAATTGTGGTTTTGACAGTTCAATGACATGATCAATGTCCCATTTGCATCAGAAGCATTTGTTGGTGGTTTATTAGCACTATTGTTGGATGTAACACTGCACAAGAAAGATAATCAAACACGTAAAGACAGAGGAATGCAGTGGTGGGATAGGTTCAGTTCATTCAAGACAGATACTAGGAGTGAAGAGTTTTACTCTCTACCTTTCAATCTAAACAAGTTTTTCCCTTCCGTTTGATTAATTAAGATTATATGCTTTTAGAACTAGAAGTTGCATGGTGAAGTTAACATATATGTATGCTCCTGCAAAAGATAAAATACAATTGATTGGATAGTAACAACTTTGGTAATTGATATAGTACTATATATATGGTGCACTATCATATATGTTAATTTACTAACAGCAAAATAAAGTAAGGTCCGGCTACGTGTGGAATAGTATGGTATTTTACTGCATGACTGCGCAGTTTCTCTTGACTGCACAAAAACTGTATCATGCCTTTCAAAAAATTTGGGGGTTGATTAGATCTGCCCTGCTCTACTCCAACGGATAAATTCCATTTCTATAAGAACTAGAAATGCTTGATTTACACACTCCTAACATCTTCCTTTCTTCCTCTTTTGCTTTTAAAAACAGCACCAACGATCTCCTCAACACATTGGCTTCAATCCGCAGCAGTGTTTCTAATTCTCGCGGTTGCAACTTGTCTTTTGTGGTTTCAAGAGGAAGGTCTGGCCCACCAGCGTGTCTTTGTGGTGTAATCGGCTAATCGCCAAGGGCTGAAAACACGAAATATAATTGACAACATTTGGTTAAAGACAAAATCAAACGCAATAAAAATCAATCATCAAATAACAGTGTAATAGTTGAAAAACGCCTAACATGATGTCTTCTTTCTGGCATTTAATCAAGCACATAAGGTATCGCTAAACTAGGAAATCTGAGCATTAACAGATAATCAGAAGCAGCAACAATAAACCCTCTTCGAAGTAAATCCTAATCCTAAAAGAGGCGATAATAATCAGAAGTTCGAAGAAATTACTAACTCTAACAGAGGCATAATAATCAAAAGTTCGATGTAAAACCTAACCATAACAGAGGCGATAATATGCAAAAGAAATAGCAAAAGTAGAATAAATATTAATCCAGTAAAAACGGAATAAAAACTTGTCTCTGAGGTGGAGGTGAGGGAAGAAGACGATGAGATAATAAGAAGACGAAGGAATTTCAATAAGTTAATTGTTATTTTTCCATTTTAATTTTGATACTTAAAACGAGTAGAGGGAAAAAAACCATGTGGGGGCCTAAAAAAAAATTTATTTACCAAAATAATGCACTTTGTGGGTTATTTATCAAAGTGGGCAAATTTTTTTTATAGTTCAGAAGTCGCCCCCCAGGGTGACTTCTAAATTGTTTTTTGCAATTTTTTTTTAAAATGCAGTTCAGAAGTCGCCCCCCCAGGGAGACTTCTGAACTGTGTTTTGCAAATTTTTTTTAAAATACAGTTCAGAAATCGCCCCCCAGGGTGACTTCTGAACTGTGTTTTTTTAATTTTTCAATAATTATATATTAATATATAAATACCTAAATAAATTAAAAATAAATTTATAAAAATGATTATACCTATTTATAATTTAATTACGTTAATATTTAGGAAAAAAAATTACGAGATTAAAAATTGGAACATAATATAATATAGAAAAAAGACTGAAATAAACAATAAAATTTTCAGAAATACAAGAATAGAAAATTAAAAACGAAACGAGAGGAAAACATGATTGAAACTACTTCCACGAAACATTTTCTGGTAGTGGCCATTGGACTGCTGGAGGGATAACTCGACGGATGATTTCATGGGTGGAAATAGTTGTTTCGACGCACAATTCGATAGGACTCCGAGTATGAGGTTGAAACATCTCATGCTGCTGAAACATCTGTCGAACGTGATTGTCAGTCTTGATAGTCATTACGCACCACCGAATACGATTACCTTCGCCGATCCGGGGGCAGCGATAAACGATACGAGTGATCGTTTGCTCCTCACCCTCCAGCTGCGCCTTTTCCGTTAGCTTTTCGTTCAGTTCTGCGAAGGTGATGTTGTTCTTAAGGCTGGAATAAATGGTGTTTGGACCACTAAAATACACACCATCTTCTTCCCTGTAAATAACATGGGCCTGACAGTGAAGTGTACAGTAGTGGTTGATGACTGTTTCCGGTATGACTTGTTGTGGTGGGGGTGGTCGCAAAAGATGAATGATTTCTTCCGGAGTGCGTATTGTGTCTACGTACAGCTCCAAGAGACTACGTCCCATTGGAATGTTAGCATGACCTTCCATCATTGCGCGAACGTCGTCGTCGCTTTGGATCTCCATGACAGAATAACGGAATGTCCCGTCATCTCCACAATTGTACTTTCTGTAACGGATACGCTCCACGTCTTTACGCCACCCTCCCCTGGCCGTATTTTTCTCTCAGCCTTCTCCTTGAGTTGGGCGAATGCGATGTCCTTATTCATCCTACAAAAGATATGATTAGGACAACGAAAGACAACACCATGTTCATCGGTGGTTACAGTTCCACTGTGATAAAGTGTGGTTAGGAATTTGTCATTTGAGTACTGGGTTGGGCACAACTGCCATTCCATTTCAGCGGGTTGGGCGACAGTGTTTGGGAAGAACCAGAGAAGAGAAGATTAATCAGAAATATAGGTTGAGGGTAAACTCTTGGTGTGAATTTAAGTGTAATGTGAGAACGTATTTATAATAGGGGTGATCGTATGTAAGCCGTTGATTTTGGATGATCTTAACCATTGATTTTAGGGTTGAGTGTCGGCAAAATCCTGACCGTTAAAGAGTGTCGGCAAAATCTAGGCCATTAAATAGTGTCGGCAAAATCTAGGCCATTAAAGAAATTAAGACCTATGCACTCTGCACAATCCACACTTTAACATTGCACTCTGCACAATGCACACTTTAATAGTGCACTATGCAGAAAGCACTATTAAAGATAAAAGAGTAAATTATTGATCCAAATGTAATAAATGTCACATAAGATTAAACCCTTAAAATTAATAACTTAGTTAATATATAATTACAATAATTGATAAATTAAACAAAAAAGACAGTACAGAAAAAAATTAACAAAGATGAGACCCAGTTCCACACTTTCGAGGTTGGGGGACACGCCGTGGACGTTGATGCCGATGTGGTGGTTGATGTTCTTCCTCAGTCGGGGCAGGCGGCGGTGGCTCTGGAAAATATTGGGGAACTGATGAAGAACTAGCACCGCCGGCCTGCTCTTGAATTTGATGAAGCAACGCCACAGATTGCGCAGAGCCGGGTTGGACCCCAAAGCACTCATAGAACATATCGGGGTCCCTTTCGGTGGTAGAATGTCGATATGTATCTTGAAAAGGAGTATGTTCTACTGACTGGTTGTATTGTTCGTAATATTGGAATGTTGATGTGTGGGAGATAGAGTGGCGGTGAGGCACATCTTCTTGGAATGTTGGTGTGTGGGAGATAGAGTGGCGGTGTGGCAGATCTTCTTGGGTCCTCTGTTGAGTTGGTGGTGCACGTCGATGTCGATTACGGTTACGTTCTCGACGTTCGGATTGAGTAGTTGGGGGAGCTGGCACGTCTTGTTCATCATCTTCATCCACATCACCAACATTTGCAAGACCACGTGGATCCCTTAGATGTTGGTCGGCTGAAATGTATGGCCTTGATTTTTTTAGAAACCAGCGCATGTATTTATCTGTCTGCGTTGGTTTAGCAAAGCACGGTCGACCCACAACACATCGATTTTCTCTATCATTCCATAAATCAATTAACTGGCTGTGATATACAGCCCAATTAACATCAGTCTGTCCCTGCATGGTGATGTTGTGCATGTGGCTGATATCTATTGGTGCTGATGGTATGTCTTGGACGAGGCCAAATTGCAAGGTCACTCTATCCGCATGGTGCCATTCTACAATATGGAAACAGACCATAGCCGTGTTTGTAGTCCATATGCCTTGGTGCCGATATGCTATTTCTGGCAAATTGAATTCCCGATATGGCAACCACTGAAACTCTTCATGTGTCATGCGGTCTATTGTTGATCTGTACAAAACAAGGCTTTTTGGACACTTAGTGTGGCTAAGTGGCGTGCGAACCCATCTGGTAAAAAAAAAATTGTTAACGTAAAGAAGAAATATAATTGTTAGTATTCATAAGTTATGTCAAATTTTTACCTCTTTGCTAGTGGCCATTCATAAGGACAGTTGCAGTCTGGTGCTAGGAACGACATGCGGTACCAGACCCAAGACTGTAACAAAAGAGTACATCCACCCATGGTGCGTGAGGAGCATGTAGCTGTCTTACACAACATTCTGTATAAGTTCGTTAGACATGCTGACCCCCAGCTGTAACTTGAAATTTCATCGAAGTTTTTCAATAGGGGTAGGTATTTTATGTTGACTCTGTTTGATGATTTGTCTGGGAGTATGTATCCCCCGATCAACTGCAATAGGTACGCCCTACAATATTGTCTTCGTACTTGGTTGGAAGCGCCCTCTGGAACATTATTAAATTCACGTTGTAGCCAAGTGAACTTAATTTGGTTGCCTACCATGCCACTTGCTGGGATAGGCTTACCCAAAAGTTGTTCACATACTCGATCCCAATTTTTTTCACAACTTCCAGTAACGGCATTTCCATCAACGGGAAGTCCCAACTGCAACGCCACGTCTTCGAGAGTTATTGTGCACTCCCCTACTGGAAGATGAAAAGTGTGTGTTTCTGGTCTCCAGCGTTCGACCATTGCTGCCACCAAAGCTGGATTTATTTTGAATGCGCCAATTGAAGCAATGTCACGAAACCCAGCTCTTTCTATCAAAGGTAATATAGAGGCATCTGGTTCTGGAAGTTTGAAAGCGTGGTGAACTTCCATTGGGTCATCGTTGAGAAGCATGGAAATGTGAGGTTCTTCGTTAAGTAAGGAAGACATTCTTAGAGGAAGTGTTGTTGAAGAGTTGTGGTGACTTGAATGTTTGAGTTATGTGGTTGTGTTGCTGCCTATTGTTGTATATATTCTAGTCTAAGCATTATTGTCCTGGCCTTTAAGCAGTGAGGCACAATGCACATTGAACAATTCAAAAGTGTCGGTGCAATCCTGGCCTTTAAAAGTCACGTGTGCAATCCTGGCCTTTAAAATTGTCGGTGCAATCCTGGCCTTTAAAAGTGTCAGTGCAATCTTGGCCTTTAAAAGTCACGTGTGTAATCCTGGCCTTTAAAAGTGTCGGTGCAATCCTGGCCTTTAAAAGTGTTGGTGCAATCCTGGCCTTCGAAACAATGACTAAAAAAGGTTTCTCGTAAGTCTAAAAAATGAGTTTTTTACCATGTTTAGATCAATTTTAACCAATTTTGTGAAATTACTAAATTAAAAAAAATGATATGACATTATAGTAGAGTTATAGAACTACGGTTTCATGTTTTGAATTAGTACAAACGGATTTATAACCCACGTGTACAAGATTCGAAACAATGACTAAAAAAGGTTTTTCGTAAGTCTAAAAAATGAGTTTTTTACCATGTTTAGATCAATTTGAACCAATTTTGTTAAATTACTAAATTAAAAAAAATGATATGACATTATAGTAGAGTTATAGAACTACGGTTTCATGTTTTGAATTAGTACTAACGGACTTATAACCCACGTGTACAAGATTCGAAACAATGACTAAAAAAGGTTTTTCGTAAGTCTAAAAAATGAGTTTTTTACCATCTTTAGATCAATTTGAACCAATTTTGTTAAATTACTAAATTAAAAAAAAATGATATGACATTATAGTAGAGTCATAGAACTACGGTTTCATGTTTTGAATTAGTACTAACGGACTTATAACCCACGTGTACAAGATTCGAAAAAATGACTAAAACCGGTTTTTCCTAAGTCTAAAAAATGAGTTTTTTACCATGTTTAGATCAATTTGAAGCAGTTTTGTTAAATTAATAAATTAAAAAAATGATATGACATTATAGTAGAGTTATAGAACTACGGTTTCATGTTTTGAATTAGTACTAACGGACTTATAACCCACGTGTACAACATTCGAAAAAATGACTAAAACCGGTTTTTCCTAAGTCTAAAAAATGAGTTTTTACCATGTTTAGATCAATTTGAAGCAGTTTTGTTAAATTACTAAATTAAAAAAATGATATGACATTATAGTAGAGTTATAGAACTACGGTTTCATGTTTTGAATTACTACTAACGGACTTATAACCCACGTGTACAAGATTCGAAACAATGACTAAAACCGGTTTTTCCTAAGTCTAAAAAATGAGTTTTCCTAAGCACTGCACACTGCACTCTGCACTAAGCAGTGAACAATGCACATTGAACAATTCAAAATTGTCGGTGCAATCCTGGCCTTTAAAAGTGTCGGTGCAATCCTGGCCTTTAAAAGTCACGTGTGCAATCCTGGCCTTTAAAAGTGTCGGTGCAATCCTGGCCTTTAAAAGTGTTGGTGCAATCCTGGCCTTTAAAAGTCACGTGTGCAATCCTGGCCTTTAAAAGTGTCGGTGCAATCCTGGCCTTTAAAAGTGTCGGTGCAATCCTGGCCTTCAAAACCGTCGGTGCAATCCTGACCATTCAAGTTTCAATAAATTGGCCCTAAATCTCTCACCACTAAACACCCAACTGCCATAGTTTCTCCTACTACCAACTGAAACTCAAACACACCCTCCTACTCCCAACTTCGTCAATGGCTCCAACGAATGTTTTCATCACAGTCTTTTACAATGGTTATGTTGAAAAAACAAATACTGAGGGTATATTTTTTAGGTGTCATAACAACACCCTTGTCAAACTCAACTCTAATTCCAAACTAGCTCAGGTTAAACAAGCCATTGAAAAAAAATCTTTCCTGACCATTCAAAAATGGTTGCTAGTCTTACATATCGGTACCCCACAACTCTCAGTACTGGCCATACCTTTTGTGGGGGATTCGAAATAAATTCGGACGATGATGTTGAACTTATGATAGAGCATTTCAAAGAAGATAGACACCTTGGTATATGTACACCAGAAATATACGCAGATTTGGTTGAGGCTCCTTCTAACTACACCCAGGTAAGTCACGGTCACTCTATTCCATCTTCATCACAACAAAACTTACGTTTTTCTCAACAAACAGAAATACCATACACTGACTTCATTCCACCTGTTTACCCTCAATTCAATCCTTCATCATCCCAAACTGACATGCATTACAGTCCTTCAACACCTCACCATCACTCTGCACCATCATCCTCAAACACACCCATTGACCTTAACACAAGCCACCCTCTACATACTCAAACTAATACCCCACCGTTTAGTATGTTTGTTGGTGTCCATAATGAAGACGTTGGGGACTATAGCGAAGATGAAGATGAAATTCTTCAGCGTGACGTCGATGAGGAACCAATTGAAGCTAACCCCAACATAGGTGTTGCATTCCGCGAGCCTGTACCACACTTTCAAAACGTCACAGCTGATAACCCAGAACCTTATGATGTAGAGTTTGGCCATTCCATGGACAGGAACCAACTATTATCCAACGAAGACCCAAACGAACTCAAACTCAAAATGAAATTTCCCACAAAAGAAATAGCCCAACAATTCATCCAAACATATCACCTAAACCATTCAGTTGCATACAAAGTCTGTGAGTCTAAACCACACACATGGACCGTTTGTTGTGAACATGAAACCTGTTTGTGGAGGTGTGTAGTGAGAGTAGGAGCAAAAACTGGATATTGGGGGATTACACAGTTGACTCACCCACACACATGTACAACATCTACTATTTCCCAAGATCACCGCCAGCTGACCTCCTCCCTCATGTGTACTCATATACTTCCACTTGTAAGGAAGGACCCGACAATATCAGTGGCTGTATTGATTGCACACATCAAGGAGCGGTTCACGTACCAGAGTTCCTACAGAAAGGCTTGGATTGCTAAACAAAAAGCAATCGAGCTTATCTTCGGTAATTGGGAGGACTCTTACAATGAAGTAACCAGGTGGCTACATGCTTTCTCTTACTATATTCCAGACACAGTTCACGACTGGCAGTACAAACCATTCTATGAGAATGGACAACTAGTTGCCGACAAAGGTGTATTCCACCGCATCTTTTGGAGTTTCGGCCCGTGCATTAAAGGCTTTCAATTTTGCAAACCAGTTGTCTCTGTTGATGGAACATGGTTGTACGGTAGGTACAAAGGGTGTCTTCTTTTGGCAATCGCACAAGATGGAAGAAACAACACCTTCCCAATTGCATATGCAGTGGTCGAGGGTGAGACAAAGGAGGCTTGGTTTTTCTTCCTATCTCGTTTAAGACACTATGTGACACCACAGGAGGGTATTTGTTTGATATCAGATAGACACGAGTCTATCAAAAGTGCTGTTACGCAACTAAACACCAATTGGAAACACGTCTTCTGTGTTCGCCACATAGCACAAAACTTCATGAGACACTTCAAAAACACTCCTGCCAGGAAACATGTCATCAATATGGGTGAGTATTTTTAACAATTTTTTTAATTAATTAGTTTCAAATTTCCATTCCATACTTACCAACATCTTCTTTTTTTTCTTCAGCATATTCAATGACAGAAGAATCGGCCGAACACTACAAACAAAAAATTGGTCAGGAAGTAGGTCCTGAGGGGGTGGCTTGGGTTGAAGACATAACCGCAGAACAATTGTTGCAGTGGTGCGATGGAGGTTCCCGTTGGGGGCACATGACAACAAACCTTGCAGAGTGCATCAACAATGTCCTTAAGGGGGTGCGGAATCTCCCTATTCGTTCATTGATAGATGCAACATATTTCAGAATGAACGAGGTTTTCGTCAAAAGGGGAACACAGGCACAGGCAATGTTGACATCCGGAACTATGTACTCTGAAAAATTGTTGGAAAATATTGCCAGGAACATAAATGTCTCAAAAACGCATAACGTCGCGGTTCACGATCGTGCCCAACAATTGTTCCGAGTTGAAGAACTTGTACGACCACAAAGTGGTAGACCTGCGCGAACATTCGTGGTGAACTTCAGAGCAAAAACGTGTGAGTGTGGGGAATTCCAGGCACTTCACTACCCTTGTTCACATGTCATCGCAGCATGCTCAAAATGCAATTACGACCACATGCAATTCGTGGATCCACCGTACACAATGGAGAATGTTTTCAATACTTACATTGTCGAGTTCCCACCCTTGCCAACAGAGACGTCATGGCCTTATTTCAATACTTTAGAACTAAAGCATGATCCCACTAAACGGAGAGATAAAAAGGGTCGTCCACAGTCTACCCGTATTCGTACAGAGATGGATCAAAGAGAAAGGGGTACACGCACCAGAAGATGCGGAATTTGTAGAAATGAGGGTCACAACAGAAACAACTGTCCTAACCGCAATTAATGTGTTGTAATATTTCGGATTACTCTTTTAAATAACTATTGTAATTTTCGGTTGGTCTTTTAAATAAATTATTGTGTTGTAATATTTCTTTCTGACCCTTCAATTAAATTAGGAAATTTGGATTACAATTATTAATTATCTAAATACTATTGTTTTATTTAAAATAAATTAATTTAATTTTTATCAATTTAATATATAATTATTGAAAAATTAAAAAAACACAGTTCAGAAGTCACCCTAGGGGGGGGGGGGGGGCGACTTCTGAACTGTATTTAAAAAAAAATTTGCAAAACACAGTTCAGAAGTCACCCGGGGGGGGGGGGGGGGCGACTTCTGAACTGTATTTTAAAAAAATTTTGCAAAACACAGTTCAGAAGTCACCCTGGGGGGGGGGGGGGGGGGGGCGACTTCTGAACTGTATTTTAAAAAATTTTTGCAAAACACAGTTCAGAAGTCACCCGGGGGGGGCGACTTCTGAACTGCATTTTAAAAAAAATTCAAAAAAACAGTTCAGAAGTCACCCTGGGGGGGGACTTCTGAACTATAAAAAAAATTTGCCCACTCTGGTAAATAACCCACAAAGTGCATTATTTTGGTAAATAATTTTTTTTTTGCCCCCACATGGTTTTTTTCCCACGAGTAGAAGGATTAAAATGCAAAATTTATTAGTTTTAGGATAGCAAATCAAAATGCAAGTGAAAGCATTAGTTGGATCCACTAAACGATGATGTGGATAAGTGAAGTGGCTTGTGATCCGTTTATTGGTCCAAATCGACGATAATACCGGTACCCAGTTTTAAACGACACTACCGAAGAAGACCCTTATATTTTATTGTCTTATGATTATTTCAAATCTCTCTCAACATTCTCTCTCATATTTATGCACATTCTTTTAAAAAAGTCACACATGCACATGCCAATTGATTGGCCAATGGCCATGCTAACTTACCCGATACTACCACCTTCTAGGGATTATTACGTAATGAAAGAATGCCATTTGCCGGTTGAGTGCGATGCGCGACGCGAGCTTAGATTCATTCCCCTTTTGCACTTTTTTCTAGCGAGTTTTATTGGCAATTACACCAAGTGCAAAGATTTTTTAGATTATCATTCAATAATAATCTGAAAATAAAACCTTACAAAATCATATTTTATCGATTAAGCCAAAATCGATATTACGGGTGGTGTTCGTGATACCGTTGGCTAAACCAATCTTATTTTATTGATTTTTGTTTATTATAAAATCAATTCAGTTATCAATTGATCTCGCGTGTGTTCACTGTGACTCGTGTTTCATCATTCTCACTCTGTCCGTGGTTCTTGGTCACTGCTATGGCGTCCATCATCGAATCTACTTGGCAGGTATTTTCATTCTTCTTCGCATTATCTTCTTCTTTATGATTACATCTTTCTTGCCAATGTCTATTTTTAATTGATTGAACCAATCATAGTTTGTTTCTTTTTTGCAATCATCGTTAGTTACACTTGACTTGATGATATGAATTTGATGGCATAGCGCCATGCCTTTAGGGATTCTTTCTTTTTAGTCTGACATTCACTCGATTCTTGCGTTAAGAATAAAGTTAATACAACAAGAGGAAATAGGAGTAACAATGAAAAGCTTTTGAGTAAGAATGATCAAAACCGTTAACTAGATTCATAGACAATCAATTTCGTTTAATTTCTATTTCTGTTTTTCTTGGTTTGTAATGGAGTCTCTGGTTGTTTGACCTATTTAGCCCCGACATTTCAGATTGAAGGCGTATTTGGACACGACACCGATACCTGTGTTTTTATATTTGTTCACTTCTATTTTCTCAAATTATTATCTATGTCTATGTGTAAGTGTTTGGTGCTTCTCAACTTTTAAGCATCATGTATTTTCGAGTGTGTTGTTTGGTTAAATTTTCTAGATGTTGAGTAGTATTTGGGTTAGAATTGAGTTGGCATTTTTATTGATGGAATTTTTATCACGTTTAGAAACTGTTAGTTACTCCCTCCGTCCCAAAATATAAGGCTCTTTTGACATTTTTTCTTGTCCCAAAATATAAGACTCTTTAATAATATCTACATATATTTATTACTCTTTTTCCAAATATATCCCTTACTAATACCATTAAATTGTCTTGGTATATGAAAAGTTAACATTGATTGTTTCTATACACAAAGGGTAAATTAGTTACAGTCATGCATAAAATAGACATATTAATTGCACTAACAACTTTTAATATGCGCAAAAATTATAATAGGGCCTTATATTTTGGGATTGAGGGAGTATATAAGAACAAAATTGATGTGTACTCTTTCTTAGAACTTGGACTTCTACTACATATCAAATTCACTGTTTTTTTTTTGTTTGTGATGTAGTACCTGATCACACATTTCAGCGACTTTCAACTTGCATGTTTGGGAAGTTTCTTTCTACATGAAAGTGTTTTCTTCTTGTCTGGACTTCCTTTTATATGGCTTGAGAGGGCAGGATGGCTGGCTAAGTATAAAATCCAGGTTTCCTCATATTCAATTTCATTACCCCCTTCCCATTCTTTTACTTTAAAAGACTTGTAGCAAGTTGTATTGGTAGGTTAAACAAATTTCCTAGCTTCTCTATTGTTGTTTGCTTTAACACGATGGAAACATATACCAGGAAACTCCTTGTTCTTGATATCAATTGTTCACCTTTCTTTCCCATGTCTTCCATTATGCTAAAACAATGTGTGTTGGCATTTACAAGGAAAAATTACAATGGATAATCTTTAATATCTTTATGTCTTACATTGCTATATGTACTTAGTAAAGTCTTCTGTTTTTTCTTTGTCAAACTTATGTTTGGCCATTTATCAGCAACAAGGACAATCCTACATAATATATTGCTGTTTTTTTTATCTATTTGATCTTGTGCTTGCTATGGCTGAATAATGCAAACTGAGAACGTCCCCTGATACCATTGCCAAAGATAAATGCAAAGATTTTTCATTTTATATATTGTTGTCAATTTCATAAAAAAAAATATTTGGATTTTGTCTTTAATAGTTAAGTGATCAAATCCTATTTCTGCAGCTATCTGAGACCTAGTCTGCTGGTCATAATCCTATCTCTCTGATGCCTTTTCCTTCTATTAAAGTATTGTTTGATCACATTCAGTTTGTAAGACCAGACCTAGTACCGTTGCAGCGTCACTAATACTCCCTTTTGTGCAGGCAAAAACTAACAGCGGTGCAGCTGAGGAGAAATGTATTCTTCGTTTATTGGTATATCATTTTGGAGTCAATTTACCTGTTATGATTTGTTCATATCCTGTCTTCAGATACATGGGCATGCAGAGTAGTCTTCCTCTGCCGTCCTGGTACTTTCAGGTTCTTTAGAACATCGTTGTTCTTCTGCACTTTGAAATTCATGATGGGTATTTTTCCTATAAACATGTAAAATATATCGCTCCATTAAGATTACTTAGCAAGACCCAATTTCGGTTTGCAGGAGAATAGTTCTAACTCAAATAATATTTTACTTCATTTTGGAAGATTTCGTATTTTACTGGGGACATAGGATACTTCACACAAAATGGTTGTACAAGCATGTACATAGTGTTCATCACGAGTAAGTTATGTTCTGCAGAATCTGCTGTCTTTGAAGTGTTGTTGGGTTTTGGTTAAATCTCAAAAGTGTTTTATTATACTTTGAAGGTATGCTACGCCGTTTGGACTAACTTCTGAATATGCTCATCCTGCTGAGATACTTTTCCTCGGATTTGCGACCATTGTTGGTCCTGCTATCACGGGGCCCCACTTGATTACTCTCTGGCTCTGGATGGTTCTTCGAGTCCTTGAGACAATTGAGGCACATTGTGGTTACCATTTCCCATGGAGTCCCTCAAACTTCTTACCATTATATGGGGGGTAAGTTTCATGTTCTTCCTCATTTACTTTGACATCAACCTTTTTGTTTCAGGGATATTATATTACTCATTTTTGTGTTCAAATTTATATCTCCACTTTCAGAGCTGATTTTCATGACTATCATCATCGTTTGTTGTACACCAAATCTGGAAACTATTCATCAACCTTTACATACATGGACTGGTAAGTTATTGACATATTCTGCTTATTGGATTGACATTTTGGTTTATGTTTAGAATACTATATGGCCTAACTGATTATACTTGTTAAACTGACGATGATATCTGATATTTTGTCCATTATAATAGGATATTTGGAACTGATATAGGATACAGAAAGTTGAAAGCATTAAAGAATGGTGGAGTTGAATACAATAATGAACAAAAGAAACAAATTCTGTAAATGGAAACGTCTCAAGGGAAAACTTGAAAATTGTCATTTCTTGTTCTGTGTTTTGGTAGCTCTTATCATCAAGCTGTTGTTGTAGATAGCATTTTTTAGACATACATGCACTGTAGTCTGTAATTCAGAAAAGTTTAGTGAGAGTGGTAGCAGTTTTGGGATGGTTTCTTCATGTTGTGCTTGTATTATTCTTGAGTCCAATTCATCCTTGGCAAACACGACTATTGTTGAATGGAATGAAAGAGACAGTTCATTCAAATGTTTCACTCCTCTCTAAATTACAGCTTCTAAATTCAATCAATTGTTCCATGTTCTCCTCTCCACAGCCCGTGCTACGGCGCTACCCTTCCACGCAAACGACACTCGTGAAACAGTGAAACTACCGAAAGACGAGTCATCACTAAGCTGTTGCACCAACTATTGAATCACTTTTCAATGCTATCTCTCTTTCTTTATAGAAAACATTCAAACAAATTGCCCTTAGGATAAGAATAGATCTTTAAATTTGTCTCTTAGATTTAACACGACTCACATTTGCCTTTCTTCAAGATCAACGTGAATTTTTGCATTTGTAGGTGCTAAATTTTAGTCATTCATTTGAAACTTACGATTACAAAGTTACAGTTTGGACATGTTATTATTCTCATAACTCATAAGGTTATCCATTAATTTCATATGACAACATTATTTTTGTCTTTTATATTACATCAGATCAAACCAACATTAAATTTTTTAGTTAACTATGCAAACCAATAAAAGTTTTACTTTCTTCAATCTTGAACTAATCCTTTAATACAGGACCGTGTAAGCTGCAAGGCCATCAAAGCCATTGCCTTAGGCCCCCAAAAAATTTTGTAGTCCATAATAATGCTGATAGGTGGTGGATATTATCTCATATTTTTTGGCTTTTGTTTTGTTTATTAATTAATAAAATAATAAAAACCATAATGCCATATACATAAATGATTCTGAAAAACTACGCCATATATAAATTGAAATATCAATGAATTATCCGTTATTTAGTTTTGTGATAATTTTATATTTCCAAAATTTAAGTTTTAATATATTTTGCAACTGTTAGTATCTTTCATGCCTATCTAAATATTTAAATACTATATGCTTAAATATATCTCAGACCTTTGCAAATATAGTGTGTTTTAAATTTAAGCATCTGCAAAAAAAAATAGAAAAAACTGCAATTTTTTTTTTTTTATATTAGTCATTCTGTTAACTTTTCGTTAGTGGTTTGCTAAGCTCTCAAACGAAACTACCATTTGACTTTTCTAAATAATTTTCTTTTATTTTAAAATAATGACTTGAATAAAATAAAATAAAAATCAACTTATTTTATTATTCACTTTGTTTATCTTCTTCATCATCATCATCTCAATTCCCATGTTTGGAGCATCAACACCACCACCACCACTCTACTTTTTTTCCAAATGCCAAACCTTTACATGATAAACCTGCAACATGTTCATCTCAACAAAATGAACCCTAATTTGTTCATCGAAAATCCCAAATACAGAGATGCTACCTAAATCAAATAAGTTTTTAATTAACAATCACAATCAGATATAGAGATACTACCTAAATCAAATTTTCATAGCATTTGTTGTTTGGTAATGGATTCACATGGTTGGGTTGAAGCTTATGGAATCAAGTTTTCCCCTTTCTTACTGGTTTTGTCTCACAATGGTAGTGGGAGCGAGAAGAAGATTTCTGACATATTAGATTTGTGAGATTCAGTGAAACGAACACAGTGCCAGCAAATATAGCCCGAAGGATTTGGAGAAGGATTTGGGGACTAAAGGTAGAACATGAAAAATAAAAGAAAATGAATATTTTTTATAGTTTAATACATGGATGCCAACTCAACATAAAAAAAATTAGAAAAGAAAAAAATACTTGTGGCAGACACGTTGGATTTTTTTTAAACGTCAGTCTAACAGAACTCTAACAATAGGACTAATATCAAAACACTGTATTTGGTAAGGACTTTTTACTAGTTTTTTTTTGCAAGATCTTAAACCAAAATACGCTATATTTTCAGGTGCCTAAAACATATTTAAGCCGATACTATATATGTTGTATAAGCTTATTGTTCTCTCATTGCTTCTTCTCTAAAAACAAAAGAAATTTTTTATTGTTTCTATGTTGAAGCGAATTGCTTAAATCATATTTGAGATCAACAATATTACAGGATAGACTAAATGGATTAGCTATTTTATCTATTGAGAGCGAAATGTTAGAATTGCTTGATTATAAAATTTTGATACATGATTTTGCAGCTGAAAAAACTAGAAGATTAATATAAAAAACTGATAAGTTATACTATAATAGGCCTCTTTAACATTTTCGCCTTAGGCCCCAAAATGTCTGTACACGGCCCTGCTTTAATAACATGAAAGGCATGACTTTAATCTTTGATACGTTATTGTGAAATTCAGATAACCATACAAGTATATGCTTTCAAATAATCTAGAACTTAACCATGTTGATTTATTAAAAATTAGATGAATATTTGGATGGATTCGTGGCAAAGAGTCACAAAACAGAACTTGAAAAAAGACTTTGCGAAATAGAGACAATAAGCACTCATTGACTTTATGATTCTTCCTCATTTAATACTCTTTATGTCTCTGACACTATTCAGATGAAAAGAAGAGAACTAGTGGCGTGTGCATTATACATTAATCTGTTATATTGGGGAACCCACCTACTTGTAATTTGTTTGTCTACTAGGGTATACATTAATAATTGGCTCAGATTGCATCCACTCATATTGAATCCATATCAATCATTTATTGAATTAATCCAATCAGAAAACTAATCAACCTATCAATAATTTGATCTTATCTACTATATATACTTTTTCAATAGCTCTCACGTGAAGAGCTTGGCGCGCAATCCATTTTATCTACAATTCCTACATGTTCCCACGCTTACATTTTTTTTGCCTTATTAATTTTATCGTTGGTTTTGCTGTCTTTTTTTATAAACGACACCTCAGATTACATATTAGGCAGGATGTGTGAGTATTCTATTGGCTGTTTGCTCCTATAAATTGATACGGCTCCTTGCATTCTCGTAAGTCGTAAATTGCCTTCTAGCTTCTGTTTGTTTTTGGTTCATATAGGTTGAAGAAATGTTCTTTTATCTTTTGTCAATATATAGCTTGGCTGTTCCAAAAAATTGCAGACATATACATGTGCTTATGATCCATCAATGGTTTTGTATATTTTAACTTTTGCTTTAGTTTCACCTTGTCTTAATTGTTGTTACATATAAAATATCTTGGTTGTGTTTGATTTTTATTTTTATCCGCAGAACTATGGATTTATTCCTCTTTCATCGGCTCCTTCTATCACAGTTTCCATCACCCTAATCCCATTCTCTTTACAGTACTTCATTTCCTCCCCCTCATTTAAGGAATTACAGTACTTCATTCTCTTGACTAAATGTATTATATTCTTCCATCTTCTAATAATCCATATGGCTCATAATTTAGTAGTTTAGGCTTGTACTTAGTCATTTTATCATTATTTATTTCCTTTCTCCACCTTCTACTTTCTGTTTTTTCTCAACGTTGTGAATTGTAAGCTGTGATCATTTTAGTTTAGGCAATTCCGAATATGCAGTTACTACAAACTGCAAGATATAAGGAAGGTACATTTGAAATAGATATCGGTCTGAACGAAAACAATTCACGCTATGTTTATACGACGTGCTTCCATCACAATCATATTTGTTTCTGATTCTTTTTTTTTTGTTCAATATCTATACTTAAGTTATATAACAATGGATAGTATAATTCGTCATCCTCGACATTGTTTTAAGTTTTCTCTTTTGAAGAAAGTTGTTGCATCAGACTTAACTTTGGTTAGTTTGCTATATGTCATACATGACTCTAGAATTTGTTTTGATTAAATGATTTCATTCATTAATTTTGTTTTATCTGTTGTATTTTGTTTACTTATATTAACATTTTTGTATGTGTCCTTTTCCATTTTTGTTTTTATTTCAGCGCTTGGATCGTTCTTTAGGGAAGATTGTCTTCCCAAGGTCACTCCCTGATGTTGTTGTTTTGGATAAATGGGGAAGAAAATGGACTTGCAAGGTCACCCTTCTCCTTCCAGTTTTGCATTCACTACTGCAGGATCCACAGATGTTGATTGTTATCTTTCGGGTGATTGGCGTCTTCTTTGTATGTGTTTGGGGCTCAAGGCTTGTGATCCTATAAGACTCGGAATTAACAAGGAGTTTCCTAGAACAGTTTTTTTAAGTTGTAGTTGGTTTACTTGAATGTAATTAGGTTTTTTGTGCCACCGGTTGTCCCTTTATAATATAATAACAAGTAGGATTGAGTCCTGATTTGTAACATACCTTTTGTTGTTATTTGTTCTATGTTGTACCTTTCTAATGTCTTTGTAACTGTTTGTGTTTTTTGGTTTGTCAGTTTAGTGGAGTGTTTTGCTATTGCTTTTTACTCTTATTTTTTGGCTCTTTTTATTATTTGTTTACTTATTATATATGTCGTCTTATTATATGACAATTAATTCCCTCACCATGGTTTTTTATGTCTCCATACTGACTAAAAGATTAAGTTAACTTGACTAATATATTCACCTTCACAATAATGGCGCAAAGGAAGATTAGCGATGATGTTTTTCATTGATGTAGCTTGACGATCCACATGAGTTGTTGTATGCTGTACATATCAAGGCTTCCATTGTAACAACATGTGAATCTATTTTCAAAGCTTCTAATTTGTTTTAAATTAACGCAATTGTTTTGTTAACTTAAAAAGTATTATTTTTGTTTTAACTTAAAAAGTATATCAACAGATATGCGTTTATTCATTAACTGGTTTTGTAATGTTTGTTATACTGGGTGTGTAATTTTTTTTAAATAAATAACTTTAATATTGTTAGTGTTGTTGTTGTTTGCTATTTGTTTATTCTGGCCACCCCCGCGATCGTGAAACATTTTTGACCCCTTCTATTTCTCCCCTGAAATTGTAAATTAGGTCATGTTTTGTGGGCTATTTGTTGACAATGACGGCTCATCATATAATGAGTTTTTCGACATACTTGCCCGTTTAAGTTGAATGATTATATGCTATATTTCAATAGATTGCAAACTCTTATACGTGTATTTATTGTTTTTGTTGCACGTATGCCACCTTACTTCCACATCTCTTTGCATGCCTAAACCATTCTCATTTTCACCCCATCCATTCCTAGCTTTACATAAATATATTTTCATTCTCTTAAACTTCTAAGTTTTTCTCTATTGGTATTTCACTCCAATTTTGGGGTCCAATCTATTGGCCTTTTTTTGGGGCTCCTTCAGTCTTATTGTTGATTGTACCAACAACACATAAAAAATAACAAAAGTTGGACCCCAAAGTTGGGCTAATCTAATAAAGCTAAAAATTTGCAACTCAAAAGTAGTTGATCAAAATTTGAACATGTAAAGCGAGCGAAGGATTAGTGGATTTGATCAACTCCACTAATTTCTGTATCTTCGAAAAAATAACATGTATACTAAATGTCGCAAAAGTTATATGTAATTTTTCTTGAAACTTTTCTTTTCAACTACTTTAACTATTCTTTTATAATTAGTTTAAAACGAATTCTACTTTTAACTGAATTATTTAACTAGGTTTTAGTGCATTATATACTTCAATTTATGTTTTTAAATAGTAATTGGTCTACATTTTGTTTGTAAAATTGTCTTATTCTTATTTATGTTATGTTATTATCACCGGTTAATCTGATAACTTTTGTTATTTTTCATACATTGATTAATCTATATGTCAATTAGGAATTATTTTTCTCCAAATCTTTTTAGGTGATTTAAAATATCTATGTAAATTTTTGCTACGCGAAATTAAGTTTATTTACATGAATCTCAAGTGTGAACTTTAATATTTTTGTTCTTTTCATACATTGAATAACCTGGTTGTCTAGTGTATTTTATTTTAATTTAAATAATTGTTGTAAGTTTATTTAGGTTGTTGTTACCTGGGAAGTTGCTGATCACCCCCACTGGTTGTAAAACATTTTTTAGTCCTTTCTACTTCTCCCTTGGGTGTGTAAAGTAGGTCACATATTGTGGGCAATTTTTGACAAATACGGCCCAAAATGTGATGCATCTTTTCCATATACAAGCACTTTTGTGCTTTTAATTTGGTTGGTTATCCGCTATATGTGCAACAGCTTGCCAATCCTTACATGTGTGACTGTTGGTTTTGTTACACGAATGCGACTTTATTTCCACATGTCTTTGTATTACTAAATCATGTCCATTTTTTCCCCATAAATTGCTCTGTATACTTAAATCTCTTTTCGGCCTTTTTAATCTCTAAGTTTTTCCTTCTTGGTATTTCGCTCCAATTTTGGGGTCTAACTTATATGCCGTTTTTTGAGGCTGTTTCAGTTTGTTGTTGCTTGTGCCAACAACACGTTTACATTTTACGTGGCTTGATTGTGCCAAGTGTCGCCTTTAAAATTATCTGTTCTATCATTGTTTAAATTTCAACTCTTTTTCGTATTGGATTACATTTTATTCTTTGACTAATTTCCCCTCGCAATTAGGTCTTGTGTCCCTTATATTCCTTTATAAATATGTTAACAAATGCAACGATTTACATCATCATCTATCCGTTTTATACGTCAAACAAAATATTTTTGCTTTCTTATGTTTTGAATTTCTAACTTTTATTACCATTATTTGGCCATTAGTGTATAGTGAATTCATGTGTCATTCATTGCCGTAACCTGTTTTAGCTTTAATTAATCTTCTAATTAACCCCTCATTGCCACATTTTTTTTGTTGCATTTCACTTAAAAAATTTATTTCTACGTTCATGCCTTTCCTATATATGTTGCCCATTTTTTTAATATTTTTTTTCTGACCACAAACTTTTATTAATACTATATCCCCTGTCAGGTCCTTATCAGTGTCCAAAAATGAACCTTATTCATGATGTCGTCCCAGGCCGTGTGGATTGGAAGCTTAAGATTCGTATCATATCTCTTTGGAGGGTGCCTCAATTCAACAACCCATCAGTTATTAACACCATGGAAATGATATTTCTTGATGAAACTGTTGTTTCTTGACCCTTTTTACCCATTTAATTTAATTTAGCTTTTTTTGAAATTAAAATAATATAAATAAGTGTAAAAATATTCATTGTTGCAGACACACCTAACTATATTTGACACAACATTTTTTTCCAGTTAGATAATTTCCATGTGACGGTGTCCAACACTTTTTTAGCTTAGTTTGATCGCGTTCTCAGGGAAGGTTTTACGTATGTAGTTGAGAGAGTCATGGTTTCTGCTAATGCGATGAAGTACAAAATGACATCCAATCGATATAAGTTGTCGTTTATTCACTCTACAACCTGTCAGCATATTGAGGCGCTTGAAATACCATTCAATCACTTTACGTTTGTTCCTTTTGAAAGAATTAATAGCTCAAAATCGGAAAATGTCATTGTTGGTAAATAATTTGATTGATTTTTAACTTAAATTGTCAACCCATTCGTTCACCATTTTATATCATATTCCCTTTCCTTATCCTTCTAAATAGATGTCATTGGTCACTTGATTGAGAGAGACTAGATAAGGTTAACGAGCAGGATGGTAGAAGAACAAAGACCCTCCAATTTGTCTTAGATCTTGAGTAATTTCTACTATACATCACTACTGTTTCTGCCTGTCCCCATTTCATCAACATCATCTATAATTTTATCTTATGTGTCTGTAGGTGTAATAAGCTCTCATGTGGATACTATCTATTTGTTATACACAGATAAACAAAATAAACAAGTTTCTACCAATTGCCTGTTTGTTAATATTTTGTTAGCATTATAAAGATAACAAAAATATTAATATTATTAACAGCCAATATATTCCATTTTTCCATGCATAATACATATGTCTGGTGGCATTTACAATATTAATATGTATATTAATCTTTATAATTTTTGAAACCCATTTTTCAATACCCGTGGGTACCACGGGCACAGTGGCTAGTACCAATAAAGGCTAATTAGTAATTAATAAATAGCTAATTTAATTAAATAATGATATATGCCTGCACTCTGACATTAAAATAAGTACTAGTATTTCAAGATAACTAACTAGTTGGGTGGAACTTTCCCATCGAGAGGGTTGAGCTAACTATAATATGAATGGTACCAACATCACCTATGAATCAAATTTGCATGTGATGAGATCGTCAGATATACTTCATATAGTAAATTTATCTCAATTTTTAAGAGTGGTTTATCTCGTTTTTACAGCGCGATTTAGTAGGTGTTAAGATCACATGTCTAACGATTAACACTACATTTTTGCTAATATTTTTCTTTTTGATTTAGACAATTACTGACTACCCATGACTCCCAACATTTTAAACAAAATATTAATCTCCGCTCGTGTTTAGAGGAAAATTTCATACTGGCCAACCAAGTTTGTCATTGTGAAAATAAAATTTGGGAGCATGAGGTCGTCCCTTCATGACTTAAGTAGCTTATGCCACTAGGAAATTTTTTGCTAATATACACCCATAAAAGTAAGTATTTCCATATTTGTTTTTTGAATGGAGGATAATTTTGAGGAAATAAAATTCTCAAATAAAAAAAAAGTTAATTTCCGAATGGGGGTGCAGAGTACCAAATATGGGTTTCTAAATAGTAACTCTCTTAAAGCCCTTGAAACTAAAAATACCCAGCCCATATACGTATTCTAACTAAATCCAGGTGGTTTTGAGCCGGATCTAATCCAAACCGAAGAAACCAAAATCAGGTTTTGCAGTTTCTTTTCACAAGCATTTCTTCACTGTGCTCATCGCCGCCGCAGCAGCCAAACGTACAAGCAACAGAAACAGCTGCAAACAGAGATGGTGACGATTCAGGGAGAACCGGCCAAGATGCGGTGGGGAGAATTGGAAGAAGACGACGGAGAGGATTTGGATTTCCTGTTACCTCCACGTCAGGTGATAGGACCAGATGAAAACGGGATAAAGAAGGTCATTGAGTACAAATTCGATGATGATGGTAACAAAGTGAAGATCACGACGACTACTCGCACTCGCAAACTTGCTAATGCGCGTCTCAGTAAACGCGCCGTTGAACGCCGCTCTTGGCCTAAGTTCGGTGATGCTGTTCATGAAGATGTTGGTAGCCGACTCACTATGGTCTCTACTGAAGAGATCCTTCTAGAACGCCCTAAGCCTCTAGGTAATTTCCTTCTCTCTCTTTCTATTATACAAATTGAAAACTTTTCAGTTGAATCTAGGTTTTAGTATTTTAATATTATTTGAATTATTGAATTGTTGGGAGGACACATGATTTGCATAAAATCATGAAGTTGTAGAAGTTGTTATTACAAATTTTGTAGATTGATTTCAATATCTACAGGAAATAAATGAAAATGTTAAGACCTACATGTCCATTAACTGATGCTGTTATTTTTTCATGAGTATACACCTTCAATTGAGGCTTGTCTCAAATTTAATTTTTTAGGCTTGAATTCATGCAAATGCACACAGCATTGTTGAAATTCTCATATTTGCATTGATGAAAGAAAAATATAATAGTTAAATTGAAGACCAAAGAATTAGCTGACTAGTCTGCTTTGCATTTTGATCTGGTTTTGTATTATTTACAATTACAATTGGAAAACTTTTCAGTTGAATCTAGGTTTTAATATTTCAATTATGGAATTGTTGGGATGACACGTGATTTGTATCAAACTATGAAGTTGTGGAAGTTGTTAATACAAATTTTGTAGGCTGATTTCAATATCTTCAGTAAATAAATGAAAACGTTGCGGGGATAATTTTTCTCCTCATCACTGAAGAATTTACACCATTAGTCTCATGCCCTCCCCTCCCCTCCCCTCCAAACTCCCAAACACACCCTAAGACAATATGTTCATAACCTGATGTTATCCTTTTTCATGAATATCCATCTTACATTGAGGCTATGCATTTTTTATTGTAATTATATGGCATAAGAAACTGTCTCAAATTTATAGGCTTGAACTCTAAAAAGTGCACTGAATTTTGTGCACAGATGACTGGATTTGCTAAAAAGTTAAATTGAAGAAGGCTTGAACTTTCAGAAACTGTCTCAAACGTATTTTCTGAAATTTATAGGCTTGATTTTTTGGCAAATGCACTGTCTAGCAATAAGAGTTAAATTAAAGACTAAAAGTTATTAGACATATCTGCTTTGGTATTATTTCCATTAAATTCCTCTACTTAAGATAAGTTGCTGGGTTTTTTTCTCAAATATATAATTATGAGATACAGTGGCTGTTTACATGAATTTAGTTAAGGTGTCTTAATTAGTTTGCTTTCAACCCGAATCTGTTGCAGGATTATTAATCCATTATCATATGTAACAATAATTCTGCATCTCCAATTGTTAACAGGTGCCAAAACGGATGAGCCAAAGGCTGCAGATCCATTGTCTCAGTTCCAAAAAGGTGCTGTTCTTATGGTATGCAGGACTTGTGGGAAGAAGGGTGATCACTGGACCTCGAGGTGTCCATATAAGGATCTTGCCCAACCGTCTGAGGGGTTTGTTGATAAGCCTGCTGCGACTGATGCTACTGCCACTGCCACTGCATCTGGTACAACCAAGGGTGCTTATGTACCCCCTGCTCAGAGAGCAGGCGCAGAGCGTACTACAGGATCTGACATGAGGCGGAGGAACGATGAGAACTCTGTGCGGGTGACCAACCTCTCAGAGGACACTAAGGAGCCTGATTTGCTCGAGTTGTTCCGTCCTTTTGGTGCTGTGAGCAGGGTCTATGTTGCTATTGATCAGAAGACTGGCATGAGCAGGGGCTTTGGATTTGTTAACTTTGTCAGTAGGGAGGATGCTCAGCGAGCTATTAACAAGCTCAATGGATATGGCTACGACAATCTCATCCTAAGAGTTGAATGGGCCACCCCAAGAACAACCTAAACAACGTATGCTTCTGAGTTTTGCCCCTATATCTGTAGAATGCTATTTTTATTTTTGTGAGATGAGTTCACTGTTTCCTTTGGGATGATTAATTATTTATCAGTAAACATTCGCACCTTTGGTTATTGATAGTGTTATTGATAATCAGATGTATTAGGATTGTTTATGTAGTTTATAGGGCGTCATTCTGCTTCACTTGCACTTGCACATAAGAATATGCGAAAATGTTTTTGATATTTGCCGAGCTCGGGTGATGTGTTTGTCAAATTTCTTCTTCAAAAGAAAATACTATTCCCCTTGACTTGCGTCATGAATGTTATGTTTTATCAAGCAGTAGTATGAGGGTTGTTTCTTATATCTGCTGTCATTGTTGTTTTTATCATGGGGCAAGATCAAATCTTATCTCAAACAACTCGGTTTTGGCGAGGTTGTGTTACCCCCAACTTATTTCCTCATTCACAACTACATGGAAACACTACAATTTAACACTATTATATAAGAGGGCACACTCCCCAAATTATGACCACCTAAATGACTACTAATCCTATTTAACCGGGGATACCCGTCAGATTAAGTCCCAAATCAAGGATACGATCCTTGTGTAGGGACTAGACACCTAATAGAATCATATTAATCCGCACGCTTTGCTAATTAATTTTTTTAAATAATATAATAAATATCATAGTTAAAACTTTTTTTTTATAAGCAAAAATTATATTAAAGGGGGTGCAAACGGGCACCCCAACCGGTACAAATACAAGGGGCCTTACTAAAATCACTATGGGCCAAAATCCTATGGGAAAAAGACCCAAGGAGGAAAGAGTACCCCAGGAAGAATGAGACTAAAATACAACCAAACGGAGTTCATACATAAAATAGGACTACCCCACCAATCAGAGATCGAATGATTACAATTGCGACCCTCTAAACTTATGAACCAAGTCCATAATATAGACTTGACATGGTTAACAACGACCTGCGGATTACAAACACGACCTCTGAACAAAATATGATTCCGATGTAACCAAAGACACCGAGTAACAACCATCCATATCAAATACTTCAATCTACACGCCTTCTTCGAGTCCAAATGCAGTCCATGAGCCCGGAAATGCTCGACACCTACAAGAGAATCAAAAATCACCGAACCGGACCAGTTCTGAATATCAAGCCAAACTAACCTCGAACACCTGCACAAGAAAAATAGATGGGAAATCGACTCATCCTGCTCAAAACAGAAAGGGCAGCATGCCCCGTGAAGGTCATTGATAATACCCTTAGAAATAAGGTTATTACGAGTAGGGAGCTTCCCCAAAAACAATCTCCACCCAAAAACTCCCACCTTAGTGGAACAGAAAGTTGCCACATATCAACAAGGACTTTTTGGATATCACTATCTAACCTATCCTGCTCCAACAAATTCCATAGATGCATGTAACAGGATTTAACAGAAAAAGAATGATTATTTTCAAGCCTCCATCGCCAACAATCCTGATCAGAAATGACAGGATGAAATGGCTGAATAGTGACCAAAAGCAAATCCTGCTCAATCTTCTCCACCACAGACAGGTCACGACTCCACTCAAAATTCCAATACAAAATGTTATTAAGCCAATACCCATGCTCCAAAATACTACATTGTTTATATTTTGCCACTTCAAAAAGACTAGGAAATAGGTCCTTAAAAATCTCATTACTAACCCATTTATGTCTCCAAAACGATATCAGATTCCCCCTCCCCATCATAGGTCCGAGCGCAGATTCAAATGCTCCTTGCCACGAAGGATTCCCTTCTTCCAGAAGTAATAAGTCCCTCCACCAAATAGAGTCCTTGGTACCACTTTTGCATAATTGAGTTCCTGTAAAAATTTGTCTCAAGTCACCATATCGGTGTGAAAGGAGCTGCCACCAGTTTGCACTATTATCATTGATGCATCTCCACTTCCACTTGCTCAAAAGAGCTAAATTGAAAGCTTCCAGGTTTCTCACCCCCAATCCACCATCCTTCTTAGGTCTACAAACTTTGTCCCAAGATACCCAATAAACGGGATGACCCTCACTAGATCCCCCCCAAAGAAAATCCCTCTGAATCTTAATAAGCTCATGAATAACAATCTTGGGGGCCTTAAAAAAAGAGAACATGTAAAGTGGAATACTATTGAGGACCGAGTTAATGAGAGTCACTCTACCCCCGGTAGACAAAAAGCGCCCACTCCAAGAAGAAAGCTTCTTTCTCACCTTATCGATAATCGAAACCCAAGTAAATCTTCTTCTAGGATTGGCCCCCACCGGAATACCCAAAAACTTGAAAGGAATAACAGCAGTGCTGCAAGACAAGAAAGTTGCCGCAGCCTCCAAAAAATCATCCTTTATATTAATACTATACAGACAACTCTTATGAAAGTTCACCTTTAACCCCGAGACCAATTCAAAAATTCTGAATATAGACTTTATACACCGTAAATTATCTCAGGTACCGTACCAACCAAAATAGTGTCGTCCGCGAACTGGAGCAGTGAAAAACTGAGACCAACATGCACTTGAAACTCAGAAAAGCCATCTTCTCGCACAGCTTTCTGAACCATTCCAGTCAAACCCTCAGTGACAATGAGAAAAAGGAAAGGAGATAAGGGGTCCCCTTGCTTAAGGCCCCTATGCATCTTAAAATCCCCAGTAGGACTTCCGTTGACCAGAACAGACATCGAAGAAGTATGAAGACAAGAGTTGATCCAAGTAATCCACTTCGAGCCAAAACCCATCCGACCTATCATATACTCAAGAAAGCCCCAAGAAATAGAGTCATAAGCCTTTTCAAAATCGACTTTAAATAACATACACTCATCTTTTCTACGCTTCGCCAGGTCAACAAGTTCATTAACAACCAACACGCCATCCAAAATCTGTCGACCCGAGATAAACGCAGATTGACATGGAGAAATAACCCTATCCAGAACCTTTTTAGTCTACTTGCTAGCACTTTAGCCAAGATTTTATAAATGCAACCAATGAGACATATTGGACGATACTCCTTAAGATATTGAGGATTCTCTTTCTTGGGGATGAGAGCAAGAAACGAAGCCGAAATGGCTTTGGGTATCACAGCATTATCGTGGAACTCACCTAAAAAACTCAGGATATCCCCCTTAACCACCTCCCAACAGTTTTTAATGAAATTAAGGTTGAAAACATCAGGCCCTACTCCACACTTCCTCTTTAACCTCCTCCTCTGTGAAAAGAGCAATAAGGTGACAATACTCTTCGTCACTGATCTTACCAAACTCAATACCCCCAAGAGTTGGTCTTTGAAAATGCTCCTCGACATAACTAGCTTCGAAGAAGCTTCTCACTTCTTGCTTCACCTCCTCCACCTCCTCCAAAATCCTCTCATCCCTATTTAGAGAGACAATCTGATTAGACCTATTACGATTTTTAATGCAAGCATGAAAAAACTTAGAGTTACGATCTCCTTCTCTGATCCAATTGGCTCTAGATTTTTGTTTGATCATACTCTCTTTGTTATGTAACTGCTTCCAAAAAGACGAAGAAACCTCCTTAAGCTTAGCGACATCTTCCAACGCACCACCCTCTGTAATAACCTGATCAAGCTCATTCATATCAGAGACAAAATTGCTGATACTAAGATCCATCTGACTGAACACTTCCTTATTCCAAACCTTGAACTTAGCTTTCAACATCTTCATTTTCTCTTTAATGACATACCCCTTTTTGCCCCTTACCGAAAACCCTTTCCACCACTGCTCAACCAAATGATTGAAGTCAGGATGCTCTAACCAGCCATTGAAAACACGAAAGGGCTTCGGGCCCCAATCCTTGGATGACCGCAACAGCCAAATAGGACAATGATCAGAAATATCCCTATCCCCCACCCACTGTCTGTTAATCTTCCAAGAAGAAATCAAACCATTAGAAATTAAAAATTGGTCCAACCTACTTCTGGATAAACCATCTGAACAGAACCAAGTGAATTCCTTCCCATAAACAGGAAAATCCATAAGATCCATATCAGATATAAAAGAATTGAACTCTATCATATCCGCCCTACGCAGATGCGCGTTGTTGCCTTGACGCTCATTCAACGAAGAAACCGCGTTAAAATCTCCCACAATGCACTATTCACCTTGATCCCCGTGTTGTTTTATCGCCAATATGGCATCCCACGCCTCCTTTTTACCAACGGTCGAACACGGGGCATACACATTCACTACATAAATTAACAAGTTTTGCCACTTACAGCACAAACCCACAAAACAGGTACCACTAAAACAACTCTTAACCTCAAACAGACCCGCTTTCCACGACAAAAGAATACCCCCAGAGGCACCCACCGAAGGCTTTGCAAACCACTCAAAACTTTGTTGACCCCAAAGACTACGAACCATAGTATCCTCCAACGCCTCCCTCTTAGTTTCTTGAATACAAACAATATCAAAACTTAAAACAAAAACCATAGTATCCTCCAACACCTCCCTCGTAGTTAAAACTTAAAACAAAAACCATATATCTTTCTAGAAATCTAATCCTTGACTTGACCCCCTCAACATGAGCTACTCGATCCGTCTAATCTCCTTAGCCTTCTTCATTCTCCACGTGGCACTTGTAACAGTTTCCTAGGCCCATGCCGATGCTGATTAGTCATTCGTTCATGTATATAAAATAAAAGGTTACATAGATAGCTTGTGACATTATTTTACACAAGATTGATAATTATTATTGATAACATAGCCCACCCACAATAATTCTTTCCATGCTATTGATGTAAATTTGGCTTTAAATTGACTTGCCTAGCATAAGTTAGTTGGGAGAATAGGCCTTCTAAGTAAGAGCTGTGAAGAAAAAGACCTTTTCACTCTCTCTCTCTCTCTCTCTCTCTCTCTCTCTCTCTCTCTCTCTCTCTCTCTCTCTCTCTCTCTATTATTGTTCAATGGGGAATTGCCAAGCTGTAGATGCTGCAGCTCTAGTGATTCAGCACCCAAGTGGGAAGATAGAGAGGTTTTATTGGCCAATGCGCGCAAGTGAAGTCATGAGGGTCAATCCAGGTTATTATGTGTCTCTTATCATGCCATTGCCTGTGCCTGAAGGACATAATAATAGTAATAATAATCATAACAATCAGGAGCAGAAGGGCGTGCTTTTCACCCGTGTTAAGTTGCTTAAGCCTGAAGAGACTCTCACACTAGGACATGCTTACAGGCTCATTACCATTCGAGGTAGTTTTTTTTTAAGGGTCTGTGTTTTGTTTTGCCATTGTTTTTTTTCCTTCAAGCTTATGGAAATGGTTTTGTTGTATTTTATTGGTTTTCAGAGGTTATGAAGGTAATGAAAGCAAAGAAGAGGAAGCCAAGGGGAAATACAGTGGAGGCTGAGCAAATGGGGCACCTGGAAGAGGAGACTTCAGCTTGTGAGACTGGAGGGATGTTGGACACTGGAAAGATATATCAGGTGTGGTTCTGTTACTCATCAAACAATCATTTTTTTGGCTTTTATTCGGATTCTCTGCTGTGTGCAGCTTGGTCCAGCCAGATCTCTGCCGTTGGATCGAGCTGCAACTCAAATCCAACAATGGCCGAGATTTGACTATACAAGTTGTACAGTTGTAGAGGATCATAGGAGAGTAGTAACTAGTAAATATTATTCCATGAGATAAAATATTAGCAGGATATTATAACTGACTTTAAGTAGAGAGACTAATAGCATGATATGATATAACTATGTACAAATTTTCTTTTCATTTTTTATTTGTGTGAACATGGTCAATTAGAATTGATGCTGTAACTTAAAAATGAATTCCAGGCAATGAGAGCTGACAGACAAAGGGTAAAGGTAGCATCAGTGAATCCTGCTGCAGTGAGGCCAAAATCATGGCGCCCCTCTTTACAAAGTATCTCAGAGTCTGTTAATTCAGTGGTGTTATAGGTCGCTACATTTACGATATCTCGGATCATTATATGATTGCCTCTTTCATGTTGGATGCTCCTCTAGGTTGAATTCTTGATAGATGCATAGGCAAGGAAGTTCAACAAGGTTCCAACTATAGACTTCTCTTCCACTACAATCACACTCTCAGCTAAATAACCATGTTCAGTGACAACATGCTTGTATAGCACTGAAAAGAAGTAAAGAAAAAAAAGTACAGTGAATGCCAAAATCTAATAGAAGTGAGTTCTTTTTATATTATAGTCAAAGCATCAAAATGTTACTAGCATATGAGAAATCTTTACATTGTAAAAGACAGAAAACTGTGAAGTACAAGTCATTTTAGTTTTGAATTCCAAACTTCCCAATCCTCATCAACACAATTTTGTGCCCATAATAGTGATGCTCTTGCAGCTAGAGGTGCTCCTGGTAATTTCTTCTTGTTTAAAGCAACAAACATATCTGTGAATGGCTCTACCAACAGTGTTCCAGGACCTCCATACTCCTTGTGCAAAAACTCACCAAATATCTGTTTTCCAACCAGGGCTGGTTAATGTTATAATTTATAACCCATTTAGTCATAAGTCCACAATGAAATTACAGAGTTTGATAGAGGATCCCTAAAAATTGTGCTGACTTCATAACAAGTTTTTTGTTTGTTTTCCTTTTTAAGGTGGTTAATTATTGTACCATAGTAGGTCAGGTTAAAAAAGAAAGGTAAGAAGTTTGCTTAGGCTGAAGGAAATAGATATTCTCTATGGCTGTAGCCAGCTGCAATTAAAAAGGGTTTTCAATAATTAACGAGTTATGAACCGTGATATTCCCAAAATGGCTTCGACAACATTCATCATTAGTTACTGGAGATCAATTTTAGACACAAGATAATGGCTTGGAGATTGAATACATTTGAACCTGATTAATGTAATGGTGATTGCATAGAAACAGGTAAACATGACTTAGATTATTTTGACGCCTGCCAAACTTAGGACTCAATGACAGGGACAGGAAAAAGAAAAGATCCACATGTAATTTGGACCAAATTGGGACTTTTCATAAAAAAGTGTGATATCGTTTTTCATTTGGCATGAATTTTCTAGTAAAATAATGCCGCTAACAAACATTAGTGGAATATCTCCTTTGGATGTAAGAATAGTGGCCACAAAATTATGAAATAAGAATGTTCTTTTTGCTCAGAGAATTAAGTGCATGTTTTTCAACTTCATTAGATAACAGATGACAAACACAAACTGCAGTTACTGGTAAAGATAAATGCAGCTATGTTTTTATGTATTTTATTTGTTTACTTTCACAAAAAGAACTCTTAGATTCACAGACCAACTCTGTCTATATACAAGATCAATTAGACTCAAAGGTTCGTCTTTTTTTACTAAATACAACAGTAACATAGCAGTAACTTATCTTTTTAATCAACAACAGCTTTTCTTTTTATATACAATCAAGAAAATCCCTGAAAGAATATCCAACTTTCAATGCTCAAAACATGAAATGAAGAATTATTTTCTTTTGTTTATAATACCATTGCAAAGAGTAAATAGAAGGATGAGTAAGAACACAGGAGGAAGCGGGTATATGTTGAGTCAAATTGCCAACTGACTTCCTATAGAAATCTATATGAACAAAGAAAGTCTAATTAGTATTATCTGCCATTGGAATAGTCTTCCCCCCTTTTGCCTCTTGATTGATAAATGGAGCGCAAATTGATCAGTATGCAATAAAAATACGTTTTGAGACAGGACAACAAGCCTAGCCTTAGGAGAGAGAGAGAGAGGGAAGGAACCAAAATTGGGTTGGTTGAGGTGTAAGCGGCCTCGCTACATAATGAGGAGAACACAGTTCGAATCCTAGTAATGCCAATTTGGGAGGCTAAATAACCAAGTGTTAATTTCCTCACTCTATTGGTCGAACTAGTTAGTCTCATAACCAGTTCAAGGAGCAAAGCTTGTGGGAATATTATGGCATGCTAGGACTGAGGAGTCAAAGACCCTAATTACAGTGGTTTAACAAAGAGGGAGAGAAAGAAGACAAACTAACTGACTTGTATGTATCTATATCATATCTTTAAAAAATGTATCTATATCTATCATGTATGTAAGGGTTTTGAAATTGTTTATTGAAAAACATGGCATGAAATGCATTGATGAGATTCCAATAAATAATTGTATACTTCAAATTGACATCACAACCACTTTTAGAACGTTGACATTTCAGCCGGATTTGAATTAGTAAGCTGTAAGTGACGTTATTTTATAACTCTCACCATCAAATCTTTCTAAAGAGACAATCATTGATAATATAAAGTTCAATACTATAACCAACGTATCTTGTTAGAAAAAAGACAAAAAGAAAACAACTAAGTTGCATAAAATAATGTCCTACGTAATTCAACCACATTTTTTGTTTGTTTGTAAGTTTTCAATAAAACACAAACTTGGTTCAAGCATTTTGTCGAACACCTGGCACCCGCAAAAAGCTATTGTCATAAAGATTGGTTTTTTGAAAAAGAAAAACAGATTGACCTGAGTGCAAACGTCTATAACAGCGTGAAGGTCATCGCCGAAATCGTCAACGTCCTCTGAGAGCTTATGCAAGAGCTCAACTTTGAATTTCTGTGTTTCCTGCAACATAAAAGCATCAACAAAAGGCACAAGTTTTTGAGGTTCTGTAAATAAAATTCAAACAAAAACAATGTATGTACGGACATATTCTGCAAATTCGGGAATTGCGTCCGGGTACACGTGCTGCTGCTGCTGCTGCTGCTGGTGGGTGTGTGAGTTCCTGAGAACGCGTGTAGGGGTGTTCCTGGAAGTGGACGAAGAACACGTGCTCAGGATAAGGGAGGGAGTGCGCAGGATAAAGGCATTACTGGTTAGTGGTTTTGCAGGAGAGAGAGTAAGCGTTGGGATAGAAGAAGTGAATAGCAGCAGCATTGGAATGTTTCTTCCCACCGGAATTCAGGAGTTAATTTTTAGCGTTGGCACTTAGTCATGGAAATGAGTTGAGTTGAACTGCTTCAACTCGTCGTAGCTTGAACTCGATTGGACTCAAGCTCGCGAGTATGGTTCAGCTCGGTAGCTCGACTTATATGAATAAAAATTAAAAAAGCAAAATATCTTATTTGGCATGCCACATATGATAATTTTATTATTTTAAAATTATTTGTTGTTAGAAAAAATTAAAGAAAAATGTAAGTCGTCTTCTTGTCCACATATTCTTCCTTTCCTCCTTTCCAAACCCTATCTTTTACAAAATTTGAAACAGAGATACAAGCACTAGTTTTACGCATAGTCACATAGCAATGAATTTTTTTCCTTGGATCTCGAGAGATATTTTGCCAAGTAAAAATAATCTCTGTTTTTTTTGTGAAAAGTGCCAAAAAATTCTAGATCACTGACATTTTAAATTATCAATTTACTTTTAGATAAAATAATCATCTAACTTCTTTTACGGAAAAATAATTACCTAATTGAAAATAATAAAAAATATTTATAAAGTAGAGTATCAGGCCGAGAAGCTTCTGAATGATAAAACTAATTATCATATTTTTTTTTGACAGCACTATCATATTTTAATCAACTATATTTTTGAATGATTTTTAGCATATAAAAGCAACTAAAACATTTCCACCTTGCCAATATATCAACTAGTACTAGTACTTTTTTTGGTAAAAGCATGGTCAGTGGAGGAATCCAATGATAGGATACCATCGCGTAAAGCAGAGTATAAGGAGGGTTAGGCCGAGAAGCTTCTGTCAGTGGAGGAAACCAATGGTGGATGCAGTTAGTAGTAGTATCATAAAAAAGTTTCTACTTTTTTGGGGTACCACGACATCTTCTCGCTCCTGGAAAGATCCGCCATTGATGCATGAGGTGGGTATGAGTACCCATAGATTAAATAAATGTGTAGTTGAATTACTCGTCTGTTAATGGGGCAAAGACAATTAATGAGGTTTTTTTTTTAGATAGGCAAAGTGGTTAGTAATTAGTGTGTTAATTGTTAGAGGGGAGGGGGAGCGGGGTTCGAACCCCGTACGCCTACATTTTTCCACCAACAATGTCCCTTTCACTCAACCATGTGAGCTACCCTTCTGGGACAACAATTAATGAGGTAATCGTACCCGTGAAGTACCCGTACTGCTAAAATTACATAATAATCTTTACTGTTAATACTTAGTTACAAATGTTTAAGTCTTTTTCATCTTGTTTTATCAATTAATTAATGCAACCCATCAAATGTTTAATAGAGTAAAAGTTAATTCTCTTACTTGAATAGCAAACATAAGGCTTAAATATTTCTTTGGTCCTTGCAAAAATAAAAACTTGGATATTTCCTTGCCAAATGAAAATGTATCCAATATGGTCCCTAATGTTAACTTTTGTTAAACTCCATTAGTGAACAGGTGATGTGGCACTCCCCACATAGAAAATGATATGGTTTGACGGGAGGGAACAAATGTGAGGGTTGTAATTTAGGGTTTAGGGAAGAAATTTCCCAATTGATTCTTCCCCTTCTCGTTTGCGTTCACATTCTCAATCTCAACTTCATCATCTTCACACATTCACAACAACTCTAGGAGATGTTAGGTAGCAATGTGTTTTCAATTACAACCTCGAGGCAATGTCAACTCCCAGTGTGTGGATGTGGAGACTATGCGTTTGTGGATCTCCAAAACAGGGGAAATCCTTAAGAGGAGATTTTGTGTATTTTGACTTTTCGGGTAAATTTCATCAGCAACGGAATTTTTTAGATGCTCCAATTTTGACGAAACTCCAGACAGAGTTTATATTTGATTTATAGGATTATTATTTGATATGAAATTTTAAAAAAGTATTAGTGCAAGAATATTTTTTTGACGCGAATTCAACTAAATAATAAATCACTTTTACGTGATGAATCGATAACGCGATCGGACAAACACAAGAACATAGGGGTACATTAACCAAGACAAATAGTCTTGTTACGACAAGTTTTCAATTACGAAAAGTAAATAGTACTAGGAGATTTTAATCATTACACTTACCAAAACCATGGGTACACATGGTTTGCATGAGAGTTTAGGACACTTAGCATAATTATAAGCAAATAACAACATAAGTAGACACTTTTAAAGCTTTGGGGACAAGCGACATGCATGCATGCAAGAAAACATTTGGTATGAATGCTAGAAGCATGCAAGAAAACATTTGGTATGAATGCTAGAAACACGTGGCATGCATGCAAGGAATCATTTAACATACATGCAAAAAGCTACTTGGCATACATGCATGATAGTGGCGGATCCAGAATTTTAAAATAGGGAGTTCTTTTTTCTTCAATGATTTAACAACTGTACGATTTTACAAAAAAAAACAACGATAAGGTAATGTTAAAAAAAATCAACGATAAAGTAATATTCCAAAATAGTACTGTTAGCCTGTAATTTCGACAGGCTTCATTGAAAATGGTCAACAAGGTCTGACTTATATTCCGACGAAGACCAAATTATTTCGACAGAGAAAATGGTCATGTGCAAGGTAAATTCGACAAGCTTCCAGGGAAGCAAAAGCAAGAGAGAGGAAAATGAACACAAGCTTTCGACAGACAGAAAACAGAGCAGTTATGTGCTGAAGAACTAGCAGTTGGTCGAAGCGTGATGAAGCGGTTCTTGTCGAAAGTAGGAGTAGCAGTTATTAATTTTCAAATTTCTAGGCAGTTACTTAGTTCAGTTTTTCCCCCTCTTTTCCTTTGTATAAATAGTAGTTTCTGAGAAGAAACAAGGGTCACAAATCACAATACACAATCCGATTCCTGAAACTCTAACTTCCAAGCCAGAGCGAAAAACAAGTGGAAGAATCATTGTACGTGATCGTGTACCACTTTTACAATTCAATGCAATTTATTTGTCTTTTCTTTACAATTCACGCACCATTTACTGCTTCTTTTCTTTTCAATTCTGTCAATCATTGCAAATCGTCCCCTTTTCTACATTTTCTGAAACAAAAACTACGCGCAATTCAAAGGCAATTGCTTTGAGATTTTTCTAGTTTGATCTCACAAACCTTCTAATAAAACTAGTGATTGTTTGCTAAAAACACCAGCAAACAAATTGGCACGCCCAGTGGGACCTTGCCTTTGATTTTGTTCATTTCGTACTTTCTTATTTGTATTCGCTGTTGTATGCACTTAAGAAGTGGTAAAATGGTTCGTTCTAGTACGAATAATGCGTCTAGTTCCAACCCTGTGGTTTCACAAGGGCAAGGAACAACAATGGATTCTGCGAGCATTAGCGCAGGACCATCATCGTCAACAACTGTTCCTTCATTATCAATGACTAATGTTGGTTCAACGCAGTCAGAAATGACATCTTTGCCTATGTCTTTGCCGTTAAGTGCAGGGCTTCATAGCCCTTACATGGCAATGGGGAACGGTTTAGACCCACGTTTGAATAACGTGCATCTACCCCCATTTCCTTTGGGAATGTATGGCATGCCTACTGGAATGCCACATATTTCGACCTTTTCCCCTACACATGTCTCTTCTGAGAGTGTATTTGGTCGGAATCCCCCAGCATTAACCAATACGTCTTTGTTGGCCTTAAGACAGCAAGTAGACGAGAGTAATCACGATATGGTTAATATGCTTACCCAACAAATTGGTACAGTTTTCAATCCATTGATTCAAAATACCAATAACAGTTACCAAATGTTGGCAAATCAGATGAGTAGGATTGCAGATTTCTTTGGGGCTCCAACGGTTAATAATAGGCAAGTTCCTATTATTGCGGGTAATGCGTCGCCAGTTAACCCCCAAGGAGCAGTTGCAGTCGAAGCGTCCACAATTGTAGGCGAACTACAAGGGGCAGTAAACCACGTCCCTGAAGTAGTTTTGGTAAATAGACACCAGAACGTTGATGAAGTTGTTCGACAAGTGCAACAACACAATGTTGGCGCTGAAAACAATATAGCTACTTTAGTCGAAACTATTTTGGCGCAAAATGGCCTTAACATAGGTTTACAAAGGCCTAACTTCGTATCACCATTATGTGAATACGTATTACAAACTGAGTTACCAAGGGGATGGAAAGTTCCCAAGTTTACTAAGTTTGGTGGTGATACAAATGAGTCCACAGTCGAACACATTGCTCGTTTCTTGACTGAGGCTGGGGACTTAGCACAAAATGAGAATTTGAAGATGAAATATTTTCCAAATTCTCTAACTAAAAATGCTTTCACTTGGTTCACGACCTTACCCCCTGGTTCTATGTTCACATGGGGGCAATTAGAAAAGGCATTCCATGCACAGTTTTACATGGGCCAGTCGAAAATTAGTCTTAAAGAATTGGCTAGTGTTCGGCGCAAAATGCCTGAAACTATTGATGATTACTTAAACAGATTTAGGCTGTTGAAATCTCGTTGCTTCACACAAGTCCCTGAACATGAGCTTGTCGAAATGGCTGCTGGTGGCCTTGATTACTCAATTAGAAAGAAATTAGACACATCTCATTTGAGAGATATGGCTCAATTGACTGATAGAGTTCGACAAGTTGAAAGGCTTAGAGAAGAAAAATCTAGGTCGAATAGGTATCATAAAAAAGAAAAAGTGGCATATGTCGAAGAAGAATTCGACGTTACATATGGTAATGTCGAAGAAGAGGAGATAGACGTGGCTGAACTTAAGCCTGGTCCTCCTTATACTTGTAAAGTATTAAGGCCTGCGAATGGGAATAACCCTGTAGAGCCTAAGAATGATAGATTTATGCCTAAGACTTATACTTTTGACGTTACGAAATGTGATGAAATTTTTGATCTTTTAGTAACTGATGGTCAAATATTAGTGCCTAAAGGCCTTAAAGTACCAACTCTTGACCAAAGAAAGAAAAAGGGTTATTGTAAGTTCCATAATTTTTTGGGACATAACACTGACCGTTGTGTGCTTTTCAGGGATATTGTGCAAAAAGCAGTTGACGAAGGAAGACTCAAATTTGCTGATAAGAAAATGAAAGCTCCTATGCAGATTGATGTTGATCCATTGCCTAAGGCTGAAGCTATGTATTCTGAACCTGTCGAAGCTGATGTAGGCATGGTGGATGCTCAAATGGCAGACCCTCCTAAGTATGTCAAGACTGCCACCGAAAAATTAAAAGGTTTTCTGTATGCTGAAGGTAAGAAACACGAAGTGACCCTAAAAGAATATGATGGGAAGATACATGCTGTGTATCCAAAGGCTGAGGAAGAATTGATAGATTTCCTCAATCGGTGTAAGTGGAATAACTCTGAAGTTATGCTTTGCCCAAGATGCAGCGCTGTCTTCGACAAAGAAGCAGCCAAAGCTGTCGAAGGTTATCAGGATCAACAACAACGTAAAAGAAAATGGCTTGATAACAGGCCGAAATTTGACTTTGCAAAAGGAGATCTTCCTGGCTATAAGGCTAATGTGTCAACAAAGCCTTCAACAAGCAAACGACAATTTGCTAAGGAGAAGTCCTCAGCGAAAGGGTATTTGAAGCTGTCAACAAATAAATCCTTTGTCCCAAGTGCTAGTGCTCCTGTCGAAACGTGGGTGCCCAATAATCAACGTGCTAAAGCTGTCAAGCCAGGTACTAATGCTGCTAAGTTTAATTATAAGAATAACTATAAGGGTAAGAACCCCATGACTAAAACACAGTGGCGTCGTTACCAAAGACAACAGAAGAAGAAGGCACACTTTGACATTAACAAGGTTCCAAGTCATTTGGCTAATAACCATGTTCCACGCAGTACGATTGACATTAATCAAGTTCCACGCAGCATAATAGTGGCGAAGAGTGAGGTTCACAAAGCTGAAGTCGCCACAAAGAAGAATGCTGATGTTGCTAGTCATGTGTGTGCAGCAAATAAGGCCAAAGGCAAGGCTGTGGTAACAGAAAAGCCAAGAAGGCCTGCTCTTGAAAGAATATTTCCTCCATTGTCAACAGTGAAAGAAAAGAATGCTGCTTTCGACATGGATGAAGACATGGAGTCTGATTTTGATGATTCTGAAGATGATTTCGACGTTGTTTGCAATGTGGTATCAATACTGCCTCTTGAGTACGATGTTATCACAGTACCAAATGATGTTGAAGAGGATTTTACAGAGGATATGGCTCATCACAAGCCAATGTGTTACTATGTGATGAACAATGGTTGTGTCGAAGACCAAATGGCTACCTTCGAGAAGCCAGATATGAGTATGCAAAACCACTTGAAACCCCTGTATGTCCAAGCCAAAGTCAATGGTGTTGGAATTAACAAAGTGTTAGTGGATGGTGGAGCTGCAGTGAATTTAATGCCACATGGTCTTTTGAAGAAGATTGGTAAATTCGACACTGACCTCAGGCCACATAACATTGTCTTAAGCAACTATGAAGGCAAAACTGGCCATTCTTTGGGGGCCATTGAGGTGGACTTAATCGTTGGTTCCATAAAGAGGACTACATTGTTCTTAGTGATAGCCTCTAAAGCGAATTTCAATTTACTCCTTGGTAGAGAGTGGATCCATGGAGTTGGTGCTGTCCCTTCAACTTTGCATCAACGTTTAGTAATGTGGAAGGAAGATGGTTTGGTAGAGTATGTCGAAGCAGATCAGAGCTACTTTCGTGCTGATGTCAACCAAATTACCAAGGAAAATTTTGAGAAACAAATGGCGAAGATTGCGCCATGTTCATCTTCTAATGAGGCATATGTTCCTGCGGATAATGTTCTTGCCTCAGTTCATCTTGACCCAAATTATGGTTTTGTTTGGGAAAGAGAAATAATGGGAGATGATAGTGTCTATCCTGATGGTGTTCTTCGACCAACGGGGTGGAACACTGGTTCTTGAAAGTGTTCTTATGTCAGTGCCCAATGCATGGGACAAAATTACGGCTTATATGGCCGAAAACAAGTTTAAAGCGGCTATAGAGGCCGAAATTATTCAACAAACAATGGCTGTCGAAGCCAGTGAGTTACATGAAGAAAATGGCATAGTCATAGATGAAAGACTTGACTGCATTTATGATGATGATCCATTAGGTTTTGAAAAGGATCCTAGAGATTCGACAAAGCATATGCAAGCTCAAGACCCGTTAGAAGAAGTTGATTTGGGAAATGGCTCAATAAAAAGGCCAACTTATATTAGTGCAAATATTGATGCTTCTCTAAAAACCCAAGTCATCACATTGCTAAGGGAGTTCAAAGACTGCTTTGCTTGGGATTATGACGAAATGCCTGGGTTAAGTCGAGAAGTGGTGGAAATGCAATTACCAATTCGACCAGGGAAGAAACCAGTGAAGCAAGTGCCAAGAAGATTTGCTCCTCAAGTGTTGGCTAAGATCAAAGAGGAAATCGAAAGGCTATTCAGAAACAAATTCATCAGAACTGCCAGGTATGTCGAATGGTTAGCCAATATAGTTCCTGTAATAAAGAAAAATGGGACTCTTAGAGTTTGCATAGACTTTAGGGATTTAAATAATGCAACTCCCAAGGATGAATACGCAATGCCTGTGGCAGAAATGCTAATAGATTCAGCAGCAGGATTTGATTATCTTAGTATGCTCGATGGTTATTCTGGGTATAATCAAATCTTCATTGCTGAAGAGGACGTGTCGAAAACTGCTTTTAGATGTCCAGGGGCATTGGGTGTTTATGAATGGGTAGTAATGCCCTTTGGCTTAAAGAATGCTGGTGCTACATATCAGAGGGCCATGAATTCTATGTTTCATGATTTTATTGATGATTTCATGCAAGTATACATAGATGATGTGGTGGTTAAATCTTCCTCAGAAAGTGGTCATTTAGACCATCTTCGCCGTTCTTTTGAAAGAATGAGGAAATATGGATTGAAAATAAATCCATTAAAATGTGCCTTTTGTGTACGTGCAGGTGATTTCTTGGGTTTTGTGGTGCACAAAAAAGGCATTGAAATCAATCAAAATAAGACTAAGGCAATTATGGAAATGAAGGCCCCTTCGACCAAAAAGGAGCTTCAGTTGTTGCTGGGAAAAATCAATTTCCTTCGAAGATTTATATCAAATCTAAGTGGCAAAATACAAGTTTTTTCACCATTGTTAAGACTGAAGAAGGAAGAAGAATTCAAATGGGAACCAATGCATCAAGCAGCCTTCGACGAAATCAAGTCTTATTTGATGAAACCACCAATTTTGTTGCCTGTTATTAAACACAAAGTGCTCAAATTGTATATAGCAGCTTCTGATAGAACAATAGGTAGCATGTTAGCACAAGAGGATGATAGTGGTGTCGAAAGAGCCATTTATTACCTCAGTAGGGTCTTAATTGATGCCGAAACGAGGTACACTCCTATAGAAAAGTTGTGCCTTTGTTTGTATTTCTCGTGTACAAAGTTAAAGCAATATATAAAACCAGCTGATGTTTCTGTTTATTCGCATTTTGATGTTATTAAGCATATGCTGTCGAAACCAATAATGCATAGCCGAATTGGTAAATGGGCTTTGGCTTTGTCAGAATACAACTTAACTTATCAACCTCTAAAATCAATTAAAGGACAAGTGGTTGCTGATTTTATAGTAGACCATTCTGTTGTCGAAGAAACATTAAGTTTTGTAGACGTATATCCTTGGAGGTTGTACTTTGATGGTTCAAGCCACAAACATGGAGTTGGGATTGGTATTTTAATAATATCTCCTACTAACATTCCAACGAAGTATAAGTTTAAAATTCGAGATGTTTGCTCCAATAATGAAGCTGAGTATGAGGCTTTAATAGTAGGCCTTGAAATTTTGCTTGAGCTGGGGGCAAGTCATGTCGAAATAAAAGGTGACTCTGAGTTGGTTGTCAAACAATTGACAAAAGAGTACAAATGCATTAAAGAGCACCTTATCAGATACTTTGTTGTTGCCAATGCTTTGTTAAAAAGATTTGAGTCTGTTCACTTAGAACATTTACCACGAATTGATAATCAAGTGGCAAATGAATTGGCACAAATTGCTTCAGGCTATAAAGTTTCAAAACAAAGCCTGGAAGAGTTAATTGAAATAAAGGATAAGATCATTTCTAATGACTATTCTTCGTCACTATTGTCAGCACCAACAACTGGGGGGGCAACAGATACAAACGCAAACGAGGAACTAGTCGTTGTCGAAAAACATCAATTTTTTGGTGACTTTGACTTAGCAGAAATTTTTGCTCTTGACAATATGACCAATAATGATTGGCGAAGGCCTATTGTGGAATATTTGCAAAATCCCACAAGAAATACCAATAAAAAGGTAAAATACAGAGCTTTGAGCTATGTGATAATTGGAAACGAATTGTTTAAAAAGACTCCTGAAGGAGTACTATTAAAATGTCTTAGTGAAAATGAGGCATATTTAGCAGTTTCTGATACACATAGTGGAGCATGTGGTTCACACCAAGTAGGCCACAAAATGAAGTGGTTATTATTTCGACAAGGAATGTATTGGCCAACTATGCTGAAAGATTGCATAGAATTTGCTAAGGGATGCCAAGAGTGTCAAAAGCATGTTGGGATACAACATGTACCTGCAAATGAATTGCATGCCATAGTCAAACCTTGGCCATTTAGAGGTTGGGCTCTAGATGTGATTGGAGAGATAAAGCCAACTTCGTCGAAGGGCCATAGATATATCCTTGTGGGAATTGATTACTTCACCAAATGGGTTGAAGCTATACCTTTAGCCAATGTTGATCAAGAAGCAGTGATAAGGTTTATTCAAAATCATATCATTTATAGGTTTGGAATTCCAGAAACCATTACTACAGATCAGGGATCAGTTTTCACTGGTAGAAAAATGGTAGAGTTTGCTTCTGAAATTGGTTTTAAGTTATTAACTTCGACACCATATTATGCGCAAGCCAATGGTCAAGTAGAAGCTGCCAATAAAGTTATTATTAATTTGATTAAAAAGCATGTTGGGCAGAAACCCAAAAATTGGCATAATACCCTTGATCAAACATTATGGGCTTGTCGAAATTCACCCAAAGAATCTATCAACACTACTCCTTATAGGCTAACATTTGGACACGATGCAGTGTTGCCTGTTGAAATTTGTCTACAATCAACAAGAATTCAAAGACAGTGGGAGATTCCCTCTGATTATTATTGGAATATGATGCTTGATGAATTGGTTGATTTAGACGAAGAAAGGTTATTAGCTTTAGATATGCTTATTCGACAGAAAGAGAGGGTAGCTAAAACTTATAACAAAAAGGTTAAGTTTAAAGCCTTTGATTCAGGTGATCTAGTGTGGAAGGTCCTATTGCCTATGGATAAAAAAGATAGAGTCTTTGGTAAATGGTCCCCAAGTTGGGAAGGACCATTTAAAATTTTACAAGTTTATTCAAACGACGCATATGAGGTCAAAGAGATTGGCGCTGATGAAAGAATTTTGCGTATAAATGGCAAATACTTGAAAAAGTATAAGCCAACGTTGCAAGAAGTTAAAATAACGCTAGAATAAAGATAAAGAAAGCGTAAGTACGTGGCATTCAAAAGAAGTTGTGATTGCCATATGAGCATTGTCAGAATTATAAGCAGAACGTAATACACCAATATAGGAGTAACGTCAACAACACTTAACAGTGGTGACATCAGGTATACAGCTATTTTACTCAAGTGCAAAGTCTATTTCGATGGTGAATTCAAAAATGTTCTTTCTCTTCCTCTTCCTCAAGTTCAGTCGAAAAAGACATTTTTGGGGGGCAATTTGTTAGCTTGTAATTTCGACAGGCTTCATTGAAAATGGTCAACAAGGCCTGACTTATATTCCGACAAAGACCAAATTATTTCGACAGAGAAAATGGTCATGCGCAAGGTAAATTCGACAAGCTTCCGGGGAAGCAAAAGCAAGAGAGAGGAAAATGGACACAAGCTTTCGACAGACAGAAAACAGAGCAGTTATGCGCTGAAGAACTAGCAGTTGGTCGAAGCGTGATGAAGCGGTTCTTGTCGAAAGTAGGAGTAGCAGTTATTAATTTTCAAATTTCTAGGCAGTTACTTAGTTCAGTTTTCCCCCTCTTTTCCTTTGTATAAATAGTAGTTTCTGAGAAGAAACAAGGGTCACAAATCACAATACACAATCCGATTCCTGAAACTCTAACTTCCAAGCCAGAGCGAAAAATGAGTGGAAGAATCATTGTACGTGATCGTGTACCACTTTTACAATTCAGTGCAATTTATTTGTCTTTTCTTTACAATTCACGCACCATTTACTGCTTCTTTTCTTTTCAATTCTGTTAATCATTGCAAATCGTCCCCTTTTCTACATTTTCTGAAACAAAAACTACGCGCAATTCAAAGGCAATTGCTTTGAGATTTTTCTAGTTTGATCTCACAAACCTTCTAATAAAACTAGTGATTGTTTGCTAAAAACACCAGCAAACAAGTACGAAATACCATTTTAGAAGTTGTCCTGGAAAAGAGATCCATGAATTCCTTATAAAGTGAAAAATACACAAACTGTGCATCCACAGGCTTGAATCCCCCAAGTAAGTCTGAAACATCACTCTGTTGACTCATGTTTTGGACAAAACAACAACTTCGTGTGTCACAAAAACAAACATAAATAGAATTTCAAAAAACTGAAAATAATAGAGCAATATGTATCACTACAACAGATTTGGGGATCGGCAGCGTTTTTTTTAGCCATGGGCAGCGTTTCTGGGCGCTGCTAAATTTGGCGCTGGTGATTCCTCCCCAAAAATGGGCAGCGTTTGAGAAGCGCTGCTCATTAATAGCCATAGGCAGCGTTTGAAGGGAGAAGCGCTGCTCATTCACCTAGCGCGTTTAGCAATGGGCAGCGTTTGGTAAGGGGAAGCGCTGCCCATTTCTAAACGCGCAAGGTGAATGAGCAGCGCTTGGTGGGAGAAGCGCTGCCCATTCACCTAGCGCGTATAGCAATGGGCAGCGCTTGGTAAAGGAAAGCGCTGCCCATTTCTGGTGAATGAGCAGCGCTTCCCCCACCAAGCGCTGCTCATTCACCTAGCACATTTAGCAATGGGCAGCGCTTCCCTTTACCAAGCGCTGCCCATTGCTATACGCGCTAGGTGAATGGGCAGCGCTTCTCCCACCAAACGCTGCCCATTGTTTAATTTTTTTTTCCTTTTTTTCTTGTTTTTTTGTACTTTCCTTTTTATATTTGATAATTTCCTGGTCATATACAGCCAATTAATACCAATCCAATCCATTATATACTAACAACATATATATATATATATATAAACTAGTTATATATCCCAATGCACCAATATGATCACAAACCAAAACAAACTAGCTAACAAGTTATTATATGTATCCAAAACTTAGCAACTTACAATATTAACAAATTAATATGTATCCAAATCAAACTCTCTACCAATATGTATCCAAAACTAGCCAGATACTTACAATATGTATCTAAATTAAAACAAGTTAGCAGCTAACATATGCATGAACTAATTCATATGCATGTATCCAAAACTAGCAAGCTACTTACAATATGTATCTAAATTAAAACAAGTTAGCAACTTACATATGCATGAACCAATTCATATGCATGTATCCAAATAAAACTCTAACAATTTACAGGATTACAATCTATCTAAAATCAAAAAAATTGCGAGACATAACGGCACCACTCTCCTCTAAGCTCATCAATCTGTGCAGTAGAGTATGTCTTCCACCGACAATCGGGAAAATACTGAAATTATATAATTAAATAAAATTAGAATTGAAATATATGGTTAAACCAAAATAAAAAAGAGTTCTGTAAAGATACCTGTCTGGGGATAACCATTTGATTGTGGGTAATAATTTCCTTCATAAATCTCATTACGTAATACCCACAATCATTGTTATTTGGTTGTTTCGGACACTACAAAACAAAAGATTAGTTAATTGTTAAATTTAATTTCATACATTTTTTTGACAACAATAATGTAAATAAATATATGAGAAGATTGATTACAAACTTACCACTATTGGCACCCATTTTGTCTGTGATTGTTCCAATCCCCAATATTCCTTCAAACAACTGAACACAATTGGATATAACTATATTATTAAAAATACATATAGTTAACAACTAAAACAAATAAATATGCAGAGTGATCGAAATACACACACCTATTAAATATGACAACCAAGTCTGGGTGGGTGTTGAAATGACCATGCACAGAATCAATGTAGTACACTGTATCTGTCTTAGGATTTATTGCAAGCAAAATCCAATGATCCCTACAAAATAAAACTTTGAATAAGTAATTGACTAGTATTTAAAAAATGCATGTTATATAAGAATTAATAAATTAAATCTCTCACCCTACGAGACACGGTGCCAAAAACATGGTATCGACGCCTCTATGTTGAGCATCCGATAAGCGTCGAGTGATATAATTTGTAACATCTGTCTTGTTTTGTTCCACAAGGTCGTTATAATTAGACAGATCCTCCCTGACATTACAGAGGTGTGTACTATCCGGACACAAGAACACATATCTCTGTGTCCGCTCCGAAGGGACCAAAATGTTATGATACAAGCACCTACAATTAGAGGTATATGTATATATAAATTAAATTAACAATATAATAAAATAAACTCAATGATGTTAAATAATAAATTACATACGTACCTGATATATGCTCTAATACAAACACTGGTTGCCCAATTCATCTGACATAAATCATTAATATCCTGTTTTGGGATTATCAATAGTTGATCGGGATTTCCAAAAATGTTGTCATCCATCTCCAATACAAGCGGGGTTTCATCATCCATCTTGAATTGTGCATGCATTTCGGTATACAAAATAATCCTAGAATCATCAATGGAAGAGGCGGAGGGCTGACACACTTTTGGAGGGGCGGGCTGAGTCACTTTTGGAGCAAGGGTGGACCGAGTCACTTTTCGAGGAGGGGCGGGCTGAGTCACTGTTGGAGGAGGAGAGGGCTGAGTCACTATTGGAGGAGGAGAGTGCCGAGTCACTTTTTGAGGGGCAGGCTGAGAAACTTGTGTTGAACGGCCGGACCGAGACACTTTCTTGCTAGTAGATATTGCCTTGCTAACACTTTTGCCCCTAGATTTTGCATTTTGGCGTACCTATATATAAATCAAATAATTTGTTAGCTAGCACACAATAAATGACAAAATAAAATAATTAGTTAGTTACAAATATATTGTCACTTACAACAATAAGGTGTGCTGGCCATGCCACAAATGTACCAACTGCATCTTGCACAGTTAGTAAATCTATACTGGGTATTGGAGCAGGCAAAATGCAGTCCCCCACAATTGCACAATCAACTCTGACTCTAACATGATTTGGAGGTATGGGTAAATTGTGCATCAAAGTTCCCAATTGGTCACATGTGAAGCCTATTGCAACCATTTGGTGTGAGTTTGAGATATACAATTCACACTCACACTCATTGTTGTCCTAAATCAATTATAAACAAAAATTAATAAATACATTGCGTAGAAGAAAGAGAGTTTAATAATTAATTTCTTATTTATCCTCAAAAAAAAAATTAATACCTTAGTTGACGGAATGGTGCAGCTATCTCGTGCGCTATCTGTGGCAGGGGATGGTACTGCAGGCGAAACCAACCCATAGTGCAATTTGATTTGACTAAGTTCAGACCTTAGACCTTCATACAATACCCGCAACTCTCTACTTTGTTTACAATCATGATGCTCCTCATAAGTTCTCTTCTTTGACCCAAGGTAGTTGGATGGATTAACGCCAAATCCACAACCCCTTGTACGACCTGGGTATTCTTCCTTTTCCAAGGCACGAGTCAGGATTTCCTTTTCAGAGCAATCAGTGATCTCCCCCTGTGACACAGACTCTGATATGGTTTCCTGATTCACAAACAAAAGTATAATAAATAAAATTATTATACATTTTAAATATCATAAAAGTTTCAAAACAATATTCGAATTTTGGAAATACTTACAATTCTGTCGGTCACCTCCTTAGTTTTGGGATCCACAACCTCTCCATCCTTTTGTCTGGCTGCTACCCACAAAAAATGTCGCTCAATGCTTTCTTTAGTAGGATCTTTCCCACTCTCCTCCAACTATATTTAAATTTACCAAATGTTAAGAAATTATAAATCAAAAGATTTATTAAACAAATAGAAATCAAGCTTATTGTGTCTTACCAATCTCTCTTCAAAAACTTGATATCCACTAGCACCGCCTCTATAAGGGTACTCACAACCAGAAGCTCTCTCTCGATTCGCTTGGCATAGTTCCTATTTAGAGACATAAGTATACATTAATGTATAATATATAATTGTCAACTATATTTTAAGTTATAACTTAATAGATTATAGTACTAACCATGAAATCTTTATCTTCGGTGCGTCTCCTAACAAATGTAACCCAATCCTCCTCCGTAATAAATCCACTATATGGCGCTGGAGGCTTCCATCTGAGGTTTCCACTATTATCAAACAACCATTTTTTTTTTAAACTACCCCTGAAATTCCGATGTAGCTTTCCAACTTCCTTCATACACCAGTCTTTTCGAGACTCATCCACATCAAAATATTTCTGCATACACATATTCAATAAAAATGATATAAATATATATAGTTACAAATTTATTAAATAAGATTACTAAAGAGATGTAAAATTATATACCTGTATTGTTAACCAAAACTCCTCTTTGTGTTTCCCCAAAACAGCACTTTTCTCACTCCAAGTACTGATTGTAATTGGTATCATTTGTTTTACCTTACTACCGAGGAAGGTAACCAAATCTGCGCGATTATCCCAATTGGCTGGCCCTTAATATTCCACAACACCTACATTATGTCATTAGTAAATTAGTTAACAAACAATTAAAACTAAGTGTTGAATTAATAAATTAATTAGTAATTAGTAATTAGTAACTTACTGGTACTTTTCCTTTTCCTTTATTTACTCGATTGATGATATCTTTTTTGACCGTCATTCCACGAGGAGCCTGCCTTCTGATATACTTTTCAACCTCACACTGATGATCGCTGTCATGATCACTGTGATGATCACTATGATCCGCCATCTAACCTGCAATAAAACATAATTATTGTTATTGTTATATTTATCTATCCAAAATAAATAAATAGACAAGAAGATGAAAACTATGTAAAATAACTACTTGGAAATAGATAAAAAGCATATGATGTAAGTCTAAATTACCTTTTCCTTTTCTTGGATATAATTGTATTTGCAATTCGCGTCTTAGTATTTTTTTTTTGACGAATCGTAATCCCATCACTATGATCGTTTCTAACATACACAAAATCCTCTATAGGAGTACTTTCCCCTACAATTGGTAGTGACGTCCCAAAGAAAGGGTCGTCCTCAATACCATCATCATCGGTTGCTTGATCCTCAATGTCATTCACCAATTTTTTATTTGTCAATAAAACAATGGACCAATTTGTATCAACTGGATCAGTGACATAAAACACTTGTTGAGCTTGGGATGCCAAAATAAAAGGCTCATCTTTATATCCTAACTTATTGAAATTCACCCGCATGAACCCCGACTCATCAATCTGTAAACCACTATTATTGTCAACCCACTTACATTGGAACACAGGCTCCCGAAACATGTTGTAATCCAATTCCCATATGTGTTCAATGACCCCGAAGTATGACATATTCGCATATATGGGATTTCTGTCTTTGGCACTTGATGTATGCAAAGCTTGAGCTACAAGAGTCACCCCACTATTTTGCATTTTACTTTGATCATCATGGTTTTTTGTAAAGAACGTGTACCCGTTCATTAGATAGCTGGTGTAAGAGAAAATTTGCATATTTGGGCCTTTTGCTAACCATCTCAATCTTTCTGAAATCGAGGAAGGATTCATAGCAAATTCGAAATCAATGTGCGCTTTTAGCCACACTATGAAACTCCGATTATGTTCTTTTGTTAACCAAACTTGAGTCTTATATGGGTGATCACTCTTAAGTATGTCCATGTGCTTGGAAACATATGAATCAACCTCAGTATCATTGTGCAAAACATATAAGTGTGCTTCATCTAGTTCTTTCCTTGATACCATCACTATTTTTGTTCCTGACATCCCTTTACTAATGCTTCCTAAGTGACGAGACCTTGGCAGTCCCATAGAATATTCAAGACTAGATAGATAGCCGGTACAGAACTCAATAGCTTCTTCAACTATGTAGCGCTCAACAATACAACCCTCGGGTCGTGATCGGTTTTTCACATAACCTTTTAATATCTTCATGTAACGCTCAAACGGATACATCCATCTCATGTAACATGGGCCACACAATTGTGTCTCCCTAATCAGATGAACTATTAGATGAATCATTATGTCAAAAAACGAAGGTGGGAAATACATCTCAAGCTCACACAAAGTGACAGTAATTTCTCTTTGCAATGATGGCAACTTTCCAGGGTCAATCACTCTACTACAAATCGCCTTAAAGAAGAAACTAAGTTTGGTTAGGGTCTTGCGTACTTTCTTAGGCAAAATGGAACGTATACCAATGGGTAGCAAATTTTCCATTAGTACATGGCAATCATGAGACTTTAAAGACTTTAACTTGAGGTCTTTCATCGATACAAGGTTCATAACATTTGAAGAGTAACCCTCTGGAACTTTAACTCCATGAAGAAACTTACAAAACACGGTCTTCTCCTTTTTAGATAAAGTATGAGCTGCCGGAGGTAGATATGTACGTGTACCCTTCTTTAACGGACCCAATTCTGGTCTCAACCCCATACTAAGCAAGTCCAACCTCGAGTTGATGGTATCTTTAGTCTTTCCTGGCATATTGAGCAAGGTACCGATGACACTTTCAAAGACATTTTTTTCAACATGCATCACATCAATGAAGTGCCTTACATATAATGACTTCTAGTATGGCAACTCAAAGAAAATAGACTTTTTCTTCCACCCCCGTTTGGCAAGCTCTCCTGCAAAAGGCTTCCCAAATTTAATGTTCAAACCTCTCACCTTTTCAAATAGTTGTTCACCCGTCAAAGCCATGGGAGCTTTACGGGTTTCGATATTCCCATTGAATGCCTTTTTCAACAATCGATACGAATGAGTAGATGGCAAAAACCTACGATGACCACAGTAGATATTCTTCCTACCATGTTCCAACCACATCCAATCAGTGTTATCTTCACATATAGGGCACGCACACTGACCTTTGTTACTGTACCCAGATAGATTGCCGTATGCTGGAAAGTCATTAATTGTGCCAAAAATCATAGCCCTCAGGGTGAAAGTTTCTTCTCTGAACCCATCATACACCTCTACTCCAGTCTCCCACATTAGCTTCAAGTCTTCAATTAACGGAGCCAAGTATACATCAATATCATTTCCCGGTTGCTTGGGCCCAGAAATTAACAAAGACAACATCATATATTTGCGTTTCATGCAAAGCCATGGAGGTAAGTTATAGATCGCCAAAATCACGGGCCATGTACTGTGGGAGCTACTCTGAATGCCGTGCGGATTAAATCCATCAGCAGACAATGCAAGTCGTAGGTTTCTTGGATCCAACCCGAAATCAGGATAATCAATATCAATTTTCTTCCATTGCGGAGAATCTGCCGGGTGTCGTAGCATGCCATCTTTAATCCTTTCATCATCATGCCATGTCAAGTGTTTTGCATCTTCTGAACTATGGTACATGCGCCTAAATCGAGGAATTATGGGAAAATACCACAACACCTTTTCTGGAGCAGATTCTTTCTTTTTATATCGCGATGCATTACATTTAGGACACGACTTTAACGAGGCATGTTCATTCCGAAATAAAATGCAATCATTGGGACAAGCATGTATCTTCTCATAGTTCAACCCAATGGACCCTAACATTCGTTTTGCATCATAGGTCCGAGAAGGGAGCACATTATCCTTCGGCAACATTTCTTTCAACAGTGCGAGTAATTCCGTAAAGCTCTTATCCGTCCATCCGTGGCAAGTTTTCAAGTTATACAACTTTATCACAGCCAATAGTTTTGTGAATTCAGTACAACCTGAATACAACGGTGTCTCCGCATCCGTTATCAATTTCTCAAACATTTGAGGACAATCATTAAGATCGTCTTCAACAGCCTTTGCCATCTCTTCAAATTCGCCCCCTTCAAATGTAGGTCTTTCGGTGTCAACCGGTGCACATCTCTCAGTACTATTACCCATATTTGAAGATTCACTTCTTTCCTCACCATGCATTGTCCAACAAGTGTAACTTTGATCTATTCCGTAACCCTTTAAATGTCCTGCCAACTCCTCTGCATTAACTGATTTTACATAACAACAACTCAAACAAGGACACTTCATGTTACTAGAAGTCCCTAAACGTTCAACAGCACACTTCACAAAATAATCCACTCCAGCAGCATATTCCTTGGACAGACGATTGGCAGACATCCACTCTCTATCCATAATTTCTCAGTATTTATTTATAATAAAATCCTGATAAGAGAACTTAAAAACCTATTATAGGTGACAAACAACAAACAATTCGCATATTTAGGCATATTTGATTTTACTTTGCTAGTTTCATTCACCACACATATACAAGTCCACATAACTTATATTCTTGTTCAAGTATAAATCATCATGGTTCAATCAAAACAGTTATTAGCAATTGATTTTTAGAATCATTGTTGTTGCCAAGACTAAGTTAGGTATCAATCTTTCATTTCAAGCACAACTAAAAGAAAAGGAACACATAAAATAAATAAGAGAGGCAATTTCAGTTTTAAATAAATAAATAGTCACTCTAGTTTTAAACAACAAAAGTACCTGAACAAGTGGAAGCAACAATGAACTCCAACCTAGGCGAACCACGCACCAGCAAATGAACCGAACTCTCGAACAGCGAATGCAAAGCTCCAACAAAACGAACTCGCAAAACCTAACAACAATTCACATATTCAGCAACAATCCTCAATTTCTCATGTTTAGAAATACATCACAAGTATCCCTTAACCTAGAACAACATTCAATTAACATGCATTTCACTAAATATCTCAAATTTATAAATACAACACAAGAATACCTTAACCTAGAGCAACATTAAATTAACAAGCATTTCATTTGGACATTTCAACAAACACTACACCTACATTTCCCCTCAAGTTTAGAAACACTTCACCCTTTCAAAGAACCAATCAACAAGCATCAAGTTTGAATCATCTAACTTAAGGTTTCAATGCCATTAAAATAACTAGAACAACAAGCAATCCTAAATATCTCAAATTTATAAAATCCCTTAACCTAGAGCAACATTAAACTAAAAAGCATTTCATTTGGACATTTCAACAAACACTACACCTACATTTTCCCTCATATTTAGAAACACCATTTCAAAGAACCAATTATCAAGCATTAAATTTCAATCATCTAACCTAAGTTACCAATGCCATTAAAATAATTAGAACAACATGTAATAATACTAACCTTAGTGAAAGAGAAACGAAAATGGGGAAGAAATGAGCTTCCAAGTACGAACCGAAATCCTTTGCAAAAATGGAGAAGTATGGAAGAGAAACGAAAATGGGAAGAAATGAGCTTTGGAGAAACGAAAATGAGAGCAGCCACGAGGGAGGGTGAGAACGAAAATGAGTGTGAGAACGAAAATGAGAGTGAGCACGAAAATGAGGGTGAGAACAAAAATGGTGAGCTAGAGTGTGAGAGTGAGCGCGAGAGAGAAGAGAGCAAGAGACTGTGCGTGATACCCGTTGAGAAGAGAGGAAAATAACGAAATAAAAAAAAGAGCAATGGGCAGCGTTTTAGCAAGAAGCGCTACCCATTGCCTAGCGCTTTTTAACAATAGCCAGCGCTTCCAATACAGGCGCTGCCTATTGGCCTTGCGCGTTTAAGCAATAGCCAGCGCTTCATATAAGCGCTACCTTTGGCCTTGCGCTTTTTTGCAATAGCCAGCGCTTCCAATACAGGCGCTACCTATTGGCCTTGCGCGTTTAAGCAATAGCCAGCGCTTCAGTATAAGCGCTACCTTTGGCCTTGCGCTTTTTTGCAATAGCCAGCGCTTCCAAATATAGGCGCTACCTATTGGCTTGCGCTTTTAAGCAATACCCAGCGCTTTCAATATAAACGCTGCCTATCCCTTTGACCGTTTCCCCTTACCTAGCGCTTTTTAATAAACGCTGCTTAAGGTAGCGCCTATTTTTCCTAATTCTGGCGTAGTGTATCATACCAAGACTCTAAGCTTCTGACCAAGTCTTAAAGCTAATTGAACAAGTGTAGTCTTCCCGGTACCGGTTTCAAGCTATTCACTCTAATACATACAAAAAACTTCGGAGCTCAACAAAAGGTATTCTAAGATTATGTGTCTGCATATGACAAATAAAAGCAATTTCAAGAGGACATGAGACCTTTCTGCAGAAACTATATCATCTTTAAAGTTTTGAATTGTCAACTGACTATAGTGACAACTTTTTTAGTGTATTGGAGAGAAGCCCGGCCTATCCTTAAAGATGGGACAGTAACCTGCATTTTACCATCATAAATGAGAAACTGATGAGACAAAATAATGAGGCAAGACATCAAACTTCAACTAATGTCTATGGAGAGAAGGGTGTGCGCGTAAACAATCAATGAAATCAAAGAACAATCAATGAAATCAAAGAAACAAAGGAAAAAAAACTCTCTTAGTGATTTGAACCCAGGACTTCTTGTGTAAAATTTAGAAGTATTACCACTAAGGCCAGTATGTTTGAGTGTTCAGGGAACCCCAGGAACACCTTTAAGTCCGCCTATGATGCATGATGCCAAAGAAACATGGCAATACCTTTCATTACTTTCTCCTACTATATATAGATGAAACTTCATACCTTTTCATTGTGGTGAGTGTGGGAGATAAATATGTGAAGAAAGTGTGAGTGAGAGAGAACAATAAATTTGGAGTTCATTTCCTCTTCAACTTTTCTCCTCTTTGCTGTGGGTGTTATTGTGTATGTTGGGAATGAAATCTCATTTCCTTGTGTTCCTCAACATTGGTTGTTGTTAAGAGGTGAGGTGAGAAAAGGAGGTCACTTGAAGCAAATTTGGTGAACTTTTTTCTCTCCTTCCATGTTGCTGCTTTAGCCATGACCTCTTCCTCCATGGTAAGGAGAGAGAGCTTGTTGTATTCTCTTTTGACATGCATGTTGGTCTTATGAAATTATGGTTAATGGCTTGATGAGTTGCAAAGAATTCATGCATATATGGATCTAGCAAGAGAGCATGTTGTTTTTATAGACAAATTATTCTTCCTTATATTCAAATTTTTGCAAAACAACCCCTAATTTTGCTCTTTTATAAGCTTGTTTCCATTGACCCTTATAAAGATTTAAAGTTTTTGGGGTTGCATGTGAAAAATCTCATTTTTCTAGAAAACTCAAATCGGGTATCTTTAGTATTTTGAAAAATCTCATTTTTTTTTTAAAAAGTAAAAAATGCTCTACTAGGGTTTTTCTCTTGGGAGAAAGGCTGCCGCAATGGCAGCAGACCTACTTCAGATCCTGTACCCAGGTCCCATCTTGCCGTCAATTCCTTCGGTGCGGGAACCATCTGCGTGCGTATCAGCAAGTTTCACTCCATGTCACGTCACCGCTCCTTCAATGTCAACGCGTTACTATTTCCAGAACTCTGTGATAATGGGACCGTCAAATTCAAGCATAAACCAACGCAACCGTCTTTTGCACAACCTTTACATTTGATTGAAGAGAATTTTGGTGTGACAAGATCACCATCGCAGCCTGCACATGGATATTCAGATCCAACCATAATTCCTAAACCACGTGTGCATTCATTGGCCGCAAGTCAGTACAAGCCATGTGATTCAAATAATTTTCTGGATCTACAAAATGATAGAGCTATGACCTCCAATCATGAAAATCTTGGTGTTGTTTCCACGGTGACAAACATAGCTTTGACCGATGAATTTCTTGGTAAGCCTAAACCTATTAATTTTGGAATTGGAAAATCTTTTGCTCAGGTTTTAAAAAAATCGGCTCATGCCTCGGGTCCCGCTTTTTTTTGACACTCATGTTGATTATTTACCCAAACTGTGTCTCAAAGGTGATGTTATTGCTCTTAAAATTTATGAAGATGAATATGAAGCTAGTATTGCTGAATGCGTTAATATTATGGGAGACTCATTTTGTCAAAAGGGGATAAACCTTATAAGGTTAATGAATTGAAAGAGAAAATCTCTAAACTTTGGAATATTTCTTTTGATTGGTCTCTGGTTTCTCTCGGTAAGAGTTTCTTTGAATTTTCTTTTGTCTCTTCCAATGATTCTAGACGAGTATAGTCGCTTGGTTCTCATAATCTAAATCCAGGTGTTTTGCGTCTATTTGCTTGGAAGCCCGACTTTGACCCTTTTTCTACAAAACAAACCAATGCTCAATGCTGGGTCCGACTTCATGGTCTTTCCCATGAATATTGGAGGCCAAAAATACTTTTCGAGATAAGTGGTAGCCTAGGGGTCCCTATTGCTTTGGATGAAGCCACGATGAAGAGGACTTTTGGTCACTTTACTAGAATTCTTGTTAATGTTGATTTAACTGCCAAGTTGCATGATCAATTGCTAGTAGAAAGAGAAGGATACACTTTTCTTATCGGGGTAGAATATGAGCACATGTCTGTGTTTTGTAAGTTTTGTCAATGAATTTGGCACTCACTCCAAAACTGTAAGCATTGCAATGAGCCTCATCAGCATGCCAGCAAAGCCGAAGTGTTTGCGGAAAGAAATAAAGGAAATAAGGAGGAGTCGCGAAAGGTGAATCAATTGCCTCCTAAGTCTACTACTCAGTATGTTCCTAAAAAAGATAAAGGGAAGTCTGTTGTCATGGAGAAAAATGTTGAGCGCGTGCATATGTTGGATGGTGACCCATCCAAAAGTCATCAGCCCAGGGCCCCACATGGCAATTGTGAGATTATATCAATAGAGGCTGATAATGATCCTAATCGTTTTAAGGGTACGAACAACATTGTTTTAACTCCTGAGGAGGTGGCAGAAACCCCGAACCCTCATCTTGGCCCAATTGAAAATTTTGCTACTGTAGGAAATGATATGCGAAGGGATACTTTGACTTTGCCGATTCCTCAACGCGGAATCTCTACTGAGAAATCCCCCTCTTCTCGAAGTTCTTCAGTGAATACTAACATTTTAGGTGCATTGGTGGTTCCTTCTTCAACTACTGTTACGGTAACAAATGCTATGCAAAAGGATCCTACGCCATTGTCGGTTTCTCCTACTACCCGACTAGATTCACATAATGCCTCAGTGTTTGCTGCTACGTCCAATCAAGTGGTAGCAGCTGACATGAGGGTTTTAGAAAAGCATTGGAGTGATGTGTTAGATAATGATGCTGAGAATAATTTAGAACCAATTGTGTCCCAAGTGAAGAACATGCTAGATGTCTCAAAGTCCGATGCTACTTCTAATCCGGTCGTAGCATCTGACATGAGAATTTTAGAAAAGCTTTGGGGGATGTCTCAAATGATGTTGGTGATCCTTTGGCTACTGCTACTCAAGGAACATGTGTGCGATATGATAACTTCACACCAGTTGTGTCCAAGACCAACAAGAAGAAGTTGAGGTAGACAAAGAAATTGGCTGTCGGATATAACACTCGTTCAAAGGCAAATTCTATCTCTGTTTCCTTTTGATCTCTCTATTGTGTTTTAGTCTTTTGTTTAGGATGAACTGTTTTAGGGGCGTTCAAGTAAGGGTTCCCTATTATTGTTTGGCTTTATTTTATTTTATTGCCAAGGGTATTGGTCTAATCCCCCATTGGCCTCTCATCTGTTTTATTTCTTTTTTTTTTCCTATTTTTTAATACAATTAGGGGGAAGTACTCTTTTTCCTTCTTGATGTTTCTTAACATCAGAAGGTTTTGATGAGGCTTCTTCCCTTCTCTTTGCCAAAAAAAATATATATACTATTTTTTTATGGTTCTTTATTTTACAAAAACTAGACTTATTTGTCTACAATTTGGCACAAATTTGTTTGTATTTGATTGTACAATGTTTTAAAATGCACCACAAGTTTACAGGAAGTGGGCCGTCAATTTCTGGACATCCAAAACTTGTATAATTAAATTGTACTGAATGTCTCAATGGATGGTAAATTGAAAATCATATTTGAGAACTAGGCATCCTAAGCTTTTTAGGGAGTGGTTATTTATCCAAATCTGATACCGTTTACTATTTTAATAAAATCGGTGAAATTGGTGTAGTGATGCAAAATTTAGAATACTCATGCACTAGCCTAAAACCATGAACCTTAGGAGCATGTGGAGGCTAGGATGTCATTTACTTTTATCTTGTAGCAAGTTTTGTTTCTATGTTTTTGGGCATTGTTTAGTGTTCCTCGTTTAAAGAAGAATCTATCTTCTTATCCTTCATTAAAAAAGGACGTATACCTTACAAATGATTCATTTTCCACCTAAATCCATAAGAAAAGTTCTTTAACACAACCTAAATTCTTGATGAATGGTATTTTAAGGGAGAAAGCCTAACGCTTATGACTCCGAATCCTATAGTATATGAAGAAGAATTTTTTTGCCTTGAGCTTAGAGCCTTATTGTGGCCTTGAATTAGATTCTAAAACCTTAGGCTTGATTCTAAATGGTGTGTTGTTGATTGAAGGGGGTGAGACCTACATAAGTGCTTAAGACTTAAAGGGTAATCTTGGAAGAAATCATTGTGGTAAGATCCTCTTTCTCTTGTTTTGCTTGAATATGTGTTTGTGTGCTTGCTTGATGTGTTATGAGCTATTGATACTTAGTGATGTTTGTTATTAACAGATAATAATTTGTATTATTATTTTTTTTATACAATTTGTATTATTTTAGTCCCTACGAAGATATGTCTTATATGGCCTTGTTGATATATTTACATTGTTTTATCACACTACTACATGAATGACATAACAATAAGGGATTTAACGTCATTTGTAGTTAAAGCTGGTGTTAAATATAAGCAGGTGACTTTTTTGAAATTAAAATGTTATCTTTCATTTGAGCGTGTTTCATGTATTACTTTCCACGCCTAAAGTTTGTAAAACACCGGCATGGTTTTGCTGGGTAAATATACACTTTAATACACTTAAAATGCCAAATTGTTCTGTATTTTGTTGTTACAATTTAGCTTTTGTTGAATTTTTTTTGACTCTATCCATGAAGTAACATTACATATATGAGTTGATTTGTCAACTCTGTTGCTGTGTTGTTGTATTTTGATCAATGTGTTTTTCTCTTTATATATTCATGATTAAAATGATAATGTGATAACTGTTGACAACAGAAATGTCTTCAGAGGATACTACTCACAGTGGTGAGAGCAGTCCTTCTATTCAGGAACAGATGAGACCACACAGTTGTCCTACTCCACGAAGGGTGGATAGTGCCAGACAATATCGGGCTCATTTCCGTAGGGCCAGGGATTGCAGCGCTGCTCGCGAACATGTTAGGGCTACTCATGTTGATCCTCCTAGAAGACCAACCTCTCCTAGGAGGCTTGCTATTGCTAGGAAGGTTCCCCAGGCTCCAATAATCACTAATGTGGTCTCTGGCGATGACAATGAGCCTATGGAGTACAAACTTTCTACACCGGATTACAGACTAGCGACTCCTTTGGATGAATCTACATCTCGATGTTGTCCTGCCGTGATGTCTAGTAACTCAGAGTAGACTATAACTTTTATGAATTCATATACATACAATTGCACTTGATTATTATGTTACTAGATAACTTAATTTTATTTTAAATATGTATGGTCTTGAATTGTGTTATAATATTCATATAAAAAAAAGTTGTTACAATTAAAAACTAATTTTAACTAACTTGTAAACTAACTTTCTAATACTATTTGAAGAAATTAATTTTGTTATATATGGTTATCAATGTTATTTTATTTAAGCGTAATTTTTTATACCTAAGATTTTGTCTATATTTTCAAATATGGATCGTAGTTAGATGTCAAAAAATTGCATGACGATGAGTGAAATGGTGTAGAAGATTTTCTAAAATTTGCTAAAACAAAACTTCCCAATAATAATGGGAGGTTTTACTGTCCTTGTGTCAAGTGTTCGAACAACACACCTCTAAGTATTTCTAAAATGCGTCGACACTTACGTGTTTATGGGAATATGCCTAATTTATATGACGTGGATATGGCATTGTGACGTGTTAAACCCTTGTGTAAGTCTAGAAGACAAGAAGCATGGGAAATTGATCATATGGGCAATCATGTTGAGGACATGATTCATGATATTGGGCAAGACTTTTTCTAGCGAGCACATATGTCCAACACTTTGTGTAGTGGTATTGAAATAATTCAATTTGAAGGCGATGAATGCTTCGACTGACAGGAGCTTTATACAATTGCTTGAGTTGGAAATTCTACCCGAAGGAAACACAATGCTCAATCGTAGCTATGAGGCGAAAAAGATACTATGCCCTCTTGGGGTGGAGTATAAGAAAATACATGCTTGCCTAAATGATATAATCTAATATCTATTTATACAAACAAATCCTATGAAATTACCAATTTGAATCTTTTATTAACAAGACACATATCTAATTTAAGGGTAAAAATGTCATTACTCTTTTTTTTTCCTTCTTACACTCTCTTTCTTCCTTTTTTTTTCTTCGTATACTTTCTTTCCTCCATTTCACTTTTCTCTTTCACTCGTTTTCTTCCTTTTTTCTTTTTACTTTACTTTTACTTTTCCCATAAACAATTCTTCTCTTTCTCTTATTACTTCACTTTAGTTTTTTTAACTAAATTCCTAAATTTATACAAACACTACTCTACTAAAATTACCTATAAAAATGTAAATGAGTCACACTAAAAATGAAAAAAACTATCACCTTTTTGGAAAAAGTTATCACCTTAAAATTTTAATTTTTCTCTCCGAAATCTGTTTACCCTCTTATTGATAATCTACTATCATCTCTTATTGATAATCTAATATCTATCTTTTACTATCTACTATAATCTACTAATCAACTAAAATAATCAATTAAAACTACGAGATAACTGCAATGATATATAAAAAAACACGGGATAACTGCACTGATATATAAAAGACACAAGATTAATATTTGTCATTAATAATTAAACTCTTTGAAGACTACTATAAACCTAGTATCTAAAAAACAAGAAGATTTAATGATTATTTAACTTATTGATTAATATTTAAAATAAATATTTCTTATTGATAATATACTATCTCTCTTTTGCTATCTACTATAATCTACTAATCAACTAAAATAATCAATTGAAACTACGAGATAATTGCACTGATATATTAAAAAAATACGGGATAATTGCACTGATATATAAAAAAACACGAGACTAATATTTGTCATTGATAATTAAATTTTTTGAAGACTACTACCAGGGACGGAGGGGCATTCAATCATCCCGTGGCTGGAGCCTCCATGATTTGCTATACTTACTAAGGGATATATTTATATCTTTTGATCTATATATTAATAAATTTTATATTTGATTTCTTACTCTAATTCTTTGAGATATACGCTCGCTCCCACCGTCTATGAATATAACTGAAAGAGTTTATATAAGATGGAAGAGAATATGGAATAGTTATAAGTTTACAGGCCTAAGTAAATAAAAGTATTGCTGCTACTTGTAGTTTATCTTCATCCGTACGGAACAATAAAGACAAATGAACTTTGGAGCATTAAAAGAACTTGTTTAAGAAAAAATTATTAATTGTTATGTTTTTTGCTGGAAGCGTTTGCCACCAAGTTCCCAAGCCTTCGGACCATGAAAGTTAAGAGCAAAAATAACTAATAAAATTCACCAAATATTAAGTGCACTATCACAAATTATGCATGCCTTCCGACATTAAAGAGATACTAAGTTTGTTGATACAACCGTCACTCCTACTGTGAATTTCTTTTCCTTTAAGTATGAAAGAATTTGTTACAGAATTTGTCAGTCCAAAATGAACATTCAACATGTATGAGGTATCGGGAAAAGATAACATAAAGTTAAATTATTCAAAATTAAAGGGGAAAAGAAGCTCACATATTTTCTTTTGTTTTCTTGCACCTAGAAAGAATTTTTCGCAAAGACCAATAATCCTCGCACCCACAAGAAAGCGGTAATTCAGTATTAAGAGAAATGAAAAATAATCTAAAATATTATCGTAACATTCAATTCAAAATTATGAGGAAAATCCTTCTGAACACCCTGACTAGTTCATGTTGCTTATTGACCACCAAATATTAGGGAGAATTGGTCGCATTTGAAACAATGAAAATGAATGATAATTGTGAAGTTAAATATCTTTATGTACAATAATAATACCCACATGAAGTGATTTGTTGTTGTTGTTGTTGTTGTTGTTGTTGTTGTTGTTGTTGTTGTGATTCCATGAAGTGTGGATATCAAATAGAATATTAGGATTAAGGAAGTAAATAAATTTCTTATTTCATGTTTATGTTAATAAATTTCCTAATTTAAATTGCATACTTATTTTAATTAAATAAATTTCCTATTTCATGTTTATGTTAATAAATTTGCTAATTTAAATTGCATACTTATTTTAAGCTCCTCTATATTTATTACATTAAATAAACTAAAAATGGAAAAATTAAATAAACATCATTATTGCTAAGCAATCCATGAGTTAACACTTGAAATAGCATTTATGATATATCATTGTTAAATGTTATATATATAGAATATAGAATATAGAATATAGATATTGATCTGGTCAAAAAGAGAATATAGATGTTAATAAATTTTATAATTTAAATTGCATACTTATCGTAAGTTCCTCAATATTTATTACATTAAATAAATTAAAAATGAAAATAATTAAAAAGTATCATTAATGCTAAGCAATCATTGAGTTGACTTTTGGACTAACATTTATGATAGATCATTCTAAAATGTTATATATATATATATATATATATATATATATATATATATATATATATATATATAGATAGATAGATAGAGAGATAGAGAGAGAGAGAGAGAGAGAGAGAGAGAGAGAGAGAGAGAGAGAGAGAGAGAGAGAGAGAGAGAGAGAGAGAGAGAGATTGACCATTGTCATGTACATCACCACAACAACCTGAATGCAAACTTACATTTCTTCAATGACTTCAGAATCCGTTTCTTGCTCTATCATCGGTAAAAAACGATTGTTTGTCTTTCAACAAAATATCATAAATTTGATCTTCCTTATTAACATCAAAGTCATAGGCCTTTCTAACAAATTTAGAACCCTCCTTCATCGTCAAAGGTTTTAAACCTAAGCAAACATGAAGGGGACCTGGCTTTAGTTTTGCCAAATGAACACCACTAGACTGGTCATCTTTGGGCTCACTTTCGCCTTCTGAATCTATTTCGACCAGGAATACAAACTCTCCCTTATCATTTCGATTATATAGATCACTTTCTTTTTTCGAATAGTTATCGTTTCTTCTGGAATAACTTTCTTTCTTGTTGGCTTTTCGCTATTCTTAAGTTTATCCTTCGCTCTTCTTAAGTTTATCCTTTTATGAATTTAACTTTTCGATTTGTTTGACACTATCTGCCAATTGGGACTTGTCTCTCAGTTGTTGATTGATCATTTTCTTTCGAACATTATAATCAAAACCTGCTGCAGCCATTTGTACAAGTTCGTACTCAAGTATGGCCATTAAGCGTCTGGTTATCATTTGTCTGAATCTACTGATGTAGTCATCGATAGATTCTTTGTTATTTCTTTGAATGTTATCCAGATCGATTACATTGACTTTCTTTGTCTGAATCTACTGATGTGATTGATAGTCTTTTGTTGGTCAAATATTTGGTTAGATTCTCCTTGTTTCCTCTTTCTTAATCAGTTTTGCATTAATCTGTCATCCTACTTTATTTGGTTTCTATTGTGAATGTGGTTAATTAGATGTTGATTCTTGCATTTGCATGCATTTTGTGTCCCCTTGCAGAATCACGGAACTCCAACCAGTCACAAACCTGAGCCTGTGTGGAATAACTTCACAATACGTCTAAGACATCAAATTGGAAGGTAATACTTTTCTCTTATTCTGTGTCCCATTTGACTGTTTCTAATGCTTTTTGATTGTGTTTTGATTTTATAGAGTTTGATTTTGTTTTGATTTTTAACAACTCCCTTCCAATTTTTAGAGCAATCGTTTTCCCTTAAAATTCAAATTATTAAGGTTTTAATTATGAATAGATTTGTATTCTTTAATTATATAGGTGCGTTTGTTTTTGACAGGCTGATTCTCCAATAAGCTTGATGCTGAATAGGAAGTTATGAAAGCAATTATAAGATCTTGCAAATTAGAGAGCAAGTAATGGCTCAAGGTTTAGCATATATATTATTAAGCTGTATAAAAATTGGTTTGCTTTGTCTTTGAAATAATTGTGAGAAAGCTTGTATTTAATATATATATATATATATATATATATATATATATGGGTTAAATATGTTTTTGGTCCGTATAAATATAGCGAATTTTGTTTTTAGTCCCTCTAAAATTTTTTGGGCACTTTTGATCCCTACATTATTTTCCGTTAACACTTTTAGTCATTGCCTTTAGTTTTCACTAACGGTGCTGACATGGCCTGGGTTATGTGGCATTTTTAAATGTGTTGGCATGCAAGAATGGATTCCATGTCATTTTATTTATTCCACCTAAGCATCCACGCTGGAAAGAAAATACAAAGTAAAAAACAAATTTAAAAAATAAAAAACCTCCCGAATCCTCTCTCTGCCTGCACTCGCTGCTCCAAAATGATTGTAATTACCATTCATCTTCCTCTTCCTTTTGTGTTATTCCCGGAATCCATGTCCAGAAGCAATCTATGGCGTTTTCTCTTTCCTTTTTTGAGATTAGGCTTTTTCTCTTTTAGTAATAATAATGATAATGATTATTGATTAATATTCTATTATGAAACAAAAAATCATCGCCTCTTTCATTTTTATAATGAAGCAAGAAATCATCATCGCCAATTAGAAGCAAGAAATCATCGCTTCGTATTTCAGTTTCATTTTTAGTAATAGTTGATTAACATTCCATTATGAACCAAAATTTCTCCCCTAATTTCTCCAAATACCCGGAACCCTAATTTCTCCCCTCTTCTTATTTATTCCCTGTTTACTGCAACAACACCCATCAGAGCACACAAAATCCAATCTCCTCTTTTCTCCACCCATTATTTTAACAAACACCATCGCATATTTCCCCACTACATTCTTCTTCTTCTCTATCACCAATAGCCTATTACCGTAAGTCCCTAACACCGCCAGGAAGAGAAGAAGAATGAATATTGAATAAGAACTAGAAGAAGAGATTTGGCGAAGAAGAAGAATGAAGATATAAGAAGAAGAACTGATCTGGGTTTTGATTTTTGAATTTTAGTTTAGGTTTGTTTTTTTATTTTTATTTTCTAGTGTACAATTTCGTGGCAGGGAGTATATGACGTGGAATCCATCCTAGTATGGCAACACATTTAAAAATGTCACATAACTCATGCCTCATCAACACCGTTAGTAAAAATTAACAGTATGGACTTAAAGTGTTAACGGAAAATAATGTAGGGACCAAAAGTGTTAAAAAATTTTTAGAGGGACTAAAAACAAAATTCGCTATATTTATAGGGACCGAAAACATATTTAACCTGATATATATATATATATATATATATATATATATATATATATGTTTGGTGAACCACTTTATTTGGTACTTCAAGTATAATGGGAAATTTCTTTGGATTTAGTATATATGTGGGTGTCTGAGCTTGCATCAAGTGCAATATGTATATATGTGAGAAAGCTGTTTTTCTACTAGTGTACACAAAAACAATATGTATAGATATCATTATTAAACAACATTTTGGATGTATGATTTTATTTTTTTTTAAAATTTGCGACGGATTAGTGACGGATTTGCGACAGACATTTGCCACGGCTTTGCGACGGACATTTGCGACCGGCTTATTTGCGACGGAAAAGTCCGTCGCAAACAGTTTACGACGAGCGATTTTGCCACGGAATTTGGTCTGTCGCAAATGTCATTTTGCGACGGGGTTTCCTGCATTTGCGACGGATTTTTCCGTGGCAAATCAGCGAATTTCTTGTAGTGAGAAGGCCTGCTGCTAAGGACGTTCCCGAGGCTCAAATAATCACCGGCGTGGTCTCTGGCGATGACGACGAGCCTATGGAGTACAATCTTTCTACACCGGATTATAGGACGACGGCTCCTTCGGATGAATCTACAGCCCGATTTTGTCCCACCGAGCTGTTTAGCAGTTAAGAGTAAACTATAACTTTTATGAACTGATATATGTACAATTGTACTTGTAATATTTTGCCTTTATTTTCAAAATATGGATCGTAGTTAGTTGTCAAATAATTGTATGAGGATGACTAGGGCAATGGTGTACAAGATTTTTTGAAATTTGCTAAAACAAAACCTCCCAATAATAACGGGAGGTTTTATTGTCCTTGTGTCAAGTATTCGAACAACACACCTCTAAGTATTGGTGAGGCTAAATTGCTCTCGCTCAGGTAATGATTTAGTCATTCATGTTTTTTTTTTCTGTCCCAAATAAAATCCTTTCTATTTCAAAATGATAGCAATATTAGAGAGAGCCGTTAGACAAGAGGAAAATAAGTTAGAGCGAAAGAAGCGAGAGAAGCAGAGATATGGCAACCAACATTGGGATCATGGATGTTGCTTTTGAGATTCTGGCTTGGTTCAACTCAACTCTACAAGTCTCTCTAAAGTTTAAGAGGCGTGTTCTGGTGCTGTTCATTGTCAGCTTCTGGATTCCGTTCATCCAGGAATCGTGCCTGTGCACAAGGTCAATTTCGACGCCAAAAACAAGTATGAGATGATTTAGAATTACAAAGTCCTTCAAGATGTTTTCAACAAACTCAAAATCACAAAGCGCATCGGGTCAATTCAATGGATAAAAGTTCATTCAATGGATGAAACGATACTGCGATTCCGTCAATTTCGGACTTCACAGTTATAATCCTTTGGAGAGGAGAGAGGTATGCAAAGGAGGAAGAGCAATGAACAAAGAATCTTCACACACTCAATCCTCAAACAAGGATTCTAATGCTTCACAAATCCCATAATGCTCGAAGAAATGATGCATCTGCTGCAAGTGCAAATGCTGCAAATCATGCTGCAAATGTCACGAAGCCCTCTGCCGCTGCTGGAGGCCCTGTATATGATGAACAAGTAATTGAGTTGAAGTCACCCCTTCTGACTTGTTGAAGTTGGAAAACTGTTTGGTTATTGTAATTCCTCTTTCCTCTGTTAATTGACAACAATTAGAGAGTTCTAAAGATATTATGTCATGAATATGGTTTAGGTGTCCAAACCTAGATAAATATAGGCATGATTATTATTCTGATGGTTTAAGTAATTCCTAGCTTTTGCTTCTACTTAAACCATAATATAGAGAGATAGAAATATTAACTTGTGCTTCTACTTTAAGTAATTCCTAGCTTGTGCTTCTACTTATGACGGAGCACAAGTTAATTTTCTTTTTTGACGGAACAAGTTAATATTTCTGCTCCCGTTATTATTATTATTAACTAATTTTTATTGATTGTCATAAAATATTTTTTAATCCAAAAATAAAAGAAAAATGGTGTTGTTAACACCCAAAAATAATTAGGTCATAGGCCGAGGGCTAAGAGGGAAGAAAAGAGTAGTGGTGTGAAGGCAAGCTATACGACATGTTTCAAAATGAGTATTTGCCAAATAGAGTGAAGTCAAGAGAGGTCCTCGGGGCACATTAAATGACAAAAAACTCCTTGAGGGAGGGTTACCCCCGAGGGCCAATGAGCTAAGCCGAGGGTAGCCCCAGCCTATCGAGTGCCAAAGTCCAGGTGGCTCGGATGCCTAAGTTATTACCTAAAGGGGTTAGTGCGGCCGAGCCACCGAGTGGCCGAGGCAAGGCGGGCGTTGCTTGGAAGGCAAGGAAGACGTGGCACGAAGACAGAACGTAAGAGCGGTTGAAGTTTAAACGGGAGAGCGAGGCCAGAAAATGCGGAGCAACTAGTATTCACCCCACTAACCGTGCCAGTGGGATCGTGGGTGGTTACTCCGCCTCTTTGAGGGCCTAGGAAGCAATGAGAGCCGTTGATCTTAGATCAATCCAACGGCGGGCAAATGTTGGCTACCATAGTGGCCGACGAGGGCCTGTGTATATATATATATATAGCAATAGAGTAATTGTACAGACACATCCAATCAATCAAACTCTACGTTTATTTCGATTTATCTTTCCTTTATCGCATTTTTATCCTTTATTTTACTTTATGCATTAGCCAGTAATTTAATCCAACACTCGTGTCCCCCACTCACCTTGCCTAACCCTTTCTAGAGGAATCAAGAAACCCACAGTCGAGGAGGTGGGCATAAGGAATGGGGAAGCTGTAGGAATTGAGAAGATGAAGAAATTTTTTTTATGGAAGAAGAATGAATGAGAGAAGAGAAATGGAAGAAGAATGAGAGAGAAGAGAAATGGAAGAGCGAATGAGAATATGGAAGAAGAATGAATAAGAGAAGATAAATGGTAGAAAAAAAATGAAAGATGAGTGAATGGGGAGAGAAATTCGGATTGGGTATGAGGAATGGGGAAGATGAAGGAATGGAGAAGATGGAGAAATGGGGGAAGAGATGGTCCTATTTATAAATTCGGAGCCACTCAACATTACCAGCGGATATTAACCGGTACCAGCGGTTTTATTTTTCGGACAAAATCGAAAACTGCCGGAAATAACACGGTACCGACAGAATTTTTTTTTCAAAAACCGTCGGTAATCACACACTGACAAAAAATTTTGAAATTCAAAATTCCCCCCAACGGCTATACGACATCTACCGGAAATAACACGGTACCGTCAGAAATTTTTTTCGTCTATTTTTTCAAAAACCGCTGGTAATCACACGGTACCGACTGAAATTATTGAAATTCAAAATTCCCCCCAACGGCTATCCTTTCCGGTAGAAATAATTTTTTCACCGAATTTTTTAAATCTGCCACTAATTACTCATTTCCGGCGGAAATTTCAAATTTCATGTTTCCCGCTCCTAAAAAAAACCGCCAATAATGTCCAGTACCGACGATTTTGGTTTCTGTTTTTTTGAAAGTTGTTTGCGGCGGAATATTCCACCGGTAATTCACCGAGTTCCGCCGGAAACTTATCGACGGAAAAAAAATCGCCGAAAAATCCCCAAATTCCGCTGGAACCGTACCGATGGATTAATTTCGCCGGTAACTGCCAAAAAACCGCCGTAACTGTACCGACGTATTAATTTCGCTGGTAATTGCAGTATTTCTTGTAGTGTGCCTCGTCTATTTTTTCAAAATAAAGGGGAGGTCAGTGTCTTTTAGAAAATAGAGGGGGGTGTAAGTGTTATATAACTAGAAGTACCGAGAGGAGGTGAGTGTAATTTCCCCTTTTAATAAAATACTTTTCTTTTAACTCCTTTTGGTAGATTCTACAAAATTAAGATTGTTTGACTAATTTATTTATTTTGTATTTTAACAATGACCTATTTAAATTCGTTATATTTCCGCCTATAAAATTGAAATGTTTTTTATAATTTCTTAAAAAAAATTAAATTTTTATGTGAGTTTTTAATACATTTCTTATGAAATTTCTCATAAAAATTATTTGGTTATATTTTTGAAGTATGCATCGTATGTATGATACTTTTTTGATATTAAATGAAATTAACAAATATTGAATAAGTAATATATATATATATATATATATATATATATTATTTTCTAATTTGCATAGACACATTTACTCTATCACACAAATAAAAATAGAGATATCAGCGAGATGAGATGGGGACAGAGAATATTTGCTCAGTTCCCGTCGCCACATCTTATATTACTCTGTTACCTCGCTCTCCACATTTGAGAGTTTTCCTCCCACCATCCCCGCGGGACACTATTGTTCATATAAAAATAATAATAAACTTTAATTCAACATATTTTTAAAAATATATAAAAATTTAAAAAATATCATAAAGTTTAAAGTTATGGTAGTAGGGATTATGTAATATTTTTGGTTTCTTAGCAATATTAATTTGATAAAATAATATTATATATATTTGTTAGAGTTTCATAATAGTTTTATTGGAAATTAAAACCCCGCAGGGTAGAGGTATAAATCCTATCCCCTTCCAACCATGCCTTCGGGGGAATTTAGTCATCTGTCTCCATCTCTATAGGTTAATATCCATCTTTAGGCTTTTAAACTAGACAGTTCCATAGGAATTTCCACGTATAAGGAGAAATTGACACCTCTAAATATAACTATACCAGACATAAATAAATCTTATTGCATGAAAATATTAACATCTAAAAATAAATAACAAACAAAATATAAGTTTTTTTAAATAATTTTCAATAGGATATGTATACCGTGCATATATATAGCACGGGTCAAACACTCTATTACATACTTCAATTGTATTTCTTGTGTTATTCTTGATTTGTGTATCTTCACTTGTAGAAACTTCTAATGCCTTTGTGTGGTTACGTGTATGTATCTTTTTCAGTTCTTTCTCTTCATCATATTTCTTTTAAATGTTGCATAATCTCTGAATGACGATTTTGAAAGATAATTTATTTTAAAGGAAAAAAAATACTCAAGTTTTCACAAGGCTAAAAAGTATTCTGCGTTTTGTATTTTCGAAACACCTGGTGGCATTTTAGAATACAATTGTTCTAGAGTGGGCCGAAGGCCCAACCCCATCGAAGAGCTGGCCAAAAACGGCCCAGAAGCAAAGCAAGAGAGTCGATCAGGCCTCAACGGTCAGGATCGCGGCTCCCCGTGAATCACTAACACTATAAATAGGGGATCTACCCCACCTGTTAGGTACACTATTCACCCTTACTGTCACTCTGCCAAACTCTACCTCTACTTCCAAACTCTGCCAAACTCTACCTCCGTCAAAATGATCGCCTTACCCAGGTAGAAGATCAAGTAGCCTCCAGACAGGCGAACACGGCATCTGGGCCACGATGTCGCAACAATGGTTCACCTGTTCCACGGGCAAACCCATCCAAGGGGCATCGCTCACCCCCTCGAAGACAGCTTGTCCATCGATCTCCACCCCGACGGAGGGGACGAGGAGAAGGATTTACACCACCGAGGACGACCCCGTCCACTTCCGACTGCACCTACTGGCCAGAAGAGTCTTCACATCAGGAGTCCTCTTATGATTCATCCGGTTCCCCCACACGGTCGCGTAGTCGATCCAACGAGCGGTACACACGCAATGATTCGAAGGACTATTCTGATGAAGTGCGGCGTGGTAATCGGGGACGACAACTCGTGGACCGACCACATCGTATAGGAAGAGTTGATATGAGCTTGGGGCCGTTCACCAGAGACATAGATGAGTACCGCATCCCTCGCTCTCTGGAAAAACCTCTGTCTGACCTTAAGATGTACAATGGAGTTAAAGATCCAGATGCCCACTTAAAACACTTCGATTTAAGGATGAAATATAGGGGGGCGCCCAGACCAGTAAACTTTTAATCGCCGTTTACGTCGCTGTCGCGCACGGATCAAAACGAGTAATTTCAAAAACTGTAGATAGCGACAATGGCTCGAGTCGTATCACAAGGATTCTTGTATTATTATTATTAACCTACTGAAATCGATTTGGGGGGTTTATGGTTTAAGGATCGATTTAGAAAACAGAGTAAATAAGTGATTAAAATAAGCGATTATAAAATAAGTTAATCTACTGTTTTCGGTTTCCTGCTAATCACTGGTTTCTACCTTACCAATTCCCTAAGCGGCTTCGATCTCTATTCGATCTCAATATCAATTGACAAGCGCGAAAGATATAAAACAGATTGGTATTCCTATACTCCGAATTAAGCAAACAGAATAACACAATCGCGAATTAAGTAAATACGATTTACAAACGCGATTTAACAACAAAGCGACGTAAACAGCGATTAAAAGTTAGGAATACAATCATGCGAATTTAATCAAAACCATTCCATGAAATACAGATTAAGCACATGAATTTTCATAGAATAGAATTGAAAGAGAAATGAAATTGAATTGATAGGATAAAAACCTCCAAGCGTTGGAAACTTGATTACAGCAGATCAACTCTGGATGATTAGTTCTCCATTACACTCGTTAAAAGCAATATTATTTTCTCGTGAATAGTGTCCGTCCTACTTCTTTCTTTCTTCAGTCCCACGGCTGATTGCCTTTTTAACAAAATAAAGATTGCACTTCTAATTCAAACCGGGTCGGAAAACAAAAGCCCGACCCAAAAATGACCTAAAACAAATAATTTTCTAAAGTCTGAAACTTCAACGAATTATGTGAGACTCTTTCACTCCGAATCAGCTTTTTGCTTCAACACGAAAGTTGTAGCTCTTTCTCTTAGCTTTCTAACGCATATTAGAACGCACAAAACGGCATCCTGTAGCCCCAGATATGATCCGTACAGTGAACAGGTATCAAATAACCGCTAAAGCTGAAAACAACATACGAAAATAAATTAAAGGCAAACATAAACTTAAATCTAAAAACATGACAAAATAGTAAAATAAGTAAAACAAACTAGGGAAATGCCTAAGTCCAATCATAGAAGAATGTGCATCAAAATGCACTGATCAAATTCCCCCACACTTGAACTTTTGGACTCCGAGCAAAATTACAATTTCAAAACAGACATAATTCAAAACAAAAGCAAAACAGAGCATGCAGTTCCAAAGGTTTTCAAGATACAAGGTACAAGCAGAACTCTAAGTCTAAGCTTCAAGAATATGGTGTTAGTGAGCAACTCTTTGTGACATTCAAAGTAAATAGGAAAACAGATTACCAAAAAGTACATCAAAAGCAGCGAGATTCTCACAGGATAAAATTCACTCAACTCTCAAGTGTTTAGGTTAACTGTTTGCACTCAAAGCACAACATGAAAGTTCGTACTACCATAAGCGTGAAAAGACTCTAACATCTACAATTTAAATACATGCACACAAAGATCAAAAGGACTTTAATTCGGTTGTAACTTGGCCAAGGTAAGGGTGAGATAAATCCTAAGGGGGTACTAGGCTAAAAATCAAAGGGCTAAAAGAAAATTGAAAGGATTGCGGGAGTTGAACTACAGGATACCTCAATTACTTTCAAAAAACAACCTTAACTTATTTCTCTTCTCCTTTTCCTTTTATTCTTCCCTTTTTTTCAGAAGGGCTATGTATTGACATCCTTCTCTATTTTATTTCATTTTTCATTGTTCATCTTTTTTTTTTCTCTTTCTATTTTTTTTCTCTGCCAACATTTGGAACATCACAACAACATCACAAAAATAAAGTTCAACCCCACACAACTCCACACAAGACTCTTTCAACCCTTGATTAGGGTGATAATTTTGTTTTTCACTTTTCGGCTTGTAATGAGTTAATCACAAAAAAACGGATAAATAGGCTCAAAGGGGTTTTCAAACAAAGGGATGACATTGTTCAGGGTTGGCTTTTGGCTAAGTGGCTAAAAAAAATGAAAAAAACGAGTTGCCTTTATCATATCAGTGTGCACAAGTAAACAAAAAGTATCAAAAAGAGTCAATTCAAGTTCTAGAGACTAACAGACATGAGTGATTCACACAAGAAATAAAGAGATGGATTTTTGTATGTTATCCATATAAGGCTCAAAACTCACAAGGGTTAATGATCTGCTACTAATGATGTACAATTCAGAGTTTAGTCTTACCTATCATACTAAGAATGCACAACAAATTTTTTTCACATCACATCACAAGGCTCTAGTCAAGAGAACTAAGAACAATACTCATAATTGTAAATCAAAAACCAAAGAAAAGCATGCAATTTTTTTCATTTTTTTTAAGAAACAAAACCAAAACAGAGAAAACTGAAAACAAAACAAAAAAATGGTTCCCTCCCCCACACTTAAAACATGCATTGTCCTCAATGAAAGGACATAATTATTAAATAAGAGTGAGAGAAAGGAAAAGGTGCTCCCTGGTCAAGTTGCAGAGTAGGTGGGCTTTTCCAAGGAAAGCTCTTCTATGGGTGCATCTTCAGGCACCGAACTTTCATGGAATAGCTTTAGGCGCTGCCCATTGACCTTGAAGGTTTTGTCAGTACCTGCACTTTTTATTTCTACTGCACCATGAGGGAAAACATTAGTAACAACAAAAGGGCCAATCCACTTGGATCGAAGTTTCCCAACCATAAGCTTAAGGCGGGAGTTAAACAGCAAAACCTGTTGTCCCACAGAGAATTCCTTCCTAGAAATCATTTTATCATGGAAGTGCTTAGTTTTCTCTTTATAAATTCTAGAGCTTTCATAAGCCTCTAGCCTAAGCTCTTCAAGCTGTTGTAATTGGAGTTTTCTTTCAATACCTACTTGTTGCATCTCCAAATTACAACTTTTTCCCGCCCAATAAGCACGGTGTTCTATCTCTACAGGAAGGTGACATGCCTTACCAAAAACAAGTCGATAGGGAGACATCCCTACTGGTGGCTTGAAAGCTGTTCTTTGAGCCCAAAGTGCGTCTTCTAGACGGCGGCTCCAGTCCTTCCTGTTTGGTTGCACCATTTTCTCTAAAACCTGTTTGATCTCCCTGTTTGAGATCTCTGCTTGCCCATTAGTTTGTGGGTGATATGCAGTAGAGACTTTGTGCACAACTCCATACTTCCAAAGCAAAGCTTCCATGGTGCGGTTACAGAAATGAGTGCCCTGGTCACTTATGATAGCTCGGGGTATTCCAAACCTGCAAAAGATATTGGACCTGACAAAATCTGCAACAACTCTAGAATCATTAGTCCTAGTGGGGATAGCTTCCACCCACTTTGAAACATAATCAACAGCAAGCAAAATGTAGAGAAAACCAAATGATATAGGAAAGGGACCCATGAAGTCGATTCCCCATACATCAAATACCTCACAGAAAAGCATAGGTTGCTGAGGCATTTCACTCTTACGAGTGATGGCTGTACCTGCTATCTGACACTCTTTACAAGTGCGGTAAGTCTCATAGGCATCTTTAAAAATAGTGGGCCATTAGAAACCTGAGTCTAAGAGTTTCCTTGCAGTCCTTTGAGGACCAAAGTGCCCCCTACTTGAGAAGCATGCGAAAGATGCAAAATAGATTCAATCTCATAGTCGGGGACACATCTCCTAATTACCTGATCACTACCAAACTTCCAAAGATATGGATCATCCCAAACATAATATTTGGCATCACTCTTGAGTTTGTGAATTTATGTCCTGGATGCACCTGTAGGAAAAACACCAGCAACAAGATAATTAACAATATCAGCAAACCAATGAGTAACCCCATGCAAAAGTAAAAGCTGCTCATCAGGAAAGTCATCCTGAATGGGAAAAGGATCTCCATCCCTTTCTATCCTGCTCAAGTGATCAGCCACCAAGTTCTCAGCTCCACTTTTGTCTTTAATCTCCACATTAAACTCTTGGAGCAACAACATCCACCGAATCAATCTCGGTTTTGCTTCTGGCTTCTTCAACAAGTACTTTAAAGCTGCATGGTCAGTAAAAACAACAACCTTGGAACCTAGCAAATATGATCTGAATTTATCAAGAGCAAAAACAATAGCTAGAAGTTCCTTTTCAATGGTGGTGTAATTAGACTGTGCAGAATCTAAAGTCCTAGAAGCATAATAATTAACATGGGCAGCCTTGTCAACTCTTTGTGCAAGGACCGCCCCAACAGCATAGTTAGAAGCATCACACATAATCTGAAAAGGGAGGGTCCAGTCGGGGGGCTAGATGATGGGAACGGAGGTCAATGATTTCTTCAAGAAGTCAAATGCTGTTTTGCATTTGTCATCGAAGTTGAAAGTGACGTCATTCTTCAACAAGTTCGACAGCGGAAGAGCTATCTTGCTGAAATCCTTAACGAAACGCCTGTAAAAACCTGCATGACCAAGAAATGAACGAATCTCGCGAATGCAAGATGGGTAAGGCAATGTAGAAATCACATCAATCTTAGCAGGGTCTACAGAAATTCCTTTTTCAGAGATTATGTGACCTAAAACAATTCCCTATTCAACCATAAAATGGCATTTTTCATAATTTAAAACGAGGTCAGTTTCGATGCATCTCTCTAAAACCATATTTAAACTGCTCAAACATGCATCAAATGAAGAACCATAAACAGTGAAATCATCCATAAACCCTTCCATGCAATTTTCATTAAAATCAGCAAAAATGCTAATCATGCATCGCTGGAAAGTGCCAGGAGCATTGCAAAGACCAAAAGGCATCCTCCTGTAAGCAAATGTACCGAATGGGCACGTAAAAGTAGTCTTTTCTTGATCTTCAGGTGCAATATGAATTTGAAAGTAACCTGAAAAGCCATCAAGAAAACAATAATGTGATTTACCAGCAAGCCGTTCAAGCATTTGGTCAATGAACGGTAAAGGAAAGTGATCCTTTTGAGTAGCCTGGTTCAATCTCCTGTAATCAATACAAACTCTCCAGCTATTCTGAACTCTAGTGGGGACAAGTTCATTCTTTTCATTTTTTACCACCGTGAGTCCAAATTTCTTAGGTACAACCTGCACTGGGCTTACCCATTTACTGTCAGAGATAGGGTAAATGATACCTGCTTGCAAGAGTTTGGTTACCTCTTTCTTCACAACATCGAGGATCAAAGGATTAAGCCTCCTTTGGGGCTGCCTTACTGTTTTAGCACCATCCTCAAGTAAAATCCTATGCATACACATTGAGGGACTAATACCTGGGATGTCAGCCAATGTCCACCCAATCGCCTTTTTATGCGTCCTCAAAACCTGCAAAAGCTTACTTTCTTGATCGAAATCAAGGTTAGAAGAAATTATAACCGGGAGTTTTTCATTACTCTCTAAATAAGCATATTTCAGATTTGCAGGGAGTTGTTTCAGCTACAGGGAAGGTGGTTGCTCAATGGATGGAGTGCTTGGGGCAGCCGGGGTGTCGAGAGCTTCAACTGTATAAACAGCTTCATCGACAACTTCACCTGTAGAAAAAATGTTACCCTGCAAGGCATCATCAATCTCAGCACATACAACACAAAGGTTAGTGTCAGTACAATCATCACATGAGTAAACATCATCAAAACCAGATAAAGATGGAAAATCAAGTGAAAACAATTCAGAACAAGTGTCATCAACCAACTCAGGGATCAATTCAATATGAAAAACGGAATGCTCTTCCAAGGGATATTTCATAGCATCGAAAATGTTAAATTTCGCGACAATGTCACCAAATTCCATGGACATGGTTCCATCATCAACATCAATTTTTGTTTTCGCCATTTTCATGAACGGTCTGCCTAAAATGATGGGAGCCCTGCTTGACTTAGTTTCTCCTTCCATGTCCAGAATGTAAAAATCTGCGAGAAAAATTAAGTCATTAACTTGAACAAGGACATCTTCCACTACTCCGGTGGGGCGGGCATTGCTTCTGTTTGCCAGCTGAATGATTAAACCTGTATGCTGCAAAGGACCAAGATTAAGGTTATTATAAACAGAAGTATGCATAACATTAATGCCCGCTCCTAAATCAAGCATGCAATTCTCGAATTTACTATCCCCAATGGTACAAGGAATAGCAAAAGTTCCTGGATCCTTGCACTTTTGTGGCATGACCTGAGTGAGAGCTGAAACATTTTGCTCGCCTGTAGCTTTTTCAGATGAAGGCTTAGGCTGAATGAAAGCAGAAACATTTCTTCCCAAGTTGACTCTCTCATTTCCCTTCAACCTCCTTTTGTGTGTACACAAATCTTTCAGGAACTTTGCGTACTTCGGAACCTGCTTAATCACATCAAGAAGTGGAATGTTTACCGCAACCTTTTTGAATACATCCAAAATCTCTCTCTCTCTCTCTCTCTCTCTTTGTCTCCCTCATCAGTCCTTTTATTTTTCAGTACTCTATATGGGAAAGGGACTGGTGGTACATACTCCTCCTGTTTATCTTTTTCAGTTTCTACCACAACAGAAGAGGGTTCAGATGAAGAAGGATTTACCTCAAGAATTTTTGTATTTTTGTCTAGGGCTGGTTTTGCAACTTTTCCGGATCTCAAGGAAATTGCACTCACATTAGGGCCTTTTGGATTCACAACTGTTTGGGCAGGAAGTTGGTTCGATCCTTGGGCTTGCTGCATGGCGTTCATTGAAGTGGCAAGCTGTCCAATCTGTGTCTGCAAGGTCTGAATGCTAGAATCAGCTCTTTGTTGGAACTGGAGATTGTTGACAGCCATTTGCTTGACAAGATCCTCTAATGACAGCCATTTGCTTGGGCTTGCTGGGGAGGGTTTTGTTGTTGGCTGGACTGTTGATTCCCATATCGAAGGTTTGGATGGTTCCTCCAATTGGGATGGTATTTGTTAGTGGACAGGTCAGGAATGTTGTACCTGTTCTGATTGTTGCATTGATTGTAAAGGTTTGCTGCATAAGCTTGAGGCAACTCAGTGATCGACTCATCTTGCAAAATAGGACATGTATCGGTCGGGTGTTCAGGAGAAGTACAAATACCACACAAGTTTGCTGCTTGAGTCTTACCTACTGCCAGCCGTTTCACTAAAGAAGTAAGCTCGTCAATTCTTGTTTCTAAAGCTTTGTTGGAAGAAACCTGAATCTCGTTCACACCTTTGATTTGGACAGAATTGTTTCTAGTGGTGAACTGTTGGGAGTTGAGATACATGTTTTCAATCAAGGCTTTAGCAGCAGTTGGAGTTTTATCAACAAGTGCTCCACCGCTAGCAGCATCAAGAATGTTTCTATCCATCGGTAACAATTCCTCATAGAAGTACTGGATAAGTAACTGCTCGGTGATCTGGTGTTCGGGACAACTGGACACTAACTGCTTGAATCTCTCCCAGTACTCAGCTAATGACTCATCGTCATGTCTAATGCCACATATCTATTTTCTGATTGATGCAGCTCTGGAGGCAGGAAAGTATCTTTCTAAGAACACTCTTTTCAGAGCATTCCAGCTTGTGATAGAATTCGGTTCAAGGTAATATATCCAATCTTTTGCCGCACCTTGCAATGAGAATGGAAAGGCTCTGAGCTTGATGTGATCTTCAGTGATTCCTTCAGGCCTCAATGGTGTAGAACACACAACCTGGAATTCTTTCAAATGCTTATGCGGATCCTCACCTGCAAGACCATTAAACTTTGGCAACAAGTGTATTAAACCAGATTTCAATTCAAAGGGTGCATCAGCTTCAGGATAGTCAATACATAAATCATTATAGTTCACATCAGGGGCAGCAAGCTGCCTTAGTGTTCTTTGTTCAGCCATGTTATCAAAAGCAAGTTCAAAATCAGAATCAAATAAGCTATGCAAATAGTCAGAATCAGAATCGATAACGGGTGGTGAACTAGTGCTAGCCTGATTTGCTCTGCGGCGTGTGGTCAACTTCAGGATCAAAATCAAACAAGTCAGAACAAACAGACCTAGTAGCCAGGACTAATGCAGCAATGCAGCAACAAATGCAAAAATGCCAACAATGTCCCTAATAGGCAAAAACAAAACGAAAGAAGGGATATGATTAAAATAATTTCAGAAAAATACAAAAACACAAAATTTAATCTAATTAAGTGAAATAAGAATTTTGAGAATTTTTTTGGAATTTTTCGAAACTATGAAAACAGTAAAAAATTCATAAAAAATAGAAAAAAGAGGAATTTGGCAATTTGAGGGTGAAATCCCGAAACTCTTTCCAAGAGTAGGGTACTACTGACTGCACGATTTTTCTGCTCAAATTGCACGGAACAGATTTTGAAACGGACACGATTTTCCCGAAAACCGGATTTTTGACACTAACCACGAATTGGCCAAAACCGTGAGGAAACTAGGGCCTAAACGCAAACCCTATGACTCTAAAATCAGTTAATAACAACAAGAATCCTCGGCAACGGCGCCAATTTGATCTGCTGTCGCGCACGGATCAAAACGAGTAATTTCAAAAACTGTAGATAGCGACAATGGCTCGAGTCGTATCACAAGGATTCTTGTATTATTATTATTAACCTACTGAAATCGATTTGGGGGGTTTATGGTTTAAGGATCGATTTAGAAAACAGAGTAAATAAGTGATTAAAATAAGCGATTATAAAATAAGTTATTCTATTGTTTTCGGTTTCCTGCTAATCACTGGTTTCTACCTTACCAATTCCCTAAGCGGCTTCGATCTCTATTCGATCTCAATATCAATTGACAAGCGCAAAAGATATAAAACAGATTGGTATTCCTATACTCCGAATTAAGCAAACAGAATAACACAATCGCGAATTAAGCAAATACTATTTACAAACGCGATTTAACGACAAAGCGACGTAAACAGCGATTAAAAGTTAGGAATACAATCATGCGAATTTAATCAAAACCATTCCATGAAATACACATTAAGCACATGAATTTTCATAGAATAGAATTGAAAGAGAAACGAAATTGAATTGATAGGATAAAAACCTCAAAGCGTTGGAAACTTGATTACAGCAGATCAACTCTGGATGATTAGTTCTCCATTACAATCGTTAAAAGCAATATTATTTTCTCGTGAATAGTGTCCGTCCTCCCTCTTTCTTTCTTCAGTCCCACGGCTGATTGCCTTTTTAACAAAATAAGGATTGCACTTCTAATTCAAACCGGGTCGGAAAACAAAAGCCCGGCCCAAAAATGACCTAAAACAAATAATTTTCTAAAGTCTGAAACTTCAACGAATTATGTGAGACTCTTTCACTCCGAATCAGCTTTTGGCTTCAACATGAAAGTTGTAGCTCTTTCTCTTAGCTTTCCAACGCATATTAGAACGCACAAAACGAAATCCCGCAGCTCCAGATATGATCCGTACAGTGAACAGGTATCAAATAACCGCTAAAGCTGAAAACAACATACGAAAATAAATTAAAGGCAAACATAAACTTAAATCTAAAAACATGAAAAAATAGTAAAATAAGTAAAACAATCTAGGGAAATACCTAAGTACAATCATAGAAGAATGTGCATCAAAATGCACTGATCAGTACCGCATCCCTCGCTATCTGGAAAAACCTCTGTCTGACCTTAAGATGTACAATGGAGTTAAAGATCCAGACGCCCACTTAAAACACTTCGATTTAATGATGAAATATAGGGTGGCGCCCAGACTAGTAAAATGCAAGATTTTCCCTTTAACCTTGGAGGGATCAGCCTTAGAATGGTTCACTGAGTTGCAACCCAACACTATCTCCTCATGGGAATAGATGGCCAGAGTGTTCACTGTTCGCTTCACCACCTCAAAGGTCAAGCCTAAGTCTCAAGATGTCCTGATTGCGATCAGACAAGCACCCGATGAGTCACTTCGAAGCTACATGGAGCGATTCAACCGTGAGACCGACCAAGTAAGAAATCTAGATGACAACCAACGATTGTGGTTCTTGAGAACTGGACTCCTTAGGGGAAGCCGATTTGAGGTCGAAGTCGGCCTGCACTTGCCAAAGGATTTAGAAACCTTCCTCCGTAGATCTCAGAGGTTCATGAACTATGAAGAAAGGATGATGGCCATCGAAGTCGCTGAAGCAGGGATGAATCAGCGACCTCGGGAAGGGTGCGATCAGAGACCAAAGGGAGATTATGGTCGACCTTCCAGAGACCCAAAAGCTAGAAAGTTCACAGAGCGTACGAAGTTGAACACCTCCTATGCGAACATCCTTTCTGAATGTGCGAACGCTGAGTTCAGGGATATCAAGAGACCAGAACTCCTTGTTCTTTAGGAGGGGCAGCGCCCGACCAAGAAATACTACTGTTACCTCCAAAGTAACGGGCATGACATGAACAATTGCATGGCCCTCAAGGACGACGTTGAGGCGTTAATCAAAAGGGGAAAGCTGACCCAATATGTGAAAAAGAGCCAAGCCGATGGTCGGTCGCCTAGGAAGGGAAAGGCCTCAGCTAACGAGGTGGCCAACGTTTTCGAAGAGGATGAGGATGAGGACGATGATGTCCCCGACACCAGAAAATATAAGGGAAGGCTAGTCGCAATTGTAATCACAGGAGGCATTCCCACTGATGGGAGAGAAACCACCAGATCGATGAAAAGAAGGTGGGACTAGATCATGAGAGTCGCGTCAACCTCCGCCCCAAGGGCCCTTTCGAAGAGGTCGCCCATTTCCTTTGGGGACGAGGACCTTATGATGGGACGCCCAACAACGAAGTACCATTCGTGGTGGTCGCTTTCATGGCCAACATGGAAGTCAAACGAATACTGATCGACCAAGGGAGCTCTGTAGATATTATTTTTGAAGATTTCTTAGACGTTCTGAAGATATCAAAAGAAGATTTGAGACCTTACAAAGGAACAGTCCTGACCGGGTTTAATGGAGCATCCACCACACCAATCGGACGAATTGAGTTGATAGTCAGAAAAGACTTTATAGTGCTATCATGCAAATCGATCTACCAGTGTATCATCAGGCGACCGACCCTAGCGCGATTGGAGGCCGTACCATCCACAGTTCACCTGAAAATGAAGTTCTACACTAAAGGTGGGGAGATCGCCACCATCCAAGCTGATCTGTTATCGGCAAAGTGAGCTTTCCTCTTAAGCTTAAAAGACAAAGGCAAGAAAGCCAGGAAGGAAAAGAGGATGTGATGAAAGGAGGAGAGCAAGTCAATGTGGCTGATCTTGATGCTCGGTACGACCCTGACAGTGAAGAAGAGGAGAGGGACGACCTCCTAACTAGGGAACTGAAGAAGAGGATCAAGAGGCCTGAAGAAGAATTTAAACAAGTACAGTTGGGCAAGCAAGGGATGACGACGAGGCACAATGCCAAGTTCGTCCCTAGGGATTTCGATGTGAGACAACTGGTGTTCAGAAAGGCAGATGTTGGAAGGAAGAATGCAGGTCAGGGCAAGCTCACCCCTAACTGGGAAGGCCCCTACCGTGTCGTCTCGAAGACGGGCAAGGGGGACTATACCCTGCAGACCATGACTGGTGGGGTGATCCCGAATACCCGCAGTCCTCGTTTTGTAAGAAGTGAAAGAATGTCATGTTTAACTTGATGAATGAAAAGCATAAACGGGCGGGACACTCTTTTTCCCACAGGGTTTTTTATTGAGGTCCGCCCGTTCGTCAGATAAAGATAAGGCGTTTTTTATATACAGATGTTTATGTCTCTTTAATTGCGAACGATCAATTACGAACGAACAAAAAAGTTCAACCTGCTACGCGAGTTAAAATCAAACCGAGTTTGATAAATTGCGAGGCATGGGTAACACTTAAATGAATTTAAGTATAAACGAAGCGACCTAAAAGTAGGCGCACCCCAAAGGGCGAGCTAAATCCAAGTAGAAACTTGGTAAGTTGCCTGAGGGGCAGGGTCGACCTCTGGTCGACCAAAACGATTAAAAAAGACTTATCCAAGTAGAAACTTGGTAAGCTGCTTAAACAGGCAGGGTCGACCCATGGTCGACCAGAACGATCTGAAAGACTTAGCAAAATAAAGGCCCTCACATGCGGGGAACGAGTGAAACGATCAAAAGGAGCGAACGACCGTAAGTCAAATTAAACTCGAGCTTAAAGATAAACAAAAGTGAAATTAAAAGTTGACCCGAGGAACGGCCAGGCACCGATCAAGTATGAATTACAAAGGAAGGACGACCTAGAGGTCGCCTGATAACTCTCATTTATGATAGTTATTACTTACTTTTCAAGCTTTATTCATTGTGAGTTCTTAAGCAAAGTAGTGATTATTGTTGTAAATATTGTGTTTTAGAAGAGTCTTTAGTGCAACCCTGGAATTATATTAACGGGCACATAGGTGCCTCTTGTGTGCTCTGATATGCTTATTTTGTTGCTGCAACACCTGATGTCGCAACAATCTCAAATTGCGAAAGATGAGAGAGAAAATTGAAAGGTGCTGAATTAAAGGGCGTGTGCTAGCTGGCAGAAAGGACTGTGTGTGTGAGTGCGTGCTTCAGCAGAATATTCTATGATGCCACCTTTTCTTGGGCACATTGTACCTTTGGACACATGTAAGGACATAATGCGCCTCTCATTTAGGGTTTTTACCTAGGATCTTGTGCCCTTGGCTATAAAAGGCGACCCTTCTTCCTCATTTGGCACACTTGGCCGAAAGGAGAATGTATAGACATAGCTTTCTCCATTTTCGTGCAAGCTTACCTCATTGTTACCAAAAAGATACTAGTGTTGGAACTGTTACTGTAGCATCACTGAAGCTGCATATTCTTGGTAGATTTCTACATTGAAGAGCTGGATTCACATCTCCATTGTTTCCTCTTGGAGTTCTTCTTCGGTTCAACATTAGTAGTGTAATTTCTTACCTTGATTTTGTAGTATGACTTCAACAACTTTGTTTAAGTTCTTTCTTTTGTGTTGTTTGCTCAATATGAGCTAAATACTCATAGTTGAGATGTTGGATCTGATGTAATGAAGTTATTATGTTATTAATGAAGTATGTTTAATGTTAAGCATTTTATCTTGTGTATGATAATATTTCCATCTTAGATTATGAATGGCCAACTAATCTTAAGTAGCATTTATGAATTCAGAAATGGTTTGTAAATTTAACTCACAAGATAATATGGATTGTGTTCATTAAAAGACATTTTAATGTTCCTTGCTTAAACCCTAGACATAGGAGGGCAAAGTCCATCAGGTGAACACTGGGGGTGCCCTAGCAGCCTAAGGCGTACTTATTTAGGGTTTACACATAAACTCTTGTAAGGAAACCCTAGTGTGAAGTATTTGAAAGAATACGTCTATTGCTGCAGCACCTAATGCTGCAGCATTGAACATACCATTAATTGCATTTTAATGAAGTTACTGAAGTATAGCATCTCAACTAGTTCTCTCTCTGATCTTTATTGCCTTTACTTTTTACTGTTGTGAATGAAACCAAAAATTTGTGTCTTTACTTTTATTATCATCACTAATTTGTTAATCAAATTAAACACTCTTTGAGCATTAATCCTCATGGGAATGAATCTTATTTCTACTTTACTACTTGTTGGACAGTGTACACTTGCACTACCCTATTTTACACAACATCGCCCCATTAAGCATTACATAGACAAAGATAAAAACAAGGAAAAAGCGCTAAGCAAAACAAAGAACATGGGCGCCTACAGTATGGGGCTACCAGGGAAGCGTGGGCAACCCAACGAATGTGGGCGACCATCCACGTCTGGTCGTCCGCAATAACGCGGTCGGCCAACAACTTCAAATCTCTCCAGGTCGGGGTCGCACGTTCCCTCAGAACAACTGTAGAAGACCAAGAATAGCCTACATTGACTGGGCACCTGTCCCCATCCTACGAATGAATCCCCGCAGGTCGCGACAACTCTATGCGCTGTGCAGTAGAACTGGATGATAGGTCGCATGAAGAATGGGTAGAAGACTCAGAATGTCCAGAACTTCCCTTTGTTGAAGAATCAGCAAGAGGATTAGAGGTCGACAAAGACGATCTAGGACCAACTCAACTGCAAATCAGAATCAGACCGTCATCATGCTCACAAGGAGGACAACAAATAAAGCATTATAACTTAGAGCACACATACAACAATCGCGGTAGATTGCTAACCAGCGAAAATCAAGGTCGTATACCTTGAGATCTAGATCAAACAACTTTGAAGAACAAAACCACGGCCAAACCTTGAAAGTCAAAATATTCTAAGACAGTTAGATCCTATCAAACTCACCACACAAACGTAAAGTAATACACAAAGAATTAAGGAAAGAAAGGAAGAATACCTTTTGTAGATCACCTCCCTGAGAAAGGGAGAACATGAGATCGTGAAAACCTCATTTCGTAGATCGCCCCTCACCAACAAATCTCCTCGATCGCACAAAATGTGGTCGCCCAAAGGGAAGAGGTCGTGAGAAGGGGCGGACACACCGTGGAGGAACTCGCTCAAGAGGGGCGCTCGCACCGTGATGAAGACCAACCAAGACTGATCACCCTCTTCAAAGACTGATCGGCCAGGGGAGTGATCGCCCTCCAGAGAAGACCACAGGACACCCTCTTCACGCACGATGCGCAGGTCACCCGTGGGGAGAAGGTGCAGATCGCCCTCGTAAAGCATTTGTCCAGGCCGCCCACGAAGGTCAGACCGCCGACGGAGAAGATGCGGGTCGGATCGCCTGTGTGGGATCGCGCCGTAGGGGACGTGGAGCTGATTGCCCTCGTGGAAGCAGATTGCGCCGTGGAAGGTTCCGTGGGGTGACCGCCCGAAACCAAGGGGAGTGATCGCCCCAAGGAAGTAGTCGCGTAGAGGAAGTCGAAACAATATTCAAAACGCATCGTGAAGTCGAAACAACACAAAACATTCAAGACGCACCCTTTGGTTATCAACGATCCATTATGGTCCTGATCCGTTGTGATCCCGATAGGCAAAAAATTCACAAGTAATTTTGGGGCATGACTATCAGAACCACACATCAAGCCTAAGCCCGCTCAATGATCGACCTTGGCTTGGGGGGCAATTGTTCTGGAGTGGGCCGAAGGCCCAACCCCATCGAAGAGCTAGCAAAAAATGGCCCAGAAGCAAAACAAGAGAGCAGATCAGGCCTCAACGGTCAGGATCGACCTATGCCAGATCTAACGGCTCCCCTGAATCACTAACACTATAAATAGGGGATCTACCCCATCTGTCAGGTACACTATTCACCCTTACTGCCACTCTGCCAAACTCTACCCCACTGACTTGGGCGTTGGAGTGTCATTGCAGGTACAACCTGGGCCCTACATACGACCAGTAACCATACAGATTGACCTAACACCTCAGTCACCCACAGCAGATCGACCTTGAGGTACAGATCAACAATCCCATAGGAAACGTCAAGCAGAGTATGTAGGAGATGCATAAATTGATGACCAGCACCAACGAGCAACACCCTTGGAGATGGTAAAAGTAATAGATTGAAACCTAGGTTAATAATAAGGCTGAAGATTAGATCATTCATACAAGTAAGTATCAAAATTGCCTCTTGAGTATCCTCTAGCTTCTTGAACAAATTTTTTATTATATCCTAGAGAGTGCCAAATTCTTCTACTTTAGAGGAGGGATGGTAATGGTTAACCAAATCATGAACTTGATATCTTGATTTTTTTCCCAAGGCGCCTTGAACATTCCAAGTAATTACAGATACATCTTCAATAACAAAACTTGCTGAGTCTCAAGGACCATTTCGTCCTTTCCATTCATGTTTGAGTTCTCCTCTATATCATTTTTATTCGGTGGAGAAATATCTTTTTCTGCATGCTCATAAGCATGGTGCAAAATGTTAAAACGAGAGCCCATGTTTTTATTAGAAGTATTGCATTACTTTCCTTGTAGAAATCTGTAACTTGTTGCTTGGTAAGTTCCACCGAAAATGTATCGACTCACATCAGCATGTGTACTTTTTTTTTTTGATAACTCAAAGGATTTGTATTAATGGTGGCACAAGGGGTACCACACCCGTTTACATCTCATTCAATCAAGGATAGACAATAAGAAGAATTGTTACACCAATTTGCAAAGTCTAAATCTAATGACAATTTGGAACCTACCCTATTGGCAAACATAATACACATGCTGGACCTGGATTAAAATTAATGATCCCACGCTGCTGCAATGCTGCCCGTGTGGGCAAACCGTCCAAATGCGTGCACCAAGAACTTTGATGGGGCTGCCGTGGCCCAAAACTTGTGTATCAGCTTCCTGTTATCTTCCTCAAGCTCTATTTCATCTAATTTTGACACCAGGAATTTATAGGCTGATTTAACGGTATACATAGCACTTCATAATTATAAAACGAAAAGAAATACAATGGAAGGCTTGCAAGGACCGAATTAATCAACGTGATTCTACCTCCCATTGATAATTGCCTACTCCTCCAAGTAGATAGTCTATCCCTTAGCTTCTTCACTACTGGTCTCCATGTGGCACTTAGCCTTGGATTTGCTCCTATTGGTAATCCAAGGAAGTTAAATGGAACCCCTCCCACCTTACAGTACAAGAATTTAGCTGCTGCCCATGACTTCTCTTCTTCCACATTAATTCCTAATATACAGCTTCTCTTGAAATTAACTTTGAGACCGGACACCATCTCAAAATTTCTCAACAATGCTTTCAAACACCACAAATTCTCGGAAGTGTTCTTGCACATAAGTAGTGTGTCATCAGCGTATTGAAGGATTGGAAATGAGAGCTCATCCCCTATTTTAACGACCTCAAAAAAACCAAGTTCAATGCTTCTCTTGATCATTCCAGACAGCCCCTCCGCCACTACTAGCTAGGAACAAGAAAGGAGCCAGCGGATCTCCTTGTCTTAATCCCCTTTCCATTGAGAACTACTTCGTTGTACTACCATTTACTAGCACCGAGACTAAGCCACCGAATATACATGATTTCATCCACCCTCTCCACTTGTCATTGAATCCCAATCTCTTCAACATATATTCTAAAAATTGCCAATTCACCGAGTCATATGCCTTCCCGAAATCTACCTTGAACATGATCATTGGCCATTTCTTCTTCTTGACTACATTTATCACTTCATTCGCCACTAGTACACCATCAAGGATTTGTCTTCCTTTAAGAAACGCTGTTTGTGTAGCTGAGATAACTCCGGGCACTACACCTTTCAACCTTATTGCTAGTATCTTTGCAATTATTTTGTATATACAACCTATCAATGAGATCGGTCGGAAGTCACTCAACCCCTGTGGATTCTTAGTTTTACCAATCAGTGCCATAAATGAAGATGTGAATGCCCTGGGCAGCTTCCCATTAGCATGAAACTGAACCAATACTTCGAATATCTCCACCTTTATTGTGTTCCACATAGCCTTGATAAAGTTGAAGTTGAACCCATCCGGCCCTGGACTCTTGGAACCTTCACAGCTCCAAACTGCTTCCTCCACCTCCTCCAAAGTAAATGGTGCCGTAATCAAAGATGATTGATCCTCTGATATGCTTTTAAATTCAATTCCATCCAGCAATGGCCTATTTAGGTTTTCTTCTTTGAATTTGAATTGGTTACTAAAATGACTTCTTACTTCCTCTTTGATATCCTCTGATCAGCATGTGTACTTGTATTTGTGGCAGCACGAGGTGGAAAAAGCTTAGCCTTAATGCAAGTTTTGGTCTTAGCATGAGGTGTAAACGGTTGAATTATTTTTTGGACTAGCATAATCAGGTAAATTTTGTCTAATACTCAGAGTGAAAGATGTCTATATATTGTGACCATATTGTTGTTATTATTAATAATCCCAATTGTGTCATTTTAATTTAATATTATGGAGATTATTTTATATAGAAATTATGAATAATTGGATGATGTGGAATGCCTTGAGTGGGCTTACTGTAATAGGTTAGTAGACCCATATTTTACACAAGTGAGAGGCCCCTATTTCTAGCCATAGGGTTTTGTGTTGTCTGACCTATTGTGACTTCATACTGAAAATGACTTTGTGGAATAGAAGTAGTTTTTTCTCTCATGGATTCATCTTCCTATTCAGGTAATTCTAATCACAATTTATACATTGTAGATTGACATGTTCTAAATTTAGGATTAGAAATATTTTTGAAATTGCTATTTTAGGTTTTCAATTGGTATCGGAGTTCATTAATCCTAAGTTGTTACTATTAATCCACGATGATTTTGATTGATTATGATCATATTTGTTTTATTGAATTACGCCACGCATAAACGATCCACTTCCTATGATGGCCTATGAATTCATGTCCTATGAATTCTACAAACATATGAATTCACGTAATAAATGAACAGCGATCCACTTCATATGCATGTCCTATGAATTCACGCACTAATATATAAGCAATTGAACCTATGAATTCACGCATGAACAACTGCCCATTCACGCATTAGTTTATTTATTTTTTATTTGTTTCTTAATATATGGATAATTATATTTAATTAATTAATGGAGATCATATTATAATATCAAATTGTCACTGTTTATTGTAATTGCACTCAGTTTTAAAAGAACAAGCATGACATTATTTTTTTTCCTTCTGGATATACTATTTCAGCAGTAAAATTAATATGTCGATGTGTTTATATTTGCTTTGTTAACCTGAACATTTTGGTTCCCTTTTATTCAGCTAATGATCAAATATCGGTATTAGTGATCATATTAAAATTGCACTTATCCTATCGATTTGTCCTTATTGATATGATTTCTAATATTTGTGAATTTTGTTGACGGTCATGGCCTTATCGTTTTTAATATCCTATCGATATAATTAACTTTAAGGAGATGTTTTAATATTGTTGTGATTTTAGTTGTACATCGTAATTTGGGACACTTAGTTGAGATTAAAATGTGCACTTAAAATATTGTTTTATGTTGTTGTTTGTGACACTTGTTGAATATTATGGCCGTAATTTGGTTTAGTATTGTTGTGGTTTTAATTGTGCATCAGAATTCGGGACCCTTAGGCGGGATTATAATATGCAATTAAAAGATTGTTTTTTGTTGCCATGCTTGATAAATTATTTTTGTTTGCATGTTCAGTATTTTCTGCTCAAATGAATGCCTTGACAAGGCTATTTGGGACAAATTATGAGGACTGGGTTGAGTCTTTGAAATTATTCTTCATTGTGGCTAGTGTGGTCATAGCTCTCACTGCTAAGTCAAAATATTTGAACCTTTTTTTTAAGACTAAGTATGATTGGGTGAGCGGGGTTCATGAGCATGCCATGAAGTTAGTAAATTGGTATAATAAACAGAAATTCATGAAAATGGAGTTGGGCGAGAGTACCCCTCTAGCTCTAGTGTGTTTTGAATCAAACTTTGTTGATGTCCCTTCTAATACATGGTGGTTAGATACTGGGGCAACTATTCATGTTACAAATTCTTTACAAGAGCTCATAAACAGAAGGAAACCAAATAAAGGAGAAATGAAAATTGTAGTTGGGAACGGAGCTGGTGTGGAAGTGGATCATGTAGGGGTTGTTTCTCTTAAGTTTTCTTCTGGACATGTTTTAAATTTGAACAACACTGTTCACGTACCTTCTATGAGAAGGAACCTGATTTCTGTTTCTATGTTGGATGAATGTGGTTACTCTTTCCACTTTGGTAATAAAAAAGTTACCATATATTACGACTCTATTGTTGTGGGTTCTGGGGTTTTGTGTGATGGATTATATATGTTGGATCTTGGTTTTGTTTCTAGCATTGGACAGATTTCAGTTGTTTTTTTATTTTATTTTTATTTAGATTTCAGTTGTTAATAATATAGTGGGAAGTAAATGAGGTAGAGTTACAGAAAATTCTTCCATGTTGTGGCATGAATGTTTGGGACACACCTCTAGAGAGAGAATGGAAAGGTTGATTAAGGAGGGTACCTTGCATGATTTGAATTTTTCTGATTTTGATACATTTATTGTTTGCATAAAGGGGAAACTTACTGCCAGAGCTAGAAAGAATAAGGCTACCAAGAGTGAAAAGGTTTTGCAGTTGATACACACAGGTATTTGTGGACCTATTACCCCTATCGCTACGGAGGTTTTAGGTATTTCATTACCTTTATTGATGATTTTTCGAGATATGGTTGGATTGATTTGCTTCACGAGAAATCTAAATCCTTGAATGCCTTTAAAACATTTAAGGCTACAGCTGAGTTGAGACTTGGTGTGAAAATCATGTCCGTTAGATCTAACAGGGGAGGTGAGTTCTATGGCAGGTATGATGAAACTGGAAGGAGTCCTGGGCTGTTTGAAAGGTTCATATAGGATTGTGGTATTGAGGCCCAATATACCATGCCAGGCACACCTCAACAAAATGGTGTTGCTAAAAGAAGAAATCGCGCACTCATGGATATGGTTAGATGCATGCTTAGTCATTTAACTCCTCCAGAATTTTAGTGGGGTGACGCTTTGAAAACAGCAACATACATCTTAAACCATGTTCCAAGTAAATCTATTAACAAGACTTCTTATGAACTAATGTCGGGTAAAAGACCGAGTTTGAAGCTGTTGTCGTCAAACTCTTAAGTCCTACCCGTGGGGTCGACCAGAGGTTTGGACAATCTTTGATTCCTTGTTTCTTCAAGCAATTGCGCCGAGGAGGGAACTCTGCTCCTCGGCTGTTGGTATCCTGACTCCTCTAGAAAGGGTCAGGTTGAGTGAGAGGGACACGAGAGTTGGATTATACTACTGTCTAATGCATAAAGTAAAAGATAAAGTGCGGTAAAAGAAGATAAATTGAAATAAACGTAGAGTTTGATTGATTGGATGTGTGTTTATACAATTACTCTATAGATATATAAATACACAGGCCCTCGTCGGCCACTAGGCTAGACAACATTTGCCTGCCATTAGATCATTCTAAGATCGACAACCCTCATTGCTTCATAGGCCCTCAAAGGGGCGGAGTATCTACCCACGACCCGATCCCACTGGCACGGTTAGTGGGGTAAGTGCTCGTTGCTCCGTGTTTTCCGGCCACGTTCTGCCTTCGTTCCACGTCTTCCTTGCCTTCCAAGCAACGCCTGCCTTGCCTCGGCCCCTAGATCGCTCGGCTGCTCTAGCCTCTTTAGCCAATAGCTTAGGCGCCCGAGCCACCTAAACCTTGGCCCTTTATAGGCTGGGGCTATGATTCTCCTTCGGCTTAGCCCATTGGCCCTCGGGCGTAACCCTCTCTCGGGAAGTTTTGTAGTTTAGTGTGCCCCGAAGACCTCTTTTGATTTCACTCTATTTGGCAAATAACTATGTCATGTGGCTTGCCTTCACACCATAATTCTCTTTTCCTTCCTCCTAGCCCTCGGCCTACGACTTGATTATTTTTGGGTGTTGTTCCGTACTGGGCTCAAGAAGGGTGGAGATCGCGCGGCCTAGTTGAATGGCTTAGATCTCACCTCTTCCTTGTGCACCAAAGCACTCCTTACTCCATCCTAGCGCCTATAATTAGGCTTCCACCCCTAGCGCCTATAACTAGGGAGACAATTCATTTTCTCCTAACTTTTGCTCATTATCACTTCCCTCACTAACTTGAGCGTCGGAGTCTCTTTGCAGGTATCACCACTGCTGCCCTCAACCTTGGCATGAAGAAGTACCTCGGACAGCTCCACCTCGGATGAAGAAGTACCTCGGACAGCTCCACCTCGGACGAAGAACTACCTCAGACAGCTCCATCTCGGACGAACATCTACCTCAGAAGGAAGACCTCACCAACACGGGCAAGCCATCTATCACCGTGAGGTACATCTTTCTCTCTCTCTCTCTTGAGTTCGGACACGAACAGGTGTTAACAATTGCCCCCCTTTTTGTGTTGTCGTATGGCCTCGAGGACGTGACTGATGGTTCAAAAACCCCTTGATATGACTTGAGGTGACGGTTTGGAGGGGACATAACTGCTGCTATGTGACACTTGGCGCTTTGGACGAATCGAAACGACTGGGCGTCGGTTCCCAAGGACATGCCGGTTAGTATTTTGCCCAAAGCTATAAATTTCCCTCCTCATTACCCCTACATGGTCACTTGTCCCTTTCGAAACCCCTCACCATCACTTCAACCAAATCTTTTGAACCAAAACTTTCTTCAGTCTTCACCTTTTTCTCCTTTCGTTCGCCATGTCTTCGAACTCTGATTCTCAAAACAATGACCATAGCTACGACAGTGGTGATAGTCCTCTGAGTTCTTCACCGTCTTCTGGGAGCCCCTCTCCTAAGGCTACCCCGCAAGATATCTTGGTTTACCTCTACCAGGGGATCTTGGGCCTCAAAGGTAGGTATCCTCCTCTAGATGTGTTCATTATAGGGGGTTCGGCCAACGTCTTGTTATCAAGGTCGTTCGAAGCCTTTTGGGATGAGTGTCCCGAGCCTTCATCTTCTCCATATACGACACCAAACATAGCCTCTTCGATGCTGTATTCGATTTGGAATAGGTGCAGTCGATCCAGCAGACTTTGTACCTCTGAAGGGAGACTAATCATTATTCTCTTTGTCGGGCCGTGGGTCGGCCAACATCTTGAATTCAAAACCCTTCTTAGTCCAGTCACAAGACTCTATACCTCCTTCCTCATAATCCCCTGGGATAACAATAGGACGCAGGTGAGGGGAGTAGAACACAGCCTCGAACATCTTTACTTCACCTGGGAAAGGATTAGGATCAGCCTCCACTATCTCCACCTTGTCTTCTACCCATATCATGAGCTTCTAGTGCAAAGTAGAGGGGACGCACTCACTCGTATGAATCCAGTCTCTCCCCAGGATCACTTTGTTTAAAGGTTTACCTTCTATGACGAAGAATGCAGAGCGAGTTACTTTAGACCCAATCGTTACATCGACCACCAACACTCCCAAAGCATGAGATGGGTGGCCCATGAAACTAGTCATGGTCATGGTGGTTGTAATAAGATCCTCAGCGTTCTTCCTCAACCTCTTCATGGTTGCTAGCGACATAATATTCAGCACAACACCACCATCCACGAAGACCCTATTGAACAACTTCCCGTTGAGATGGGTGATCCGCTGTCGCGCACGGATCAAAACGAGTAATTTTAAAATGTAGTTTACGGTAACGACAACTCGAGTATCGTTTCTCAAGGATTCTTGTATGAATTAACCAACTGACTGGAAAAATGGGGGGGTTTAGGTTTTGATTCAGAAAACAATTAACAGAAAGTGATTATAAATTAAGTGATTATAAAATAAGCTAATCTACTGATTCGGTTCCTACCTATCATCGATTGTTATAACTTCACTATCCTAAGCGGATCCTATTCCTGTTCGATCACAACAACATTCAACAAGCGAGAATGATATTATAAGAAGTATGTTTCCTGTTTACCGAATTAAGCAAACGGTTAAGAATAAAGCGAATTAACGGATTAAGCAAACGGTAACACGCAATCAAAATTAGGGAACATAAATCAATCGAACCAAACAAAACTATTCTATGACAAATCGAATTAAGCAAACGATAGACATATATTAGAATTGAAAAGAATAGGAATTAAATTGCAAGGTTATATTAATCTCAAGTATCGGAACCTGAATACAGCAGATCAACCAGGTGATTAGTTCTCCATCGGTTTTCGTACCAAGCTCCCGAAAAATAATTTGGGAACAGTAAAAAGAGATATGAACAGTACTCGCGGCTATTAGGTATAGGCAAAACAAAGAATTCGGGTTTAACCCAACCGGGTCGAAAAACATAAAAAAAACCGGCGCAAAACTAAATATTTATTAAGTCTGCAACTTCAACGAATTATTTGAGACTTATGAACTCCTAATCAGCTTTTGGCTTCAACAGGAAACTTGTAGCTCTTTCTCTTAGCTTTCTAACGCATCTCAGAATGCGTCAATCCGATTACCGTAGCTCAAGTTATGGTCTGCACAGTGGTCAGGTATCAAATAATCGCTAATGCTGAAAATAAAATACGAAAATTAAATAAAGGCAAAAATAAACTAAAACATAAAAACACAATAAAACAGTAAAAATAATAAAACAAACTAAAGAAATGCCTAAGTACAATAGTAGAAGGATGTGCATCAAAATGCACTGATCAATGGGCTTTAATGTACAATGGCTTCAAGTGTCTGGTCATATCTGTCGTTGGCTTCTCAAATAGTATGCCTTTTGTGACTGGTCCTTCGGCTCTGTCAAGGCAGCCCATTCGGCCTCCTCGGCGAAGACGTCTCCCTCGAGGGTCTTTGGCCGATTCATGGCTCCCCGAAACTCAGTGGAAGGAGGCCCACCATTTTTATATCAGCACTGAACTCCCCATCTGTTCCATCCATCAGGTCATCTAGTATTGACTCGGTCATGGAGTTTCCATCAAATTCCAATGGACCAAAGGGGTGTTCTTCTTCCTTTCCCAGGAGGTCATCTTCCTCCAACTCTTGCTCTGTCATTACCCCTTCGACCTGGGGTTCATCGACTGGCTGGGGCTGCTTGGGACGTTGAGGTCCATAAAGGCACTCTATCACAGCCTCAGTGAGTGGGCTATGAGGCGCGTCCACCATGCCTATCATTGTATGGTCTTCTCCCTCTTGATCGACGGGTGGCCCAGGGACGGCTATTTCGGGAAGCTGCTCTGGAGCTATATCCTCAGTTGGCTTTGGGAAAGCCTGTTCCAACGCCGCAGCAACAGACGTTGCGGCGATGGTCTGAGTATTCCCATCTCTAGCTGAGGTAAGCATCTTGAGAGTCTCCTTCATTCTGTTGAAAGCCCTATCCCCTCTATAGCCTCCCCTTCTGTGATCGAGATTTGGAGGCCACCCTAGGGGTTGGCATTTTTACGGCCGCTTGTGTTATCCATTGATTATGCGGTACACCCGAAGGTGGTTTTACTGTTCTGATGACTCTCAGCTCACGGTCATTCAGGACCGTAATGTCTATGGAAGTTGAATTTTGCGCCTCAGTGACATGTGCCACCCCTCCTTTCTTCTCTAGGGCGAGTCCCCTCCTCTAGGGTTGGCAGGGTGGCCTGCCCAATGGGATTATTGGCGGGCCTACCATGCCCCCCAGGTGGGACCTGTTGGAGTCTTTCCCTCAAGTCCCTGGGTTTAAGCAAGTGTCTCTCAGGTTGACATTGGACAAATGCAACTCCCTTAGTTCGTGGACAAGCCTCCCTGGCTTAGGGAGCTTCCTCTGTAGTCCTTCAGGCTGACTTGGTGTCCCTATCTGTAATTTTTCTTGTAACAGGGCTATACGTTCTGCTACTGTAGATCCCCTGGGAGGTGAGCCCAATCGGTCGAACACAGATGTCTTCCTTTCAAGGGAAGTTTCCCTTTTGGGGACCCACACATACTTCTTCTTTCCTTTCTCTCGGTCACTCCTTGCGAAGGAGACCATACCGATATTCATGTTGGGGAAATGGTCGGTGTCGACAATCATCTTCGATGCCCCCTTGTCAGCCATTTTGAATCTCCCCTTTTTGATGGCTTCTTGAATTGCTCGGCGGAAGATAATACAATTGGAAATGGGATGATTGAAGGAATTATGCCACTTGCAGTATTTCTTCCCCATTATTTCTTCAGGAGAAGGAGGGGGGAATCTTGTGGCCGTCAAGGAGTTTGATTTGCTTGTCTTTGAGTAGGTAGTCAAAGAATTGGCCGGCCTTGGAGATGTCAAAGGAATACTCAACCCTTTCCTCGTCTTTCTCCTTGCCCTTGGCGGGTTTAAGAGCTAGACAGAGGTAGGCCTTCCCATTAACTATCTCGGCCAGTAAGATGTCTGTCGTGTAGTCGGTTGATTCATCACAGTCCGAATCATCGGCTGTATCCACCACCGACACCCAATGTGGTCCTCGGCCCCTAGTGGCTCCATTCCTTCTCTTTATTGTATGAACTGTTCAATTTAAACTGCTCTGGAAGCCAAGCCGCCGAGGTCATTACAAGCTTGTACAACAAGCTTTTACTTCAAATGAGGGTGCATTCTAAAGATGGCTATGGAAGCAAGTTGGGATTCTGGGAAAGGTACTGAGCACTTTTCGGCCATCTTTCTGAATCTCTCAATGAAATCAGTCACTGCCTCATCCACCTTCTGCCATAAATTTATGAGATCTACTGCGGTAACTTCAGGCTGTGGCCAATTAAATCTGTCATGGAATCAACTTTCCTTGTCTGCCCAGGTCTGTATAGAATCAGGTGGGAGGGAGGAGTACCATGAGAAGGAAGTTCCTGTCAAAGACAGAGGGAACAACTACAACTTGTGATACTCATTCTGGTGTCCTTCCCCACATTGGGCCGTGAGGCACCAATCTATCCACCCACTTGGGGTAAGGCTTCCTGTACACTGGACGGTCGAGCGGTTTCAACAGACACCAAAGAACTTCTTGATGGTGTCATTGATGATATTAGGGTCCAGGAGTTGGGGGCCCGATTGTCTTTCAGGAGGAGGCGTTGGTCGCCCCAGTGTATCTGGGGGACCCTGCGTCCTTGGCTACGGTGGCACCTGAGATGGAGCGTCTGTCCATGGCTGCTCTACCGGAGCAACATTCATCTATGTCTGTATATAGGAATCCGTCGTGTAGGTACTGAGTGCTCCGGAGAACGGCTGACTAGGAGGTAGGTTTGTCGAGCCAGGTGGGGTCTGGACCCATGGCTGCTGACTTGAGCAATACCCTCCGATCATGCCATTCCCTGATTTCGGAGCGAAGGCTTGCCCCCCTGCGTTAGCTGGGTAGTTAGCTGCGGTAGAAAATCCATAGGATGATCCTTGCGGAAGACCCACCAAGTCTGCTGCTTCGAGTGGCCTTCTGGCTTATTGCACTTGTCCCTGCTGAAGAAAAGTAATATTAGTGACATTCGCCAAAAACTGCCCCCCAGTGTTGGCAGTGGAAAAAGTACTAGCCTGAGGAGTTCTAGGAGTAGAATTTACCTGATGGAAGTACGCCTGCTGAGTCCCAGTCACGCTCCCACTCAGTGGACACTGATGTATGCCTCCCATAGGGTTATAAGAGGATGCCTGCTGAGGTTCAACAGGGTTGGTGTATGGCGGGGCCTGATGCATTCCATCCATAGAAGAGGGATGCCCTCCCTGTGATTTGCCGGAAACAACGTAGTTCATGGTGCTACTGGCTTGCGTAGCGCGTCTCTGCTCCACTTTTTTGGCTTGTTGCATTTCATTGTGCACCATAGGTTTAACTATGTTAGCCAATTGGTGAGACAGTTGATACATGATGTCGTGTATCCCCATGTCGACTTATTGCCAGATAAACGATGTGGACATGACCACAGGTTCCTCACAATCTTGAGGAGAACTGTCGTTAGACTCGGCATTAACCGCAGGGGTTGTTGTTTCTGAAACACATATTGGCTCAGTGTTTTTCGTTTTAGAAGGAGTTCCCTTTTTTGATGCCGACGGTGACTCCATACTAAGGTTCCTGCCAGAGCGTAGGTGCATACGCCAACTATAATCCAGTCCAGGCGAATCAAATAGAATTATTTGCTCACCCGTTTCTATCCCACCGGGCGTGCCAATCTTTTGTTGTCGTCAAACTCTTAGGTCCTAGCCGTGGGGTTGGCCAGAGGTTTGGACAGTCTTTGATTCCTTGTTTCTACAAGCGATTGCGCCGAGGGGGAGCTCTTCTCCTCGACTGTGGGTATCCTGACTCCTCTAGAAAGGGTCACGTTGAGTGAGAGGAACGCGAGGGTTGGATTATACTATTGACTAATGCATAATGTAAAAGATAATGTGCGGTAAAAGGAGATAAATTGAAATAAATATAGAGTTTGATTGATTGGATGTGTGTCTGTACAATTACTCTGTATATATATATATATATATATATATATATATATATATATATATATATATATATATATATATATATATATACACACACAGGCTCTCGTTGGCCACTAAGCTAGCCAACATTTGCCTGCCGTTGGATCAATCTAAAATCGACGGCTCTCATTGCTTCCTAGGCCCTCAAAGGGGCGGAGTAACTACCCACGATCCCACTAGCACGGTTAGTGGTGTAAATGCTCGTTGGTTCGTGTTTTCTGGCCTCGCTCTCCCGTTTGATCTTCAACCGCTCCCACGTTCTGCTTTTATGCAACGTCTTCCTTGCCTACCAAGCAACGCCTGCCTTGCCTCGACCCCTAGATCGCTCGGCTGCTCTAGCCTCTTTAGGCAATAGCTTAGGTGCCCAAGCCACCTAGACCTTGGCACTCTATAGACTGGGGCTATCACTCTCCTTCGGCTAAGCCCATTTGCCTTCAGGCGTAACCCTCCCTCGGGGAGTTTTGTCGTTTAGTGTGCCCTGAGGACCTTTTTTGATTTCACTCTATTTGGAAAATAACTATGTCATGTGGCTTTCCTTCACACCATAATTCTCTTTCCTTCATTGGGTATTGTATTGGCTCAAGAGGATCTAGATTCTGTTCCCCTTCCCATACTACTAGAGTTATTGGGTTGGATAGAGCAGTGTATTTTGAGAATGAGTTGGAGCATGATGAAAGTATATTTCCACGCACTGTTGATTTCAAAGATGAAAGTGTTGTTGTGCCTATACCTGTTGTTCCTTTCTTTGGGGCAGAGGTACTTGTTTTAACTCATAATGATATTGATGATACTACCAATGATGTTGACATTCCTCAATAAGAAGTTGATAATGATGAGTACAATCAAGTTGATGACTTGGTTGCACCTAGAAGATTAGAAAGGATACCTAAATCTACTAAAGCTACCAAGTTTAAAGATTATTTCATTTATTAGCAAGAACATGAATTTTCTTCAATTGGAGACTCTGATCCTAATTCTTTTCAAGAGGCTATTTCAAGTGACTTCAGTTCTCAATGGTTAACATCCATGGAGGATGAACTAGCTTCTAAGAAAAAGAATGGTGTTTAGGACTTGGTAAAGTTACTTGTATCTTGCAAGACTGCTGGGTGTAAGTCGGTCTCTAAAACCAAACGAGATGAGAAAGGTAAAATAGAGAGGTATAAGGCTAGACTTGCTGCTAAAGGGTATATCAGAGAGAGGGTATTGATTATAAGGAGACATTTTCCCCAGTCTCTACTAAATATTCCTTTCGTGTTGTGATGGCACTGGTGGCTGATTTTGACTTAGAGCTTCACCAAATGGATGTTAAGATAGCCTTTTTGAATGGTGACTTAAATGAAGATGTGTACATGGATCAGCCCGATGGGTTCATAGAAAAGGGTAATGAGCACTTAGTGTGTAAATTGAGAAGATCCATTTATGGGTTGAAACAAGTTTCAAGACAATGGTACTCGAAATTTGATGAGATTATCTGCTCTCTTGGTTTTAAAAAAAAGGCAGTCGATCAGTGCATTTATTTGAAGAAACGGGGAAGTAAGTTTATTATACTTGTCTTGTATGTTGATGATATACTTCTGGCATGTAATGATCTGAATTTCCTACTTGAGACCAAGCAAGTGTTAACTGCCCATTTTGATATGAAAGATCTTGGTGATGCTTCCTTTGTCTTGGGCATTTAAATTCTTCGTGATAGGTCTCATGGCATTCTTGTCTTATCTCAGAAAAATTATATTGAAAGGATTCTTAGCAGGTTTAATATGAAATCTTGTAATTCTTGTGCAGCACCCATTCAAAAGGGTGATAGACTCTCTAATACCCAGTGTCCTCAAAATAAGAAAGAAAGAATATTGATGGAGAAGGTCCCTTATGCTTCCGCTGTTGGCAGTCTTATGTATGCCCAAGTATGCACACGTCCTGATATTGCTTTTGCAATTGGTGTACTTTGGAGGTACTTAAGCAAACCTAGTATGGGTCATTGGCAAGCTGCTAAACGAGTTATGAGGTATCTTCAAGGTACCAAAGATAATTTTCTCACTTATAGAAGGTCTGAGCATCTTGTGGTGACAGGCTACACTGACTCTGATTATGGTGGATGTCCAGATGACCATAAGTCCACTTCTGGGTATATTTTTATGTTGGCAAGAGGAGTTGTTTCTTGGAAAAGTGTCAAACAGACATTAACAGCTACTTCAGCTATGGAAGCAGAGTATATTGCCTGTTATGAGGCAACTCGCCAAGCTATATTGTTAAGGAATTTAATCCGAGTTTCATCTTGTGGAGAGTATTTTGAGGCATCTAACCATATATTGTGACAACTCTGCTGTAGTGAGTCTCTCTCAAAACAATAAGAACTCCAAGCGTTTAAAGCATTTTGATACCAAATATATGTTTGTCAGAGAGAAAGTTCAAGAGTCCCAGATTCATATTGAGCATATGCCTACAAAACTTATGGTTGCGGATCCCCTAACCAAGGGTTTGACAGTCAAAAGTTTTGTTGATCAAGTATCCTGTATGGGTATTGTAAGATCTTTTGATGCCTTGAGTTAGTGGGGGATTATGTTGTTATTTTGTTGCAACATTAAAACTTTGAATAAATTGTTGCTATTATGGTTATTACTATTGGTGTTCCCATATATATTGTTGTCAAATTTAGACAATTTTGTTGATCATATTATGGCATTATGTTTAAGACATTTTGGATCTAGTCTTAATTAGGTGTGCTAAGATATTTGTTAAGTATATTTTGTTGTATCTTAGTGAGTATTTTGGGCGAATGCTTAGACTAGTTTATTTGGAATTGCATAGTTGTTTATATTTAATATGCATTTCCATATTCCATATCACCTATTGTTTTTAGGTCACCGAGATTATAAGTGTCTGGTATAAATGATTTCAATACTCCTATCAGGTATGATCTCTATACTACCTAGGTACTTAAAATCTCATTTCAGACCATTTGTTGAAAGTTTTGTTGTTGTTATGACATCTTATTGTGGCCACATATTGTGTAAATAGTCTCGAGTATTATTTCTTACTCATGCTGTCCAAGTGGGAGATTGTTGGATTATTTTTTGGACTAGCATGATTAGGTAAATTTTGTCTAATACTCAGTGAAAGATGTTTATATATTGTGACCATATTGTTGATATTATTATTAATAATCCCAGTCGTGTCATTTTAATTTAATATTTTGGAGATTATTTTATATAGAAATTATGAATAATTCACTACGCCAGAAGTGCGAAAAAAAGTCGCTACCTTGAGCAGCGTTTATTAAAAAAGCGCTAGCCAAAGAGAAAAACCCGAAACGATGGGCAGCGCTCCCTTGCCAAACGCTGCCCATTGGAGGACGCATGTGAGCAATGGGCAGCGCTCCCTTGCCAAACGCTGCCCATTGGAGGACGCATTTGAGCAATGGGCAGCGTTCCCTTTCCAAACGCTGCCTATTGGAGGACGTATATGAGCAATGGGCAGCGCTCCCTTGCCAAACGCTGCCCATTGGAGGACGCATATGAGTAATGGGCAGTGCTCCCTTGCCAAACGCTGCCCATTGGAGGACGCATATGAGCAATGGGCAGCGCTCCTTACTTATGAACGCTGCCTATTGGTTTTTTTTCATTTTCATTCCCTCACGTACGTTTTAGCGTTAATATTTTTTTTTGGGTCTTCTCCATCACCTAGCTCTCTCACTTGAAGCTCTCACTCAGGTATACTGTAACACCCCGGAAATAATTTAATTAAAATAGTTGATTGAATTATTAAAATAATTTGGAGGCGGGATATAGATAAATTAAAAGGTTAATATTTTATATGCGTAGGAGGTGAAACGAGTAAAGGAGGTGGTGACGTAGAGAGCCCAGTGTTTACTAAGCCCTCAACTTAAACCCTGGGGGTTTAAGCCAAACCCTCATTCGCAGCAAGCAAAAGAAAAACGAAAGTGAGAGTGAGAGAGAGAGCACGCGGCGCAAAGAGGGAGAGAAGAGGAGGGTTTCGCGAAGAATTTCAAAAGGAGATCGTTCGTGTTGCTGTGGTTTTGTTCGTGTCTCGTTCGTCGTGTTCCGGAGCTTACGTTATTCGAGGTAAGGGTGGGCTTAACCTTGATAATGGGTTGATGATAATTATGTGTGGGTAGTCTAGGGTTTTGTTGAATTGTTCGTGTTGTTGCATATCGTGTTTTCGTTGAGATTGGTGCTTTGATGATTGTTGCACGTTATTGTGATTTGTTTCGTTATTTGTTGTTGCGTGATTGTTGTATCACGATGATGGTGTTGTTATTGTTCATGTTTTTGTTGTTGCTGTGCGTGGTTGATTGTTGTTGTCGCGTTGTCGAATTGTCGTTTTTGTTGTGGTGGTTGCGGTGTCGTTGCCGTTAGGGTTTGGTGTTTGGCAATTTAGCGATTCTGGACACAGGTTCGGTTTTTCTAAAACTGGCGCTGTTTGGTTGATCTAAAAATTATGAGGTTGATTGATTTTGAAAATAGACTTAACGCCGGTCGTTTTGGCACTGGTTTCGTCAAATTCGGAGTTGTATAGCTCGAGTTATAGGCGATACAAGTTAGGTTAAAATTCTGGAAACGATTTGGGTATAGATTCGGTATTTCGGTGACTGGGAACGTTGTATTGACCGAAAAATTATGTGGTTTATTTTTCTGGAAAATAGACTTAATGCTTGTTAATTTGGCACTGGTTTGGTTGCGTTTAGAGTTGTGTAGCTCGAGATATGAATTCCACAAGTTTCATGCAATTTGATTGAGTTTTGGTCACTTTGGAATTGCTTGAATTTGAAGGACAGAAACTGTCCTCTTTTGCAACTAGCCTGTGTGCTTTTCGAAAACTGTACCTATTGGACACTCTCCTTCAAAAACTGAACTTAGGGATGATAACCATACCCATGGGGCTTTCCAACAAGTATTTATTTGTTGAAATCCGATGTCGTTTGCTATTTTAATTAATTCGCTGAAGTAGGTGCGATGTGCCTAGGCGCTGTGCGCCAGTCTTGTGCGTGGTGTGCGTGCGTTATGTCCGCGTTGTGGAGCCGTCTGGTGTTAATATTTCAGGTGCGGTGCTGGTATGCTCAGGAGAGTTTAGTGGTAGCTGTGATGCTACAACTTGGTGCTATTTTTGGTGAAATCATTTGTTTTGATTCTGGTGGTATAGTATTTGTTTTAAATACTTGTTATGGTGAGTTGGTGCATAATCATGGTGTCGCATTGTCATATGCATGTTTTGGTGATATAGGCTCTGCCTCTGGTGTTTATTGGTGATATGCCCATCGTGGCTCATTTTGGTGATCGGTACCGCATGCATATGCCCACTGGAGGGGTTGCATATCATCCCATTGTCTATGAATGTTATAACCTTGGTGGTTCACTGTCAAATGGACTTTTCCTTTGGTATCTGGTGCTGTGATATGGTGTAATTGTATTGTGTTGCTGTAGTTACCTGATGCTAGCATATTTTTATCATCTGCTTATTACCTCTGTTAGACTCACCCCTTCTGCTTGGAATGTTGCTCTCATGCGGCAACGCTGCAGGTGATCGCTAGTGCTCGTGGAGGAATTGCTAGGTTTTGCTTCCTCTCTCGTTGGGGTCTGTGTCAGCTCTGATATGTAGCACCGGGGAGTCGTTAGTTATCGTTTTGAACTATTATTTTAGTTATTGGGAATTGTTTTTATTAATTTTGGAGATGTCTTTAATTGTTAATTCTGGAGATGTTTAAACTAGTTAATATTTCCGCTGCTTGGTGATTTCTTTTATATAAATTATTTTGGAGATTTTTTTTTGGAATAAATGGTGTTTTTTTTTAAAATGGTGAAAAATGTAGCGCCCTTCGAGGTGACTCTGATAATTGTCTATTTAGTTGTAATAGTAAAAGTGGGGTGTTACATATACTCTCTCAAGCTCTCCTCCTCTCTCAAGCTCCCAAGGTAATTTAGACTTACATCATATGCTTTTTATCTATTTCCAAGTAAAATAACTACTTGGAAATAGATAAAAAGCAGCGTACAAGTATCTATTTCCAAGTAATTTAGAATTACATTGTTTTCGCTCTTGTTAATTTAATGTTGCTCTAGGTTAAGGGATTCTTGTGTTGTATTTATAAATTTGAGATATTTAGTGAAATGCATGTTAATTGAATGTTGTTCTAGGTTAAGGTATACTTGTGATGTATTTCTAAACATGAGAAATTGAGGATTGTTGCTGAATATGTGAATTGTTGTTAGGTTTTGCGAGCTTGTTTTGTCGGAGCTATGCATTCGTTGTTCGAGAGTTCGGTTCATTTGCTAGTGTGTGGTTCGCCTAGGTTGGAGTTCATTGTTGCTTCCACTTGTTCAGGTACTTTTGTTGTTTAAAACTAGAGTGACTATTTATTTATTTAAAACTGAAATTGCCTCTCTTATTTATTTTATGAGTTCCTTTTCTTTTAGTTGTGCTTGAAATGAAAGATTGATACCTAACTTGTGATGAAGTTTAGTCTTGGCAACAACAATGATTCTAAAAATCAATTGCTAATAACTGTTTTGATTGAACCATGATGATTTATTTCTTCATAAATATTGCATTGATATGTAGGCTTTGTTTTCTTGATACCTATCAAATATAAGTTATGCAAACTCTTCTATTACTATTTTTTAGAAATAGATCACCTTTTTTTATATTATATATTTTATACTTGAACAAGAATATAAGTTATGCAAACTTGTATATGTGTGGTGAATGAAACTAGCAAAATAAAATCGAATATGCCTAAATATGCGAATTGTTTGTTGTTTGTCACCTATAATAGGTTTTTAAGTTCTCTTATCAGGATTTTATTATAAATAAATACTGGGAAATTATGGATAGAGAGTGGATGTCTGCCAATCGTCTGTTCAAGGAATATGTTGCTGGAAGTGGATTATTTTGTGAAGTGTGATGTTGAACGTTTAGGGACTTCTAGTAACATGAAGTGTCCTTGTTTGAGTTGTTGTTATGTAAAATCAGTTAATGCAGAGGAGTTGGCAGGGCATTTAAAGGGTTACGGAATAGATCAAAGTTACACTTGTTGGACAATGCATGGTGAGGAAAGAGGTGAATCTTCAAATATGGGTAATAGTACTGAGAGATGTGCACCGGTTGACACCAAAAGACCTACATTTGAAGGGGGCGAATTTGAAGAGATGGCAAAGGCTGTTGAAGACAATCTTAATGACTGTCCTCAAATGTTTGAGAAATTGATAACGGATGCGGAGACACCGTTGTATTCAGGTTGTACTGAATTCACAAAACTATTGGCTGTGATAAAGTTGTATAACTTGAAAACTTGCCACGGATGGACAGATAAGAGCTTTACGAAATTACTCGCACTGTTGAAAGAAATGTGGCCGAAGGATAATGTGCTCCATTCTCGGACGTATGATGCAAAACAAATGTTAGGGTCCATTGGGTTGAACTATGAGAAGACACATGCTTGTCCCAATGATTGCATTTTATTTCAGAATGAATATGCATCGTTAAAGTCGTGTCCTAAATGTAATGCATCGCGATATAAAAATAAAGAATCTGCTCTAGAAAAGGTGTTGTGGTATTTTCCCATAATTCCTCGATTTAGGCGCATGTACCATAGTTCAGAAGATGCAAAACACTTGACATGGCATGATGATGAAGGGATTAAAGATGGCCTGCTACGACACCCGGCTGATTCTCCGCAATGGAAGAAAATTGATATTGATTATCCTGATTTCGGGTTGGATCCAAGAAACCTACGACTTGCATTGTCTGCTGATGGATTTAATCCGCACGGCATTCAGAGTAGCTCCCACAGTACATGGCCGGTGATTTTGGCGATCTATAACTTACCTCCATGGCTTTGCATGAAACGCAAACATATGATGTTGTCTTTGTTAATTTTTGGGCCCAAGCAACCGGGAAATGATATTGATGTATACTTGGCTCCGTTAATTGAAGACTTGAAGCTAATGTGGGAGACTGGAGTAGAGGTGTATGATGGGTTCAGAGAAGAAACTTTCACCTTGAGGGCTATGATTTTTGGCACAATTAATGACTTTCCAGCATACGGCAATCTATCTGGGTACAGTAACAAAGGTCAGTGTGCGTGCCCTATAAGTGAAGATAACACTGATTGGATGTGGTTGGAACATGGTAGGAAGAATATCTACTGTGGTCATCGTAGGTTTTTGCCATCTACTCATCCGTATCGACTGTTGAAAAAGGCATTCAATGGGAATATCGAAACCCGTAAAGCTCCCATGGCTTTGATGGGTGAACAACTATTTGAAAAGGTGAGAGGTTTGAACATTAAATTTAGGAAGCCTTTTGCAGGAGAGCTTGCCAAACGGGGGTGGAAGAAAAAGTCAATTTTCTTTGAGTTGCCATACTGGAAGTCATTATATGTAAGGCACTTCATTGATGTGATGCATGTTGAAAAAAATGTCTTTGAAAGTGTCATCGGTACCTTACTCAATATGCTAGGAAAGACTAAAGATACCATCAACTCGAGGTTAGACTTGCTTAGTATGGGGTTGAGACCAGAATTGGGTCCGATAAAGAAGGGTACACGTACATATCTACCTCCGGCAGCTCATACTTTATCTAAAAAGGAGAAGACCGTGTTTTGTAAGTTTCTTCATGGAGTTAAAGTTCCAGAGGGTTACTCTTCAAATATTATGAACCTTGTATCGATGAAAGACCTCAAGTTAAAGTCTTTAAAGTCTCATGATTGCCATGTTCTAATGGAGAATTTGCTACCCATTGGTATACGTTCCATTTTGCCTAAGAAAGTGCGCAAGACCCTAACCAAACTTAGTTTCTTCTTTAAGGCGATTTGTAGTAGAGTGATTGGCCCTGGAAAGTTGCCATCATTGCAAAGAGAAATTACTGTCACTTTGTTTGAGCTTGAGATATATTTCCCACCTTCGTTTTTTGACATAATGATTCATCTAATAGTTCATCTGATTAGAGAGACACAATTGTGTGGCCCATGTTACATGAGATGGATGTATCCGTTTGAGCGTTACATGAAGATATTAAAAGGTTATGTGAAAAACCGATCACGACCCGAGGGTTGTGTTGTTGAGCGCTACATAGTTGAAGAAGCTATTGAGTTCTGTACCGGCTATCTATCTAGTCTTAATATTCTGTTGGACTGCCAAGGTCTCGTCACTTAGGAAGCATTAGTAAAGGGATGTCAGGAACAAAAATAGTGATGGTATCAAGGAAAGAACTAGATGAAGCACACTTATATGTTTTGCACAATGATACTGAGGTTGATTCATATGTTACCAAGCACATGGACATACTTAAGAGTGATCACCCATATAAGACTCAAGTTTGGTTAACAAAAGAACATAATCGGAGTTTCATAGTGTGGCTAAAAGACCACATTGATTTCGAATTTGCTATGAGTCCTTCCTCGATTTCAGAAAGATTGAGATGGTTAGCAAAAGGTCCAAATATGCAAGTTTTCTCTTACACCAGCTATCTAATGAACGGGTACACGTTCTATACAAAAAAACATGATAATCAAAGTAAAATGCAAAATAGTGGGGTGACTCTTGTAGCTCAAGCTTTGCATACATCAAGTGCCAAAGACAGAAATCCCATATATGTGAATATGTCATACTTCGGGGTCATTGAACACATATGGGAGTTGGATTACAACATGTTTCGGGAGCCTGTGTTCCTATGTAAGTGGGTTGACAATAATAGTGGTTTACAGATTGATGAGTTGGGGTTCATGCAGGTGAATTTCAATAAGTTAGGATATAAAGATGAGCCTTTTATTTTGGCATCCCAAGCTCAACAAGTGTTTTATGTCACTGATCCAGTTGATACAATTTGGTCCATTGTTTTATTGACAAATAAAAAATTGGTGAATGACATTGAGGATCAAGCAACCGATGATGATGGTATTGAGGATGACCCTTTCTTTGGGACATCACTACCAATTGTAGGGGAAAGTACTCCTATAGAGGATTCTGTGTATGTTAGAAACGATCATAGTGATGGGATTACGATTCGTCAAAAAAAAAATACTAAGAAGCGAATTGCAAATACAATTATATCCAAGAAAAGAAAAAGGTAATTTAGACTTAAATCATATGCTTTTTATCTATTTCCAAGTAGTTATTTTACATAGTTTTCATCTTCTTGTCTGTTTATTTATTTTGGATAGATAAATATAACAATAACAATATATGTTGGTGCATATTGGTGCATTTGGATATATAACTAGTCTATATATATGTTGTTAGTATGTAAATGATTGGATTGGTATTAATTGGCTGTATATGACTAGGAAATTATCAAAGGTAAAAAGGAAAATACAAAAAAACAGAAAAAAAAGGGAAAAAAAAATAAACAATGGGCAGCGCTTGGTGGGAGAAGCGCTGCTCATTCATCTAGCACGTATAACAATGGGCAGTGCTTGGTAAAGGCAAGCGCCGCCCATTGCTAAACGTGCTAGGTGAATGAGCAGCACTTGGTGGGAGAAGCGCTGCTCATTTACTTAGCGCGTTTAGCAATGGGCAGCGCTTGGTAAAGGGAAGCGCTGCCCATTGCTAGGTGAATGAGGAGCGCTTGGTGGGAGAAGCGCTGCTCATTCTTCTAGCGCCTTTAGCAATGGGCAGCGCTTCCCTTTACCAAGCGCTGCCCATTGCTATACGCGCTAGGTGAATGAGCAGCGCTTCTCCTTTCAAACGTTGCCTATGGCTATTAATGAGCAGCGCTTCTCAAACGCTGCCCATTATTGGGGAGGAATCATCAGCGCCAAATTTAGCAGCGCTCAGAAATGCTGCCCATGGCTAAAAAAAAACGCTGCCCATCCCCATATCTGTTGTAGTGATTGGATGATGTGGAATGCCTTCAGTGGGCTTACTGTAATAGGTTAGTAGGCCCATATTTTACACAAGTGAGAGACCCCTACTTCTAGCCATAAGGTTTTGTGTTGTCTAACCTTATGTGACTTTACACTGAAAACGGCTCTGTGGAATAGAAGTAGTTTTTTCTCTCCTCACGCATAGGAACCAGAATCAACTCATCTCTCATGGATTCATCTTCCTATTCAAGTAATTCTAATTCACAATCTATACATTGTTGATTGACATGTTCCAAATTTAGGATTAGAAATATTATTGAAATTGCTATTTTAGGTTTTCAATTGATATCAAAGCTCATTAATCCTAAGTTGTTACTATTAATCGACGATAATTATTTAAATCATTACTTGCGGCCACAATTGCGGTTGTGAACCACAATTTAAAACTATGCGTATACTATATAATTATTTAAATTACTGAAATCTATAATTAAAAAATATTTTAAAAACATTTGTAGTAAATCAGTTATTAAGTACATTAAATACATTTATTGTGGTTCAACTGTTTTAGTCCATTCATAATGTACTCCCTCCGGACCTAATTTTAAGTCAAATTTTTATCCATATTAGTCATGCACATGACATGTAATGCTGCCCCGTGCATCGCACGGGTAATGGTCTAGTGTATGGTAGAATGCATAACAACAATGTCTCTCTAATGTACTATAGATCCGTGGAGAAAGGTAAGCCCAAATAGGCACTTTCCTATCGTTAAGACTCCATATTTTATGCATCCCCATTATATTTCTTTCTCTATTTCTACTATATTGATATTGTTTATAGTTTTTCTTTCTCCTCAATCTTTCCTTTCTATTTTTTTCCAAATGATATTAAAAACGGGCCTACTCATATGTATCACAATTAAAATGCTATGTGAGTCCTGCTATATAACATCAAAGAATTAACTTCTAAACTATTTGCTTATCAAAAAAAAACTTCTAAACTATTTGTTACACGTTGACCAAAATTTTACATCAAGAATAAACACTGAAGTTAACATGAAAATAATTTCTCAACTTTCAGAGGTTAAGTTTCGATGACGACTTTCAAGAATTCAAGATTTTCCCAAGATGTAGTGGAAACTAGAGCGGAATTCGAACTCGAACTCAAACTCGAAGGTATGGTCCTGGTGACTGGTGAGGGTCGCCTTACAAAGTCTGTCACATGTCCTCCAACTATATAGCCGGTCCAAAGCAATCATAAATGGCTAATACCTAACTAACACCCCTTACAGGTAATTAATGAAAGGCTTGAGGCATCACGTCAATGTAATATGCGTATGCATGATCGAGTATCTTGTTCAAGAAGTGCTCCATAACCTATGTACGTAGCAATATCAATCAATGACTTTGTTATAATCATAAGAGGACTGATAAGTGGTACGAACACCTTTATAAGAATTGTAAGAAATGTATTGCAAAGTTGAATTGGTAATGCACCATATAACAACTTCGCAAGTTGCTTGCATATTTTCCTTCATTCTTGTTTTTGTCCAACTAAAAAGTGTTTTCCTACTTATAATAAGGAATAATGAATCAACTGACTAACAAATTCAATCTACAGTCACATGTAAGAGATCAATGTATTCTCATATGTTTGGTCTTGTGCAACCTCGTGTTGCACTTTTACACACAAAGGTTGTTGGCCTATGACGTGGTTTAGTATGCACACCTCTGGTTTTATCACATCATATAAAATGCATTTACCTACATCATAATAATTTAGTTTTTAAAAATTTCATATCTTTTAGAATTATACTTCCAAAAGTAAACATTTACAAAGTCCAGAAATTATACTTCCATAAACTATAAGTAATAAAACTTAAGTTTGTATCGATATGACGACATTTTTTTAATTTCTATATTCGAATCTATGCACCTGAACTGTTTTATAGATGGAGTCTAGTAGTCATAAAACTATTTTTTGAATGCATACATCTAAACTTTTAAAATTAAAAGAGTCATCCACAAGCATACATCTAAAATATTGTAAAAACTATAAAAATAAAGTAGAATGTGAATCACCTTTGAGTGGGAAACGCAAGCAAAAATGACGATGTGGATGTTTTTGGGTTACAGTTGCAACAGTATCTAAGGTAGTGTTTCTAAGTTTTCTCCTTGGTAAAATTCTGAGAGGGATAATTTGTTTTGTTTGGGCTTTTAATTCTAGAATTTTATTTTTAGAATATAAAAAGGCCCAAGCTTCTTGAACCGTCCCCTACTCACCACACACCCTCAAACATTGTAAAATGACCAAAATACCCTTAATAAATAAAAACTTTCAAGCGCCTCCTTTTTTTGGGATTTAATGGGTACGACTCCATGGTACCGAATCTGGTACGGTATCATGGTGTCGTGGCATATGTCTTGGCACACACCCCCACAACATGAATTTTAACAGGTATGACATTATGTGACTGAACTGGTTTGGTAGCATGATGTACTCAGTAAATTCTGCATTTCATAGGTACAGTGTCATGGTACTGTACCTGTTAAAAATCCTGCAAAATTCTTTAACAGATACGCAAGCTCAATTATGAGGTTTATTCACAGATGGATAAAGCTCTAGTATGCTTCTTGTCTGATGTACGACTATGCTTTCGATGAATAAAAATTCTTAGTATAAAATAAAGATAAATGAATAAACCAGTATCCATACATATAAACCATCATTTATGTAAATAAACCAAAAACAATATAAATAAACCATCATCATAAAACTAATAACAAGGTGATATATCAATCTCTAACATAGGCTCTCGGGACGAAACACCCATCGTTTTCCCAATGATTGATGTATTGATCATGTTGAATTTCTCGAGTCTTGAAAGTACCATCTCTAGAATTGTAAACAACAAACTTTGATCAAAGCTCCAAAAACACCTCGTCATCGTCCTCTTCAGAAACATAAAGTGCCCTAACATTTCGAAATCGATAGGTGCTACAAAAGGGAGCAAGATCTGTAGGGACACATAACAGTTTGTTACGAGACTCGTCAGTACCATACTCCTTCATGACCCAAATATCAATAAATGAGTATTAGCGACGTATATTAGAGAGGGAAAAGGAATCCCTCGCAAAAAAAGTTATTAGAGAGGAAATTAGCGATAGACAGCGCAGTCGCTAAAGGGTAGGCACTTTTTTAAAAAAAAAAATGAAACAGAATATGTCACTAAAGACCTTAAAATCTGTCGCTAAAAACATTAGACAGGGAATTAGCAACGGATAGCGTCGTCGTTAAAGGCTAGGCATTTTTTCTTTAAAAGAAGAAAACAGTGTCCGTCGCAATAGCCCTTAAAATCCGTCGTTAAAGGTCAGTTGCACCTTTCTTACTTGATGGGACAACACTAAGTGTCGCTATAACCCTTAAAATTTGTCGCTAAAGGTCAGTGTACCTTTCTGACTTGATAGGACAACACTATTCGTCGCTAAAGGGTTTTGTTCGGTACCAGGATGTCGGATCTGGGGTACAAGTTGTTGTGCTTCCTGGGATAAGGGGATTGACTTCGGATGGACGAAGATTTGTCTCGGATGGTCCGAGCTGGCTTGATCGCGCGCGTCGGGTGGGGGTACCAGTAAACACTTCGATGCCTAATTCAGCAAGGGAAAAGAAGAGGTATGTAGGGAATGAGAACGTACCTGGAAATGAAGGGGTGCCCTTTATTTATAGATGAAGGCGCCATCTCAGAGGTGTCGAATGCGGGCATACCTATCGTAGCCGTCGATTGATCCATGAGATTCGCGGGCGCTTACTGGGCAGATCTTGTCATGAATTTGGGCCAGCCCAAATCTGCGCCATTCTCGGCCCAGGCCGAAAAGTGGCCCCCCAAGTCGAGGTTGAGCGGTTGGGATTGAGCTCGGCTTGAAGAGTTACTTTGCCGTGGAAATGTGAAGCCCATGGTTTCCGTCCTTTGGAGATGAGTTCAGACTGTTGTGGTCCTTCCAGCAAAGTCTTGACAGAGCATTCAAGCTCGAAATCAAGTAAATCTTGACTGAGCTTTAAAGCTCGGAGTCAATTGGGTCTTGACTGAGCATTTAAGCTCAGAATCAAGAAGGTTTGAAGCTGCTGTGGACTTCTACCTCGGTCCCGAACTGAACATTGAAGCTCGGAGTTCGGGAGAAGGTATGCGCTCAGAGAGCATGGTGCGAAGTCGCTTGGGACTTCTTCCTCTGGTCTCTGTCTCAACATTTAAGCCAAGCTAGAGAAGAGGCTGGCTAGCAAGGAGCGGTATCGGGGTCACTGTGGACCGTTGCGCGCCCCATGACAGAGCATTTAAGCTCTAAGTCGAGGGGGACGTTTGTGTCGCCTCATACTGTTGTCCGCCGGGTGGCCAGTTCGGGTCGGATTCGGGTGAGAGGGGCGTTGTGTTGATTCGGGAGCTAGTGTCGCCGCGAGTCCTGTAAGTTAGGAAGACAAAATGATAGTGAAAATGATTTTATTCGAGACACGAATGGTCCGATTGGGTTACATTTGTTTACATTTGATCAACTGTAGTACACCTTGAGTTTGGTTGCATTCCAGGTCCAGGGTATCGGCTCCTTGGAGAGGGTTTCCTTCACGAGCATTTTTGTTGCCTACTTCAGCGCGCCTGAGGACAAGGTCTCCAACATTAAAATCCCGGGTGATGACCTTCTGGTTGTATCTTTTAGCGATCCGGGTTTTAAGACGACGGCTTCGGCTAGCTGTGCCTTGTCCCAAACTTCTTGTACGAGGTCAAGCTCTTCGCTCGTAGCTTTGTCGTTTGCTTGCTTGCTGAGAGGATGCACAGTCCTCCAAGTTGATTCCCCGACTTCTACTGGGATGACGGCCTCGGTACCATATGTCAACTTGAAAGGTGTCTCGTTGGTGGTGGAATGCAGTGTTGTCCGATATGCCCAAAGTGTTGAGGCAAAATCCCTAATTAAGTTTTGATGTTCAACAAACCTTAAAAGTGAGAAGCTTAAGATTTCTGATTTCATATATTACTAATGCTTCTTGTTGAGTGTTTCATAAGGACAGATATTTCAAACTAATCTCAACAAGATATTTGCTTATGAGAAGCATCAGTCAAAGAGAAAACTAGGAAGACTATTGCCCACACAGCTATGGAGAAAGGAGACTTCCCAAAACATAGATTAAAATCAAGAACCAGAATGTAATCTTGAGAAGAATCTGTTTGTGAAGTTTCATCATGCATTGTGGCAATATGAGAAGGTTGAATAAGAAGGATCAAGGCAAGAAGAGTCATGACAGTAAAGATGAGAAGCATCACTTGAGAAAAAGTTAAGTTGAGAAGAGTCATGATCCTGAGAAGGGTCATGATGAGAAGATTCATGTTGAAAAGAGTCATGATCCTGAGAAGGGTCATGGTAAGAAGAATCATCATCCTAAGAAGCATCAACATGAGAAAGAATCAACTTAAGATTTATCATCTTAAACAAAGAAATCATGTGAGAAGGATCACAGTGAGAAGAGTCACTGTGAGAAGGGTCATGACAGCAATGAACAGCCTGGTTTCTGCAAAAAAGTACATACAACTGTATGTTGCAGAGGAGCGTATTTCCAACGGCTATAAACGGCTAGTTTCTCAACCAACGGCTACAATTCTTGATGCAACAGTTAATACACAATATTAACTCTATAAAACAACAGCCTTGGACGCCATTACTCCTTAAGAGATTGAATCAAAATTCAGAGCTATCAACCTTCTCACCTATTCCAGTTCTTTCTCTTCCATACTCAACTGAACCTAAAACAGAAGGGATTCATCCATTCTCTGAGTATGTACTAAGTCTTGTGTTGAAGTTATTATTGTAATACTCCATATGTATCAACCAAGCTCTAGAAATCCAAAGAACCCTATAAACCAAACAGAATCTTGAATAAGGGAACCTTCTCAAGTAGCATGAGCTGCTGTAGGACTTGAGAAGTGAGTGCTTCAGTGTTGGAAGCAGTCTAATAGATCTGGTCAGGTTTATTAGTGAAGTATACAATAGGTAGAGCTGTGAAAGAAAACTACCAAGAGAGTTCATCTTTGGAGAGATGTAAACTGTGTAATCTATTTTGGAAAAATAGTGGAAATTCTCACTGGATGTGAGGAGTGGATGTAGCCCTAGAGTGGGGTGAACCACTATAAATCACTGTGTCATTTATTGTCTTTATAGATTATTTATTGTAGAAAAACTCTCTTTAGGGAGAAGGTTTATGAAAACTGAGAAGAGTCCTATATGACCCTTCTCTGGTCCACACAGAGTCATTATTTATTAAACCTTCTCACCTTCACAACTTGAACATAAACTCTTGGTAAAACGATTTGAAAACATATTTGGGACTCACAGCTTAAAGCTACTTAAAACAATCATTGATATAAACTGTGAGAAGCATCGAAGGAAGAACTAACAGACCCTTCTCAACTTTACTATAGTTGAGAAGACTGTTTCATCACGCTTCTCTTTTTACCTTTCTTAGGAAGAAGATTGTTTTATTACTTGTAATCTCTAACACGTATTACTTACTTTCTTGAGTCTGAGTAATACTTGTGAAGCAAATTTCTTTTATTTCAGGAGAACTTTAAAAGGGTCACAATTCCAACCCCCCTTCCTTGTGACATTGGTGACTTCAATTGGCATCAGAGCTAAGCCTCTAGGGTTTAGCACACTTAACAGTGTGAGAGGAAAAGATCTTGGAGGAAGTCATGGCCAAACCAAATTCTGTAACCTTCTTACCAGAAGGTGCTTCATCTAACAGACCACCAGGGTTTAATGGAGAACACTATTACTATTGGAAAAACCAAATGAAGTTGTTTCTTGAATCTCAAGACACTGATATTTGGGATATAGTTGAAAATGGTCCATACATTCCTACAGTGGGAGATACACATTTTCCAAAGCCCAAAACTGAGTGGACTCCAGAAGAACAGCATAAAGTGCTGCAAAATTCCAAAGCTAAGTACTACCTAACTTGTGCTTTGGGAAGAGCAGAATATGACAAGATTGTGGGAAAAGAAACTGCTAAAGAAATATGGGATACTCTACAAACTGCTCATGAAGGAACAGATCAAATAAAGGAAGCTAAGAAAGGGATGCTCATTCATGAATTTGAAATGTTCAAAATGACAGAAGAAGAAACAATTGATGAAATGTTTGGTAGATTCACTGCTATCATCAATGGATTGAGTGCACTTGGGAAAACTTACCCAAATGCTGAGAAGGTTAGAAAACTGTTGAAATGCCTTCCAAAGGCGTGGAGACCAAAGAAGACTGCTATAGAAGAAGCCAAAACTCTGTCTGAACTAGACATTGATCACCTACTGGGCTCTCTCAAAATCCATGAACAAGAGCTTATGGAAGAACTGCACCCAAAGAGAAAGATAGTGGCTCTCAAAGCATCTCACAAAGAAGAATGCAACCCTTCTCACAAAGGAAAAGCAGCTGCACTCAAATCTTCCCAAGATGACGATGAGCAAGAAAGTGAGGAGGATACTGAAGGAGAAGAGCTTGCATTAATATCAAAAAGAATCAACAGATGGCTGAACAACAAAAGAAGAGGAAAGAATCAATTCAGAAGAGAACCATTCAAAGGAGACAAGTCAAAATTCACCTGCTTTGAATGCAAGAAGCCTGGCCACATGAAACAAGATTGCCCTTTACTCAAGAAGAGTCCAAGAAGGTTCACATATCAGAAAAAGGCCCTAATGGCTACTTGGGATGACTCAGAAGGGTCATTAAGTGAGCATGAAGAAGAATCAGCAAATCTTTGTCTCATGGCAGGAATAGAACAAGATGAGGTACAAACTTCTAAACTCCTTAAATGTGAAACATGCAAAGAAATTGAATCTTCTTTTGATAGTTTGTTGCATGACTCTGATATTATATCTAGAAAATGCATGTTTTTCAAAGAACAGTTAAGTAAGGTTAAAAGTGAAAATGAGGAATTAAGAATACAAAATGAAAGAATGGGAACAACCATTCATACCTTACAAATATCTCATTTCAAATTGTCTGAACAATTCAAGCTTCTTACAGTCAAAATGTCTGAAAAACAAACTGTTTCTAGCATAAAACTTGAAAATGAGAATACAATGCTTAGGAAACAAGTAAGTGTTGTGCCAAGGGCAAACATTCCTTGTTTTGAATGATAACAAATTACAAGTTACTGATAATTTACTTGAGGTAAAGCGCAGGAAAAATATAAGAGCGCAGGGTGTTGAACAAGAGAGCTTCGGAAGCTGACTCAAAGTTGTAGAAGCTCGGACGAAAAGCTGCTCAAGCATTGAAGACTTATATCACGAAAAGCTGCTCAAGCATTGAAGACTTATATCGCTTTGCGTAGGACTCATGTAAGATCGTATTACCCAAGTCTTATAACATTCGTAGTTGAGAGATGATGATTAAAAATAAAATTGTTTTAAAATTGTTTTAACAATAAGATAAAATTGTTTTAAAATTGTTATAAAAATAAAATTGTTTTAAAGGAGGAGCGCTATATAAGATAAAATTGTTTTAACAATAAGATAAAATTGTTTTAAAATTGTTATAAAAATAAAATTGTTTTAAAGGAGGAGCGCTCCCTTGCCTGTATCTTGCTGAGGAAGAATCGCTTCCTTGCCTATTTTTGGAAAACAACTTTCAACGGTCATATTTTCTTAAGTGATATAAATAGAAAAGCAAGGGTTTTCACGACACACATAGAGAGAGAAAACGAAAAACATTTCACAGAGCCGCAAAACTTGAAACAACGTGAAACCAAAACTTGAGAACGATCCCTTTCAATATCTGATCATCTTCTTCGGTTCTCAATCAAATTTCTAGGGTTTTCATCATCATATCATCTCTCTCAACTCTTATGGTTATTTTGCTTGATTAATCGATCATAGTTTCAATTGTATTCATCTTATCACTTGGCGTTTGGTATTGTTGTGAAATCCTGGGAAAGTGTTTCTTGGGTGGTTCGATCGGGGAGATTGGATCGTAGAAATCCTAAGCGGGGAGCTCGGGTTCTCAATTGGGGAAATTGAGAGGTTTTGTTGTTGCTGTAAAGTGGCGTGAGTTGTAAGACTTTGAAGAAGCATCTTCACCATTATAGTGTTATTTTCCCAAAGTCCAAAGGTTGGAAAGCCGGAGGCCGAGGAGTAGGATTTCAATCCGAACCTCGAAAAATCGCGGTGCTCTTCTTTCCCTTATCTCTTTACTTATTTATGCCCTATTATTCTTGTTCTTGTTATTATTGTTTGGTTTTCTATTATAGCGTTAACTGTTGAATTGTTATTATAACTATCGAAATTGAAATAACTGTTGAATTGTTATTATAACTATCGAAATTGAAATTACTGTTGAATTGTTATTACAACTATTGAAATTGATATTTTTGTTAGTTGTTTTGATTTGCACTATTAGTATACTCATTGTTACTGTGTTGCAATCTCTATATTACAGTTAAGTGGATTTTGTGTTACTGTAAAATTCATCATTGTTGCTATATCTCTATAATAGCTTGCGCAAATTGCTAGCATATAAACCTTTTCCGCATTTGTTTTTTAAACTAGCATTAAACAACTTTGAAAACACAAAAAAGAATGATTTTTAGCCTATAACCTTATTCACCCCCCCCCCCTCTAAGGTTATCGTTTAGTCCAACAATTGGTATCAAAGCAGGTAACTGCATATAGAGCTTAACATCTCGCATTTTTCTGATCATGGGGTCTTTTATTAAAGAGGGGATGTCTTTTAATAGGCCACCTTTGTTTGATGGAACTAATTACGACTACTGGAGTAGTCGAATGAAATGTCATGTGCAGGCTATAGATTTCACGTTGTGGAGAATCATTATAGATGGACCGCTCACACCGATGAAGATCAAAATTACAAAACCAGGTGATACTGCTGCTGGTGATTCTACAAAAACTCAAGCAACTGGTAAAGCTGAAGAAGTACCTGTTGAGGACATCTATACTATTGACTTGAGCGAGTTAAGAAAGTCCGAACTTGACAAGATCTCTCTGAATGCCAAAGCTATGAATATTCTACATCTAGCACTTTGTGAAGAAGAGTATGGAAGGGTAAAAGGTTGTCAGACTGCAAAAGAAATCTGGGATTGTCTAGAAGCAACTCATGTAGGTACAAGTCAAGTGAAAGACACCAAAATCAGAGTTCTCACTTCTGAGTATGAAGCTTTCAAGATGAAGGAAGGTGAAACTGTCGCTGCTATGCATCAAAGGTTGAATTTGATTGTAAACAACTTGAGAGCACTTGGGAAAAAGTATTCTACAAAGGACTTGAATGGGAAGATACTTGCTTCGTTAACTGGTGAATTTTTTCCTAAGACTTGTGCTATCACTGAAGCCAAGGATATTGGTACTTTGCCTACCGAAGACTTGATTGGGTCACTACTAGCTTTTGAGGTGGTTTTGGGTGATAAGAAAACTCAAGAAAAAGAAGCGGTAAAAGAAAAGAGGTCTCTTGCTCTTGCAGCTGCGAAAAATTCTAAAACGGGAAAGAAAGTGGTTGAATCTGATGAAGAATCTGATGAAGAAGACATGGTTATGCTTGCCAAAAAATTCAAAAAATTCATGAGGTTCAACAAGTTAAGGAAAGGTGATTTTTCTAAGAAGTCCGGGTATTACAAAGGAGACAGTCAAGAGAAAGGAGACGACCAACCAAGATGTTTATAATGCAACAAACCGGGTCACCTTAAAGTAAATTGTCCAAAGCTAAAGAACAAATACCCAAAGAAGAAAGCAATGAAGGCCACATGGGATGACACCGAAACTGAAGGTGAAACGGAAGATGAAGAGGAAGTTGCAAATGTCGTTGGTCTTACAGCAGATTATTCTCCGAATGATACATGGGACAATCTAAGCAGTGACAGTGAAATAGATGAAGAAGTGACTGCTTCAAAGCTTGCTTGTCTCATGGCCAGTGACGCAACTAAGGTAACAAATTCTAACCATTCTTTTTCAAATTTCGATGATTCTTGTGATGATGAAAGCAGTTGTCAAGATTTGAATGAAGCTTTTGAAGCTCTTTATTATAAACATGAAAATCTTTTGATAAAATCTAAGAATCTGAAAAAGAGCAACAAAAGCATGACTACTCAAATCAAGACTCTTGAGAATGAAGTAGCTAAGTTGAAAAATGAGCTACAAAATGCTAAACCTTTCAACCTTGAATTTCTTGAGCTTAAACAAATTTTTGAAAAAATTAAGGCTGAAAATGAAAATTTAAAAGAGTCTTTAAAAAGGTTTGAGGTTGGTGAAAATACCTTAACCAAGTTACTACACTCTCAACATGAATATGCTGATAGAAGAGGTATTGGTTATAAAGGTAATTCCAGCCTCTCTAATTTAAAGAAAAAGGATTTGGTATTTGTAGCTGCTTCTTCAAGTAATAAAACACCTACCTCTTTCTCTTGCACTTATTGTCAAAAAGGAAATCATAATTCTCTTAGATGCCCTATTCGTAGATTATGTGAGCTTGGTACTCTTATACCTGCTTGCAAGAAACCAAGGTGGATTGTGAAAACAAACCCCCTGAGAACTAACCCCCATGGACCCAACAAAGTTTGGGTACCTCGTACTAGCTTTTGATGTTATTTTCGCAGGTATGTCAGTCATCCAAAAAGAAAAATGTGTGGATGGTTGACAGTGGATGTTCAAGGCATATGACTGGTGATGCTTCACTCTTCTTGAAATTGAGTAACAAAGCTAGTGGATCTGTGAAGTTTGCCAACAATGAAACTGCTCGAGTTATAGGTAAAGGTTGTGTGGGTAAGGAAAACACAATCAAAATTAAAAATGCTTTACTGGTTGATGGTGTGAAATTTAATTTATTGAGCGTAAGTCAACTATGTGATAATGACTTTGATGTGTATTTCTCAAAAAATAAATGTGTTATTGTTCATGAAGCTTCAAATTTTCACATTGTCGGTTTTCGTGAAAACAATGTTTATTATGTTGATTTTGACATTGTTAGTGATGATATTGTATGCATGCCTTCTCTACTTGATGATGTGAATTTGTGGCATAGACGCTTAGGACATGCGAGTATGGAACTTCTATCTAAATTATGTGCAAATGAACATGTTAGAGGCTTACCCAAGCTTAAATATGAAAAAGGACAGTTATGTGATGCATGTCAATTGGGTAAGATGCATAAAACTTCTTTCAAATCTAAACCAGTTATTTCTACCAAAAATGTGCTTGAATTGTTACATCTTGATTTATTTGGAGAAATTGATGTTGTAAGTCTAGGAGGAGCCAAATATGTTTTTGTAATTGTTGATGATTATTCTAGATACACTTGGGCTATTTTACTTGCTAAAAAAGGTGATGCTTTTAACGAGTTTGCTAAGTTGTGCAGAAAATTACAGAATGAGAAAAACTTAGCTATCAAGGAGATTAGAAGTGATCATGGAGGAGAGTTCGAAAACTCTTCATTCAAAACTTGGTGTGAAAAGTTTGGAATTCATCACAACTTTTCAGCCCCAAGGACTCCTCAACAAAACGGCGTGGTGGAAAGGAAAAATAGGACCATACAAGAGATGTGTAGAACAATGCTAAATGAGCATAACCTTCCTAAGTACTTTTGGGGACACGCTGTTGATACAGCTTGCCACGTGCTAAATCGGGTGTATCTAAGGCCATCGCTTAACAAGACGCCATATGAGCTGTGGAATGGTAGAGCTCCAAACATTTCATACTTCAAAGTTTTTGGAAGTAAGTGCTATATTTTAAATACAAAGGATAAATTGGGTAAATTTGATGCTAAATCAACTGAAGGTATTTTTATGGGTTATTCAAGTCATAGTAGAGCATATATTGTTTATAATAAAATTGATAAATGCATGCAAGAGTCAATACATGTTTCTTTTGATGAGACTAACCCTCTTGCAAAGAAAGTTGATGATGAGGATGAGTTTGTTGAAGTGATCAAAAGCAGAATGCCTGAACCAAATAATGAAAGTGACAAAGAAAAGGAGGTGCAAGCAGAACCTCAAGAAATAGTTGAAATGGAACGAGAGCCCCAAGACACTGATGATCATCTCCATGGAAGAACACATGATGATGTGCCCAAGACATGGAAATCAGTTCGAGACCATCCCATGGAGCAAATTATTGGTAGTCCATCAAAGGGGGTAACAACTCGTTCTTCTCTTAATCTTTTATGCTTTCATAGTGCTTTTGTCTCTCAAATAGTTCCTAGTAACATAAAAGAGGCTCTAGGTGATCCAGAATGGGTTGTGTCAATGCAAAAAGAACTTGAACAATTTAAACGAAACAAAGTTTGGCATTTAGTTGAAAAACCTGTTGATAGAACTATCATAGGGACTAAATGGGTTTTTCGCAACAAACTTGATGAAAATGGTATTATTTTATTAAACAAAAGTCGTTTAGTTGTTCAAGGTTATAATCAAATTGAAGGGGTGGATTTTGAAGAAACTTTTGCTCCAGTGGCCAGGTTGGAATCCATTCGTATAATACTAGCCTTTGCTAGTCACATGGATTTCAAGCTACACCAAATGGATGTCAAAAGTGCCTTCCTCAATGGATTTTTAGAAGAGGAAGTATATGTAAAACAACCCCCTGGTTTTGAAGATTTTGAAAATCCAAATTATGTTTTTAAACTTGACAAAGCCCTTTATGGATTAAAACAAGCCCCTAGAGCTTGGTATGAGAGACTAAGCAAACATTTAATTGCAAACGGTTTCAAAAAGGGTAAGATTGATTCTACCTTATTCCTTAAAACCAAAGGCAAACATCTTATTGTAGTTCAAATTTATGTCGATGATATTATTTTTGGGTCTACTAATGATGATTTGTGCAAGGAGTTTTCTGACATGATGACTAGTGAATTTGAAATGAGCATGATGGGGGAGTTGAACTTCTTTTTGGGACTTCAAGTGAAACAAATGAAAGATGGAATATTCATCAGTCAAACTAAGTTCTCAAAGGAGTTACTAAAGAAATTTGGCATGAGTGATGCAAAGGTGATTGGTACTCCAATGGCGACTGCAACAAAATTGGACAAGGATGAACAAGGTAAACTAGTTAATGAAACTATGTATCGAGGTATGATCGGTAGTCTCTTATATTTAACTGCATCTCGACCCGATATTATGTTTGCTGTGTGCTTGTGTGCTCGATTTCAAGCATGTCCAAAAGAATCACATTTAAAAGCTGTAAAACGGATTCTTAGATATGTTAAGGGAACCACAGACATCGGATTGTGGTACCCGAAATCGAGTCACTTTGATTTGGTCGGTTTTTCTGATGCTGATTTTGCTGGTTGTACCTTAGATAGAAAAAGTACTAGTGGAACCTGCCATTTTCTAGGCCCTTGTTTGACTTCCTGGTCTAGTAAGAAACAGAACAGTGTTGCTTTGTCCACCGCTGAAGCCGAATACGTGGCGGTTGGAAATTGCGTCGCACAAGTTTTGTGGATGAAACAGACTTTGGAAGATTTTGGTTTGTTATATGAAAATGTGCCTGTCTTATGTGATAACACTAGTGCTATCAATATTGCAAAGAATCCCATCCAACACTCTAGAACTAAGCACATAGAAATAAGACATCATTTTATTAGAGATCATGTTTCTAGGGGGAGCATAGAATTAAAATTTGTAGGCACCAATGACCAACTAGCTGACATATTCACGAAACCTCTAGCCGAAGCTCAATTTTGTAAAATCCGGAGAGAGCTAGGTATGCTTGATTTTTCCAGTTTGTGATTACGCGATTATGTGCTATGTGATTCCCTCCTTTTTGATGAAAACAAAGGGGGAGAAATAACTGCTATATAATTGTTTTCTGCTATGTATGTTTATTTTTATAATTTTTTTTTTTGCTTACGCTTAGGAGGAGCATATGCTAATGTTTCTTGTTTATCGCCTCCCTATGCTAAGGTAATTTGTTATCATCAAAAAGGGGGAGTTTGTTGTGCCAAGGGCAAACATTCCTTGTTTTGAATGATAACAAATTACAAGTTACTGATAATTTACTTGAGGTAAAGCGCAGGAAAAATATAAGAGCGCAGGGTGTTGAACAAGAGAGCTTCGGAAGCTGACTCAAAGTTGTAGAAGCTCGGACGAAAAGCTGCTCAAGCATTGAAGACTTATATCACGAAAAGCTGCTCAAGCATTGAAGACTTATATCGCTTTGCGTAGGACTCATGTAAGATCGTATTACCCAAGTCTTATAACATTCGTAGTTGAGAGATGATGATTAAAAATAAAATTGTTTTAAAATTGTTTTAACAATAAGATAAAATTGTTTTAAAATTGTTATAAAAATAAAATTGTTTTAAAGGAGGAGCGCTATATAAGATAAAATTGTTTTAACAATAAGATAAAATTGTTTTAAAATTGTTATAAAAATAAAATTGTTTTAAAGGAGGAGCGCTCCCTTGCCTGTATCTTGCTGAGGAAGAATCGCTTCCTTGCCTATTTTTGGAAAACAACTTTCAACGGTCATATTTTCTTAAGTGATATAAATAGAAAAGCAAGGGTTTTCACGACACACATAGAGAGAGAAAACGAAAAACATTTCACAGAGCCGCAAAACTTGAAACAACGTGAAACCAAAACTTGAGAACGATCCCTTTCAATATCTGATCATCTTCTTCGGTTCTCAATCAAATTTCTAGGGTTTTCATCATCATATCATCTCTCTCAACTCTTATGGTTATTTTGCTTGATTAATCGATCATAGTTTCAATTGTATTCATCTTATCACTTGGCGTTTGGTATTGTTGTGAAATCCTGGGAAAGTGTTTCTTGGGTGGTTCGATCGGGGAGATTGGATCGTAGAAATCCTAAGCGGGGAGCTCGGGTTCTCAATTGGGGAAATTGAGAGGTTTTGTTGTTGCTGTAAAGTGGCGTGAGTTGTAAGACTTTGAAGAAGCATCTTCACCATTATAGTGTTATTTTCCCAAAGTCCAAAGGTTGGAAAGCCGGAGGCCGAGGAGTAGGATTTCAATCCGAACCTCGAAAAATCGCGGTGCTCTTCTTTCCCTTATCTCTTTACTTATTTATGCCCTATTATTCTTGTTCTTGTTATTATTGTTTGGTTTTCTATTATAGCGTTAACTGTTGAATTGTTATTATAACTATCGAAATTGAAATAACTGTTGAATTGTTATTATAACTATCGAAATTGAAATTACTGTTGAATTGTTATTACAACTATTGAAATTGATATTTTTGTTAGTTGTTTTGATTTGCACTATTAGTATACTCATTGTTACTGTGTTGCAATCTCTATATTACAGTTAAGTGGATTTTGTGTTACTGTAAAATTCATCATTGTTGCTATATCTCTATAATAGCTTGCGCAAATTGCTAGCATATAAACCTTTTCCGCATTTGTTTTTTAAACTAGCATTAAACAACTTTGAAAACACAAAAAAGAATGATTTTTAGCCTATAACCTTATTCACCCCCCCCTCTAAGGTTATCGTTTAGTCCAACAGTAAGTAATTTGACAAATGAACTTGTGATATGTGCAAAGAGTCTTGAAGCTTCTCAAGTGATTTTAACTCCTATTGAGGAAGATATGATAGCTAAGAAAGGTAGGAGAAGAACTAGAACTTCATGCACCAAATGTAAACAGTTTGGACATAATGCTTCTGTCTGTAGCACTAAACATAAAGAACCTATATTTGAAAACACTGACCCTCAAGGACCCAAAGAAAAATGGGTACCTAAATCTTTGTCAAAAACAAATGCAGGCATGCCTCATAGCATCAAGAAGAAAGCTGTGGTTCCTAGACAGTGGGTGCTCAAAGCACATGATAGGGGAGAAGGATAAATTTCTCTCCATGGAGAGCTTTGATGGAGGACTTGTCATGTTTGGAAATAATGACAAAGGCTACATCAAAGGAATAGGTACAGTTGGTAAAATAAACTCTGCTCAGATTCAAAATGTTCAATTTGTGAAAGGACTCAAACATAACTTACTTAGCAAAAGTCAGTTATGTGATTCTGGACATGAAGTGACATTCAAGTCTGATGTATGCAAAATAAAAAGTTTAGAGTCTGGAAAAATTATTTTCACTGGTCATAGAACAAATAATCTGTATAGCTTGTGTCTTGATGATCTTCCTGATCATATGTGTCTAATTTCTAAGGAAGATGACAAGTGGATGTGGCATAGGAGATTTGGTCATATTAGCATGAAAACTCTTTCAAAATTATCCAAACTTGATTTAGTCGAGGTCTTCCAAAGATCAAATATGAGAAGGATAAATCATGTGAAGCATGCATCCAAGGAAAGCATGTTAAATCATCCTTTAAACCTATCAACATGATTTCTACTCAAAAACCTTTGGAACTTCTGCATATGGATCTTTTTGGTCCAACCAAACATGCTAGTCTAAGTGGAAAAAGATATGGCTTTGTTATTGTTGATGACTATTCTAGGTTCACATGGGTGATCTTTCTCAAAAACAATGATGAGGCTTTTGAAAGTTTTAAAACATTTTTTAAGAAAGTTCAAAATGAGAAAAGGTCTAACATCATTGCAATCAGTAGTGACCATGGAGGAGAATTTGAAAATGCTTTATTTAAAACCTTTCTCGAAGAGAATGGTGTGTCTCACAACTTCTCTTGTCCAAGAACTCCTCAACAAAATGGTGTAGTTGAAAGAAAAAATAGAACATTGCTCAATGATTCAAAAATTGAAAAATACTTTTGGGCAGAAGCAGTTAACACTGCTTGCTATATTTTGAACAGAGCTACAGTTAGAAAAGTTTTGAATAAAACCCCATATGAACTTTGGAAAGGAAAGAAGCCAATTATCTCTTATTTCCATGTGTTTGGTTGTGATTGCTATGTGTTGAACAATAAGGATAATTTAGGAAAATTTGATGCAAAATCTGATCCTGCATTATTCTTAGGATATTCTCTCACATCAAAAGCATATAGGGTATTCAATCTTAGAACAAAAGATGTTGAAGAAAGCATGCATGCGATGTTTATGGGAACTAACAGTTCTAATAATATAAATGAAGAAGATGGTAAGGTGATCAGAAACAAAGCAAGGTTAGTTGCTAAAGGTTACAATCAACAGGTGATAACTCTATTTTATATAGAGTTATTTGTGCTTTTTCACTTAGATAAATGCCCAATATCAAGTCTATTATATGTTAAATATGTTAGTATGAATAAAATAACAACATTTATGGTTTACAGATAAGAGAAGTCCATAACTTAGCATTTTATTGTATATTGGTATGTTTGATGTGTTTGTTCAGTGCAGCCGCAGTTTAGTGCAATTGCACCAGTTGATGCAACTGCACCAGGCAGTGCAATTGCACTTGGTGCAACTGCACCACTCTGTACTGAAGCAGCTCACAACCCCACATTGGAAGCACCTCAATTCATACCATTGCTATAATGCTTAGTTGGATTGCTGCTTGCTTAGAAGTCACATGGGAACACATGGCCACTTGCAAAGGAGGCGCCTACAATCAAAAAGGCTTCACAAAGATCTATCTTACAAGACATGTCGCAACCATTTGTTGGACCACAAATTAAGGATGAGTGTTGAAAGCCAAGCTGATCTTCAACTTTTAAAAAGTAACCATGGTTTGGTTAACTTAACTCAGCAAGGAAACCTCAACATGAAGGAAATCTCCAAGGCTATAAATAGGACTCAAATTCCTCACTTGAAAATATTCCAAATTGTAGAGAATCATATCATATATCATATAATCTTTTTATTTTTATTTTAGTTTTTCTTAGTTTTAAAGTTTTATTTTCTTATAGTTTCATAGTGTTAGTTTGAGAGGAATGTAAGAGGAAGTTTACAACTTCTATCTTCACTTCTTCAAGGAGCTAATAGGTGCAAGAAATTAGTTGAAAGCAAATATATGCAAGAGTTTTCCAATTGTTACTATTTTGAATCCTCTTGTAGTTTTTCCTATTGCAATATGTTTCTACTCAATTATATTTGCTTTATCATGCTCATCATGAGCTAAACTCTTTTGAGTTTGGATGTTCTAGCTTTCCAATGATCTTTTGAGGAAAGTTATTGTGTTTTCAAGTGGTGTGCACTTTAGTTCTTGTGTTTAAATTCTTAATCTTGTTTTAATATTGATCACTTAGAACAAGTAGAGTTATATTCACTTAATTGGCTTATAACTAGAAATCAAGAACTAAGTAAGGATAAGTGTTTAATAAAGCTTCTTGTTAAACTTGTTTTAACAAAGTTAGCTTGTTAATTCCATGTTAATTCTTAGCTTAAGATTAACATAGTCCTTACAACAAAAGTGTAGAGATCTTAAGATACAAGAGTGTACTTACTTAAGCAACTTAGATTATCTGTAAGGGGGCGAGAGAGGCACTGACAACCCTACTCTTTACCGCAAAAAAATAGGATCATATAGAGCTTGTAACGAAACTCTGACGAAAGTAGCTGACCAGCACACACTGATGCAACTGCACTAAGTGCAATTGCACCACAAGAAAACACAATATTCTCAAGAGTGATTTAGTTTGTGAAAACATCCCAACTCTCATTCTCAACTGATTTCTTACACAATTTACTTGCTTTCTGTTTATTTCTGTTTTCATTTCAACTTCAACCAAAACCCAAAATTTTGAATAGTGTAGTCACACTAGTTTGCCTTTCTTTACAAACAACACATAAGAGTTAATCCAATCTCTGTGGGTTCGATCTTTTATACTATAACTTGTGACTGTGTATACTTGCGCATAAAGCTATCTTATTTTCACACACCAAGTTTTTGGCGCCGTTGCCGGGGATTGTCATTAATTTTTGTTGTTTTAAAGATAGTAGATTAGTGTTTATTTTTATTTGTTTTGTTATTCTGGTATTTTGTTTGTCTGTGCAGAAACAGGTGCATTTACACCTAGTGCAACTGCACTAGCTTATGCCCAGAGACAGATCACCAGAATTTGAGTTAAATCCAGAAATAGAAAGACAGTTTAGAAGGTTGCGTAGACTCCAGAAACAAAGACTTCAAAGTTGCAGCAATACCATGTCTCAACAAGGTGAAGGAGAAGGCTCAAGACCAGCCTCAGTCAGAGGTGGTCCTGGATCACAAGCAGATGCTGATGCAGATCACAGGAATCAATTCATTCGCATGGGACCAATAGGTATGATTAATGATAGAGATAGACCTATGAGAGATTATGCTATGTTTGATCATCAAAACATGCAAACAAGCATAGCAAGACCTCACATAGAAGCTGTCCATTTTGAATTTAAACCCATGATGTTTCAAATGCTGCAAACAATTGGTCAATTTGGTGGATTTCTTCATGAGGATCCCCATGAGCATTTAAAACAGTTTTTAGAAATATGTAGTAACTTTATCATACCTGGTGTTAGTGAAGATGCATTTAGACTTAAACTATTTCCATATTCTTTGAAAGATAAGGCTAAATCATGGTTAAATTCATTAGAGCCTAATTCTATTCATACATGGAATGAAATGGCTGAAAAGTTTTTGTCAAAATATTTCCCACCTATCAAAAATGCCAGAATGAGAAATGATATTACATCTTTTAGACAAAAAGAATCTGAATCATTGTTTGAAGCATGGGAAAGATGGAAAGAACTTTTAAGAAAATGTCCACACCATGGTCTTCCAGTGATTATTCAGATGGAAACATTTTATAATGGTTTGGAACCACAAACTAGAATAATGCTTGATGCATCATCTGGTGGTGTTTTGTTAAATCTGTCTTATAATGAAGCATGTGAATTGATTGATAGAATTGCTACTAATAGTTCTAGTTGGCCTACTGAGAGGGTAAGTACCCAAAAGAAATCATCAGGGGTACATGAAATTAGTGAAATATCAGCCCTATCTGCTCAAGTAGCCTCACTAGCAAACATGTTCAAAAACTTCACCACAACCAGTGCAACTGCATCTAGTGCAGCTGCACCAATTGAGAACACTGCAGCAGCAATAGAACAAGCCCCTCCAGGAGCTGTAAGTTGTGTTTATTGTGGAGGAGGTCACCTTTATGAAGAATGTCCTAGCAACCCTGTCTCTGTAAATTATGTAAGTTATGATAGGAATAACAACCCTTACTCCAATACCTATAATGCTGGTTGGAAGAACCATCCAAACTTCAGATGGAACAATACTAGTGCACCTGCACCAAGTGCAACTGCACCAACCATTCCACCAAGATTTCAATCTCAAAACTACCAAAGGCCACCACAACAACAACCTGCTACTGATAACTCCTTAGAAGGTTTGCTCAAATCTTTCATTAGTGAAACTAGAACAGCTAGGCAAGCCCAAGATGCATCAATCAAAAATTTGGAGAATCAGGTAGGTCAGTTAGCAACTACCCTGTATCAGAGACCAACAGGTACATTACCCTCTAATACAGAAGCAACTCCATCTCAAAGGCCAGGTAAAGAACAGGTCAAAGCTATCTCTCTCAGGAATGGGAAGGATTTAGCAGAACCTTATGAGAATGAAGGTACAGGTAAGGGAGAAAAAACTAAAAATGAAAAAAATTCTCAAAATGCAGAAGCACCTGATGCATCTGCATCTCATGAAGTTCCAACTCCAAGGTTAGTTCCTGAATACCCTCCTCCTCCTTTTCCTCAAAGATTAAAAAAGGCACATGAGGAGAAGCAATTCAGTAAGTTTTTAAATGTTCTAAAGCAATTGCATATTAATGTTCCCTTGACTGAAGCATTGCAACTAATGCCTAATTATGCTAAATTCATGAAAGATGTTCTTTCAAAAAGAAGAAGATTAGGTGAATTTGAAACAGTTGCTTTGTCCAAAGAATGTAGTTTGATTTTGCAAAACAAAATTCCAAGAAAATTAAAAGATCCAGGTAGCTTTACAATTCCATTTTCAATAGGTAATTATTATACAGGTCGTGCATTGTGTGATTTAGGAGCAAGCATCAACTTGATGCCTAAATCTGTCTTTGCACAATTAGGAATTGGACATGCTAAACCTACATCTTTAACATTGTCACTTGCAGACAGGTCAATAGCTTACCCAGAAGGAATCATTGAAGACATCTTGGTAAAGGTTGACAAATTTGTATTTCCTGTAGATTTTGTTATTCTAGACTTTGTTGCAGATGAAGAAGTACCAGTTATTCTTGGAAGACCATTCTTAGCAACTGGGAAAACATTGATTGATGTGCAAAAAGGAGAACTAACCATGAGAGTAAATGATCAAGAGGTGAAATTCAATATAATGAATGCTCTGAATTATCCTGCAGAGGAAAGTGAAGAATGTTCAGCAATTATCTCTCTTGATCATTTGGTGCAAAAACAGTTCAACAAGCAGTATGATCATCTTACCAGTGCACTTGCACCTGATGCAAATGCACTTCCTGAAGAAGAAATGCTGGAAAAAGACATACTACCAAAGGAAGAACCAACACCTAAGGTATGGGCTAGAACTTATGAATCTCTTAATTTAGAAGACCCTAACCTTAAACAAAATTTACCCTCAATTGAACATTCTCCCAAATTAGAATTGAAAGAACTGCCTCAACATTTAAAATATGCTTTCTTAGGAGAAGGTGATACACTCCCAGTTATCATTTCATCTGAGCTATCATTAGAACAGGAGAATGATCTCATTAGTACTTTAAAAAAGCATAAGAAAGCTATAGGTTGGCAAATGGCAGACATAAAAGGAATTAGCCCTTCAATTTGCATGCATAGGATAATTTTAGAAGAGAATTCTAAAAATTACATAGAAGGACAAAGAAGGCTAAATCCAATAATGAAAGAGGTTGTAAAGAAAGAAATAATTAAGTGGCTAGATGCTGGAATCATATACCCCATATCAGATAGTGCATGGGTAAGCCCTGTACAATGTGTTCCTAAAAAAGGGGGTGTGACAGTAATAGCCAATGAAAAGAATGAGTTGATACCAACTAGGACTGTCACAGGTTGGAGGATCTGTATGGATTACAGAAAACTCAATAAGGCCACAAAAAAGGATCACTTTCCTTTGCCTTTCATTGATCAAATGTTAGATAGGTTAGCAGGAAAAGAGTTTTATTGTTTCTTAGATGGTTATTCAGGTTACAATCAAATTGCAATAGAACCTAAGGATCAACAAAAAACTACTTTTACATGTCCCTATGGTACCTTTGCATTTAGAAGGATGCCTTTTGGACTTTGTAATGCACCTGCTACATTTCAAAGATGCATGATGTCTATATTTTCTGACTTCATTGAGCAATCAATGGAAGTTTTTATGGATGATTTTTCAGTTTTTGGAGAAACATTTCCATTATGTTTATCAAATTTAGAAAAAATTCTCCAAAGATGTGAAGACACCAACCTAGTACTCAATTGGGAGAAGTGCCATTTCATGGTACAAGAAGGCATTGTGCTTGGACATAAAATTTCAAAAAAAGGTCTTGAAGTGGATAAGGCAAAGATTGAGGTCATTGAGAAATTACCACCTCCATCAACTGTCAAAGGAATCAGAAGCTTCTTAGGCCATGCTGGCTTCTATAGAAGATTCATCAAAGATTTTTCAAAAATTTCTAAACCATTGTGTACTCTTTTACAATTAGATACACAATTTCACTTTGATGAACTCTGTATGGAAGCATTTCAAAAGCTTAAAAAGGCACTGGTAACTGCACCAGTGATAGTAACACCAGATTGGAGCAGGCCCTTTGAACTCATGTGTGATGCTAGTGACCTTGCAGTAGGAGCTGTCCTAGGGCAAAGTTATGACAAAATCTTTCACTCAATTTATTATGCTAGCAGAACACTTATTGAAGCTCAAATGAATTATACTGTGACAGAGAAAGAGTTATTAGCTGTTGTATTTGCATTTGATAAGTTTAGATCCTACTTGATTGGCACTAAAGTTATTGTTTATACTGACCATTCTGCCATCAAGTATTTGCTTGCAAAGAAGGATGCAAAACCAAGGCTAATTAGATGGATTCTCCTCCTTCAAGAATTTGATCTTGAGATTAAAGACAAAAAGGGGGTGGAGAACCAAGTGGCTGACCATTTATCTAGATTAGAAAGTGAAAATGCAGGTACACAAGAAATCAAGGAGAATTTTCCAGATGAGAAATTGTTGGCAATTACCAATAATACAATAAGTGCTTGTGCAATAAGTGCAATTGCACCAGCCAGTGCAATTACACCAAGTGTAACTGCACCATGGTATGCTGACATCGTCAATTTCCTTGTGAGTAGAATAATACCAAAGGACATGAGCTATCAACAAAGAAGGAGATTCTTCCACATAATCAAGCAATACTATTGGGATGAACCCTATCTGTATAAGATGTGTCCAGATCAAATAATGAGGAAATGCATTCCAGAATCAGAGCAGCAAGCAGTGCTTCTGCACTGTCATTCAACACCATATGGAGGTCACTTTGGAAGCAACAGAACAGCAACTAAAGTATTGCAGTCAGGTTATTTCTGGCCCACTTTATTTAAAGATGCTTATAATTGGGTCAAAACCTGTGACAAATGCCAAAGAAGTGGAAACATTTCTGAAAAACATGAAATGCCTAGAACTAATATTTTGGAAATTGAGCTTTTTGATGTTTGGGGCATGGATTTCATGGGTCCTTTTCCACCTTCTTTTGGCAACAATTACATATTAGTAGCTGTTGATTATGTGTCCAAATGGGTAGAGGCAGTAGCATTACCAAATAATGATGCCAAATCAGTTAGCAAATTTCTTCAAAGAAACATTTTTACAAGATTTGGCACCCCAAGAGCAATCATCAATGATGAAGGCTCACATTTTTGCAATAAACTTATTGAAAAACTTCTTGCAAAATATGGGATCAAACACAAGATTGCTACAACCTATCATCCACAAACAAGTGGACAAGCTGAATTATCTAATAGGGAAATTAAGAGAATGCTTGAAAAAATGGTTGGACCAACAAGAAAAGATTGGTCCTTACACTTAGATGAAGCATTATGGGCATACAGAACTGCATTTAAAACTCCATTAGGTATGTCCCCCTATAGGATAGTTTATGGCAAAGCATGCCATCTGCCTATTGAGTTAGAAAACAAGTCATATTGGGCTATTAAAAAGCTGAATTTTGATCTCACTAGGGCAGGAAAACAAAGGTTTTTAGAGCTTAATGAATTAGAAGAATTTAGGCATTTCTCTTATGAGAATGCAGAAATGTACAAAGCTAAAACCAAAGCATGGCATGATAAGAAGATCCAAAGGAGAGAACTTAGAGAAGGAGGATTGGTTCTGTTATACAATTCTAGGTTGAAATTGTTCCCTGGAAAATTAAAATCAAGGTGGTCAGGACCATTCAAATTAGTTAAAGTCTATCCTCATGGCGCAGTTGATCTTTATGATGCAGCCTCAAATACCACTTTCAAGGTAAATGGGCAAAGAGTGAAAATGTATTATGGTGAACATGTGGTGCAAGGTGAAAGCACCACTCATTTTGAAAATTCCTGAAACAAGGAAAAGTCAGGCTGAAAGACTCTTAAAACAAGCGCTTGATGGGAGGCAACCCATAAATTTTTGATAAATATTTAATATTTTGTGCAATTTGATGTTTTTTAAGTGTTTTGTAGATAAACAGGAATTGGTGCAACTGCACCAGGTGCAAATGCACCTATTACTCATCAGGAGCAATTGCACCGAACCACTTTCCAGTGCTACTGCACCAACAATTTCAAAAAGGGAGGATGATTTTGATGAAGTGCCAGCGCAACACAACGTACTTCAGTTTAAATGGTGTGGATTCACCTAATCAGACACGTGTTGCCTTGCATGTTAGCCCACATAGCCTAACGGCTAGAAACATCCATCAAATCAACCTCCACTCATACCTCTACCTCATTTAAACCATCCCACTAAGCCAAAAAGTAACCGTTCACCACTTCTTTCAATACTCAAACAGTAACCACTTCTCACAATCTCTTCTCTCTCAGAAATTCCCAAATCAATTCACTGTCCATCTTCAACCTCTCAACATTTCAAAGCAAAAAATCAAACCCCAATCTCTCAAAATGATACGCAAACAAGTAGCAACAAAGTCCTCTGGCAAAACTTCAGGTGCAGAGCCATCAAAGAAATCATCTGGTGCAACTGCATCAGTAACCGTCTCCATTGATGTGGCAAACCCACACTTCTGGGAGATGAAATTCTGGTCGGAACGTGGCTATAATTTGATGAGGGCACATCCCAACTTCTTAGCAACTGTTGATGCTCAACATTGGGATTTGTTCGTCCAACACAGGGCTTATTACTTGGAACAACTGGTGAGAGAGTTTTATGCTGGAATTCTGAATAGCAAGGGAGGTAAATCTCAAAACTTCTCTATTGTTAGGGGTAGAAAAATCTATTTTGATGAAAAGAGACTGAATGATCATTATAATCTGTTATATAATGGCCCTAATTTTGATGAAAAAATGGAAACCTACGGGAAGAAACAAATGGAGATTATTAAATCACGGGTAGCAGTACCTAATGCACCATGGGAAAAGTTCACTCATACTGAGTTTAAGGTGAAAACCAAATATCTTATCCCAGAATTAGGAAACTGGCACATTTTCATAAACTGCTCCATTCTGCCCACTTCACACACTTACACAGTCTCTAAGGATAGATTGATCATTCTTGATTCAATCTTGACTGATGAGAATGTGAACATTGGAAAAATTATCAACAAGGAAATCTTAGATTGCTCAGACAAAACAGAAGGATTCCTTTATTTTCCATGTTTGATTACTGAACTGTGTATGAAGCAAGGGGTTCATATCACTGTTGAAGAACATCAGTACAGAAAATTTCCACCTGGAGCCTTATCTGCAGAGTTGAAAGAAAGAAAAATAGCAAGAGAACAACCAAACTTGGTGCAAGAGCATCTAGTGCAAAAGCACCAAGCTGTTTGGAAGTTCCAACAAGAACAGCATGAATGGCTACAACAAAGGCTTTTGGAAATTTCTCAATTACCCACAGTGTTAGACACCCCAGAATTTCCATCCTGGGTATTTGAAGAAGAAGAAGATAAAGAAAAAGAGGAGAGTGAAAAAGAAGAAAAGAAGAAGAAGGTATTGAAAAGAAAGAGGGAGACCAAAGGAAAAGAAAAGGAAAGAAGAAAAAAGTGGAGGAAGTTCTGAATGAAGACTCGGAGGATAGTGATGAAGACCCAGAAACTGTTAAAATAGTGAAAGAAATGGAGAGAAATGAAGATGAGGAAAGTGATGAAACTATATCTGATTTAGATTTGACCATGGAGGAAATGTTAAGGAAGAAGAAGGCTGCTAAAAAACAAGCAGAACCAATTCTCACTCCAATAAACCCATCCAAGCAACAAACCCAAATCACCCCTGAACAAGAAAAATCCCCATCCATTTCACCAATTCAATCACCACAACACAAATCACCAACTCCAAAAGAACCAACACCACCAACACAACCAGAAACCACTCAAGCTGACACCATTGTTCCAACTAACTCCAATATTTTGAAAGCAAATGTGCAGGTTACTAATGAAGAACCAGGGGAGAAAACTGGAACAGGAGGTCCTGAAGTATCAGCAGCTGGTGCAACTGCATCTTATGCTACTGCATCAAGTGCTGTTGCACCCCAACATATTCCAACAGCATCTCTCTTCACATCAGATCAAGTGCAAAACACAATTGCAGTAGTGCTCAAAGAGCTAGCAGATAAAAGAAGAGAAGATTCTGCAACACTGCTTAAGGGAATTACTGAGGCAGCTGGGATTGCTCAAGAGACCCCAACAACAGGTGAAGCTGAGAAGGAGGTGGACAAATCTGGTAAAGAAGGAAAGGCTAAAGAACCAACTGATGTGCAAGCAAGGGAAGTGGAGGAAGGTCAAAAACAACAAGCCAAGGAGAAAGAAAGAGGTCAAAAATCAATCACTGAAGAGACTGCTGCAAAGGAGAAGCAACCACAAGAAGTTGCTGATCAGTGCAGTGCAGTTGCACTTGGTGCAACTGCACCAGCAGAAACAATTGGTGCTGATGCACCACCTGAAGCAGAGAAGACAACAACAAAACCAACTGAGCCTGGAGCAACTGCATCCAAGGCAGCAGCAGCAAAGAGGCCAAAGAAATTACAAGTCAAAAGAGCAGCAACAAGGGCTAGCAACAGACTCAGATCTGGAGCAAAACCCGAGTAATTTTAAATGTTGTTTTTAAATATTTTCAGTACTTTATGAACTTATATAAACTGTGTTATCTGTTTTAAACCCACATGTATTAACCCCCCTCCCCCATTTTGAACAAATTTCTTTTGAAAACTCAACTTAAGAGCAGTGAGGACACTGCTCACTTTTAAGTTGGGGGGAGAGCACTCAAACTTTTAAATGCATGTGTTAGTCTATAATATGTATGTTTGTTTTAGTATTTATATGTGTTTTATTTATTTATATTGTGTTAATAAAGTGTCATGTTAAGTATCATATTTATATTGTGTTAATAAGTGTCATGTTAAGTATCATATTTTTACTAATTTTTTACAAAAATAAATAAACGTTTTAAAAAGATTTGATGAGTCTTGAAGCATGATCAGCTTATACCCTTTTTTTTCAAAAAAAACTTAAAGAAAAATGCAATTTGTGAACTGATTTTTAATGATGAAACAAGAGAAAAAGAAAAAGCCTTGTTTTTTCCAAAGATAACCATTGTTATTATCACTTCAACACATCAAAGCTGAATTTTGAAAAGAACCTTACTATGTGATAAGCTATCCGATGCAAGAGGGATTTTGAGAAAACTAAGGTCAAAAATAAATTTTTATTAAAAATATAGAAGAGCTTAAAGAATTAAGTTTGGGGGAATTTTTATGAATACAAAGGCTTAAGTATGAAAAACTTAGAGTAGTCAATGCATATAGGTTACCAAAAGAGCTCAAAATGAAAGAAAGCTTTATTGCCTGAGTCAAAAACTGTACCTGTTCCAATAAGTGCATTTGGTCAGAAAAAGAAAAATTCAAAGAAAAAGAAAAAGAAGAAAAGAAGAAAGAACTGACCAAAGGAAAAAAGTATGCATAAGGAGGACAGTGAGGAGGGCAATATTAGCTAGAAGTCTTGAAAAGAAAAATCAAGTGCAGTTGCACTAAGTGCAACTGCACCATCAAAAAGTTCAGTGCATCTGCACTAGTTCAAAAATACCTAGTGCAATTGCACCTAGAAAAACAATGCACTTGCACTCACTGCATTTGCATCAAGAAAAAGAACCACCAGAAATACAAAAAGTGCATTGACTCAACATTTTGAAATACTCTATCCAAGCCCTTTGTTGTGCTTAAGGCCCCCACTCTTGAGGACTTTGTTAGTCTACTCTATATTTTGAAACATCTTTGTTTTGACCGAACGTGATCTAAATTTTTCAAAGGCTAGGAGAAACTTGTTACTTAGTTTTGGAACTGATTGAATCTCAGTGGGGCACACACTCACACAAATGAGTTTTAATAGCTTTGGATGTTTTGGAATTCAAAGGCACAAAAGACGAAAGTTTCTGAAAAATGAAGTTCATGAGTTGCATTTATTGAAAAAACATTCTGTGAAAGAGATATGAGCTGATCTGTTCTTCTTAATTCTGGAAATCTTATTTGTATTTTCTTTTTGTCATTGCTTGAGGACAAGCAACGATTTAAGTTTGGGGGCGTGATAACTCTATTTTATATAGAGTTATTTGTGCTTTTTCACTTAGATAAATGCCCAATATCAAGTCTATTATATGTTAAATATGTTAGTATGAATAAAATAACAACATTTATGGTTTACAGATAAGAGAAGTCCATAACTTAGCATTTTATTGTATATTGGTATGTTTGATGTGTTTGTTCAGTGCAGCCGCAGTTTAGTGCAATTGCACCAGTTGATGCAACTGCACCAGGCAGTGCAATTGCACTTGGTGCAACTGCACCACTCTGTACCGAAGCAGCTCACAACCCCACATTGGAAGCACCTCAATTCATACCATTGCTATAATGCTTAGTTGGATTGCTGCTTGCTCAGAAGTCACATGGGAACACATGGCCACTTGCAAAGGAGGCGCCTACAATCAAAAAGGCTTCACAAAGATCTATCTTACAAGACATGTGGCAACCATTTGTTGGACCACAAATTAAGGATGAGTGTTGAAAGCCAAGCTGATCTTCAACTTTTAAAAAGTAACCATGGTTTGGTTAACTTAACTCAGCAAGGAAACCTCAACATGAAGGAAATCTCCAAGGCTATAAATAGGACTCAAATTCCTCACTTGAAAATATTCCAAATTGTAGAGAATCATATCATATATCATATAATCTTTTTATTTTTATTTTAGTTTTTCTTAGTTTTAAAGTTTTATTTTCTTATAGTTTCATAGTGTTAGTTTGAGAGGAAGGTAAGAGGAAGTTTACAACTTCTATCTTCACTTCTTCAAGGAGCTAATAGGTGCAAGAAATTAGTTGAAAGCAAATATATGCAAGAGTTTTCCAATTGTTACTATTTTGAATCCTCTTGTAGTTTTTCCTATTCCAATATGTTTCTACTCAATTATATTTGCTTTATCATGCTCATCATGAGCTAAACTCTTTTGAGTTTGGATGTTCTAGCTTTCCAATGATCTTTTGAGGAAAGTTATTGTGTTTTCAAGTGGTGTGCACTTTAGTTCTTGTGTTTAAATTCTTAATCTTGTTTTAATATTGATCACTTAGAACAAGTAGAGTTATATTCACTTAATTGGCTTATAACTAGAAATCAAGAACTAAGTAAGGATAAGTGTTTAATAAAGCTTCTTGTTAAACTTGTTTTAACAAAGTTAGCTTGTTAATTCCATGTTAATTCTTAGCTTAAGATTAACATAGTCCTTACAACAAAAGTGTAGAGATCTTAAGATACAAGAGTGTACTTACTTAAGCAACTTAGATTATCTGTAAGGGGGCGAGAGAGGCACTGACAACCCTACTCTTTACCGCAAAAAAACAGGATCATATAGAGCTTGTAACGAAACTCTGACGAAAGTAGCTGACCAGCACACACTGATGCAACTGCACTAAGTGCAATTGCACCACAAGAAAACACAATATTCTCAAGAGTGATTTAGTTTGTGAAAACATCCCAACTCTCATTCTCAACTGATTTCTTACACAATTTACTTGCTTTCTGTTTATTTCTGTTTTCATTTCAACTTCAACCAAAACCCAAAATTTTGAATAGTGTAGTCACACTAGTTTGCCTTTCTTTACAAACAACACATAAGAGTTAATCCAATCTCTGTGGGTTCGATCTTTTATACTATAACTTGTGACTGTGTATACTTGCGCATAAAGCTATCTTATTTTCACACACCAACAGGAAGGTATTGATTATGATGAAACTTTTGCTCCTGTTGCTCGACTAGAAGCTATTAGAATCCTTCTTGCTTATGCTGCTCACAAAGATTTCAAACTCTTCCAAATGGATGTTAAAAGTGCTTTTCTAAATGGCTTTCTAAATAAGGAAGTGTATGTACACCAACCTCCTGGTTTTATTGATGAGAAGCATCCAAACCATGTTTTCAAACTAACCAAGGCACTCTATGGTCTCAAACAAGCTCTTAGAGCTTGGTATGAAAGACTGAGTACCTTTCTTCTCAAAAATGGTTTTTCAAGAGGAAAAATTGATGTCACTCTCTTTAGAAAATCAATTAAAGATGAATTATTAATAGTTCAAATTTATGTTGATGACATCATCTTTGGAGCAACAAATGAAAAGCTATGCAGTGACTTTGGAAAACTTATGATGAGTGAGTTTGAAATGAGCCTAATGGGTGAACTAAGATACTTTCTTGGTTTGCAAATCAAACAACTTAAGAAGGGTATTTTCATCTCTCAAGAAAAATATATAAAAGATCTTCTTAAGAAATACAAAATGAGTGATGCAAAAGCAATGGCAACTCCCATGCACCCTTCTGCAAACATTGAGAAGGATGAGAAAGGTAAATCTGCATCTGAGAAGGAATATAGAGGTATGATAGGGTCCCTATTGTATCTCACTGCAAGTAGACCAGATATAGTCTTCTCAGTAGGGTTGTGTGCTAGATTTCAATCTGCTCCAAAAGAATCTCATCTTTGTGCTGTTAAAAGAATTTTTAGATATCTTGTTGGTACACCTAACCTTGGCTTGTGGTACAAGAAAAGAACCCATTTTGACCTAATTGGGTACTGTGATGCTGACTATGCTGGAGACAAAATTGAAAGAAAAAGCACAAGTGGTTCTTGCCAACTACTTGGAGAATCACTCATCTCATGGTCATGCAGAAAGCAAAACACAATTGCCTTGTCTACCACAGAAGCAGAATATGTCTCTGCAGCAGGATGTTGTTCTCAAATTCTTTGGATCAAAAACCAACTTGAGGACTACTCTCTAAGCTTCTCAGGTATTCCTATCTTCTGTGATAATACCAGTGCCATTAATTTGTCTAAAAATCCCATTCAACATTCTAGATCAAAGCACATTGATATTAAACATCATTTTATTAGAGATCATGTGCAAAAGAAAGATATTGAACTTGTTTTTGTGGATACTAAGCATCAATTAGCTGATATCTTCACTAAACCTCTGTTAGAAGAGAACTTTAGTTATATTAAAAGCATTTTGCATATCATTGAAACCCCCTCTGATGAGAAGGGTTATGACCACCAACCTTCTCAAGACTGAGAAGGGTCATTACCCAACCTTCTCAAACCTGAGAAGGGTCATCAGTATCATATGGCCTTTAAAAACATCAAAAAGATTTTATGTTTGTTTCTTTTCTGTCTGTTTTAGTGTTTATTTCAATGTTGATAATGCTTTAATTGTTGTTTTTCCTTTTATGGTTTATGTCTTAGGTTATTTTTAGTTAAAAATACCAAAAATAGGTCCCTAGCCGTTCAATCTTGTCACTTAAGTCCCTTCAACAGTTACACACATCAGTCAATGATGTTGTAACCGTTAGGTAATAACTGATTCCAAGTTATTAAAATCACGCCATCTCTCTCTCTTCATTCATTCGCATAACCGTTGTACCCTCTCCCTCTTCATTCTTCCTTCTTTCTCTCATGGTGAGAACAAAGAATCTAGAACCCATATCATCTTACTCTGATTCCTCACGCGATTCCTCTCTTAGAATCCCAAACTTTGTTCTTGTTGGACCTCCACAATCTATTTGCGACGCAAAACCCCTAAAATCCAGACCAGCCAAAATGAAACATGCTCCAAGCAGAAACCCAAGAAGATCAACCAGAGTAATATGGAGAACCGCTGCTAAAAACACCACTGGAACTGATCCAGATGCACCAATAAATCTGGAAGAGGAGAATGTTGCTTCTGAACAGGGAACAGAGCAACCACAAGCTCCTGAGAAGAGTGCTTCTTCTCCAAAATCTCCTCCAAAGAAGGCTCCTAAAGACAAGAAAATAGAAAGGGAAGATGCTGAAATTAGGAAGAAAGTCATGGAGACTCTAGCCACTGCAAGCAAACAACTAAGGGAACAAAGAAGAGAAAACAGCCTGACATGTCCAACTGGAACAAGAAGGCAATCGTTTCTGGAACAGTATACAACCTGGAAGAAATTGAGAAGAGTGGATGGAATGTCACTCCTCTCCTTACTCAACAAAAATGGGAAAGGTTTGTCTCTCTAGATGATTTGGTTTATAGAGAGAAAGTCAGAGAGTTCTATGCAAATGCTCAATACCAACTTGAGCCCCTTCAAATCACTTCTTGGATTGGTGGCAGGGAGTTCAACATCTCTCCAATCTCTCTAGGACAGGTCTTCAATATCCCTCATAAAGGTGTGCAAATTTATGAAGAGAAATGGTATAACTTCTTAGGTATTTCTGCACAAGAACTCAAAACTATTCTACTCAAAGACCCTTCTCTCCCCATCACAGCACCAAACCTCAAACCCTTAGTGAGAATCCTTCACCACATTAGTTCCCATACTCTCCTTCCTAGGGCTGGTTCCTTTGAGAAGGTAACCACTGGAGATTGCATTATTCTATACCATCTGGTAGGAAACAAGCCTCTTAGTCTCCCTTATCTTATCATGCATCATATGATAAATCCTATTAAGGCAGACAAAATCCAAACCTCTCTCCCCTATGGAAAAGCCCTCACAAAAGTGTTTAATCACTTTTTAACCAAGATATCTGTCAAAGAAGGAACCATCGAATCAAAGCCCTTCACCTCTAAGAATCTAAAACTCATGGGTCTAGATGTTGCTGCTAAGGAAGAGTAGAATGATGGAAAGAAAAAGAAACAGAAGGTTTCTCATACAACATCTGTAGAAGAAGAAATGGCCGAAGCTCTTAGAAGAGAAACTAAGACAAAGAGAAGAAATAACCCTTCTCTCAGTCCTGAGAAGGGTGAAAATATCCCTGAGAAGGTTCAGGAGAAGGTTAAAGAGGCTGAGAAGGATCATTTTCATGAGAAAAGGAAAGCCATAGAGTCTGAGAAGACTGCTAGAAGCACTTCTGATGAAGAGAGAACCGTCTCTGATCATCAAAGTGATTCTGGTCATTCTACATCAGTTGGGAAGATGGCTCCCTTATCCAAAGTCTATTCAAGGGGTCCAAGAACAGTATGGAAAGTCCCAACCAAAGGAGAAACAAGTGCTCTTGTAGAGAGCTTCAACAAAGCTGCTGTTGAAATTGGAATGATCACACTAGAGAAGGATGCTGGTGGTGAAAAATCAGAGGGAGGAACTGAAGTACTCCACCTTGACTCATCTGGAGGCAAGGGTTCTGATACAACCATGGTTTTAGAAGATACCATTCCATTCAATCTAAATGAGGGAATCACCATTGAGCCACCACAACAAGGGCCAATTGCTGAAGGAATAGCAATTGAAGAAGAGAAACTTGTTGAGAAAGTTGTAAGTGAAGAAAAAGAAGAAGAGGCTGAAAAAGAAGAATGTTTAGAGGCCAGTGCTGAGCAGGGTGCTGAGAAGAGTGCAGAAGTGGAAACAAATCAAGAGCAACCTTCTCATGATGGTATAACCCTCACTCAACCTAACCCTCCATCACCTCAGGGGGAGTTTATCAGAAACACCCCCTCTCCAAACATTCATACACCTCTTCCAACCATGTTTCCAGATCAAATGCCAACCTTACCACCCTTTTCTCCATCCCTGAACTTACCAAATACTCAAGCTAGCCTTCACCCAGTTACCACTGCTCCAGTAACTGAACCCTCACCAATTCCTACCATGTCTAGGGTCACCTCTCATAACCTAGCATCCATCATTGCAGCCATAAATCTTAAATACAACATCTCACCCCTCAAAACCTCCAACACCATCACCTCTTCAAACCTAAACCAGTTTCTGAACCCTAACCAAACTCCTCAAAATGACTCCCCTCAACCAATATACCCTCCTTTCATTCCCCAAACCTTACCATCTGAAATACCATCACACTTTGGCTCTCTTTATTCCACTTTTCTCAAAGCTGCACTTGGAGAACCTTCTGGCACTGCACCTGAGAAAGGTGATGATATCTCCAATGAAACTTCTGCTGGTCCCTCTGCTAGTGTTGAAAAGAGGATGAAAAAGATGGAAAAGGTGATGAAGAGAATGAAAGGATTGCTGAAGAATGTGCTGCAAGGACAAGCCATTCTGCAACAAGCCCAAAGGGCTCAAGCTGCTCGTGATGAGCAATTCAGAAATTGGATTATGCAACAAGGAAACACCAACCCTGCTCCTAATGTCTTACCCCCAGAATTTGGTCCTATACTCCAATTTCCAAATATTCCTAGGCCTGCTACTTCATCCTCATCTGATGGGTCTTCCCCATCCAAGTAGCAACCTAATCTATTTCCTTCCTCCTCCACCTTTCTGATGTGTGACAAAAGGGGGAGAAGAGTTAGATTAAGTTATTAGGTCTTAGGCTATTTTGTGTGCTCTGTCATTAGCTAGTATCTGTGCAATTAGGCACTATTTGTTTGAGAAGTAATCTTCTCACTGTTTGTTTTATTTTCTAGGCAAGTTTAGCCACCAAGAACATGACTGCAATATAATCATTCCAATGATTTTTTGATGATATAAATGAAGATGAATGTTCTTGCTTATGTTTTCTTGTGTGAATTACTGAATTATGTCTAACTTGAATATAACTTAGAAACTAAACTGTCAGCATACATTCAGGGGGAGTAAAAAGAAAAAAATGCCTTAGAAAGTTTAAAACAAATATCAGAAAACTTAATCCATCTCAATTGAGTTTGTCAAACATCAAAAAGGGGGAGATTGTTGAGGCAAAATCCCTAATTAAGTTTTGATGTTCAACAAACCTCAAAAGTGAGAAACTTAAGATTTCTGATTTCATATATTACTAATGCTTCTTGTTGAGTGTTTCATAAGGACAGATATTTCAAACTAATCTCAACAAGATATTTGCTTATGAGAAGCATCAATCAAAGAGAAAACTAGGAAGACTATTGCCCAAACAGTTATGGAGAAAGGAGACATCCCAAAACATAGATTAAAATCAAGAACCAGAATGTAATCTTGAGAAGAATCTGTTTGTGAAGTTTCAGCATGCAATGTGACAATATAAGAAGGTTGAATAAGAAGGATCAAGGCAAGAAGAGTCATGACAGTAAAGATGAGAAGCATCACTTGAGAAAAAGTTAAGTTGAGAAGAGTCATGATCCTGAGAAGGGTCATGATGAGAAGATTCATGTTGAAAAGAGTCATGATCCTGAGAAGGGTCATGGTAAGAAGAATCATCATCCTAAGAAGCATCAACATGAGAAAGAATCAACTTAAGATTTATCATCTTCAACAAAGAAATCATGTGAGAAGGATCACAGTGAGAAGGGTCATGACAGCAATGAACAGCCTGGTTTCTGCAGAAAAGTACATACAGCTGTATGTTGCAGAGGAGCGTATTTCAAACGGCTATAAATGGCTAGTTTCTCAATCAACGGCTACAATTCTTGATCCAACAGTTAATACACAATATTAACTCTATAAAACAACAGCCTTGGACGCCATTACTCCTTAAGAGATTGAATCAAAATTCAGAGCTATCAACCTTCTCACCTATTCCAGTTCTTTCTCTTCCATACTCAGCTGAACCTAAAACAGAAGGGATTCATCCATTCTCTGAGTATGTACTAAGTCTTGTGTTGAAGTTATTATTGTAATACTCCATATGTATCAACCAACCTCTAGAAATCCCAAAAACCCTATAAACCAAACAGAATCTTGAATAAGGGAACCTTCTCAAGTAGCATGAGCTGCTGTAGAACTTGAGAAGTGAGTGCTTCAGTGTTGGAAGCAGTCTAATAGATCTGGTCAGGTTTATTAGTGAAGTATACAGTAGGTAGAGCTGTGAAAGAAAACTACCAAGAGAGTTCATCTTTGGAGAAATGTAAACTGTGTAATCTATTTTGGAAAAATAGTGGAAATTCTCACTGGATGTGAGGAGTGGATGTAGCCCTGAAGTGGGGTGAACCACTATAAATCACTGTGTCATTTACTGTCTTTATAGATTACTTATTGTAGAAAAACTCTCTTTAGGGAGAAGGTTTATGAAAACTGAGAAGAGTCCTATATGATCCTTCTCTGGTCCACACAGAGTCATTATTTATTAAACCTTCTCACCTTCACAACTTGAACATAAACTCTTGGTAAAACGATTTGAAAACATATTTGGGACTCACAGCTTAAAGCTACTTAAAACAATCATTGATATAAACTGTGAGAAGCATCGAAGGAAGAACTAACAGACCCTTCTCAACTTCACTATAGTTGAGAAGACTGTTTCATCACGCTTCTCTTTTTACCTTTCTTAGGAAGAAGATTGTTTTATTACTTGTAATCTCTAACACGTATTACTTACTTTCTTGAGTCTGAGTAATACTTGTGAAGCAAAGTTCTTTTATTTCAGGAGAACTTTCTTCCTTGTGACATTGGTGACTTCACAAAGGACGTATGGCAATTCATCAGGCCGCGCCCCTTTTGCCCCTTTCAGTCTTTTCTTCAATCCTTTGAGCACAACCCTGTTTGCCGACTCGACCTGTCCGTTGGTTTGGGGGTGCTCGACGGAAGTGAAGTGTTGCTTGATGTTCAGGTCTGTCATCAGCTTTCGAAATCCCTTATCAGCGAACTACGTCCCGTTGTAAGTGATTACAACGGCGGGAACTCTGAATTTGGTCAGGATGTTAAACAAACTTGATGCAGTTTTGGGCAGTTATCTGGGCGAGTGCTTCTGCTTCGATCCATTTTGTGAGGTAGTCAACGGCGACGATGAGGTACTTGACCCCGCCTCGGGCAGGTAAGAGGGGACCGAGGAGGTCTATTCCCCACTGACTGAATGGCTAGGATGCCGACAAGGAGGAGAGCTCGGCCGGAGGAGCGCTATGGACATCGACGTACCGTTGGCAAGTGTCACATCTTCTGACGAGATCGGAGGCGTCCTTTGTCATGGTCGACCAGTAGTAGCCTTCCCTGAGAGCTTTCTTTGCCAGGGCTCGGGCCCCTAGATGCTGTCCCAAGATTCCCTCGTGAATTTCTGTGAGCACGTATTCCACCTCCTCCCCCTTGACGCATTTCAACAGGGGAGAGGAGAAACCTCGTCGAAAGATTTTCCCATCAGCTATGGAGTAGGATGTTGACCTTCGCCGGATTGTTGTGGTTTCCTTGGCATCGGCTGGCTCGATGCCGGGTTCAATATAATCCTTGATGGGTTGTATCCACCCCTTGCCTTCTGTTACGACATTAACGTCCTACACCGAGGTCGGAGGTGGATCAACACTTGGTCTTGTTAAGTTTTCTTGAATGATGCTTCGTAGATTGCCTGTTGGCTTTGTACTGGCCAACTTGGCTACGACGTCTGCTCGGGCGTTCTCAGCTCGAGGCACATGTTTTAATTCCACCCGCTCGAATTGAAGGAGCAGCTCTCGTTCCCGTGCCAGGTATCACTGTAGGATGGGGTCATTTGTCACGAAATCCTTTTTGACTTGGGAGACTACCAGTAGTCAATTAGTGTTCAGCTCAATGATCTTAGCCCCGAAGTCCGAGGATAGTTTCAATTCAACTATGCATGCTTCATACTCAGCTTGATTGTTCGAGGTTGTGAAACCGAAACTGAGGGAGACTTCCACCATAAGTCCTTCGGAGTTCTCAAGGATGAGTCCTGCCCCACTATAGAGGAACCGAGTCGGAGGGAGTTGGTGTCATTTCTGCGACGAAGTGGCCAAGACCTGAGCCTTGAAGGCAGACCGGGCCTCATATTTGATCCCAAACTCGGACAACTCAACGGCCCACTTGATGATTCTTCCCGGGAGGTCGGGTCGATGCAAAACTTGCCGGATTGGTTGATTTGTTCTGACAATAATCTGATGCACCACGAAGTACAGCCTTAGTCTTCTAGCGGCCCCGACCAGGGCTAGCGCCACCTTTTCTATCTTTTGATATCTGGACTCGTCCCCTTGTTGCACTTTGGTCACGAAGTACACTGGCCGTTGTCCTTCTTTTGTTTCTCGGATTAGGACTGCGCTGACTGTTTCCTCGGCTACGACGAGGTATAAATAGAGTATCTCCCCCTCCATCGGTTTCAACAGTATCGGGGGTTTTGAAAGTATTTGCTTGAGCTCGGTGAGAGCATTCTCGCACTCCGGCATCCATTTAAACTCGACACCCTTCTTAGGGACCTTGAAGAAGAGGAGTGATCGGTTGGCCACCCTAGAGATAAACCTGGAGAGGGCAGCAATCATGCCGGTCAGTTTCTGTACTTCTTTCATGGTGGTTGGGGGACGCATGTCGGTCACGACCCTGCATTTGTCAGGATTGGCCTCAATCCCTCTTTCGGTTAAGCAGAAACCAAGGAACTTCCCTGCCCTGACACCGAAGGTACATTTCTCCGGGTTGAACCTGAGGTTGTTTTTCCTGGCTTCGGCGAAGATCTCATGTAGATCGGCCAGGTGCTTCTCTTTTTCCTTACTTTTCACAATCATATAGTCGAGGCCGAATGGCATGACCCTGTAGCAGTAGTTATCTTGATTTGTCATGAAAGCCGTTTTTTCCTGGTTTGGGGGAGTCGTCGCGATTTAATTATAGCCGGAATAGGCGTCCAAGAAAGACAGGAGTCGGAAGCCGGATGCATTGTCAATGAGCTTGTCGATGCTTGGGACGGGGAAGGCGTCTTTGGGGCATGCTTTGTTGAGGTCGGTGTAGTCTACACACATCCTCCACTTACCGTTGCTCTTCTAGACCAGTACCACATTGGACAACCAGGTGGTGTACTTTACTTCTTTTATGAAGCCTGCAGATAAGAGGTTGGCGACGGCCTTTGCTGTGGCCTCGGCCTTCTCATTTCTCTGTGCCCTTCGTCGCTGGGCCACATACTTGGCGTCGGGGTTGACCGCCAAGTGGTGGCAATCTACCTCAAGTGGGATCCCCAGCATCTCTGAGGCGGACCAAGCGAATAGGTCGGCGTTTTGACGTAAGCATGCAATTAGGTTTTTCCTTACTGTCTCGGTGAGTTCCGCCCCTACTTTCACAGTCTTCGTGGGGTCGTCGCCCAGTGGGACTTCGAGGAATTCACCTTGGGGCTCGGGACGCTTGATCCTTTTCTTAAGTTCTTCGGCTAGTTCGTCGTCGTCTTCATCCTCGGAGCTGTCTGGGTCATAGAAAGCGTCAACCTCGGTGAGGTTTACCTCAACGGCGGTGGACGGTAAATCGGGGATCTCTTGTGGTTGACGTCGGGTGCCCTTGAGAGCGAGATGTTGGAATTTCTCTGCGGCATGGAGGTCGGCTGAGATGGTTATGACATTACCTGCTAACGAATGAAACTTCATCTTTAGATGTACTGCAGAGGCGACGGCGCCGAGTTTGGCTAAAGTGGGCCTGCCTATGATGCAATGATACGGGGTAATCAGCGGCATGACCAGGAAGGTTGTCTTGATGGTTCGAGCGTGCCTCTTCCGCCCATAAGTCACCATAACATCGAGATAGCCCAGAGGTCGGGCCTGCTCCGCTCCCAGACTAGACAGATCTGTCCCGAGGTAATAGCTCAGGTCGGCGAGGGATAGACCGAGCTTAGGAAGCAGATCTTGGAACATGATGTCGTTGGAGCTCCCTTTGTAACACCCCGGAAATAATTTAATTAAAATAGTTGATTGAATTATTAAAATAATTTGGAGGCGGGATATAGATAAATTAAAAGGTTAATATTTTATATGCGTAGGAGGTGAAACGAGTAAAGGAGGTGGTGACGTAGAGAGCCCAGTGTTTACTGAGCCCTCAACTTAAACCCTGGGGGTTTAAGCCAAACCCTCATTCGCAGCAAGCAAAAGAAAAACGAAAGTGAGAGTGAGAGAGAGAGCACGCGGCGCAAAGAGGGAGAGAAGAGGAGGGTTTCGCGAAGAATTTCAAAAGGAGATCGTTCGTGTTGCTGTGGTTTTGTTCGTGTCTCGTTCGTCGTGTTCCGGAGCTTACGTTATTCGAGGTAAGGGTGGGCTTAACCTTGATAATGGGTTGATGATAATTATGTGTGGGTAGTCTAGGGTTTTGTTGAATTGTTCATGTTGTTGCATATCGTGTTTTCGTTGAGATTGGTGCTTTGATGATTATTGCACGTTATTGTGATTTGTTTCGTTATTTGTTGTTGCGTGATTGTTGTATCACGATGATGGTGTTGTTATTGTTCGTGTTTTTGTTGTTGCTGTGCGTGGTTGATTGTTGTTGTCGCGTTGTCGAATTGTCGTTTTTGTTGTGGTGGTTGCGGTGTCGTTGCCGTTAGGGTTTGGTGTTTGGCAATTTAGCGATTCTGGACACAGGTTCGGTTTTTCTAAAACTGGCGCTGTTTGGTTGATCCAAAAATTATGAGGTTGATTGTTTTTGAAAATAGACTTAACGCCGGTCGTTTTGGCACTGGTTTCGTTAAATTCGGAGTTGTATAGCTCGAGTTATAGGCGATACAAGTTAGGTTAAAATTCTGGAAACGATTTGGGTATAGATTCGGTATTTCGGTGACTGGGAACGTTGTATTGACCGAAAAATTATGTGGCTTATTTTTCTGGAAAATAGACTTAATGCTTGTTAATTTGGCACTGGTTTGGTTGCGTTTAGAGTTGTGTAGCTCGAGATATGAATTCCACAAGTTAGAGTAAGATTCTGGAAACAATCTGGACACAGGGTCAGTGTTTTGGTTACCACGTTTTCAAAAGAACTCCTTTTCGAACGAATCCAATTTCTTTGAAAACTAGACAAAATTTGCCCCAGTTTATGCACAAGTTTCATGCAATTTGATTGAGTTTTGGTCACTTTGGAATTGCTTGAATTTGAAGGACAGAAACTGTCCTCTTTTGCAACTAGCCTGTGTGCTTTTCGAAAACTGTACCTATTGGACACTCTCCTTCAAAAACTGAACTTAGGGATGATAACCAGACCCATAGGGCTTTCCAACAAGTATTTATTTGTTGAAATCCGATGTCGTTTGCTATTTTAATTAATTCGCTGAAGTAGGTGCGATGTGCCTAGGCGCTGTGCGCCAGTCTTGTGCGTGGTGTGCGTGCGTTATGTCCGCGTTGTGGAGCCGTCTGGTGTTAATATTTCAGGTGCGGTGCTGGTATGCTCAGGAGAGTTTTAGTGGTAGCTGTGATGCTACAACTTGGTGCTATTTTTGGTGAAATCATTTGTTTTGATTCTGGTGATATAGTATTTATTTTAAATACTTGTTATGGTGAGTTGGTGCATAATCATGGTGTCGCATTGTCATATGCATGTTTTGGTGATATAGGCTCTGCCTCTGGTGTTTATTGGTGATATGCCCGTCGTGGCTCATTTTGGTGATCGGTACCGCATGCATATGCCCACTGGAGGGGTTGCATATCATCCCATTGTCTATGAATGTTATAATTTTGGTGGTTCACTGTCAAATGGATTTTTCCTTTGGTATCTGGTGCTGTGATATGGTGTAATTGTATTGTGTTGCTGTAGTTACCTGATGCTAGCATATTTTTATCATCTGCTTATTACCTCTGTTAGACTCACCCCTTCTGCTTGGAATGTTGCTCTCATGCGGCAACGCTGCAGGTGATCGCTAGTGCTCGTGGAGGAATTGCTAGGTTTTGCTTCCTCTCTCGTTTGGGTCTGTGTCAGCTCTGATATGTAGCACCGGGGAGTCGTTAGTTATCGTTTTGAACTATTATTTTAGTTATTGGAAATTGTTTTAATTAATTTTGGAGATGTCTTTAATTGTTAATTCTGGAGATGTTTAAAAAGGTTAATATTTCCGCTGCTTGGTGATTTCTTTTATATAAATTATTTTGGAGATTTTTCTTTGGAATAAATGGTGTTTTTTTTTTTAAAATGGTGAAAAATGTAGCGCCCTTCGAGGTGACTCTGATAATTGTCTATTTAGTTGTAATAGTAAAAAGGGGGGTGTTACACCCTTGATCCACCAGAATTCGCTTTACCTCTACCCTAAGCATAGAGGCCGAGATGATAACAGGGACGAACTCGAATGGTTCACCAATTAGATAGCCTTCGTCAGAGAAGAAAAGAGGCTTCCTCGACGGAGCCAAAGCAGAGGTGATGCCCGGGATTAAAATGGCAATTTCTTTCCACTTGCGCTTCAACGTATTCTTCCATTCTGTGGCTCAAACGGATAGGCCACCCGAAATCACCATAGTCGCCAATGAATGGTCCCAGCTGGGATGACTAAATTGGAGCAAATCTTCGGATGGACGAAGATTTGTCCCGGATGGTTCGAGCTGACTTGATCACGCGCGTCGGGTGGGGATACCTGCAAGCACTCTGATGCCTAAGTCAGCTAGGGAAGAGAAGAGGTATGCAGGGAATGAGAACGTACCTGGAAATGAAGGGGTGCCCTTTATTTATAGACGAAGGTGCCGTCTTAGAGGCGTCGGATGTGGGCATAACTATCGTAGCCGTCGATGATCCATGAGATTCACGGGCGCTTACCGGGCCGATCTTGTCATGAATTTGGGCCAGCCCAAATTTCGCGCCATTCTCGGCCCAGGCCAGAACAGGTTTTTAATGGGTTTTGATTCAAATCTCCCAACCACGTCACTCTCATTTACATTTTAGTTCATTTTTTTCACCAACTCTTCTCTCTACCTCTCTCAAATCTGAATCTCTTCACCACCATCACCACCACCACCACATACCTCCTACCACCCTCACTCACTCACTCTCTCTCTCACTCACTCTCTTTCTCCCTTACTCTTCCCCTTCTATTTCTCCATTAATCTTTACCACCACACCATCACTACCACCTCCTCTCATCCTCGCCCTCTCTCTCACCCTCTTTCTTCCTTATTCTTCTCCTTCTCTCTTTACCCTAATCCACTCTTCACCACCACCACATAGCTCCTCTCATCGTCACTCTCTCTCCCCCTCTTTCTCCCTTACTCTTCTCCTGCTCTCTCTACCCTAATCCACCCTTCACCACCACCACCACTCTCACTCCTCTCTCTCTCTCTCTCTCTCTCTCTCTTCGGAAAGCTTGATAATAATAATAATAATAATAATAATAATAATAATAATTTAATAATATAATAAAAAATGTATTAGAAAAGCAGGTTTAAAAAATAAAAACAGTACTTAATACAAGTCATTCAGATTGGGACACGTGGCTGTCAGACTTAGCGAGGGAAATTTGAATCCCTCACTAATTAGCGAGGGAATAGCCCCTGTCTGATTAGCGAGGGATTCAAATTGGTCATTAGCGAGGAGCAATTTAGCGAGGGAATAGTCCCTCGCTAATTCTTTCGAAAATGGTCATTAGGGATGGAAATAAGACGTTTTGCAAGGGAAAAATCTCTCGCTAATAACCTTTTTTTTGTAGTTCACAAGCGATCTCTCGACACACTCAATGATTTAGTATCATAAACGACCCCTCCATAATCAGGCTGCAAAACCTAGTGATAAGACTCATTCCCCAAATGAAGAGAAAGAATGACCTTCTGACGACCAGTATCATCTGTCATCCAATTAATAGATCTTTTCGGAAACATTCTCGTTACATTAAAAGGTTAAGGGAGTCAAACAAAAGGGAACTTCTGCTTAATCATTTTCCAAAAATTGGTACTCAAAGTATAAACCTTTACTTCGGCATCAAAAAAACCCTACCACTTGCAAAACATTTATGGCAATAAACAACAACCACCTTGTATTTATTATTGAAATGATCATAGCCAAAGCCATATACTGTGAACCTTATACTCCCTGGATGTGGATTTTCTAAGTCCGGCAGTAGGTTGAATTTTTCAATGGAAGGGTTCCACAAAAGAGCGAAATTATCATCGATGGCAATACAAATGATGTTGTCGCAAGGTATTATAGTGCCGGACCTCGTTTTAAAAATTTTTAAAAAGAAAGGTACGATACTATAGCACCGAACTTGTACGATACTTTGGTGTCAGACCTTGTTTTTTCAAATTCTTTTCAGCGGTTCAGTACCGTAGTACTAAACCATGATGAGATCCAGAAGAAAAAACACGAAAATGCATAAGACCAGACGTGAGAGAGAGAGAGAGACGAAATGGTTACCTTGTTATGTGTGAAGTGACAGAGATGCAACAATGGAGTGAGAGATGAGTGGGTGACAGAGAGACAGTGCAGCGATGGGGAGTGTGAAAGAGTGAGAGAGGTGTGAAAGAGCAAAGAAAATGGGGTGTGATGTGAAGGTGAGAAGAAGAGGGAGGGGTAATTTGGGATTTTTTTAGGTTTGAGGGTGTGTGGTGAGTAGGAGAGGATGTGGAGGAAGTATGGGCCATATACAAAACATATAGTCCCATATAACAAAGAATGTGATGAAGAAACATTTGCCCGCTGCACATTTTATCCCTCCATTTTGGTGATTGTGGGAGATAGTGGGAGAGAGAAAATTGAAAAAAAAAAAGTAATTTTTTAACACAATTTGTAAAAAAAAAAAAGAAGCAATAAGCACCGATTGCTATATAGACTAGTTATTTTCGATGACTAGTTATTTTGCAATCTCATGTCCACATAGGATAACTACAATGCAAGAATCTTATAGTTACCGATGCTTATAAATGTTTTCTCTGTTAAGCAACTTGCAATAAAGTTCCGCTAAGATTTATCATTTTTACTCGTCATGTTTTTGTCTCCAAAACCCACCCACCTTTCATTCTCTCTCAATTCCCAAATTACTGGAACACAAAAGTAAGTTTATGTAGTTTTCAAAAATGTTGCAGAGTATATTTTTTTACGAGATTTGGAAATTCCAAACTTTGACATTTCTGGAATTCATTGAGTACTAGAAATTTCAAATTTTAATTTTTATGGAAACTTAGCCACGAACAAACCATGACTAACTGTATTTTAAATAAGTTAAAAAAAGTTTCATTTTATCCCATTTTATGTTTTTTTTTTTTGGAAATTTAGCCCAGGTCACACTGATTAATTGTATTTTAAATATGTTAAAAAAAATGTACATTCATAATTTTTCACATTTTGAAATTTCAGGATTTTGGAAATTTCCAAATGCGCAAAATCGGAATGTATATTTTTTTGCTTATTTAAAATCAAGTTAACCATGGTTTAATCATGACTAAGTTCCCGGAATTTCGTCAAATAAAATTCTGGAATAAAAAGTAGTTTCAAAAATTTTAAATGTAACTGTCAACAAAATAATTTAAATGTTGAGATTTTCTGAAATTTTCAGCGAATAAATATTTCGAATCTAATTTTTATTCTGGATTTTTGGAGAAAACTTTTGTTTCTATTCTAGAATTTTCATAAAAAGATTTACACTCCTATGGTAAAAATTAAAAAGAGTAAAAAAAAGGATAAAAAAATTGTGGAGAATCGAATAAAATTCCAATTTACACTAAATTAAATTAGCCTATTAGCAAGAAGTAACAAATAATTTGCAAGAGCGATAAAAAGTGAAAGTTTTTTTTTTTGACAAAAAAAAGTGAAAGTTTTATATATACTTATTTGCATAATTTTATTCTTAAAATTTAATAACGACATCTCAAACAGTTGTCGTTTTTTTTCCGATAAGCTCAAACAGTTGTCGTTGATGACCATGGTAAATCAAATTTAATCATCTTTTTTTTTTCGACAATAAAATTTAATCATCTTATTAATATCTAGCTGTTAATTTTTGTCAATCAAACTTGTATTATAGAAATCCCCACTGCTTGAGATTGTCAAACAAAACCTATACAAGTGCTCTGATACCATTTGATAGATACCGGAATACATCTTAAATGAATAGAACAATAAAATTGTATATTAATAGAGTAAAGGCTGAATTAGAATGATTATATATCTCTAGGATAAAATTACAAAGCATTACTGCCATTTAGCAGGTCCCTTCGCGCTTTCCTTGATGACACTAGAAAAATAAGACAGGAACCAAACCAACCAGACGAAGCCTCACAACCCTTTCCACCCTAAATCCAAAAACCAGGTTCTGTAGATACAACTTCAATCTACCTTCAAACCACCTTTAAATAGATACCATGCATCCCAACGGGCAGTTCAACCAATCGGAGAAATTTAACTTTGTTTTTCTTCCCCTTTTTTTTGCCATGAACCATCCTCACGAAATGTATTTAATGTGACAAACAATGGATTTAAGATTTTCCACCTCACCGTAAAAAATGATCTTATGCCTCAACTACCATATAGACCAAGCCGTGTCTATCCAAATAAGATGTTTCAACTTCTTTCACTTTTTTCCCTTTAGATTCTGACCAAACTCAGTGATGTGTTGTGATGGATGATGAGATTGTTGCAGAGGTACGTCCATCCTGTTGTAAAGCTTCTTCCATACCTCCTTCGACCTCCGACACCTGACGAACAGATGACTTGTGCTTTCTGTTGAGGCAAAATACCTGAAGAATATTTTGATGAGAACAAACAGTTTTTATAAGCTTCTTAAGCTTTCTGATTCGTTAGTTTTCTAATGAGTGTTCTTGAGTGTTTTATAAGACAGGTACAGTTTCATTATCTCAAGAAGAATACGTGCTAGACACTGGCACATCATTAGAAGACAGTTTGAGCCTCAGAAGATAATGGAAAGGCTCAAAGAGCTACTCAAAACATCACACCGAAGAAACAATGGAGTATAGGCATATCACTACAAGAAATAGTTGATTTACTGTCCAAAACTTTCCGGCGGATATAAATCCGTCGGAAACTTTCCGGCGGAATTGAGGGATTTCCGGCGGATTTGATCCCACGGTAGTTTCCGGCGGATTTTTTGGACTTTCCGGCGGATTTTTATCCCACAGAAACTTTTCGGCGGATTTTTTGGACTTTCTGAGGAATTTTAATTTTTTTTTTTTTTTACAAAAATCCGTTGGAAATTTTAATAAATCCGCCGGAAATGTTACCGGAAAGTTCCGGCGGATTTTCCAAAAAAAAAAAAAAAAAAATCGAAAATCCGCCGGAAATTTGAAAAAATCTGCCGGAAAATTTTGGAGGGAAAAAAATCCGCCGGAAATTTCAAAAATCCGCCGGAAAAATTTAGAGGGAGAAAAATTGGTCTATAAATACAACTTTCTCCTACACTCATCTCATTCTCTCATTTATCTTTCTTTCCTTCTCATTCTCTTCTACATTTTCTCTATCTTATCTTTCTTCTTCTTTCTCATACTCTTTAATCTTCAAAAATTTCTCTACATATCTCTCTTCTATAATTCTCCTTTCTTCTTCATTCTCACTTCTTTATTCTTATTCCTTCTTCATCTCACTATTTTATTCTTATTTCTTCATAATTCCTCATTCTTATTCTCTCATATATTATTTCTTCTCATATTCTCTTTTATTCTTTCCTATTTCAACAATACCATTCAACATTTGATTTTACTTTTGTTTTTTGACTTTTATTTAAAACACATATTAAGTTATAAAATTCAGAATTTTTTTAAAAATCTTCGGATTTTTTTATTTTTTGGTCAAAAAAATTTTTTTTTTTTTGGAAAATCCGCCGGAAATTTTTTTAAAAAAAAACATTTTCCGGCGGATTTTCCAAAAAAAAAAAATTGACAAAAAAAAATGACTAAAATCCGCCGGAAACTATTTGCGACGAGGGTTTTTCCGGCGCCAAAAATCCGCCGGAAAGTCCACATTTTCGGCGGATTTTGGTCGCCGGAAAATCCAGTTTTTCTTGTAGTGTATCTCATAGTAAAAGGAATGCATAGCAACAATGCTCTCTTTATAAAGGATATGAAAACAAAGTGTAGATGGCTCAGCAGATTCCTTAGAAGACGTTTAGAAGGTATCTTTGTCATCATGTGAGAAGATATTACTCAGAAACTACTGATCAAGCTTTTGCAGCATGAAGAAAAATCATTATCCTTCTCTTAACGGTCAAAATAATATATCAACAAATATATCCTTAGAAGAATTGTTGAAGTACTCAGAAGTTATCGTAAGAGGAATACATGTGTTACCGAGCTCAGAAGTTCTCAACGGTAACCTGCAATAGTGTACAGATCCCTGCTGCAAGTGTACCCGTCTACGAGTTAAAGGGACAACGGTCATAATCTTCCTCTCTAATGTATTCCAACGGCTCTTTTGGAGCAATTGGCCTATAAATAAGTCGTGGAGTTCCTCTGAAATGTTTAAGGGAGACTGCACGAAAATTGGTCAAGACATCAAAATCTTCTCAATAGCTTCTGAGTAAGTCTACTCTCTCTCCAAAACAGACTCACATCAAATCAAAATATCTGGGACAGTATTGAGTGTGTTCATAGCTTGGTGTCAATAGTCAAATGTATTTAGGGATGGCAATGGGGCGGGGCGGGGCGGGGGCGGGGGCGGGGAGTACTTCTCCTCTCCCCGTCCCCGCCACCATATTGTCCCCCATCCCCATTCCCCGCTTCGGGGAGTTTTCCTCCCCCATCCCCATCCCCACGGATCCCCAAGGTCTCGCGGGGACCCCAAGAATTTTTTCAAAGTTAGCAAAAGTTAAAATTAAAATATAATAAAACTGAAAAAATGTATTAAATTTAGTCTTACTTTGATATTTTAATATTTAAAAAGTATAAAAATTAGCACAATTTAATATTTTATTAGTATTTTTATTTAAAAACAAATATTAAAAGACTAAAAAATCTATTACATAGAATATAATATATATCTATAATACAAACATTTATGTAATATATTCGGGGCTGGGTCCCCGTGGGGCGGGGGGTATGGACTCGTCTCCATCCCCAAATTGACTGCGGGGAGATTTTCTCCCCCATCCCCGTCCCCACGGGGAAAAATTTCTCGGCCACGGGGCTCCAAACAGGCCAATCCTCGCAGGGATCCCCATTTGCGGGCGGAAATTGCCACCCCTAAATGTATTTTACATAAGCTATTTTTATCCCAGTTCAGAACAAACATATTTTTGTATGTATGTACCTTCTAAGCAATAAGCATAGACTGCTGTATTGTTAGGGAAGAGGGCTAAGAAGTTTTTTTTAGAGGTTAAGTTGCTGGACTTGGAAAAAACTAGTGGGACAGTTGATAGAGCTGTGTTAAGAAAACTTTCAGGGTGTAGGCATTTGTTTTGTAATACTATTTGAAAAAATAGTGAAACTCTCACTGGGTGTGAGGAGTGAACGTAGCCCTTGGTGAGTTGGGTGAACCACTATATTTCCCTGTGTGATCTCTACAGTTTTCCTTACTGTTTTCTTCACTCAGTTTTCTAAAGCATAGTAACTTAAACAAATTCGTTAAGAAACGAATTATATATTCTAAACAATACATAATTTTCAAGGTAATCTATAATTCAACCAAACTAGCTTCTGAAAAGAATTTGTGTTTAGAAAATGGTTTTAAAATGTGTCACAATTCAAACCCCCCATTTCTTGTGTCTTATATTTGACTTCACTTTCTTCTTCTCCAAAACAGAGTACACAGCTAGACTCATGAGCATGGTCGATCACCGCTCTATTCATCATATTTTCTCTCGTAGGTAGTCTGTCTATTAAATTCACCATGCTAGAATGAGAGCTTTTGTTGGTGCATCACACTTCCAAAAATGTAGAAAGTAGGGATTGGTGGCCGCAAAACAATTATTAAAGGTTTATTCATATGCCATTAGATGTACTAACTGAAAACATTACTTAAAAATATTTGTTTATCGATAAATTGAAAGATCTAAAGAGCGGCCGCTAAAGAAGGTAGAGACTAATTTAGTGACCGAATTTCTAAATCCGTTCTCAAGTTAGTTGTTAAATTGTTCACTAAAATAGTTAGTAATCAATTAAGTGGCTGATTTCGTGAAGTCACTCACGAGTTGCTAATGTGTAGCGACAAATTTGAGATTTTGGTCTCAAAATTGATTGCTAAAGAGAGATATTTTGGTAGTGAGAACACCAATGCGGTGATCAAACAACTGAATGTTCCTCCTCCTCACTTTTTTATTAACTAGCTAGATACCACGAATGGACAGTTACTATGTTTTCATGCATTTTTGAAATACACTTCTGTTGGTGTGGAAATTTGGCGTTGTCTATCCAAATAGTCAAATAAAAAACACATGTGAGGAAATCAAGCGATTTGTAGATCTGAAACTAGTAGAAATAACGAGCAATTTGATATCAATTGGAATGAATTATTTGTAGATCAAGCGATGCGAGGAAAAAATAACGAGCAATTTGATATCGATTGGAATGAATTATTTGTGTAGTTAAGTTACTAATAGAAATCTTGCTTAGAGAGGAAATAGGAGCTATTGATATATTAAGATTTTTTATAGGCTTGGATTGTTTTCGTAATACTACTATTGGATATAGAATTATATTGACTATTATATAGTGTCGGGTAGAAGCTTTACATGATGGGAAAAAGAAGAAGTGTTTCTGTTGGAAGAAGATGCAACATCTGTAATGGAAGAAGATACAATGGTTGTGCATAATCAGTGTGTTCCTATCGTAGAAGCAATACGAGATTGCTAGAGTTTTCAGGTTGGGTAAACACACCTTTTGGTTTGAGTGTGTGAGATGTTGTCGCTATAGTTTCTTAATATATCGAAATTGCAAACACATCCTGAAGTATCTTTTTATATAGTAAGTTATTTTGATCCTCAAATATTTCTTTTTGTTAGATATTTTGATCCTTAAATGTGTTATTTGTTTGTCAATTTAGTCCATAAAATTATTAGAAAAGAGAAACTTAGAGACCGGTTTGCAATTTTAATGCATTTAGCATTCTAATTACAGTGCCCCACATATTTAGGGACCAAAATAACTATTTATCTTTTTTTTTGGGTCAAACTGTATTGATTCATTACAATAGAATTCTAGCAAAAATAGATATACATGTTTCTATCAACCGAACATGTAGTATACTCGTTTCACACTAGCAACAACATCCACCGATTAACCTTTTGGATATCATCATACTTCCATGTTTTGCCTCAAAATTGTTAATAATATGTTCATAGTCAAGATTGCTTATAAAAATCACTTTGAATTAAAATAGGGGCAAGACTATTTAAATCTACTTTGCGACATTGTACAACGATAATAAGATTTCAACAATTTTAATTTTGAAAAACTCCCTTGAGAAGATGCAACAGTAACAAAGATGACTAATATTATTCTATAAGTTATGCATGCATTAGGGAAACAATAAAATGTCTCAATAGAACTCAAAGTACGAGTGGAATTTAGGCTTAGACTTAAGAGAATTATTTTTACATGACTATATTTTTTCTTTTGTGTGCGTGCTCGCGTGTGTCGTTTAAGTCTTGCTTAAAAAAATATGTATGTTTTTTATATAGTTTTTTAATACATACATACATATATATATATATATATATATATATATATATATATATATATATATATATGAGGACACACACATACTACGAAAAGTTAACCAACATTGTTAGCCCAACGACATAAGCTGCCTTGGGATATATAGGGTCGCGCTGGTGCTCCCTGATTCTTTTTGTCGTAGTGACAAACTCAGTATTGACCTATGAGAAATTTGCCCCTAAAACACAAACGAAGATTAATCTTTAATTGAAAGCATTAGGACACTCTCTAGGTGTCAACAAAGATCCAACAAAAAAATGTTAAAAAAAATGTGTTGCCCTCAAAATTTTAGGCACAGTGCGCTCGCACCTTCCGCAAACTCCCAAAATTTGCTTATGCTTCTTTTTTTTTGATCAAAATAAGGAAGTTATTTTATCTGGAGTATAAATTTTCCTGTTGAACATGTTCTGAAATACCATCTGAAATTAAAAAGTTTGTTTGGTCAATTAGAGATTTTAATTGATTGATTTTATTTTTGTCATCTTTAATTTTAATTGATAATTCAACTTATTCTAATAGTATACTAATTGTTATTTGGTGGTCACATTATATGATGTAGAAGAGGTGGTGGGATGGAGGAGATGATAGATACATATGAGCAAGCAAGGTGGCTAAAATAGGGTTTTGATGATTGAGCAAACGACTCTTTTGTCTCCACTCTGTCACTATAGTTTGACCTATCAAAAGCATTACTAATAAAGAACAACACGACATTCACGCTAGACGCTCCCCCACGAGACTAGCTCATATGATATCTACCCCATAAACTCCATCTTTGTATGGCATCAAAGAAAAGTAATATGCATGTAAGCTTAGAAAAAGCCTAAAGCTTCAGCTAGAAAATAATATTAAAACAATTACGTACATGTGTGAACCTTTGAAAGCATCGATACACTATGGACTATGTTGTCTACGGGGCCAACAACACACGTTTAGTTCCATTCTGTTTTGTGGGATTTTTATTCTTTTGAAAATCACAAAATATCATTATATGTGCATGCGATCTTTGGTAATTATGAGTGCTATGACTTAGTTTAATTAGGAAGAATCAAAGTGATCATTAGTTGGGACTTGTAATCCTGATGATATTGATTATTGGGCAGACACATATGATTTGCAAGGTGTATTGAATAATATGGCATCCATTGAAGATAAAAGAGAAAAGATTAAGAGATCAAATATTCATCAAATGGAATTGATATAAAATGAGAAGAGTTGTGTGAAATGATTACATGAAGCCTCTTTATATAGGCATAAAACTAACTACTAACTAACTCACTAATTAGTAACAACTATCTAACAAACTAATTTGTAACTACCAACTAACTATCTCTCTAACTTCTAACTAACTATATATCTAATAGTCCCCCGCAAGCTGGAAGTTGTTCACAACACTTCTAGCTTGACATGAACAATAGAGAGATACATCAAAACAAAGGAAAATTACAATGATTTATAGTTAATCAACTACTGTGAGCCTTGAACTTTTAAACTCCAGATATGTTGTCTCTGTTGAAGTATGCAAGGAAGGAGTGATATACATGAAACTACACTCCACATTGATCTGCTCACTAATTGTACCATCAGATTCATCTTGATAATTCTGATGAGCAAAAAACATCAGGTGCAAATAGGAATAGCAAGAACATTTTTCTTGGATTCTTGAAAGCGGTACACTAGTAACATGCCACCAGAAATCACAACAACACCAACAATGCAGAAAAGGGTAATCAGCACCCACATAAACCAAGATGATATGAAGAAGAATAATAGCACAAGAAAAGAAGATGCCATAATGGCAAAGAGAAAAGGAATATCACGATCCAAAATGAAATCGGAACTCCGCTTCAGATCACAATCATCGGGAATCAGAATGAAAGAAGGACAGTGAAGCGAAATGCAATACGGCGATGTGAAAGAACGCCAAAATAGGATGTGCGGAAATGCGGAACTATATATCTAATAAGGTGTGTGGTATAAATATGTAGGCGCCAACATTGTTGATCATTTTTATTGTCCTGGCTAGACTTTTTTGTTGGTTTCAATTTTTTGCCTATATCAGTTATTTTTGTTATCATCAAGACGTATATGTTTTAAAATTTCACTTGTTTTGATAAGTTAAACACTTTATAAGTTAATAAACCAAGAGCACTTGGATGAGATGGTTTGGGTCTCTTCCAGGTTAACCAAGGTCCTGGGTTTGAATCCAGCCTTGAGTATGCAGCAACGTTAAAACTCTTGAGGCCGAGTTTTGCCTCACATTGTGGTCATACCCGGCTCGAGGGACATGAGTCAATTATAGCTACACTTTCATCTCTTTCGTACCCTCGTCTCTCTTGTGCATAAAGGTGGGAATAAGCTAGACCAACCAACCGGGTCTATGGCCCAGCCTACGCTAGACTTAGGCTAGGCCATGTTTTTCTTAAAATAGATAAGGCAAAGGCTTTTGAAAAAGGCTATTTAGTTAAAAAAGTCAGACTACAAGTCATCAAAAAGCCTTTTAAGCCCACTAGGCCTACTTAGGTAATTACAAATAATTTTTTTTTATTACTATTATTATTGTATTGAATTTTGCTCTTTATATTTAATCTTAAATTTGCTATTAGTCACCGGTAAAGTCGGTGGATACTGCGCATAAATAACATGGTAACAAAAAAACATATATTTACTTACATTTTTTGTTACTTTAAAAATACTAACCTACATCCATTTTTGATATATTTACCGGTATTATTATAAAAATTGAATATAAATAGGGTGTCATATATAAAGATAATTCTCTAATCTTGTTAAAAATAAAAGATAATTCTCAAAAAGGTTGTAAGCTCTTGTAAAAAAAATGGTGAAATAGGATTTCAGGCCTAGTCAGACTTTCAAAAAGGTTACGCTGGCCTCGAATCTGGGCGTGTTACAAGGCAGACTCAAACCTTGCAAAGCTCAACTCGACCTAGGCTATTCCCACCTCTACTTTTTGCAGCTATAACAGAGATCTACCGTTCTAGCCTCCATGTTGCTCGTGCCGTCATCTCTTTTGCCACTCGGCGTTGTCGTTCTCTTGTGACTTGCTTCTTCGACCTCGTCTCCCTTGCCTCCCATCTCTTTTGTCTCATTGTCGCCCCTCCACTCCTCCTCTGCTCGTCTCAGATGAAGTGCACCCTGTGTCTTTGATAAAATGATTCTATAACTCTTATATACAAGTTACTCGCAATGTGTATGATTGAATAGGTTAGATGAAGTGCACCCTAAGTGTTTGATAAAATGACTCTATGATCACAATGTGTATGAATATGGTATTGCTATGTTTATACAAAACTGTAGGAATCTTTTAATGTGATTTTGATGCTTCTGAGGAGATGTTTCTCTGTTTCCTTTGATTTTGAATGGTTTGGAATACTCAAAATGTGGTTGTATTCTTAGTTAGATGAATTGCACTCTATGTGCATGGTAAAATGACTATATTCAGTGCCTCAGTGGTATTAGGCCGAACATGAAATATGCTCATGCCTAGCTCCAGACTTCCAATGCAATGAATTACTCTTTTGCTTTTAAAAAACCACATTTACCAAACCAAACTTACTTTTATATTTGCCAAAATAATGATGCAATGTCCAAAAATCTTAAAAAAAACAATTAAATTTATCTTCTTATATTTTTCTGTGCATGTGTTTTACTGAACGGACAATGAGTGCTTCAAGGAATTATAATAGTAGTGCTATGTCTTGTATTCAGCATCAAATCCTCAAAAACCACACATGGGAACTCACCATCATTCTCACTTTTGAACCCTTATAACCCTCAAGAGGCCTATATTCAACTTTTAGAGCTACCCCACGAGAGAATATGGTTAATTTAACAACCAAAAGACTTGAATTATTAATATAGATCAGGTCGATAATCTCTCTAGTCCTTGTCATATGGCAACTAAAAGTTGAAAATTCCAAATTCCCTAACAAAAAAAGAAGATAAAGAGCTAGATTCTACATCATACAGAAAGACCCTTAAAGGCCTACCATTTATTTATAGGGGAAAAGTATATTTGGCTTTTTGGTTATATACTTAGGATTCCTCACTCATTTCACTTTAAGGTCATTTTCGTTTTCAAATAAAGGAAGTTCGTGGGGAAGGTTAATATTCTTTAATATGCAAGATAAGGAAAACAAGAGATGTAAAGGAAGGTTCATGGATTATTTGTATACACATTCAAGACAAAAATAAAGGCAGCTCAGTGCATGGTTGGTCCCCAGCCCTTTTGCTATGTTGGTGCACATGTCATCTCTAATAGGTGTAACTACAAGCAGATTTAGTGACCATAATTTTTTTTTTGACAAGTAGTGACCATAATTACTATGGTCATTTCATGCATGTCACAATAATAAGTGAATTATAAGATTTACAAAGTCGTGAACAATTCAAGTAACCCAAACTCCCACGTGTTGGAGGATATTGGTGGGAACCAAATGGCACGATAGTTTTCCCACTTTTTTTGTGGCCAATGGAATGTCATCACGCCTAGCCTAGTGCCCTAATTCTGCGGACTCAATAGCCACCTTTCATATCAAGAAAATAAGGAATTGCTAAATATTCAAATTTATTTTTGGGAGTGCATCATTTTTTTGGCCCTTCTGTTTTGTTGTAGTTTGTTCGATTCATCGGTTAGAGATTGAATCAAAAATATAACATTGTGGACATTCTAATAGATAGAATGTATAAGCCTTTAATTTGTTTATCATGCTAAAAAAATGTGAGAAGGGTGTTTTCTGTTCCATATCCATAAACTTTGGGAGATAAACAAGGATGGTGTGTTGTAATTAAGACATAACCACGGGAGTGCATTGAAGTCACTGATGCGGGGGAAGAGGCTGTCAAGTGGATGAAATGTCTGGTGTAAATGAGGTAATTGAAGTTAAACCAATTGAAACCTTATGTGACGACCGACTCCCTAATGAAGAAGTTGAGCCAATTTTAGACTTGGATGAACCGCATTTAAATAAAGAGGATGAACTCAAAGATTCTTTAGAAGAGATTGAAGATGAAGAGAAGACGTAGATTAGTCTCTTATGTGTGTAGTTTTACTTTTATATACTCTTATTAGTAACTTATATGTAGCCTCATATTATTGTTCTTATTGGTTTTTAATTTATTTATAATATATCACATTTCATTTTTCATAGATATGGTCCCAGGAGGTTGTGACCCACCTCCCTCAGACCACCGAATGGTGATAAGGGGAAGAGCATTCCTGTTGAGCCAGCTCACACTAGGAGGCGTCGTGGTCGAGTGTTGGTGACTATGTCAGATGGGTTGGTGGGGGATGCCTACCTCCGAGACCACTTCTATTCCAGTTAGGGAGTCATCAAGTTCAACTCCAGCTAGGATCCCACCGCATGTCCCTCTATGGATACCACAAGTGCTACTAATCCCACATGAGCTATATTGGCTGCATGTCTCAGTCAAGGAGTAGGCCAAGATGCTCACCAAGCTAAGAAGCTAGATCGCTCCAAGTGATCAGATGTCGAGATGCTCCTGCTCGCATTGATCTGACGAGGGGGTGATACATGCACACACTCTAATGCTTAAGTTAGCATTGGGATTAGGTGATATGATGTAATAAATGTGTACCTGATAAGATGATGGGATAACGCTTTTATAGGGAGTAGTGTTGATATCTGACGCGTTATGAGAGGTAGAACGCGCCTCAGAGATGAGGTATTTGAACCATGCAATGAAAAAAATGTTCAGCGGCGTCCATTTCTGTGGATCATGGGCCTAGATTATTTGGTCCAAACTGTGTTTGGTCGATCTGGAACAGTTTCCTCCCAAGTCGAGGTTCATTGAAAGGAACAGCCTCGGCTTGAAGATTATAAACTTGGAATATATCAGCTCGGTTTACCCTTAGCTGCTTGAATATCCTCTCTGCCCCCCAGCTGTCCCATGTTAGAGTACCGAGATGGTTAGCTCAGGTAAGGATTATCTTTGTGACATTACTAGTTCCTCTGGTAGATGAGAAGACATGTAGTCATTCAAGTTTTAGAGGTTGGTGTGTAGTTGGTGTTTTTTATCCGCTAGATTTAAATGTGATGATTGATAGCAGAATAGATTCTTAGGGTGACACGTGGAGGAAAGCTTCTGGGTTTATCGAAGCGTCATAACATAAAAGCCTCCTCGAGTAGTTCTTGTTTCTCGCGCCTCATAATTACTACTAGCTAGGGTCATGTCGTTTGGGATTCTGCCTGTTCACGTTCCTCGTCTTAGTATAAATAGGGATAATCTTTCCTCATTTGTACATTTGTTACTCTGTGTTTTGTTATTTGGCCGACGTAGATTTTCAGTCCGAGATCCTCTAAGGTGTTACTACTGTTGACGAGTGCCAGTTTTTTACAACCGTGTACTTTCACAAGTTCCCTTTCTTTCTTTGCTTTTATCTCCCTCTGTCGGTCGCTCGCTCTAGCTACTTCTTGGCTAGACATCGGTCAGTTCCTTCGTAGTGAGTTCCTCCTGCCCCCTGCGGGTGTTTCTTAGGAGGAGGGGGTTAGCATGACTTCAATTCTCTCTTTGGGATTTATAATGGATCCCTTAGAGGCCTAATATCAGTTCGGTATCTCAAATGAGATGTTTTTGAAGGTTCAGTTGTTGATTTGCTGAGCAAACTCCCTCCGTGTAGGATGCATTATGGTTGGTCATAAAAACAATCTGAAGAAGCTTCGTTCACCACGACTGATCCAGGAAGAAGAAAACTACTCCAAAGATTGGACAGATACTTCAAGGGAGAATTCTCTGGGTTATTCTCTGGGGTGGACGAATGATATATAGAGGAATTGGAACTAAGGACCGAGGAGCATAGACGCTCGGATTGTGGCATCTCGAGTGAGAGCAGCTCTTCGGGAGGGAGTGGTTCAGACGCCATATTTGTTGATGATGTCGAAGTATAGGATCGTGTTCCTCGGGATTATTGTTGGGTCAACATAAAGGCCCATGGTAAAATTTGCGAGATAGATTCTGATCACCCCCTTTTAGATATTCTCATATTATTTAGATGACCGCAGAGGGGAACATTGGTTGGTACAGAGTGTGATCGACGAGGAGCGGGTATTTCAGCGAACCCCCGAGAAGTATGGTTTCATGTGTATGCTGAGACTCTAGAGAAGATAAATTTATGACCTCCATTCACTGAGTTCGAGCAACTCATTTTGGTTGATCTCTTATTGGCACTGAACCAACTTCACCCCAATGGTTGGGCCTTCTTACGTTCTTATCAACTAACCTTAGAGCATTTGGGTGGTACCGTTTCGACGCCTCTTGTTGTGTGAAAACATGATGTGCAAGTATAAACAGTCGCAACAAGTAATAAAGAGTAAGTAGAGATCGTTACCACGAGGATTGTTTAGTTCTTTTCTATATTTAAATTAGTAACTAAGCTAGTGAGTAAAACAACAAGTTGTAGAACCCAATTAATCATAAACAGTAATAAAAAGTAAAGGATAGTAGGAAATTCACTATGGGAACAAGTTGGAATGTCTTTCACTGTGAAACTTCTAAATAATCGTTTAATGTTAAATCTGATGATGTAGCATCTGGGTGCTGTAGCAGCAGTACGTGCTTTTCAGTCACTTTTCTAAAGGGCTTCATTACAAGCACTTATGTCTAAGCTCTAAATAGGTTCACCCTTGGCTATTAAACACCCACAATTTCTAGAGTAATTGACCCGTGCCTTGCACGGGTATAATTAGGACATTGAAAAACTGTTATTGAATAATAATATTTTGTAAGTTTTTTTTTTTGTTACAATAGAAAATTATATTTTGTAAGTTAATAAATAAGTATATAATAATCAATATTATCCATAATTTGAATATTAAATTTAAACTACTGAATTCGTTATCTTTATGTATAAATGATAAGTGTCAAAAAACTGATTGTGCAGAATTTTCTTTTTGTGTATAAGCTTGGTAAAAAACGAAAATGGTTGCAAGAGAGTTATTTCTAACTTTCCTCTCTTCAGCCCAGCCTCCAAAAGGAAGAGAATCAGCTCTCTTAAATAGTGCTAGGGTTGTGGGGACCAAGAAAAACCCTAAAAGCATCATTCCTTGTCTTCTAGTGTGCCTAAAAGGACATGTGTCCTTAACAAAAAATATTAAACACACAAAAATAGGTGGTCCCAGCCCATAAGCACAGCTGACGCGTTACTTTAACCACATAATTCCTTTGAAACATTTTCTCTTTCATCTAGTGTAGGAATTTGAACTGATGCTGTAGCACCTGAAAACTACACCACACTAAAACACACATTAAAACACAAAAATAGAGAACCAAAGTGCCCATTAAGATTGAACCAGAATTTTTCCACAACTAACCTCAACTCACTGATTCTAATTAATTAACTAAAATAATTACTCTTGAACAAACAATAATTTAAGCTATTAAAGTATAAATAACTCTTATAATTAAGCGTTATCACACCCCCAAACTTAAACCGTTGCTTGTCCTCAAGCAATGACACTTTGACAAAGCAATAAGAACAAAGACACAAAGGCATACTCAAGTTGCACAACTGATTCATATCAGAATTTTTTTTTACATGCTCTAAATGGGCTTTAGTTTCAGAAAATCACTCAATCCACACCGTGCCTCTAAAGTTTTCGTGAGTTATTAACTGCTCATATGTGAGTGTGTGACTACTAGGCTCAGTTCAGCTCTAAGAAAATTTCAAAATTTCACCTAGCTTTGGGAAGAATGGTCTTCTTTTGGTTATGCCAAGGATTTTTCAAAAAGAAGGGTAGTCTAATATAATTCAAGCATAGGGATGGGGGCTTCAAAGCACAATAGAGGGCTTTTTTAAACAATTAAGATCCTATTGTCAATGCACTAGACCTTATTTAATCCTCACTTTTCTCACAGGTTGGCCACTTATTTCGACTGAAACCAAAGTGTGTCATCCACAAATTGGCCTCCCTACTTCATGATCAACCTAACCACAAATTCTTCCTTTCGACTGAAACTACAGTGTGTCACCACAGAGTAGCCTCCCTACTTGGGGAGAAAAAGCAGCTTATTTCCCTCTTTTCTTTCTAATTACAACTCTGTTTTTTTTTCTTTTTCTTTTTCTTCTTCTATTTCTTTTTCTTTCTTTTTCCTTTTTTTTAAAAAATATGCCTCTTGCATTGCGCTATTACAATTCTTTTATGTTTAACCTCAATACAACTAATTCACCCACAAACTTAGTTTCATATGCTACCCTAAGTTCTTAGTAGAAACTTTGCAAAAACCTAAGTTAACCAAGACTAACTCAGCATCAGATCATTTTTAGCTCATTAAGCTCCTACCTAAGCCTAGACTAAAGGTGTGGAAGCAGTCAGCAACTCAGTCAATCATTCAAGCCAAGTTTCATTACTCACATGCACATTATCATCATTAAGCTTGGCCCATCTAGAACACTTTTTCTTTTTTTTTCTATTTTTTTTTTAAAACAAACCTACTACTTGACATGCCTAGACTAAAACAACTTAACAATAATAAAACATAAAGACCCTCCCCCCAACCTAAAACTATCACTACAAGAAAAACATGGATTTCCGGCGGTACATTTCCGGTGGATTTTTGAAATTACCGGCGGATTTTTTAAAAATTTTTTTTTTACAAAATCCGCCGGTAATTTCGAAAATCCGCCGGAAATGTTTCCGGCGGATTTTGCAAAAAAAAAAATTACTTTGTTTTTTCAAATCCGCCTTTAATTTCAAAAATCCTCCGGTAATGTTTCCGGCGGATTTTGCAAAATAATTTTTTTTTTTACAAAATCCGCCAGTAATTTCAAAAATCTGCCGGAAAAATTCGGAGGGGAAAAAATCCGCCGGTAATTTCAAAAATCCACCTATAAATAAAACTTTCTCCTACACTCTCTCATTCTCATTCTCATTCTCCTCTACATTTTCTCTATCTTATATTTCTTCTTCTTTCTCATACTCTCCAATCTCCATAAATTTCTCTATATATCTCTCTCCTTTCTTCTACATTCTCATTCATTCATTCTTATTTCTTCTTCTTTTTTCCCATTCTCTCCAATTTTAATACTTCTCATACTCTCCTTGATTCTTCATTCTTCATTCTTCTTCATTCTCACTCGTTCATTCTTCTCACTACATTCTTATTCTCACATATTCTCTTTCTTCTCATATTCTCTTTCATTCCTTCCTATATCTACATTCTCATTCATTTTCATTTTTTCTTACTTTTTATTAAAATTAAAATACATATTAAAATTTAAAATTTGGAAATTACCAGCGGAAAAATCCGCTGATAATGTGAAAGCCGGTAACCATTACCGACGAGTGAATTTCCGGCGGGCCAGATCCGCCGGTAATGACCATTTTTCGGCGGAAATTCGATTTTTTCGGCGGATTTTACCTGCCGGTAAATACTGAAATTCTTGTAGTGTATGCAGTGTCCCCACTGCAACATGCATCAACCTAAGGGGAGGACATGACAACAACAATGCAAAACAACACCAACACAAACTACACTGATGCCAGGTGCTAGAACAGGTGCTACAGCACCTAGCAGTTATTCAAAATTCAGCAACATAAACAAAAACAAAATATTAAACAAATAAACATAATCAAGAGAGGTTTAGTTAGGAATTACCCCAGACTTCATCCTTGAGCTTGTTCGAACAGATGCCCTTTTTTTTCTCTTCCTTGATAGACCTTTGGCTTCTTCTTTAGAGGCTTCTTGAAATCATCTTTGGTGCTGCCCTCAGGTGTAGCAGCATCAACTTTCTCAAAGACGGCTTCTTTAGCTGGTTCTTTTTTCAACTTCAAGCACAAATGGAGGTGGAGGGACCCAATCATCAGGTTCTTTGACATTAGAGAAGTGCATTCCTGGTTTTGCTCTAGCCATTTCTCGGGTACTAGCTTCCTCTGTGATGCTCCAGCAGATGCTACAGCTTTACCTTCTGAATTAAGTGCTGCAGCATCAGAAGCTACAACCTTTCTTTGAAAAATTTCAGTTTCTGGAGTTTGATAATGTTGATCAGCCACTAGTGGTGAGTTTTGGTCGTTTTGTGGCTGAGGTGGTGTATGGTTTGATGGTTGTGAAGGTGATGGGTTGGTTGTTTTGGGAGTGAAGTGGTTTGTGGAGAGGGTGGGTTTTGTTTTGGGTGGGGAGATGGTGATTTGGATTGTTATGGTTGAGGTGTAGGTGTGGGGGAAAAGGTTTTGGGTGGGTGGTGATTGGGGAAAAGATCGTTAACAAGGTTTAAATGATGATAAAGAGAAAACACTGCCAATTTAGCATAGGTGACTGCCAAATATGCGACATTGACATTTGAAACTCCGTCTTGTCTTTTTGACCACGTACTCAACACCTTAGCCACAGGTGCTGCAACATATGGTGCTACAGCACCAAGCTTAGCACCAAAATTCTGCATAATTGACATCAATACTACAAGACCACTTATTCATACCTGAAAAAGTAAAAACAAAAACACACAAAACACGATTAGTCCTAAAAATGTGGGTTGCCTCCCAGTAGCGCTTAATTTATAGTCTTTAGCTAGACTTGACCTTCAAAACCCAAGTTAGGGTGGATAATAGGACAAGAAGAAAATATCATCCTTGCACTTTCTCTTTTTTGTTAAAAATCCCATATATTTGGCATAGGGAAGTGTTCGGTACCGGAGTACGGGTTGAAGATCCAAATCGGAATGCTCCGTGGGGATGGATGAGGCGGATGAGCCCTGTTCGTTGGATCTGGATCACATGTGGACGCGGATAAGGCGTAGCGGGGAAATGGGCCAGGTCCAAGTCTTTTTGAAGGGTTGGCCCAGTCCGGAACAGTGGCCCCCCGAGCCGAGGTTGAATGGCAGAAGTCGAGCTCGGCTTGAGAAACAGGATCTCCGATATTCTTTTTGCTTTCAACGCGGTAAGACGGGAATCCTTGCTATCCGACGTTCGAGGTCGTGAAATTAGGCCTCGGCGGCGAGCTTGACAGAGCATTTAAGCTCGGCTTCAATTATGTCCTGCAAAAAGCTTGACAGAGCATTCAAGCTCGGAATCAAGTAGATCTTGACTGAGCATTTAAGCTCAGAGTCAAGATGGTCCGAAGCGGTTGTGGACTTCTTCCTCGGTCCCGAATTGAACATTGAAGCTCGGAGTTCGGGAGAAGGCGTGTGCTCAAAGAGCCCGGTCGAAGCCGCTTGGGACTTCTTCCTCCGGTCTCCGTCTCAGCATTTAAGCCAAGCCGAAGAGGAGGCTGGCTCGCGAAGAGCGGGTTCGGGGTCGCTGTGGACCGTTGCGCTCTTCGTGACTGGGCATTTAAGCTCAGAGTCGTGGAGGACGTTTCTGTCGTTCTTTCACGGCCTCGCCTCATACCATTGTCCGCCGAGTGGCCAACTCGGTGTTGGACTTGGGTGAGAGGGGCGTTGTAGTGAGTGGGGAGCAAGTGTTGCTGCGAGCCATGTAAGTTAGGAAAACAGAGTGATAGAAATGATTTTATTCAGGGGTGCTATTGGTCTGAATGTTACATTTGATCAGCTATAGTACATCCTGAGCTTGGTAGCATTCCAGGTTCAGGGTATCAGCTATAGTACATATAGTTTACAGTGTATACTCACGACTTATATTTTTATTTTAAGTTTGTTAGTTTATATGTGAGTAAAATAAAAATCACATTATAATCTCAAAAAGAATAATCACATTATTATTAACTTTTTTAATATTTAGATTTAGAATTAAATTAATTAATTTAGCTTCAATCAAGTTTTATTTTTCAACCCGTAAAAAACCGAACATATACAAATCACATTAATTTTTGTCAAATTGGTTTGGATTTTTTGAAGAATTCAGCCAAACCAACCCAAATCGTATGTATTTTTACCTTGCAGTTCCGATGACTGTTTTGTTCAAAATGGAATCAAATTGTACCGCAAACACTGATATTGTTGTTTATATGTGAGTTTCTAAGTAATATTGTTGTTGAAGTAGTTAATAGGTGTTGTTTAGGGAAAAAGAGGGTTAGGAACTGATTTGTGATCATTTGGCACTTTTGGTGCCCCGTGTTGTATTTTAATGTGTTTATTCAATGCTAACGCACTAGATGCTCCAGCAATCATTGCCCCAACAATCATTGCCTCAACATTATTGGCAGTCAATTGCTCCAGCATTCGCAACAAACTTAAATGGCCCAGCAATCTGCTGATGTCTTTGATGACATCAAAGTCAAGTTGCTATGCAAGCGGCCCAAGTTGCTCATCTCAGCACCAGCTATTTACTTTTTAGCTTGTAACTTTTACTTTTTAGGTACACTTGTCCATACGTCATTTGACCTCTTCTCTTTGATAAAGTAAAGATCAAATCAACTCTTCTTGAGAATAAAAATTGATACAAGTGACCAACTTCAACTCCAAGCAAACCCCACCATGAAGGAAACCTCTCTCGAGGAGCCTATATAAACACTTCATAGGTGTGAAGGAGGGAGAGAAATTGACAAATTCTCTCTCTAATTCTACACCATTTCGTGTTGCTGTTTGATAGTTGACGCATCAAGCATTTGTGAGGCATTGCTGGAGTATTACTAGGCGGATCTTTGCAAGGGAACTTCAACTGTGTAATTCTTTCTTTATTTTCTTCCCTTTGTATTATCAAACATATGAACATGGTTATCTCTGTATGTATGTGCTCAGTAATGTCTAGCATGAGCTAACTTCTCTAGTTGGAATGCTTTAACTTTGTAACGATCTTTTGATTATGTTATTATGTTATATATATATTGATGTTTTCATTTTAATTCTTGCATGATAACTCTTTCATATTCATCTTTAGAATTGACCAACTAAATGTGAATGCAAATTGTAAATTAAGACATGGTTTATAATTGGAACTCGAGAACTAATATGGATAAGTGTTTAATAATGAAAACTTTGTTAATTCCATGCTAAAACCTAGACATAGGATAGCATAGTCCATAGGGTGATACTGTGGGTACTTCATATCCAAGGGTGAACTTATTTAGAGCTTAGACATAAGACTTTTAATGAAACCCTAACGTTAGTTGCTAAAAAGCACACATCAATTGCTACAACTCCATTGCACAAGCATCAATAGCTACAACATCTATTGCAGCAGCATCATATATAATATAATACTAAAAAGTGATTTACTTAGTGAAATGCATTCCAACTATCTTTTTCACATGATTACACTTTATCTTTACTTAGCTTATTTGTTTTCTGTTATCTTTACTTGATTTACTTGTTTCTCACTAGTTAAACTACCTTTTTAAACTTTAGAAATTAATCCAATCTCTGTGGGTACAATCTCTACTTTGTACAATATTAGTTGTTGCGACTGTGTATACTTGAACATCATCACAATTTTGCACACCAAGTTCCCCTAATATTAAGCCGAGAAATCATAAAATTTAAGAATGTTTTCATTCATTGGCTAACTAAATTACACTAAAGAACAGAAGGTTTATTTTATATCAACTAATTAGCCTACAATTAATCAACTAACTGATACATACAGTTATTGTACATGAATGGTAAAGTTGTTACTAACTTACTAGTGAGTCTCTAATACTCCTTCTCAAGTTGGAATCTACGAATCAAAAATTCCCAACTAGGAAATATTTGACATAAAAAGAGGCTTAGGCAAGGCCTTTGTGAAAATGTCTTCCAGTTGATGCTTAGTAGATACATGAAAGAGCTAATAATAGTTCAATGTGGAAGTAGTGCAGCAACTATTTGAGCCATAATAGTTCAATTGTGAGTAGAGCTAAGGCTCTATACTCCGCCTCTGCAGAGGAACTAGAAATAGTAGGTTGTTTATTTGACTTCCAAGTAACTAAAGAGTCCTCAATGAAGATACAGAAACCCGTGGTAGATTTTCTAGTGGAGATGCTACTTCCCCAATCTACGTTAGAAAATGATGATAGAGCCAAGGAAGGCTTGTAGGAAAAGATAATTCCTTGTCCTGAGCTAGATTTGATGTATTGAAGAATGTGGTGAACGACCTGCAAGTGTTGAGACCGAGGAGCTGTCATGATCTGGCGTAGCTTATTGACCGCAAAGGCAATGTCGGGCCCTGATATCGTTAGGTACATAATCCTTCCAATGAGCCTTCTATATTGCAATGCATCATCGAGGAGAGCACCTTTAGTTTCAGTGAGTCTTATATTCCTTTTGAAGATGTTTTAATCTCAAGCCCTAGGAAGCATTTCAGAGGGCCTAACACTTTGAGTTTAAATAGACTCTGTAGCAAAGTCTGAGTGGCCGAGATGCACTTGCAAGTTGGGTTTGCGAGGATTGTATCATCTACATAAAGTAGAAGTGCCATAAATGAGCCACATGTCTCTTTATGAATAGGGAAGGGTCTACAATAGACTGTGAGAACCCATGGTTGATGATGGTGGTTAAAAACTTAGTGAACCATAGAGATGAGGATTGTTTTAATCCATACAAGGATTTGTTGAGCTTGCCCACCATATTCTCCCCTTGCTAGGATACCCTAAAAGGAGCTTCTCATACACCTCTTCAAGTAAGTTCTCATTCAAAAAGGCATTGTTCTAGGGAAAAAAATTCTCAATGGGGGAATGGTAGAAGCATAAGCTAAACAACCAAATACTCTTAGGGATCATAAGCCAGTAGTTTGTCATAAAGGAGCTCAAATGGAGACTTACTAGCCAACTGAGGAGATGGTGTTCTATTTATGAGATGATCAGTTGTACACACATTATCACCCTAGAACTTGATGGGTAGATTGCTTCGGAACATCAATGCCCTGACAACATTGAGGAGATATTGACGTATGTCCTTTACATTTCACTCTAATGCTATATATATATATATATATATATATATATATATATATATATATATATACACAGGCCCTCATCGGCCACTCAGCTAGCCAACATTTGCCTGCCGTTGGATTGATCTAAGATCAACTGCTCTCATTGCTTCATAGGCCCTCAACGAAGCGGAGTAACTGCCCACGATCCCACTAGCACAGTTAGTGGGGTGAGTGCTCGTTGCTCCGAGTTTTCCGGCCTCGCTCTTCCGTTTGAACTTCAACCGTTCCCACGTTCTTCCTTCGTGCCGTGTATTGCCTTCCAAGTAACACCTATCTTGCCTCAGCCGTATGGTGGCTCGGCTATCCTTTCCCCACCTTAGGTAATGGTTCAGGCATCGGAGCCACCAAGGCCTTGGCACTCTATAGGATGGGGTGATTACTCTCCCTCGGCTTGGCTCATTGGTCCTTGGGCATAATCCTCCCTCGGGGGTTTTCTCCCATTTAACGCGCCCCGAGGACCTTCTTAGGCTCACTCTTTCTGGCAAAATGCCTTTGTGCCCCCTTGTCATATAGCATGCCTTCACACCATCTTCCCCATTTTCTCCTTTCAATCCTCGGCCTACGACTCATTTATTTTTGGGTGTTAACAATTGCCCCCCTTTTTGTGCTATCGTACGGCCTCGAGGACGTGATTGACAGTACGAAAACCCTTGAAATGATTTGAAGTGATGGTTAGAAGGGACGTAACCGCTGCAACGTGACACCTGGCGCTTTGCACGAATTGAAAAGACTGCGCGACGGTTCCCAAGGACACGCCGGTTGAGTTTACCTTGCGAAGCTATAAATAGTCTTTATCATTGCCCTTGCACAGCTCCTTGCGTTCCCGGAGTTCCTTGCCACTACCCTTGTTGTTCTTTTGAAGCGTTTGCCACCATCCCTGCGCGGCAAACACTCATTCTTTTTCCAAAATATAACTTCTGATTCCGACTCCCAGAATCAAGAACATAGTTACGGCGGCGCTGACAGCCCGGCTGATTCGTCGTCCAGCTCATCACTCTCCTCCTTACCTCCGGAAAATCCTCCTCCAAAGGTTTCCCCGAGGGATCTTTTCGTTGTAGTTTCGAATGGTGTGATGGTGCGTCCAGCCACTTCTGAAGTTCTTGACGGTTTTGCCGCCTTCAAGCGCATTTTTACTCCTTCATTGCTCCCTATTACGCAGAACTGGTTTAGCGCGAGTGCCTGTATAGCAGACCCTGGCGTGTTGGCCGTACCTATTGTTGATTACCGGGATTGGTTCGTGAGAGTCCACGGTGTCACTGCTGGTGTTTGGAAGACTGTTGGCCTTCGCGACATAGTGGCCATTTCTTCTTTCGTTGCTCCCAACCGCCTGGAGATACTTCTGCCCCTCCTAGGTTTTTGGTCATCCAACCTCAACGCCTTTGTATTTCCATGGGGCATTTTAACCTCTACCGTGCTTGATGTTTCCGCCATCACCGGCCTACCTGCGTCGGGCAAGACAGTTCATCCTTGCAAGCTGCCGCAAGAGGTGGGCCATATGAAGGTCCCAGCGGAGGGTTCTTTTTCCCAAATTGTTGAAGATCATGCCGAGGATGTTCCAGATGTCACCGATGATGAGCACCTTGCCTTCCTTCTATACTTCTTCTGCAAGTTTTTCTATGGCACCGGTTCTGAGGGCATTATCCAAGACTTACAGCCCTTCGCGATTATGATGGCTAGTTACACGCGCTACACTTGGGCCCCTTTTTTCCTCGATGAGCTCTACCGTGGCATCGAGAACATGCTTGACCAAATTCAGGAGCACGGCCAAGTCATCCGGATTCGAGGTCCCATGTGGTTCTTGCAGTTGTGAGCTATCCTTTACTTTCCCGGCCTTCTTACCGCAGGGTTGGAGGGCCCAAAAGTCGTCTCTACAACATGCCTGGGTATTAAACTTTAGGGTTTTCCCTGTCATCGGCCAGCCCCTGTTACTTTCGCGAGGGAACTTCTTCGGGTGGAAGCTCTGGTTACAACCTGGTGCCTCGTGCTAGACAAAGGGTTCGGCCCTTTGTGGATATTCGTTCCTTCCAAGCCGCCGACGACCTATTCTGCTGCCGTTCGCAACTATGCTAAAAACAACTGGAAATCAGCTTTGGTGGCTCGAGACCTGCCGATCGGGTATGTGATTCCCCAGCGCAACACCGCCTCCTCGGAATACTATTTCGCCAACTTTGTCTGCAGGCAGTTTGGCGTAGTGCAGCATGTCCCCCTGCCGTATTCATCTTTGAAGGATCCCCAGTACTGTGAAGGGCTGACCGAGGCTCGAGTATGTGAGATGGTTGCCGCTAATTAGAAACGGATTTATGAGTTTGTGTAGGCGTACCATGCCACGTGTCTGGGTGTGACCAGCGCCTTTACCCATTGGTGGCACAGAGTTAGGGACTTAGTCTTCCCCCAGAGGCCTGATGAATTGCTATCTCAGTATTTAAGTCGTCCCCCTAGGTTTCCGATTCTGCCGGAGTCCTCTAGTGGCGCCAGCTCTAATACTGTTCTCTCTTCTACCGTTCCCGTGCTTCATCCCCTGTCGGCCCCGACGATCGTTTCCAAGAAAGTGGTTAAGAGTCCTTCCGCGAGATCTCAACCAGACCCAGGTATGCCTCCTTTCTCTCGATTTACTTATCCCTTCCCTGATCCTTTCCTTCTCACCGTTCCTTTGGCTCATGTAGCGCCCGTTCTTGAAGACGACGATAACGGTCCCTTAATATTTCGTCGACCTCCCAAGTGCTAGATTATGAAGATTCCTTCGGGGACGGTGGCGAAAAGAAGTGCCGTGGTCCCAGCCACCACTTCCCGCTCTTCCAAGAATCCCAAGGTACTCTTCACGACCCTCTCCTCTACCAGATCCACCCCTAATTTCTCCTTCCATCCCTCAACCAGGTTCCCAACTGATGGCAGATGTTGAGGTAGCTCAACACTTCGCCATCCGGCGTCGACTTCAAGTTCCTCCCCTTACTTCTGATGAGTTACAGAGGCTGGAGGCAGCTCTTCGGGGTGGTATTCCTACCAACACTTCTCAGCTTACGGATTTTTGATCCCTAATCTTCAAGCTGACTTCTCAGAAAAACCTGCCAGAGAGGCAGCAGAGAGCCCTTAAGGACATAGCCTACAGCCTCCCAGCAATTTCCCAGGCTTATTTGGCTACCAGTAATATCCAAGTCACTGCTCAGGAATCGTTGGATCGTTTGAATGCTCTGCAGGCCGAGCACAATGCGCTTCTTGCTAGGTATGACGAGGAGGTGCCAGTGCGCCAGTCGGCTTTGGCTGAGGAGGAAGCCGCCGAATGCCGTATTCGGGAGATCGAGGTTTCATTAACACAACTTCAGACTGATCTCGAGGTTCTACATGCCTGTCGTGGGGCGGTCACCGATCGGATGGAGCAGATCTTGGTTAAGCAATCTCGTGTCTTTCACCGTAGCAAACCTTTAGACCAACATGTTCAGGAGTCTCGCCCCCAGTGGGACCTTGCTCTTTTCGACAGAGACTGCTGCTAACCTCGGCGTTGCGGATTTTGAGCCTGCGGAAGCTACGGGTGATGTCGTTACTCTTGCTTGACGGGGAAATTCATTGCCTCCTGCGATTATCACTAGGCGGCTGGTGTGTGGCAAGCCAATCTGACAATGTCTTGTGTATGTTAAATCCATCTTTCAATTCCCTGCATACTTTCCCATAGAGTAGGATAATATGCTTTAAGGTATTTGCCATTTATTTTCGTTTCAAATTCTTCTCCGTCTAGAGTGATTAGACGATATGCTCCATCGTGATATACTTCGCTAACGATATAGGGCCCATCCCAATTCGGGGACCACTTGCCCAACTGGGGGTCTTTCCTCCCTAGTGGCAAAATGGCTTTTCATACAAGGTCACCTTCAACAAACTCCTTCGGTTTAACGTGCTTGTTGTAGGCTCGGGCCGTCTTGGCTTTATTCATTTCTATCTTGCTGAGGGCAGCCAGTCTGTCATCATCCACCGAGTCCAGCTCCATCAGCATGGCTTGTTGGTACTCATCCAAACTAAGGGAGTGCTGTCATGCCACTCTCAACGAGGTTACACTAATCTCTAGTGGTAGCACGGTGTCCTGCCCATAAACCAAACGATAGGGGGTCACCACCGTGGCCGTAGACTTAGAATTTCTCACCCCCGTGGCCGTAGACTTAGAATTTCTCATAGCCCACAGGACCTTATTGAGGGTCTCGTGCCACCGCCGGGTCTTATCCTCTATGTTCTTTTTGATGAGTTCAATGATTATCTTATTGATGGCCTCTGGTTGTCCGTTAGCTTGGACATAATAAGGGGACGGATGTCTCATTTTAATGCCTTATTCCTAGGCAAAGGCCACCACTCGTTCTCCGGTGAACATTGTACCTTTATCGGCCGTGATGGTCTCCGGGATTCCATACCTGAAAATGATCTGGTTCTCTATAAATCTGATCACCGCGGCCTGATCAACATTTCCTAACGGCATGGCTTCCACCCACTTAGTGAAGTAATCGGTGGCTACAATAATGAAGTAGTGCCCTTTTGAACTCGGAGGGTATATCTTGCCAATTAAATCCATGGCCCATCCTCTGAATGGCCAAGGTTTGACAATAGGATGGAGTTCATCCGCCGGCACCCTTTGGATTGGTTCGTGCAACTGACAAGCCTCGCATCCCTTGGCAAACTGGAAGCAATCAGCCATGATCTTCGGCCAATAGTACCCATGCCGATAGATGGGCCACTTCATGATGGGGCCAGACCTATGGGCACCACAGACCCCTGCATGGATCTGTGCCATTACCATATAAGCATCCTTCATCTTGAGGCACTTTCACAGTACCCCATTGGTGCTTCTCTCGTATAGGTGATAACAATCAAATATGATTGTTATTACCTCTTATTTCAAGCTTAAATCATTGTTAATTCTCAAGAAATATAGTGATTAATGTTGTAAATATGTTAGTTTAGAGTAGCTTAAGGTGAAAGCTTGAATTTGTTATAATTGGCACTTTGGTGCCCAATTGTGGTTTAATGTGTTTGTTTAATTGCTGCAGCACTTATTGTGGAAGCAATGCCAAATTACACAACATGAGAGAGAAAGCAATAAGAAACACGGAAATTGAGGAAAGGACAACTATCAGTGATCATCAGGCATGGGTGTGCGTGCCAATCATGGAATATTCACTGATGACCTAGGGATTTGGGTAAAAAGGACCTTTTGCCCTCATTTAAGGACAAAAGGCGCCTCCCAAATTAGGATTGCCTTATATTCCTTAGCACTCCTATAAAAAGAACCACATTCCCAGAATTAGGTCAAGCCGAAAAATGAGGTATAGAGGTAGCCTCTAATTCGTGCCTTCTCAAGCTCACCAAAAAGATCAAGTGCTGAAATTGTTATTGCTGCAGCAACACTGAAGCTTCATTTCTTGGAGGAAGCTACGAATGAAGAGCTGGAGTGTGCTTCATTGATCTTCTTTGGAAATTCATTCTCTTGGTTCAACGATTTGTAGTGTAAACTCTCTTCTTGGATTTGTAGCATGACTTTTTCATTTATGTTTAAGTTATTTTTCTTGTTGTTAAAGCTCAACATGAGCTAACTTCTTATAGTTGGGATGCAAACTTGATGTAATTGATTTATTGTGCAATTAATGAAGTATGTTTAAGTGTTGAGCATTTTATCTTGTGTGTTTTAATATTTCCATCTTAGGTTAGGATTGGCCGTCTAATCTAAGTAGCATTTATGAATTCAGAGATGGTTTGTAAATTTACCTCACAAGATAATATGGTTTGTTGCATTAATAGAGATATTAGTGTTTCTTGCTTAAACCCTAGAGATAGGGAAGGCATAAGCCATAAGGTGAATACTGCGGGTGCCTAAGTAGCCTAGGGCATAACTTTTAAGGTCTAGAGATAAACTTTGAGAGCCAAACCCTAGTGAGAAGTATTTGAGAAAATACGTCCATTGCTGCCGCACCTAGTGCTGCAGCACTTAACATACCATTATGTGCACTTTAATGAAGTTACTGAAAGTAAATGCATCTCAACTTGTTCCAATCATCTGATCTTATTTACCCTGATACTTTTTATTATTTTGCATGTTACCAAATATTTGTGTCATTTACCTTATTTTTACCATCACTAATTTGTTGATTAAATTACTCATTGTTTAAGTGCTAATCCTCGTGGGAACGAATTTTACTTTCATTTTATTACTTGTTGACAGTGTTTAATTAATTTGTGTCATTTACCCTGCACTATCACGTTTTTACGCAACAAGTTTTTGGCGCCATTGCCGGGGATTAAATAGCTTAAAACACTGTTTAATTAATTGGCAAACTAGTGATTTTTGTTGCTGATTTTGGTGCTTTGTTTCTGTTTGTTCAGTATTAGAATTGCTACAGCAACTGTTGCTGCAACATATGCACAGGCGCAGTTCACCAGAATTTCAACTTCATCCCGAAATAGAAAGGTTGTTTAGGTCTTTGAGAAGGGATCAAGATCACTCAAGACTTATTTCATTGGGCAGAGCTGTCAATATGGCTACACCAACACCTTCTAATCATGGGGAAACACCACCTCCTAGCAACCATGGTTCTGACAGACATACTATAGTTGCCACTGAACACCGTGAGGACCCTGAACATGTGAGACAAGTTTTGAATGAAATAGTCATAGGCATGGCTAATGACAGGGACAGACGTATGAGGTATTATGCAATTTTTGACCCTCACACTATGCAAACTAGCATATGAAGGCCTGAACTTGCCACAACTCATTTTGAATTTAAGCCTATGATGTTTCAAATGCTTCAAACAATAGGGCAATTTGGTGGAGGACCCACTGAGGACCCACATTTGCATTTAAAACAATTTGTAGAAGTTTGTAGTAATTTCATTCTCCCTAGTGTAAGTGATGATGCTTTTAAACTTAAACTTTTCCCTTATTCCTTGAAGGATAGAGCTAAGGTTTGATTAAATTCCTTGAATGAGATGGCTGAGAAATTTATGAGAAAATATTTTCCACCTATAAAGAATGCCAGGATGAGAACTGAAATTACATCTTTTAGACAAACTGAATTTGAAACTTTGTTTGAACCATGTGAAAGATTCAAAGAATTGTTAAGAAAATGTACACACAATGGGTTGCCTGTGGTTGTTCAAATGGAAACTTTTTACAATGGTTTGGAACCTCAGACTAGACTGATGCTTGATGCTTCTTCTGGAGGAGTCTTGCTGAATGGCTCTTACCAAGATGCTTATGATCTTATTGAAACTATTGCTGCAAATAGCTATCAATGGCCAACAGCCAGGGTTAGTGCTCAGAAGAAAGTTGCTGGTATGCATGAAGTGAGTGAAGTTACTGCTTTATCTGCTCAGGTTGCATCTTTGTCCAACATGATCAAAAATATGAGTGCAACACTTGCTGCTGCAACTAAAACTATACCAGAAACTAAAGTGGCAGCACTTGAACAAGTACCAGTGGGTTCTGCTAGTTGTGTGTACTGTGGAGGAGGCCATTTATATGAAGAATGCCCTGCAAACCCTATTTCAGTCAACTATGTGGGATATGACAAGAACAACAATCCATATTCTCGTACCTACAATCCTGGGTGGAAGAACCATCCTAATTTCAAATGGAGCAACAATGCAACACCTGCTACAGCTCCTGCAACACCACCAGGATTCCCTGCTCAACCCAAGGCAGCAGCACCAGCAGTTGAAAACTCTATGGAGACCATGCTCAAGGCCTTCATGAATGAAACAAAAACTCAACATCAAACTGAAGGGGCTGCAATCAAGAACTTGGAGAATCAAATTGGTCAAATATCCACTACTCTTACCCAAAGGCCTAGTGGATCATTACCATCAACTACTGAACCATCATCATCTAAGGGGAAGGAACAGTGCAAGCCTATATCTCTAAGGAGTGGGAAGGACTTGAATGGACCATCTACTGATCCTAGTGATGGCACCAACAAAAACCAAAAAAATCAGAAAAATGAAAAGAAGAAGGCAACAGATGCTGTCACAGTTGATGCTGCACCAGTTCCATCACCAATTGTTGATCAACCTGTTCCATCTCCACCTTTTCCTCAAAGGTTGAAGAAGGCACAGCAAGACAAGCAATTTGGCAAATTTCTAGAGGTGCTAAAACAACTTCACATCAATGTTCCTATAGTAGAAGCACTTCAACAAATGCCCAACTATGCAAAGTTTATGAAGGACGTGCTCTCTAAGAGGAAGAGACTTGTAGAATTTGAAACAGTAGCTATGACAGAGGAATGTAGTATGATCATGCAAAGCAAGCTTCCAAGCAAGTTGAAAGATCCAGGTAGTTTCACTATTCAATATTCAATTGGTGAAACCTATACTGGCAAAGCTCTTTGTGACTTAGGTGCAAGCATCAATTTGATGCCTAAGTCTGTTTTCACTCAGTTGGGTATAGGGGTTGCCAGACCTACAACTGTTACTCTCCAACTTGCAGATAGATCTATTGCATACCCAGAAGGAATCATTGAAGATGTCTTAATAAAGGTAGATAAATTTGTATTTCCTGCTGACTTTGTGATTTTAGATTTTGATGCAGATAAGGAAGTGCCTATAATACTTGGAAGACCTTTCTTAGCTACTGGCAAGACTCTAATTGATGTGCAAAAAGGAGAATTGTCTACGAGAGTCAATGATCAAGAGATAAAGTTCAATGTGATGAATGCTCTCAAGTTTCCTGACCAAGGAACCGAGGAGTGTTCCTTTGTGGTGTCTTTTGATTCTGTGGTTCAAAAACACTTCCACAAGCAGAATGATCATTTGGTGAAAGTTCTTGCTGAGATTGACAAAAGTGAGCTTGAGGAAGTAGGTATTGTGCATAAGGGGGCTACTGTGAAGGAAATTTGGAGTAGACAATATGAATCTCTTGAGCTTGAGGATTCAAATCTTAGAAGAAACTTGCCTTCCATTGAGAAACCTCCTGTGCTTGAGCTTAAAGAGCAACCCAAGCACCTCAAGTACGCCTATTTAGGGGAAAATGATACATTGCCTGTGATCATTGCTGCTGACCTATCCAAAAGTCAAGAACATGATCTCATTACTACCCTAAAGAGACATAAGAAGGAAATTGGGTGGCAAATGGCTGACATAAAGGGGATTAGTCCTACCATCTGCATGCATAGAATTATTCTTGATGAAAATGCTAAGAATAGCATTGAAGGACAGAGGAGACTAAATCCCATCATGAAGGAAGTTGTGAAAAAGGAAATTATCAAGTGGCTTGATGCTGGCATTGTGTATCCTATATCAGATAGTGCATGGGTGAGCCCTGTGCAATGTGTTCCAAAGAAAGGAGGGGTCACAGTGGTAGCTAATGAGAAGAATGAGCTAATTCCTACAAGAACAGTAACTGGGTGGAGGATTTTCATGGACTCTAGAAGACTCAACAAAGCCACAAGAAAAGATCATTTCCCTTACCATTCATAGACCAGATGCTTGATAGACTTGCTGGCAAAGAGTTCAATTACTTTTTGGATGGATACTCTGGTTATAATCAAATAGCCATAGTACCTGAAGATCAACAAAAGACTACTTTCACTTGTCCTTATGGTACTTTTGCTTTTAGGAGAATGCCATTTGGGTTTGCAATGCACTAGCAACATTTCAAAGGTGTATGATGTCAATCTTTTATGAATTCATTGAAAAATCTATGGAGGTGTTTATGGATGATTTTTCTGTCTTTGGGGAAACATTCCAATTATGCCTTGATAACTTAGAGGAGATTCTGGATAGATGTGAAGAAACCAACTTGGTCTTGAATTGGGAGAAATGCCACTTCATGGTCTAAGAAGGAATTGTGTTGGGACACAAGATTTCAAAGAGGGGAATTTAGGTTGACAAAGCCAAAGTTGAGGTAATTGAGAAGATGCATCCTCCAACAAATGTCAAAGGTGTCAGAAGTTTCTTGGGACATGCTGGGTTCTATAGAAGATTCATTAAGGACTTCTCCAAAATTTCAAAACCACTATGTCAATTGCTGCAGCATGACACTCCATTTGTATTTGATGAATCATGTCCTGCAGCATTCCAGAAACTGCAGAATACTCTAGTTACTGCTCGAGTGATAGTAACTTCTGATTGGAGCAAGCCTTTTGAGCTAATGTGTGATGCTAGTGATTATGTCATAGGTGCTGTCCTTGGCCAGAGGTATGGAAAAGTCTTTCATTCTATTTATTATGCTAGCAAAACACTTATTGATGCTCAATTGAATTATACTACCACTGAAAAAGAATTATTAGCTGTGGTCTTTGCATTTGATAAATTTAGATCATACTTAGTTGGCACAAAAGTAATTGTTTTCGCTGATCATTCTGCCATTAAGTATTTGATTGCTAAGAAATATGCAAAACCTAGGCTAATAAGATGGGTTCTCCTCCTCCAAGAATTTGATCTTGAAATTAAAGATAAAAAGGGGGTGGAGAACCAAGTTGCTGATCATTTGTCTAGATTGGAAGGTGATAATGCAGGTAATCATTTTGGAGAAATCATGGAAAGCTTCCTTGATGAGCAATTGTTGGCTGTTGATGCTCCAGCATCTGATGCTGCAACACCGTGGTATGCAGACATTGTCAACTTCCTAGTTAGCCAGGTGGTGCCCTGTGATTTGAATTATCAGCAAAAGAAGAGGTTCATCCACAATGTCAAACAGTATTTTTGGGATGAACCCTTCTTGTATAAAAAGTGCCCTGATCAGTTACTAAGGAGATGTGTAGCTGATGAAGAACAACAAGAGGTGTTGCAGCAATGTCATGCTGCAGCATATGGAGGACACTTTGGGGGTATGAGGACAGCAGCAAAAGTGCTTCAATCTGGATATTTTTGGCCTACAATTTTCAAAGATGCTCATGAGTTGGTTAGAAAATGTGATAGTTGCCAAAGGAGTGGGAACATTTCAAATAGGAATGAAATGTCGTTGTCAAACATCTTAGAGGTTGAACCCTTTGATGTTTGGGGTATGGACTTCATGGGACCTTTTCCCCTTCTTTTGGCAACTCTTATATCCTTGTTGCTGTAGATTATGTATCTAAGTGGGTTGAAGCAGTTGCTTTACCCAACAATGATGCAAAATCTGTCAGCAAGTTCTTACATAAAAACATCTTTACAAGGTTTGGAATTCCTAGGGCAATAATCAGTGATGAAGGGTCTCACTTATGCAATAGGTTGATTGAACCTCTCTTGGCCAAATATGCGATAAAGCACAAGATTGCTACTGCATATCATTCTCAAACCAGTGGTCAGGCAGAGTTGTCCAACAGAGAGATCAAGAGAATGTTGGAGAAAATGGTAGGGCCTACTAGAAAGGAGTGGTCAAATCATCTTGATGATGCGTTATGGGCTTACAGAAATGCTTACAAGACTCCTTTGGGAATGTCCCCCTATAGACTTGTTTATGGCAAAGCTTGCCACCTGCCTTTGGAGCTTCAATACAAATCTTATTGGGCAATTAAAAAGCTTAATTTTGATCATGCTAAGGCAGGGGAAGCTAGGCTATTACAACTGAATGAATTGGAAGAAATGAGGCACTTTGCTAATGAGAGTTCTGAATTGTATAAGGCAAAGACCAAGGCTTGGCATGATAAGAAGATTCAGAAGAGGGAATTAGTTGAAGGTGATCAAGTTCAATTGTTCAATTCAAGACTCAAGCTATTCTCTGGGAAGCTCAAGTCTAGATGATCTGGGCCATTCAAATTGATGAAAGTGTATCCTCATGGAGCTGTGGAACTGTATGATGATGTGAGAAGGCAAACCTTCAAGGTTAATGGTCAAAGGGTGAAGCAATACTATGGAGAACCAGTGGGGAGGAGCAAAATCACCACTGAATTGGAGAATCCATAATCTTGGAAGGAAGTCAGGCTGAGGACTCTTAAACCAAGCGCTACTGGGAGGCAGCCCAGGGTTTTATCTAATAAATTAGTGTTTTGTTTATTTTAGTGTTTGTTTTGCAGGAATTAATTCTGGGCAATTTGAAGTTTGAGGGTGTGACAGCATTTGTTGCTGCAGCATTGCTTCCAGCAACGTTGCTGCAGCAGTGAAGGGCAGTTGTGAAAAAAATAAAATAATGGCAGTTATTCTTCCCATGGTGATGGCAACCTCGGAGTCGTCGGTGACTATTTCTGGAGTCATGAAGGTGGGAGGGATGGAGACACCACAATCGGGGATGGAAGACCGATCGATAAGTCTAGAAGACGCCACAACCGGCTATGGGGGTTCCGGTTGATAAGTCCGGTTGAGCGCCACGGAAAACCGATAAGCTCTAAGAACGGCTCATGAAGACCAAAGAGACACGTCTCTAAATTTTAACTCAAAAATCAACCTTCCTTTTTCATTGACACTCATACTCCCTATTTATAATAAGGGAGGTTCTTGCTAATACAAGGAAAAAATAATGGGTATTAAAAAATTACAAAAATACTAGAGAAAACAATTTAAGAAAATATCCTAGTTGATTTGGCATTGAATGTACAATTAATGATTAGGATCTTCTAACTCCTTTTTTTTTTGCTCTACCTGCCTTTCTTGATTAGCAAGTTTGCTTGATTGACAAGTTTGTTGACTCCATGTCCTCATCAAAAAAATCCACTAGCCATTATAATGACTTAACAAGACTTTAAAACCAAAAACTAACTTAGGAAAGACCAAAAGACACCTATAATGATTTTAATAAAATAAAATACGAAAATTAAAAATAAAATAGAAAATATTGGTTATCCAATGATTAGGAGCGGAATATTTTTCTTTTTCTTTGTATGATTCCTTCCACGTGCTGAGGGCACTTAGGATCTCATCACAAGGTCTGACGCGCCATCAGTGCTTCGTCTGTTCAGTCTCATTAACCGTCCCATCATTAACCCTCCACCATACAGCTCACCCTAATCTCAACGGCTATCTCTTTAATTGAGATTAGAAATTGCCAAAACTGCCTCTCCCTAATCCTTATAACCACCCACTCTCATCCATTTCACCATCACTTCACCATTATCTGCGCCAACTGAATCCCTAAATCCTTAAACAGTAACCTCTCCATTCTAACAATCCAAATTCTCTCTTAATCTCTCTTCGAAAATCACAATTCTGTTAACGATGACAAGAACAAAGATGAGTGCATCCAAGTCCTCTAGAAAACGCCAATCAACAACTAGGCGTGGAGAATCAAGCCAAGCAAGACGCAAGAGCCTCAAGAATCAAGATGTCAGTGATGCTGAGAAGTTTGCATCAATGAATTTTTGGGCAGAGAGGGGCTTCGTGCTGCAAAACGCCCCTGTTACGTTCACATCCACTGTGAAAGCACTGGAGTGGGAGCAATTGGTGCAGCACCCATCATTTTTCTTCCCCTCTGTCGTGCGAGAATTCTATGCAGGAATTGTAACCCAGAAAGACCGCAAGCCCCAGTATATTTCTGAAGTCAGAGGAGTGCATGTCAAATTTGACTCCATGGAAATCAATGAATGCTTGGGATTAGGCTATCATGGCTTAACCTTTGCAAAGAACTTCGTCAAATGGGGAAAAAGAGAAATGGAGTCTGTCAAGAAAGCATTCACCATTCCGGGAACACCTTGGGAGCTCTGCAGTGCAAATGAATTCAAGGTGAAGAGGAGTAGTCTTAACCACGATGCCATAGTCTGGTTCAATTTCATCAAGCATTCTCTTCTGCCTACTTCCCACACAACCAATGTGGAGAAAGAAAGGATGATGCTCCTGGATGTCAATTTGGGAGGAAAAGATGTGGATGTAGGGAGGTTGATCTGCAGAGAGATTCTGGTTTGCCATGGGAAGACTGCTGGGTATTTGTTCTTTCCCTGTCTTATAACTTATCTATGCATTAAAGCAGGAGTTGAAATCAAGGGAGAAAAGAAGGGGTATTCTCTTGCTGCCTTCCCAACTGTTCTGAAGGCAAAGCCAAAGGCTGCTGCAGCATCTGGTGATTCCACCATGCTGCCACAATTCATGCTGCAGCAACGCTCTGTTTGGGAGTTTATGAGGAAGCAGCAAGAATGGTTATCTGTTGTGTTTGCAACAAACTTCAAGGAGATTGTAGGAATTGAAGCACCTATATTTCCAGAATGGGTGTTAGATGAGGAAGTGCTTGATGCAACAATGTTTGATGCGGCTGGTGTGGATGATGAAGAAGAGGGAAGAGTAGTTGAAAAGAAAAGAAAGAGAAGGGAAGTGAAGAAAGGAAAGAGGAAGGTAGGAGAAGAAGAGAAAGACCTGCTTGAAACTGAAGAAGAAAAATCCCTCAGTGAAGGGGAGAAGCAGGAGAACAAAGAAATAATGGCTCAATTGAATAGGGAGGATGACAATGAAGATGGTGATTCTGTGGCTGATGATGGAAGCAACAAAAAGAATGATACTGAACCTGATTGGGATGACCTGACTGATAAGAAATTGACCCACCACAAACCCACAACATCACCAAAACCACCAACATACCGTCCACTTCCACATCTCAACCCATCCTAACCCCTGTTAACCAACCCACCACTGAAACACCAAACCAATCCACTCCTCAACAAGAAACTCAACCAGAAAATCCACCCATGACCACCACCAATCCACCCTAAGAAAAAGAACCTGAATCAGTGCCAACCAATGCTGCCAATTCACCTGCTGCAACAATTGTTGTTGCTAACAGTGAAGAAGGAGTTGCTGTTACACCTTCAAAGAAGCAAAGGTCCAAGAGAATGGCAAGAAAGAGGAAGCTTGATGAAGTACCAGAGGAAGAAGAGCTGGATGCTACTAAGGTGACTGAGAAAGAAGATGCGCAGACTGATGCCACTATTGCTGCTGTGGTGAAGGGAATTGCTGATGCTGCTGCTTCTGATGTTGCAGCAATGGAAGAACAATAGAGAGCAGAAGAGCAGAGAAGAGTTGAGGCTGAGCGAATTGCAAGAGAAGCTCTTGAGCTTGTGGCCGCATCAGTAACTGCCCAAAAGAAGGCAGGTGTTTCTAATGCTGGTGGTGTTGTTGCAGATACACCACCAGTGCTGCAGCAATCTGATGCTGCAGCAACAGAAACTTCTGATGCTGTTATAAGCCCAAAAGCCAAAAGACAGAAGCCTTACACTCCAAGAACCAGAAGAGGAACAGCCACAAGACAAAGCCCAAGGGCAAAACCAGGGGCCTCTGCACCTTAATCTTTTAGTTTATGTCTTTTTAAAATTCTTTTTTTAATGCTTTCTTTGAATAAACCTGTTGAGCGCTTTTGTTCTATGATAGCATTCAACAGTTGTGTTAGTTGTTTGTTTTGCTTCTGTTTTGCTTTTAGATAGGCTTCCCCTTTAGTATGCATGAGCAGTGAGGACACTGCAAGGTCTTAAGTAGGGGGAGGACCTATGGTCTATGTATTGTATTAGCATGTTTGCTAGTTAGTTGAATAAAATTTTAAATTTTAGAAGCTAAGTTGAGCAAAACTTAGTGATGAAATGGTGAGAATTGAGTGATTAGTGCCTCTGATTGTGAATGAACTCTATTGCTCATGTTCCTACACTGTTGCATGAAACTTAGGAAAGACTTAGTGAATTAGAAATGATCTAAAGCTAGGCTAGTTGTTGGTAGACCTAGAGATTTGCCAAATTTTTACTTAAAACTTAGGGTAGCATAAGAAACTAAGTTTGGGGGTTCTTTGAGCTATATTAAGGCAAAGCATGAAAGAATGGGATTAGGCCAAGTGCACATAGTTTAGGAAGAAATTAAAGTCAGTGTAATGTGCTATGTTATAAAGCACTAATGTTTGTAAATATTTGTAATTGTTGTCATTCAAAGAATAAGGGCAATGCAACACAAGTGTTAAGTATTGATTGTTGTTGAATTCTGTTCTAGTCTGTGTTGCTGCAGCACTTAAGTTGAGTTGTAATAAGTGCACTGGCCTAGAGTTCTGAATTGCTGCATCAAAGACCTTTGTCATGCTGCATCAAAGGCCTAGTCTACCCTCAGCTTTGAAACATCTTTGGCAATCTCAAAAGAAAGTCTCTCTAGTTTTAGTTAAGTGAAATTTTGAACCTTGCTATGATCTGAACTGAGTTAAGTGTCACACACACACTTTTGAACAGGAGTAATTTAGGGAACTCTCTATTCAGTGGGTTTGCAATTGAGTGGCCAATCTGAAAATTTTATGCTCAGCTTAATATTCTGGTTGTATGCCTTTGTGAATAATTCAACTATCTGGTTTGCTTGCAAATATAGTGCTTGTCTCTGTCAAGTGTCATTGCTTGAGGACAAGCAATGGTCCAAGTTTGGGGGTGCGATAACAATCAAATATGATTGTTATTACCTCTTATTTCAAGCTTAAATCATTGTTAATTCTCAAGCAATATAGTGATTAATGTTGTAAATATGTTAGTTTATAGTAGCTTAAGGTGTAAGCTTGAATTTGTTATAATTGGCAATTTGGTGCCCAATTGTGGTTTAATGTGTTTGTTTAATTGTTGCAGCATTTATTGTCGCAGCAATGCCAAATTACACAACATGAGAGAGAAAGCAATAAGAAACACGGAAATTGAGGAAAGGACAGCTGTCAGTGATCATCAGGCGTGGGTGTGCGTGCCAATCATGGAATATTATTACTGATGACCTAGGGATTTGGGTAAAAAGGACCTTTTGCCCTCATTTAAGGACAAAAAGCGCCTCCCAAATTAGGGTTGCCTTGGATTCCTTAGCACTCCTATAAAAAGAACCACATTCCCAGAATTAGGTCAAGCCGAAAAACGAGGTATAGAGATAGCCTCTAATTCGTGCCTTCTCAAGCTCACCAAAAAGATCAAGTGCTGGAATTGTTATTGCTGCAGCAACACTGAAGCTTCATTTCTTGGAGGAAGCTACGATTGAATGGAGTGTGCTTCATTGATATTCTTTGGAGCTTCATTCTCCTGGTTCAACGATTTGTAGTGTAAACTCTCTTCTTGGATTTGTAGCATGACTTTTTCATTTATGTTTAAGTTATTTTTCTTGTTGTTAAAGCTCAACATGAGCTAACTTCTTATAGTTGGGATGCAAACTTGATGTAATTGATTTATTGTGCTATTAATGAAGTATGTTTAAGTGTTGAGCATTTTATCTTGTGTGTTTTAATATTTCCCTCTTAGGTTAGGATTGGCCGTCTAATCTAAGTAGCATTTATGAATTCAGAGATGGTTTGTAAATTTACCTCACAAGATAATATGGTTTGTTGCATTAATAGAGATATTAGTGTTTCTTGCTTAAACCCTAGAGATAGGGAAGGCATAAGCCATAAGGTGAATACTGCAGGTGCCTAAGTAGCCTAGGGCGTAACTTTTAAGGTCTAGAGATAAACTTTGAGAGCCAAACCCTAGTGAGAAGTATTTGAGAAAATACATCCATTGCTACAGCACCTAGTGCTGCAGCACTTAACCTACCATTATGTGCACTTTAATGAAGTTACTGAAAGTAAATGCATCTCAACTTGTTCCAATCATCTGATCTTATTTACCCTGATACTTTTTATTATTTTGCATGTTACCAAATATTTGTGTCATTTACCTTATTTTTACCATCACTAATTTGTTGATTAAATTACTCATTGTTTAAGTGCTAATCCTCGTGAGAACGAACTTTACTTTCACTTTATTACTTGTTAACTGTGTATACTTGCACTATCACGTTTTTAAGCAACAATAGGTCGTCCCCTATCAAGATATAATTCAGTGCGCTCTGTTTGACCTTGAAGTCAATGTCGGCCATCGGGCTACGGAGGTACCTCGTCAGCACCCCAATCCAGGTGTCGGCGGGATCCTCCTGGGTGAGGGTCATAGCACTTTGTTGCAGCACCTCGACCACTCGCTCCTTGTATCCCGAGGCCTGCTGGGCCAAGTCATTTGCTTCCTGATTCTCATTCCTAGGGACATACAGGATGACGACATCGGCAAACAACTTCAGCAAGTTTTGCGCCGAGGCCCTCAGCTATGTCAAGTCCAATGATCAGAGCCTCATATTTGGCCTGATTGTTGGAGGCTTGGTCCCCTATCCGGAACATGAACCTCCATGTTTGGCCACAAGGGCTGGTGACGACTATACCCACTTCGGCCCTAGTCCGAGTGCTAGGCCCGTCGAACATGAGGACCCAGGGTTTAAGGCCCATGTAGCAGACAGCTTCGGCCAGAGCATCGTGTGTCTCCACACATGGATGCTAAGCCAAGAAGTCTGCCAGGGCCTGGCCTTTCACAGCTTTCAGAGGTACATAAGCTAAAGCGAATGCGTTTAACTTAATGGCCCACTTAACGAGTCTTCCTTACAAGACAAGCCTATTAAGCAGATATCGAATAATGTCAACCTTGCATACAACTAAAACTTCCTTAGGCAAGAGATACTATTCAAGTTTAGTACAAGCATTAAACAACGACAAACAAGTTTCTCAATGGGCGAGTATCTAGTCTCGGCGTCATTGAGTAGCCTACTGAGATAGTATATAGCACGCTCGGCACCACTATCATCATCTTAAGCTAACAAGCAGCCAATAGCTTGGTCTTCGGAGGTATCAGGTCAGAGGGGTTGGTCAAGGCAGCCTTGATTTGGTCGAAGGCCTCCTGTTGCTTAGTTCCCCGGATCATTTCTTCGTTATTCTTCATTCGTAGCAACGGCGAGAAGGCTTTAAGCTTTCCTGCCGAGTTCGCGATGAATCTCCTTAGGAAGTTGATCTTGCCTAGCAAACTCTGCAGCTCTTTCTTCGTTCTAGGGGGGCTTGCCTCTAGGATGGCTCAAGCTTTGTTCTTGTCCACTTCAATGCCCTAGTTATGCACCAGAAATCCCAGGAAGTTACCTGCAGACACGCCAAAGGCACACATAGCGGGGTTCATCTTAAGATTGTGGAGTCTCATCCGCTTCATCTTGGACCTAACCACCGCATCATCAATGTATACTTCCATGTTTTTGCCAATAAGGTCATGGAAGATGGCATTCATTGCCCTTTGGTACGTTGCCCTAGCATTTTTGAGGCCAAAAGGAATTACGAGCCACTCATAGATGCCTAAGGCGCCTGGGAACCTGAAGGCAGTCTTATGGGTGTCAGCCTCGGCCACATAGATCTGGTTGTAACCAGAATAACCGTCCATAAAAGTCAAGATGGCATTGTTCGCCGCGGCATCGACAATCATATCGGCCACAGGCATACCGTACTCATCTTTTGGAGTGGCCAAGTTCAAGTTTCTATAATCAATACAGACCCTGACCTAACCATTCTTTTTGATCACAGGGACTATATTAGAAAGTCATTCTACGTACCTGGCAGTTCTGATGAATCCTGCCTTAAGAGTCTTTCCACTTCAGCTTTTATCTGCTGCATTAGCTGTGGGTTGAACCTCCTCAGTGGTTGCCTGTGGGGTTTGCAACCCTCCTTGATGGGTAACCTAAGCTCCACCAAGGCTCTATCAAGGCCTGGCATCTCATGGTAGTCCCACGCAAAGCAGTCACGATAGTCCCTTATTAAGGCTACCATCTGGCCGCGTTGCTGCGGTTGGAGTTTACCGCTAACTTTAGTCATTCTGGGCTCACTCTCCGTTCCCAAATTCACTTCAACCAATGGGTCTTTGGCTTCGAAGGTAGGCATATTTCTCTGGATAGGTTCTATGTAGGGGGGTTCGGCCGACATCTCGTTTCCAAGGTCATCCAAAACCTCCTCAGAGTCTTCGTCCTCTCCGTGTATGGCACCAAACATAGCCTCTTCAATGCTGGACTCTATCTGAAATAGGTGCAATCGGTCCAGCAGGCTTTGTACCTCCGAAGGAAGGCTAATCATCATTCTCGTTGTCAGGCCGTGGGTCGGGCAACATTTTGAATTCAACACCCTTCTTTGTCCAGTCACATGACTGAATACCGCCCTCTTCGTAGTCAGCTGGTATGGAGATCGGGCGCAGGTAGGATGAGTAGAACACGGCTTCAAACATCTTTATCTCCACTGGGAAAGGATTGGGATCATCTTCCACTATCTCCACCTTGTCTTCCACCCATATCATAAGTTTCTGGTGCAAAGTGGAGGGGACGCATTCACTAGTGTGGATCCAATCTCTCCCCAGGATCACCGTGTATGAGGGTTTTCCTTCAATGACGAAGAATGTCGATCGAGTTACCTTTGACCCACCCATCGCATCGGCCACCAGCACTCCTAATGCATGAGAGGGGTGGCCCATGAAACTAGTCACGGTCATGGTAATGGGAATGAGATTTTCGGCGTTTTTCCCTAGCCTTTTCATAGTCGACAGTGGCATGATATTCAGCACAACACCACCATCCACAAAGACCCTATTGAACAACTTCCCATTGAGGTGGGCTTTAATGCACAATGGCTTCAAGTGTCTGGTCATATCTGCAGTTGGTTTTTCAAACAGCATGCCTTTTGTGATTGGTCCCTCAGCTTCTGTCAAGGCGGCCCATTCGGTGAGGGGACCGTGAGGTGCCTCCACCATGCCTACCATTGCCTGGTCCCCTCCCTCGTGATCAACTGGTGGCTTTGGGGAAGCTTTCTCGGGAGACTGCTCTGGAGCTGTGTCCTCCACTGGCTTTGGGAAGGCCTGTTCCAACACTGCAGCAATGAATGCTGTGGGGATGGTCTGGGTATTCCCATCTCTAGTAGAGATGAGCATCTGGAGGGTCTCTTTCATCCTGCTGAACACCCTAGCCCTCTGCAGCCTCCTCTTCTGCGAGCGGGATCTGGAGGCCACTTTGGGGGCTGGCATCTCAACGGCCGCCTGAGTCATCCACTGATCCTGCGGCACATCTCCCGGAGGTTTGACCGTCCTGGTGGCTCACAATTCTCTGTCTGAGGACCGTAATATCAACCGAGGTTGAGCTCTGGGTTCCGGTGACTTGGGCCGCCCTTCTTTCTTCCTTGGGGTGAGCTTCCCGATCTGGGACTGGCAGGGTGGCTTGCATATTGGAACCATCGGCGGGCCTACCGTGCTCCCCATGTGGGATGGCTTGGAGTCTTTCCCTCAAGTCCCTCGTCTTGGGCACATGTCTGTCAGGGTTGAGCTTGGATAAATGCAACTCCCTAAGCTCATGGACAAGCCTCCCTGGCTTAGGAAGCCTCTTCTGTGGTTTCTGAGGTTGACTCGGAGCCCCTATCTGCAATTTTTCCTGTAGCACACCATCTTTCCCCTTTTCTCTTTTCAATCCTCGGCCTACAACTCATTTATTTTTGGGTGTTAACAGTAGCATTGCTAAAGGGTTCCCATATTTCGCAGTGGACAAGATCAGATGGATTTTTGGACATGCTATTGAGGTGTGGGAAAGGAGGTCTTTTAAACTTTTTTAGTGGATAAATTTTACAATTATGAGAATCAAAATTGTAAAGAACAACAAAAGGAAGTTTCAATACATTGTCTGAAAAATATCCTAACCGACTATGCCACAAATTGGATTTTTGCAATGTTTCAGAAACAAAAATAGGAACAGAGAAACAAACCTGCGAATAATTTACATTATTATAAAATATAGAAGGGGAACGGTTGTTGGGAATGGGGGAATGCATGGTGTAAAGTCCACTCTCCAGGATACCCTTACCAATCTCCATCTGTAGTTGGGTTCCCTGAAGTAAAAAGAATTCTGCAAAAAATGTTAATGACATATCAGAGTTGTGTATTAATTGTTTCACTGAAACTAAGTCTACTCTAGAATTAGGTATGTATAACACATTTTGCAAGGTGATTGTAGGTGAAACGGTGACTGTCCTATGGCAACTACAGGGATCCATGTATTATTAGGAAGGGTGACATACTTATGTTGTTGTTATTGTTATCAAACACTTCAATCCTAGACGTATTATCGACCGGAGGTTTGGACAATTAGTGATTCCTCTTTTCTTCAAGCGATTGCGCCGAGGAAGGAACTTTGTTCCTCAACTATGGGATCCCTAACTCCACCAAAGAGTGTTAAGGTAGGTGTGAGAGGGACATGTGGCTTGGATTATCTACAAGACTAAGAAAACATAAAGAAAAGCGATAAAGAAAAGATAAAGTATGTAAAAGACTTGTGTATTGATTGATGTGTATCTTTGAAATGTACAAGTACTTCTATATATACATGAGTCTTCTTTGGCCACTACTAAAGCCTACATCTGCTCATCGTTAGATTAATTAAGGTCAACGGTTATAATTAAGCCTAACCCTAGAAACTCGGACTCCACTCTTCCACTACCTCACTAGCACGGGCTAGTGGGGTAAAATCCTAGTCATTCCTATTTCCACGGAGTCTTCTGTTCATCGACCTTAACTGCTCCAACGTGGTATGTCCACGTGCATTCAGGGGCGAATCTACATACACTTGAGGGTGTGTAGCCGCACACTTTCAAATTCAAAAAATTGCACTAATACCCCTATGAAAATATATTTTGACACCTTTAGTTTTATTTTTTGCACACTCTGCTCTTATTTTTCTCTTTCCACTGCTAGCTACTTTTTCCTATTGCAGCTACAAGGGTGATTCCTAGTGTAACTATGGAGTAGTTTTGTCTACCCCAAAAAATAATATATGTATTCGAATAATTAAGTATATTTTATACTAGTATTTAGCCACCCTAATAATATTTATTTAGCTACCCCAAATAAGTTTATTTGTCTAAGGAGATAAAAGAACAATAACAAGTCCATTAGTTTTAAGTCCCATTAATATATTATTAATACAAACAAATATGGTGATTTTGTTAACTTGGTGATTTTGGTCCATCTGTTTTACGTTTGACAATATTGGTCCCTATTTTTCTTAATTTCGCAATTTTTATCCAAGAAAATCATTGAAAATCTTGATTTTTGGGAACATAGGGGACTAAAATTGCACAATCCATGATTTTTAACGACCAAGACTAGAACGGTCTACTCACTCATGATCATTGTAGACAAGGACTTAGAAGAAGAAGAAGACATGAAAGTTAAATGACAAGAAATGTAAATGACAGAATTATAAAATTACAAAAATGTAAATGACGAAATGCAAATGATTGAAGAATAAAAGTGCAGAAAAATAAAGGTTGAAATGTAAAAGTGCAGAAAAATAAAGAATAAGAATAAAAAGATGAAGTAGAGAGTTCTATAACTTTGATCAAGGAATTACAAGTGTGGAATGGTGCCTCATACTCAGAATATAGTGCTATTTATAGGCCTAGAGTCATAAAGGGCCATAACCATTCAGATACGTAACCGTTACAACAATTACAGAGTATGAAAGATGAAGACATTTGGACTTCTGCACACAACTCTGCTGATAGAAAAACAGACAGTTTTTAAAGGCAACTTCCACTGATGGAAAACCAGTGCAAAAGGCAAATGCTGATATTTTAAGTGCAACTTCCACCAGTGGAAGTTTAGTGCAAAATTAGACCCTAGTGCTGCCAGAATTTTGCTGCATTCGCTCCAAACTTCACGTCTAACCTTGGGACATCACCACCATGCTTTTTAGCTCTTAAATTCATTCTCTTGCTCATGACTTGACCTGTAAATCAAAATATAACAAAATGTAGTAAAATAGCTCTAAAATGAAACTTAAATACAAAATAACTTATTCAAAACAAATACTAAAAAGACTAAAATGGACTTATCAAACTCCCCATGCTTCATTCTTTGCTTGTCCTCAAGCAAAACCATAAAATTCACTAGACCAATCTTGGAAATTTCTTCAAATTAATGAAAAAACCTTGAGCAAACTGGCGGTATTCTTCAGTACTTATTCATTAGTTTGAAACTTACTAATTGGGTTTTTTATGAAATACAAGACAAGTTTGAGGTATCGGAACATCAAGTTTGAATTAAATGTCCACATAGAAAACCAATTCCCTAGCATTCTTAAGCTTGGGTCCTCCATTTACTGGACTGGGTCTCAAAGGAGGGTCTTTATAAGCTGGGTATTCAAGAAATTTGTTTCTTTGATTTATTTTCTTTTTTTCAGGCCAACCACTTTTCCAAATTTTTGAACTTTTCAAATTGAACTAAAGTGGTCAACCTTTTTCTTTTTCTTGTATTTTTTTCTTTTCTTGTATATATATATATATATATATTTCTTCTTCTTTTTTTTTTGATACCCTAGCTTAGACATTTTTCTCCAGTAATCTCGCATCCGGTGAATGTCACCAAGAGAACCAGATCACTAGTTTCTTTTTTAATCTTTGTTAATATTACAAACACCAAAAACTTCTCTTAAGTGTGTGTGTGTGTGTGTGTGTGTGTGTGTGAAAACCCAAGAAGCAGCAACAAACAAACAGTTATACTATTTAACCAACCAGTCCACCTAGATGAATGCTATGAAAAAAAAAAGTTATTCAAGAAAGGCCTTAGGATTTTCACAAAATTTTGTCACATGGGAGGAGAAGGAAATAGACCCAAAACAAACACAACAAACTTAACTATTTGAAAAGAAAGGACAAGATACCCCCCATACTTGGACCAAACATTGTCCTCAATGTAAATACAGAGTAAAATATATGAGAGTGGTAAGAAAGCTCACATTGATTGGCATTTTGTAGCTTTTCTTCTTATTCCAGCAAAACAAAACATAAGTAAACTCGTGGATTGCTTCCCACACAGCGCTCGTTTAACGTCACTAGCTTGACGCTTGTCTTTCATTACTTCAGCATGGATCTTCTTTTGAAAAAGGTGCTGATTTTTCTACAACCAAGGCTTCAATGCCCAAGTTTTCAAAGAAAGGATTTCAATCCAACAATTTGACATAAACTTAGTTTTTCTTAGCTTCATTTTTATTCTTGTTTTCGATGAAACATGCTTTCAACCCATCCCTTGAAAATGACTCTAAGATACATTCATTCACACCATAATCTATTATATCAACCCTGCAACAAGAATCCTCATGAGAAGGACTTTTCATAAGTTTAGCAAAATCAAACTCAATTTTCTCCTTACACACATTAAGAACAAGTTTACCATTTTTAACATCAATGATGGCCCCAGTTGTATCAAGGAAAGGTCTCCCTAGGAGAATTAGGACTTGAGAGTCCTCTTCCATTTCCATCACCACAAAGTCAGCCGGTATAGACAATTGTCCTATCTTGATAGGAACGTCCTCTAGAATCCCAACAGGGCATTTTATGGAACGATCTGCTAAATGCAAGGTCATCTTTGTAGGTTTGAGTTCACCTATGCCTAGTCTCTTACAAATGGATAGGGGCATTAGACTCGCTCCTAGATAACACATGGCTCTCTCAATATTCTCACTCCCAATCACACATGGAATGGAAAAACTTCCAGGATCTTTGAGCTTAGGAAGCAATTTATTTTGGATGATAGCACTACATTCTCCCGTCAAAGCAATTGTCTCATTGTCATCTATTTTTCTTTTCTTAGACAATATTTCTTTCAAAGATTTAGCATAAGATGGCATTTGGGACAAAGCTTCAATGAAAGGAATGTTTATGTAGACCTTTTTCAAAAGATCCACAAATTTTTTAAATTGCCCCTCAACTTTGGGTTTGGCTAATCTTTGGGGAAAGGGTATGGGTGGTTTGTATGGTGGTGGAGGGACATAAGGTTTTTCTTTTTCTACTTCTACCCCCTCACTTGATAATTTGTCTTATTCACTCTCTTTTTTCTCATCATAACCCTTAGGTTCCTCTAATTGTTTTCCACTCCTTAAAATGACAGCATTTACTTGTGCTTTGGGATTTGGCTCAAGCTGCTCAGGAAATATTTCCGAGGATCTAGAGAATAAAGCGACTTTTTGAGCCACTTGGGTGATATGAGTTTCTAGCATTTTATTGTGAGTAGAAAGGAAATCAACTTTTGATGTTAACTTAATAAGAGTGTCATTCAAAAATGAGTTTTGGTTTTTGAACTCTTCATTTTGTTTGGTTTAAGTTAACACAAAATTTTCCAACAAGATTTCCAAGTTGGATTTTTGAGGGCTGTTGAAACCTTTTTGATTTTGAAAACCGGTGGGTGTTCTAGCTGCTGCTTGAAAAGAGGGACTGGATGGAAGATTTTTATAGGAAAAGTTTGGATGATTTCTCCATCCGGGATTATAAGTATTTGAAAAAGGATCCCCTTTTTGAGAATTGTTGAAGTAATTAGGTTGCTCAGTGACCACACCATTAACAGATGCCACTAATTGACATTCAATGGCCGTATGACCAACAACACCGCATATTTCACATGGTGGAAAAGAAGAAGTAGGTGAGACAGCACTAATATTTAATTTTTCAAATTTTTGGAAAAGTCCGGCTACCTTAGAAGCAAGATGATCAATGGAAGAAATTTTATACATACCTGGCTCCTTCTTGCGTGGAGATGATGCAGTTATAGCCCACTCAATTGTCCATTGATAATGGTTTTGAGCCATATCTTCAATGAGAATATAAGCCTCTTCTATGTTTATGTTCATCAGAGCTTCACCCGCAGCAGCATCCACAGTCATTTTAGTGGCATATAGCAATCTATTGTAAAAAGTATGAATCATTAACCATTTCTCTAGTCCATGATGGGGACATAGTGGTGTGAAAAATCCGCAAGTGTACGGTTTTCGTTAAGTAGTAAAAAGATCGAATCCACAGGGACTGTGATTTTTGAGTACCAACTAATTATAATCTAATTAAATTAGGAAGTAAAAAGGTTTAATTAATTTGAAGGAGAAATTGTAACAACGAAATAGTGAAAAATCAATTAGAATCTAAAATTGCAAGAAAATAAAGCTTATTGTTATAAAATAGGAAGGGATCCTAGGATTGGGATTTCCACAAGGATTATTTATGATTGCAAATTGATTTTCCTTTTATTAACTTTGATCCTTTTTGAAGGTGAATTATCCTAAGGAAGTTAGTGTTCTCTCTGAAGTAACAAAAACTATGCTCAATTGAAACAATTCCTACTTTCATGGTAATCGAATTCAAACTAAACCCATTAAGTTCTATGATAATTCATCGGTTCCTCGAAAGACTAAACCTACTTTCATGATTTAGGTCTCAAGTTCAATCCTTATAGTTCTAACAATTCGGTTCACCTCTCAGTTCTTCCCTAATTATCTATGAAATGCAAACAAGTGGCCAACAAATTCACAAGAATGAAACACAATAAGGATAGAATCAAAGCATGATCAAGTTTAATAAAAGGAGAAAATAATTCAATTCATTCTCATAAACAAACCAAGGGTTGTACTCAATCCTAGAAATAGAAAACTACTCAATCATATCAAAGTTATAATAATCCATGGAAAAGGTTAAGAAACAATCAAACCAGAATTTTTGAGAAGAAAAGAAGATGAAGATTCTTGATCCTTGCCTCTAAAGCTCCTCTCCAATATGAAGTTTAGAACCCTAGGCAAGTATTTCTAATTCCTATTTATAGTTAAGCACAAAAAGGGCCCAAAATAGCCCAAAACCTATGTTAAAAACGCTAAAATCCGAAACTGCGGCAGCAGGGTGTGGGGCGAAACACACCCAAACACACCCAGGCGGTGTTTCGCAAAAACACTTGAAATCTTCACAGCAGGGTGTGGCGCGAAACACACCCTAGCGGTGGACTGATCTGTTTGTCTCTTTTTCATCCGATTTCTTCCAAAATGACTCCTAGCTCCATATGAACTCCTCCAAGCCACTTTCCAACACTAAAAAGCTCATTTCCTACAAAACACAACATACCAAATGCAATTATCCAAATCTACATAAAAGATTAAATAAAGCTAAAGAACTCATTACTAATTAAACTAAAAATGCATGAATATAACGATGAAAATATGGTGTAAATATGGACACATCAAATTACCCCAACCTTATAACTTTGCTTGTCCTCAAGCAATCACTATGGCCAAAGTAAGAAGAGGAACAAATAGACACAATGAGTAAGGAACCCGAGATAAAATCACATCAAGCAACAGGCATAGGCAATTCGAGAGTAATAGAGGTAATCAGTATCAAGTCCAATTAGAGGCTTAGGTTCCTTGAGATCATGTTTCACACCAATAAGGACACTCTTCTCTCCATTCTCAAAGGGTTTACGGGTAAGGTGATTCGCTCAAGTTCCTTCAAAGAAAATACTCTACCATAAGCTTGACTATCAACCGATTCTCCACTGTGTTATTTGAAAGCACATCAAAATCACAAGGTCTTTTCAGGGTTGTAATGGGGCCAAGGGTAATAGATAACAGGTAGGAAGAACAAATAAATGGATATTGAAAGGGCTATACAACATCTTCAATCAACTACGGTTAGCCTTTTAGATTACTCATGAAAATTCTAAGTTCACAAACAATATGCTAAACATACACAATAATGACCAACCAGTTTCGGGCACTTGGTCATAGTTTATGTCCTCTTCATACAATGATCCGCTCTTGTTTCTCTTTTTTATTGACCCTTTTTTTATTTCTTTTTTTTCAAGTTTTTGCACCAAAATAACATTATTGGAGGTACACACTAAGAAGAGAGGATCTTTTTTACAACCACATTGCTCACTTGTACTCTAAAAGGCACCCCCAACATATTTTTCTGATCAATTTGGGTACCAAGAAAGAAAATTAGCATTAGGCTCAAAGTGGGCAACTAGTGGTAAAATGTAGACAAGAACTCTGGGGCCTGAAAGAAAATACCTAAGTGTCTTGATCATTTTCAGATATGCCAACAAATTTATTCAGCCTCAAAAAGGTTTCAAGTCAAGTTCTAGAGAGCACAATCAGAGAGGAACAACACTCAGCAAGAAGATGAGGGGTATCAATTAAGATGTAATATAAATCCCTATATCGGCCCAAATCTCACATTTGTAGCTCAATTGATGAGAAACACAAAATCAGGAATTTATGCTAATTATCAACTTGCTAAAAATCACCTCTATATAGTTATAGATAATTATAATGCCTTATAGCCTACCACAATAACACAAAATTGGGTTTCAAACCATTGATTTTCTAAAAGTTCCGGAAAGAAAATCAACAATCTCTTGTCCATCTTTATGCATGAAAGGAAATCCTACCTGACAATCTTCTATCCCCACTTCACCTTCAATAAAGTCCACCCCCGAAATCACATTCTCTAGAAATGTTGATCCATGAGGATCTTCCACTAGCAATTTGGAACATTCTGCCGCTTGTATCTCTAATTGAAGCTTCATTTCATTAATTATCAAAGCATGTTTTGCAAAATATTTTCCAGCTTGCATTTTTAATCTTTCAAGTTGAGCTCTCATTTCTGAAGTGTGGCGCTCTATGCTCTAGATTACAAGTTGTGCATCTATCTCCCAAAGAAACCTAACACATCGAGACTTAATTTTATGTCGAGTGGTGGTGATAGCAGCAAAGATGACAGGTAAGATTCTCGTTCCTCCTTGGAATATATCTTTCTTTTCTCATTCACGATACAATCAAAAACAATGTAGTCGATTTGCTATTCATAAATAGGATTCTCAATATAGTACTCCATATGATTCACCACCTAGCAAGAACAAAACTTAAAAGAAAACACATCAAAGCAACAAAATCAACAAAAATCTACAAACTACGTTTTTATATATAAAAAAATGGTAAGAAAAATGAAACAACTTAACTATATTGAATGAACTATAAAAAAAAGAAACGAAAGGTTTACTGATGCATCTTAAACATCACGTCTTTCTTTTTTATAGCCAAAACATAATGACTAATTGAACTACTTTTTTTTATTTTATATAAATGCTAAAAAACACAAAACTACTTAATTTAACTAAATTAGTAATTAAATTGATACTCAAATAAAAGACAGTCCCCGGCAACGGCGCCAAAAACTTGATGTGAAAAATCCGTAAGTGTACGGTTTTCGTCAAGTAGTAAAAAGATCGAATCCTTAGAGACAGTGATTTTTGAGTACCAACTAATTATAATTTAATTAAATTAAGAAGGAATAAAGTTTGATTAATTTGAAGAGTATTTGTAACAACGAAATAGTGAAAAATCAATTAGAATCTAAAATTGCAAGAAAAGAAAGTTTGTTGTTATAAAATAGGAAGGGATCCTAGGATTGGGATTTTCACAAGGATTATTTATGATTGCAAATTGATTTTTCTTTTATTAACTTTGATCCTCTTTGAAAGTGAATTATCCTAAGGGAGTTAGTGTTCTCTCTCAAGTAACAAAAATCGTGCTCAATTGAAATGATTCCTACATTCGTGGTAATCGAATTCAAACGAAACCCATTAAGTTCTATGATAATTCATCGGTTCCTCGAAAGACTAAACCTACTTTCGTGATTTAGGTCTCAAGTTCAATCCTATAGTTCTAACAATTAGGTTCACCTCTCAGTTCTTCCCTCATTATCTATGAAATGTAAACAAGTGGCCAACAAATTCACAAGAATGAAACACAATAAGGATAGAATCAAAGCATGATCAAGTTTAATAAAAGGAGAAAATAATTCAATTCATTCTTATAAACAAACCAAGGGTTGTACTCAATCCTAGAAATAGAAAACTACTCAATCATATCAAAGTTATAATCCATGGAAAAGGTTAAGAAACATTCAAACCAGAATTTTTTAGAAGAGAAGAAGATGAAGATTCTTGATCCTTGCCTCTAAAGCTCCTCTCCAATATGAAGTTCAGAACCCTAGGCAAGTATTTCTAATTCCTATTTATAGTTAAGCACAAAAAGGGCCCAAATAGCCCAAAAACTAGGTTAAAAACGCTAAAATCCGAAACTGCAACAGCAGGGTGTGGGGCGAAACACACCCAAACACGCACAGGTGGTGTTTCGCAACAACACTTGAAATCTTCACAGCAGGGTGTGGCGCGAAACACACCCTGGCGGTGGATTGATTTGTTTGTCTCTTTTTCATCTGATTTCTTCCACAATGACTCCTAGCTCCATATCAACTCCTCCAAGCCACTTTCCAACACTAAAAAGCTCATTTCCTACAGAACACAACATACCAAATGCAATTATCCAAATCTACATAAAAGATTAAATAAAACTAAAGAACTCATTACTAATTAAACTAAAAATGCATGAATATAACAATGAAAATATGATGCAAATATGGACATGAAAGTTAAATGACAAGAAATGTAAATGACAGGATTATAAAATTGCAGAAATGTAAATTACTAAATGTAAATGACGGAATGTAAATGTTTGAAGAATAAAAGTGCAGAAAAATAAAGACTGAAATCTAAAAGTGCAAGAAGAATAAAGTGCAGAAAAATTTGAGCAAGGAATTACAAGTGTGGAATGATGCCTCATACTCATAATATAGTGCTATTTATAGGCCTAGAGTGATGAAGGGTCATAACCATTCAGATACGCAACCGTTACAACAGTTACAGAATATAAAAGATGAAGACTTCTGGACTTCTGCACACAACTCAGCTGATAAAAAAACAGACATTTTTTAAAGGCAACTTCCACTGGTGGAAAACCAGTGCAAAACGCAACTGCAGATATTTTAAGTGCAACTTACACCAGTGGAAGATTAATGCAAAATGAGACCCTAGTGCTGCCAGAATTTTGCTGCATTCGCTCCAAACTTCACATCTAGCCTTGGGACATCACCACCATGCTTTTTAGCTCTTAAATTCCTTCTATTGCTCATGACTTGACTGTAAATCAAAACATAACAAAATGTAGTAAAATAGCTCTAAAATGAAACTTAGATGCAAAATAACTTATTCAAAACAAATACTAAAAAGACAATTAAAATGGACTTATCAAACTCCCCCATGATTAAACCTTTGTTTGTCCTCAAGCAAAACCATAAAATCCCCTAGATCAATCTTGGAAATTTCTTCAAATTAATGCAAAAACCTTGAGCAAACTGGCGGTATTCTTCAGTACTTATTCATTAGTTTGAGGCTTATTAATTGGGTTTTTTATGAAATACATGACAAGTTTGAGGTATCAGAACATCGAGTTAGAATTAAATGTCCACATAGAAAACTAATTCCCTAGCATTCTTAAGCTTGGGGCCTCCATTCAATATACCGGGTCTTAAAGGATGGTCATTATACGCTGGCATTCAAGAAATTTATTTCTTTGATATCTTTTTTTTTCTTTTTTTTTAGGCCAACCACTTTTCCAAATTTTTGAACTCTTCAAATTGAACTAAAGTGGTCAACCTTTTTCTTTTTCTTGTATTTTTTTCTTTTCTTGACACCCGGGCTAAGATATTTTTCTCCAGTAACCTCGCATCCGGTGAATGTCACCAAGAGAACCAGATCACTAGTTTCTTTTTCAATCTTTCTTAATAGTACTAACACAAAAATAGGTCTTAAGTGTGTGTGTGTGTGTGTGTGTGTGTGTGTGTGTGTGTGTGTGTGTGTGTGAAAACCCAAGAAGCAGCAACAAACAAACAGTTATACTATTTAACCAATTACCAGTCCACCTAGATGAATGGTATGAAAAAAATTATCCAAGAAAGGCCTTAAAAACATGATTAGGATTTTCACAAAGTTTTGTCACAAGGGAGGAGAAGGAAATAGACCTAAAACAAGCACAACAAACTTAACTGCTTGAAATGCTTGGACCAAACATTGTCCTCAATGTAAAAACAGAATAAAATATATGAGAGGGGTAAGAAAGCTCACAGTGATTGGCATTTTGTAGCTTTTCTTCTTATTCCAGCAAGACAAAACATAAGTAAACTCGTGGGTGTCCCACACAACGCTCGTTTAACGTCACTAGTTTGACGTTTGTCTTTCATTACTTCAGCTTGGATCTTCTTTCGCAAAAGGTGCTGATTTTTCTGCATCCAAGGCTTCAATGCCCAAGTTTTCAAAGAAAGGATTTCCATCTAACAATTTGACATAAACTTGGTTTTTCTTAGCTTCATTTTTATTCTTGCTTTCAATGATATTTTAAGTGCAACTTCCGCAAGTGGAAGTTAAGTGCAAAAGGAGACCCCTAGTGCTGCCAGAATTTTGCTGCATTCGCTCCAAACTTCACGTCTAGCCTTGAGACATCACCACCATGCTTTTTAAGTCTAAAATTCCTTCTCTTGCTCAAGACTTGAACTGTAAATCAAAACATAACAAAATGTAGTAAAATAACTCTAAAATGAAACTTAAACACAAAATAACTTATTCAAAACAAATACTAAAAAGACATTTAAAAAGGACCTATCATTCTTCTAGCTATGTCGCATGGGCTGGATGGGTGAACAAGGCTAAAGGCGACATGTGGCACTCTTGGGGAATTTATGACATGATCCAACCATAGAATATTGTCACAACTTTCACATACTCTTCCCCCTAATGAGTTTCTGGTCCAGCAACCTTAATGCCTTTCTTTTCCCTTGGGGAATTCTCACCCCCATCGTCCTCGACGTGGCCGCCATTCTTGGCCTCCCTGCCGCTGGGCATGACATGCACTCTAATTCAGACATCACAGGCACAGACCTCGCGGCGTATTCTTTTGCTACAAATTTCACCAATCTTATGGCCTGGAAATCCAAAGCCTCTGAGGAAGTGACAGAAGTAGAGCATTACGCTTTCCTCACGTATTTCTTCAACAAATACTTTTGCTGCACCAAATCCTTCGGCGTCGTGAAGGATCTTTCCCTCTTCATCCACATGATGATGTCTGGTCGGGGCTACGCTTAGGGACCCTTCCTTTTGGCCCTCCTCTACCAAGGCATGAATATCTTCGTGCGGAAGGTCAAGGAAGACGGCCACTACGCCAAGGCCGGAGGTCCAATTTGGTTTCTTTAGTGGTGGGCCCAATTGTACTTCCCAAACTTCTCAATGGATGCCTTCCCCTTCAAATAGAACCACCCAGGGTATTTGGGAAGAGCTTAGTCTCGGCGTCATTCTTGCCCATGGAACGTTTGGGTGTCCTCAAGGCTCTATTCGACATCTTCCCTGCTAACTTTGATTGGTGTCCTATCATGAAGAATACCATTGGCCCCTCCTGGATTTTCTCTCCTCTTCGTAGGAGTATCTTAGTCACCAAAAACCTTCAGAGGACCACTAATTGGAGCCGAGTCCTGGTGGCTAGCGACCTTGTTGCTGGCGTCAAGCTCTCCTCCCTCAACAACTTCCTTGCCATCGAACCCTACCATCCGAATATCGTGGCAAGGCAATTTGGTATTGACCAGCACATCCCATTTCTCCATGCATCAATGGCACCCATTTACAAACGGTGAAAACTTCTCTTGATGGACCTCCAGCAGATCCTAGAGAAGCACGAAGACCAGTTCGCAACTTTCACATGGGGTCCTTAACTCAATGAGGTTAGGGAAAATGATAACTTTAAGCGTTGGTGGCCTCTTATCTCCAAATGCATCTTCCCATATCCCTCAAACGATTAAAACAATTGGTATATGGGTGATCTTAAAGGTCTCCCTGCTCAACCAACTTCAGTGGCTGCCTCTACAAGTCCACCACCACCCACAACTGCCAGACTTCGTACCGACCAAGCAGGGCAAAAGAAGAACGTGATCCTTAATCCTTTGCCTCTGAAACGCTCTTCACCTCGGTTAAGGGTCACCACTCCTCCTAGACCTCTTTCTAGTAATTTCACTATCGGTCGATCTTCCATCGTTTCATCCTCCTCAATACTATAACTATCTTCAGCTAACAACTTTCTTTTCTACAACCCAAGAGCCAACCCTTGTTGACCTCGATGATGAGGACGATGATGATGAAGAAGATGACCTGCCCCTCACACAGCGGAAACGGACTCGGAGCCTACTAGCTCCACCATCTCCAACTGTCGATGGCCAACCTCCTCACTTCAAGAGGCTGTGAGTAAGTCTTTCCCCTATATCTCTGCGGCCATGTCTCACTTTTGGCCTTCAGTCGTTGGTAGCCCAGCCGAGTCACTCTATAGTCGAGGCTCCCTCCAACCGAGTCTTGCAGTACCTCGGTGTTTCATCTTCATTGCATCGAGGCTTCAAAATATCTTATCCTCACCTGTTCAGCCTGAACTGAACCTTCCCCGCATTATGGCAAGTATTTCCTCTGCCCTAGTGTCTTTATGGCTGCCTCGGCCTCATTTTAATCTTGTATTCCTCTCTCTCCCCTCGACCAACTATTTCATTTATTTTGGGTGTTAACAATTGTATGGGATTAAAGGAGTTAAACAGAGTCAAATCAGAACAAATATGTGAGGAAGATTTAGCCATTTGAGCCTGTATGAACCGGAGCATCTTTCATATTGTTGTGGGGACCCGGGAAACACCTGAATGGTCAGATTTGTTGTTGTCAGGATCTGTGACATTCTTCACTGTAGTTAAACCTTTAGAATTGGATTTCCTCTTGTATGATCGTGGATAGCCATGGAGCTTGAAGCATTTCTCTTTAATGTGTCCAATTACTCCACATTGTGAGCAATTAGGTCTCTCCTTTTTTTTGTGGTCTTGTAGACGATGTTGCACAGCACAAGCCATAGTAGTTTTGATTGGCACAATGGTTGAACCAACCTGCCTCTATTTCTCATCTTGAGAGACAAGTGCATAGACTTTATCAATTGAAGGATAGGGTTTCATAAGCAGTATTTGACCACAAAACGGACAAACTGTTCAATAAGTCCCATGAGAAAAATCAAGACACTCATATTGGATGCCATCGAATTAGAGCTTCACTCCACCACAAGTACAGGTGTGAACAACCTTGTATTCTCCTAATTGTTCCTATAGTGGCTTAAACTTAGTGTAATAGGAACTGATTGAAGAAGTACCTTGATGAGTGGTGAGAATCTCCTTGAGTTGGAAAACGCGCGAACTATTCGATTGTTTGAAGTGGTGAGATACATGCAGCTACTGCACATGAATGATAAATTAATTATGAACTTACTAGTCAGTCTCTAATAACTGAACCAACCCCGTATGTGTTTTTACCTTGTAGTTCTGATGACTTTTTGGTTCAAACCCGAATCAAATCACATCACCAACACCCCTAATATTGTATTTGATGACATGAGATATAGATATCCTTTCTTACCCCAAAGTAGTGCTGAGGTTTGTTAGCTTCGCACAAATACAAACTTGGATAATGCGCTTTTCTTTAATTTCACGAAAGGGTAGCATTTTAGCAATAGCAAGAGGTCGTCAGCCTCGTGTTTATGATATAATAATCAAATTTATATTGGTATTATTGTCCTTTTGTCGCAGTGTTTGTCCTAATACATGTCCTATTAATTAGTCTAATCTAATAATTCAAAAGCAACCTTTTCATTACTAATATTTAAAACTTTTGTCCCACATGAACCTGTATATTAATTTTATTATATTTGTTACTTGTGTCGATGATCAACATTGCGCGATTTGTCAAAAAAAAAACATTGCGCGATTGTTTGATCTGATTAATTAGCTCTAATCCAGATTTTAATGGACCCATAACACAGCGTCGGTCTAATAAGGGAATGCAATACTTGTGTATATTAATTCATTGATTGAAGTAGCAGCTACCTTTAATTAACTGGCGCGTCTTAATAAATTGACAGGTGCAATAAGACACGTTATTTGGGGGTTCCACATTTGGACTTCTCTTGAAACCCCTTATAGAGCATGAACAATACAATGTGCGGAAAATGACCAAAGCATTTCTAAATGACGATTGTATATGGCATGTTTGGATTCATTTTTTTCCTAGTTAAAAGTAATTTTAGAATTATAAAATTGATTTTAACAATTGTGTTTGGGACCACAATAAGAGTCTTGTGAATGCGCAATGGGTAGGGATAGCAGAATTTTGATTAGGTGCAATTGAAATTTGTGTGCAGTCGGCAAGTTTAGAGTCGTTCCATTAAGATCAGACAATCCAGATTTTAAGAGCGATTTTGAATCTTTGTTTTTTTTTGTCCAATTGTATTGATTTTCATTGATACTAATGGGCTGTGGCACAAACCAATACTAGAAAAGCGGCAGAGCCCAAATACACTGGTCCAGCACGACCCGGATCCCAAACAAATAGCAAAAGTACAAACAGAGAGTTCAACTCGAAAGTCAAACAGTTACACGCTTTACACAAAGCTGAATCTAGAAACCCTAGCGCACGAAGGCAACGGCACAAAGAGGGCAAGCACCAAAATTCATCAATTCGTCCCTGAATTCAACCTTCGAGCATCTTCAACTATCAATTTCTGGAGTAACACTGGTGGATGAAGAACCCAGTTACCTTGCAGCATGTTTGAACTACCAAGTGCAACGATCTGATGAGTTACCTTGTTCCCCGTTCATTTCACCTAGGTAAAACCACAGCTATTGAAGCTTGATTTGAAACAATGAATATCATGCATTATGTTCTGAATCTCTTTGTTTAAAATAAAATTACAAACTTAAAATTTGGTCATCTAAATAACATCAGACAGTCTCGAGCTCGTTGATTGCATGACTGTATGCAATCTCGACTGCATAGAAATTTGATCCAAGATAGCAAAGCCAGTCGACCCGCCATTATCCCGCCAATTTACAGGGTGGACTGGCCCACCAATAAATAGTAGGCCGCCCTTTTGATGGGTTGATGGGCCGACGAATTAGCCCCAACCCACCCCAAACAACCCGTCAAAAAAGTAAACTTGACGAGCTGGCCTACCACAATCCACCTATGGCCTAATAGGTTGGCGGACTAACCAACCCATTCCGCCAGTTTTCTGTGGACTGGCAAGTTTTGTTACTGTGGGTGTGCTTCCCGTTGTATGCATAATAAATGTAGTAGCAAAATTATAGTAAAACCAAATACACACATAAATGTTTTACTTCATGGGTGAATTCTCATGTGAACATAGGAGGGAAAATAATTCAAATACATAGGAAAAATCTGTCGTCTAATCGATCAATCGGGTCCCCAAATTTTCGTCCTTGACACCTGCTCCATCAATTATACACAAAAAAGGGGGAAAATAATAAATTGGCTAATTAAGATTGTCAATAAGTTGCAATAATTTTCTTCACTATGGTCCATCAATGTATTGACATAGTAGTTTGCTGAACATATGGGTCTAGACAGCAGGATATTGACATGGTTGTCATGCAAACGTAAGGGTGATAATACTATTAACCAAGATTGCATAACAAATGCCAACATGCATGGTTACTTTTTTAGATACTCACTTTGGAGAAAAGACATGGTAGTGTGTGTTAGTGTTACTGCATGCAAAAATAATATACCTTGTGTCGGGGAAATGGGGCTAAATGACACTCTCTGTGAACTGAGCTTTTAACTATTTGTAGGGAAGAAATTCTCTTTTAAAGTAACCTTTTGAGATCTTTGCTTTTTCATGCTTTTTTGCACTTCTAACTTTAAACTTATTAGTTCTTGACATGATTTTAGTAGTAATCCAATGTATATATTAAGTTTGGCAGTGGTGTAAATTGATTTTGAAAGAAAGTAAGTTGAATGTAAGGTGATTTGCATTTAGATGAGTTCATGTAAAAGTGAGTTGAACGATAAATTAGAAAGTAAGATTCACAATCAGAAAGAAAAGTTATAAATCGTAGCTCCAAGTCAGAGTCAATTCGAGAAGTAAAATCTATTTTGTTCGAGAACACTCAAAGATGTTTTATGCCTCCAAAAATCACTTTTAGCCGTCTCAAAAATGATTCAATCATGCCCAAAATCTTCTTCCTACTGGTGTAAAAGCCAACTCTATAGGTAATTTCTACCAATCTTCCACTTTATTATGAATCTATAAAGAAATATTTGGTTTCTTTTAAAAAAGAATGATGTTTATGGCACGGTAAAGAACCCATACATGAAGATTTAGGCTCTATTTGAAAAATTTCATCTAGTAGGTGACGAGTATACATATTTAGTAAGCACAAACATTTTAGCGTTTTTTCAAACGCTACTTCAACTAACGTTTTAGCGGATAGTGTATAGCGTCTCACTTTTTGGTATTTATACCCTTATTATTTTTCTTAAATTCTTTCCTTATCCTTATTAAAATATTAAACTATTTAATCATGTATTAAATAAATATTTCATTTTATGTTATTTTACATTTATCAATTAATTTAACTGCTAGTTTTACCAAACACATCATTTGCTATCAGTTAACTCATTCGCTACCCACCAATACGCTATTCACTCATACATTATTCGCTACTTTTTACCATGCAGAGACTTAGTATACATATATAGATATTCAAACACTTGTCTTCATCTTTCAAAATGGGGAGGAAGAGGCAAGTGCTTGAGGAGTCAGAATCACTTAATAGCTAGAGGGACCTAGCAGTCCAATGCCATTCAGAAGTTTGCCTCACTAAATTCCAGGGAGGGTCTCACAGTTTCTTTTCATTTAAGAATAAGAACAAATGGCAAAGCTACAAAATTATTTATTTCAGAATCATGTGCTATGAGCTAGCCATCAACTCCCAATAGTATACAAGAGATTTTTTAGTGGACAGTGAGTTCATAAGATAAGTGGAACAAATAATTCAAATTGTACATTTAGATGTATATGAATGTATCATTTATAACTTCCAAATTACTCTGGGGTCATTGAGCCCACATGAATCACATAAATGGATGAAATAAAAGATACTTATGCGAGACATTAATATATGAAATTGATCATAGTCATTATTGTTAATGAATTCAATACACAGCACAGCAGAGCACACAAGGAAAAGGCCCCAAAGACCTTTTTCAATTCTATTTATTTATAATAATGCCAATTAGGCCACTATGTAAAAAGAGAGTTATCTCCTTTTTTGAAAACAAATAAAAAAATTTAAAAAGTATATAAAACTATATACACGTGTTTCCATCACATGCATGTTGGACACCAGGCAATGGAGTCCTGTATAGTTAGGCCAAAACCTCAAGGCCAATGAAGGAAAAAATAAAAATAAATCTCCCTCCAAGAAGAAAAAATCACACAAAACCAGATCCATCTGCAACACACCAAAGGAAAAGTCCAACATGTAGCCAACTTTTTTTTTTGTACTGTTGAGGGTATCCCTTCAAAGTTCAAACTTCAAGAACAGCTCAAAACTTGAGAGTTTTCTTCCCTAATTTCAGAGCACTGTCCCACCATCTTTCATCTCTTTCAACTATATTCAATGCAACCTTTGAATTTCAATCCCCAACATCTTTCTTTCCTCTACACTCACAAGAAAAAACCACATTAAATTCATGTATCCCTTTTTTGGGATTTCCTTATCTCTCTCTAGTCTCACTCATTTTTCCCACACCAATAAATATATGTCACCAAATCCCCCACCCTAGGGAATCTGCAAGCCAATTAATAAATGGCCACACCTACCAACACAAAACAAATAAAATTAAAAAATCTCCAAACCCATCAAACATACAACTACAATAATTACCAGCACCCTCATTCTGGTCATTTTTTTCATAGCAAAAACCCTCTTGTAAATGTTGAGGTTTCTGGATGGCATGGCCCACCTTATTTACTTTTATTATTCTTGTTCCTTTTCTCTTCACTCGGAGTTTCCTTTGTCATCATCTACTCATAAAGAGTTATTTAATTTCCTCCTTTTATAGGAAAGTGGGAATGAGGGTGAAGAGGATGATGATGATGATGATGATGATAATGAGACACTGGACCAAGTCCTAGTTGTTACTCGCTGCTGTGGCAGCACTTTAGGGGGCTTGTAATTTCTAATCACAAATTCTTGCATCAATTCATAGCACCCTATAATTTTCTCCTGCAACAATCAAATTTATATGTTTTGGCAATCTGATCTCTCTCATTAAATAAAATTTGAAATCAATTTGATTTTTTCTTTCTAATTTTCATAAGTAATGTAATATTTTTCTTGGATACTAGATGCTTACTTTTCTTAGTCCCTCACACCATGACTCTGCATGCTCAGGCTTAATAAAGGAGCAATTAGGAATTTCATTAGCTGCTAAGAGTATAGCCGCGGCAGCAATGCATGATGGCCTGTAAGCAAGAAGGCTAACATCTGCAGATAAAGTATTCAAACTCAACATTGATTAATCTACAATTCTCTCCAATATTTCTTCAACTTTTTGACTCTAATAATAATAATAATAATAATCAATCTCAAGTATATATATACCTTGGATATTAGATAAGATGATTTCTGTAGCACGTGAAATGAGGAATTCAGTAAAGGTTCCAGTTGAATCTAGCTTGGAGGCAAAGAAATCAAGGAAGCAAAGTGGGGTTACTGATCTTAGCCTCCATTCCAAGACAGTCAGAACAATTAGTTCCATCCTAAGAATCGTTTTTGGTTTAAATATGTATCTGGCATCTTCTATCTGCAGTTTATCCATTAGAAATGAATGTATGTATTTCTAAAGAAGTTCTAATCATTAATATTAAATAATTTTCATCATATATCTGTTTTTAATGGTTTTATTGAATCAAATCAAAGAGCAGAGGCAGAGACAAACTGATAGGAATTAATTATACCTGAATGTCCAAGAGAGAAGGAACCAGGGGTTCCTCCATCTTTGCTGCCAAAGATAAACATGCAACAGATAGAAGTTGTATAGGCCATCCATTTATGTCCTGTAAACACAAATCAAACAGTAAATCAGAAAGGTAATTATCATGATTACCATAGTAGTCACGCTTTTCTAACTTTCTAGCACAAAATACCATTAATTATATTATATTTTATATTTATATCCCTTGCGTGACATGCACGTGACTGATAGAGTACTATAACTATACAATAGCAATAGTACTGTAGTCTGTAGTGAAGAAATACAACATATAAATATATTACTAATATAAAATAATTAAATAACTATATGTCTCTCAAAAAATATAAATATATATATTATTAAACTGTTACATGGATAATTTTTGCAAAATAAATGACTATATTACGATAAAAAATACTTTTTTAAATAACTTTTCGAGAAAAAACTATAATATTTGCTTGTAATTAAAAGACTATATTAACTTTCAATGTAGTTAAAAAAGAAAAAAAAGTTACATACAATAATATAGCTACCGGTGGTGCTGTAGTTCAAAAGAAAAGCAAGAAAACTGCCACTAATCACTTGGTAGTTGTATGATTATAAATATAATTTTATTATTTTTAATTTTTTTAAAAAAATATTTGTTTCTAGACCGTACAATTTTTAAAAAGTATTAATTTTAAAAAAATACTTGACAATATTTAATGAGGTGACAATTTGCGTTTGGTTGACATTCTATCCAAAATATCTTTATAGTAACGGTATATATAAATAAAATCTGAAATATGAAACAAATTTAAATTTTAAATAAACATAGTGGAGGAAATTTATTAGGTAAGAATTCAATGTTGCAACTTTTATGCAAACACATTTATGCAAGACTTTGGACGTTTGAAAATTCAAGCATAATATTCACACTTTTTTTTCGATATGTCCCTTTCACTCGACCATATGAGCTACCATTTTGGGACAGCATAATATTCACATGTAAACTAATGAATCACCAAAATCTCAATTCTCCTCTGCATTTTTCCTTAAAAAAAATTCTCTGTATTTTGATATTTTTGGTATTTAACTTTTTTTTGTGTCGAATATTTAACGTCAATTAAAAGCCGCCTAGAAACGAGAGAGCTCACCGGTAAATGGCGAGAATCCAAAAACCGATCCAAATAATTAACCGAAAGGTACGCCGTCAGCGGCTGAAAACCATAGTACGCGTGTACCTGTAACAATAACGATAACGCCGTCAATCCACGATTCATCCACGGAGAGACGATTACAGTTACACAACACTAGCGGTGCATTTTAGCATGGAGAAGTTTTTTTTGACAAAATTAGCATGGAGAAGTTGGTGAGTGGCATAAATGTAATATGAGTTGAACGGAGGGGTTATATTGTTGAAGAAAGTGATTTTATTCTGTTTACCTTGAGAATCCATGCAACGGATTCTTCTCTAGCGTTGGCATCAAGAGAGCGAGATTGGAATCTCGACAGGTAGTCGAATCCGGGAATGAAGTTACGCTCCTGTTCGATGAAAATGGTGACGGATTCCTCCGTTGATGACGGTGACGACGGCGGCTGTGAGGAATCTACGTCGGAGGAATATTCCGGCGACTCTCCGGTCATGATTCCAGAGGTATCCTCGCCGCAGAGGAGGTCATAGTCGGAACTGCAGGACAGCGACATGAGTGGTTGTTCAGTCATTGCGTTGTCATGTCAGTTTGGCAGAAACTGATCGGAGAAGTCGCCGGAGAAGCTATAGAGAGAGTTTGACTTTGAGTGTGGAAGAGAGTGGTTGGTGAGGAGAGATGTTGGAACTTGCCTCTGCATCTCTTGGAGTGACTATAAATATGCGGTGTCTCTTTTTTTTTGGTATCGGACCCTCACGGGCGACCCACGCAGTGTCCCAACGCTGTCAACGAAGGACTAATCTGCGCTCGCTACTTGGGACTCTTAATCATTTCGCTGGCCAACACCCTATTTGACATAGGCGGGAATCGAACCCGGGACTATAAATATGCGGTGTCTCTCTACCTGCGTGGATTTTTCTTTTTTATTTATTTATTTATTTTTGACAAATTTCGTTTTTATTTTTATTTTGAGTGAATTTGAGTAAATACCCAATTTAGTCCTTGACAAATTTTTTGATTCTCAACGTAGTCTTCAAAAATAATTAATATCAATTAACAATTACAAGCAAGAGCTCTGTTAGTCTCTCTGTCAATTTTCATTGAGTATGAGTTTGTTGACATGTCATGTTAAATCGCTTATGTGGTAATACTAGTGATTCAAATTTTAAAATACTCATTTGAGTCCCTACCAATTTCAATTGAGAAATCTTATTTGGACAAAAAAATGTACCAACAGTGTATCAAAATACGAAGACAGAGAGGATACACGTATAATACATTTATTTTTTATTTTAAATTAATTTCAGTGTTACACGCATATCATATATACACGTGTATTCCCTCAGTATCCCATACGTATTCGTATTTTAGTGTATTTTTGGTACATATTTTTGGTCCAAATAACATTGCTCTTCCAATTTTGGGCCAAATTGGTCCCTCCTACTTGACTTATATCTACCTCATCTCCTTCTCTATCTAAATACTCATTTAAGTCCTTAACAATTTCAATTATGGGTAAAATTAACTCCTTGTGTCTGACTTATATTTATCACATCTTTTTCTTTATTTGAGTACTCATTTAATTCCCTAACATTTCCAAATTTTTGCCCATATTAGTCGCATGTGTCCAATCTAGTTGAATATAAGAATTATTTGCTACTTGAAGGTTCCATACACGAGGATCCATCCACGAGGATCCATCCACATAAAAAGATTCCACACACACATCAAGGGTTCCATACCTAAAGGATTCATATATAAAGGGTTCCATACATCAAGGACTCCATACCTAAAGGATTCATATATAAAGGGTTCCGAACATCACAAATACAAAATAACAAAGAAATGATCCATACGTAATGTATTTCGTGTACCAACAAAAAGGCATTCATCCGAAATTTGGCAAGTATTGCATCTTAACCTCGTTTGTAATTGTCAGGGATTAAAATTGATATTAATTATTCTTAAAGATCAAATTGTGCACTGAAATTTTTATTGACTAAATTGGGTATTTACTCTTTTATTTTTTTTTAAAAAGTAACTCATCGTATTTCAGTATTTTCTTTCTTTTTTAAGGAATATCTTTGGATAAAGATAGAGATAGCATACTGATAGCAGGTAGTAGATAAGTTAGTGGGTTGAATTTGAAGTATTTGGTAAAATCAATGGTTGAACTAGTTTATGAATATAAAATGATATAAATGGACATTTGTAATTACTGCTTAAAAATAAAATAGATTGTTCATTTAATGCAGGATAGATTAGGAATTTAATATAAATGTCTCAACCAGTGTTTACAATATTACATCAATGCCTTTTGGCCATTGCTGCTAAACTATGAGCTTCACAGTTTCCATCCCTTCTCACGTACTTAACAAAGTTGCGAGGAATTCTTTAAGGAGGAACATGTTGTCCTTTATAATTGGATCAATGGCAGCCACCAGGGAGCGACGATAAATGTAGTGAACAATTACATGGGCATCAGTAAAAAAGGATGTCATTTTATTCCTAGAGCTTCAGCTAAGGCAGGATCCACAATGATGCTCTCTCTTTTGCAAGCACTAAATATTGTATGGCATCCTCACAATTTTTGATGCAAAGACCCTAGCAAGTACTGTGCATGAGTTTCGGGAGCAGAATTGCAGAGGAGGCAGGTTTGGTCAAGTTGGATCCCTTTCTTGCTTAGGGTTTGTTCAAGTGGGCATAGAATCAATTTGGTAAGGCGCCAAAGGAATTTCTTTACATTTTTGGGAATTTTGGCTCTCCAAATTTTCTTCCACACTTCCTCCTCGTCCTTTGAGATGAGGAGCTTGGGCACTCTCGACCCTCCTCACAAAATAATTCTCATCTTTTTCCCATTGCCAAACAAGTTTATCTCTAGGCAACCTTAATAACAAAGGTGTGTTCATAATCTTTACAGCCTCACAATGATAAAGAATTGAAAAACCATGCCTATGTTCTAGTGTTTCAAGTCACTATCTATTAGCTTAGAGACACAAGCATCCTACCCCCAAATTGTTTGTTAGCTTCCTTGATTTAACAATAGAATTTTCCCCCAACCACTTGTCCTTTCAAAATACTACTGGAAACTAACATTCCCCCACCCTCTAAATCATTACAAATCACTAGCATTTGCCTATTAAGAAAGTTTTTATCTTAAAGCCATGCTTCCAAAGAATGATTATAAAGATTTTACCATTGATCACATAGGCACGCATGTGAACAAATTTCATGCTTTAGTTTTTAATGAGCAACAATAGATTAGTTTGAGATTTCAACTTTGGCATCTTATTGTGATGCTCCTAGCTAGTTATCTAGATTTAAAGAGATTATCCACCATCCTTTGAATTGTATCGGTTATCGGAAAGAATAGGAGAGTCAAATAAGTTTTGCTTGAATGATCTATTTGTTCATCTTATATACACTCCCCTAAATATTTCCCTCCCCTATAAGAGGTTGTTGTCAATTGTTGTGTAATAAAGTCCACTTTGGTTAAATGTATAGTTGACTCCCTTGACCGTAGTTAGTTACTTCAGTTAGACTGTTGGTTCAGTTAGAAAAGTTTGTTGTAATGCTAACTGATTTCTGTAACTCTGATATAAGGCAAATTGGCCTGAGTAATGAATCTACGATTTGATTCCCATTTCCTAACAATTGGTACCAGAGCTCTGCAAAGGGCCTGATACGCAAACAAAGCGAAACAGGAGCGTGAGCGAGGAAAACACGATCACCGGTGAAGCAAGACTATGACGGAGAACGGCAACAACAACGGTGGAAATTATGCTCATCCATCAATTTCGAAGTTTGATGGTCATTACGACCATTGGGCGATGCTTATGGAGAACCTGCTCAGGTCGAAAGCGTATTGGGATATCGTGGAGGGTGGTGTGCCAACCCTATCGGCGACGGCGATAACGGAACAACGAAAGATTGCAAAATAAGCCAAACTGAAAGATCTCAAAGCAAAAAGTTATCTCTTTCAATCAATTGACAGTGGGATAATTGAGACGATTCTTGATAAAGAAACATCGAAGGCAATTTAAGAATCTATGAGAAGGAAGTTCCAAGGATCGACGAAAGTGAAGAGGGCTCAGTTGCAAGTCCTAAGAAAGGAATTCGAGGCTCTCGCTGTGAAAGAAGGTGATAAAGTGAATAATTACCTCGCGCAAACCCTAGCAATTGTGAATCGAATGAAGATGCAAGGCGAGAAGGTGCAAGAACAGACCATCATTGAGAAGGTCTTGAGGTTAATGACAGAGAAGTACAACTATGTTGTGTGTGCAATTGAAGAGGCGAATAATGTAAAAACCCTATCAATTGATGAATCGCAAGGGAGCCTTCTTGTTCACGAAGGAAAGATGAAGATACCTAAGGAAGAGGATCAAGTGCTCAAAGTGTCAAATGGAGGTAGAGGCACTAACAGAGGCAGAGGGCAAGCAAACAAAGGAGGTTGTGGAAAAGGTAAGCAACCTACCTATAAAGATTCCATAGAATGCTATAACTGCGGTAAATTAGGTCATTACCAAAATGAATGTCCTAAAACTGAGGGTAATGCAAACTATGTTGAGTTTGAGGAGGATGAAGAGATCTTGCTCATGGCCTCTACCACTGTAAATGAATCCTATGCTAGAGAAAGAATTTGGTTCTTGGATTCAGGATGTAGTAACCCCATGTGTGGTGTTAGAGAATGGTTCTTTAATCTTGATAGTGATTTTAGAACAACTGTTAGATTGAATGATAGTTCTAAGATGAAAGTTATGGGAAAGGGAACATAAAATTGAGAATAAATGGGTATGTACAAGTGATTACAGGTGTGTATTATATTCCCATGCTCAAGAACAATCTGATTAGTATTGGACAACTTCAACACAAAGGGTTTACAGTGATATTCAAAGATGATATGTGCAAGGTATATCATGAAGAGAAAGGGTTGCTTCTAGCATCAACCATGTCTACAAACCAATTGTTCTGTGTTACTGCTGCTGCTATGACTTCCAGATGCCTACAGGTTGCAGGTGATGATGAGACATATCTGTGGCATTGCAGATATGGTCATCTCAGCTTGAAAGGCTTGAAGGGCTTGACAGAGGAGGAGATGGTCACTGGTCTCCCAAATTGCAGGACTCCACTTGAGTTTGTGATGAGTATATGGCTGGCAAACAACACAGAAATGTCATTCCTAAGAAAATCAACTGGAGAGCTTCAAAGAGACTTGAACTCATTCACTTAGATCTATGTGGACCTATCACTCCAGAATCACAAAGTCAAAAGAGGTACATACTCACCCTAATTGATGATTACAGTAGGAAAACATGGGGGTATTTCTTAACTGATAAATCAGAAGCATTTAACTGCTTTAAGAAAATCAAAGCCAGAGTTGAAAAGGAGACTGGTGAAGTAATTCAGTGTTTAAGAACAGACAGGGGTGGTGAATTTAATTCTATGGAATTCAATACATTCTGTGAAGAAAATGGGATCAAGAGACAACTCACAACAACTTATACACCTCAGCAAAATGGTGTTACTGAGAGAAAGAACAGGACAATAATGGCAACGGTGAGAAGCATGCTTGCTGGCAAAATGTACCAAAGAGCTTTTGGCCAGAAGCTGTCAACTGAGGCATTTATGTGATGAACAGAAGTCCTACTGCTATCTTAACTGATATGACTCCTGAAGAAGCATGGAGCAAGTTGAAACCTTCAGTGAAACACTTCAAAGTATTTGGTTGCATAGCCCACACTCATGTCCCAGATGTCAAGAGAAAGAAACTTGATGACAAAGTGTGTGTTCTTAGGCACTAGTGAAGAGTCTAAGGCCTATAGACTATATGATCCAACTTCAAAGAAGATTATAATAAGCAGGGATGTGATATTTTCTGAAGCTGAGAAATGGGATGGGAGCAATGAAGGAGATAATGGGAAGGGTAAAGAAAGCAGCACAGGGTTGATTTGTGAATCCAGTGGTGAAAAAAATGTTGATCAAGAGGACATTGGTGAGGAGGAACACAATGTCACTGATACTGAAGAAATAGAGGAGAACCTTGAAGCCAGTGAGAATGCAACTATTGCCAACACAAAAACCAGCAATTCTAACCCAAACTTAACTCAAGGGAGGGTTAGAAAGGCACCTTCATGGTTAAATGTGTATGAAACTAACTTCAATACTCACATAGAGGAAGAATTGGTGAACCTAGTGATGTTTGGTCATAGTATTGAAAAGGATCCAACTACATTTGAGGAAGCATCAAAGAAGGAGGTTTGGAGAAAGGCTATGGACAGTGAGATAAAATCAATTGAGAAAAACAATACTTGGGAGCTCACCAATCTTCCAAGAGATGCAAAAAGAATTGGAGTGAAATGGATCTTTAAGACTAAGACCAATGAACAAGGAGAAGTTGAAAAGTATAAGGCTAGACTTGTAGCCAAGAGCTACACTCAAGAGCAAGGGATTGATTATGAGAAGGTCTTTGCTCCTGTAGCTAGATGGGACACCATTAGTTGCATCTTAGCTCTAGCTGCTCTAAATGGATGGAATGTCCATCAACTTGATGTAAAAAGCGCATTCTTGCATGGAGAGTTGAATGAGAATGTTTACATTGACCAACCATTGGGATATGTAAAAAGGGGTGAAGAAGAGAAGGTCTACAAGCTTCACAAAGCCTTGTATGGCTTGAAGCAGGCACCTCGTGCCTAGTAAAGCAAGATAGAAAGCCATCTTGTCAAAAAAGGGCTTGTAAAGTGTCCCTATGAGCATACTCTATTTGTCAAAATAGGTAAGAAAGAAGAGGTGTTGATTGTTAGTGACTTTAAGAAGTCAATGATGAGGGCCTTTGATATGACATATTTAGGCAAAATGAAACACTTTCTAGGCATTGAAGTTGTGCAGAATGACCAAGGTGTATTCATAAACCAGCAGAAGTATGCTTGTGAAATCCTAGAGAGATTTGGTATGAGTGGCACTAACATTGTGGGAAGCCCAATTATTCCTGGCACTAAACTGTCACCCGGTGATTCTGGACTGGCAGTGGACTCTACCTACTTCAAGCAAATCGTGGGAAGCCTCATGTATCTCACAGCATCAAGGCCTGATTTGATGTTTGCTGTTAGTCTCTTGAGTAGATTTATGGAGAAGCCTGTGGAAGCACATATGTTGGCAGCGAAGCGCATTTTGAGATATGTAAAGGGCACCACAGAGTATGGCATCTGGTATAAGAGAGGTAAAACTGATGGATTGGTTGCTTATACTGACAGTGATTATGGGGGAGACATTGATGATAGAAAGAGCACTTCCGGTTATGTGTTTTTTCTTGCCAATGGAGTTGTGCCATGGTCCTCTAAGAAGCAGCCTGTTGTGACTTTGTCCACAACAGAGGCTGAGTATATTGCTGCTGCCCATTGTGTTTGTCAGGGCATTTGGTTGAAACGAATTCTGGAGTACCTTGGTGTGAAACAAGAGGAATGTTTGACTGTCTATTGTCATAACTGCTCCACAATAAAGTTGTCAAAGAACCCTATCCTACATGGTAGGAGCAAACACATTGATATCTGGTTCCATTTTCTCAGAAATCTCTGCAAGGAAGGAAGCATTGAGCTGGTTCACTGTGGCTCACTGGTGCAGATTACAGATGTGATGACCAAGGCACTAAAACTTGATTCCTTTGTAAAATTCAGAAACCTGTTAGGCATGTGCAGGGCATCTGATATAAACCAAATGATGTAGATCATTGTAGGCTTAAGGGAGGGATTGTTGTGTAATAAAGTCCACTTTGGTTAAATGTATAGTTGACTCCCTTGACCATATTTAGTTACTTCAGTTAGACTGTTGGTTAAGTTAAAAAAGTTTGTTGTAATGTTAACTGATTTCTGTAACTCTGATATAAGGCAAATTGGCCTGAGTAATGAATCTACGATTTGATTCCCATTTCCTAACAGTTGTCAACAATGAAAATTATCAAGACTTAGTAATAATCGGAAGATGAGTAGATAATAAAGTAATTTATATTTACGAAAAAATAGTTGCTAACTTCGATTTTGATTAGATTATAAATTTGAACTTTAAATATATCCTTTAACTAGTCTGAGCCTCTCAAACTTTTCTTGTATGTGCAAGAACATTGTTACATTGATCATGGTATTTGGTGCATACAAATTAAAACTTACGAGATTAATAAACAATTTGAAAGAAGAACTTACTTCTCTTATGTATAATTGAATCAAAATGACATCATAAACTTCTTTTTCTGGTTTGTGAATGAAAATATTGAAAAAGGTTTTAAAGTACGGTTTGACTAAGTATTGCAAGCCCATTCCTAGGGATGAAAGATGGGGATATGTTCCAAATTCCAACTAACACATGGATGATTTATAGCTTGTACCATATATATAATTTATGATAGAAATGCCCTTTAGCAATTCCCCAATTTCTAGCTGAGCCAGTCCCATACCATGATGATAATTGATTACACTGAAAAATGCAACTTTAGTACATCATTTCAGTACCGTTTTCTTTAACTTGTTTTCCTTTCATATATATATATATATATATATATATATATATATATAGAGGATATATTGACACCAGGTGTCAAACTTAACGACACACCAACTAATAACTTCGCGTATAAAATGAAATTTATTAATCCGACCGTTGAATAAGGTGATATTATATTTGAGATCATATATATCAACTTTTATAAAAATCCGAAATTATTTGATGGTCCATCTCACTACTCTATTTCCATGGTTACTGTGTTATTTAAAAGATAAGCAAATACGTGTTGCTAGATAACACGCCTATGAGTATCCAAATTTTTTGAAATCTGATATACATGATGATAAGGATAATATTATGCTATTCAACGGTCGGATTGATAAATTTCGTTGTCTATATGAAGTTATTAATTGGTGTAAGTCGCTAAGTTTGACACCTAATGTCAATATATCTTAATATATATATATATATATATATATATATATATATACACACACACTTTTATTTTTCCTTTTTTCCACTTTTCATGCTAGATTAATTTGATGTAAGGAACAGGAAATTGGCTCTCTTTAAAATTGAGATTGTTGCTATTATGTCTGATTTAACAGCCTTCGGAATCTGGTATCAGTTCCTATCTAAGTTAGAACCTTTCAGAAGAAATCCATGTATAGGTCCCATTACCTGCTTTTAAATCTTGGGCGGTTATTTTAGATTGAGATACACTTCTTTAGATACCTTAATCTTAGTCCCTAAAAGCATTGGATTTTAATGTTAGATAGAGGTAGTGGGGGTTTATTATACTTCAAATAAAATTCTTCGACTAGCCTACTAGGCTACATTGAATTTCAAACCCACCATATGATTATCTCCACCTATCTTATATCTTATGCAGCTTGTCACCAATCGCGCCAAACTTCAGCCTTTTTTTTTCTTTCTATTCTTCCTTTTTTTTTTTGTTTCTTTTATATTACTTCACTTTTTTTATCTTCATTTTTTCATTTACTTTTTTTCTTTTTTTGTTTTTGAGTGCTTTTAATGTGAGAGAACAAATCAAATTTCTCAGAACTATTAAATATGACGGTAGGATGTAGTATAAAAATTCATCAACGGTTGAGATTTAATATAAGTTGATTCAATCTTAACCACTAATAGCATTTTACACAATATCCTATGATCAATTTTAGTGGTTATCGATGATGGATTTAATTTGCTCCCTCAACCTAAAAGCACCCTTTGGTTTTTACTTCAGTTTTTTCTTCTTTTTTTTTTTTTATATTTTAAGAGCTACTTTACGGTCTCAAAAATTTTAAATGTTTAAATATGCAAATTTTTACGTAAATAAATATTTACGTAAGTCTCAAAAATATTTATTTACGTAAACTTTAGTCACATTTACAATAGGTCCCTCAATCGTACTCTTTCAACTTTCTATAGGTGCTTCTATTTTATTTGTAATTTCCATCCAACACTACACGATACCACGTGTTTCACTTTCTATTTGTGTTTTCTTCTATGTTTTGGTCATTTCGTACCAACGGGTATTTAAACCATTCTTTGGTTGGTGTTTATATTTTTATCTTTCTTTAAAATTCGAGTACAACATTGCTGCATTGACTCCTGTGGGAACTTCAGCCACATTTACAATACAACCTTCATGATCTTCTTTCAATGGGAACTTCAGTCGCATTTACAATAAAATCTCCAAAATCTTTTTCAATTTTGTATAACTACACCTATTTTATCATGGGTTTCCTTCAACCATGCTTGATATCCGGCGTGTTTCACTTTTTAATTATGTTGTCTTTTTTTCTTTCTAATTATGGGTTATTTTTTTTATTTACATTTGATGAATGTGGATTATGTTATTAAATTTTTTTAGACTTTTTCTTCTTATTTTATCAAAGGTTAATGTTCTCTTTAAAATTTATAATCTTTTGATTAAAATTTATATTTATAATTTAATTTTTATTCACAGTTATTAGATTTTATATTTTGCAGACTAACACCATTTGCCCAATGGCACAGGTTACCCTGGGGCTCGGTAGTCAATCCCGTGCTCCTGATTTTGATTCTCGCAGTTGACAAACTCAGTGTTGACCAGTGCAAAATTTGTATTCAAGCACAATGAGATATTAGTACGATAGAATTTAGCCAACCCCGTGCAAGAATTGCCGCACTTTTTTTTTAACTTTAGTTTTTTTTTTCTTTTTCTTTTTTTTGTTTTGTCCTCTTTTTTATTTTAATGTTTTCCATTTTTTCCTTTTTAATATTTTAACGAGTACTCTATGGTCTCGAAAAATTTTAGATATTTAAATATGCGAATTTTGTTTTTCAATTATCGATTTGGTGAAAAAAGATTTAATTTCATGACAAAATACATAAAATGATATGCTAAACAGTGTGCTTTGGTATACTCGATGGTGAAAAAAATATTTTTTTAACAAAATACGTAAAGTACGATGTTAACCCGTGTGTGTTGAGGCACTTTAGGATTCAGAAAAAAATTAGCTATTCAAACACCCGAAGTTTTTTCCTCAATAACTGGTTTGGTCAAAAATAATAATAGCTTTGTGACAAAATAGGTAAAGTGTGATGCCAACATTGAATTTTGGGGTACTTTAGGGTCCAGAACAAATTTTATATGTTCAGATACGTAAAGTTTGTTCCTCAACAACCTGTTTGACGAAAAATAAAAAAATACGTGACAAAATATGTAAAATGTGATGCCAAACAATTTGTTGAGGTACTTTAGGATTCAAATTTTTTTACATGTTCGGATACACAAAGCTCATTCCTCAAAAACCCGTTTGGTGGAAAAAATTTGTGACAAAATATGTAGTGCGATACTAAATAATGTTTCTATGTGCTTCTATTTTATTCAAATATGCGAACTTCTTTCTTCAAAAATAGTTTCAACTTTGTATATGTGCTTCTATTTTATTGGTGGTTTTAAATCAAACTCTGCATGATACCTATACGTACGGGTTTCACTTTCTAATTATGTTGCATTATTTTCTCTTTAATTATGTGTTAAGTTTTTATATTTACATTTGATAAATATAGATAACGTTATTAAAGTTTTTTAAACTTTTTCTTCTAATTGTCTATGGATGTTCAATTTCAATGTATTTGTTGTTATTAATATTCTTTACGTTTTTTTTCTTATTATCTGTGGATGTTGAATTTCAATGTCTTTGTTAATGTTTCTTTTTAATTTTATAATATTTTTATTTAATTTATAGTTTTTTAATTTAATTTTTATTTACTGGAATTTCGGCCACGTTTACAATAGATCCCTCATCGCCCTCTTTCAACTTTCTATAGGTGATTCTATTTTATTTGTGGTTTTCATCTAACCCTGCACGATACCCGCGTGTTTCACTTTCTATTTGTGTTGTCTTCTTTATTTTTGTCTTTTCGCATCAAACGGTATTAAACATATTTTAACTGGTGTTTAAATTTTTATCTTCTTTCAACGGGAACTTCAGCCACATTTATAATACAACATCCACCATCTTCTTTTAACTTTGTATAATTACTCCTATTTTATCATGAGTTTTCATACAACCATACATGATACCCACGTGTTTTAGTTTTTAATTGTGTTGTCTTCTTTTCTTTCTTATTATGGGCTAAGTTTTTATATTTACATTTGATAAATATGGATTATGTTATTAAAAGTTTTAGACATTTTCTTCCCATTATCTATGGATGTTTAATTTCAACGTTTTTTGTCAATATTCTAAATTTTATAATCTTCTTATTTAATTTATAGCTATAATTTAATTTCAATCCACAATTATTTGACTATATATTTTACAAACCAACATCATTGATCCACTGGCACAAGCTACCTTGGGACACGGAGTCGACTTAGTGCTCCCGAGTTTGATTCCTGCAGTGGACAGAAAACTGTTGTCTTGAATGATTAGTTTATTAAAGAGGTTTTCTCCTTCCGATTTTACTTTAATTTTGCTAACTAAAAATTAATCAACCCCATGCGTAGCACGGGTCAGGCGGCTAGTATATGATTGATGTTTTTGTCGTTTGAATAGTAAGATAGAATACAGATTTTGTGTAATTTGTCATTGTTTTGTATAAATCCATCCCTTTTTCTCCCATTTCAATTTCAATTTCAAAGTGGCTTGAGTCAGAGATTCCACCTAAAAGTTTTTGCTTTTATTTTTTAATGGCAAATAAACGCATGTCAGTATGAAACTAAAATCAGTCTGTTTCTATTTTTTTCTTTAGCATTTATATAAAACGGGGCGATGAGCCCAAAAGAGACTACACAGAAACTAAACAATGAGTAAAACTCTAATAACATCATCAACAACAAACTGCCTAACACTATCAGGGGGTGTATCAAATAACACAAAGGGGTTGTTCTCCATCAAGCTACAACCAATAGTAGCAAGACCATCAGCCACCCTATTAGCCTCTTTGTAGACATGCTTGATAGAAATCGTTCAAGCCAAATATAGCATATGTCTAATACGGCGAACAAAATTACACCCTTCAGAACTACCTGCAGAAATCCCAGAAATACGTTGACAAAAGAAGCAGAGTCCAAATTGAGGTCAACATGCCTAAAATTTCTATCATAAGCCAGCCGCAAACCCACAAAAACACTCCAAAGTTCAGCCACATGAGCAGTAGCCAAACCCAAAGTGCAAGCAAATCCCACAATCCAAGAACCAGTTGCATTGCACAGAACACCCCTACAGGCAGCAGTTTAACTGAACCGAACCCTCTAATGGAGGCGTCCATCTGACATTAGTCTCAGCCCGAGCTATAGGTGGAACAACCACTTTATCCAAACTATGATCAAAGAAATTGGAAATGAAATTCAAAACCACATGGGCGGGATTATAAGGCCTAATGAACTTCAAATCGTTCTCTCCCTTATTTCTCCACATCCACAAATAATGGATGCGAGTTGTGGCCTATATAGAAGGCCAAAGAACCTGAAACGTCTCTTTGCAACATAAATTAAGATTAAACATTATCCACTCAGTAAGATTACCTCCATAGAATCTGTTGGCATACACAATGGGAAGGAGGTGACGCCACATAAGCACAGCAAGAGGACAATCACGGAGAACATGAAGCAGAGATTCCTCCACACCAGGGAAATTTGAACAATTGACATCTGAATTACTACAATTTCTACACAATTCCTTAGTTGGTAAATGCCCATGCATCACTTGCCAAGCAAAAAAAACGAACCCTTTCAGGTGTCTCAAGTTTCCAAACACGGTCCTAGATAGTTGCATTAGCGGGGAGGGGAAATCTCGCACAGTAGCAATAGAAAACTCACCATTCTTACTACCTGACCAGATTCTTTGGTTTGGGCCGTCAACCCCACTAGGAATAGGAAGGGCTTTAAACTTCTGCATAACATAATCTGGAACAATGTTCTCCAACACTTGCAGATTCCAATGCCCACCCGGACTCTCTAGGTCTAATACTTTTCAATGCTTAGAGTCAATTGGGATGTCGTCGGCAACTTCTATGAGCCTAGTAGTAGAACCAACCCAAATATCATTCCAAAGACTAATAGTTGTGCCATCTCCAACCTCCCAAGCTTCCAAAGCCTCGAGGTCATTCCACACATTGACAATTCCTTTCCAAATGAAATAGTCCATAGGCTTAGCAACAACAGCCCCACTCTCTAGTTAACCTCTACCATATTTTCCCTTAAGCACATTACACCACAAAGTATCCAACCCAGTACGCAAGACCCGGCCCATTTTCATAGTGCAAGCGCTATTATCAGTCTTGAGGTTTCTAATAGCAAGGCCACCATGATCCATTAGTGGTTAAATTATTTTATCTTATTGTTTTAAAGAGGTTTTATAATTCATGTTGGAATATCAAGTGTGAGTAAGAACTCTTGCGTTGTACGAAAATATAGATGGTGAGCAATAAGATTTTGATTGAAGAGATTCGTACACACAATGCTTTAAGATTTTGAGTGAAATAAGCGGTGTCACACTCACTTATATGTGTCATACCCTAATTTTGTTCGCCCTCTTTTTACTATAGTCATTTTTACTAATTAATTCGCATGTCATAAGTCTTCGATCATATTACTACGAGAAAAGTTTTTTCATTCTCATTCGATGCTATCTCGTTTTAATTTGGTTCAATGATTAGTATTTAGTTCAATTGAGCCTGATTTTACTAACCTGTTCTAATTGGGCCTCTCTTTTGTAAATTGTTGTAATCGGGCCTATTTCTTCTAAATTGGTCCTCGTTTTAACGCATTCTTTGGTTGGACCTGGTTTTCGTTCTTGGTGTCGGTCCAACTTTGTTGTTGTTCACTTAATTTCAAAAAAATAAAGTAAAATAAAAATTAGAATTAATTGAAATTGAAAATATATATCAAATAAAGTCAGAATGTTTTTACAGTAGTTAAAAATGTCCAAGGTTACGAACATATCACAAAAAGGCCCAAACTACAAGAATACACAAAAAAGGCTTCGCCCAAAAACACCCACAGCTACCACAGCTGCCGTTGGCAGCTGCTGCTGCCTCCACTGTAACCTAATCTTGGTGAGTAAGTTTCTTGGATAGCTGGCCAAGGACCTGAAACGGAAAGGAAATATTTGAATCATTAATTCTTGATTCAATTTTTACCTATAAAAAGAGAACAAATTCACAGGAAAAGGGAGAGGAAAATCAGAGAAGAAAACATGATAAAACGATTAGGATTTTAGGCTGAAACCCTAATCGCAAAACACAAAAATTCAGAGAAAACAATAAGGTATCACGCTGAAACACTACTAATAACAAAGCATCAGAAATTCAGAAACAGAAGCAGAGACAGAGGAGAAGCACCAGTAAACAGCAATAACAAAGAAGTTCAGAGGCTGGAGTTAGAGGTTGGTTCCTTAAAATTAATTTTTCTTATGAAGAATGTAATTACTCTAATACCAGTTTCAAAGCTGTCTGTTCTGTATGTATACGAAAATTAACCAACCATAATCAATGATTGTAAATAAATTAGGATTAGGAACAACTTAGGATTTTAATATTCTGTTCTCATGTAAAAAACAAAAACGAGATTAGCAATAAGACTGTAAATCGGCTAGGTTTTGTTTAAAAAAAAAATAGAATGAACTAGGTTTCTAGTATTTTATTTTCTTAGCATTATTTTGTTTTTTTAATGTTCTGTTAGAAATAAGTTTAGTAATGAAAAAAACCACAAAAATCAAACTATAAATGAAATAGGAAGCAAAAACCAGAACAGAATAGAAAAGAAGGGAATGGAACCGAAAAAAAAACAAAAATATTGTAGAATTCACCTCATAGACTCCGGCCACCGTAGACGGTGGCCGTTGGCCGGGAACCACCAATAGCCGTCGCCACCACCGTCACCATCATCACCGCACGTCGCCTTCGCTGTCCATTTCCATCTCCACGCCGTCAGCGACCCTCCACAACACCATCGCCACCATCTCGCCGCCGTAAGACCACCATGGCCGTCGTGCTCCGGCGAGCTTCATCTTGCCAGCGCCGTTATCTTCTCCCTTCTTCCTGTCGCACTTCTCTCTCCCTCTCCTTCGTTCCTCTTCTCTTTCTCTCTCTTCGTTTCTTTCTCTCTCTCCCTGAATCTTCTCCACAATTCTCTCTCTTTCCCTTTATTTTTCTGAAATTTCTCTCTCCTCTTGTAACATGTTTACGGCGCTAGTTAGAGAAGGGGAAGAATTAGGTTTACCTTAATCAACACTCCTAATCCATTGGTTCAGGCTCCTGCTGGGACGTGGTGGGGGTCAATTCGGTTTGCTCCCAGGTTCGATTCCCACCTACGTCAAATAGGGTGTTGGCCAGCAAAATGATTAAGAGCCCCAAGTAGTGATCGCAGATTAGTCCTTCGTTGACAGCGTTGAAACATTGCGTGGGTCGCCCGCAAGGGTCTGATACAAAAAAGAATTAGGTTTAGCTTTGTTAGCTGTTACCTTGTATAGTGGGCAATTATTTCTATTTCATTTTTAATTGTTAAAAGATCAGATGTACTTTCACACCCCTCTGTTTCATTAATACAACATCCATGCAAGCGTTTTTTTTCCTTTCATTTTTCACAAACAACAAATCCGAACGCCCAAAAAAAAACATGAACTGGGCTCACTAATCACACCCCAGTTTTAACAATACGATCTCTTTTCTATTATTTGCACCCCCATTTTAATGATACACACTTTCGTTTCCTTTTAAGTTTTCTTTAACAAAGAACAATTTCTTTTACCAAAAAACATATAAAAACAAACAAATAAATAAATATTTGATTTCAAAAATACAAATAGGGGATTAAGTCAACTGTACAGTCGGGTTAGTCAGCTTTTTAGGGCCACAAATGAACCGTTACGTATCAGGTCCTAAAACCCCTATTCAAGATAAACAATTTCATAAATTTAAAAATACAAACACATCAAACCATTTTCCAAACTCTCAAAATAGGGGATTGAGTCGATTGTACAATCGGTCAGCCTTTTAGGACAATTGAATTGATCACTCAAGAGTCCTAAAAATCCCTAAATAAAAAATGCCAACAAACAAACTTTTTCTACCAAGAACTACGTGTGATTTGATTCTCTATCAAGAGATACGTAGGAGCAGAGGGCGGCCGACTTCTGTCAATTGCACTAATAAAAAACATTTTTTAGTCTTTTTCTAAGTAAATCCTTAATCCAAAAATATGTCTATCTCTATAAATTTCTTTTTCAAAATAAAAGGGGTAAAATAAACTTTTTGAAAATTAACATTTTTCCTACAACGACTTAGCAGGTAACCTTCCTTAGGAAGGATGTCGCGGGGTGCTAACACCTTCTCCATGCATAATCGACTCCCGAACCCTAATCTGGTCCCAAGGACCCATATCCAAATCAAAGGGATTTTCCAATGTTTGCCCTAAAACTAAACTTTGGTGGCGGCTTCATTTTTGAACCTCTCCCGGATTTTTCGGTCACTATAATATGTTAACTGTAGAGAGCCTCAAGGCGTTGCTTTGAGAGGTTCCTCTTTTGGATCCTTGGAGTTGGAGGAGTTTTGTGGTTTCTTAGAAAGGTTGTAGCTTGCCGCTCCTAGGGTCGGAGATTCACATGAGTCCGCCATGTGTCAATTGGAATATCGTATCCTAATATTAGAGGATTGGTTGGATATCTGAGGTAATGTCTCTCCTATGGCTCTATCGCAGGATATCTCTAATCACTGTCCTCTTGTCCTTAGATATGAATCCTCAAATTGGGACCGAAATCATTCCAATTAAATAACCACTGTTGAATCATAAGATTTTTTTTGTGAGATGGTCGAGGGTAGTTGGATTTCCTATTCTTTTACTGGATGAATGATTATTATGCTAATGGAGAAACTAAATATGCTTAAAGTAAATCTCTAAAATTGGAATATTAAGGAGGCCTTCGGTAATACAGATGTTAGGATCCAACTGTTGGTTGAGAAAATTAAAGTGATTGATCTTAAAGGTGAGGATGGGAGTCTCTCTAAGGAAATTCAATCTCTTCTAAGTAGAAAAATTTCAGTAGTTGTGGCAACTTCTTAATAGCAAAGACAATATTTGGTTTGAAAGGTCACAGTCACGCTAGTTAAAGGAATGGGAAACAAACTCGGCCTATTTCCAAGGTTGCATAAGTCTCGAGGTAAGAGAAATTTTATCTATGTGCTATGTTGGCTGATAGTTGGGTACATGGGGTGTCTGATGCGGGGTGGTCGGGTATTTTACCAACCATTTTTCTTATGATGACCGGAACCTTACAAACTTAGATGGTGCAGATTTTCCTCAAGTGAGCCTTACTGAAAATGAGTTTCTTGGTGCTCCCTTCTTTGACTTTGAAATATGAGAAAGTTATCCAAGCGAGTGATGAGAATAAGAGTCCTAGGTCTGATGGTTTCAACTAGTTTTTTATCAAATCATTTTGGCCTTAAATGAAAGGGGGTGAGGGATCTTTGACAAGTTTCACATATTAGGCTCCATTAGGGTTTTACCTCTTACTCTTGTTTTCTAAAGTGGATTGCTTATTGTGTCTTTTACTTGGGAACCTTTTGGGATGTATGTTTCTGTAAACTATTTGTTAAGGTTGTGGGAGACCGTTATTGTTCATATAATCTTATCCAACTCTTGAGATTAGTCTCTCTTTTTGCTCAATGGGAAAGAAAAAAAACAACAAACAACAACAACTACTCTCTAACTCTCTCAACTCCCATGGAATCTGTGAGGAGGAGAGTTTAGACTTCCGAGGGGCAAGAGGCCCTAATGTCCACGTGGAGGATCCTCCACGTGGAAGAAGCTCCCTTCTTAGCTAGCCAGTCAACACAAAAGTTACATTCCCTCAATGTATGTGAGAACGACAAGCTCTAATTGTTATCTTTCAAAACCCAAATGTGCTCAATCAAAGGAACATAAGGATGTGTGTTGGGCACACCCTCTCTACAATGAGTTGGAGAGCCGTTTTACGATCAGATTCCACAATCACTTCCTTGAAATCTTGTGTCCAAGCTAGTTGGAGCCCCTTAGCAATTGCATGTAATTCAACATTAAGATTAGTCTCGCTAGTTGTGCGCAAAATTATATACACAATTTTATTGGGAGAAAAAAAATATCAATGTATACTAAAGAAGAAGAAAGTGTCATATACCATTAAATGCAATTTGAATGCTTATACCTCAAACTTTATAATAATAATAATATATCTTGCTGGTGATATTTGTCAAATGTCCTCTTCAATCTTTTCTTTCTTTTTTTCGATAAGTTTCAATCTTTTCTTTCTTTATTAGTGTCATTGGCACAGTGGACATATAGTTAATAGTTAATGTACATAAAATCAAAGAATTGACCCCATGTCTTCAAATTTCAAAGTATAAAAAGAAAGCTAAAAGAAAACAAAGTAAATGACAAAAATATAAGTTGGAAAGATACAAACTGTGGGCTGCAACTTACAAATCGGTCTGTCTATAGTGAGAGCACTTTCCCTTAATTTCTGATTAAAGTGATTAAATTAAATTGACCTATAGTTTATAACAATGTATTACCAATATATATCTGTGTTTTCTTGTACCCTAGAAAACGTTAAACATATATATAATATGACCAATTTGGATGGATAAGGGAAACGCAGATAAGAAATTTAAATATAGCAAGCCTGAAATTTAAGTAAAGATTGAGGGTTTGGGAAGATGCATAGAATTGTCTAATACTATTATGGGCTCACTAACGGGTAAATTCTTAACCTCTCCCATTGACTTATATTTAGTAACTATCAAGTGACCCAAAAATCAAATACTCTATACTTTGATGGAAAATTCTACCTAACATAAATTATATATTATATTATTTTCTCTATACATGAATAGAAACAATGCCCCCATAAATCAGCTTGATTTGAGTATATGGTGCCATGTATGCTTGATATATGCTGCTCACCAGTCAGTGTGACAAGGGTACCTACCCAACATTTAATTAATTTCATTTATTTTCTTTAAGTTTCCTGAAGTGATGGCAACTTCGAAAAAGGAAAGCTCTCTAAATTCTTGTAATTAGTCTAGTGTTTGATATATCAAATCAAGAAAAAAGTAGGATTCAAGGGACACATGAAACATGATATATAGTCTATGAGTATAGGGAGCCAAAATTGAGTGCAGAATATGTTGCCAGCCGACAGAAGAATATGACAGATTTTGGTGAGAAAATTTTAAGAGGGTTAGCTAATGGTAAGCTGTTTGGCATTTAGGCACACATGATTGGAGAGAGTGTGAGCGTCTTTGAGAGACTAGTTATATGTATAGTACATGTTTGGTTCCATAAATCATGGTGGTTAGGAGATCCAAACGCGCATTTGTCATTAGAAATAATCGTGACTTGACTTGGTTAGAAGGATGTTTGACTTTCATATGAAAAACCAATTCTTCTCTCTTGAATCGATTTCAGCTGAATTGATTCTAGATGAAACAACTCTTCATGTCATTATGTAGAGACTATTTGTTGCTCTCCTAATCAAAGATAATTTTAAGTTAGGGCTCATTTTAATAATTGTACGGCTAAAACCAATTTTAACCCAAATTATTAAACATCTAGAATTGATAAAACCATTTTTATGGCAAGTGCATCAAAACATAAATAATATTATCTTCAACTCACTTTTAACCAAAATCAATTTTATTGAAATCAATTTTTGTCACTGCAGAACTAAACTCAATAGAAAATATCATCCTTATTTTGATATGAGTTCAACTAGATTCGAATTTTTAAAATAAGGTCTCAAGTTTGATTTTCGTTAATAGGAAAAAAATGATTGGGGTGAGAGACTCCACTAAAAGTAGTTACTCAAATTTTCTGACAAAAACTAGTCACCGACATAACATATGAACACTTTGCTTTTATGGCAAAAGCACTTATGACATGTCAATAAAGAGAAAAAAATAAGGTAAATTCTCGGTTAATCTTAGAAAAATATGGTTAATTTACCAATATGATGTGACACTAATAAAATCAATCACTTTTGTTTGGTAGAATCAACTATCACTGTCAACAAAAATATATTTGTGCGTATACATCACATTAATTAATATTAAATTATTGGGATGCATGTGTCAGAGATGTGGCACCAGTGACGAATCAGCGCTTCATTGCTTGAGAGATTGCACTCTCCCTAAAAGTGTGTGGCTGGCCCTTGGTTTTGATTCAGTTTCTTTCTTTCTATACGGCAATGCCAAGGAGTGGTTTCAGGTTGGCATTCGTGGAAACAATCCGCACTTGTTCTTAGCAGCAGTTTGGAGCCTTTGGCGAGCTAGGAACGCTTTAGTAATGGGTGGTGAAACTATTAACAGTTATGCTCTGAAGTTATCCATCCACAACTTGGCATTTATTATCCTAAAGTGCTACAAAAGTGCTCCCTCAACAACTTCGCCTCCCCGTTTGGTAAGTTGGCACCCTTCTAAGGATGATTTAATTATTGTGAATGTTGATGGAAGCAGCTTTGGCAGCCCTGGCAGAACAGGTTTTGGTGGTCTCATTCGGAACTGAAGTGGTTCTTGGCTCGAAGGATTTGCGCGCTACATTGGAATCTCAAATAACCTTCATGCTGAGCTTTTAGCTCTCTATCTTGGACTCTTGTTTGCTTGGAATCGAGGATATCGTTCACTTGTGTGTTACACTGACTCTCAGAATGTTCTCACTTTGGTCACATCTCCTCTTAACAAGTGGAGTAAGTACGCTCCTATTATTCAGAATATAAAGGACTTGATTCATAGAGCTTGGCTTGTTCGGTTGGTTCACACGCTGAGGGAAGGGAATGCTTGTGCAGACTTCCTTTCTAAAACTGGAGCTACTGGTTCTGATCCCTGGATAGTCTTTGAGTCTCCTCCCCCTGGACTGTCTCCTCTTTTGGTAGCGGATGCCACAGGAGTTGCATTTGTTCGTGTCTAGTTAGTTTCTTCTTTTTCTTTCTTTTGATGTTTTCCTTATTGTATCAAAAAAAATTATTGGGATGCATGTGTCATATTTTGAGTGCATAAAACTGAATTGAGATTTGGTAAGTTACCCACACTTTTTCAAAAACAACTTAGGGCTCACCTAAAAAGTAAATGCCATTTGGCCACATGATTGACTTGTATATTTGTGCGTTTAAATCACATTAGTATTAAATTAGTGGGATACATAGGTCAAATTTTGCAGATAAATTACCCACATTTTTTTTTTCAAATGCAACATAGGTCTAACCAAAAGCTAAATCATAGTTTAAAAAACATGTTTCTCTTCCACCTTTTTCCCAATTTGAAATTTTGAACCAACACCAAACACACACATAGCCTAGAGATTCTTGTTATGATGGCCAAAAAATATATACTAATAACAAAAGGGATGTAAAAAGTTTTCCAACCTAGAATATGATATTGTTTCACTCAACAATCCATAGTATGATTGTTGTACTCTCGAGTTAACTCTTAAATTCTTACAAGTTATGAGTTTAGATCACAAAAACGAGTCAACTAGCAAGTAAACTCATTTTTTCGTAAACTTGGTACAAGTTTAAGTCAACCTTGATAAAATCAGTAAACTCTCGATTCTACTGCGAGTTTACGAGTCTACAATTTTATATTTGATTTGTGTTTAAAATGTATTAAGAGTTACAAACTCTATATTTGAATAGAATATGAATTTCATTTAAAATGAATTGTGAAGTAAAAATTTAGTACAATATGAAGAGGTGATCACTATATATAGTGCACCCTCTAGTGAAAGTAAATACAAAATCCAACTAACTAACTAACTAAAAAAAGTTGTTACAATTGAAAACTAATTTTAACTAACTTTCTAATACTCCCCCTCAAGTTGGAAGAGAGATGTCAAGATCTTCCAACTTGGAGATGAGATGCTAAAATAAAGGTTTCATTCATCTTGCACCGTCGGTCAACCAAAAATCCAAATACACAAGCCACATGAATATGACGTCCATTCAGCAACCATTGTAGAAAGTTTGGGAACTTAGGAAATTGAAATCTCATTCTACAAGGCCAAACATCAGTGCTACTATGTTGACGGCAATTGAGAACTTGCAAGAAACCATATGTCGACGAAAGAACATTGGGCAGTTCAAAAACTCCAAGACAAAAATGCAGATCCAAAAAATTCGATCCAAAAATCCAACAAGAAAACAAGATGAAACACAAAAAAACAGTGAGTTCCATATCAAACTTAGCAAGCCTTGAATTCCATGGAAATGAGAAGGGGCTAAGAACAGAGAAGATTTTAAAATGTACCAAACATATCCAAAAGACTATTCATAAGACAATGCCGATAATGGCGAAAATATAACCAAATCTGGAACAAGAACATTAATGACTCAAATAGAATAATTGTTCTAGGAAAAAATTGTATGATCAAATACTTGAATTGAGAAAATACTCTTTTGCGGGTTTCATTTGTTCTTCCATAGCTACATAGCTGGACCAGGAAGAAATAAGAGAAAAGAAATCACAAAAAAGGTGATGAAGCTGGCTCGAGGGATCATCGAGGAAGAAGCTTCAATGAGTTTCTTGAACACATGCAAGAAGTGACTGAATTTGTCCTTAGGGAGATGTTGAGATACCAACATAAGAGCGGAATTATCCGAAGGATGGAGGTATAATGCGTCATCATGGTTCTACGGAGGATTTGCCATGCCAGAGATGAGTTGAACAACAACCAAGCAGGTCAAAGAACAAAGGAAGAATGATGAACGCAGAGAATCTCAAAGAACATATGGAAGAAAAATCAAGAAAATTCTTTTGATACCAAGATGAGCACCATTGTTCATGAATCGCAAAGCAAAAGACGAAATTTGCGAGAAGACAATGGAAGAATCACCGAGAAGAGATGAACGCGGAAGCTACAACGCTCTTGATACCATATTAAGAGTTACAAACTCTATATTTGAATAGAATATGAATTTCATTTAAAATGAATTGTGAAGTAAAAACTTAGTACAATATGAAGAGGTGATCACTATATATAGTGCACCTTCTAGTGAAAGTAAATACAAAATCCAACTAACTAACTAACTAAAAAAAGTTGTTACAATTGAAAACTAATTTTAACTAACTTGTAAACTAACTTTCTAATTTTAAAATGAATTGTAAACTATTGGTCAATGTTATTAGCTATTTTGCTGCAGTATATATTGGATTTACAAAGTTAATGTTACATTTTCAATTCTATTTTTATTTTGTTTTATTCAACTTGGTAATAAAACATTTAACTAAAAATTATGAGTGTTAGGTCAAATTAGCTCTTGTTTTTTTGAATTTTTTCTTGTTAATAACATGTGTTTTGATGAATTTATGTAAGATTTAGGTATTAATGTAGTAAGATCTTATCTATTAATAATGCAGAAACAGAATTTAATATTGAAGTTTGCTACTTTGCTTTTTTGTGGAGTTGGAATGTTGAATTATTGGTGTGTTATAACCTACATTATATATATATATATATCATTAGTAGATTTCTTTATAGTAGGTATACTCTTACGAGTTTATTAGTCTACGAGTCGAGTCTAGCTATGCTCCACGAGTTTGACGACCTTGATCCATACCACAAATATATAGTGAAAAAATCTAAATCGCACCAGGCATAGCTAGAGATAAGGCATGTGATATTGAAAAGCTTTAATGCTGGCATAGATGGAAAGCTGCTGGGACTTGAGATGGTGGCTATTGGAAGCACTGAAACATTTGTTGAAATCAAGATACATATTATTTCTATGTTGATTTTTGGGTATGTGGAATGATTGTGTTAGCATCTTTGAAACAATCCTAGGTGGTTTGTTGTTTGGTCCACCAGCTGCAGAAAGCTCTTGCTACTCCTACTTCAGGTTTCGAGTTAGGATTACAAGTTCTCTTTTTTTTTTTTTTTGTAAAAATTACATATTTTTAATTCATTTCATAATGGGCCAAGCCCTACCAAAAACAGAGACCATTATAGCGAAATACATTGGGCTTGCAACAACTCGGTCCACAAGAGATCCTTTAAACCGGATATAACAAACACCCCAACAACTAACACTAAAACAGCAAAAACCATTTATAGGAAAAAAATTGGCTCATACTTCGTCCAACCCCCTAGCTACTCAGTAGACACCCGCTAGCTACTCAGTAGACACCCCCCAACACGCGTGAAAAGACCAAAATGCCATTAATGAATCTTGTGATCCTACAATGGTTCAGAACACGGTCGTCCGAACCGTTTCAGGGAGGTGCCACCGAACCAGTTCGGTAGTTTATCTACCAAACCTCACTGTCATTCATCAATCTCTTAATTCATCAAACCTTTTCATCGCTGCCACTCATACTCCACCTTCATTCATCAAACCTTTTCCTTTCACTCTGTGTTGTTTTCCCTTGGTTGCAAATTTTTTTGGATACAAATTCATCAAACCTTTTCCTTTCACTCTTCATTCTTCTTCGTATTCCTTATTTTTCTTCTTCCTTTATCACCACTTGAAAAAATGTGCAATCAAAACAATTGAAAAACAAAAAAAGGTCACTTACCTTTATCATCATGGATATTGCGAAGAAGTTGCAAAACAATTGATAAAGGTAACTTACCATGATGATAAAGGTAGTTCGTTACTTCTTCGCAAGATATCAACACAGAAGTTACGAAACAGTTCGGTGGATAAAGGTTCAAACTGGTTCGGCGGCACCTCCTCTGAGCCGGTTCAGACGACCGTGCTCCGAACTAGTGAAAATGCAGCGTGAGGGGGTGTCCACCCGTGAGGATATTTTGGGAATATTTAAGAGTTGGGGGTGTTCAGCGAGTAGTTGAGGGGTTTGGACAAAGTATCACCCAAAAAATTACATGTTTATGATGGACACTATTGCACAAGAGAGCGAGTGGAATACGATGATCCGAAAAGGGGAAAGCACATGTCAAACGAAAACATAATAGGAAAAAATTCAATACTTATTGGCTTCGGCCGGACTTGAACCGAAGACCTTCAGTGTGTTAGACTGACGTGATAACCAACTACACCACAAAACCAAATTGTTAATTAAATCCACGGTTTTTAAATTGATTATACAACTAGCTTCGCCGAGAAATAGTGGATTGATCGTTACTGTATTTTTTTAATAAAGTAATAATATGCTGATGTATTCGATACACAACCTTCAATTCTTAAGTAATTTATTCTTGGTAAAAAAAGTAATTTATATGGGTTAAAAAAATTTATTAAGTAAATTATAATAGATAATGGCTTAAAATACTTGTTACCCCCTGCAAAATTACCTGATATCCATTTACCCCCCTGCAAATTTTTTTTTGCAAAACATAACATTATCCAGTTACCCCCCTACAAATGTTGCCAATATCCATTTACCCCCCAGTTTGAGGCCCCCTAGTTTGAGGGGGGTAACTGGATAATTTTATATTTTGCAGGGTGTTTTTGGAAGTGGGAGGTGAATGGATATCAAGTAATTTTGCAGGGGATGACAAGTATTTAAGCCTAGATAATGGGTTAATTGTTACTTGTTAAATGATCGGTAAAACGAGTTAACGAGTTGTTGGATTAGAAACTCAAGTCATTGAGTATGTTCCATTTTGCGTTTCCATAGCACTCCCTTAAACCTTAAATATTTATGATCTACACATTATTAGCCATAACTTTGAGGGGAAACCATTTGAAAGTTGAAACCTCTTACCAGATCATCACATGTGAGTTTACTTTGAGTAGTAGCCTTGTCTTGTCTGTGGGAACAAAAAACCAATTATTTTGTCACATTTCTGTTCATTACTCTCAGTGCAAAAACCCAAAGATGGTTGACACCTAAAAGATTATACAACACAAGGGGAAGACCCTCATCCTCATCTCAAGGAATCAATTCAAGGAGCGAAAGTGTTTCTAGCCACAACTCCCTAAGACATTTGTAGCCTTCTTGTTGTGAAGCCTTTACCACAGCCATAACAAATTCTTGACCAAGAAGGGCCAATTAGCTTCGATGTCGATCTACTTCTGCAATATAGTGCACTTATTCTAAGTTATTTTCAGAGCAAAATAGTACGATGGAGGATGATTTCTATAAACATATGGATATTTTTTAGTCGATGTTATCATACAAGAGAGCTAATGGCCTGATCTTTATTAAGAACTCACCCTTTCCCTTGAGAATAATGCCTTTAGGGGGTTCCAATCCCTTTCCATCGAGATTCGTCGACTATTAGGGTAAGCTAACGAAGTGTGAAAGCGAACTGCAATCAACGAGATTCGTCGACTGCTTAATAGGGAGTAAGCTTATTTACTAGCCAAATGAGAGTAGGGACCTCTCAATAGGAATGACAGAGAAGATTGGACCTTGGACCTACCAGGCCAACCCGTAGAATCAGTAAACAAGTCGGGCAGGTTAGGAAACATTGGACCTTTTTTTTTTGTTGAAAAAAAAAACCACTTTTTTGTAAATGGAAATTATACTTTTAAACACTCTTTTCTATTTTCCTATTTTTTACTGTTTTCCAAAGGTTAGGGAGTCAGTACGCAGATTAGCATGTTTAGGTTATTCAAAATGCGAGCTATGATTTTATAATTTATAACTAACAAATAATCAACTCTTGGCGGATTAACTGAGTCATTTTCTCTCCAATCGTTCTTTTGTTTTTCAATGGCTACCAACTCACGAATGAACCTTGATGATGAGGAAGACACAATTGTACCTTTGCAAAAGGAAACGACCCCTGGTGAGAATCTTGATTGGCGTCTGTGCTTGGTGGGTCGTTTTCTCACTAAGAAACCCATTCGTAATCTCATAATGAAAGATCGGCTAGCTGCGATTTGGCAACCAAGGCGTGTTGTGAATATTCGAGTGCTTGATAGTAACTTGTTTCTGTTCCAATTCTTCCATTGGCGATACGTGTTGCGGCCGTCGCGGTGTGAATTAACCACAATAATGCAAAAAATTAATTAAAATTATTTGTTGCTTGAGTGAAGAGTGAAGGAGATCGAGTGGTGTGTTTGTTTTGTTCCCTTTTGGTTTGAAGAAAGGAGCAACTAGCAAGGTCTGATTTGAAGTACTAATTTGAATTTTGAAGTACTACTGTTTTGAAGAAAGGAAAACAAATCAGAATAAGAATATATTCTGAAAGTGATAAGATCTCATCAAAAACCAATCTTTTCTACTTTTTGCTGTTGAACGGTGTTTTGTCGCGTCCATTGCGGCCGTAACGGCGTTTTGTCGCGGCTGTCCCGGCCGTAACGGCGCTTTGTCTCAGTTTTTCCCATGATTTCTTATCACTCCGTGATATCGGTCCGTAACGGAAACGGTGGCCACCAAGACCGTTTTGTCGCGGCCATTTTTGCCGTAACGGACCGTTTTTTGAAACCTTGCTTATAGGCTCTCACTTGGTAACTGCTAGAGCCTAGATGAGTGCAAGTAGCACTTTTAAATTTCATACTTCCATTCTTGTCAGTTTGGATACCTCCTTTTCCCGAGTTCATCTCCTGAAATTTCATACTTCCATTATTGTCAGTTCGGATACCTCGATCGCTATTGTGATTCAGGACGAGACCGGTTGTATCTTCGGGGGATTTGTGCTTTTGAGGCGGATAAATCCTTAAGAACGTGTCTCGTTTTGCAGGTTTATAATTAGGGGTTCGTTGCCGTTGGTCCTTCGTGTTCGAATCGGTTGATGGAATAGTGGCACAACATTAACAACACGTTATAAGTTATCCGTATCAGCTCATCTGCTATAAGGTAACTTATCCTCCACTATGTGCTCTTGTTTGCCGAACAACAGAGCCTCAAACCGCTCCTTGAACGCCCTACTTTTACTTTTGACTTTTATATGCAATGCAAGAAGATCTACCGTTTTGTTCATTCCTGCTTTTTGATTGTGCAACCAGCGTAACAATCATGCCGTTTAAGGTAATTAATAATAATTTCCTTTCCAAAGTAGTAGTGTAGAAACTTGTCGAATTAACTTATTTCTTTTTTTCTAGCTATTATAAAAGAAAACGTAACATTGCAACGATTGATATTCGGTACTGTTCTACGATTGCTAACTACTATGGCTGCTACCAATGCAACTCAATCTGTTGAACAAGTTGACAAAGTTGCCCTTAAAGTTTTGGTGGACAAAGAGAGGAACAAAGTTGTGTTTGCTGAGGCAGGGAAGGATTTTATGGATGCTCTATTCAGCTTCTTAACATTGCCTTTAGGGACTATAGCAAGACTTGTTGCTAATCAGTCAAGTATGCAATCAGTGAGTGTTGGAAGCTTGAGCTCACTCTATCAAAGTGTCGCAGATTTTAAAGATGAATATCTAATGTCACAAACATGTAGAGAGATGCTACTCCAGCCTAGAAACCCAATGGAAACTTACTGTTAAGTTTTCTCACATTTATTTTGTTTGCAGAAGGAGCGTAAGATTTTGCAAACTTTCTGTTAAGTTTTTTCACATTTCCCTTAGGGGGAGTGGTGCATATGCTTGAAGCATCATCTTCTGTAAGTTGCATGGATAATCTATACAGAAGCTTAATTGAGTTGAGTCCAGATAACTTTTTACCAAACCTCAAAGACAAACTAACTATTCCAAATCCAAAGTGTTTCCCGAAATTTGAGCTCAGAAACCAGATATTACCAATTGGCGTAGCATCGTTACCTATTCATTATTGTCACACTCATTTAAATTCTAGAAGTCATATCTGTTTTACAAAAGAAAAGAATTGTTCTTGGTCGGGTCGTAATGGATGTTTTGTACCGTTTAAATTGGCTGATCCTAAGTTCTCTATTTCCAAATCATCGAATTCTGGAGAATTTGCTAAAGGACCACCATCACTATACATGGTGACAGACAACTTGATTGTGACTCCACTGTCCTCCGTATCTGCTCTTTCATATCTAAGTAAATCAAAAGTGCCTCTATTTGATTTGGAAGAGAGGGTCATCGAAATTGGTCCAAAGGAGGTAAGGCATTGGCTGAGATTTATTTTAATAGTTGTATTTCATCACAATATTATTTGCATAACACTGACTTGATTGATTGCATGTAGGGTCTCAGTTTACTGAAAGCTTCGTTGATCTCAACATCTGCTTTGAAAATTGGTCTCAAACAATTTGCAAGACCCGTTAAGGTGGAGAAATGAGCAGTTATATATATGGAAAATAATTTATGGACTCAACAATTTTGTCATGTTTCATCTAAACTTTGTTGAATCAGTTGTATCATTTCATTTCTTCGTAAATTTGTGTCTTGAATAAAGACTTTATATCCTTTTTCCCATTAGTACTCTTATTTTTATGAATCATGGAATTTTGAAATTTTAATTCAACTAGTAATGTACTAGTTGCTCACTGTTTAGTTCATTCCTGTAAATAATAGTAGGAAGAAAATGTCTTAAAAGTTTTAATAAGATAGATGTATCTGATAAATAGTAGGAAGAAAATGTCTTAAAAATTTTAATAAGATAATCCATATTTATCAATAGTAGGAAGAAAATGTCTTAAAATTAAACATCTATAAATAGTAGGAAGAAAATGTCTTAAACATCTATAAATAGTAGGAAGAAAATGTCTTAAAAGTTTTAATAAGATAATCCATATTTATCAAATGCAAATATAAAAACTCAACTCATAATTAGAAATAAAAGAATACAACAAAATTAGAAAGTGAAATATGTGGGTATCATGTAGGGTTGTATTAAAATCACCAATAAAATAGAAGCAATGCAATACTTGAAAGTAGAAAGTTGAAAGAATAAGATGTGAGGTTCTTTCGTAAATGTGGCTGAAGTTTCCGTGAATAAAAATTAAATTATAACCATAAAGCACTTTACGTATTTAATTGTCATGATTTTTTTAACTAAACCAGCTATCGAAGAACAAATTTTGTGTATTTGAACTACTAAAATTTATTCTGAACCATAAAGTCCACCAAATCACACTATTTAGCATCTTACTTTACCTATTTTGCCATAAAATGAAACTTTTTTTCAATCCAATTGATTATTGAATAATAAACTTCACATATATAAACATCTTAAATTTTTCAAGACTATAAAGTACTCCCTAAAATATAGTACTACTTAGTATCATACTTTATGTAGTTTGGCATGAATTTTTTTTAACGAACCGGTTATTGAGGAATAAACTTTGTGTACTTGAACTATTAAAGTTTTTTAGAACCACAAAGTACAACAAAACACATTATTTACCATCTCATTTTACAAATTTTGTCATGAAATTAAAAAAGATCTACTCGGTTGTTGAAGAATGAAATTTGCATATTTAAACATCTGAAACTTTTTTCATACAGTAAACTATTTCGGTATAAAAAAGATAAAAAATAAACATTTAAAATATGAAAGAAGAAAAAAAAAGTTGGTGCCAAAAGTCATGCGACAATGACAAGCCGCTTATAATCTTTAGATTAGATTAGATGCCGTATGATTTCTATACTATATTGCAACATGAATGTGATAATAATTTGCTTTCCAAAGTAATATTACTACTAGTCTATGAAGCTCGGATACGAGATATACGATACGGGATACGACACGATACGGATACGGGGATACGTGAAAATTTTGAAAATCAAGATACGACACGGCTGTGATACTTTAATAAAAAATTAAATTAAAATTTAAATATATAAAAACAAAACAGAAAAAATGGAATAGAAACATAAATAGAAAAAAAAGAAGATAAAAACAGAAGTTTTGCATTTTATAGAGATGATAAAAAAACTGCTAATATAAATGACTGAGGGGCGGAACTTGCCTTAAATATTGAAGGAAGCGATTGTGTATATATATATATATATTGATAAGTATAATTTTATTAAGATATTCTAGTTTGAGCATCATTGTGAACCCAATCTATCCACCTTCTATTTTATATGATCATCACATTATAGAAATAAATACTTGTGATCATATCAAGTAGATATAGTTACGTATATTTATCACACACATATCACAATATATTATTTCTTCTATGATTGTGTTACGAAAAAACATATAATTTTGTCTTTTAGTAATAATATATATGAGTGACAATCATGTGCTTAGTTGGTAAGAGGTATCAAAAATGTATCTGAGAAGTATCCTTAGTTGACAAGAAGTATCAAAGAAGTATCTGAAAAGTATCGAGTGAAAGATTTTTTAAAAATAATTAAAAAATTATTGGATACTCTTTGGGTACGTATCGGGTACGTATCGGTATCAGATACGTATCGGACACCGGTACATTGCCATTTTTGAAGTATCGGGGCTTCATAGCTACTAGTGTAGAAACTTGAACGTATTAGCTCAACTTTTTTCATGATTGCTATGAATTCCGAAGAGTGTTTTCCCCTTCCTTGTTCAAGATATTATTACTATGTCTTGGATTAGCATCTTATAGTTATTCGGTATTTCCATTATTAATTACCGTCAAAAAAAGAAAATTAATTGTAGCACTATACACTCCAATTTGATGTGATTTAATAACCTTTCCCTCTCCAAAGCCGTTTAGAAACTAGATGTTTTGTGTCAAAAAAAAAGAAACTAGATGTTGAAGTAGTAATACTCTTTTCTTTACTGCTATTATTATAAAAGAAAACGTCGATCTTAAACTTTATAAATACATTTTGGCAATACTGTTCTACGATTGCTAGCTACTATGGCTGTCAATGCAACTGAATCAGTTAAACATGTTGACAAGGTCCCTATTAGAGTAATAGTGGACAAAGAGAAGAACAAAGTTATGTTTGCGGAGGCAGGGAAGGATTTTGTTGATGCTCTCTTCAGCTTCTTAACGCTGCCTTTAGGAACTATAGCAAGACTTGTTACTAAGGAGTCAAGTATGATTGATTTGGAAGCTTGAGTCCAAATACATGTCATCATTGATTTGTGTAGGTAGTTGATCTTCTCATGCTCGCAATGCTTTCAAAGACGCCTTTAACAGACTTAATATTAAAGAAAAAACAACTGAACTCAAGAAACCATCTTCTATAAGCTGCATTGATAATCTATATCAGAGCTAGAATGATTTAAGTCCAGACAGATATTTAAGGTCACCGAACATCAAAGATGTACTAACTAAGCCTCAGTGCTTCCTGAAATTTGAACTCAAAAACCAGATATTATTTGCATTTGCTGACATTACACTGACTTGAATACAATTTACATGCATGGTGTGCTGCAGGGTCTATCCTTACTGAAAGCTTCCTTGATCTCAAAGTCTGCTTTGACAATTGGTCTCAAACAATTTACAACAACCGTTCCGGAGGAGCAATGATCATATATGCAGAAAATAGTTGAATATGGACAATTTTATCAACTACTTTGTCACGTTTCATCTAAATTTTGTTGAATCAGCTGTATTTTTTCATTTCTTCGTAGTTTTGTATGTCTTGAATGAAAGTATATCCCTTCCTATTAGTACTCTTCTTTCACGAATGGTATATTGAATTTTAAGGAACTAAAAAACTTCCAGAGAAACACCAATTTCCATACTGGTAATCCCTTAGTTCAGTCCTCTATGGCTGAATCACAATCTTGTATCCTTTTTAGTGAGTCTGTTAAACAGTTAGCTAATGCCATATCAAAAATTTTATATAACAGTTCATTAACACAACTGTATCATAAGTTAACACTCGTAATATGAAAAGACGTGTCTCCAGTATTGCAATTATATCAAAGCTTTCACAGCAACATGATGTCAAAATTTCCCCTGGTTCGCCGTACCAACTTGACAAGACACTCGAAATTTGAACCTGTTGGAGGTATGATTTTCCCCATAATCAAACAAACCAAGATTGGATTAAAAAAATAAAGGATAAATTATAGTTTTGGTCTTCTTATTTTCAAAAATTTAGACATTTAGTCCCCCTATTTTAAAATTCAGACATTTAGTCCCCCTGTTTTAAGAAATTCAGCAAATTTAGTCCAAAGATGGGTTTTTCAATTTTTTTTGCTGAGTTGGCCTTCAAGCCAAAAAAAATACTGATGTGGCTATCATTAAATGACGTGGCAGCTAGAGCTCTCAATGGGCCCGGCCCGACCCATAGGGCCAAACAACATTTGTGGGCTGGGTTGGGCCGACCCAATATGTCCTGACCCAACCTTAGGCCATGACCGGCGCACAAGCTAAGACTAACACTTCATAACTTGGCAAGCCTAATTCACATTTACGGTTACAAATATCTACAAAAAAAATTCAGCAAAGTCTCATCTGTTTTTCAGACATTCCATAAACAGATAAAACCTTCATCTTTATGACTTAAATATCCAGGAGCTAACAAACCAAGTCTTCATCACTTCACTTATAATTTCAACATTTGCACTAGATTTCAAAAAGAAAAACGGCTACATAGTTTTACATAATTTCTACCTGACCATGGACAATTCTATAAACAAGAGTTCCTATTCCTATAGTTGCATCATACCGAAGTCATCAAAATAATAATCATCGCTTAAGATGAGACCTACCCAAAAATGCAACAAGTCCTAGGTTGAACAATAGACCCCAGAGACAATCTACTCTGATATCTGCAAATCTGAAAAAGATAAAGAAATAATAGAGTGAGTCACAAAGACTCAGTGAGAGCACAATAAACAAAATGGACAGGAAGAAGAAGCAAGGATAGCACGAGTGATTTTCGATCAAATACAATTTTATATAGTAACATAAATGAAACTTGGAGAGCAACATCATTTTGTATAATCAAACTTATTCAACATTCCTCATATCAAGAATAACACAAGCAAGATAATCCATTTACTATGTGCACATAGACCACATTATCTCTTCTTCGTGGCAAACGGTAATCATAGGCCGTATTATCTCTTCGTCACGGCAAAACGGTAATCACGGGCCGTATTATCTCTTCGTCAAGGCAAAACGGTAATCTAAAAGGGCTATGAACATTTCACTCATAGGCTGCATTATCTCTTCGTTGCGGCTAACGGTACCCAACAACAACAACGACAACGACAACAAAACACATCAAATTAAAAATACTTTTCAACTCATATTTTCATATTTGGAGATAAAATCTATTTAAGAAAATTTATTTGCTTCTCTCATAAAGAAATTAAATATATAAAAATTGCCACAGTGTAAATTAGCTACTCACTAGTATGAAGAATGAGCTAAATCTCTTTTATTGCATTCAAGAGGAAACACCAAATTGCTTTCCAAAACATCTAAACACCAACAAAAAGAATTTTAGCCATCCGTAAGTCTACTTAATATCATATTAACGATAAACACAAGAATTGGACAAAAGCCCCAATTATCGAATTTAGGGTTTCATGGGTGTTGAATGTAATCCAAGTTGGTCGAATAACTAGTTTTACTCACTAAGTAAATATAGCTAGTTAAGTGTTTCTCATGTAATTTGTTTTAGTGTTGTACGTGTCATCAGTCCACGTGTATTAGTGAATCCCTACGTGTATGTACAGTTGTATGCACTCCGAAAAATCCGGTTTGGATCCTTCTTCGTACAACGGGAAAAACAATGAAGCCGCCACCAATATTTTAATTTAGAAAAAACATTGGAAAAATCTTTTTAGGCGATTGGCCTTTTGAAAATGAGAGATATAGGTTCGGGGGTCGGTTATGTGTGGGGAAGGTATTAGCACCCCACACATCCTTTCTACCGAAAGGGAACCTTTAGTTTAGTGTGTGGTTTTTGACTGTTGATTTGAAACGCTTTGTTCTACTTCTTTTCTTCCTTTTTTTATTTAAGAAAATGTTTTTGAAAACTGGGGAAAGAAGAATCTTTTTGCTATTATTTTTTAAAAAGGTGCTTGACGGGAGGTGAACCCGCTCCTACGTATCCTCCGGTGCGATGAGGAATTCAAAGCTACGTAGTTCTAGTCTTGTTTTGAAAAGGCTCTTTTGTTTTTAGCTTTTTAGTTTTTAGGTGTTTTTTGAAATAAGACTCGAGTGTTCACTAATACCAAGCAAGCAATGGCTTCGAGTGGTTTTCATTACTAACTCGAAAGAAAATAAGTTGAAACCGATAATCAAACAAGCAATGGCTTCGAGTGATTGTAAGTAACAACGTTTTTTTTTCTATCCTTTTTTGCAAATGAGGCGAGCATCGGTGATAATCATCTAGCAAAGGCTTAGGACAATTATCACTAATGACTCGTGTTGTTTTTGGAATTGAATTGGGTTCGCATGTATTTAAGGTTTGGGAGCTTTCATGATAATCAAACAAGCAAAGGCTTCGAGTGACTACCACTAATAACTCCTCATTAGTGATCAAACAAGCAAAGGCTTCGAGTGGCCACTAATGATTTTGTTTATGAAGAACTTAGGGTTTAAGCTTGAAAAAGAAATTGGTCTTAATTTGTTAAAGACATAGTTTAGAAAAGAAGTTTGAAAGCAGTTTGATTTTTGGAAAAGAGTTTTGGAAAACTAGTAGAACATTTTCAATCAAGTTCCAAGTCAATAACCAAAATGCAAATTGCTAAACTACAATTCATGCAATGATCTAAACTAGTAACCATTTTCATGTCAAGTTGTTTAGAAAAGAAAGCAATGAATGCAAGAAAGTTCATAGATGCAAGCATAGCACATTCATTGAGATCATGTTATCAAGCAAGCAACAACATAGACACAATTTGCAACTTACCCTTTCATGTTGAAAACATCTCATTGCAACATTTGAATACACAATGCATGAATAGGCAAAGATGAACCTAGACTACACATATCATGTCACAATACATAGATAGGCAAAGAATGAACCCAAGTTGAACATTTTGGCAAAAATGCATGAATAGGCAAGAGAATGAACCTAGATTGCACATCTTATTGAAGATGCTAGGCAAGATGAACCTAAATTGAACATTTTTGCAAAATGCATGAATAGGCAAGTGAATGAACCTAAATTGAACATCTTATTGAAGATGCATGAATAGGCAAGTGAATGAACCTAACTAGGCATTTATGACACAACATGTGAGTAGGCAAGGAAGTTACAAAGCACAAGTGAATTCAAACATTTAATGAATCACTTGCAAAATCCTAGGGATTTCACATCAACATTTGACATAAGCAACAATGTGGTATCATTTTGATGGCATCAACATTTAGCATATTTCTACAATCAACCACATGAAAGGAATAAGTTGGAAAGGGCATTTGCCTCAAGTAAGATCTTTAGCAAGCCATGAAAAATCAATTTGACATTTTATTTAGCAAGCATATGCAATTAAGGTGTTGAATCCCTTTAGGTAATCTTTAACACTTGGGATATGCACAAGTGCATAAGCATCAAATCCTCTTACCAAATCATCAACACAAACATGATTTTCAAAGCAAGCAACAAAAACAAGCACAAACCCTAATTATCTCATGAAATGCGACACCAACATAGAGCTAAAACCTCATTTTATTCTTTGAAAGCAACAAAATCATGCAAGCAAATGACATAGATCAAACTTTTTGGCAAGGATTCACATGATTAAGCAAAGGAATGCACTAAAATCACACAAACTCTAATTTTTCTACAATATGCGAAATGAAACATAAGCCCAAATCACAATTTTATTCATGAAAATGCAAGCACAAAATGAAAATAGCACAAACACACAATTTATTCCAAGAGAGAGATGCATTTCAAGCATCCAAACCTCCCAAAGTGTTTGTCAAAATGCTTGAAACACATCTCTCATTCAACAACAACAATTATATCAACATTTCAACATAAAATAGAGCACTAAAATGCAAAGAAATGCTTGATTTACAAAAATAGATTGATGATCTACATTTTTGATGCTAAAATTTTGATGATGCTAAGATTGAGAGTATACCTCAACTCCAAGCTAGAATAGCGAAAGAAATAAGGTGAATGAACACTAAACCACTTGAATCAACCCTCTAATCTTCAATCTTGAGCTTGATTCTTGAGATTTGAAGATGGATCTTTGAAGAGAATGCAAGGATGATGAAGGATTTAGGACTAGAATGTTGATTTGAAGTGAAAAAGTGAAGAAATGAGGTGAGGGAATGAAGAGGGGTATTCGGCCAAGAAGGGAGAATAGGAGAGGCTAGGTTTTTGAGTGTGAATTGTGTGCAAAAACTTGTGAGAGGTGAGGATATGAGGGTATATATAATGTGCAATTAGGTTTAGGGGCATTTAGGTCATTGTGTACCTCATCTCATTCTAGGATTGCATATTAATTTTGAATCAAGGGTGAGGATTGAAACACACCTTGATGAGGGGCAAAAAAATGCAAAATGAGAGGGGAATGAAGGGGTAGATATTCAGCCAAGCAATGAGAGTGGTGCCTAAGTTTTGCAAGTTGGCAATTGTACTATTGTACTATCCATGAACCTTCCAATTATCCTCTCAATTTTAATTAATCCTTTCAAGATAATTATACATAAATCTAACCATTTTGAGCCATATACAAGGTATCTTGAAGAATATGCCATTTTTGAAAATGAGAGATGACCAAAATTGCCAACAAAAATCCTATCATATAATTTTTCGGGAATATTCCTTGTACTATTTTTTGAAATGCTTTCTTGAATTAATTTGAACTTGATTTTTTTTACTACACATATAAAATATGCGCACAATTTGAAAAATGATTTTCTTTATTTTTTTATTTTTTTGTTCAAAATAATACAATTTCATTAAATAAATTCCCAAAAATTAATTAATTGGATTTTCAACTAGCAAAAATTTATTAAATTGAAATTGACCAAACAATGCCCCTTTTAAATGCCCCAAAATTCCTTAATTTCTCAAAAATGATTTTGAAAACCTTAGAATGCTTGGGTAAATACCCTAAACCCTTTCTCAAATAATGCATCACTCACAAAATTATTTATTTTTGCTGAAAATTAGGGTTTTGAAACTAGGCGGACAAAATTGGGGTATGACAACAGTTGTAAAGTAAGCCTATAAATAAGTACAAGTGATGGTGGTAATCGAATAATCATTTTTCGATCACACACCACAATATCAGTTTTTCGACTACTATTCTTCTGCTTCCTTCGACTACTGTTATATTGTTTTCGACTAACCAACTTTGTGTAACCAAGAACACTCTCTTCTTGGTAAAATTCCTTCGTGATAATTGAGTGAATGTGAGGAACACTGAGTGAATTTGTTCCAACAACTGGTATCCAGAGCGAGAGTTCGTGATCTTGCGGCGTAGACATGGCAAATCAAAACTCCGGCAGTGATCAACTTCCGGCGAAACTTCCAGTTCTTGATTCGAAGAATTATGACAAATGGATTGTGCAGATGAAGGTGGTGTTCCGGTATCAGGAAGTTCTTGACATTGTGAAGAATGGCATCGTAGAAAATGTAATTGGAGATGAGTTACGTGATCAACAAAAGAAGGACAGCAAAGCGCTGTTCTTGATTCACCAATGCGTGAATTCTGACGCGTTTGAGAGAATCGCAGGGTATGAGACTGCAAAGGAAGCCTGGGATGCGTTGGCTTCAGCCTATTTTGGTGATGCGTCGTTGAAGCAAGTGAGGCTACAAACGTTACGCAGGGAGTATGAATTACTTCAAATGGGCGAGAAGGAGACGATTGCTGAGTACTTCAACCGCTTAACAGTGATCACAAATCAGATGCGCACAAATGGCAAGAATGTCACTGATCGAAGAAAGATTGACAAGGTATTGCGAACCCTAACTTCCCAATTTGATTATGTAGTGACCTCAATTGAACAATCTAAGGATCTGAGTACCTTAAAAGTTGCTGAATTACAAGGAATTCTTGAAGCAAATGAGACTAGGATTAGGGCTAGGATGGGTGCCAAACCTAATGAAAAACCTAGTGAGCAAGTGTTGTTGGCTCAATCTCAAAACAAGAAAGGAAATTGGGGTAACAATTGGAAAAACAAGAAAGGGAAGGGAAAATGGAATAAGGGAGCTGGTGAGGGTTCAAGCAAGAATAGTGATCAGAAGCAGAATGATTATCAAAAGAGAAAAGAAGCCTGGAAGAATAAGGAGAAGAAGAATTATAGCAAGAAAGAGGTGCAGTGCTATAACTGTGATAAGTTTGGTCATTATGCAGATGAATGCAAGCAAAAGAACCCTCAAGAAGAGGCTCAATTGGCCAGAGGTGATTCTGATTCTGATGATGAGGTTGTCTTGATGGCTAAACCAAATGCTGTTGATGTTGAATGCAGAACTGATAACAAGCAGGAAGAGGCTCAGCTAGCAGGAGGTGATGCTGATGAGATAGTATTGATGACTGAGATAGGTGGTAGCAGTGATGATTTGTGGTATCTTGATACAGGTTGTTCAAGTCACATGACTGGTAACAAAAGCTGGTTCATCAAACTAGATGAATCAGTGAAGAAAACTATAAGATTTGGTGATGACAGAGTGATAAGAGCAGAATTAATTGGCATTGTTAAAATCAAGAGAGATGATGGGAAGGTGTGTCTCATCACAGATGTCTTGTTTGTTCCCTCAATGAAGAGCAATTTGATCAGTTTGGGTCAACTCTTAGAAAAGGGATACTCAATGCAAATGGAAGATATGGAATTAAGGCTGTTCAATCCAAAGAAGAAGCTATTGTTGAAGGCAACATTGAATAAGAAGAGGACATTCAAGGTTGGCATGAGTGTAGTCCAAGATGAATGTTTGAAGGCAGTCACTAGTGATGAAGTGTGGAGGTGGCATGAAAGATATGGTCACTTAAACTTCAGAGATTTAAAGAATTTGAACACTCAAGGAATGGTGCATGGCTTGCCTGATATAAGGCTTCCAACTGAGGTGTGTGAGCAATGTTGTGAATCCAAGCAAGCAAGGAGCTCTTACAATGCTGAAATGAAGATCAAGGCATCAAGGAGGCTGGAAGCTGTACACTCAGATGTATGTGGTCCTTTTGATGTGAAGACTCTAGGAGGTAACAGTTATTTCGTTTCATTCATTGATAAATTCACTAGAAAAATGTGGATCTATTTGCTAAGTAAGAAGAGTGATGTATTTGAAGTTTTTAAAGCCTTCAAAATCATGATTGAAAAGGAAAGTGGTTGTTGTATCAGTAGACTTAGAACTGATGGGGGTGGGGAGTATACCTCCACTGAATTTGAAAATTTCTGTAAGCATGAAGGGATCAAACATGAAATCACAGCACCATATACTGATAAGTCTTATTTTACTATGTTTTTAGTATTTAAATTAAATAAAAATTGTAGAATTTTAGTTTTGATTTGGAGCTATTTTACTACAAATTGTTGGTTTAATTTGTCAGGGTCAAATAAATGAAGAAATGGAAGAATTTGGGTAATTAAAAAGCAAGGATTGAAAATGTAAGGACCAAGGAGCAAAATCAAGCAATTGGAGCCAAGAATTTGGTGTTCACGCACGGTCAGTGCCTACTACACGCATGGTCCGTGCTCACTGTTGCAGAAAGCAGCTGAAAAGACTCAAGACACGCACGGTCCGTGCGCACCAGAAGCATGGTCCGTGCGTCCTGTACGTTTCAGAAGATGGAAAGTTTGAAGACCACGCACGGTCCGTGCGCCTCAGCAGCACGGTCCGTGCGCCTTGTTCCAGAAAAGCCGTTTTGAAGATTACACGTAGCGCACGGTCCGTGCGCCTTTATCTTAAGCTAAAAATGTTACAAAACTCTTCCAATTCTTTCATTATGGCTTGTAATTTGAATTTAATCCTTTGTCTACTGATCCTAAGCTATAAATAGGACCTCATTTCAGCTGTAATGGTACCTTGGCATACTTGAAAATTACACTCAAAGTTTATCTAAGTTTTTGTTCTCATTTTAGTTCTTGTTTACTTGCTTTCCTTTACTTTCTTGTTCTTTATTTTCTGCCATTTATCTTCTAGCATTTTTATATTTCAGTTCTTTTACATTCAGTACTTTATTTCTTTATTTACATTCTTGTCATTTATATTTTGCCATTTTAATTCTATGTCATTTATTTTTATGTCATTCTCTTCTACCCCTTTGTCTACTATGATCATGAGTGAGTAGACTTCTTTAGTCTTGGGATTGTGGGACACAATCCAATGATGGGTCCCTAAACAAATCCAAGACTAAACTCTATCTTATTTAAAACTTGATTTTAATCTAATTCCATCAAACTAAATTTCCATAAAACAAATATCAAACGAAGTACCGAGAGGTGAAGTTTGATATTGGAACAAATGGAATTAGACAAGGCAAAGCAAAGCATGAGAATAGCATTGCTAGCCTTGGGACAATAAGGTTGTGCTTAATGGGTCCTTGCGATGATCAACCATGAGAATAGGCTTGATCATTGTTTCGAGACACATTCTTGCATTCCGAAAGGAAGCTTGAATTACACCAAAAGAATACATTGTCCTTAAAACAATTTCAAAATAAGATAGAGAATAGTTAAAGGGTTGTTTATTTCCATCATTGTGGTCTAACCACGATCCCAAGGCGTCTTTTATTCTGAATTTTGCAAGGCAAAAATACTCTTTATTTAAACGATTCCTTTCAGCTAATCAACATCGAAAATTAGATTAGTAATCGCAAAATACTCCCTGTGGATCGATACTTTCTATTACGCGATAGAACCGTGCACTTGCGGCCTATCATATACACCACAACATAATGGCACAGCAGAAAAAAAGAACAGGACTGTGCTTAACATGGTAAGAAGCATGTTGAAAAGTAGACAAATGCCAAACCATTTCTGGGGAGAAGCAGCCACCACTGCAGTGTATATACTCAATAGAAGTCCAACCAAAAGGCTTGACAAGATGACTCCTGAGCAAGCATGGTCTGGTGAGAGACCAAGTGTCAAGCACTTGAGAGTGTTTGGCTCTTTGTGCTTCAGGCATGTGCCTGACCAATTGAGGAAGAAATTGGATGACAAAGCTCAACCAATGGTCCTATTAGGCTATCATTCAACTGGTACATACAAGTTGTATGACCCTAATAGGCAGAAAGTTGTGATTAGCAAAGATGTAATCTTTGAAGAATCAAAAGGCTGGTAGTGGAATGACACTACACAGAGGAGTAGCACTACTACTGTGTTGCTTGAGGCTGCGAATGAGAATCCAGTGACTATAGCAGTAAATGATGAAAATGAGATGATGCAAGATGCTGCAAATGAAATGGTAAATGAAGAAGTGAGACCTAGAAGGAATAGACAGCCCCCACAAAGATTGAATGAATACCAATTGTTCCCTGACAATGCAATTGGCACTAAAGGTGAATTATTGGAAGAAGCATTTTTGGCAAATTGTGAGCCTGTGACAGTAGAGCAGGCATTAAGTGAAGCAAATTGGAAGCAAGCTATGATAGAAGAAATCAAGTCAATTGAGAAAAATGACACTTGGGTGTTGGTAGATTTGCCTAAGCAGAAGAAAGTAATAGATGTCAAGTGGGTGTTCAAGACAAAAATGAAGCCAAATGGAGAAATTGGAAGGTATAAGGCAAGACTAGTTGCAAGAGGTTTTTTGCAAAAACATGGTTGTGACTACAATGAAGTTTTTGCCCCTGTGGCAAGAATAGAGACTATTAGACTGATCATAGCTGTTGCCAGCTTTAGAAATTGGTCTATGTACCAAATGGATGTTAAAGCAGCTTTTCTGAATGGATACCTTGAGGAGGAGGTATACATAAAGCAGCCACCAGGTTTTGAAATAAAAGGAAAGGAGAATAAAGTGTACAAGTTGAGAAAGGCTCTCTATGGACTAAAGCAGGCTCCAAGAGCTTGGAACAAGAGAATTGACTCATTTCTGTTGAAGCAAGATTTTGTAAAATGTGTAAATGAGCATGGCATCTATGTGAAAGGAACAGATGTAGAGAATTGTATGGTGATTTGCCTATATGTTGATGATATGCTTCTAACAGGTACAAGTGAAACTGAGATGGAAAGGTTTAAAAGAAGTATGATGTCAGAATTTGAAATGTCAGATTTGGGAAGACTTACATACTTCCTTGGTATGGAAATTGTTCATTCTGATAAAGGTGTACTTCCACATCAGAAGAAATACACAAGTGATGTGCTAAAAATATTCAAAATGATGGATTCCAACTCTGCAGCCACACCAACAGACAATGCAGTGAAATTGGTCACTGACAGCGAAGAAAAGAAGGTTGATCCAACCTTGTACAAACAATTAGTGGGTTCCTTGAGGTACTTGTGTCACACAAGACCTGATATCTCTTATGCAGTGGGACTGATAAGCAGATTCATGGAGCAACCTAGAGTTTCACATCTAGTTGCTGCCAAGAGGATACTTAGATATGTCAAAGGAACAACAGGACTTGGAGTGTTCTATCCTAGAAGAATTGGTAAATCTGATCAAGAAGTGTATGGCTTCTCTGACTATGATTGGTGTGGAGATAAAGAGGATAAAAAGAGCACTGCTGCATACGTGTTCATGTGTGGTGAGTCACCAATATCCTGGTGTTCAAAGAAGGAGAGTGTGGTGGCTTTATCATCGTGTGAAGCTGAGTACATTGCTGCAGCTATGGCAGCCTGTCAAGCAAATTGGCTTGATATGTTGCTGAATGAGCTGAAGTTCAATTAGATTGACAATGATGGAATGAGATTGAAGGTCGATAACAAGTCTGCAATAGACCATGCAAAGCACCCGATATCTCATGGAAGAAGCAAACACATCGAGACCAAGTTTCATTTCTTAAGAGACCAAGTGGAAAAGGGAAAACTCAGACTTGAGCATTGCAGCACTGATGACAATTTAGCTGATATGCTAACTAAGCCGTTAAAGGTTAACAGATTTGAAGATTTGAGAAATAAGATGGTCTTGACAAATGTGAACAACTTGAATTAGGAGGTGTGTTGAATGTAATCCAAATTGGTCGAATAACTAGTTTTACTCAGTAAGTAAATATAGCTAGTTAAGTGTTTCTCATGTAATTTGTTTTAGTGTTGTACGTGTCATCAGTCCACGTGTATTAGTGAATCCCTACGTGTATGTACAGTTGTAAAGTAAGCCTATAAATAAGTACAAGTGATGGTGGTAATCGAATAATCATTTTTCGATCACACACCACAATATCAGTTTTTCGACTACTATTATTCTGCTTCCTTCGACTACTGTTATATTGGTTTCGACTAACCAACTTTGTGTAACCAAGAACACTCTCTTGGTAAAATTCCTTCGTGATAATTGAGTGAATGTGAGGAACACTGAGTGAATTTGTTCCAACAATGGGTACCCATATAAAATAGATAATGTTATTCTAAGTCATCCTAATACTCATTTATACTCAATATCAACTCTAAAACTAATGGGTAATAGATTTTTACCTCCAATAATTTCAATGGACAAAAGTTCCAAGAGTGGATATTTCCAATAACTACTCAAAGCACCTCCTCGAGCTTGTATGTTCAATGGGGTAGAAATTAGAGTGGAATTGAGAAGGAATAAGGTGATGGGGAAGAAAGATACTCTCTAAGAGAAGGAGGGAAGTTGATTAAGAGGTGGTGTTTTTCTATTTGGGGAGGGCTACGGGAGAAAGAAAAGAAAAGGGGAGTGAGTTGAGAGAGAAGAAAAGAAAATGGGAGGGGTGATGCTGCCGTAACTTACCCCAACCCCCTTTTTGTTTCACTTTATTTATATTTATTTATTGTTTTTTTTAAACAAAACGGTTCGTTTCACAATATTCTAATGGGCTGCGTATTTTATGGCCCGGCCCGACATCAGTCCATGGCCCAATGGGCCACAAATCATTGAATTTTTAGAATTTTTACCACAGTTTTTTTCTATAAATGAGCAACATACATAAAGACAATATTTTGGGAGTAATATTGTATACATAAGCCAATTTAAATCTGTTTTGGCTCTACAAATCATCTTAAATAATATATTAACGCTTTGTCCATCAGCCCACCAGCCCATGGGCCAGCCCATATATATGATTGAGCCCATTGGGCTGGGCCAAAAACTTAGCGTTGTTTTTTGGGGCCTCTACTTTTAGAGCCCGCCCAACCAAATAATTGGGCCACTAGGCCGGCCCGCTGGGCTGGGCCAAAATTGACAGCTGACTCAACTTGCACACATCATTTAATGATGCCACATATGTATTTTCACATCAAATTTTAATATTTATAATAATACAATCATTTAAATAATAAAAGATTAAAAACAAAAATATTATTATAAATATTTTAATGATTTTAATTATTATAAATATTAAAGGAATTAGAATTAATGATTCACTAATGATTTTAATATTATAAATATTTTAATGATTTTCCTTTCTAACTTTCTTCTTTTCTCTTCCACCATGCCCTTCCTCCATTTTTCTTCTTCTTCTCACTTCAAGTAGTCCAATCCAACCTTAAATCTTACACGTTCGAGCTATATTTTAAGAAAAGCCAGCTCATTTCTCTCTTAGGTAGTATTTTGTAGTTAGGGTTTTTGCTCTAAAAAGAGGGAAAGGTACTCATACCTTCAAAGTTACTCCTTGAGGCTAATTGAGGTATATTCACTACTCTTTATTCCAAAGAAATCATTTTGAGACATTAGTTTGTGTAGGAAATTAGTTTTGGAGTGTAGGGTATATATTTAGGGATTTTGTTGGTTCCCTTTGGTTAGTGGGCTCTTGAATAACCTTCTAAAAACCTTCGAAATATTATTGGTTTTCAGATTTGCCTATTATTGCTCAGTTGGTTTCTCCGGGAGGTGTTGGAGAGCTAAACCGTTGATTCTTCATAACTGTGAGTGGATGACGGTCATCGTCGTATATTCAAATTATTTTAAATGTCGTTATTTTATTTCTTTCGATATTTGTAAAGCCATCATCTATTTATTTATAAATGCGAAACAGGCTCTTGAAAAATGATTTTGTTTCTTTGACAATATATTTGAAGACTATTGATATCGGTATTAACTTGGTTATTTTTGTAAATGACATGATAATGATTTTGAGATGTAATTGGTAACGAATGTGTCGGTCTAGGTGCACTTAGTTGTATGACCTTGGGTAGAGAGGGCTATCTGTTAGATGGAGCCGCTCCTAAGGGGAGGCCACCCTTAGGGGAGAGGGCTATCAACGAGATGCAGCCGCTTCCGGATCCTCTCACGTGTGATTGTTGCAGTTCTATTTTGATATTAATAAGTTTTCTTGAGACTACTATGATTATTACCTAAGCATAGTTTATGAATTTTGCTAAAAACTCGTGCCTTGCGTGTTTTCCCTTCGAGTTGATGGTGATTGTTATTCCCTCACAAAGTCTTTGTGGCTTACCCTTTCTTTATCCTTATTTTTTTTAGATTCCCAAGCAGTTGAGTAGAAGCTGCTAGCAGGTCTAAAGGTGTTCAGAGTTCAACTTTTGGTAGGCCTCCTAGATTGGTGGCGCTACATTTGTGATCATTTGTATTTTGTCATATTCTGCAGCAATAGGAAAGTTTAGTGAAATCTTTTGTTGGGATGTATATTGTCTTTAAACTCCTTAGAGCTTTAGTATTATTTTGAAACTTAGCAGGTGATGATTATTGGGGTTGTAAACAGGTTGATTGGTATTTTGGGAATGTTAGAAATACATAGGAGACTCTATCAAAATTTCGGTAGATTTATGAAAGTGATGTCATTTTCCTTTAGATATCTTTTGTTAGTCAAGAGTTTTTTTATCAGGTTTGCCAGGCTAGAGATTCATGCTTGTGCGCCAGTCACAGCTAGTGGATTTGGGTCATGACACGAATATTTTTGTGGTTTTGGCATTTCTATTAGGGAAAGGAAGTTGTTTCTGTCTGGCATGGTGGCATGTATCACATGGAGTTTTGGAATTGTGAAATTTGATGAAGGGAAATTGTTTTGACATGCATCGGTGTTTGTTAAGGGAGGGTTGTCCTAACCTCAAGTGCCATAAATTGGAATCAATGGGGAGAGAGTTTCTTATTCAAGACTTCCATCTCAATACTAATAAGATTGTTTACTTGTGTTTATAAGATTGTTTACGGAAAAACACAATACTAATAAGAATAAACATCCTTATAAGAGTTATCCTTCGATCTAAAGCTAATAAAGATTTAAAAGGTTAAGAGACAGTTAACCACGTTCCATATTTCCTTCTCCATGGGTGAATAAAAACGATGAACAACGGCAACATAAACTAAACAAAATACAAGCAAACAGAAACACAAGATCAACCAAGATGGATTCCTAGAGCTACACATTTCTAGCAGCAAGTAGTATTCTCTCAACTCTCACACTATATTACCATATATATATATATATATATATATATATATATATATTAAATCAATTGTAGCATAGGATTGAAATTCGACATTCTTATAGCTAAATAGATTTCGGATGAAGTATCATATTTCTTGGCTAAATCAATGTCTATGATATGATGAGTGCGAGAAACTGCTGCTGTGTAGGCAATTAAGCTCTTGAAAGAGACAATATTTTATCAAAAATTCAAGATACCATGATTCATAGAAAGAAGAGTACAAATGAGAAAGGATAGTCTAAATTCAAGACACGCAAAGTTACGGTGAAAATTAAAAGATACAGCTGATTCAACATAATTTAGAAGAAACATGACTAAAATAGTTGTTGAAAGTGTCTGTCAAGAATTCTCCATATATATACATAATTGCTCATTTTTCCTCCTTAACATCTCTTGTAAACTGTTTGAGACCAGTTGTCAAAGCAGAGGTTGAGATCAACGAAGCTTTAAGTAAGCTGAGACCCTGCATATATATAATCAAGTCGGTGATATGCAAATAATATTGCAATGAAATACAACTCTTCAAATACCATGTAATGACTTACCTCCTTTAACCCAATTTTGATGACCCTCTCCTCCAAATCAAACAGTGGGACTTTTGATTTAATAAGACATGAAAGAGCTGATACGGAGGATATTGGACTTACAACCAAGTCGTCTGTCACCATGTATAGTGACGATTCTTTAACAAACTCTCCAGAAGTTGATGATTTTGAATTACAGAACTTGGGATCAGCCAATTCAAATGGTACAAACTTTTCAGCCTCCTTATGATTGGGAAGCTTTTCTTTTGTGAATTCAATATGATAGACATAATTACAATTGACATAATTATAATAAGTATGACAATAATGCACAGGTAATTCTGCTATGTCAATTTGCAATATCTGGTTTCTGAGCTCGAATTTCGGGAAACATTGAGGCTTTGTTAGTTTGTCTTTCACTTCCTGTGACTTTAAAAATATGTCTGGATTCAACTCATTTAAACTCTTGTATAGATTATCCATGCAGCTTATAGAAGATGAACCATTAAGCATATGCAACACTCTTCCTAAAGGAAAGGCGAGAAAACTTAAAAGAAAGTTTGCAAAATCTTGCTCTCCTTCAGCAAACAAAATTTCTCCGGTTGATTTTCTCATTATCATTTTCACAGATATCTGTCTACCCTCACTTGATGGTACCTCTCCAATCTCAAACTCGGATTTGTTTCCTGAGTTTAATTGCTTCTCCTTTAAGATTAAATCTGTCAAAGGGGTCTTTGAAAGCATTGCAAGACTGAGAAGATCAACTACCTACACAAATTCATTTAGAAAAAAATGAGGATTAGCCCCATCAAATATTCTAATTGAAATTTTTTTATTTTGATTTGACAACATGACATACAACCCATACATGTCTCGCCACCAAATTATGTCACACCCACCACCAATGTTGTGTCTTTCTCTATACGAATGGAACACTCAATTTTTTTGCGAAATGGAGGGGATCCTTACCCACGTGACACATCACAATTTTCAGTTATAGATTTAGTGGCAATTGAACCCAAGGAAGTAAAATCACAACCCAATTTGCATAATTGGAAGAGACCAAAATTACACAATCGAATACCAAAAAATAGAATCATGCAATTAGAACATAGATGACCAGAATCAAAGTCGCAATAGTTAGGACTTAGGAGACAAAAAATGCAATTATGCCTAAAAAACAATTAGTTGAACGGAAAAGGGTTGGTATAGAAGCTGTAAAAACACACCTCTATCTTGCTGATATGAACCATTCGTTCCTCGATAGCGTCAATGTTACAGACTCCAAGCTTCTGAAGTAGATCTATACTTGTTCCAAAAGTATTAGGCATCACATGAAGATCGTCACAAATGATAAAAGAAGAGGTTTCCTTAACAAACCCGTTTTCTAAACACATCATTGTTGTGGATACAACCTCGTCCATTACTTTCCCACAAACGCATTTTTGATTCTTAAAAGTGCTTAAAAGGGTCCCAGTTCCCTTTCTATTACAGTTCAACTCTTCACAGGAGAAGTAGTGCATGGGGGTGTCGTCAATGTTCAGTTTCATCTTGTGGCAATAAGCTTCCAGTGAGTTCCTGGGCTCGAGTAGCATCTCTTTGCAAGTTTGTGTCCATAGATATTCATCTTTAAAATCTGCAACACTTTGATAGAGTGAGCTCAAGCTTCCAATACTCACTGATTGCATACTTGACTCCTTAGCCACTAGTCTTGCTATTGTCCCTAGAGGCAATGTTAAGAAGCTGAATAGAGCATCAACGAAATCTTTCCCTGCCTCAGCAAACACAATTTTGTTCCTCTCTTTGTCCACTATAACTTTAAGGGCAACTTTGTCAACATGTTCAACGGATTGAGTTGCAATGGCAGCCATAGTAGGAAGCAATCGTGGAACAGAAACGAGATACAAAATCAATAATGATAATGTATAATCCAACTTTGCCAAAATGTACTTAAAATGTTTTAAATGGATGTTTTTATTTATATGAAAATGGACGTTTTCTTTTAAACTAAGCAAGCATAAAAAAAAAAGTGAATTACTTCAACAATTACTTTAGGAAGGGAAAGATTATTAGTCACATCACTTTTCCTTTTTTCCTTTAGGCCCGTTGGTGTATAGAAAGTGACATAAGTAGTACAATTATTGACCATACGTGGCTAATATTTCAGGTTTGGAAAACCTTTTTAGCTGTTGATTATACTAAGTTAGGCAATACCACTGAGGGTAGCTTGATATAAAACCAAACAATGTTAATAGATATATACTACATTATATGTATATAAATCTGATCCAAAATACATTCCAAGTAGAAATATAGCATGTAATTGGTTTTTATTTTACTTGGAGATTGAATTTCAAGCATTGACACGAAGGTTCGAAGAGTTTGATTATGCTGGTAAACTGATGTTGAAGACAAAAGTGCGTGAGTTGGCATTCCTAGACACTATTTGCATGTGTCCACTTCCAGATAAGATCAACACAAAAGGAGCACTTAAAAAGGGCAAAAAATGGAAAGAAGAAATCTCAACAAAGCTAGAAAAGTCACACTGGGAACACATAGATGAATGGATGACATCCCAAGTTTATAGCACATCCACTCCTCAGTCTCGTAAACGATGTACCCTACCAGCACCAAAGACCCTAACTCCGGCTTAAAGTAGCAGTTCCACTCTACCCCACCACTACCTAAAAGCAAACTCCCACTCCAAACCCACCACCACCAAAAAAGGAAAGTCTCACTCAAACTCTTACTCTCCTACGTACTCCCACTCCAACTCCAAGTTTCTCCCAAGAGGAAGAGGAAGGCAACAATGCATGGATTGGCAGTATGCCATTGATAGCTCGTCCTTATGTTGAAGATATAGTTGATGTTTTCGCTTATGGTAACTGCGAATTTCAGTGCATTGCTGAATTACTCTGTTGGGTCAGGATGGCTGGCCTATTGTGAGACAAGATATGTTGGCCGAGCTTAGGCGAGATACGAACTACTATACTAATCTGTTTGATGGATTTGAGAAATACACCAATATGTTGAAATCGAACAAAGGGATTTTAGGGATAATTGGATGACTATCCCAGATGAAGAGTACCTGATCGCTACTAGAAACAAGGTCGTTCTTGTATGTTGGTATGTTAGTGTGTCTTACACAATTTTCCCCTTTCAAAGTGCACCATCCAAAAGTGCTCATTTGCCCAACATCTGCTATGTACATTATAGGGATCACATTATACATGTATGCATAACACAAATTATAACTCATTTCAATTTTATCAAAGGTTAATTAAGATAATCATTATGTTATCTTTGTAGGTATTTATGAACGACGCGAGTCTACCCTCCACGCCTGATCCAATATGGCGTATTAACAAGGAAGACATTGCACGTGATTGTAATCACTATCATTCAAATCAAGCACTTCTCTTTTCTGATCTTTGGTTTTCTCATTCCATGGCCATCCTTCTTTCTATCACATCCCTGCTCGTTATGATTTTGTTGTTGACAGGATCAAGCAATCTTTATGCTTTTGATTCTTCACTAACTCCAAGGAGAACACACTTCAAACTCTTGTTATCATGTTTTTTTTTCTTTGGTTGTCAGGAATGTGAACGAAACCTATACAACCAAAGACTCTGAAATAATGGACTGAAGGCTTGATTCCACTTTATGCCTCTTCTGGTGTCATATTTAGTACTGCAACTGTAGGGCTTCTGTTTTGTACATACATTGCCCAATTAACTGCCTCTGGCCAGAACTTCTTTGGTAGATTTCTCCCTACAATTGAGCTTCTAACCATGTTCATGATGGTCCTATTCTTCCTCTCAGGCACACCATTTTGTCGTGGTGTGTATGCTGCAGTCAGTTGTCTCCTAATGCCCTTTTTGCTGCAATATTCATTGAAGTCATTTGAGGTGAACTCTCCCCCACGATTTGTTCTAAGGCATTTTATGGCATGACCACTTTCATTTTCAACTCTTGCCGTAAATTTCTTGAACACGTAGAAGGCTTCTAATTTCTTAGATAGAAAGAACACCCATGTGTTTCTACTGTAGTCATTTATAAATGTCAAGAAATATTTCTTGCCATTGTTTGATTCTGGTTGAATTGTACCGCACACATTTACATGAATTAATTGGTGCTTCTATTTTTCTCTCCAAGTGTTGGCCTTTGGGAATCTTTCTCTATGTTGTTTTCCAATCAGGCAGTTAGTGCATACCTCTGTCATATCTTGTATTTCATGAAGCCCCTTCACCATGTTCTTTTGAACTAAGAGTCTTAGTCCTTTGTGATTTGTAAACATCTTTAAAACATAACAACATGCTTAATCACGAACGTTCGGTTAGCTGACATATTGGATTTAGTGATCAAGCCTCTCACAGGATGATAAACCATGCTGGCTTTGTCTTCTAATACAACACTAAGACCCTTTTCTTGCAATTGTCCTAGGCTTGTCAGATTATTTTTCAAGATTGGTATGTAATAGACACCAAATATTACTACAACTATTCCTTTAATTTCAAGTTTGATATTTCATTTCCCCTTAACAACCAATTTTGAATCATCTCCCAACTTTACTGTAATTCTAAACTCTTCATCAAAATCAAAAAACCAGTTCCTATTTCCACACATGTGGTTGCTGTTGGAATGAAAATCTCTTTCCATGTTTTGATGACACAAACTTAGTAAGACATTGAGTTTTCTTGTTAATGTTTATCTAACAAGTTTATTTCAAGTGTGAAGAACAAGCCTCAAAGATAGCAAAATGTGAAACTACCTTGAACTACAAAGAGCATTAAAAGATAAAGGTAGAAATGAGATGTGAAGGTTGAAAGAAATGTGAAGGTTGAAGGTTGACCAAAGTCAAATGTGAAGGTTGACCAAAAGTCAACTCAAAAAGTCAACTCAAAAAGGTTGACCAAGTCAACGCAACATTGACCAGAACTCAAAAATGTTGTGGCGACATTTTTGATGAAGATCCAGAAATGTGAAGGTTGAAGATAAAGTTGAAGAACAAATTGAAGAACATAATATGAAGAACATATTCATCAAGCTTCTCAACATGACAACATGTTGGCTCTCATTTATTGAAAATCAGAGAGTAGTTACCGCTGGAATCTTGCAATAAATGAAGGAGGAACTCCTTGATTATTCCTACGCCAAACAAAAGGTGTTTAAGGTATAAAGGATGTGAAGTTTCGTGTAAAGCTGTATAATTGTTTTTAAAGTACAAGCCAGCTAAGGGAAAGTTAGAACTCTGAAGATAAAGGACTGTGTCAGCTTGTGAAGGTTGAAAAGTTAGTAGAAAGTACAACTGTCAGCTTGTGAAGCTTCAAAAGCTGTTAACTTTGGAACCGTTTATCTAGACAATCCTATGGACCAATGGACATCTCCAAATGACTATATTCAAGTTTCCAACGGCTATATTCAGATCAAATGACTATATAAAGGCTGGAATTCGAAATCACAAATCATGAGAGTGAATTGGAACCTACACAACTAAAGTTTCACAAAGTTCATCCATCCTACTCATCCCACACTCAAGTTATACAAATCTGGGATTTTCTTATAGAGTGTGTGTTAGCTTGTTACACATTATTGTAAACACTTAGTGTGTTATATTCTCAAGCTATTGTATATCCCAAACCAAAACCTTTGATTGTAAAAAGCTATCTAGTAAGCATTCTATCAAACTACTTAGAGAGAGGTGAGTGTTGGTGAGAATCTACTTGATAGAGGAATCCTTTAGGAAACTAGGGAGAGTTTTCTAGTAGGAAGAACAACTTGGTGTAGCTGTGGAAGAGAGCATGCTGCTTTTGTGTGTTGATCAAAAGCAAGTGGTGTTTGAAGTCTTTTGTGGTTGAGCAAAAGCAAGTGTAAGTGCTATTTGAAAGATAGTGGAAATACTCACTTAGGAAGTGGGGAGAGGACGTAGCCATCGTTGGGTGAACCTCTATAACTCTATTGTCTCATTTACTTGCTTTCCATACTATCTATCTATTTGCTTTATACTTGTGAATGTTTTTCAAAACCTAAGTGAAGGTTAATTCAATCAACCTTCACAAGACAGTTTTCCAAACTAATACTTAATCTTTTCATCATCAAATTAGTTTGATTCAAACCTTCATCTTACCAGTTAAAGTTTGCTTAATCCATCTTTATTATTCATCATTCATTTTATACATTGGTTGTTTGTTAGTGAAACTAACCTTTACCTTCTCAATCCCAAGTTTATCTTGAGAACCATTTGTTTGAGAAGGTTTCAGGCACAAAGTTTTAAAAGGGTACACAATTCAACCCCCCTTTCTTGTGTAACTTAGTCACTTCAATTGGCATCAAAGCTCAACTCTAGGGGCTGAGCACACTTTGCAGCTGTCATACCCTAATTTTGTCCACCTAGGTTTAAAACCCTAATTTTCCGCAAAAATAAATAAATTGAGAAGTGTGGTTTTATTTTGAAGAGTGAAGAGCATTGTGCATGCATTTTTGGGTTTTAAAAGTCATTTTAGGGCTTTTAAATTCATTGTTAGAGTGGAAATGCATTTGTTGTTAAAAAACAAGGTTTTTAGGGCAAAAGGGTATTTTGGTCATTGTCAAAAATAAGATAATTTCTCATCAAGAATCATTGTGCAATTTTAGAGAAATTTATTTGAGGCAAAACATTTTTGGTCATGTATGTATGTATGCGCATGCATGCATACATTGTGCACAAAATTTCAAAAAAAGGATCAAAAGGGAATATTCTACAAAAAGTTCCAAGATGTGATTTTTATGACATTTTTGGTCATGGTGATCACATAAAATGGCATATTCCTAAGATTCCCAGTATGTGGCCTAAATTGGGTGTATTTTTGTACAATTATCCTAAGAAGAATAATCAAAAATGAAGGGATAATGGAATGGTCATATAATAGTACAATAGTACAAGATGACAACTAGCAAAACTTGGTGACCAAGGCCACACCCCCAATGTCACCTACCCCCTCTCTATTCTCTCATTTTGTGTTTTCTCAATGTCCTCAATCCATGTGAGCCTCAATCCTAGCCTTTGATTCAAAATTAAAATCAAATCCTAGAGCACAACTAGTGCACAATGACCTAACTACCCTTAAACCTAATTGCTTTCTATATATACCCTATTAACCTCACCTCACAAGAAAAAAAAAAGCTTTTGGCCTCACAATTCATTCACAAAACCCTAGCACACAAACCTCTCCTCTCCTCTCCTCCTTTGGCCGAAACCACCAACAACCACTCCCTCCTCCATTTTTCTTCATTTCACTTCCATTTTCCATCTCATATTAACTCCTACTTCATATATCTTCCTTCTCTCCTAATTTAATTCAAACTTGCATCATCAAAGGGCATTTTTAAGCAAGCATTTCGTGGGTTTCATTGAAGTTTGGTGAAGATTCAAGTTGATTTGTGGTCTTGTTCTTCATATTAGTCATTCCTTAGCTTGGATTTGAGGTAAACTTCTTAAAACCTAGCATCATCTTCAACCTTTTTGCATCAAAATGTAGATATCATGTTTCTAATTTTTCATCCTACCATCTTCATGCATTTTAGTGTTGTTATATTGTTGATTTGTTGATTGTTGTTGGTGAGAGGTGTCTCAAACATTTTGACAAGCACTTAGGGAGGCTTGGGTGTTTGAGATTGCTTCTCACCCTTGAATAAATTGTGATTTGTGTTGTTATCATTTTGCTTGTTGCATTTTGTGAAATAAAATTGTGTTAGGAAGCTATGAATGTTTCGCACCTTTAGTATAAAAATAGGTTTAATCGAGTTTTGATGCATTTCTTTATGCAATCTTGTTATTGGGGCTTGATTTTGAAGTTCCCATGTCCAAACATGTTGTTTGATTTTGCAAATATTCATTTTTCATGCCTTCTTACTTTCACAAAAATCAAAAAATATGAATAGTTGTTGATTTTGGTGTTTGATCGCTTGGATCTTGTGAATAAATGTTCCTAAGTCTTGCTAGTGTCATTTGCTTGCTTGATTTGGTTGACTTGTTGAAATAAATTGACGATTAATTTGTGATTTGAGAAAATGAATTTGGGTTTTGGTTCATTTATGGTCCACAAATGATCTTGGGTTATGCTAAGTTGGCAAGAGATAGGTTACTTCAACCTTGATGCCTATGCTTGTAAGCATTTAAAAATTCAATTCCCACTTGATGTGCTTGTGAAATGTGAGCAAAAAGGGGTCTATAAACAATTGAATTTGCGCACATGATTGGTCTCCAATGACCTTGATACATCCTCAAGTTTAATCATGCTTTCTTTGCTCTTTGAGTTTAATGTAAATTGTTGTTTGAAGCTTGTGAAGTTTTGGCAAAGGATAGGCCACTTAGAGCCTTGATGCATTAAATTGTTGTGGTGCATTAAAATGTTGAATTGGTGTTCACAATTTGCTTGTTTTGATTTCCACCAATTGTTACTCGTTAGTAACTCTCCAAAACTTCAAAACCATGTTGCATACAAAGAACAACTTGTTACTCGTTAGTAACGTTCCAACTTCAAAACATTTTTTTTGCATTTACATAATCATTGATAAACAACTTCACTTCTTCTCAAAACAATTTCAAACTATTTTTCACAAATCAAACTTTGTTGAGGATAATGCGAAGCCTTTGCTTGCACGATTGTCAACAATGGGGTGCTAGTGGTGATCACTTGGAGTCTTTGCTCAATTGATTATCATGAACACTCATTTTTCAAAAGAACTCTCATTTCACAAATTAAAAACTTTGTTGAGGATAATGCGAAGCCTTTGCTTGCACGATCGTCAATAATGGGATGCTAGTGGTGATCACTCGAAACCTTTGTTGTTTGATCACTGTGAACATTCAATTTTCACAATTAAACAACTAAAAAATAAAAACCTTTTCTCGACAACCGAGAACTACGTAAGCTTTGAATTCTCCATCGCACTGGGAGATACGTAGGAGCGGGTCGCATTCCCGTCAAGCACGACAAATGAAAACCATTTTCTTTTCAAAAAAAACAAACCCTTTTCCAAAACAAGGCAATTTCTAAAAACAAAACCATTTTCGAAAACAAGAACTACGTTGCTTTGATTCCCTCCCCGGGATACGTAGGCACGGTGCCCTCCCGTCAAGCGCAAAAGATTAAATTTTCCTTAAGTTTTTCCATAAAGTAAGGAGAGATAAAGAGAGATAAAAACAAAGCATTTCTTAAATCAACCTTTTAAATCACACGTCAAGTCGAGGTTCCCTTTCAGTAGAAAGGATGTGTGGGGTGCTCGTACCTTCTCCATGCATAACCGACCCCCGAACCCAAATCTCGTGGTTCCAAGGACCATTGTCTTTCAAGAAAGGTTTTTTTTCAATGTTTTACCTCTAAAAAAATATTGGTGGCGACTCCAATTCATGTTGTGCGAAGAGAAATCCCTCCAAAGGATTTTTCGGGGTGCAACAGCTGGCGACTCCGCTGGGGACCTTTCTTTAGTGGGTCGAGCCAATCGATTCGGCATGTGATTTATTTCGTTGATTTGAATGCTTTGTTATATCTCTCCTCCTTTCCCTTTCTTCTTTCTTTCCTTTGCCTTTAAAAACATGCTTGCATTATTCTTAGAATTGTCGTGTGCATTCTTGTGATGTTGTGCTTGCGTGCATTGTGTGTTAGCCTTCTTCCTCTTCTATATTTGCTTCTTGAGTAAAATAAGAGTAGTTTCTTCTTCTTCTCCTCTTACTTTCGTCGTTTATATGCTTTTCTCATACATTTCCCCCAATCCTAGCATGTTCCCCTCTTCTTTGCTCCCTTTCTTGAGGTAAGCTCATGCATTTCCCCTAATCCTATTATGTCCCCTCCTCTAGGCTCCCTTTCTTAAGGTAAGCAATGCTTGCGATTGTTGTTGGAACCCTAGGATAGTATACTTATGCTGAAATGATATTGAACCCTAGGGTAGACGACATGCTGTTGCTTGATATTGTCTGGACTGTTTTGGTTTCCCTTTGCAGGTAGGGTTTGGGTAGATTTTTAGGTGTTGTGCCCTCATCACACACTTCACACCTTATATTTGTGAGCATTGAGTGGGGCCTAAAACCCAAGGTCTGCAAAGAACCCTAGGAGAGTGGAAATGAGTAGTGACTGCCATTCGTAGACCGTTGTCTGTCTGGCTCTCATGAAAGTTTCGCCCAAGAGTGCGCTTTCTTCATGATACCTCACAATCGGTAGCTCTCTACGATTGTGGGTGTATTCATGAGAGAGACTTTAGCTCTTAGTTGCCATTGTGAGGCAGTGACCAGAACCCACATGGGAGGATTACCCTTGTCGTTGACTTTAGAGCCTACGATCCTTACCCATTTGTAGGACACGGGGGCACGCAAATTGTGTGTTGCATTAGCTTAGGCATCCTCTTTCGAAACTCTTTTACCAAAATGTAGAAAGTAATTTCCTTTTTCCCTCATAAACACTGGCATATAGCGGGTATTTTCAAAAATGTTTTGAACCGCCACCAATAAACATCATTTTCTTCTCTCTTTTCTATGTAAATAAAAAGTCATAATCATCACATCTGCATCATTTTGCATCATCATCATTGCATTCGCATCTAACAAAAATTTTGAAAAAAAAACCTCCATTCTTTGCATCCTCCATGCATTAAAGTTGTTTGCCGGAGATCGCAACGTAACACAAAGTCTTGTCATAGGTGTGTAAGAAACGGAATGGAATCAAAAGGCAAAACCGTTTTCAATTCAAGGCTTCCTGTTGTGAAAGAGATTGATATGGCTAGTCTGAAAGAGTATGCATCCCTCCTAGGTCCTATTGAGGTCAGGTCTTTTGACAAAACCTATGGGAACATTCGCAAGCTGCTACAACTAGAAGTGCAAGAGAGTGCCATTGCTGCCCTGTGTCGGTTCTATGACTCGGAGATTCGCTGTTTCATTTTTAAGAATTTCCAAATGGCGCCTACCCTAGAAGAGTATGATAGGATTTTGGGCTTTGATCGATCCAAGTTTAAGCCTTATCAATACCAAGGGGAGTATTATTCTGATGAAAAGCTTGCTGCCTTGTTGCAAATCAGTGTTGAGAAAGTGCGGGCCCATAAGATAGAACGTAATAAGGTATTTGGGTTTCCTCAAGAATACTTTGAGAGTTTGATGACCAGCTATGTAGTGTCTGATGATTGGAATTCTTTCAAGCAAGTGCTAGCTCTGACCATCTTCGGCATTGTGCTCTTCCCTCAGATAGAGAGGCATGTGAGTGAAACTGCAATCGGTGTCTTCCTCGCCTTCAAATGTGCAAAAAATCCTATCAACCCGGTTCCCGCAATCCTCGCAGAGACATACCGTGCCTTCACTCGTCACCATGAATTCCAAAAGAATAAGATGTGTTGCTCCTTCCCTGTGTTATATGCTTGGTTGATCAGTCATGTGTGTACCAACAAAAGTGATGTGAAGGATTTGCTTTCCTATGCCTTGGGTTGTAATCCGAAGACTATGAACTCTCAAGAGTGGGTGCATGCTTTCAAGAACCAAGATGCTCTCCAGATTCGTTGGTTCTCACCTAAATGTTGGGCAGACAGGCCTTCAGTGGTGTTTCGGTGTGGGAGTTTTCAGAACGTTCCTCTCATGGGAACCCAAGGATGCATAAACTATAACCCCTCTTTGACCTTGCGACAGCTCGGATACCCTATGCGGGATTCACCCTCCGAAGCTATGCTGTTTCGTTTTTACCTCCACGCGGGGATCCCTAAAGACGAGAGTCTACTTCGGCGAGTCCTGCAAGCTTGGGAAACCGTAGTGCGGAAGGACAGAGAAGAGTTAACCAGGAGGACCACTGCTATCTCTTTTTCTCAATGGCTTGAAGGGAGGATTAGTGAAACTCGGTCATCCAACCAAGGAGTACCACTGCCTGAGGAAAAGATACAAGAACCTCACATTCCTACCATTGAAGAATTGGAAGAGGTTAGGTTGGCCATGTCAAAGGTAGGAGAAGTGAAAAGGGCTCTGCAAGATGGATTGAGAAAGATGATGCAAGACAAGAAAAAGCTAGAAAATGAAAATGCTTTCCAAGCTGCAGCTATTGAGGAAGTCAATAGAAAACTTGAAATAGAGGGGAAAAGCAAGAGGGAAATGCAAAAGCACTTGAAGGGTGCCAAAGAGGAAGTGAAGAGGTGCACTACCAAGATGAATGAGGCTGTAGCGGAAGCAATTAAATGGAAGAGGCTATATGAGGATACATGGAAAGAAGAGCAAGCAGTCAGGCACGCACTAGTTAAGTCAAGAAAAGACTCTCGAATGATGAAGCTTGAATTGGAAGATCAATTAAAGAGTGTCAAGCAAGATGGGGAGCTATTGAAGGGATCCTGAGGGATTATCAGCAAGCACTAAGAAGGGAACAAGGGAAGTCGGAAAGCTTGGCCAATCATGTGCAGTACTTGGAAGGGTCTTACCTCCGGCTAAGGGAGAAGAGTGACTATTGGGAGAGTCAATTTGCGGAATTGCTCAGTAAGGTAAAAAGTCAACAAGTCTTTGAGGAATTGAAAAAGGAAGGCTTACATTGGAAAGACAAGTTCTCCAAGTTAGTTTGGTTAGCTAATCAGGCTGTGAGAGACATTCCCAAGAAGCTAAGAAAGGCGGATGCAGAAATGAATCCTTTCAACACCCCTGTCAAGGTGTGTGAGTTTGTTGAGTACTGCAAGATTCTCACAGAAGAACTCCTGGAGAAAGCCCGGGGGGCAGTTGAGAGCAAGAAGAGGAAAAGGAGCGAGGAGTTGAAAGCCATATGCCTTTAAAGTTCCCTTTAGAGTATTGTAGCGATCCTTAGGAAATTGTAATTTTCTTTAAGAAGTTGTAACTTTCTTTGGAAAATAGTACTTTGTTTAAAATCATTGTATTGCACTCTTAAGGAATATTGTACTTTGATTTGCTTTCCATTTATGATACTCCTTCGCATTCCATTTAATTGAAGTACGTTTGTTTTGCCTTGTTGCTTCCAACTTTGATGCAAATCCTAAAAACACCTGAACCTTAACACCTATGACAAGACGAGTTGCACCGCGATTCCCGGCAATAAACATAATAACATGCATATTGCATTGCATTTGCATCATTTGTCTTTGTGTCCATAAAAAAAAAAATGTTCCGTCCACAGAAGTAAGACAAGCTGGTTAATCATCGGTATTGGACGCGATCACAGGCAAGAAATATGGCCAACAATCAAGACAACGCGAATCTGGGCAATCATCAACCAATCCAGAATGATGTAGTTCTAGAAGGTCCGAATCCAAATGGTCAGGGTCAGCATGATCAGAATCAAGAGAATCGAGAAATCAGGGCTGAGATGGAAGTTATAAGAGCTAAAATGGCAGAGGTCATAAGAGTGTTAAGTGCCTTAAGGGATGCTGGCATAACTGAAGGTGCTGCTGCCGCAGGAGTGGATCCTCCTAGAGTCTCTCGGGCTCTCCAGAACGTGCAATGGCCTCCTTATGGTCTCCCATTAGGGTACACACCCCCTGCTGCCGGTGCAAACCCAGAAAGTGGTCCTTCGGGAACCACAGGACAGGCCCAGCCTGAATCAGCTGTGAATGAAGTTGGAACGGGGACACCTCAGGTTCAAATTCAGATTCCTACTCCTGCTATTACCCCGGGAACTCCGTTTGGCTTCAATTCTCCAGCAACAATCCATCCACAAGTTCAGGGTCCAATTCCTCAGATTATCGCTCACTCACGTGACCCACACGTGACCCCAGCCGTGGTGTCGATGAATAATCTTCACTACGGTGTGAGTGGTTTTCCGCCGAATTACCCTGATGAAGCTAGAAGTCAGTACCAGATGTTAGAAGAAAGATTGAGAGCTGTTGAAGGAACAGGTTCCCGGGCTAGGAACGCCCATGAGTTATGCTTGGTCCCTAATCTAGTCCTGCCACCCAAGTTCAAAGCACCATTTTTCGACAAGTACAAAGGAGCAACCTGCCCGCGCAGCCATGTGACGATGTATTGCCGGAAGATGACTGCCCACGCCCATGATGATAACCTGATGATACATTGCTTTCAGGAAAGCTTAGCTGGAGCTCCCCTTGAATGGTATATGCAATTGGAGCCAACTAATATCCGTTGTTGGAAGGATCTGGCGGATGCCTTTATCCGTCAATACCAGTACAACAGTGATTTAGCCCCGGATAGGACCCAGCTGCAATGTATGTCTAAGAAGGATAATGAGACATTCAAGGAATACGCCCAGAGGTGGAGGAACCTCGCTGCACAAGTAAAACCCTCCCTGCTTGATAAAGATATGGTCCATATGTTCATGGAAACTCTTCCCCCAGTGTTCTATGATCGTTTGGTCGGCAGCGTGGCTTCGAATTTCTCGGAGATGGTTGTCATTGGAGAAAGAGTGGAGAACGGCATGCGCAGCGGAAGAATAGCCCATGGCCCAACGCCTCCTTCCCATCAGAAAAAGCCTTTTTCTGGTTCCCACAAGAAGAAGGAGGGAGAAACTAATGCAATCATCGGAGCTAGCGGTCCATCACACAATAATCCCCCACAAGCCATTCCAGTTCCTGCTCAGACGCCGCCTGCTCAGCCATTCCAGTCCAACAATCAGTACAGAAACTACAATGAAAAAAAGCCCGTTGTCTTTGAACCTATCCCCATGTCGTACACAGATTTGTTCAATTATCTCATTGCCAACAAGTTAATCAACACTCTTCAGATGTAACCATATCAGCCTCCCTATCCCAAAGGGTATAATGCAAATGCTACCTGTGCCTTTCATTCTGGGGCAGTAGGTCATGTGGTGGAGGATTGTAAGGCGTTCAAGTACGTTGTGCAAGACCTGCTTGATGCAAATAGTATATCATTTCAGCAACCTAATGTAACCACCAACCCGTTGCCGGGGCATGGTGGGCCCACTGCAAATGCCATTAATGATCAGGGTGGTCAGTACTTAATTAGGAAGGTGGAGTGCATTCGTACACCCCTGAGTATCATTCATGCTGCACTATGCCGTTGTGGTATCATCGAAGAAGGGTGTGCCAGAAGAGACATCTGCAATGACCCTTATTGTGTTGGGGCCTATGAGAGCTTCAAACCCATCCTCCAAGAGCTGTTAGACAGACACCTGGTCCAAGTTGGGGTTCAGGAAAAGGAAGAAAGTGTATCTACTCTGCAATCAAACAACAGAGGTTTCAGGAGACCGGTTGAAATCCCTTGCAGTCCGAATTCAAGCTCGGTTGTGGCAAGACCTCTGACTGTTGTTATTCCGGTACCTGCTGCTACCCTTAGTAGAGAGACTAGGGTTATTCCCTGGAGCTGCAACGTGCAAATGCAAGCAGAGGTCCCTCAGGGCGTGTTGGATATAACAAACATTGCTGGGAGTAGTGGAATTACAAGGAGTGGAAGGATGTATGTTCCTGAAAATCTTAGAAAGGAATAATCAAAGGAAGCTGAAGAAAGGGCCCGTAAGGGAAAAGATAAGGAAACTGTGGAAGTTAGAGAAGTATCAGACAAAGAAGCTCAGGAATTTCTGAAAGTAATGAGACAAAGTGAATACCAGGTGGTGGACCAGTTAAATCAAACCCCGGCCAAAATCTCAATGCTTTCGTTGTTGCTTAGTTCCGAGGCACACCGAGCTGCACTGTTGAAAATCCTGAATGAAGCACACGTACCCCATGACATTACGGTCAACCAGCTTGATGGTATTGTTGGGAACATAGTGGCATCCAACTACTTGACCTTCACAGACGCTGAGTTACCTCCGGTGTAACACCCCCCTTACGTATTCTACCATTCTAATTAATAAAATCAGAGTTGGAAAATTTCTTTTTAAAACTCAACCATCACAAGGGAGATATCACATTTTCGTCGTTTCAAAAACCAAACATCACATAATGAAATCATCAACATAAAGTAGTACGATACATAGCACATAATCGGGACGAACCCTCACAATACACCTGTCATGACATAACAGTCGGATATACAACTCGCAGCGGAAATAAATACATATCTCATACATATGTATAATACATCACCAAAGTACACTGTCTAATAACAGTACAAAATACAACTCCTAAAGTGTTTCGCCCCCCGGGTGCTACGTATCAGAGCATGACACCAAAAACCGGAAATAAGGAAGGTAGAACCTTCACTCGCTATCACCTGCAGGTTGCCGACATAAGAAGCAACACGAAAGCAGAAGGGTGAGTCTCTAACATATAATAGAATATGTGATAATCAAATATGATAGAGAAAAACACAATTAAAACACCAATCTACCATAAACCGGCACACCACAACAATTCACAATACACAACTCAGCTACACCAATAAACATCACCAAATGCGTATGTATATGCATGCAAATGCAACCCAACACCAAGGGCATATGCATGTGGATCCATTCATCACCTAAAAATAAGCCTTGAGGGCATTTATCACCAAAGTGGCCGAAGCCTAGACCGCAGCCTCTTCATCACCAAAAATGCACATGATTTATGCGACACCATGAACCATGTAGAACACACACCAAAATCACCAAAATCAGCACCACTCATCATCACCAATCATTGTTTCATCACCAATAATTATTTTATCACCAATAATTATTTTATCATCACCAAAATCACCAACACCACTCCACTTTACAGCTCTAAGGCTCACACCGATATTTTTGACAAATTATAAGTCCAACCGTGGATAAACACCCACACTTGAGTTTTACAACTCAAACAGTACACACCGGCACACTAAACCGGCAAATCCGGCAAAACTGCACTCCGGCAGCTCCGGCAGCCCCGGGCAACACACTAGGCCCCACACCTAGTCAACATCACTGGCAAAACTGCCAGACAGCTCCCTTGAATACAGCACACAGCACTGGCGCACCTGAGCAACGCTGCCAGGGCGCCTGCACTTTGGCACAAAATTTGGGCAGCACACACAAAGTTGGCGCCCAGCACAAGGGCTCCAGGCAGCGTGCACCAACCAACTTGGGCACGGTGCCCGCGCCCAAACCACCGCGAACCCAGGGGCCACTCTTGGCCCCGGCCCTAGTACTCCCTCTCTCCTAGATGCGCCACAAGGGTCCACCATAATTCGGGCCCTGGCTCGCCACTTGGGCCCATGCCCAAATTGACAAAAAATCACAAAAACAGGATTCTGGCGCCTAGACACAGGGCTCCAAACAGCTCTGGCAACCAACTTGGGCACGGTGCCCGCGCCCAAACCACTCGTGCATTTTGGACAAACTCTTGAACCGCCCCTTTTACTAACCCTCTACTAGGTGCGCCACTAGGGTCCACTATCATTGGGGCCCTGGCTCGCCACTTGGGCCCATGACCAAATTGGCAAAAAATCATTTTTCATGCACACTGCACAGTTTTGGCGCCTAGACACTCTGCACCCGGACACGCTTAGCAACCAATTTGGGCACGATGCCCGCGCCCAAACCACACACATTTTTGGGAAACACCCTTGCACGGCCGCTAGTACTCATCAAACACTAGGTGCGGCAATGGGCCCCACCACCATGGGCCCTCTGTCTCGCCACTTGGGCCCATGCCCAAGTTGGCTAAAAATCACGTTTTTGGCGCCTAGCACACTACCCACACCAAGCCACACTTCACCAAACCTAACCATTCCAACTTCAACTTCACCACCAATTCTAACCTTCAACAACCACAATTTCAACACCAATAACAACATCAATATCACCATATTCAATCATCAAATTTCATATCCGATTCACACAAGATTTCACCAACTCATTGAGACATTTTCACAAACACATAATGTGCAATTTTTGACAACTTTTTATTTCAACAAAACAACACCAAAACCACACCCAAATTAGTTCAAAGACATCACCAAACAATCAATTCTCATATTCAATCAACAAAATTCATTCAACCACATCAAAAACCCCTAAAACCCTATTCTAACATATTGAAAACACAAACCCTATTATAGGTTAGGAGAGCCCCTTACCTTGAATTCCTTGAAGAAAATAAGCCCTAATCCAAGCAATTCCTCTTGAAAAATCAACAAAATCCCTTCCCTTTCTCTTCTTCTTGCTACGTCCTCTTCTCTCCCTTTTCTCTCTTTTCTTTGTTTCTTACTTTGATAAAAAAAAAATGAAAGGAAACAACACTAAGTCACTTAGTCAAATATGATGACTAAGTCTTCAAATTCAATTTGACTTCTATGTCTTCAAAGTAACTTTGATTACCTTATGGGCCTAAAATGATTATGGGCCTTTGGGCTTAATACCCACACCTCTTCAAACTTGCATTCCAACTCCTAAACCAATAAGTTAACATATCAATTAACTTAATTATAATTAAAATGTCGTAAACCCTAATAATCAATTAAATAAATAACTGAATTATTTTGGGGTGTTACAACTCTCCCCCACTTAGAATATTTCGTCCTCGAAATACATACCTGAATCAAATAACTCCTGGTATGCTTCCCGCATCTTGGTCTCCAACTCCCAAGTGATACTCTCTCCGGTAGCTCCTAACCAAACTACCTTCACCAAATGGATCTCTTTTCCTCTCAAAGTTTTCACCTCACGATCTTCGATCCGCACCGGTATAGTCTCAACAGTGAGATTCTCTCTCACTTGCACATCATCCATTTGAATTACGTGAGATGGATCCGGAATATACTTTCGCAACTGTGAAATATGAAACACATCATGAAGATTCGAAAGATTAGGTGGCAAAGCCACCCGATAAGCAACTCTTCCAATTTTCTCTAAAATCTGATATGGTCCAATAAAACGAGGAGTCAACTTCTTCGACTTCAAGGCACGACCAACACCGGTCACAGGTGTAACTCTCAGAAACACATGATCACCAGCCTGAAACTCCAAATCTTTCCTCCTCTTGTCATGATAACTCTTTTGTCTACTTTGTGAAATTTTCATCTTTTCACGAATCAGCTTCACTTTCTCGGTTGTCTCACGAACAATCTCCGGTCCAAGTACAACACTTTCTCCGGATTCATACCAACACACCGGAGTCCTACACCTCCTACCATACAATGCTTCGAAAGGAGCCATTCCAATACTAGCATGATAACTGTTATTGTAAGTGAACTCAATCAACGAGAGATGTCCATCCCATGAACCTCCCTGCTCAAGCACACAAGCTCTCAACAGATCCTCAAGTGACTGAATAGTCCTCTCCGTCTGACCATCAGTCTGCGGGTGGTAAGCTGAACTCAATCTCAACTTCGAACCCAAAGCCTCTTGCAAACTTTTCCAAAATTCAGAAGTGAATCTTGGATCTCTATCTGACACAATACATAGAGGCACACCATGCAGCTTCACTATCGTCTGAATATAAATCTCTGTCAACCTAGAAACCGGATAAGTAATGTTAATCGGTAAAAAGTGAGCAGACTTTGTCAATCTGTCAACAATCACCCAAATGGCATCAAATCCTCTCGAAGTATTTGGCAAACCCGTCACAAAATCCATGGAAATACTATCCCACTTCCACTCAGGAATCTCCAAAGGTTGCATCAACCCTGCAGGCTTCTGATGCTCAACCTTCGACTTCTGACATGTCAAACAGGCATACACAAACTGAGCTACCTCCTTCTTCATACCAGGCCACCAAAACAATTTCTTCAAATCATGATACATCTTTGTAGCTCCGGGATGAATACTCAATTTACTTCTGTGACTCTCCTCAAGAATTGCTTTCTTTATCTCTACATCATCAGGAATACATATCCTATCACGGAACCTCAACACACCTTGAGAATCCAACCTGAAATCATTGTCATCAGCTTGTCCAACTTCACCCATCATGTCTACCAGCTTCACATCCAACTTCTGTGCCTCTCTGATACTAACCAGAAAATCATTATTAATCTTTAACATACCCAATTTGATACTCTGAGGAGATACTTCACAAACTAAGCTCATGTCTCTGAATTGTTCAATCAACTCCAACTCCTTAATCATCATTGCAGACATATGCAAACTCTTTCTACTCAAAGCATCGGCTACAACATTAGCTTTCCCCGGATGATAGTTCAAGCTAAAGTCATAGTCTTTCAACAACTCTAACCACCTTCTCTGCCTCATATTCAGCTCCTTTTGATCAAATAAATATTGCAAACCTTTATGATCACTAAATACTTCAAATCTAGAACCATAAAGATAATGCCGCCAAATCTTCAATGCAAACACAACCGCAGCCAACTCCAAATCATGTGTAGGATAATTCTTCTCATGAATCCTCAACTGCCGAGAAGCATAAGCAACTACCCTACCATTCTGCATAAGAACTCCTCCTAAACCCATCTTCGAAGCATCACAATACACAACAAAGGATTCTTCTGGTTTAGGTAACGTCAAAATCGGAGACGTCGTCAACCTCTTCTTTAATTCTTTGAAACTTTCCTCACACCGATCATCCCACACAAACGCCTTTCCTTTACAAGTCAACTGAGTTAGTGGAAGAGCCAACTTCGAAAAGCCTTCAATAAATCTTCTATAATAACCAGCTAACCCAAGAAAACTTCTAATCTCAGTGACCGACTTCGGAGTCTCCCACTTCAACACCGCATCAACTTTGGATGGATCTACCGCAATCCCATCACCGGAAATAATATGCCCAAGGAAACTCACTTCCCGCAACCAAAATTCACACTTAGACAATTTAGCATACAACTTCCGATCCCGCAAGACCTCCAACACTAACCTCAAGTGCTCAGCATGCTCCTCTTCGGATTTTGAATACACCAAAATGTCATCAATGAACACCACAACGAACCGATCTAGATACTCATGAAAAATACGATTCATATATTCCATGAATACCCCAGGAGCGTTAGTGACACCAAAAGGCATCACCGAATACTCATAGTGACCATACCGAGTCCTAAAAGCCGTCTTCGGAATATCTTCATCTTTCACTTTAATTTGATGATAACCCGATCTCAAGTCAATCTTGCTAAACACTTGTGCACCCACCAATTGATCCATCAAGTCATCAATTCTTGGAAGCGGATACTTGTTCTTAATTGTCACTTTGTTCAATTGCCGATAATCAACACATAACCTCATACTCCCATCCTTCTTCTTCACAAGCAACACCGGAGCACCCCACGGAGATACACTAGGTCTCACAAACTTCTTTTCAAGCAACTCCTCAAGCTGCTTCTTCAACTCAGACAACTCCGATGCAGACATTCTATAAGGTGCCATTGACGCAGGCCTAGTGCCAGGTACCAGATCAATAGAAAACTCCACTTCCCTCTCTGGTGGTACATCCGGAATCTCATCAGGAAAGACCTCAGGAAACTCCCGTACCACCGGCAACTCATCAATCTTTGCTTGACTCTCAGCAGATAATGATTCCATCACAGCAAACAACTGAGCTTCTCCCCTCATTGCTTTCATCAACTGACCCCCAGACAACAAGACAGTTTCTTCCTCCATCGGAGAAGAGAAACTAACAGACCGATCACAACAATTGATATGAACATGGTTATGCACCAACCAGTCCATACCCAAGATAACATCCATCCCCACCAAAGGAAGACAAATCAGATCAACAATAAAATCTTTGCCGAAAACCGACAAAGGACACTTAGCACACATAAGAGAAGTAGTTACCGAACCCTTAGCTGGAGTATCGATAACCATATCTCTCATCATGGAAGACAACTCAAGATGCAACTTTTCAACACATACCGCAGCAATAAATGAATGTGTAGCACCAGTATCAACTATAGCAATCAGAGGAATACCTTCAATGAAGCACGTACCTGAAATCTCATTGGTCACCTCTGACCCAGCAAGAGCAAACACCTTTCCACTTGCTTTCTCCTTCTTTGGTTTAGTGCATTTGGTACTAATGTGACCCACCTCACCACAATTGTAGCAAACCACATCCTTGCGGTCACAATCAGCAGCCAGGTGACCTCCTCTGCCACACTTGAAACACTTTCTCTCATCAAAACTACACTCATAACTCTTATGACCAGGCCTACCACACTTGTAGCACACAACATTAGCAGGAGCATCTCCCCCACTTGGTTTCTTGCCAGAACCAACAGCAGCTTTCTGTTTACCTTTCCCACCGGACACATCATAAGGTTTACTACGATTCTGAAACTGTCCCCTCTTCTCTTTCACAATCTTATAAGAGGTATTGCTATCCTCTTCAAAGATTCTGCAACTATCCACCAAATCAGCAAACCTACGGATCCTCTGGTAGCTAATTGCCTTTTTAATATCATGCCTCAATCCACTTTCAAATTTGATGCATTTAGAGAATTCAGCATCAGCACCATTGTAATGCGGGTGGAACTTAACCAATTCCTCAAACTTGGCTGCATACTCAGATACAGACTTATTTCCCTGAGTCAAGTTCAGAAATTCCATCTCTTTCTTTCCCCGAACATCCTCCGGGAAGTACTTCCTCAAAAACTCTCTCTTGAAGACATTCCAAGAGAGCTCCTCACCGGCATCCTCAAGCCTCTGCAGAGTTCCCAACCACCAATCATCAGCCTCCTCAGCTAACTGGTGAGCACCGAATCGAACCTTCTGAGCTGGAGTGCAATCCATAACTCGGAAGATCCTCTCTATCTCTTTCAGCCACACAAGAGCTCCATCAGGGTCATACCGCCCCTTGAAGACAGGCGGGTTCTCCCTTTGGAACGTAGCTAAACCACGAGCTACAGCATTCCCCTCAGCACCTACAGCATCTGCCATTGCTTGCATAGCAGCAGCTAAAAGCAGCATCATTCCTCCCAGCCATCTCAACAAGTCACTGAAACAAAATCAGTTAGAACGAGCAACAAGACTCGAGAATTAAAAGACTCAAGCCTCAACAACTTGGTCACACAGACTGAACTGCTCTGATACCACTAATGTAACACCCCCCTTACGTATTCTACCATTCTAATTAATAAAATCAGAGTTGGAAAATTTCTTTTTAAAACTCAACCATCACAAGGGAGATATCACATTTTCGTCGTTTCAAAAACCAAACATCACATAATGAAATCATCAACATAAAGTAGTACGATACATAGCACATAATCGGGACGAACCCTCACAATACACCTGTCATGACATAACAGTCGGATATACAACTCGCAGCGGAAATAAATACATATCTCATACATATGTATAATACATCACCAAAGTACACTGTCTAATAACAGTACAAAATACAACTCCTAAAGTGTTTCGCCCCCCGGGTGCTACGTATCAGAGCATGACACCAAAAACCGGAAATAAGGAAGGTAGAACCTTCACTCGCTATCACCTGCAGGTTGCCGACATAAGAAGCAACACGAAAGCAGAAGGGTGAGTCTCTAACATATAATAGAATATGTGATAATCAAATATGATAGAGAAAAACACAATTAAAACACCAATCTACCATAAACCGGCACACCACAACAATTCACAATACATAACTCAGCTACACCAATAAACATCACCAAATGCGTATGTATATGCATGCAAATGCAACCCAACACCAAGGGCATATGCATGTGGATCCATTCATCACCTAAAAATAAGCCTTGAGGGCATTTATCACCAAAGTGGCCGAAGCCTAGACCGCAGCCTCTTCATCACCAAAAATGCACATGATTTATGCGACACCATGAACCATGTAGAACACACACCAAAATCACCAAAATCAGCACCACTCATCATCACCAATCATTGTTTCATCACCAATAATTATTTTATCACCAATAATTATTTTATCATCACCAAAATCACCAACACCACTCCACTTTACAGCTCTAAGGCTCACACCGATATTTTTGACAAATTATAAGTCCAACCGTGGATAAACACCCACACTTGAGTTTTACAACTCAAACAGTACACACCGGCACACTAAACAGGCAAATCCGGCAAAACTGCACTCCGGCAGCTCCGGCAGCCCCGGGCAACACACTAGGCCCCACACCTAGTCAACATCACTGGCAAAACTGCCAGACATCTCCCTTGAATACAGCACACAGCACTGGCGCACCTGAGCAACGCTGCCAGGGCGCCTGCACTTTGGCACAAAATTTGGGCAGCACACACAAAGTTGGCGCCCAGCACAAGGGCTCCAGGCAGCGTGCACCAACCAACTTGGGCACGGTGCCCGCGCCCAAACCACCGCGAACCCAGGGGCCACTCTTGGCCCCGGCCCTAGTACTCCCTCTCTCCTAGATGCGCCACAAGGGTCCACCATAATTCGGGCCCTGGCTCGCCACTTGGGCCCATGCCCAAATTGACAAAAAATCACAAAAACAGGATTCTGGCGCCTAGACACAGGGCTCCAAACAGCTCTGGCAACCAACTTGGGCACGGTTCCCGCGCCCAAACCACTCGTGCATTTTGGACAAACTCTTGAACCGCCCCTTTTACTAACCCTCTACTAGGTGCGCCACTAGGGTCCACTATCATTGGGGCCCTGGCTCGCCACTTGGGCCCATGCCCAAATTGGCAAAAAATCATTTTTCATGCACACTGCACAGTTTTGGCGCCTAGACACTCTGCACCCGGACACGCTTAGCAACCAATTTGGGCACGATGCCCGCGCCCAAACCACACACATTTTTGGGAAACACCCTTGCACGGCCGCTAGTACTCATCAAACACTAGGTGCGGCAATGGGCCCCACCACCATGGGCCCTCTGTCTCGCCACTTGGGCCCATGCCCAAGTTGGCTAAAAATCACGTTTTTGGCGCCTAGCACACTACCCACACCAAGCCACACTTCACCAAACCTAACCATTCCAACTTCAACTTCACCACCAATTCTAACCTTCAACAACCACAATTTCAACACCAATAACAACATCAATATCACCATATTCAATCATCAAATTTCATATCCGATTCAGACAAGATTTCACCAACTCATTGAGACATTTTCACAAACACATAATGTGCAATTTTTGACAACTTTTTATTTCAACAAAACAACACCAAAACCACACCCAAATTAGTTCAAAGACATCACCAAACAATCAATTCTCATATTCAATCAACAAAATTCATTCAACCACATCAAAAACCCCTAAAACCCTATTCTAACATATTGAAAACACAAACCCTATTATAGGTTAGGAGAGCCCCTTACCTTGAATTCCTTGAAGAAAATAAGCCCTAATCCAAGCAATTCCTCTTGAAAAATCAACAAAATCCCTTCCCTTTCTCTTCTTCTTGCTACGTCCTCTTCTCTCCCTTTTCTCTCTTTTCTTTGTTTCTTACTTTGATAAAAAAAAAATGAAAGGAAACAACACTAAGTCACTTAGTCAAATATGATGACTAAGTCTTCAAATTCAATTTGACTTCTATGTCTTCAAAGTAACTTTGATTACCTTATGGGCCTAAAATGATTATGGGCCTTTGGGCTTAATACCCACACCTCTTCAAACTTGCATTCCAACTCCTAAACCAATAAGTTAACATATCAATTAACTTAATTATAATTAAAATGTCGTAAACCCTAATAATCAATTAAATAAATAACTGAATTATTTTGGGGTGTTACATCCGGCGGGGAAGAATCACAATCAATCCCTTCACATCTCTGTCAAGTGTGGGGACTACATGCTGGCCAGAGTGCTCATCGACAATGGCTCGTCATTAAATGTGTTGCCCAAGTCCACAATGGATAAGTTGGATGTGGATTGCTCATATCTGAAGCCTAGCTCCACCTTGGTTGGAGCATTTGATGGGTCTGTGAAAGAAGTTTTTGGAGAAGTAGAGGTGCCTTTGCAGGTGGGTCCTGAAGTGTTCTATGTCACATTCCAAGTCATGGATATAGCTTCCTCTTATAGCTGTCTGCTAGGACGACCTTGGATACATGCCGCTGGGGCAGTGCCATCTTCACTCCATCAGAAACTCAAGTTTGTGGCCGAGGGCAAGTTGATAGTAATCTTCGGGGAGGAGGAAATGATGATAAACCGATCACCACCAGAATATTACGTTGAAGCAGCAGAGGAGTCTTTTGAGACTGCCTTCCAGGGACTGGAGATCTCAAATGCTATCTTTGTTGGGAGTGAGCCTCCCCAATTGAAGCCTAGGTGGTCCAAGGCGGACATGATGGTTGCAAAGGTGATGCTAGGATATGGGTATCAGGTTGGAAAAGGCCTGGGAAAAGCTTCTCAAGGAATTGTAGCACCCGTCCTGCTGAAAGGGAATACTGAAAGGTTCGGTATTGGGTACATCCCAAGCCCTGCAGACCGAGAGAGGCTAGCAGCTGATAGAAGAGAGAAATGGTTGGCAAAGCTCAGAGGAAGGACCCCCAACCAGGGAGGGATGGTCGTCGGTGATCTTAGGAACAACTTCCGAAGTGTAGGCATGCTGGACCCTGACCAGGTCAATGTGATTGAAGAAGATTCAGGCTCGGGTGACGGTGCTGTCGGCTTAGTGCGCCGTTGTGCTGCGAAAGAAAAGCTCCAGAACTGGGAGGCCCTAGATTTCCCTGTGATTTTCAATTTAAAGTAATTTTTCTTCGTAATGCAAAATTCCTCGGCTCTGCCCAAGGCCTTGGGATATTTCATTCGGGCATGCATGTTTTCGTCAAACTTCATCAATGAATAAAACGTTATTTTGGAATTTTCAATAAAATTCTCTTTCTTCATCTCTCATTTGCGTGTCTTTTCTTTATTTTTATTCGCCACTCCATTTTAATGCAGATCAAATACAATTCTTGAAAGTAATAATGCCCATAACTCATACTGTGACTTTGATTACCCGGTTAACCAAACCGAGGAAGATGTTGAGGATGGTTGGGATACTCCTCCAGAAATTATGAGAATGGTAGAACAAGAAGAAAAGGTCATCAAGCCCCATGGGGAGCCCACAGAAATGGTTAATTTGGGTACTGAGGAAGATAGAAAAGAGATCAAGGTTGGTACCGCGATGGGGAATTGTGAACGTAAGAAGTTGATTCAGCTCCTGTTTGACTATGTTGACATTTTCGCATGGACTTACCAAGACATGCCGGGATTGAATACAGATATTGTTGAGCACAGATTGCCGGTAAAACCAGAATATCCTCCGGTAAAACAGAAATTGAGGCGAATGAGACTAGAGATGTCCTTGAAAATCAGGGATGAGGTCAAGAAACAGTTTGACGCAGGGTTCTTAGCAGTGGCAAAATATCCTGAGTGGGTAGCCAACATCGTCCCGGTTCCCAAGAAAGACGGAAGGGTCCGGATGTGTGTCGATTACCGTGATTTAAACCGAGCAAGTCCTAAAGATGATTTCCCTCTACCTCACATCGATGTTCTGGTGGATAGCACAGCGCAACACTCAATGTTCTCCTTCATGGACGGGTATTCAGGTTACAACCAGATCAAGATGGCTCCAGAGGATATGGAGAAAACCACCTTCATAACCCTTTGGGGAACTTTCTGCTATAAGGTCATGCCTTTCGGATTGAAGAATGCCGGGGCAACTTATCAAAGAGCAATGGTGACTCTGTTCCACGACATGATGCATAAAGAGATTGAAGTTTATGTGGACGATATGATCGCCAAATCAAGGACCGATGAAGAGCATGTTGTTAACCTGCAGAAGCTTTTCGAGCGCCTCAGAAAGTACAAACTCAGGCTGAATCCCGCCAAGTGCACATTCGGAGTGAGGTCAGGAAAATTGTTGGGCTTCATTGTTAGCCAGAAGGGAATTGAGGTAGACCCGGACAAAGTGCGTGCTATCCTCGAGATGCCGGCGCCAAAAACAGAGAAAGAAGTTCGTGGTTTTCTTGGAAGGCTGAATTACATTTCCCGATTCATATTCCAGTTGACCGCTACCTGCGAGCCGATTTTCAAACTGTTGTGCAAAAACCAAGAGTTGAAGTGGAATGATCAGTGTCAAGAAGCCTTCGAGAAAATCAAGATGTATCTTCAGAATCCGCCAGTCCTAATGCCACCTGTGTCCGGCAGGCCTCTTATTCTGTACCTTACAGTGTTGGACGATTCCATGGGTTGCGTACTGGGGCAACACGATGAGTCGGGGAAGAAAGAACATGCAATCTACTACCTGAGCAAGAAATTCACCGATTGCGAGACCAGGTATTCACCATTGGAGAAGACTTGTTGTGCCCTTGCCTGGGCAGCGCATCGATTGAGACAGTACATGTTGAGTCACACTACCTGGTTGGTGTCTAAGATGGATCCAATCAAGTACATATTTGAGAAACCTGCGCTCACAGGTAGAATTGCTCGTTGGCAAATGCTTTTATCAGAGTATGACCTCCAGCATGTCACCCAAAAGGCGGTTAAAGGCAGCACATTGGCAGAGTATCTGGCACATCAACCGGCTGAGGGTTACCAGTCCATGCAATGTGAATTCCCAGATGAAGACATCATGGCATTGTTCGACGAAGGAAAATCCCAAGATGATGAAAGGTGAAGAGTACTGTTTGATGGTGCCTCTAACATGTGGGGGCACGGGGTCGGAGCAGTGTTGATCTCCCCGGACAATCGTTTCGTACCATTCACGGCAAGGCTGAGTTTCTACGTCACAAATAATATTGCAGAGTATGAGGCGTGCATCTTAGGCATACAAGCGGCCCTCGATTGGAAAGTCAAAAGGCTCGACGTGTCCGGGGATTCAGCTCTAGTTGTTCACCAAGTAAAAGGTGATTGGGAAGCAAGAAACCCTGATTTGATCCTTTACCGTGACTACATTCAAGAGCTAATCAAGCCCTTTGAAGAGATCACCTTCCGGCACATACCTCGCAATGAGAATCAACTGGCTGATGCCTTGGCCACTTTGTCTTCCATGTTCAACGTCAACTGTGACAGGAACTTGACGTGTGTCAGAGTCCAACACCGGGGTCTACCTGCTTATTACCATTGCATGGCAGTTGAAGAGGAATCAGGCAGTAAACCTTGGTACCACGACATCAAACAGTATATCACCAGCAGAGAATATCCCCCCGGCGCTTCAGAAAATGATAAGAGAACACTCAGGAGGCTGTCAATGGGTTTCTTCTTGAGTGGAGACGTCCTTTACAAGAGAAACCATGACTTGGTTCTCCTCAGATGTGTAATAAGGGAGGAATCAATAAAGATCATGCAAGATGTTCATGAGGGCTCATTTGGAATTCATTCCAGTGGGCACACAATGGCTAGAAAGATCCTGAGTGGGGCATGGACATCATTGGTCCTATTGAACCCAAAGCTTCAAATGGTCATCGTTTCATCCTGGTTGCTATCGACTACTTCACCAAGTGGGTAGAGGCTGCTTCTTATCCCAATGTAACAAGTTCAGTGATTGCTAAGTTCATCAAGAAAGATTTGGTTTGCCGCTACGGCCTTCCGAACAAAATCATCACAGACAACGGCAGTAATTTGAACAGCAAGGTGATGAGGGACTTATGCAAGGACTTCAAAATCCAACATCACAACTCTTCTCCCTACCGTCCGAAGATGAATGGGGCAGTTGAGGCAGCCAATAAGAATATTAAGAGGATAGTACAGAAAATGGTAGTAACTTACAATGACTGGCATGAGATGCTCCCCTTCGCCTTGCATGGGTACAGAACCTCGGTGCGTACATCTACAGGGGCAACCCCTTACTCGTTGGTTTATGGGTCGGAAGCTGTTCTCCCCATTGAGGTTGAAATACCCTCGCTGCGGGTATTGATGGAGACCAAATTAGAAGAAGCAGAGTGGGTTCAGGCTCGTTTTGACCAATTGAATCTCATTGAAGAGAAGCGAGTAGCCGCCTTGTGCCATGGTCAGCTGTACCAACAGAGGATGATGAGGGCTTTTGACAAGAAAATCTGTCCTCGGGAATTCCAAGAAGGAGACCTCGTGCTCAAACAAATCTTGCCAATCCAGACGGATCCCCGTGGCAAATGGGCTCCCAAATACGAAGGACCTTATGTGGTGAAGAAGGCATTCTCCGGAGGGGCATTAATTCTTGCAAACATGGATGGAGATGAAATCCCAAACCCAGTGAACTCAGATGTGGTAAAGAAGTACTATGCCTAAAGAAATAGACAGAAAAAGAGAAAGATAAGCCAAGTAAGAATTAGCTCGCTAGGTTGAAAACCCGAAAGGGCGGCCTAGGCAAAATCAGAGCGACCCGGTGGATTGAAAACCCGCAAAGGGCGATCCAGGCAAAAATTAGGGTCAGAAAACTTGGGCATGAAAATAAACAAGGGCATACAGCACTCCCGAAGATTTGGATAAGGGGTTGATCAAGGTCACAAGTATGAACGGTGGACACCGTTACTTCAAGGATAGAATCACAGAATCTGTTCCTTTTCCTTGTATTTTATCAGTTTAGAATAAAGATTGCAATTGTACTTTCAACTGGCGTGACTTTCTGCACGACCAGTTTCCATATCAGCAAAAGTCCAACTTTTCTTTCATATGTGTGCTTTTCGTGTCTTTACTTTCATTTATTCAGTTTCTTTCAAAATAATGATTTTATGATTGATGAAATTGAATTGCAAAACATGTGCATACATTCAGAGCATTACAGATTATTACGAAATCTTTGAAAATCACAAAAGGAAAAAATGGTTTCCTAAAATGGGTAAAGCTGCAAAAAAACAGTCACATGCACTGCCACCTTAAAAATAACAAGATCATTGCAAACCAGCGCGCAACCCTTGCGTTATCACCATCCTGGAACGGTCTTCGTGTCAAGTGCCATAAGTCCCGCGGATTGATTTAACCAGCAAAAAAAAAAAAACATTTTCATATCATTCATCATTCCTATATCATCCATGTCGTCAAACAGTAGAGCATTATACTTTCATATTCGCATCCCAGAAGGGCGAAAAAGAAACAGAAGAAAAAGAAACAGAAGAAAAGAAAAAGAAAAAGGAAAATCAAACAGAAAAAACATCTCACCAAATCAATCATTGCATCCATGTGCATCCCAGCATCAAAAGCCTGCATCCCATGCATCATTCAAAACTTCCCAATTTTCAAAAAGAAACTCAGTTGCTTTGGACTCGTTAGTCCCCAAAATTTTCAAAAGGTCAGCTACTTTGGACCAATGGGTCCCCGAAATCTCATTTTCAGAAAATCATCATGACACCGAGTTAGTGAACTCCATCAGCACAGAGTTAGTAAACTCCCACAGAGTTAGTGAACTCCTTCCACAGATCACAACGTCGCGTACGAGTGCGCGGCAGATCCTACAGACTTCGTTAAGTCCATCGGATTAATTGTGTCAACCTAAGGCATAGCGTAGATCCACTGATCATATCAGTTCCGGACCTGATATTGATCGGCCGCACGAAAAGGCCACCCCCAGAGCTCGGACTCGACGAGAGTCCGTCAAAAGGTTTTAGGCAACCTCCGAATCCCCAATTTACGGCACTTCCCATTTACTGCTTTCATTTACTGCTTTACGCAATTTACTGCTTTCTCGTTGACGCGACAAGTGTTGACTCTCTCTCTCTCTCTCAAAAGAAGAGAGATCAAAGAAAGGAAACAAAAAAAAAGAGAAAAAAGAAAAGGAAAATTCGGGTTTCTCTAAGTAGACAAAATTAGTATTATTTCTGAATTCTTTATTTCTATTTTGCCTCGGAATATGTTTCGGCCAATTCATATTCCTTGGTAAAATCCAAATAAAGAGGGGCAGCTGTCATACCCTAATTTTGTCCACCTAGGTTTAAAACCCTAATTTTCCGCAAAAATAAATAAATTGAGAAGTGTGGTTTTATTTTGAAGAGTGAAGAGCATTGTGCATGCATTTTTGGGTTTTAAAAGTCATTCTAGGGCTTTTAAATTCATTGTTAGAGTGGAAATGCATTTGTTGTTAAAAAACAAGGTTTTTAGGGCAAAAATTGTATTCTGGTCATTGTCAAAAATAAGATAATTTCTCATCAAGAATCATTGTGCAATTTTAGAGAAATTTATTTGAGGCAAAACATTTTTGGTCATGTATGTATGGATGCGCATGCATGCATACATTGTGCACAAAATTTCAAAAAAAGGATCAAAAGGGAATATTCTACAAAAAGTTCCAAGATGTGATTTTTATGACATTTTTGGTCATGGTGATCACATAAAATGGCATATTCCTAAGATTCCTAGTATGTGGCCTAAATTGGGTGTATTTTTGTACAATTATCCTAAGAAGAATAATCAAAAATGAAGGGATAATGGAATGGTCATATAATAGTACAATAGTACAAGATGACAACTAGCAAAACTTGGTGACCAAGGCCACACCCCCAATGTCACCTACCCCCTCTCTATTCTCTCATTTTGTGTTTTCTCAATGTCCTCAATCCATGTGAGCCTCAATCCTAGCCTTTGATTCAAAATTAAAATCAAATCCTAGAGCACAACTAGTGCACAATGACCTAACTACCCTTAAACCTAATTGCTTTCTATATATACCCTATTAACCTCACCTCACAAGAAAAAAAAAAGCTTTTGGCCTCACAATTCATTCACAAAACCCTAGCACACAAACCTCTCCTCTCCTCTCCTCCTTTGGCCGAAACCACCAACAACCACTCCCTCCTCCATTTTTCTTCATTTCACTTCCATTTTCCATCTCATATTAACTCCTACTTCATATATCTTCCTTCTCTCCTAATTTAATTCAAACTTGCATCATCAAAGGGCATTTTTAAGCAAGCATTTCGTGGGTTTCATTGAAGTTTGGTGAAGATTCAAGTTGATTTGTGGTCTTGTTCTTCATATTAGTCATTCCTTAGCTTGGATTTGAGGTAAACTTCTTAAAACCTAGCATCATCTTCAACCTTTTTGCATCAAAATGTAGATATCATGTTTCTAATTTTTCATCCTACCATCTTCATGCATTTTAGTGTTGTTATATTGTTGATTTGTTGATTGTTGTTGGTGAGAGGTGTCTCAAACATTTTGACAAGCACTTAGGGAGGCTTGGGTGTTTGAGATTGCTTCTCACCCTTGAATAAATTGTGATTTGTGTTGTTATCATTTTGCTTGTTGCATTTTGTGAAATAAAATTGTGTTAGGAAGCTATGAATGTTTCGCACCTTTAGTATAAAAATAGGTTTAATCGAGTTTTGATGCATTTCTTTATGCAATCTTGTTATTGGGGCTTGATTTTGAAGTTCCCATGTCCAAACATGTTGTTTGATTTTGCAAATATTCATTTTTCATGCCTTCTTACTTTCACAAAAATCAAAAAATATGAATAGTTGTTGATTTTGGTGTTTGATCGCTTGGATCTTGTGAATAAATGTTCCTAAGTCTTGCTAGTGTCATTTGCTTGCTTGATTTGGTTGACTTGTTGAAATAAATTGACGATTAATTTGTGATTTGAGAAAATGAATTTGGGTTTTGGTTCATTTATGGTCCACAAATGATCTTGGGTTATGCTAAGTTGGCAAGAGATAGGTTACTTCAACCTTGATGCCTATGCTTGTAAGCATTTAAAAATTCAATTCCCACTTGATGTGCTTGTGAAATGTGAGCAAAAAGGGGTCTATAAACAATTGAATTTGCGCACATGATTGGTCTCCAATGACCTTGATGCATCCTCAAGTTTAATCATGCTTTCTTTGCTCTTTGAGTTTAATGTAAATTGTTGTTTGAAGCTTGTGAAGTTTTGGCAAAGGATAGGCCACTTAGAGCCTTGATGCATTAAATTGTTGTGGTGCATTAAAATGTTGAATTGGTGTTCACAATTTGCTTGTTTTGATTTCCACCAATTGTTACTCGTTAGTAACTCTCCAAAACTTCAAAACCATGTTGCATACAAAGAACAACTTGTTACTCGTTAGTAACGTTCCAACTTCAAAACATTTTTTTTGCATTTACATAATCATTGATAAACAACTTCACTTCTTCTCAAAACAATTTCAAACTATTTTTCACAAATCAAACTTTGTTGAGGATAATGCGATGCCTTTGCTTGCACGATTGTCAACAATGGGGTGCTAGTGGTGATCACTTGGAGTCTTTGCTCAATTGATTATCATGAACACTCATTTTTCAAAAGAACTCTCATTTCACAAATTAAAAACTTTGTTGAGGATAATGTGAAGCCTTTGCTTGCACGATCGTCAATAATGGGATGCTAGTGGTGATCACTCGAAACCTTTGTTGTTTGATCACTGTGAACATTCAATTTTCACAATTAAACAACTAAAAAATAAAAACCTTTTCTCGACAATCGAGAACTACGTAAGCTTTGAATTCTCCATCGCACTGGGAGATACGTAGGAGCGGGTCGCATTCCCGTCAAGCACGACAAATGAAAACCATTTTCTTTTCAAAAAAAACAAACCCTTTTCCAAAACAAGGTAATTTCTAAAAACAAAACCATTTTCGAAAACAAGAACTACGTTGCTTTGATTCCCTCCCCTGGATACGTAGGCACGGTGCCCTCCCGTCAAGCGCAAAAGATTAAATTTTCCTTAAGTTTTTCCATAAAGTAAGGAGAGATAAAGAGAGATAAAAACAAAGCATTTCTTAAATCAACCTTTTAAATCACACGTCAAATCGAGGTTCCCTTTCAGTAGAAAGGATGTGTGGGGTGCTCGTACCTTCCCCATGCATAACCGACCCCCGAACCCAAATCTCGTGGTTCCAAGGACCATTGTCTTTCAAGAAAGGTTTTTTTTCAATGTTTTACCTCTAAAAAAATATTGGTGGCGACTCCAATTCATGTTGTGCGAAGAGATATCCCTCCAAAGGATTTTTCGGGGTGCAACAGCAGTGTGAGAGGAAAGATCCTGAAGGAAGTGATGAACAACCCAAACTCTGTTATGTTCCTCCCTAAAAGAGCTTCTGCAAACAGACCTCCTAGATTCACTGGTGAACATTATTACTATTGGAATGATCAAATGAGGCTGTTTTTGGAATCAGAAGATACTGATCTCTGGGGTATTGTTGAAGATAGTCCCTATGTTCCCTCTACAACAGATGCTGAAGGAGTATCTACTCCAAAACCCAAAGCCAGCTGGAATCCTGAAGATAAACGCATGGTACTTCTTAACTCTAAAGTTAAATTCTTTATAACATGTGTTTTAGGTAGAAGTGAATATGATAAAGTAGCTGGGAAACAAACTGCCAAAGAAATCTGGGACACATTAAAGACTGCTCATGAAGGAACTGGTCAAGTCAAGGAAGCTAAGATCAACCTTCTCATCCATAAATTTGAAACATTCAAAATGCAGGAGCAAGAAAAAATCTCAGAAATGTTTAGCAGATTCACAACCATTACAAATGATCTGAACTCACTGGGGAATACCTACACTAATCAAGCTAAAGTCAGAAAACTTCTGAGATGCTTGCCTAAGGTATATGCTATAACAGAAGCAAAAGACCTATCAACTCTTCAAATAGAAGATCTACTAGGATCTCTAAAGGTGCATGAGCAAGAAATCATGGATGAACTTCATCCAAAGAAAGCTAAAACCATTACACTCAAAGTTTCACAGAAAACCGCTCAACCTTCACAAGCAATGGCTCTGAAGGCACATAGTGAAACTTATGAAGAAGATGAAAATGATGATGATGATAGTGATGAAAAAGATGAGTTAGCCCTCATCTCTAGAAGATTAAGGAGATGTGCTTTCAGGAAGAACAACAAGAAATCCTTCTTCAAGAAGGATACATCAAAAGGAGAAATCTCAAACAAAACTCCTCCTGCGTGCTATGAATGTAACAAACTTGGACACTTCAAGAGTGAATGTCCAAAACTCAAAGGTGACAACAGAAGGTTCAACACCAAGAAAAAAGCTCTACTAACTACATGGGATGACTCTGAAGAATTTGAATCAGGAAAGGAAGAGAAGGCTGCTCATTTCTGTCTTATGGCAGACATTGAAGAAACATCACAATCCAGTCAGAACTTCAATCCTGAATCAGACATTGAATCAACCAACTCATGTCTCATGACAGATCCTGATCTAGAAGAGGTAATCACTTTCAAACCATTTTGTCCTTCATGCGAAGAAATTGAATTTGCTTTTGAAAATTTATTAGCTGATTCAAACACTTTATCTCAAAAATGTGTAATGTTCAAAAATCAACTTTATGAAGCTAAAAGAATGAATGAAGGTCTTCAAAAACAAAATGAACATTTGATTCAAACCATTCATACTCTTAGGCACACACACACTTATATTTATGAACAACACACACCATCCATTGAGATGATAAATGAAAAATCAAAATTAGCTTTTTCTGATCTTGAAAATGAGAATAACCTTCTCAAGGACAAAATCTCAATGATGACTAAAGAAAAGGCCATCTCAAATCAAAACATGTTTGAGGATACTAGAAAGAGACATAGTGGACAAAGTTCCAGAAAAGTCTCAAAGGCTAGAAAACCAAGATTGAGATGCTCATACTGTAAAAATTTTGGTCATGATATTTCTGCATGTTTCAAAGTTAAGAATAATTATCATTTGAAGAAAACTAACTATGAAGGACCCAAGAAATTCTGGGCACCTAAGTCTCAATTAACTTCTGAAACAGGAATGCCTCTTAGCTTCTAAGAAAAAGCTGTGGTTCTTAGACAGTGGATGTTCGAGGCACATGACAGGAGAAAATGATAAATTTCTCTCCCTGGAGAGAATTGATGGAGGCTATGTTGTCTTTGGCAATGATGACAAGTCTTACATCAAAGGTATAGGTACTATAGGTAATTTATCTTCTCCCAAAATAAAAAATGTTCAGTATGTAGAAGGTTTGAAGCATAATCTTTTAAGCATTAGTCAATTGTGTGATAGTGGTCATAAAGTCTCTTTTAAGTCTGATAGATGTTTTATGGGTTAAATATGTTTTTAGTCTCTACAAAATTTCACTATTTTGTTTTTAGTCCCTATAAAATTTTTCATCGACTTTTAGTCCCTATAAAATTTCAAATTTTCGTTTTTAGTCCCTATAAATGCCAACTAGTGTATATCCATTGAATTTTTGAATGATGTTTTGCATACATGTTGAGGACATTATAAACATCTCTTCCAGAAAAACTTTGAATTTTTTAACAACGCATAAATTAAATCTAAATTTTTTAAGTGCAAAAGATTCGATAAACAAATTAAAGGAAATACTAACCTAGAAATCAAATTTTGAGTTTATTTTTTGTGAGGGAGATATTTTTAATATCTTTAACGTATATGTAAAATATCATTCAAAAATTCTAAAGGTATACACGAATTTACATTTTATAGGGACTTAAAACAAAATTGTGAAATTTTATAGACTAAAAGTTGACGAAATTTTTTATAGGGACTAAAAACAAAATAGCAAAATTTTGTAAGGACTAAGAACATATTTAAGCCATGTTTTATTAAGGAAACCTCTTTTGGAAAAGTGTTATTTACTGCATGTGAACACCCAATTTTAACTGGTATTTTTTCAGTTTTTTAGAAAAAAATCACAAAAATATGTTTTTTGTGTTTATTCGTTTCTTAATCCCTCAAATAGGTCGTTTTGCACTAATTAACTAATTTTGCGTTATTATTACCCTTTTGGTGGTTAAACAAAAATTAGAAAAATATGATAATTCAAAAAAATACAAAAAGAAAGGTAGATTTAATTAATTGTCTAATTTTGTTTAATGTAAAAACGAAAATAATAATAATGAAAAGGGAGGTGCAAGAAATAATAAGTCCCAATGTCTATTTACACTTGGCCCAAAAAAAATGCCAAAGTTACAAAAAGTAGACCTCAAAGGGGCCAAATAAATGAAAATTACAAAAAAAAACAAAGACAAGAAAAAAGCCCAGAACAGCAGGACCTGACTCATCATGGCTTGCAGCTGCTGCCATGTACCCTAATTCTTGCTCAGCAAGTTTGTTCACAGCTGGTTCTCCCTGAAAGTGGAAAGAAAATATTGCAACATCAATGCCCTGATTATATTTTTTTAGTATAAAAAGAGAGCAAATCAACAGAAACAGGGGGAGACAATACGGAGACACAGCAAATTCACACGAAAAATTTAGGATTTCAAGTCGAAACCCTAATCGCGAGATACCAGAAAATTCAGAAATAGAAGCAGCAGCAGTAAGAGGGGGTAGCAGTAGCAGAGCAAGCAGGAGAGTTTCAGAGGCTGGAGAAGGGGTTAGTCTAACCCGTTATTCTTTAAAAATGTAGTCTTTATTTTATTTTATTTTTATTTCGCTATCATGATTAGTTTAAAATAGGTTCAGTTTATGTTATTGTTAGAAATATGGATACTAATACTGTAAATAGGTTAGGACCGTGAATGTTAGTACTATGAATAATTAGGGAACTAAAAAATTAATAAAAATAATAAAAATCTTTTTTTTAATTCTTTTTTTTTAAAATAATCAATCTTTTTTTCTTTTTTTACACCTATTTTCTATAGAAAATAATAAAAATGGTTTTGATCAAGGTGTACACCTTGTCAATTCCGGTTTAAGAGACTTTAGTTGAACAGCTTTGATCTTAAACCCTTCAGAAATAAAATCAACCATCCAACAAAATTTTCAGGAAGAACTACGTAACTTTTGATTTCCTCATTGCACCAGAGGATACGTAGGAGCGGGGCTTCCCCATTAAGTCAAAATTAAATTTTTCTAAATTAGTCTTTATTATCTTCTACTATTAAATATTATTTTTTTGGGTAAACAAATAATTAAATAATTTATTTGCACAATCAAATTTAAGCTAACCAACCGTCTTAGGACGGATGTATTAGGGGTGCAGTGAAATTAGGTTTCCGCCCTTCCCTTTGCATAAACGACTCCCGAATCCAACCTAGTTTACGCAGACCGAATAACCGTTAATTAGGTTTTTCTCAATTTTCCTTATTAAATAAATTGGGTGGCGACTCCTTCAAAAATCAATTTTTGAGCCGTCTACGTCGGGACCCCGGTCACGACACTGCATCTAGGAATAAAAATCTATATAGCCTATGTCTTGATGAATTATCTCAAGAAACTTGCCTTATGTCTTCAGAAAATGACAAATGGATTTGGCACAAAAGAGATGGTCACACAAGCATGCAAACCATTTCAAAACTTTCCAAAAAGAAACTAGTCAGGGGGCTACCTAAAATAAGCTTTGAAAAAGATAGAGTGTGTGAAGCATGTTTTCATGGAAAACATGTGAAGTCAATTTTCAAATCTAAAAATATGATCACCTCTCAAAAACCACTTGAGCTGTTACATATTGATTTGTTTGGCTCTACTAAAACTACCAGCCTTAGTGGGAAGAAATATGGTTTTGTGATTGTTGATGACTTCTCTAGATTTACTTGGGTTTTATTTTTGAAAAACAAGGATGAAGCTTTTGAAGCCTTCAAAGTCTTTCTCAAAAATGTTCAAAATGAAAAAGGAACAAATGTTATTTTTGTTAGAAGTGATCATGAGGGAGAATTTGAAAATATCTCTTTTCAAAACTTTTTTGATGAAAATGGAATCTCTCACAATTTTTCTTGTTCAAGAACACCACAACAGAATGGTGTTGTGGAGAGGAAAAATAGAACCTTACAAGAAATGGCAAGAACTATTTTAAATGATGCAAACATTGAAAAATATTTTTGGGCTGAAGCTGTGAACACAGCATGCTACATTTTAAATAGAGTTTCCATTAGAAAAAATGTTGAGAAAACCCCTTATGAAATCTGGAAAAATAGAAAACCCAACATCTCCTATTTTAGGGTGTTTGGATGCACTTGTTTTATCTTAAATAACAAAGACAATTTGGGAAAATTTGATTCAAAATTTGACAAAGGAATTTTTCTTGGTTATTCAACAACATCTAAGGCTTATAGAGTGTACAACCTTAGGACTCAAACTGTAGAGGAAAGCATGCATGTCATTTTTAGTGAAATTAACAGTACAGGTGAAGTGATTGATGTTGATGAACTCAACACGAGCAAAGAATATGGTAAAGTAACAGAAAATGCAGTTGTGAAGGATGAGCAAGACACCTCTTCTCAACTTTCACAAGGCTCAAATAAGGCCACTAAAACTTCTGACCAAACTTCTCAAATGCCACGGAGTTGGAGATTAGTAGTTCACCATCCTCAAGACCAAATCATTGGTGACACTTCAGATCCTGTTAGAACCAGAACTTCATTCAGAAACAATGCTGCTGGAATGACACTCCTATCTGACATTGAGCCCAAATCCATCAATGAGGCCATACAAGATGAGTCATGGATAGAAGCTATGACTGAGGAACTTTCACAATTTGAATAGAATGAGGTGTGGAATCTAGTATCACCTCCCAAACATCAATCAGTCATAGGAACAAAGTGGGTGTTCAGAAACAAGCTAGATGAAAATGGTAAGGTTGTGAGAAACAAGGAAAGACTTGTTGCTCAAGGGTATAATCAACAGGAAGGTATTGACTATGATGAAACCTTTGCTCCAGTTGCAAGATTGGAAGCAATTAGAATTTTACTTGCATTTGCTGCTCACAAAAATTTCAAACTATTTCAAATGGATGTGAAAAGTGCCTTTTTAAATGGCTTCTTAAATGAAGAAGTCTATGTCAATCAACCTCCTGGTTTTGTTTATCAAATGAAACCTAACCATGTTTTTAACTTACCAAAGCTCTATATGGGCTCAAGCAAGCTCCTAGAGCTTGGTATGAAAGGTTGAGTAGCTTTTTGATTAAAAATGATTTTACAAGAGGAAAAATAGATACTACTTTATTCAAAAAACCTCTTGACAAAGAATTATTGATTGTTCAAATTTATGTGGATGATATCATTTTTGGATCAACAAATGAAAAATTGTGCAAAGATTTTGGAAATATTATGAAGAGTGAGTTTGAAATGAGTATGATGGGTGAGTTAACATTTTTCCTTGGATTGCAAATTAAACAGCTTGATGAAGGTATCTTTATTTGTCAAGAAAAGTACATTAAAGACCTTCTCAAGAAATACAAAATGAATGAGGCAAAAGCCATGGCAACACCTATATCTGAGAAGGAATACAGGGGTATGATAGGATCCCTATTGTACTTAACTGCCAGTAGACCAGATATTGTATTTTCAGTTGGCCTATGTGCTAGATTTCAAGTTTCACCAAAGGAATCTCATCTCACTGTTGTGAAAAGAATTTTCAGATACTTAGTTGGTACTACAGGTGTTGGCTTGTGGTACAAGAAACATACTCATTTTGATCTAACTGCCTTCTGTGATGTCGATTATGCTGGTGATAAGATTGACAGAAAAAGTACTAGTGGATCATGTCAAATTTTGGGGGAATCTTTAATTTCTTGGTCCTGTAGAAAGCAGAACACAATTGCCTTATCAACAACTGAAGCAGAGTACGTATCTGCTGTTGGATGTTGTCACAAGTTCTGTGGATCAAAAATCAGTTGGAAGACTACTCATTGAGGTATTCATGTATCCCCATTTATTGTGATAATACTAGTGCTATCAATTTATCAAAAAATCCCATCCAACATTCAAGGTCTAAACATATTGATATCAAGCATCACTATTCGTGATCATGTTCAAAAGAAGGATGTGGAATTAATTTTTGTTGATAACAAGCATCAATTAGCTGATATTTTCACAAAGCCTTTGTTAGAAGAAAATTTTAATTTTATTAAAAAGGCCTTGCACATTTTAGAATGTTCTTAAGATTAGAGGAATTGTCAAAAGCTCCAACCTTCACAAGGTTTGTGAAGGTTCACTTGAGGAAAATTTAAAAGGGACGGTTGATGGGGTAAAATAACCGTTACCACAAAAGGGGTAACTCCCTAGGATAAAACGCTACGGTTATGTCTCATCATAACTGAACCTAGTCAAATCACAATGGCTAGTTTGGAACCTCTTTATTCACCCACTCTCTCTTCACACAACTTCCACCACAAATTCATTTCTTCCTCTCCATTCCTTTCTCTTCGTCTACAAAAACCACTTCCATTTTTTTTCAAATGGTCAGAATCAAACTTCCAAACGTAAGAAGAAATCCAAACCCAGAACCAGAAACTATGAAGCCAACAACAAAACCAGAATATGTTCCCCTCCATCAAATACACCTTCTCATGGCTCTAAGTCATCAAAATCTTCTCAAACTCCCACTCGAAGATCATCTTGGATTTGACAAACTTTGTCAACTCCCATTGAAGGTCCTAGTGCTAAGAGTACAGATCCCATCGTTGTCACTGAGGAAGACTCAGAGGCTACTATTTTTGACTTCATCTCATCTATCACGAAAACATCCAAACGAAAGTCATCTCCTCCCCTAGAACCCTCTTCAAAGAAACCTAAAGAAGAATCCAAAGGGAAAGAAAAGGTGATTGAGGAAGAGATCAATGATGATCAAAACCAAAACGATGATGAAATTCCTGATGAAATTCAACCTTCACAAGTGTACAATCCTAAGAAATGGACGAGAAGGGGTATTTTAACTGGAAGAATCTATCTTTTTGAAGAGTTAAAACTATCTGGTTGGGATTTAGTTCCTTACATTGCTAAGCAAGGATGGTACAAACTGCTGACAGAAGAAGAACTTATCTATCCAAGCCTGGTTAGAGAGTTCTATGGTGGCATGGTGGTCAACAAGGAACAGACTTGCTTTACTACCCAAGTAAAAGGAAAAGAAATGATCATCACTACGAAGATGCTATCTGATAATCTATGGTGAAGATTGCTTTGACAAAACAAGTATCACAAGGGAGCATGTCTTAGAAGAACTGATGAAGGAACCTTCAGTAAATCTTGTCTCATAATCTCTCAAAGACCATGCTAGGATTTTACACAACATTGTCATTCACTGTCTCTATCCTAGAGCAGGAGGATATGAAAGAATCAAACCTGCTGACCTACTCCTTGTGTACCATGTGTATGTATGCACTCCGAAAAATCCGGTTTGGATCCTTCTTCGTACAACGGGAAAAACAATGAAGCCGCCACCAATATTTTAATTTAGGAAAAAACATTGGAAAAATCCTTTTAGGCGATTGGCCTTTTGAAAACGAGAGATATAGGTTCGGGGGTCGGTTATGTGTGGGGAAGGTATTAGCACCCCACACATCCTTTCTACCGAAAGGGAACCTTTAATTTAGTGTGTGGTTTTTGACTGTTGATTTGAAACACTTTGTTCTACTTCTTTTCTTCTTTTTTTTTTATTTAAGAAAATGTTTTTGAAAACTGGGGAAAGAAGAATCTTTTTGTTATTATTTTTTTTAAAAGGGTGCTTAGCGGGAGGTGAACCCGCTCCTACGTATCCTCCGGTGCGATGAGGAATTCAAAGCTACGTAGTTCTAGTCTTGTTTTGAAAAGGCTCTTTTGTTTTTAGCTTTTTAGTTTTTAGGTGTTTTTTGAAATAAGACTCGAGTGTTCACTAATACCAAGCAAGCAATGGCTTCGAGTGGTTTTCATTACTAACTCGAAAGAAAATAAGTTGAAACCGATAATCAAACAAGCAATGGCTTCGAGTGATTGTAAGTAACAACGTTTTTTTTACTATCCTTTTTTGCAAATGAGGCGAGCATCGGTGATAATCATCTAGCAAAGGCTTAGGAAAATTACCACTAATGACTCGTGTTGTTTTTGGAATTGAATTGGGTTCGCATGTGTTTGAGGTTTGGGAGCTTTCATGATAATCAAACAAGCAAAGGCTTCGAGTGACTACCACTAATAACTCCTCATTAGTGATCAAACAAGCAAAGGCTTCGAGTGGCCACTAATGATTTTGTTTATGAAAAACTTAGGGTTTAAGCTTGGAAAAGAAATTGGTCTTAATTTGTTAGAGACATAGTTTAGAAAAGAAGTTTGAAAGCAATTTGATTTTTGGAAAAGAGTTTTGGAAAACTAGTAGAACATTTTCAATCAAGTTCCAAGTCAATAACCAAAATGCAAATTGCTAGACTACAATTCATGCAATGATCTAAACTAGTAACCATTTTCATGTCAAGTTGTTTAGAAAAGAAAACAATGAATGCAAGAAAGTTCATAGATGTAAGCAGAGCACATTCATTGAGAGCATGTTATCAATCGAGCAACAACATAGACACAATTTGCAACTTACCCTTTCATGTTGAAAACATCTCATTACAACATTTGAATACACAATGCATGAATAGGCAAAGATGAACCTAGACTACACATATCATGTCACAATACATAGATAGGCAAAGAATGAACCCAAGTTGAACATTTTGGCAAAAATGCATGAATAGGCAAGAGAATGAACCTAACTAGGCATTTATGACACAACATGTGAGTAGGCAAGGAAGTTACAAAGCACAAGTGAATTCAAACATTTAATTAATCACTTGCAAAATCCTAGGGATTTCACATCAACATTTGACATAAGCAACAATGTGGTATCATTTTGATGGCATCAACATTTAGCATATTTCTACAATCAACCACATGAAAGGAATAAGTTGGAAAGGGCATTTGCCTCAAGTAAGATCATTAGCAAGCCATGAAAAATCAATTTGACATTTTATTTAGCAAGCATATGCAATTAAGGTGTTGAATCCCTTTAGGTAATCTTTAACACTTGGGATATGCACAAGTGCATAAGCGTCGAATCCTCTTACCAAATCATCAACACAAACATGATTTTCAAAGCAAGCAACAAAAACAAGCACAAACCCTAATTATCTCATGAAATGCGACACCAACATAGAGCTAAAACCTCATTTTATTCTTTGAAAGCAACAAAATCATGCAAGCAAATGACATAGATCAAACTTTTTGGCAAGGATTCACATGATTAAGCAAAGGAATGCACTAAAATCGCACAAACTGTAATTTTTCTACAATATGCGAAATGAAACATAAGCCCAAATCACAATTTTATTCCTGAAAATGCAAGCACAAAATGAAAATAGCACAAACACACAATTTATTCCAAGAGAGAGATGCATTTCAAGCATCCAAACCTCCCAAAGTGTTTGTCAAAATGCTTGAAACACATCTCTCATTCAACAACAACAATTATATCAACATTTCAACATAAAATAGAGCACTAAAATGCAAAGAAATGCTTGATATGCAAAAATAGATTGATGATCTACATTTTTGGTGCTAAAATTTTGATGATGCTAAGATTGAGAGTATACCTCAACTCCAAGCTAGAATAGCGAAAGAAATAAGGTGAATGAACACTAAACCACTTGAATCAACCCTCTAGTCTTCAATCTTGAGCTTGATTCTTGAGATTTGAAGATGGATCTTTGAAGAGAATGCAAGGATGATGAAGGATTTAGGACTAGAATGTTGATTTGAAGTGAAAAAGTGAAGAAATGAGGTGAGGGAATGAAGAGGGGTATTCGGCCAAGAAGGGAGAAGAGGAGAGGCTAGGTTTTTGAGTGTGAATTGTGTGCAAAAACTTGTGAGAGGTGAGGATATGAGGGTATATATAATGTGCAATTAGGTTTAGGGGCATTTAGGTCATTGTGTACCTCATCTCATTCTAGGATTGCATTTTAATTTTGAATCAAGGGTGAGGATTGAAACACACTTTGATGAGGGGCAAAAAAATGCAAAATGAGAGGGAAATGAAGGGGGGGTATTCGGCCAAGAAGGGAGAGTGGTGCCCAAGTTTTGCAAGTTGGCAATTGTACTATTGTACTATCCATGAACCTTCCAATTATCCTCTCAATTTTGATTATTCCTTTCAAGATAATTGTACATAAATCTAACCATTTTGAGCCATATACAAGGTATCTTGAAGAATATGCCACTTTTGAAAATGAGAGATGACCAAAATTGCCAACAAAAATCCTATCATATAATTTTTGGGAATATTCCTTGTACTATTTTTCGAAATGCTTTCTTGAATTAATTTGAACTTGATTTTTTTTACTACACATATAAAATATGCGCACAATTTGAAAAATGATTTTCTTTATTTTTTTATTTTTTTTGTTCAAAATAATACAATTTCATTAAATAAATTCCCAAAAATTAATTAATTGGATTTTCAACTAGCAAAAATTTATTAAATTGAAATTGACCAAACAATGCCCCCTTTTAAATGCCCCAAAATTCCTTAATTTCTCAAAAATGATTTTGAAAACCTTAGAATGCTTGGGTAAATACCCTAAATCCTTTCTCAAATAATGCATCACTCACAAAATTATTTACTTTTGCTGAAAATTAGGGTTTTGAAACTAGGCGGACAAAATTAGGGTATGACAGCTGCCCCTCTTTATTTGGATTTTACCAAGAAATATGAATTGGCCGAGACATATTTCGAGGATAAAATAAAAATAAAGAATTCAGAAATTATACCAATTTTGTCTACTTTGAGAAACCCGATTTTTCTTTTTCTTTTTCTTCTTTTTTTTCTTCTTTTTTTTTGAAAAATGAACGCTTGGCGCGCTGATGAGAAAGCAGTAAATGAAATGATTAACGACTTGCACGCTAACTGCGAAAAGCAAGGAAAACGCTAAATGAAGAAAGCGATAAAGAAAGCGGTAAAATGCAAGGTTGCCTAAAACCTTTAAACGAACCCTTGGCGAGTCCGCGTTTGCACGTGGCTTTGAGGAGCACGCATCTTGAGAATGGCCTTTCGAGCGACCGGGGGGGATCGTTATCAGCTCCGGAACTGATATACTGATCAATGCACGGCGTCCACTGTATCTTAGGCGGATACAACTATTCCGTTGAACCTCACATGGGGCTGCGGTCCATCGTGTTGCTCGTACACGACGTGAGACCATGAACAGAAGGGAGCGATGAACTCTGACAAGAGCGATTTGAACTCCAAACTGCAATGCACGCTTGAGCGCTGAACTGAAAAGCATTTGAACTCCGAACTGAGGGAGCGTTTTCTGGGAACTGAGTGCGGGGATTAACACCGAAGTATTTATCCGTCTTTGTACCTGCAAGTGAGATGAACAAATGCATGCAATGCAAATGCCATGATTGCTGTTTTGATGGAATGAATGTAATGCATGAATTTCTCTTTTTGTTTATGTTTGATGAATGCAATGTAATGCATGATTTTCTTTTTTCTTATTGCTCTTTTGCTCTTTTTTTTTTTTTTAGCTTTTCTTCTCTTCTTTTCTTTTGCTAGTTGTTGCTCTTTTGCTCTTTTTGGCTTTTTCTTTTGCTGGCTCGACCAAATCGTTGGACTTGCGTTACGAGGCACAATGATCGTCCATGATGACAGTGCGAGAGCCACGCTCCAACCTTTTTGAGATTTGTTTTGATGCAATCAGTGCTTTTTGTTTAGTTCTTGTGAATTGTGCCTGACTGAAAGATCATCTCTTTTCTTTGTAATTTTCAAAAATTTCGCAATGATTTTAATGCTCTGATTTATGCACATTTTCATAATCATTTATCATCTACCATAAAACATCATTTTAAAGCAGAAATGAAAAGAAAGCAAATGGTAAAACAACAAACAGATGGAGTGAAAAACTTGGACTTTTATTCATATGGAAACCGAACGTGCAGAAGGTCACGCCGACTGAAAAGAGTACATTGGAATTTTTTGAAACTAAGAAAAAAACAAGAAAAATGGACGCAACAGATCTTAGGAGCGCTTTTCATCTTTGAAGTGTGCCAATCACCCATACTTGCAGCCTTGATCACCCTTTTATCCAAACCTTTGGAGGTGCTGCTTGCCTCTTTTTCTTTTAAGTCCAACTTTTCTGACCCTAATTTTTGCCTGGACCGCTCTTTGCGAGTTTTCAGTCCACCGGGTCACTCTTTTTTTGCCTAGGCCGCCCTTTCAGGTTTTCAACCTAGCGAGCTAATTCTTGCTTGGCTCATCTTTCTCTTTTTTTTTTCATTTTTCTCAGGCGTAGTATTTCTTGACTGAATCTGAATTGACTGGGTTTCTGAGTTCTTCACCATCCATGCTGGTGAGTATCAATGCTCCTCCAGAGAAGGCTTTCTTTACCACATAGGGTCCATCATAGCTAGGAGCCCATTTCCCACGAGGGTCACTCTCAATAGGCAGGATCTTTTTGAGCACGAGGTCTCCTTCTTTGAATTCTCGAGGACGCACTTTCTTGTCGAAGGCTGTTTTCATCCTTTGTTGATACAGTTGTCCATGACACAGGGCAGCAATTCTTTTCTCCTCAATGAGGTTCAACTGGTCCAGACGAGCTTGAACCCATTCAGCTTCTTCCAACTTGGTTTCCATCAACACCCGCAGGGAGGGTATCTCAACTTCGATAGGGAGGACTGCTTCCGACCCATAAACCAAAGAGAAGGGGGTTGCCCCGGTTGAAGTGCACACTGAGGTACGATACCCGTGCAGAGCGAAAGGAAGCATCTCATGCCAATCTTTATAGGTTACTACCATCTTTTGCACGATCCTCTTGATGTTCTTATTGGCTGCTTCGACTGCCCCATTCATTTTGGGACGGTATGGAGAAGAATTATGATGTTGGATTTTGAAGTCTTTGCACAGCTCTTTCATCATCTTGCTGTTCAGGTTGCTACCATTGTCTGTGATGATCTTGTCTGGAAGGCCATAGCGACAAACCAGATCTCTTTTTACGAACTTAGCAACCACAGAGCTGGTTATGCTGGAGTACGAGGCGGCTTCAACCCATTTGGTGAAGTAGTCAATGGCGACTAGAATGAAGCGATGCCCGTTTGACGCTTTAGGCTCAATAGGACCAATGACATCCATTCCCCACATTGAGAACGGCCAAGAGGCAGTCAGAACATTTAAGGAAGTAGGTGGCACATGGATATGATCGGCATAAATCTGGCACTTGTGGCACTTTCTCACAAAGCTGTAACAGTCGGATTCCATTTGCAGCCAATAGTAGCCGGCCCTCAATATCTTTCTTGCCATGGTATGTCCGCTGGAATGAACCCCAAACGAGCCTTCATGGACATCTCTCATAATTCTTTCTGATTCCTCCTTTGTCACACACCTGAGGAGTACCTTATCATGATTCTTTTTATAGAGCACCTCGCCGCTCAAGAAGAAATTCATCGACAACCTTCTGAGTGTTCTCTTGTCATTCTCGGAGGCCCCGGGAGGATACTCTCTGTTCAAGATGTACTGCTTGATGTCATGATACCAGGGTTTACTATCAGATTCTTCTTCAATTGCTGCGCAGTAGTGATGGGCTGGCAGATCCCGATGCTGAATTCTGATGTGAGTCAAGTTTTTGTCGCAGTTGATGTTGAACATTGAAGACAAAGTGGCCAGTGCATCAGCCAACTGATTCTCATTGCGAGGAAGATGCTGAAATGTGATTTCCTCAAAAGGCTCAACCAACTCTCGGATGTAGTCTCGGTAAGGAATCAACTTGGGATCTCTGGTCTCCCAATCGTCGTTTACCTGGTGAATGACTAGAGCTGAATCTCCATACACATCTAGTCTCTTAACTTTCCAATCTAGGGCTGCCTGAGTGCCAAGAATACATGCCTCATATTCTGCAATATTGTTTGTGACATAGAAACTCAGTCTGGTAGTGAATGGGATGAAGCGACTATCAGGGGAAATTAGTACTGCCCCAGCTCCGTGCCCATATATGTTGGAGGCACCATCAAATATCACTCTCCATCTTTCATCTCCCGGGGATTTCCCTTCTTCAAATAGGGCCACGATATCCTCGTCTGGAAAGTCACACTGCATCGACTGATAGTCTTCGATAGGCTGATGTGCTAGGTACTCGGCCAGCGCACTACCCTTGATGGCTTTCTGAGTGACGTACAGGAGGTCATATTCTGACAACTGCATTTGCCAGCGGGCAATTCTCCCTGTAAGTGCGGGCTTCTCGAAGATGTACTTGATAGGATCCATTTTAGATACCAACCAAGTAGTGTGACTTAGCATGTACTGCCTCAAACGGTGAGCAGCCCAAGCTAATGCACAACAAGTCTTTTCTAGCAACGAGTACCTTGTTTCACAGTCAGTAAACTTCTTGCTCAGATAGTAGATGGCATGCTCTTTCTTCCCGGATTCATCATGTTGTCCCAACACACAGCCCATTGAGTTGTCTAGCACAGTTAGGTACTATCATACCCTAATTTTGTCCGCCCAGTTTCAAAACCCTAATTTTCAGCAAAAATAAATAATTTTGTGAGTGATGCATTATTTGAGAAAGGGTTTAGGGTATTTACCCAAGCATTCTAAGGTTTTCAAAATCATTTTTGAGAAATTAAGGAATTTTGGGGCATTTAAAAGGGGCATTGTTTGGTCAATTTCAATTTAATAAATTTTTGCTAGTTGAAAATCCAATTAATTAATTTTTGGGAATTTATTTAATGAAATTGTATTATTTTGAACAAAAAATAAATAAAGAAAATCATTTTTCAAATTATGCGCATATTTTATATGTGTAGTAAAAAAAATCAAGTTCAAATTAATTCAAGAAAGCATTTCAAAAAAAATAGTACAAGGAATATTCCCAAAAATTATATGATAAGATTTTTGGTGGCAATTGTGGTCATCTCTCATTTTCAAAAACAGCATATTCTTCAAGATACCTTGTATATGGCTCAAAATGGTTAGATTTATGTACAATTATCTTGAAAAGAATAATCAAAATTGAGAGGATAATAGAGTGGTCATAGGATGGTACAATAGTACAAGATGACAACTTGGTGACTAAGGCTACACCCTCTCCCTTTGGCCGAATTCTCCCTCCCCCTCATTTCCCTCTCATTTTGCATTTTTTTGACCTCAATCCATGTGTGGTTCAATCCTCACCCTTGATTCAAAATTAAAATGCAATCCTAGAATGAGAAGAGGTACACAATGACTTAAATGCCCCTAAACCTAGTTGCTCTCTATATATACCTTAGAAACCTCACCTCTCACACACTTTTTGGCCTCACAATTCATTCACAAAACCCTAGCACACAAACCTCTCCTCTCCTCTCTTCCCTTGGCCGAATTTCCCCCTCATTCCCTCACCTCATTTCTTCACTTTTTCACTTCAAATCAACATTCTAGTCCTAAATCCTTCATCATCCTTGCATTCTCTTCAAAGATCCATCTTCAAATCTCAAGAATCAAGCTCAAGATTGAAGATTAGAGGGTTGATTCAAGTGGTTTAGTGTTCATTCACCTTATTTCTCTTGCTATTCTAGCTTGGAGTTGAGGTATACTCTCACTCTTAACATCATCAAAATTTTAGCATAAAAAATGTAGATCATCAATCTACTTTTGCATATCAAACATTTCTTTGCATTTTAGTGCTCTATTTTTTTGATGAAATGTTGATATAATTGTTGTTGTTGAATGAGAGATGTGTTTCAAGCATTTTGACAAACACTTTGGGAGGTTTGGATGCTTGAAATGCATCTCTCTCTTGGAATAAATTTTGTGTTGGTGCTATTTTCATTTTGTGCTTGCATTTTCATGAATAAATTTGTGATTTGGGATTATGTTTCATTTCGCATATTGTAGAAAAATTAGGGTTTGTGTGATTTTAGTGCATTCCTTTGCTTAATCATGTGAATCCTTGCCAAAAAGCTTGATCTATGTCATTTCCTTGCATGATTTTGTTGTTTTCAAAGAATAAAATGAGCTTTTAGCTCTATGTTGGTGTCGCAAATCATGATTAGAATTAGGGTTTGTTAATTTTCTTGTGAAATGGGTTTGCAATATTGGGTAAAATGATTTCTCAAGTTGTTTTGGTTTGGTTGTTATGTACTTTGCTTGCAAAATTACTCTATGTTGATGATTGGCAAGAGGACTCACACTTGTGCCTTTGAGCACTTAACTTTAAGTGTTGAGGATTGACTAAAATGATTCAACGCAATTGATTTGATGTTTTGATTGCAAAATATTGTTGCTAATTGATTGTATCTTGCTTGCAAATTGTTATATGTTGATGATTGGCAAGAGGACTCACACTTGTGCCTTGTTCACTTCACTTTAAGTGTTGAGGATTGCCTAAGATGATTCAACCCAACCTTGTGCTTTGATTGTAAACTTTGGTTTGCTTGTTAGTAACTTGTTTGCAAAATTATTCTATGTTGATGATTGGCAAGAGGACTCTCACTTGTGCCTTAGGCACTTCATTTTAAGTGATAAGGATTGCCTAAGATGATTCAATTTTCTTTGTGCAATTCTTGCTTGAAAATGCAAATGCTAGTTTCTAACTTGATTAATCAATTTTGGTTATAAAAATGACTTGTTAATGCCCTCTTTTGGTCACTTTTGGTCTTGCAAATGTGATGTTCTTTCTAGGTCAATGTTATGCTTTAATGTTGATGATTTGGTAAAAGGACTAGACACTTATGCACTTGTGCATTGTCTCAAGCGTCAAGGATTACCAAAAGGGATTCAACCTTGTGCTTTATCTTGTGTTGATGCCTAATTGAATTAAACTTTTGCATTATCTATTTGTGTGCCTATTCTTGTAACCTATTTGGTTAATGTTGATCTTACATATGCATGCCATTAGATGTTGATGACTAAGTGTCATTCTTGTGCTCAAGTGTTGTAATTGGTAATGTTTATGCTTATGCTTACATTGTTGATTGCTTTGCTTGCAATTTGTTAAATGTTGCACTTTGGTTCTTGACTTGGAAATTGATTGAATGTTCTACTTTCTTTTCCTTTTGGATGCCACGCCATCCCAACAAATCTTTTGTGACCAATGTCACCCTCAAACTCCCTTCTCCTTTCCTCAAATCAATCATTTTCTAAAGCTTTTCCAAACTCAATCTTTTCTCAAATCGTTTTCATAAGACAATCAAATTCTTTCTAAGATCAACAATAAACCTTTTTGAAAACTCATAAGGAGGCAAGTCGGACGTACGGCCGGTGTTGTCTAGCGTCCTAAGATCGGAGCTGTACAGCTCAAAGATCTTGGGATACTTATGAGAATCAAAACAAGTAATTAACAACTTGAACCCTATTTCAAAAATGAGTAAGGAATCGAGTCGGATGTACATCCGGTATTGGTTAGCGTCTTAGGGTTAGCGAGCTGTACAGTTCGTGCGAGCCTAAGATACTTGCTCAAATAAAAGCAACCAACCTCGCAACAAATCTTTTTCTTCCTTAATAAAAAAAAACATTTTCAATAAGTAGGGAGCACGTCGTCTGTACAGGTGGGGTTGTCTTTATTCTAGGTCTAGTGGACTGTACAGTCTAGGACCGAAAATCCCTACAATAAAAAACACCAACACAAAGTTTCTCAACTAAGGAGAACTACGTAAGCTTTGAATTCTCCATCGCACCGGGAGATACGTAGGAGCGGGTCACATCCCGTCAAGCACACTTTTAAAAAATAATAAAAAGATTCTTCTTTTACCCTGTTTTCAAAAACACTTTTCTCAAATAAAAAAAAGAAGTAGAACGAATTGTTTCAAATCAACTCTGTCAAAACCGCACATCAAGTTAAAGGTTCCCTTTCGGTAGAAAGGAGGTGTGGGATGCTAATACCTTCCCCACACCTAACCGACCCCCGAACCTACATCTCTAGTTCTCAAAGGACCACCCGCCTTAAAAAGGACCCTTTTTCAATGTTTTGGTCCCTAAATAAAAAATGTTGATGGCGGGTTCACAAATTTTCACGTTGTACGATGAAAGGTCCAAACCGGATTTTTCGGGGTGCAACAACATGCTGTGGAAGACTGCAAGGCCTTCAAACTTATAGTGCAAGATCTGATTGACACCAAAGGGATAACCTTCAAACAAGAAAACCCAGGCATTACAAGTAACCCGCTGCCTGGTCACGAAGAACCTGCAACCAATGTCATCCTTGACACGGGAGGCCAACCCTTAATCAGAACTGTGGAGTGTATTCAGACACCACTGAAGGTCATTCATACAGAGCTGTGCAAGTTTGGGGTCATCAAGAAAGGCTGTACTCAAAAAGAAGTCTGTGCTGATGATAATTGTGTTGGGGCATGTGAGGCCTTCAAGATAGTTTTGCAAGACCTGTTGGATCGTCATATAATCCAAATAGGTGTGCAAGAAAAAGAGGAAGATGTGTTGACTTTCCAGTCTGATAAGAACAGAAGTGTCCAGAAGCCTATTGAGGTCCCGTATAGTCAAAAGCCGAGCATGGAGAAACCTAAGACAATTGTGATTCCTGTCCCAGCTCCTTATCAAAAGGATAGTGCTGTTCCGTGGAGTTATGGTGTGCCAGTTCAAACTCAGAATCCTCAAGCTGTTCCCGATGTCACAAACATTGCGGGAAGCAGCGGAGTCACTAGAAGCGGACGTGTCTATGTCCCTGAAGCCTTTAAAGTGGGTCCATCAAAGGAGGATGAGGAAAGAATTCGAAAGGGTAAGGGTAAAGAGCAAGAGCCCGTGGAAAGTAGAAGGGTGTCAGAGCAAGAAGCTTCCGAATTTCTGAGAATCATGCGGCAAAGCGATTACAAAGTGGTGGACCAGCTGCACCACACTCCTGCAAAGATCTCTATCATGTCCTTGCTGCTCAGTTCAGAGGCCCACCGCGCTGCCCTAGTGAAAGTGCTGAATGAAGCCCATGTAGCCCAAGACATCACTGTTAACCAGCTTGACGGCATCGTAGGGAACATCGTTGCTTCCAACTATATTACCTTTACTGATGACGAGCTCACCCCTGAAGGAAAGGGACATAATCAAGCATTGCACATTTCAGTCAGATGTGGTGAATATACACTTTCTCGGGTCCTCATAGACAATGGATCCTCTTTGAATGTCATGCCCAAATCTACAATGAACAGGCTAGACGTAGACTGTTCATATATGAAGCCTAGCTCAACGCTAGTCAGAGCATTCGACGGATCCAAGAAAGAGGTTATCGGGGAAATAGAGTTTCCAATGCAGATAGGGCCTGAGGTGTTTTATGTGAACTTTCAAATCATGGACATCGCATCATCCTACAGCTGTCTCCTGAGAAGACCTTGGATTCATGCTGCAGGAGCTGTTCCTTCATCTCTCCATCAGAGGCTTAAGTTTGTAGTCGACGACAAACTGATAGTCGTCTTTGGAGAAGAAGAGTTTATGATTAACAAGCCCCATCCCTCTCAATACGTCGAGGCTGCAGAGGAATCCCTTGAAACTGCTTTTCAGTCATTGGAAATTGCAAATGCTGCTTTCGCGGGAGAGGAAGCCCCACTGCCTGCACCGAGAATGTCCAATGCTGATATCATGGTCGCCAAGGTCATGCTGAGAAATGGTTACCAGATCGGAAAGGGTTTAGGAAGGTCCGAGCAAGGAATTCTAGCACCTGTCCAGTTGCAAGAGTACAAGGATAGATGTGGGTTAGGATATTGGCCCACTCATGCTGATAAGAAGAGAATGGCTGAGGAGAAGCGAGAAAGAAGACTAGCTAAGCTTCAGGGGCGAGAACGAAGCTTGAAGAGGGTTCCCATCTGTGATCTCAAGCAGAGCTTCAGGAGCGCGGGCATGCTGGACCCCAATCAGGTGGCTGTCATTGGGGAAGAATCAGCTGTGGAAGACAAGAGTGTGGACCTGGTGCGTCGCAGTGCTGCAAATGAAGAGCTCGGCAATTGGAAGATCATCGATTTCCCTGTTGCTTTCATTTCAAAGTAATGATTTTGTAATGCGAATCCTTTGGCTCTGCCCAAGGCCTCAGGACATTTCATAAGGGCATGCATGCTTTTCCTTCGAATATCATCAATCAATAAAATGTTGTTTTGAATTCTCAAATGAATAAAATCGTTTTTCATACCATTACTGTGTGTCTTCATCTTGTGTTTCTATTTTGCTTGTTCATTCTGTTTCCATTTCCGCAAATGCAGATCTAAAATGAACATCTTTGAAAATAATGATGCCAATGATTCATATGTTAACTTTGATTACCCCGTTAACCAAGCCGAGGAGGATGTTGAGGATGACTGGGAAACTCCTCCAGAATTGATGAGAATGGTTGGGCAAGAGGAAAAGGTTGTTCAGCCGCATGGGGAATCTGTTGAGACAATCAATCTGGGCACAGAGGACAGTAAAAAAGAAGTCAAGGTTGGCACTTCGATGAATGAAAGTGAGCGTAAGAGGCTAATTCAACTCCTGCATGATTATGATGATGTCTTCGCATGGACTTACCAGGATATGCCAGGGTTAGATACTGATATAGTGGTGCACAAGCTTCCAGTCAAGCCTGAGTGTCCTCCAGTGAAGCAGAAACTGAGAAGGATGAAACCAGAAATGTCCTTAAAGATCAGAGATGAGGTGAAAAAGCAGTTTGATGCTGGTTTCCTAGCGGTAGTATGAGAATGCAACATGATAGTATGAGAATGCAAGAGAGCAATTAACACCCAAATTTCTTGCTCAGATAGTAGATGGCATGCTCTTTCTTCCCGGATTCATCATGTTGTCCCAACACACAGCCCATTGAGTTGTCTAGCACAGTTAGGTACAGGATGAGAGGTCTGCCGGGTACAGGAGGCATCAAGATAGGTGGATTCTGAAGATATTTCTTGACCTTTTCGAAAGCTTCTTGGCAATCGTCATTCCATTTAGTCTCTTGATTCTTGCATAACAGCTTGAAGATTGGTTCACATGTGGCGGTTAACTGGAATATGAACCTAGAGATGTAGTTCAGTCTTCCAAGAAAACCACGGATCTCCTTCTCTGTTTTAGGCACCGGTATTTCAAGAATTGCCCGCACCTTGTCTGGGTCAACTTCTATCCCCCTTTGGTTTACAATGAATCCCAGCAACTTCCCTGATCGCACACCGAAGGTACACTTGGCCGGATTTAATCTGAGCTTGAACTTTCTCAACCGTTCAAAGAGCTTTTGCAAATTGACAATGTGTTCCTCATCGGTTTTAGACTTTGCAATCATATCGTCCACGTAGACTTCGATCTCCTTGTGCATCATGTCGTGAAACAATGTGACCATAGCCCTTTGATAGGTAGCACCGGCGTTCTTCAACCCGAATGGCATGACTCTGTAACAGAACGTTCCCCAAAGAGTTGTGAAAGTTGTCTTCTCCATATCTTCAGGAGCCATTTTAATCTGATTGTACCCTGAATACCCATCCATGAAGGAGAACAGTGAATGCTGCGCTGTACTATCCACTAAGACATCAATATGAGGCAGGGGAAAATCGTCTTTGGGACTGGCCCGATTCAGATCTCGGTAATCAACACACATTCTGACTTTCCCGTCCTTTTTCAGAACCGGCACAATATTAGCAACCCATTGCGGATATTTTGCTACCGCTAGGAAACCAGCATCAAACTGCTTTTTCACCTCATCTCTGATCTTTAAGGACATTTCTGGTTTCATCCTTCTCAGTTTCTGCTTCACTGGAGGACACTCAGGCTTGACTGGAAGCTTGTGCACCACTATATCAGTATCTAACCCTGGCATATCCTGGTAAGTCCATGCGAAGACATCATCATAATCATGCAGGAGTTGAATTAGCCTCTTACGCTCACTTTCATTCATCGAAGTGCCAACCTTGACTTCTTTTTTACTGTCCTCTGTGCCCAGATTGATTGTCTCAACAGATTCCCCATGCGGCTGAACAACCTTTTCCTCTTGCCCAACCATTCTCATCAATTCTGGAGGAGTTTCCCAGTCATCCTCAACATCCTCCTCGGCTTGGTTAACGGGGTAATCAAAGTTAACATATGAATCATTGGCATCATTATTTTCAAAGATGTTCATTTTAGATCTGCATTTGCGGAAATGGAAACAGAATGAACAAGCAAAATAGAAACACAAGATGAAGACACACAGTAATGGTATGAAAAACGATTTTATTCATTTGAGAATTCAAAACAACATTTTATTGATTGATGATATTCGAAGGAAAAGCATGCATGCCCTTATGAAATGTCCTGAGGCCTTGGGCAGAGCCAAAGGATTCGCATTACAAAATCATTACTTTGAAATGAAAGCAACAGGGAAATCGATGATCTTCCAATTGCCGAGCTCTTCATTTGCAGCACTGCGACGCACCAGGTCCACACTCTTGTCTTCCACAGCTGATTCTTTCCCAATGACAGCCACCTGATTGGGGTCCAGCATGCCCGCGCTCCTGAAGCTCTGCTTGAGATCACAGATGGGAACCCTCTTCAAGCTTCGTTCTCGCCCCTGAAGCTTAGCTAGTCTTCTTTCTCGCTTCTCCTCAGCCATTCTCTTCTTATCAGCATGAGTGGGCCAATATCCTAACCCACATCTATCCTTGTACTCTTGCAACTGGACAGGTGCTAGAATTCCTTGCTCGGACCTTCCTAAACCCTTTCCGATCTGGTAACCATTTCTCAGCATGACCTTGGCGACCATGATATCAGCATTGGACATTCTCGGTGCAGGCAGTGGGCTTCCTCTCCCGCGAAAGCGGCATTTGCAATTTCCAATGACTGAAAAGCAGTTTCAAGGGATTCCTCTGCAGCCTCGACGTATTGAGAGGGATGGGGCTTGTTAATCATAAACTCTTCTTCTCCAAAGACGACTATCAGTTTGTCGTCGACTACAAACTTAAGCCTCTGATGGAGAGATGAAGGAACAGCTCCTGCAGCATGAATCCAAGGTCTTCTCAGGAGACAGCTGTAGGATGATGCGATGTCCATGATTTGAAAGTTCACATAAAACACCTCAGGCCCTATCTGCACTGGAAACTCTATTTCCCCGATAACCTCTTTCTTGGATCCGTCGAATGCTCTGACTAGCGTTGAGCTAGGCTTCATATATGAACAGTCTACGTCTAGCCTGTTCATTGTAGATTTAGGCATGACATTCAAAGAGGATCCATTGTCTATGAGGACCCGAGAAAGTGTATATTCACCACATCTGACTGAAATGTTCAATGCTTGATTATGTCCCTTTCCTTCAGGGGTGAGCTCGTCATTAGTAAAGGTAATATAGTTGGAAGCAACGATGTTCCCTACGATGCCGTCAAGCTGGTTAACAGTGATGTCTTGGGCTACATGGGCTTCATTCAGCACTTTCACTAGGGCAGCGCGGTGGGCCTCTGAACTGAGCAGCAAGGACATGATAGAGATCTTTGCAGGAGTGTGGTGCAGTTGGTCCACCACTTTGTAATCGCTTTGCCGCATGATTCTCAGAAATTCGGAAGCTTCTTGCTCTGACACCCTTCTACTTTCCACGGGCTCTTGCTCTTTACCCTTACCCTTTCGAATTCTTTCCTCATCCTCCTTTGATGGACCCACTTTAAGGGCTTCAGGGACATAGACACGTCCGCTTCTAGTGACTCCGCTGCTTCCCGCAATGTTTGTGACATCGGGAACAACTTGAGGATTCTGAGTTTGAACTGGCACACCATAACTCCACGGAACAGCACTATCCTTTTGATAAGGAGCTGGGACAGGAATCACAATTGTCTTAGGTTTCTCCATGCTCGGCTTTTGACTATACGGGACCTCAATAGGCTTCTGGACACTTCTGTTCTTATCAGACTGGAAAGTCAACACATCTTCCTCTTTTTCTTGCACACCTATTTGGATTATATGACGATCCAACAGGTCTTGCAAAACTATCTTGAAGGCCTCACATGCCCCAACACAATTATCATCAGCACAGACTTCTTTCTGACTACAGCCTTTCTTGATGACCCCAAACTTGCACAGCTCTGTATGAATGACCTTCAGTGGTGTCTGAATACACTCCACAGTTCTGATTAAGGGTTGGCCTCCCGTGTCAAGGATGACATTGGTTGCAGGTTCTTCGTGACCAGGCAGCGGGTTAGTTGTAATGCTTGGGTTTTCTTGTTTGAAGGTTATCCCTTTGGTGTCAATCAGATCTTGCACTATAAGTTTGAAGGCCTTGCAGTCTTCCACAGCATGTCCGACTGCCCCTTCATGAAATCTGCAGGTAATGTTGGGATTGTATCCTCGGAAATAAGGTGGTTGGTTTGGTTTCATGGGTCTGGTGTTGATGAGCTTGTTGGTGACAAGGTAGTTAAAGAGGTCGGTGTATGACATAGGAATGGGATCAAAGGTGGTCCGTTTTCTGTCTTGATAATTTCTATGGTGATTACTTTGTGGTGAGCGGGTTGGTTGTGTTTGAGTGGGGACAGGGATATCTTGTGGTTGATAAGGTGGGCTTATGGTAATGGTGTTGGTCTCTCCTTCCTTCTTCTTTGGAAATCCGGAAAACGGCTTTTTATGGGTGCTTGTACCGGCGGAACCATGGGCAATCTTGCCGCTCCTCAGCCCATTTTCTAATCTCTCGCCGATGATTACCATATCTGAAAAGTTGGAGGACACACTGCCGATCAACCGATAATAGTATAATGGAGGCAAAGTTTCCATAAACATGAAGACTAATTCCTTTTCTAACAGAGGTGGTGACACTTGTGCAGCTAGAGCCCTCCACCGCTGGGCATACTCTTTAAATGACTCGTTGTCTCTCTTTGCCATGCTCTGTAACTGTGTTCTATCCGGCGCCATATCTGTGTTGTACTGGTACTGTCTGAGGAAGGCATCAGCCAAGTCTTTCCAACAACGAATCTGGGACGGTTCTAGCTGCATGTACCAGTTGAGAGATGCCCCAGCAAGGCTTTCTTGGAAGCAGTGAATTAACAGCTTGTCATCATGAGAATGCGTAGACATTTTTCTACAGTACATGGTCAGATGGCTCTTAGGGCAAGTTACACCTCGAAATCAGGCACTTTGAACTTAGGAGGTAAAACCACATCGGGAATGAGACATAAATCGCGAGCCTCTCTCGATCTAGAGCCTGATCCTTCAATCATTTTTAAGCGCTCTTCTAACACCTGAAACTTTTCTCTAGTTTGTTGGTGCTCAATATAATAGCCTTGGGGGAAACTGTTCATTCCAAGGTGGGGACGGAACATTGGAGCCATGGTTGAGACTGCATGCGGAGCATGAGGATAAGCAGAGTTCCCAAGAATGAGGCTTTGGGCCTGAGGATTTGCAGCTGGCTGAGGAGTAAAGCCTTGTGGAGTCACCTGAGGTATGACAATGGGACGTGGAGACTGAACCCGAGGTTCGCCCATTGCTCCCTCTGATCCTGCAGATGCAGGTTGTCCATTCTCGACATTCACCAAAGGACCAGTTCCTTGGTTAACTTCTGGGTTTGAAGGAGGAGTGTAGCCTAGAGGCAGTCCAAAAGGAGGCCATTGAGCAGCTTGGTAGTCATTTCCATTCTTCAGGGACAGCAGGACCCTCATCATCTCTGACATCTGTGCCTTCATAGCATTCATCTCATTTCTGATTTCTTGGTCACCTTGACTGGAACTATCCGGAGTTGGGTTACCCTGATTCAGCACTACTGGACCTGGGCCTGTCTCATTTCTGATCTCTAAGCTCAAATTTGCCTGATTCGGATTCTCCGCACTTGGATGGGACTGATCAAGATCGTTCAGAATCGTTGCCATGCCTCTTGCTTGAGAACGTGTCCAATAACGATGTTGGCGAACCAGCTTGCCTTACTTTCTGTTGATGGAACACTTATATGAGCACGTAACTAATTAATGAATGAATGCAATGCAGATGCATATGATTTTATGTTGCTTGATGCCAGGAATCGCGGCATAGTTCGTCTTGTCATAAGCACATAATCGTTTTTTTTCTCTCTCTCTCTTTTTTAATTAATTTTGGAAATGCAATGAGAGGGGGATCGAAATAGCAAGTCAGCACACTTCCTACATCGGGAATTCAAACAAAAGCCTTAACAACTTCCTTAAAGGGAAGGATACTACAATATTCATATGGAGTACAATACTCGAAAGCAAATAAAAGAGTACAATATTCAGGAATACAATACTCAAATGGAAAGTAAATACTCAAAACGAAAGGTACAAATAAACAGCTCAAATACAAAGAGCTTTGAAATCCCCGACCCTCTTCCTTTTCTTGCTGACGTTCGCATCTCGGGATCGCTCTCTGAACTCCGTGATTAAAGCCCTGCCGAATTTCACAAACTGGTAAACCTCGGGTGGGGTATTGAGGAAGTGCATCTCGGCCTCGGCTATTTTTAAATTCTTGGGGACTCCCGCAATGGCTTGGCTAGCTAGCTCTGCCAGCTTTGAAAATTTGTTCTTCCAAAGCTGAATCTCCTCTCTTAGCTCCTTGATGATTTCTTGATCCTCTATTTTGCCAACCAATGCCATGAAGCGTTTCTCCCAGTACTGGCTTTCTGCTTGCACTTGCCTATAAGCCCCTTCTAGACACCTGAGATTCCTCCCCAGTTCCTTAGATCTTCCTTGTTCGAACCTCAGAGCTTGCTGATACTCCTTAAGGATATCTTCAATAGAACTCCTCTCTCGCTCAAGGTTCCTTAGCTGACCTTTCAATTCTACCACCAAGCGGGATTCTTGTCTTGACTTAGTTGATATACTCTTCCACTCTTCGGCTTCCTCAAGTGCTTTTCTTGTTTTCTGCTTGCACCTTTGGAGTTCCTCTCTAGCTCCCCTCAGGTATTTCTGAGCCTCTAGCTTGCTTTTCTCTTCTCTTTTGAATCGCTTGACGCTCTCCTCAACAGCAATCATCTTGATAGCATCTTCTTCCTCTAACCTTTCTTTCTCTATGGTCATTTTCTCCAATTCTGTTTGCAATGCCTTCTTTTCTTCCTCCACTTTTGCTAAGGCTGACTTGACTTCATTCAACTCCTCAAAGGTAGGAGTGTAAGGCTCTGATATCTCCTCTTCAAGGGATAGTGCCCCTTGATTTGGTAATTTTGCATTTTGAAGCCTCTCTTTGAGCCATTGGTTAAAGGTGATACTACTGGTTCTCTTGGACAGCTCTTCGCCTTCCTTATGCACTACGGACTCCCATGCTTGCAGAACTCGCCGAAGCAAGTCTTCGCATTTAGGACTCCCCTTATAGAGGTAAAAGCGAGACAGCATGCTTTCGGAGGGTGAATTCCGCATTGGGTAACCGAGTTGTCTTAAGGTCAGTGAAGGATTATAGTTGATACACCCTTGCGTTCCCATGAGAGGCACATTCTGGAAACTTCCACAGCTGAACACCACCATAGGCCTTTCCTTCCAACAAGCAGTGGTAAACCAGCGGATCTGGAGATCGTTGAGACTTTTCAAGACCTCAACCCATTCAAGAGAAGTCATGATCTTTACATCACAGCTTAAGGCATAGGAGATCAACTCCCTAACTTCTTTTCGGTTGTTGACAATATGAGTGACAAGCCAAGCATAGAGGACGTGAGAGGAGAAACACATTTTCTTCTTGTGGAAATCACTGTAACGGGTGAAAGCCTGATAAGTGTTGGCGAGAACAGCGGGAACAGGATTGATAGGATTTTTGGTGTCTTTGAATGCCAAGAAAGCACCAATTGCAGTTTCATCAACATATCTCTCTATCTGAGGAAAGAGGACCACCCCAAAAATGGTTAGAGCAAGCACCAGCTTGAAGAGACCCCACTGTTTGGCCAGAGCATAAGATTGCATCAAACCCTCAAAGTACTCTTGCGGAAACCCGGCTATACCATTCCTTTCCAACTTTTGAAGCTTCAGTTTTTCTAAATTGATTATGAGCAATGATGCTAGCTTTTCATCAGTGTAATAATGACCTTGATATCAGTACGGCGTGACATGCGACCTAGAGAACCCCAAAAGTTGTTCATACTCTTCCAATGTGGGCGATAGTTTAAAGTTTTTGAAGAGAAAACATCTGATATCTGAGTCATAAAACTGACTTAGAGCCACAAGAGCATTTTCCTGAACATCTAACTGCAACAGCCTACGAATGTTCCCATATGTCTCGTCAAAGGACCCCAACTCAATCTGACCCATCAGTGCGGCACATTGCTTCAGACTGTCAACATCAACCCTTTTTACAACCGGAAACCTGGAAGTAGGTGAAGCTTTGCTATTCGATTCCATCTTTATGCACCTATGACAGGACGGTACATTATTTGGCTATTCCCGGCAAGCAAATATGAATGAGATGCAAAATGTATGCAATATATTTTTTTTTACATTTGGTTTTATAAATGCGGCATGATGCAATGCAATTATGATGCTAATGATGCTTGTGGAAAAATAAGGACAATGCTCATGAGCGGTAGTTCAAAAATTTAGGAAACACGCTACGTCCCGCCTCACGTAGTGGTTTATGGAAAAAGAAAAGATATATTTTGGATTTTTTTTGAAAATTCTTTTTTTGAAAAGCTCACTTTGAGGAAAACATGCCTAAGCTAGCAATGCAGCACACAATTTGTATTCCCTCGTGTCCTACAAAGGTGGGAATCCTAGGGTCTAAGGCAACTCAAAGGTACCTCCCATGTAGCTCTAAATCACATCCTCACAATGGTTACCGGAGCTAGAGACATTCTCATGACGGCACCCACAAATGTAGAAAGCTACCAAGTGTGAGGTATCATGAGAAAGCGTACTCCGGTTGAAACTTTCATGAGAGTCAGACAGACAAAGGTCTCGAATGCTAGTCACTACTCGTCTCCACTCTCCTATGTGTTTTTTCAGATCCGGGTATAGGACCCCACTCATAGCACATAAATCATAAGGTGTGAAAGTGTGTGATGAGGGCATAGCACCTAAAGCCTACCCAATCTAAAATTACCCCGCCTGCAAGGAAAAACCAGAACAGTCTAGACAAAGAGTCGTCTACCCTAGGGTTTTGCAAACATATATGATTTTAATATAAGCAAGTAAACTAACCTAGGGTACCAATCAACAATCGTGTGCAATGCTTACCTTCAAGAAAGGGAGCCAAGAAGAGGGGAACATAATGGAATTGGGGAAATATGCATGAACTTACCTCAAAGAAAGGGAGCAAAGAAGAAGGGAACATAATGGAATTGGGGAGAATGATGCATGAGCATAAGCATATAAACAAAGAAGAGGAGGAGAAGAAACTACACTTCAAGCAAGAAGCAATCATAGAAGAAGAAGAAGTAAATGCACATGAATGCAACATGATAGTATGAGAATGCAAGAGAGCAATTAACACTCAAACTTCATTGATGAAGAAAGAAGGGAAAAGAAAAAGAAGAAGAAGAAGAAAAGGGAGAAATAGAACAAAGCATTCAAATCAAACAATTAAAACCACACACTAAATTAAATAGGTTCGACCCTCTTAAAAAAAAATGTCCCCAGTGGAGTTGCCAGCTGTTGCACCCCAAAAAATCCGGTTTGGATCCTTCTTCGTACAACGGGAAAAACAATGAAGCCGCCACCAATATTTTAATTTAGGAAAAAACATTGGAAAAATCCTTTTAGGCGATTGGCCTTTTGAAAACGAGAGATATAGGTTCGGGGGTCGGTTATGTGTGGGGAAGGTATTAGCACCCCACACATCCTTTCTACCGAAAGGGAACCTTTAATTTAGTGTGTGGTTTTTGACTGTTGATTTGAAACACTTTGTTCTACTTCTTTTCTTCTTTTTTTTTATTTAAGAAAATGTTTTTGAAAACTGGGGAAAGAAGAATCTTTTTGTTATTATTTTTCTTTTAAAAGGGTGCTTGGCGGGAGGTGAACCCGCTCCTACGTATCCTCCGGTGCGATGAGGAATTCAAAGCTACGTAGTTCTAGTCTTGTTTTGAAATGGCTCTTTTGTTTTTAGCTTTTTAGTTTTCAGGTGTCTTTTGAAATAAAACTCGAGTGTTCACTAATACCAAGCAAGCAATGGCTTCGAGTGGTTTTCATTACTAACTCGAAAAAAAATAAATTGAAACCGATAATCAAACAAGAAATGGCTTCGAGTGATTATAAGTAACAACGTTTTTATTTTATCTTTTTTTGCAAATGAGGCGAGCATCGGTGATAATCATCTAGCAAAGGCTTAGGACAATTACCACTAATGACTCGTGTTGTTTTTGGAATTGAATTGAGTTCGCATGTATTTAAGGTTTGGGAGCTTTCATGATAATCAAACAAGCAAAGGCTTCGAGTGACTACCACTAATAACTCCTCATTAGTGATCAAACAAGCAAAGGCTTCGAGTGGCCACTAATGATTTTGTTTATGAAAAACTTAGGGTTTAAGCTTGGAAAAGAAATTGGTCTTAATTTGTTAGAGACATAGTTTAGAAAAGAAGTTTGAAAGCAATTTGATTTTTGGAAAAGAGTTTTGGAAAACTAGTAGAACATTTTCAATCAAGTTCCAAGTCAATAACCAAAATGCAAATTGCTAGACTACAATTCATGCAATGATCTAAACTAGTAACCATTTTCATGTCAAGTTGTTTAGAAAAGAAAACAATGAATGCAAGAAAGTTCATAGATGCAAGCATAGCACATTCATTCAGAGCATGTTATCAAGCGAGCAACAACATAGACACAATTTGCAACTTACCCTTTCATGTTGAAAACATCTCATTACAACATTTAAATACACAATGCATGAATAGGCAAAGATGAACCTAGACTACACATATCATGTCACAATACATAGATAGGCAAAGAATGAACCCAAGTTGAACATTTTGGCAAAAATGCATGAATAGGCAAGAGAATGAACCTAACTAGGCATTTATGACACAACATGTGAGTAGGCAAGGAAGTTACAAAGCACAAGTGAATTCAAACATTTAATGAATCACTTGCAAAATCCTAGGGATTTCACATCAACATTTGACATAAGCAACAATGTGGTATCATTTTGATGGCATCAACATTTAGCATATTTCTACAATCAACCACATGAAAGGAATAAGTTGGAAAGGGCATTTGCCTCAAGTAAGATCATTAGCAAGCCATGAAAAATCAATTTGACATTTTATTTAGCAAGCATATGCAATTAAGGTGTTGAATCCCTTTAGGTAATCTTTAACACTTGGGATATGCACAAGTGCATAAGTGTCAAATCCTCTTACCAAATCATCAACACAAACATGATTTTCAAAGCAAGCAACAAAAACAAGCACAAACCCTAATTATCTCATGAAATGCGACACCAACATAGAGCTAAAACCTCATTTTATTCTTTGAAAGCAACAAAATCATGCAAGCAAATGACATAGATCAAACTTTTTGGCAAGGATTCACATGATTAAGCAAAGGAATGCACTAAAATCGCACAAACTGTAATTTTTCTACAATATGCGAAATGAAACATAAGCCCAAATCACAATTTTATTCCTGAAAATGCAAGCACAAAATGAAAATAGCACAAACACACAATTTATTCCAAGAGAGAGATGCATTTCAAGCATCCAAACCTCCCAAAGTGTTTGTCAAAATGCTTGAAACACATCTCTCATTCAACAACAACAATTATATCAACATTTCAACATAAAATAGAGCACTAAAATGCAAAGAAATGCTTGATATGCAAAAATAGATTGATGATCTACATTTTTGGTGCTAAAATTTTGATGATGCTAAGATTGAGAGTATACCTCAACTCCAAGCTAGAATAGCGAAAGAAATAAGGTGAATGAACACTAAACCACTTGAATCAACCCTCTAGTCTTCAATCTTGAGCTTGATTCTTGAGATTTGAAGATGGATCTTTGAAGAGAATGCAAGGATGATGAAGGATTTAGGACTAGAATGTTGATTTGAAGTGAAAAAGTTAAGAAATGAGGTGAGGGAATGAAGAGGGGTATTCGGCCAAGAAGGGAGAAGAGGAGAGGCTAGGTTTTTGAGTGTGAATTGTGTGCAAAAACTTGTGAGAGGTGAGGATATGAGGGTATATATAATGTGCAATTAGCTTTAGGGGCATTTAGGTCATTGTGTACCTCATCTCATTCTAGGATTGCATTTTAATTTTGAATCAAGGGTGAGGATTGAAACACACTTTGATGAGGGGAAAAAAATGCAAAATGAGAGGGAAATGAAGGGGGGTATTCGGCCAAGAAGGGAGAGTGGTGCCCAAGTTTTGCAAGTTGGCAATTGTACTATTGTACTATCCATGAACCTTCCAATTATCCTCTCAATTTTGATTATTCCTTTCAAGATAATTGTACATAAATCTAACCATTTTGAGCCATATACAAGGTATCTTGAAGAATATGCCACTTTTGAAAATGAGAGATGACCAAAATTGCCAACAAAAATCCTATCATATAATTTTTGGGAATATTCCTTGTACTATTTTTTGAAATGCTTTCTTGAATTAATTTGAACTTGATTTTTTTTACTACACATATAAAATATGCGCACAATTTGAAAAATGATTTTCTTTATTTTTTTATTTTTTTTGTTCAAAATAATACAATTTCATTAAATAAATTCCCAAAAATTAATTAATTGGATTTTCAACTAGCAAAAATTTATTAAATTGAAATTTACCAAACAATGCCCCTTTTAAATGCCCCAAAATTCCTTAATTTCTCAAAAATGATTTTGAAAACCTTAGAATGCTTGGGTAAATACCCTAAACCCTTTCTCAAATAATGCATCACTCACAAAATTATTTATTTTTGCTGAAAATTAGGGTTTTGAAACTAGCCGGACAAAATTAGGGTATGACAGTGTACAAAAGGTATGTTGTAAATCTTCCCTATACCATCCTTCACTACATGATAGATGTTGTCAAAAACCTTAGACAAACCACCCCTCTGCCATATGGGATTTTTCTCACGAAAATCTTTAAGTTCAATGAAATTCCTCTTGAAAAGAAGGAATGTATCAATGATAAGACTGTCTTTTGTTCTAAAAGTGTGAAACAAATGGGAATCAAGTTATCTAAAACTACACCCTCTTCAAAGGTCAAAGCCACTGCCAAGCCTGCTCCAAAGACAAAAGCCACTGCCAAACTCAGAACCATCAAACCTTCATAAAAGAAAACAGCTACAAATTTCACTCCAACTGAACCATCTCCCAAGGAAGATGAGAAAGAGGAAGCCATTGATGCTCAACCCTTATATTTTCAATTCCCTGAGAGTCACAAGTTCCCACAGCCAGTCATACCTTCACAAGAACCCATTATGGAATCAGAACCTGCTGAAAGTTGGAAGGAGATATTTGAGCTTAATCAAATTCCTGATGAAGATTGTCCAGAAGAAGAGATTGTTGATAAGCAAGGTAGTGAAAGAATGATTGATGATCTAAATGAAGAACCCCCAATTCAGGATGATGAACCTTCACATGAAGGATTTGCTGTTAACACTGATGAGAAAGAACCTTCACAAGAGGTAAAAGATCAACCCTCTATCATCATTTCTGCTTCTGAAGTAATTCTCTTACCTTTTCATCCATCTCAAACCGAGGAAATCCCTGTGATAGTTGAACAACCTTCTGTTGTTGTTCAACCCTCTGTTGAATCTGAGCAAATTGCAAATTCGCCTTCTCCAAGAGTGCTCTTGGTTCCTTATGACTCCTCACCAGGTGAGCATGGAATTCAAGAACAAACAGCAGATGGTCAAGCTCAGAGGGAGTTTGATATGAATCATTCTCCAGCAAGGGATGAAGAAGAAGAAGTCCTCAATCAGAATTACAATCAACTTTCACCTCTGTCTCGAGCTGTTCATGAAGTGTGTCATGATATTAACACTGAGTTTGCACTAGTGAATCCCCCACTCTTTCAAGAAACCAACTCTGAAATCCTAGCTTCCATGGCTCTCACTCAACTCAACCAAACACAAACTCAAGAAAGTTCTCCCATTCCCTCAAATGACAACAATGACCTGTTCACTCAATGGCGTGATCAACCTACACAATCACCTGCCAAAACAGGAAACACTTTGGCTTCTGAAAACATAAACAGGTTCATAGCTTCACAAACTCCCATTCATGATTCCTCTATTCCTAGAGTGAATGAAGCTACTGGTGCATCAAAATCTCCTTCTGATTTGTCCACTCAGTTTGGTTCTCTTAGCTCTTTTAGTAAAACCATGTATGCCCCTCTCTCCTCATTTGACAAAGGACCAAATAGCAGCAAACGTTCTGTGGATAAGGATGACTCTCATCCTTCTATTGACAGATTGGAGGTCATGGAGAATTCCATGAAGAGAATTAGGGGTGTCCACGGTGCGGTTTGGTTTGGTTTTGAGACAAAAAGTGAACCGAACCGCAAGGTAAAATTACATGCGGTTTGGTTTGGTTCGGTTGGCTTCCTAAAATAAAGCCGAACCAAACCAAACCAAACCAATCCAGTTTGGATTGGTTCGGTTGGTTAGGTTTTTTTCAAGACAAAACGTAATTTAAAATGAAGTTAAAATAACTAACACAAGAAATGGCTAACATAAATCTTTAAGAAAAAATCTACTCAAATATATGTAGTATATAAATTACTCTCTTTTAATTCTCTTAAGATCGCTAAGACAATGTTTAAAAGAATTTGAATTAAATATTTTATTGTAATTTTTAAGTATATCATAACAATATATATTGTTTGTAAGTGAGTCAAAGAATTAATTGGATTTGGGCTAGTAAATGAGTGAGAGTTGGGTTTTAGTGGCATTTGGGTTAGTAAGTTAGTGAGGAAGGTTGTAATTCAACAAGCCTTAGTGTTACTTTCAGTTTGGTTTGGTTTGGTTCGGTTTCTGAAATCAAAATCGCGAACCGAACCGAACCGTGCGGTGCATTGAAAAAACGAACCGATCAAAAGCGGTTTTTTGCGGTTTTCGGTTTGGTTCGGTTTGCGGTTTTCTATTGGTTTGGTTCGGTTTTGAACACCCCTAAAGAGAATGAAGGCACAGCATGAGAACAGATTAAGAAAATGAAGCTTATGGAGAACAATCTGATGTTGAGTATTGGTATTTTGCAGCAAGAGAACAGAATTGAGGCTCAAAGGAATTTTGCATATCAGCAATGGGTCATTGAACATGTCATTCCTCTAGTTCTGCCAACCATCACACCACCAGACTTTCCACCACCAAAGCTCTACCAAGATGTTCCTCAACCAGCAACTTCAACCAACTCGTCTGATGATTCCTCCCCTACCAAGTAGCAGCCTAATTTCTATTTCTTCCTTCCTTTTTGTTGTTGACAAAAGGGGGAGAATGGAGATTAAGTTTTAGTTAGCTACTTAGTTAGGTGTTTAAGTGATTTTGGGGTTTATGTTGACAATCTAGTAATCTTTTTGGACATTTTGCTTGTGTGACTTGTGAAGATTGTCACACAACTTTGCAAATTTAAATTTCTGTCATTTTAAATTCTGTCTTAAGTATGTCAGTGATAATTATCAAACAATATGTTCATCATGTATGCATTGAATGATTAATGTAATTATCTTTTGCTATATGCTTGCTGTGAAGGTTATATCTCTTAGAAATAATTCGGTTAGTATGCTTAAATATTTATCCATGAAAAACAGAAACTTACTCACTAGTTTGTCATCACCAAAAAGGGGGAGATTGTTGGAATGAAAATCTCTTTCCATGTTTTGATGATACAAACTTAGTAAGACATTGAGTGTTCTTGTTAATGTTTATCTAAGGGAAACTTTAAGGGCAACTTTGATGATACAAACTTACTCACAATTTTGTTCCTCTCTTTGTCCACTATAACTTTAAGGGCAACTTTGTCGACATGTTCAACGGATTGAGTTGCAATGGCAGCCATAGTAGCAAGCAATCGCGGAACAGAAACGAGATACAAATCAATAATGATAATTTATAATCCAAGTTTGCCAAAATGTACTTAAAATGTTTTAAATATTTATATGAAAATGGACGTTTTCTTTTAAACTAAGCGTCAAAGAAAAAAGTGAATTACTTCAACAATTACTTTAGGAAGGGAAAGATTATTAGTCACATTACTTTTCCTTTTTTCCTTTAGGCACGTTGGTGTATAGAAAGTGACATAAGTAGTACAATTATTGACCATAGTTTAATGGGTGTTATACGTGGAAAATATTATTGACTAGCGTAAGTTATTACAATTTTTTTGCAGTCATACTTTTCCTTTTTCCTTTAGGCATGTTAGTGAATTTATATTGGTAGAGACTTATAAATTGGCCATAGTTTAGTGGGTGTTATACGTGGCTAATATTTCAGGTTTGGAAAACCATTTTAGCTCTTGATTATACTAAGTTAAACAATACCACTGAGGATGGCTTGATATAAAACCAAACAATGTTAATAGATACTACATTATATGTATATAAATCTGATCCAAAATACATTCCAAGTAGAAATATAGCTTGTAATTGTAAACCATATATATTGTCAATGATCATTACATTTATCCAGTACAATTCAAATTTGTTTTGGTTTTGATTTTTTTTTTCAACTTTGTTGAGGATTGTTCGTTAGATAAACATTAACAAGAAAACTCAATGTCGACGTAACAGATCTATGACCTTCATGATCATCACTGAAATTCAAATATTAGTTAAGTGTACTATTTTGAACTGACTGCCACTCCTAAGGTCGTCCCTTAAGAACCAAAGTCGCATCTTGTCCCCCAAGCCTCTTACAGTGGCGCTTCCTTGTTAAATCAATCGACATATTCTCGGAGTGTTTCGGTCTCCCTTGTCTTATCGCCTTCAGTAGTGCATGTGACTTAGGTTTTACTCTGGATGCTATAAAATGTGCAGGGAAAGTTCTAGCCAACTGATCCCATGACGAGTGTTGAACCAAGGTCAAACACTCTTTGTTTTGTATGATAACAAATTACAATCTGTTTACTAATGGTTATATTTGAACCAAAGCACATGGCATGAACCAAAGCACAGGGCATGAACCAAAGCGCTTGACATGATATCTTTAAGTGTAGCAGCTCGGAGGAGAAACTAGTCAAGCGTTCAAGACTTATGTGTTATATTGGTTTACATAGGACGCGTGTAAGATCCTGTCACTTTTGTAGTTCAAAGATGATCTTTTAAAATGGAATTGAGCTAGGCTTGGAAAAATAGGTTAGGCACAAATAATGAATAGTTGTTTTTTATAGAAAATAGATTCATGGCTTAGTGTTTTATATAACTTGTTTTTAAAAGTAAGGAATCGATTCTTGTTTTGGTACATTAAGCTAGAAATCGATTTCTACTTGTTTCTAAAGCCAAAAATAATTTCCGCTTATTTTCTAAAGTCAAGAATCGATTTCCCTCATGCCTTTGAAGCAAGAAATCGATTTCCTCCTTCCTTTTAAAAGCCAACAATCGATTTCCATGTTAGAATGTTTTTAAAAGAAGGAAATCGGTTTATGGCTTCTCTTTTTAAAGAGAAGAATCGATTCATGACTTGGTTTTAAAAGAACTTGTTTTGGAAAGAAAACAATCGATTGATGACTTTGTGTTTTTAAAGTGGAAAATCGATTTCTAACCTATTTCATTCAAGCTAGAAATCGATTTCTAGCCTATGCCATTCAAGCAAGAAATCGATTTGTGGCTTGTCTCTTGTAGCTTGCCTTCCTTATTTTTATGAACTACAAAATCGATTCCTCTCTTCTTTGCTTAAAGGCAAAAATCGATTTATGACTTATTTTCTTAGAAAGTAAAATCGATTTTCAACTTATATTTTTCAAGCAATCAATCGATTCTTCACTTATCACAATAGTGTTAAAAATAGTTTCAACGGTCATATTTTTACAATCCCTATAAATAGGAGTTAGGGTTTCACGATTCATTAACAATCTACAAATCAAAAAGGAAAAGAACGCAAACTCTCACTGTCACACTCATTCTTCACGTTCTTCATCAAGAGTTAGGTTGAATCCAAATCTCTCATCTCTCTTAACTACATCATTGTTATATTGCTTGAGTGATTGGATCCTAGCTTTCAATCGTAAACATCTATATTTGGTTGTTGTGAAATCTTGAGAGTTTTCTTGGGTAATTCAATCAGGAAGATTGAATTGTAGCGAAATCCTTAGCGGGGAGCTTGGGTTCTCAATTTTGGGAAAATTGAGATTGGTGTGATAACTATAGGGAAGTTGCTTGCTTGTAAGACGTTGAAGAAGTTCTTCCCATATAGTGGTTATTATCAAGTCCGAAGGTTGCAAAGCTGGAGGCCGAGGACGTAGGGCTTTTATCCTGAACCTCGTAAAAATCACGGTGTACTTCTTTCCCTTATCTTTACCTTGTGTTTTCTTTATAATTGTTAACTGTCGTTGCATTTGATATTATCGCGTGTAGACTTCATTATCGTTATAATTGTTTCTGCCATTGTTATAGCATGCATAAGTTGTTGCAGATAGTTTAAATCATCTATTTCGCATTCGATTTAAACTTGCATCGTTAATTCTCAAAAAGCAAAAAGATTTCATTTTTAGCATATAACCTTATTCAAAGCTAGAAATTGCATATAGATTTCACTTTATGGAGGATCATAGTTGATGGACTAACTATGACTATTGGAGTAGTCGAATGAAATGTCATGTGCAGGCTATAGATTTCACTTTATGGAGGATCATAGTTGATGGACCACTCATTCCTATGAGAATCAAGATTATTAAACCCGGTGTTGTTGCTGAGGGAGATACTACCAAATCTCAAGCTACTGGTATAGTTGAGGAACTACCTATTGAAGCTATTTATGCCATTGACGTAAGTGAGCTGAGAAAGCCTGAGCTAGAAAAAAAATCTCTCAATGCCAAAGTAGAAGAAAAGTATTTAGGCTCGGCAGGGTGTCCCCCCAAGACTCACCTATGACCTGACATGGCATACTAGGCGAAAAACATTATTCAGGGTGGCAGACTAAGAAACACAAACACATGCTCGACTCTTTTTAGCCTGCAACGCACAACCCGTTTTGCCACCTTTAACACCAACTTTTGCAGAGGCATAATTGGTGAACGAGAGACAATATAAAATGCATATGTGTTGTAATTCCATTGTCATGTGGTATGGGACACACGAGGTGAATCCCCTGGGCATGTCCTTCGTAGGATCATTGTGACAACACAAATGGCCTGAGTCAGCATGTAGTGCAATTGCATACATATGACTAGATAGAGTCACAAGATCAACTAAAGTAATGACTGTTTGTGTGATTGTATGACATATTTAGATTCTACTTTATGTTCCTTCCCATTTATAATGTTACATGTATCTTAGCCATGTTTTTTTTGTATAATTGAGTGTATGATAGATCCATTGGAGAAGCAGTTTGAAACCAAGGAATGCAGAGAGGAACAATCCCAATGCACATGCCACTTGTGCAGGGGAGGAGGGTCAGGAGTAACCTTGGATGTGGGTTTAATCAGTCTTCACACATTTGCACAAAAAGGTAATTAATATTTGTGAAATTCGTTCATTTTCACTGTTCTTTTGTCAAATTTTAACTGTATAACATGATTGCACCACATATATTGTAACTGTATAACTGATTTGTATATATGATCGCATTTAGTTTCAAGGGTTAAAATTTGTGAACAAGTCTAATTTCTAGCTAAATATCTACTTTAAATAGGATAGGTTTCCTTACTATGTAACTTATTTTATGATTGTCAAAAAAAATGATCGGAATATAACAGAATTTCCGTGTGCATAATTTGTGCATGTATAATCACAAGTCTTAATTAGCTATCAATGTCATGGACTCATAGCTTGATTGAGAAAATATGCTGCTCTAAACTTGACTTATTTTGTACATTTTCTGTCACTTGTGTTTCTGCTTAATGGTATTTTTGGGGATTACTGGAGTGTGTAGTGTCACGAAAGGAGACACGATATTGGTCACGCAGTTCGGCCAATCGATGTCTACGTCTGCGACTACAGAGCAGCTGTAGTTCCGATTTATTGATTGTGTGATCGTTTTCCTCGAGTACAAACAATAATGAGTTTAAATAGAGTATTCTATGTGAAAACCTAACGGGCTTGGCCGAATACATTTATAAAGAAATCAACTATTTACAACTTCCTTATTTCCTTATTCACATCCCCCCTCAAATTGATGCGGGTCATCAAGGAGCATCAATTTGCCAACAAGAAACTGATGGCGCGGACGAGGAACAACTTTGGTCAAAATATCTGCAACCTGAAATTGAGTATTGATATGGGGAATGGATATAACACGATTATCATAGGCTTCAGGAATAGCATGGCAATCAACTTCAATATGCTTAGTACGCTCATGAAAAACCGGATTTGCAACAATCTGAATGGCACTTGTATTGTCAGCATAGAGAGATGTTGGCTCAGTTTGAGGAAATCCAAGTTCACCCAACAGACCACGAAGCCAAAGTATTTCGGAGTATGCCGTAGACATAGCACGATATTCCGATTCAGTTGAGGACTTAGAGACTCTTGCTTGCTTCTTACTTTTCCATGAAATCAACGAAGAACCAAGAAACATGCACCAACTAGTGACAAAGCGGCGAGTGTCAGGACACCCAGCCCAATCAGCATCACTGTAGGCAATCAACTTAAGAGGGGTCCCACTAGGAAAGAATAAGCCCCGTTGAGAGGTACCTTTCAAGTAGCGAATTATACGACGAACTGCTGCCAAGTGAAGATGACGAGGAGAATGCATGAACTGACTGACTTGCTGAACAGCAAACGAAATGTTGGGTCGTGTAATGGTCAAGTAGTTAAGACTACCCACGAGCTGTCTATACAATAAAGGATCGGTCAAAAGTTCACCCTCGTCACGGTGGTATTTAACATTAACTTCAAGAGGAGTATCCACAAGATTAGCGGATTGGAGGCCAACCATAGCAATAAGGTCTGTGGCATACTTATGCAGATGGAGAAATATACCCTTAGAGGTAGAATGAACCTCAAGTCCAAGAAAATAATGTAAAAGACCAAGGTCTTTCATTTGAAATGAGGCTTGAAGCTTTAATTTAACTTCCTGTATGGATGCTGCATCAGAACCAGTAATGATCATATCATCAACATAAAGAAGGAGCAGAACAATGCCCGTAGATGTGCGGTGAATGTACAAAGACGAATCATACTGACTTTGAGTAAAGGAGAACCCAAGTAGAGTGGAACGGAATTGCTCATACCATGCTCTAGGAGCCCGTTTCAAACCATATAGAGAGCGTTTGAGCTTGCACACCCCCTTAGATGAAGAGAATAGGCCCTAAGGGGGAGTCATATAAATATCTTCAGTCAGGTCGCCATGAAGAAATGCATTCTTAACATCCATTTGGTGGAGAGACCACCCATGAGAAGCAGCTATAGAGAGCACCATTCTAACAGTAGTCATTTTAGCAACTGGTGCAAATGTCTCATCATAATCAATACCATATTCCTGCTTGTTGCCTAAAGCAACCAATCGAGCCTTGTACCGATTGAGAGATCCATCAGAATTCAGTTTCACAGAATAAACCCATTTATAGCCTATGGGTTTGATATCTAGAGGGCAAGGAACAATATCCCAAGTGAAATTGTCTTGAAGAGCCTGAAGTTCGTCATTCATGGCATTCACCCAACGCACATCTTTAACAGCCTACGAGTAACAAGTAGGAAAAGATGTGCTAGAGAGAGAAGCAATTAAAACAGTATGTGAGGAATCAAACCTGTCTGGTGAATATCTATCAGGTGCTCGGGACGTTCTACTAGAACGTCGTGGTGCAACTGGTGCAGAATCAGGATTAGGTGGCGGATCAGCGTCGGAAGGGGGAGTGGGAACCTGCACACTGTGTTTCCTGATATATATAAGTGCTGGTTTAAAACGTTCTATAGGTGAACGCGGGGTAGAAAATTGGGGAAGTATAGCAATATCATTCAGACCAAGAGAAGGGCAAGGAAACATAAACTGTTTATCAAAAAATGTCACATTTCTAGAAATGCAAAAACGATGGTTAGAGTTATCATAACACACGAAACCCTTATGAGAATGACTATACCCCATAAATGCACATTGGACAGATTGTGCTCCAAGCTTATGTCTTTCAGTGGATGGTAAGTGAACAAAACATACACACCCAAAAGTGTGTAAGCTACTGTAATCAGGCTGAGTTTTAAAAAGACGAAAGTAAGGAGAATTAAACCCAATCACCGCGGAAGGAAGATGGTTGATCAAAAAAACAGCTGTGGAAAGAGCCTCCACCCAAAATCTGGATGGAACAAAAGCTTGGAGAAGTAAGGTACGTGTCACATCCAACAAGTGACGATTCTTACGTTCTGCAACACCATTTTGCTGAGGGGTATTGGGACAAGATCGTTGAGACAATACACCTTTTTGCTATAAGAACTCCTGAAACTCATGAGACATATACTCACCACCAGAATCAGACCGAAGAACTTTAATACTGGTTTGAAATTGATTTTCAACATACATCAGAAATTTCTTAAACATAGAAAACACTTCAGATTTAGATTTAAGAAAATAAATCTAAGTAAAACTACTATAATCATCGATAAATGTGACAAAATATTTATAGAGAGCATGAGAAGCGACAGGTGAGATTCCCCAAACATCACTATGAATCATCTCAAAACAAGTAGAAGCACGATGAGCACCAGACGGAAAGGGAAGTGTTTTGCTTTTGGCTAATTTGCAAACAGAACATGAAATGGAGGCACTAGAATCCATACGTTTAGTACCTAACAAGCCAGTCTTAAATAAGTGAGACAAAACAACAGAGTTTGGATGACCCTATTTCCTATGCCAATCCTCACATACATTCAAAACACTAGTACAAGCAAGAGATAAATGATGTGGAATAAACTGGAGTGGGAACACTCTCCCAACTTTAGGCCCCTTTGCGATCACCTTCCCCGACACCCGCTCCTGTACAAGACAACCAGCCTAAGTAAGATTAACATTACAACCTTCATCCACTAATTGACCAGCAGACAATAAATTTGAGGCAAGCCCAGGTGCTACCAGTACATTTCGAAAGATAGAATTTATGTCACCAACATTAGTTATAGGAAGGGTACTACCATCAGCAATTTGAATTTTCTGATTACCAATATAATAACGTAAATTGTGCAAGAGTTTAGAGGAACCCGTCATGTGATTCGATGCACCAAAGTCAAGTAACCATGAGATGAAAGAAGACATACCAGTAATGCCCAAGGCAGAAAGAGCAGATAGTACCGCTTGTTGAATTAATTCAAGCTGTAGAGCACCACCATCAGGGCACCAGTGGTGGAAGAACCAGTGGTAGAGCTAGATGCACCAGTGGTGGAAGGACCAACTACAGAGCTAGTAGTGGCATGGAATGCCTGCACCGGACGCTTAGTCGGTCGTGGAGGACGCATAGGACATGCACAGATGATATGACCCTGCTGCTTGCAGTAATTGCAAAATTTCTTAGGACAACTACGAGAAACATGTCCAAATTGTTTACAAGAGAAGCATTGAGTCTGTCGCATATCACGACCTCTATTTTGCATAGCATATGCAACTGTCACAGGTTCAGAAAGGACGGGATCATGAGACATGGTGCCTTGAGTATGAAGACGTTGTTCTTCCCTGAGCAGTTCACCAACACAGATATCCACGGAAGGAACAGGGTTCCTATTTAGCAAAGCACCTCGAACAACCTCAAATTCTGGACGAAGTTTCATGAGGAATTGATCCCGTTTACTAGTATCATAAACATCTTGGACTGCTGAAAGTGACGGCTTGAGAACAGGAGCATAGATAATAGCAGAGTGTTCTGTCCATAAATTCAGAAAACCAGAATAATATTCTTGAATTGACAAATTACCTTGTTTGTAATTGGCGATTTCTAACTCCAATTGAAAACGCTTGGCCGTATTGTCCTAGTTGTAAATATGCTTCAAATAATTTCACATTTCTTGAGCAGTAGAAAATGATCGCAAATTATTGATCATCTGAGGATCAATAGTGCTGAGGATCCAAGAAATAATTTGAGTATCTTTGACTTCCCACGCGTCTAAGGCAATTTTATCTTCCGGCGCCTCAAGGTGACTCCATAAACCTTTCCCTTTGACATACATCTTAAACTGAAATTCCCAAGCAGTATAATTTTTACCAGTGAATCGAACACAAAAATTATCTCGTTCCTTGTTGAAAGCCATTAAAAAATTGATGTCGCCGACAAATTAGAATTTGCCCAAAAAATATGCAAGATCCAATAATCTCCTTGTTACCGATAGAAAGATGCCAACAAAAAAAATAAGAAGACTACTAACGTCACTAGCAATATAGAATATCACATGTAATAATTAATGATCCCACCTCCAAAACCTTGAGCCAAGCGTCAAACGAAACCGAGGTGAAGCTTCAAACAAAAAATAAGAATCCCCAAACGGCAAGAGGTGAAGCAAGAAAGGCAAGACGTGAAGCAAAAAAAATCCCACAAACGAAACCGAGCAAGATTTGCGAACAGGATTGCGCAAATATTACACCGCAACCGGAAGCCAAGAATCCCACGTCTTCGCAAATCAATCGGAACAGATACCAAGCAGAGTCACGAGCGAAGCTAAACACCAACAAAGCTGGAGCGGAACAGCCAATAGAGCTTGCGCAAGCAGAACCACGAACCAAGAGGGAAACTCGCAATAGAAACAGAGCCACACCAGGAAGGAAATCACGATCAGTCTCCGATGCGAACAGAGGAAAATACGAACAAACGAGAGCACGTACACGAGACCGGCAATCAAACCGATAACGAAGATATGGATCGAACCTTAGTCTGATACCATGTTACGAAAGGAGACACGATATTGGTCACGCAGTTCGGCCAATCGATGCCTACGTCTGCGACTACAGAGCAGCTGTTATTGATTGTGTGATCGTTTTCCTCGAGTACAAACAATAATGAGTTTAAATAGACTATTCTATGTGAAAACCTAATGGGCTTGGCCGAATACATTTATAAAGAAATCAACTATTTACAACTTCCTTATTTCCTTATTCACGTATAGATGCATATCGGATAGACTTCATCCAAGTTATGAACCAATTGACATAGCAAGGAAAATAAAATATCCATTTATCAGTGTAATGACAGTAGACAACATTGAACATGTGTGCAAGTTTGTGCTTTATTGCTATGACTTCACACGGTTTTGCATCCAAGTAAAAATGACAATTAAAAGTTAGTAATACGAATAATAAACCCAACTATATATACGAATGAAATAAAGAAGCAGACAATGATACCACATCAAGATACCACATCATTGTTAGAAAGAAGAGTAGTACCAATGAGAAAGGATAAAAATTCTTAATTTAATAAACAAAACATTACGTAGAAATGAAAAGATGCAGCTGACTCAACATAACTTAGATGAAATATTTAGTTGATGAAAGTGTCCATCAACTATTCTCCATATAAAATTGCTCATTTCTCCTCTTTAACTGTTCTTGTAAATTTTTCGAGACCAACTGTCAAAGCAGTTGTTGAGATCAATGAAACTTTTAGTAAGCTGAGACCCTGCATGTAATCAATTAAGTGTTTGTAGGGAAATGCAATTAATATAGCGATATAGAAAAATGTTAGCAATACTCTGGCGATGAAACAGTACAATCCATAAAATCTCATGCAACTTACCTCCTTCATACCAATTTTGATGACCCTTTCCTCCAAATCAACCAAAGTGACATTTGATTTATTTAGATATGCAAGAGCGTACGCAGAGGACATAGGAGTCACAACCAAGTCATCTGTCACCATGTACATTGATGGTCCTTTGACAAATTCTCCGGAATTTGATGGTTTCAAGATAGAGGACTTCAGATCAGCCAATTTAATGGTACAAACATTTCAAAATATTTAGGATTGGGACACTTTTTCTTCTTTGTAAAATTGATATATTGATAACAATACGTGAAGTGTGTATGACAATAAGACACAAGTAATTCTGCTACACCAATTGGTAATATCTGATTTCTGAGCTCGAATTTTGGGAAACACTGAGGCTTAAATAGTTTGTCTTTAAGGTCTTCTGACCTTAAAAATTTGTCTAGACTCAACTCATTCAAGCTCTTGTATAGATTATCCATGCAGCTTATAGAAGATGATGCTTGAACCATATGCAACACTCCTCCCAAAGGAAATGTTAGAAAACTGGATACGAAGTTTGCAAGATCTTGCTCTCCTTCAGCAAACAAAATCTCTCCAGTTCATTTTCTCATTGTTAGTGTCACAGATATCTGTCTAGCCTCACTTGATGGTGCCTCTCCAATCTCAAACTCGGATTGGTTTCTTGGGTTTAATTGTTTCTCCTTTAAGATTAAATCTGTCAAAGGGGTCATTGAAAGCATTGCAAGCATCAAAAGATCAAGTACCTACACAAACCAATGATTAGATAATCAATTGAGAGAAAAAATAAGGCTAACTTTGATTTTTAGTAACCTTAAAAATTCCAATTGCGCAAAACTGTTCAGTTTTGGTTTTTTAGGTTATTATGGCATAAACCAGACTACAGATCATATAGATGTGAATTGTGTGATTTTGGCCTCCTTGTCTAATTGGCATTCAATTTCTAGCTGAAAATATAGATGTGAATTGGGTAACACATCATACCACTCATACATGTCAACCAGACCACAGATCATACCCACATGTAACACCATTTCTAGTTATAATAAATTTAGCATTGTTTGAACAAAGAAACTAAACTTACCCATCTGCAATACTTAGAGGATCATATTCGCACCAATATACCAAAAGAAAACCCAAATTTTGCAATCAGAACATGAAGAACCAAAATACAGTTACAACAATACCAAAAAAAATGCAACTAAGCCAATATCAACGGAAAGGAAAAGGATGATATAGAAGTTGAAAAAGCATGCTTCTTTTTTGCTGATATGAACCCTTTTTTCCTCAATAAAGTCAATATTATGGACTCCAAGTTTCTGAAGTAGACGTATACTTGTTCCAAAAGCGTTAAGCATCACATGAAGATCGTCAAAAATGATAAAAGAAGCAGTTTCCTTAACAAAGCCGTTTTCTAAACCGAGGCTTTCTGGGGGTACAACTTTGTCCATTACTTTCCCACAAACGCATTCTTCATTCCTGAAAGTGCTTAAAAGTCCCCCACTATCCTTTCTATTACAATCCCAGTTGCTACAATAGAAGTACTGCATGGGTGTATCGTCCACGTTCAGTTTCATCTTGTGGCAATAAGTTTCCATTGGGTTCCTTGGGTGGAGTAGCATCTCTTTGCAGGTTTGTGACCATAGGTATTCATCTTTAAGATCTGCAACACTTCGATAGAGTGAGCTCAAGCTTCCAATACTCACTGATTGCATACTTGTCTAGCCACAGGTCTTGCTATAGTTCCTAAAGGCAATGTTAAGAAGCTGAATAGAGCATCAACAAAATCCTTCCCTGCCTCAGCAAACAAAACTTTGTTCTTCTCTTTGTCCACTATAACTCCAAGGGCAACCTGGTCAACTTGCTCAACTGATTGAGTTGCATTGGCAGCCATAGTAGCTATCAATCGTGTAGAGCAATTATAATTTATGATACAGCTTCGCCAGAATGTATATAAAGTAATCACATCACATATTGTGATAGTGGTATGTGACAGAAAAATTCACAATGACCAATGTAACAGTACAATGTCACAATAAGCTTCAATGTAACAGTAACAATGGCTGCTAGGGTTCACTAAAGAACCGTTAACAAGCCTCAATCCTGACCAGGCAAAGCAATAGCTGAATGCAATGCGTTGGAGCAGAATGAATGGATAGGAATCAGGTTTTGAGAGGATAAGAGAGAGAGAAATTGATTAATTGATGATGATTGCTTCATTCATTACAATAGCTGCTATATAAAGCAGAATTTAGGGTTTTTTTGACAGCTAGAATCGTACAATTCATGACAGCTCATGATTGTACAATCATTACAAGACAAATCCTAGGCTATCAGCACTGTCACAGAGGCTTCTAGAAGCTAGCTGAATTATTAAAACTAGGTAAAACAGTAAAAATGCAATCATTTACTATTCTAACTGAGGTGATAGGAATATTCTGTCACAATACCCTCCCCTCCAAGCACACCCTTGTCCTCAAGGGTGGAAATTAGGAAACCGTTTGAGGAGATCATGGTAGAATTCCCATGTGGCTTGATCAGCAGTGCAATCCTTCCACTGCACTAGGACTTTTGTAGCTGCAATGTTTCCCCTCTTCACCATTTTTCTAGCAATGATGGCTTCAGGGACCAGAGAATCAGGTGGAGGCAGTTGAGCAGCAGTAAGAGGGATGACAGTGGCTTGTGCAGGGTTAGGACATAGCTTTAGTTGAGATACATGAAACACAGGGTGAATAGCAGTGGTATTAGGCAATTCCAGTTGGTAAGCAGTGGCTCCAATTTTGTCAACTATCTTGAAGGGACCAAAAAACTTAGGAAGAAGTTTGTGATGCCTGTGGTGTTTCAGCGTGTGATGTCTGTATGGCTGCAGCTTAAGATACACAAAAGTGCCAATGGAAAATGTCCTATCAGATCTGTGTTTGTCAGCTTGTTGCTGCATACGGTTTTGTGCCCTCAATAAATGAAATTGGAGTAATTTAATCATTTCTTCTCTTGCAACCAATGATCTATTCACTGTAACAGAAGCTGACTCTCCAGGTAAGTATGGAAGATAAATTGGAGGAGGTTGTCCATAGACAATCTCATAAGGGGTGATTCTTGCAGCGCTATGATGAGTGGTGTTGTACCACCATTCAGCTAGGGATAGCCATTTGGACCATTGTGTAGGCTTCTCAGAACACATGCATCTCAGGTAGGTTTCCAGAGATTTATTGACTATCTCCGTTTGACCATCTGTTTGAGGATGGAATGCAGTGGATTTCTGCAGGGATACACCTTGTAGCTTGAAGAATTCAGACCAAAATTCACTGATAAAGATGGGGTCTCTGTCAGAAGTAATTGTGGAAGGCATGCCATGTAACTTGAAGATATGGTCAAGGAAAAGTTGGGCAATATCTGCTGCAATAAAAGGATGAGAAAGAGGAATGAAGTGAGCATATTTGCTCAATCTATCTACCACCACCCAAATGACTTGTTTGCCAAATGAATTAGGCAAACCTTCAACAAAGTCCATGCTTATATCTTCCCAAATCTTGTTAGGTACAGGAAGTGGTTGCAGTAAACCAGGAGAGGCAGCATTGTCAATTTTGCATTGTTGACAGACAGTGCAATTTCTGATGTAATGTTGAACATCCTTGTGCATACCCTTCCAGAAAAATAAAGAGTTGATACGAGCTAGAGTAGCATCTCTACCTGAATGACCTCCAAGAGCAGAGCTGTGTAACCATTGGAGGATAGTATCTTTGACTTCCCTATCAGAGCCAATAACTAGCTTTCCCTTCCTTCTGAGTTCACCATTCTTCCAAGAAAATTTATTGTGAGATGTAGGAGATTGTATCAGGTCATGAATAATCTGTTGTAGAGTAGTATCAGTTGTCCAGGATTTTTTTATAGTATCAAGTAGACCTTCTGCAGCAGCATTCACAGATAGTGCAAGTAATTCAGCAAAATCCCTTCTAGATAAAGCATCAGCAGCTTTGTTGGCAATCCCTTCTTTGTATTGGATTTCAAATTCAAAACCCATCAGTTTTGACACCCACACATGCTGAAAGGGTGTGTTCAATCTTTGCTCTAAGATGTGCTTGATGCTTTTTTGATCTGTCTTAATGATGAAAGGAGCATGAGATAAATAAGCACCCCACTTTTGCACAGCATACACGATGGCTAGTAACTCTCTTTCATAAATAGACATTGCTTGCAATTTAGGGCCCAGAGATTTGCTGATGTAAGCAATGGGATGATGTTCCTGCATAAGTACAGCACCTATACCTCTACCAGAAGCATCAGTTTCAACAATAAAAAGTTTAGTAAAATCAGGTAGTTTCAAGACAGGAGCAGAGCTGAGAGCTTGTTGTAACGCAGTAAAGGCAGCAGTTGCTGTATCAGACCATAAAAATGAGTCCTTCTTCAGTAAGTCAGTTAATGGTTTAGCAATGTTACCATAATTTTTTATGAACCTTCTATAATACCCAGCAAGGCCCAAAAATCCTCTCAACTGTTTAATAGTCACTGGTATTGGCCAAGTAACAATAGCATGAATTTTGGAAGGGTCTGTTGACACTCCATCAGCAGTAATGAAATGACCTAGGTACTCTACTCTAGGTGTTGCAAAGCAGCATTTGGGTTTATTCAGGAACAACATGTTTTCACGAAGAGTTTGGAAAGCCATTCTAAGGTGAGATAAGTGTTCAGTGAGAGATTTGCTGTATATCAATATGTCATCAAAAAAGACAATAACAAATTTTCTCAAGAAAGGGCTAAAAACATGGTTCATCAAGGATTGAAATGTTGCTGGGGCATTTGTTAAGCCAAATGGCATGACAAGATATTCAAAATGCCCTGTGTGAGTTTTAAAAGCAGTTTTAAACTCCTCTCCATAAGCCATTCGTACTTGATGGTATCCAGATTTCAAATCTAATTTGGAGAAAATAGAAGCACCTCCCAATTCATCCATCAAGTCATCAATAAGAGGAATAGGAAATCTATCTTTCACAGTGTTTGAATTGAGTTTCCTATAGTCAACACAGAGTCTCCAAGAGCCATTTTTCTTCCTAACTAAGACAGTAGGACTTGCATAAGGACTGTTACTGTGTTGAATTATACCCTGGTCTAACAGTTCTTTTACTAACTGATCAACAATGTTTTTCTGGACAATAGAGTATCTGTAGGGCCTCATATTGACTGGTGGTGCATTGTCTTTTAAGGGAATTTTGTGGTCAAAGCTCATTCTAGATGGAGGTAAGGTTGTAGGCTCTTCAAACAGATCATTAAATTCAGTTAACAGTTCAGAGAGTTGAGGTGGTAGTTCAGGGATTACCTCATTTGGGTGCAGCAGATTACAAGTAGGAAGAAAGAATTGTGGTGTAGATTGATCCAAGCTCATAAAGCACATCTCAGCACCTTGATCAACAGCACGAGCAAAAGATTTGTTGTTAACCAACTTGACTTGTGGAGTTTTTGCACCTCTCAAAATAAATCTCTTGCCTTCAATGGTGAATTCCATTTGAAGTTTGTCAAAGTCCCATAGTGTTGGTCCTAAAGAACGAAGCCATTGTACTCCTAGGATGAGATCATAACTTCCCAATGGCAATACCAAGACATCAGCAGTAAATTCAGTTTGCTGAAATGTCCATTTGAAACCTTTACAAATAAAGGGAGCAACCAATTTGTGACCACCTCCTCCTGTGATATGCATAGGAGAGACCTCCTCCAATTTGCAACCCAGTTTCTTAGCAATTTCCAAATCAAGGAAATTGTGTGTGCTGCCACTGTCAAGGAGCACATGGATCATCTTCTTGTTGTGCAGGCCAGTGACTCTCATAGTATTGAGGTTAGGGCTACCAGTGAGTGCTTGGAGTGACAACTGAGGTGTTTCTGGGTCATTGGTGGTAGTCTCAGGCTGCTGTTCAGGTGTTGGTTCGGGGTGTGTCTCCTTAGAGGTGTCCTCCTCGTCATCACTTAGCTCAAGCACAAACATTTGGGAACGTTTATGTTTAAGTTGATGACCTGGAGTAAATGGTTCATCACAGAACATACAGAGGCCCTTGGCTCTTCTGTCAGCTTGCTCTGCAGCAGAGTATAGCTTTGGAGTTCTAGGCATAAGTGGAGGTAGGCTGGTGTTTGGAGGAATGTTTAGTGAAGTGGTGGCTGAGTGAGGGTTGTTAGGGGTTCTGGTGGGTGGATTAAAAGGTCTGGTAAATCTGGCTTGTGGTTTGGGTGGTTTAGAGGCTTCATACAGACGGGCCAGGTGTGCAGCTTGAGCTATAGAGGTAGGATTGAACATCCTAACATGCATTTGAGTAGAAGTGTCTAGGCCAGCTAGGAAAATGCTCAAGGAATGCTCTGGAATGATGTCAATCTGAGTTAATGCTAACTCAAATTTGTCAATGTACTCTTGAAGGTTAGAACTTTGTTTGATTTGCACTAGGTCACCAAGAGGGTCCTCATAAGGATCACCAAATCTAGTGGTAACATCAGTGACATATTGAGGCCAGGGAGGGTAAATATCAAATCTTTGTCTCATATAGTTCAGATGCCACTGTAAAGCTAAGCCTTCAAAATGAATGCAAGCTAATCTAACCTTGTTTTCTGGAGGAGTCTCATCTAAGGAGAAGAACTGTGTACATTTGTACAGCCAGTCCTTGACATTCTTGCCATCAAACTTAGGGAACTCCACCTTGGAGATTCGTGTAGAGTAGTGATGCTGAGGTCTGGGAGGAGGGTGTTGAGGGGGTGGTGGAACAGCTTGATGTTGAGCAGTTATCAAGGTTCTGAGTTCCTGCATACTCTGGTTCATCTGATTAGTGAGAAGATCAATTCTGTTGTTGACTTCGTGTTGCCCTTCATCCAGCTTCCTTTCCAAATCAGCGATGGATTGTGATCTCGTAACCATAGTGGCGCACAGGAAAGTGACTACTGATACCAATTGTGACAGAAAAATTCACAATGACCAATGTAACAGTACAATGTCACAATAAGCTTCAATGTAACAGTAACAATGGCTGCTAGGGTTCACTAAAGAACCGTTAACAAGCCTCAATCCTGACCAGGCAAAGCAATAGCTGAATGCAATGCGTTGGAGCAGAATGAATGGATAGGAATCAGGTTTTGAGAGGATAAGAGAGAGAGAAATTGATTAATTGATGATGATTGCTTCATTCATTACAATAGCTGCTATATAAAGCAGAATTTAGGGTTTTTTTGACAGCTAGAATTGTACAATTCATGACAGCTCATGATTGTACAATCATTACAAGACAAATCCTAGGCTATCAGCACTGTCACAGAGGCTTCTAGAAGCTAGCTGAATTATTAAAACTAGGTAAAACAGTAAAAATGCAATCATTTACTATTCTAACTGAGGTGATAGGAATATTCTGTCACATGGTACAATTAAAAAGCGTTGGTTATTGCGACCCTTCACTATCAGATCTGCAGTTATCCAAGAGATAGTAGTAATATCTTCTTGAACATGGGGAAACAACTCGTTGGAATTCATAGTAATAATGGAAAAAATGGGTTAATATGTTCATGATTGTAATATGTAACGTTGCACTATTAAAAAGCTATTAGTACTAGGAATGAACTAAACGGTCAGTAAAAGATCTTTTGCATAAAAAAAAAAGACTAAAATACGGTTTTGGTTATTTATCTTTCATTTTTTCCGTTTACGCCCTTTATCTTTTAAAATGTTCATTTATGTTCTTTATCTTTTTAAAAAGGTCTAAAATGATCCTTCCATTAAATGAAAGTTAAATAGGTCTTATGTGGACAGTGACGTGGATAAATTGTCCACGTAAGCAGTTGACTGTGCTATTAAACCATTATTTGTTTTTTCGTTTTCGTGCTTTATCTTTTTAAAAATATTAGTTTATGTCTTTTATCTTTTTCCAATTCATTAAAATGGTACTTTTAGTAAGTGATTGTTGCGCTTGACAGTGGATACCCTGGTCTCGACCAAAAAATAATAATGTTTCTCGTTTTTTTCGCTTTTGTCCTTTATCTTTTTTAAAATGTTCATTTACGTGTTTTATCTTTCTTAAAATCTCAATTTATGTCTATTGTCTTTTTACGGTTAATTAAAGGAAATTAATGGATGATATGAAACCAAAAGTGAAGAACAACCCATAGTAAAGCAATGTCCTAGTAAAGTGCGTCAAAACTTGAGCTTTCTTATTTTATGATTGTTCAACGTGTGTGAATTAAGTTTTAAATTTTGTGTAAAATTTTCTCATAACAAATATGATTGGTCTTAATTAAAATGGATATTCTGAGCTTTTTTATTACACATTAACAGAATAACCATTTTAATTAAAAGACCAATCATATTTGTTACGAGAAAATTTTATACAAAGCGTAGGAGTTCAAACACGTCAAGCAATTATAAAACGAGAAAAGCTCGATTTTTGACGTATTTCACTAGATAAAAGGTAATTGAAAGGCAATTACGTATTATGGGCCATTTTTCACTTTTTGTTTCATATCATCCATCATTTTCCTTTAATTAACAATGCAAAGACAAAGGACGAAAACGAAAAAACAGGAAACATAATTAACAACCACATACTAAAACGACCATTTTAATTAATTGGGAAAAGATAAAGGGCGTGAACGAGTATTTTAACAGAGATAAATGACATAAACAAGTTATGTTAAAAAGATAAATGACGAAAACGAAAAATATATAATGGCTAATGGCAGAGTCATCTGCTTACGTGGCTAATTCATCCATGTCAATGTCCACGAAATCCCTATTTCATCTCCGCTTAACGGAAGGACCATTTTAAACCATTTTGAAAAGATAAAGGACGTAAACGAGAAAAAGGTGAAATTAAGATAAATGACAAAAATTGTATTTTAGCCTAAAAAAATAAAACAAGATTGCAAAGCGTGCGGGTCTGGTTCATGCAGCTTTGCTTAGATCGTGCAGGAATATTAGCTTGTTGGGTTGGCTTGACAATGAGTGATTGATTGAGAAGTTGAGTCTCCTTTGTTGTGGGTTTGTGGGATGACGAGCTATTTGTTCATAAAGTAAATGAATATAAAAATTAGAAAGAGAATTTCGGCTAAAAAGTGGTAGGTTGGCCCACTCGAGTCTGCCCCTAACAAGTTTTGTAATTGTGATTTAATTAAGAACTTTTGCATCATGTGTGGGTAAACAGATGTTCTAGTTCTTAAAAGTGCAACTAGTAGTAACTTTCGTTTCTGACTTCAAAGAAACTATCAAATAATCTTACGACATCTCATTTGTTAGTCACATTGGTCCTCGTTATATAAAAATATTTGAAAATAAGATGTTATCTTATTTATTTTTAAGAATTTGTTTTATCTTATCTTAAAATATTTTGAGTAATCTAATAGGACTAGGATTTTTTTTCCACTTATTTGTTATTATGATTAATTTCCTTATTCTGTTAGGATTAGGAGTCTTTTGTCATGTGTCTCAACAAATAGAGGTTAGTGACCAACCTTTTGTAATTATCCCATCATTCTCTCATTATTAATATAATTTTCATTTTACCCTTCTCCTTTTATATCTAAAACACATAACTTCAACATGGTCGTATTCGAGAGGATAATTACCTATGTCAACATGGTCGTATTTGTGACATAACTTAAACATATATTCTCTGACATATTTTTGTCACTCTTCCTATGTCAAGTTCCATATGGAACTTAACTCTTTTTATAAAGTCAATCTTAATTCTTCATTTCATTCTATCCGAGTTCTCAATTTTAACATGGTAACTGTTAGTGTTGTAATTTGCACTTTGGTGGCTCTTCGTTGCACGCGGTAGCTGACATCTTCAAGTCTCCACGTCGGGAGTGTCCTTGAAAAGACACTATGATGCCTAAGTTAATTTAGGGTTCAAGGGATCTAAGAGAGGAGAGTATGTGAGTTTTTCGGTCAGAATGACGTTACCAAATCTGAGGGGTGAGAACCCCTCTTTATAGATGCGTAGTGCAGTTGGATCTGAGCTGAGTGATCTCCGTTAATTTATATTGAAATATCTACTTTAAATAGGATAGGTTTCCTTACTATGTAACTTATTTCATAATTGGAATATAACTTGTTAAAAAAATGATTGGAATATAACAGAATTTCCGAGTGCATAATTTGTGCATGTATAATCACAAGTCTTAATTAGCTGTCAATGTCATAGCTTGATTAAGAAAATACTTCTCTAAACTTGACTTATTTTGTACATTTTCTGTCACTTGTGTTTTTGCTTAATGGTATTTGTGGGGATTACTGGAGTGTGTAGATGCATATCGGATAGACTTCATCCAAGTTATGAACCAATTAACATAGCAAGGAAAATAAAATATCCATCTATCAGTGCAAAACATGCATCAATCTGTTTTATTATAAATAATGCAAATCTTAATTTAGAAGTGTTTAATGCAATGACAGTAGACAATATTGAACATCTCTGCAAGTTTGTGCGGTTTTGCATCCAAGTAAAAATGACAAATAAAAGTTAGCAATACAAATAATAAATCTAACTATATCTACGAATGAAATAAAGTAACAGACAATGATGATACTTTGTGTAGGCTCTTTGAAGAAATTCAAGATACCACCATTGTTAGAAAGAAGAGTACCAATGAGAAAGGATATAAAGTCTTAATTAATGAAACAAAAAATTACGTAGAAATAAAAAGAAACAGCTGATTCAACATAATTTAGATGAAACTTGTAGTTGCGGAAAGTCCATCAAAAATTCTCCATATATGATTGCTGGAAGTAAATTGTTTAAGACCAATTGTCAAAGCAGATGTTGAGACCAACGAAGCTTTCAGTAAGCTGAGTGTGATGAGTCCAACGGTCACAAAAGGAAATATTGAGGCTGAGTCACCAAATGAGATCCAAGTGGGCCATAGTAAATCTGAAATGGGAATCCAAGGCAGGAGAGTGAGTGGGAGGAAACGCACTCCCAATGTGACGTTGAAGGAATTCGTTACAGATTAGCTATAAGAGAGAGAGTGGCCTTTGTAGGGAGGTATTGAGTTGTATTTGGTTAATTCCATTCTGTTTCTCTCTCTTCTCTCTCTGTACTACTCAATCAACTACTCTCATAGTGTACTTTTCCTTCCATTTCCTTATGGTGGAAGTGATGTTTTCATGTGATTAAGGAAATAAGCCAGTACACTCTTCCATTTGCAATTACTCTGTTACATTTGGTGCTTTCACTAATCCATGGCGGAGAATACAAGACTCAAGGAGCTCGCGAAGAGTCAAACAGAAACGCAAGCTCACCTTGAACGAATTGAAGCAAGTAACAATGCTCGTTTTGAACGGAGCGAATTGTTCCAGAAAGAAGCTCAGACTCAGTTTTCTAAAATCAACGCTGCCTTGGAGAGATTACTACTCCAAACTCCCAACTCAACCACCGCAACTACCCCGCCGTCCCACCATGGTATTCCGAACTCAAACAGACCACCCTTTCAAATGAAAAACATCAAACTCGAGTTTCCGCGTTTCGACGGCAAGAACGTCATGGAATGGATATTCAAAGCGGAGCAATTCTTCGATTACTATCAAACACCAGATCCAGAGAGATTAACAGTGGCGTCAGTTCATCTAGATCTGGAAATTGTTCCTTGGTTCCAGATGATTCAGCGATCTCAGCCGTTTCAACCATGGCAAGCCTTTACGCGTGCTCTGGAACTTGATTTTGGCCCGTCACTCTACGATTGTCCACGAGCAACCTTGTTCAAGTTAACACAAACCGGCACCGTGACGGAGTATTACATGGCCTTCACAGCCGTGGCCAACCGGGTGTATGGACTGAGCAACGATGCTGTTGTTGATTGCTTCGTGAGCGGGTTGCAGGCTGATATCCGGCGTGAGGTAATGGTTCATGGCCCTATCTCAATTGTTAAAGCATTTTCCCTTGCGAAGGTGTATGAAGAAAAGTATGGTGTGCAAACACAAACCACTGACTCCACCAGATCCATCAAAAGCCCAAACCAAAACCACACACCTCAAAACAGAGCCCACTTCAATCCAAAGAACCTTGACCCAAGCCCAAACCAGCAAAGACCAAACAGTACCCCTATCCTACCCACCCCACCAACCCGATCCATGCACCCATATCAGAAAAACCCTAACATCAAACGCATTTCACCAGCTGAGATGCAAATTAGAAAAGAGAAAGGCCTGTGTTATTTTTGTGATGATAAGTGGTCATTTTCTCACAAATGCCCAAACAAACAACTCATGTTACTTCAAATTGATGATGAGAGTGAAGAACCACCACCACATGAATCACCAGAGCCACCACCACATGAACCAGTCACGGATTCGACCTCCCACCACTTATCTCTGAATGCCATGAAGGGTTCACACAGTTTGGGTACTATCCGTTTTAAGGGCCACATTGGAAACATCTCAGTTCAAATATTGGTTGATGGAGGAAGCTCAAATAACTTCCTACAACCTCGACTCGCTCAATTCCTTAAGTTACCAATTGAACCAGCTCCTATGTTCAAGGTATTAGTAGGTAATGGTGAGTCCATGACAGCTGAAGGCTTGATTCCGAATCTGCCAGTGATTATTCAAGGGCATGAACTATCAGTTCCTGTGTATTTATTGCCAGTGGCTAGTGCTGATTTGGTTTTAGGGACAGCTTGGCTTGCTACACTGGATCCCCATGTCTCTGATTATGCAGCTTTGACCATTAAATTCTTTTACAATGGCAAGTTTGTTACACTCCAAGGTGACCAGCATCCAAGTCCTTCTCAAGCTCAATTCAATCATTTGAAGAGAATGCACAGCACAGATGCAATTGGAGAGTTATTTGCAGTTCAAGTACAACACGATGACATTACAAATGAGGATGTTTTGAAAGAATTGCCGGATAATATAGAACCAGAACTGGCGTGTTTGCTTCACACTTACAGAACGGTGTTCCAAACACCTACAACTCTGCCACCCCAGCGAAGTCAGAATCACACCATTCCCTTGAAGGAAGGAGCAGCACCAGTTCGTGTCAAGCCATACCGGTATCCACACAGCCAGAAGGAGCAAATAGAAAAGATGGTACACGAGATGCTGGAGCAAGGTATTATTCAACCTAGCAATAGTCCCTTTTCTTCTCCAATCATCCTAGTTAAGAAAAAGGATGGTAGTTGGAGGTTTTGCACTGACTATCGTGCTTTGAATGCCCTTACCATTAAGGATAGCTTTCCTATTCCAACTGTGGATGAATTATTAGTTGAACTTTTTGGTGCCAAATACTTTTCAAAACTTTATTTGAGGTCAGGATACCATCAAATCTTAGTTCAACCAGAGGATAGACATAAAACGGCTTTTAGGACACACCACGGGCACTATGAATGGTTGGTGATGCCATTCGGACTCACTAATGCCCCAGCTACCTTTCAATGTCTCATGAATCAAGTATTCCAACCTATCCTACGTAAATATGTCTTAGTTTTTTTTGATGATATCCTCATATATAGTCCTACATGGCATGAGCATTTGCACCATTTGGAATCTGTTTTACAAATTTTGCAGCAGAACCAATTATTTGTAAAACTATCTAAATGTTCATTTGGCTTGTTGGAAGTAGAGTATTTGGGTCACATAGTTTCAGGTAATGGTGTGGCTATGGATAATACAAAAGTGCAGGCAGTGTTGAAGTGGCCCAAACCTCAAAATGTCAAACAATTACGAGGATTTTTGGGGCTTACCGGTTACTACCGAAGATTTATTAAAGCATATGCTCGTATAGCTGCTCCTCTCACTGAGCTTTTAAAGAAAGATGCTTATTTGTGGACTGATGAAAGCGAAGCTGCCTTCCAAAAGTTGATGCTGGCCATGACCTCAACTCCGATTTTGGCTCTTCCAGATTTCCAGCAGCCATTTATTATCGAAACTGATGCCTCTGGTGTTGGTATTGGAGCTGTGTTACACCAAAAAGGGCACCCCGTTGCCTATTTCTCCAAGAAACTAGCTCCTAGAGTCCAAAAGAAATCTGCTTACTTCAGAGAAATGCTTGCAATTTCTGAGGCAATTGGCAAGTTTCGCCATTATCTGCTAGGCCATAAGTTCATCATCCGAACTGATCAAAGAAGTTTGAGAGGTCTCTTAGATCAGTCCTTACAAACTCCGGAACAAGAGTGGCTTCATAAGTTTTTGGGTTATGACTTTGTGATTGAATACAAGCCGGGAAAAGACAATGTAGCTGCTGACTCATTATCTAGAGTTCTCATGATGGCTTGGTCTGAACCACAAAGTGCTTTTCTTGGTGAATTACAACAGGCAGTGCAACACGATACTGACTTACAGGCTATAATTCAAAATCTCAGTGCGGACAGTCCCTACTCTGTGAAAGGAAAACTAGTTTATTGGAAGGGTAGACTGGTTATACCTTCTAATAATGGGCTAAGATGGAAGATACTGCAGGAATTTCACTCATCTCCGATAGGAGGACACTCGGGCATAGCACGTTCCTTGGCAAGAATTAAAGTTCAATTTTATTGGCCTTCTATGAATAAAGATGTGGTGGAATTTGTTCAAAATTGCAGCATCTGTCAGCAAGCCAAGAATACTCAGGCTCTTCCTGCAGGGTTATTGCAACCACTTCCAATTCCTTCTCAAGTTTGGGAGGATATTGCCATGGATTTCATCACGGGCCTACCCAATTCATTCGGGTTCACTACTATCATGGTTGTTATTGATTGATTAACAAAGTATGCCCACTTCTTGGCATTAAAGACTGATTATACTAGCAAAGGAGTAGCAGAACAATTCATGAATCATGTGGTCAAGTTGCATGGAATGCCCAAGTCCATCGTCTCAGATCGTGATAAAGTTTTCACTAGCAACTTTTGGAAGAATCTATTTCAATTGCAAGGCACGACATTGGCTATGAGTTCTGCGTATCATCCTCAAACGGATGGTCAATCCGAGGCTCTCAATAAGTGTGTTGAGATGTATTTGCGTTGCTTCACTTTTCATAATCCAAAGTCTTGGTATAAAGCTTTACCTTGGGCTGAATTTTGGTATAACACCTCCTTACATGCTGGGAGCTTTGTATGGGCGTGATCCTCCTAAATTAATTAGATATGAGCACTGTCCTGCTGATACACCTGCTGTACAGGAGCAATTGCTGCAAAGAGATGCTATTTTGGCTCAGTTGAAGAGCAATTTACATAAGGCACAGCAGTATATGAAGTCTCAAGCCGATAAGAAACGAAGAGATGTGTAGTTAGACATTAGCCAGCTGGTATTGGTGAAGCTTCAGTCCTATAGACAACATTCAGTAGCTCTTGAAAGCATCAAAAGCTGGGAATGAAGTATTTTGGTCCTTTTCCAATCGAGGCTAAGATTGGCTCCCTGATAATGCTAAAATACACCCACTTTTCCACATTTCGCAACTCAAGGTTTTTAAGGGAGAAGCTCAGGTTCCCTACATGCCATTACCTCTCACTATGTCTGATACCAACCCAATTTTACAGCCTGTTGCTGTGTTGAAGTGCAGGACGGTAAAGCAAGGAGGAATGGAACTGCCACAAGTTCTGGTGCAGTGGGAAAATTTACCCACAGAGGAAGCCACTTGGGAAAATGCTGCTGATATGCAACTCAATTTTCCACTCTTCAACCTTGAGGACAAGGTTGTTTCAAAAGGGGATGGCAATGTGATGAGTCCAACGGTCACAAAAGGAAATATTGAGGCTGAGTCACCAAATGAGATCCAAGTGGGCCATAGTAAATCTGAAATGGGAATCCAAGGCAGGAGAGTGAGTGGGAGGAAACGCACTCCCAATGTGACGTTGAAGGAATTCGTTACAGATTAGCTATAAGAGAGAGAGTGACCTTTGTAGGGAGGTATTGAGTTGTATTTGGTTAATTCCATTCTGTTTCTCTCTCTTCACTCTCTGTACTACTCAATCAACTACTCTCATAGTGTACTTTCCTTCCATTTCCTTATGGTGGAAGTGATGTTTTCATGTGATTAAGGAAATAAGCCAGTACACTCTTCATGTAATCAATTACTCTATTACACTGAGACCCTGCATGTAATCAATTAAGTCAGTGTAATGTAATGTAAGGGAACACAATTAATATATATAGCGATGAAACACAACGCATAAAATCTCAAAAGAAGACTTACCTCCTTCTTACCAATTTTGATGACCCTTTCCTACAAATCAACCAAAGTGACGTTTGATTTATTTAGATATGAAAGAGCATCCGCAGAGGACATAGGAGTCACAACCAAGTTGTCTGTCACCATGTATAGTGATGTTCCTTTAACAAATTCTCCAGAATTCGATGGTTTCAAAATAGAGGATTTCGGATCAGTCAATTTCGACGGTACAAACAGTTCAGAATATTTAGGATTGGGACACGTCTTCTCCTTCGTAAATCTGATATGTATATAGTCCTTAAAGTAAGTATGACAATAATACACAGGTAATGGTGCTACATGAATCGGTAATATCTGGTTTTTGAGCTCGAATTTGGAGAAACACGGAGGGTTAGTTAGTTTGTCTTTGAGGTTCAGTGACAGTAAAAAGTTTTCTGGACTCAACTCAACTAAGTTCTTGTGTAGATTATTCATGCAGCTAACAGGAGTTGATGCTTCAAGTATATGCAATACTCCTCCCAAAGGAAATGTCAGAAAGCTGAAAAGAATGTCCGCAAAATCTTGATCTCCTTCAGCAAACAAAATCTCTCCGGTTGATTTTCTCATTGTTATTTTTATTGATATCTTTCTATTCCCACCTGAAGGTACCTCTCCAATCTTAAACTCAGATAGGTTTCTTGAGTTTAATTTTTTCTCATTTAAGATTAAATCTGTAAAAGGGGTCTTTGAAAGCATTGCCAGCATCAGAAGATCAACTACCTACACAAATCAATTGAGGGAAAAATAAGGTATCAATTACACATATTGGAAACAAAAGATGTAATTAAGCCAAAAAAATATCAACTGAAAGGATGGTAAATATGTATAGAAGTTGAAAAAATCATGCCTCGTTTTTGCTGATATGAACCATTTGTTCCTCAATAGCGTCGTGGTCGATGTTATGGACTCCAAGCTTCTGAAGTAGACATATACTTGTTCCGAAAGCATTAGGCATTACATGAAGATCGTCAGAAATGATAAAAGAAGGAGTTTCCTTAACAAAGCCATTTTCTAAACTCAACAATGTTGGGGATACAACTAGGTCCATTTCTGTTCCACAACTGCATTGTTGATTCCTATAAGTGCTTACAAGAGTCCCACTTTTCTTTCTAAGACAATCCCACTTTCTACAGAAGAAAAAGTGCATGGGCGTGTCATCGATGTTAAGTTTCAGATTCTTACAATAAGCTTCCATTGAGTTTCTGGGCTGGAGTAGCATCTCTTTACAGGTTTGTGACCATAGATAGAGGGAGCTCAAGCTTCCAACACTCACATACTGCATACTTGACTCCTTAGCGACAAGTCTTGCTATTGTCCCTAGAGGCAATGTTAAGAAGCTGAAGAGAGCATCAACGAAATCTTTCCCTGCCTCAGCAAACACAACCTTGTTCTTCTCTTTGTCCACTATAACTCTAAGGGCAACCTTGTCTACTTGCTTAACTGATTCAGTTGCAATGCCAGCCATAGTAATTAGCATTCGAAGAACAGTACCAATCGAGCCAAAATGTATACTTATACTTATGAGCGAGCAAAAAAGAAAAGAGTGTCTTTTGGTTTCTAGACGACTTTGGAAAGGGAAGGTTTCTTATTCACATCAATCACATTGGAGTATTTCAATATAGTGAGTGTGGTACAATAAAAAGCTTGGTTATTGCGACGCTTCACTAAAAACTAATAATGGAATAAACGAATAACAATAAGATCTGCGGTTATCCAAGGGGAAAATAACTCGTTGGAATTCATAGCAATCATGGAAAAACTTCGCGTTAATATGCTCAAGTTTCTATATTACTTTGGAAACTTGGAAAGAGATCATTATTAATCACGTGGCATTACATAGTGTAACAATCAAATGGCATGACCGTAAAAATCAAATGATGTTAATAACGGTTATGTTCTGGACTGGGCCATGAGACCCACTCCAGCAAGGGCTATGTTTCGTACAACCCCCCTACTCGGTGGACACCCCTTCCCCTTATGAAATGACCAAAATATCTTCACTAAAATTCTAAAATTTCAATCTTATCCATCCTTCACACCCCTCCTCCAAAACACCCCCTAAACCTCACTACTCTCACTCTCATCACTCTCAATCCACAGCCTCACATCAATCTAACCTATCTAGCTGAAATCTTCCTCCTATTGACATCAATATTACGGTATGTAGCTTATGTTCCCATCATTTCGGTTATTTTTTGCGCATTTTCCTTGTTTTTCGTTTTCTGGATGTTCTGAAATCGAGCTTGGTTCGGAAGTACAGCAGTCGAACCGATTCTGCGCACGGTTCGGCCAACCGTGCGCCGAACCTGCTATGGGGGGTTTCAGCTTGTGCTGGTTCGAGCAACCGTGCTCTGAACCAGTCACTACAAGAAAATCGCTCATTTGCGACGGCAAATTCCGTCGCAAATGCACCTTTTCCTGTCGCAAATTTGCATTTGCCACGGAATTTGTGACGGCCAAAATGTCGTGGCAAAAGCGCTCGTCGCAAAGCGTTTGCGACGAAATTCCCCGTCGCAAATCCCTTCGTCGCAAGTTCGTCGCAAACTCTGACAGTTTTCTGTCGTAAATCCGTGGCAAATCCGTGGCAAAGTCGTCGCAAAGTCTGACAGCTTTTTGTCGTACATCCGTGGCAAATTATTTGAAAATTTATAAATAGATGTTGAAATTTCGGTCGCAAATGTTAAAAATTCCGTGGCAACAGTGTGAATAGAAAACACGAATTTTAAATAGTTGTGGTTTATAAGAAAAGAACCATCAGAAATAGAGATGTAAGGGTAGCAGTATGATATAGTCTCCACCCTTCTAGTCTCATCATAAATGATGAGAAGAGCGTTAAGCCGAGACTTTAGTTGAAAAAGTGTGTTGTTCGTAGGTGTGTTAAACCTCACTGGGTTAGCACCACCTTCGTAATGTATGTTGGCATCTTTTTGCGACATGATGATGTGAAATTAAAGGAAGGGAAATTGGTTAGTAACTGAAAAGAAGGGAATATTTCAAACGACTGAAATTAAAAGAAGGAAAGGTTATGATTCATGATAAAATGGAAACATGTATTTATATAAGTCTCGGTGCAATATTGATCATAAAAAGTGTTGGTGCAATATTGACCACAAAACGTTGGTGGGCAATATGTTCCTGTCAAATACACTATCAAAAGTATCCTTCTGGTAGTATCTTTACTGAGACGTGCTACTAGAAGAACCCTTCCAGTAGTATATTTGACAGCAAAATGACAGAATCTGTGGCATAATAGACATAATTAGTGGTGACTTTCGGCAGTATGATAGACTTAAAATAATCATTCAAATTAAAAATAACCATATGTTTCATAACATCCATACAAAGCAGTTAATAATTCATAATCCTGGAACATTTCATTTAATCCAGTCCAAGGCAGTGATATCACATGTATGTATATCATCTACAACTATCAGATTATTAGCATTTGTTTTTTGGGTGGTTGGTCACATTTTTCAATATTCACAGTCCCACAAACTAAGATATCTTATCCAAAAACTGATACTCTCATGATTCTGCTTCTGATTTGTAGTGCACTTTCCACTCTACAAATGTGGGAGGTAATGGACACCTATCTTTGAGACATACATGTAATAAGCGCTACAATTGTTATGGGTAAAAGAGAAATTTAAACAAAGATGAAGGCATTGGATCCTTTAAATTCTTGTTCCCAAGGGTGGAAAAAAGCTCCTATTCTTTTCTTTAGCCACTCCCAAGACCTAGCTTAGCTCCCAAAACCAAAGGCGGAGGGACAAAACCAAAGGGTAGTCCGTATGGGGGTTGGACCACATTAAGAGTTCTTCTTTCAAGATCTATTGGCGTGTCAGGATTCATATGAGTCACCACAGGGTTTGATCTTGGTTCTCTCCTTGGGGAATAGTCTCAATATTATGTTGTTGCTCTGACGAATTAAGTTCTTGTTGAACTTCTTGGTCAGACCCGTTATTGTCACTAGGAGAACTTGCATTAACTCTATTACAGTTTCTGGTGTTCACCATGCCACCAATTCATGCAAGAACACAATTAAAACTTGACACAACTATTTCTAAACTGAGTCTCACCGAGCGTGCCAATTTTTTTTCCAGTATTTTTGTTAATGGTCTCTGTCAAACAAATAAATTCGAGATGTGTGAAAGAAGAGGACTCAAATTGGATATTGAGTTCACCAGTTGACAAGTTTACACTACAAGCCCCAATTTGTGTGCTTTTCGAGACGAGTAATGGCAAAAAAAGAGAATTCAGTCGCACAACCAAACAAATCAGAGATTCTAGGTGATTATCCCGTCGAATTTGAGGCGCCAAGCAGTTAAACAAAACACAGGAATTACGCTTGGAGAGGGAAGAACATCGTGAATCCTTCAATCACTTCGAACCGACAGCTTTTGAAATGTAAATTTAAGTAAAAAAAATAGACTCAAGCAATCCACAAAAATCAATCCCAAGCAGGAAAAAACATCATGAATTCCTCAAGTTCAGAGAGTAAAAAGTAAATTGCTAAAAAAGGGGACAAGAGTGAGACACTCGATTGTCGAAAAGAATCTGGATTGAATTGAAAAAAGTCAGAAAATACAAAAGGGGTTGGCTCAGATATACATTGTTCACCGTTGTAGCTAGAGATCTTGTGTAGTTGGATGTGTTAGGCGTAATAGGCTACTAAATATTATGAAATCACCTAGAGTTTTTCGTATGAACTACTATTTATGAGCTGTGAAAAAAATAAACTGCTAGGTTGCATGGTGGACACATATGTCCTTATTGAAAGCAGATGAAAATAAACTAACTAATTATTGGTGATGATTGATGCCACGTATCCCCAGGCATCTGGATGTTTCACACTTGTCTTCGCCTGTTCAGTCTTGTCCAAAGCAATTGCCTCAACTACTCTTGTGTGTTGCTTTGATCTTCAAAATTTTCCTTTGAGCCTTTCTTCGAGAACCTCCCCTGCATCTTTCGAATATGTAGCATTGCGCGTGTATCTTCTTTCAACCTTCAGAATTGGCTTTTGAAGTCCTTCTGAGGGTATATCTAGACTTTCAAGCCACCTCTCCTTCGAGCATTACTCTTCTTGACAATTCCCAAATTCTCTTTTAACGTCATGCTGATGTGTCCTTATAGCTAATTTCAAATCTAAAATTTGACTCTAACAACACTTTTGGAAGAAGATTGTTTTACAAGACTTCTCACAATATCAAGTTAAATATTCTTTCTCAATCTCTTTATAAAAGCCACAGTTTATATATCTTTACTACCAAGCATTTCTCTTACAAAAAATATCATCACTTGTGTAAGAAGCAATAAACACAATTTACAAATCATTTATCAAAGTGTCTCCTTACATAGCCTAGATTCTAAGAAGATACAATAAGTCAGAATCTTCTAAAGTTTATGTTTTCTTTCAACATTGACATTATCTTCTTAAGTGATTTGGTCGGCCACGAAATGAATTTTAAAAAGGCTCACAATTCAACCACTCCTTTCTTGTAACTCCAATTGATTTCATCCAAATATCCCAAAAAACACTAAATTAACAACTAGCCGAAGTCTTTGAACTCACTATTGAAAACAATTCTATTCTATTGCGAAAACCATCTAATATGAAAGATAAATAATGGAAAACTAAATAAAAAGGGAGTCAAACATATTGCAGAGCTATCACCCTTGACGATTGGCTTGCCCAGTTGGGTTTGTCCAATGAGCCGAGTATTGGATAATATTGAATAGGCCAAGCCTTATTGTCCGGTAGGTTCTCAGCCATGATATACCGATGCATTTCTAAAATTAAATAAAACTTTAATTATTTTTTAAATCAGGGTAAATGTGAAATATAAAAATTGTAACTCATTTCATTCCTTCCACTTTCTAAACAATTGAATGAGAACCTTGTTTTTGATCTATCATAAATTTCCCAAACAATAGATTGAAAGTTTTATTCCATTTGCTCCATTCCATTCGATCCCAACTTATTTTAAAGAATAATTAATATTTTTTTTAAAAAAAATCTATTTTAAAAGTTTTCCATATGTTTGTTACAATTTTTCAAAAAAAATGAGAATCTAAAAATAATCTAAAAATTGCTTTTAAACAAGTATATGTTTTGAGTAGCTTATCATAAAAATAATTTTTTTAAGATAAGTAATTTACACAAACCTGGATGCTCTCCTATTTAGGTTCGTTCCCCTTTTATGAATTATCCAAACATATTCCGAATGCAATTGCACGGAGTAGTTCTATTTTGATCTCACACTCTCTCCCCCTTCTCCAAACATAAACCCCACGCTGCTAATTACTTCCTCTGCCCCCCATTTCAACCAATCAAATCACCCTCTCGCCTCTGTCTCTGCCTGCTCTCACAACATCAGTTCCTTTTCATGAACTGCTTGCTATCGCAGCTGTCATCGTTCACAGCTGCCATAGTCGGAAGAACAACTCGTTTCGTCGTAAACACCTCTCTCAACCGAAATCCTACCAATTTCTCATTCCCGCAAAAATCACTGCATTTTCGTATTAGGTCTTTCCGTTCCGAACTCGTCTTAACTCGCTGCTATTCCACCAAAAAAGGACGCAAAAGCGCTTCTTCTCGGTTACAGAAGGTTGAACCTGAAACGACAATGGAGCAGGAGAAGGAGAAGGATGCTTTCTTTGTTGTGCGGAAAGGGGATGTTGTTGGAATCTTTAAAACTCTCACTGATTCTCAAACTCAAGTTGGATCTTCTGTAATTCTCTTTAGAACCTTTTATCTTCTTTTTTTGGTTTACAAATTGTTGGAGCTTTTCACTGTTTTTGAATCTTTATTGGCTAACAAGATTGAAAGTGAGTACAAGTGCTTGTTTGGACGAAAATGTAGAGTGCTCTAAGTAACTGTCATTATTGTGAGGGTGATTTTCTGTTGCTAGTTTTCAAAATTTTAAGTTTTCTTTTCTTAATTGCTGAAACTTAGCTTTTTGATTGGACATAGTAGCTCTATATACGTGTAGTTATTGATTTGAGAACATTATGGTACTTTGTATTGGTGGAAATCAAAAATTAATCTTCAATTGTTGTTAAATAGCCGCCATGGTGACACCATATGCAGAATGGCGTGGTGGATTTTGTGCTGTCTGCCATTGGTATTTTATGAGGCCACCATTAATCGCCACCGGCCATTGACAACATAGTTTTCAAATGCTTGAGTATGAATTAATGATTTTTTAGTTGTGGTAGTATGAAATGAATAAATGCTTAATGCTTCCTTCTGTGTCACCTGGTAGGTATGCGATCCTCCTGTGAGTGTATACAAGGGATATTCGTTGTCAAAGGACACTGAGGAATATCTTCTCTCGCATGGACTAAAGAATGCTCTATATACAATTCGAGCCTCTGATTTGAAAGAGGATTTGTTTGGCACGCTTCTTCCTTGCCCTTTCCAGGTAAATAACAGTTTTAGACTTTTAGTGCGTTTAACTTTCTCTTCTTTTGATGAATTATCATCTGTTAAGAATTAGGATGGGAAAAGGTTTTCTGAGATGAAGACATTCTGTTATCTGAAAGCTTACTTCAACTGCTAAAAGTTCTATTGTTTCTTATCTAAAATAAGTTCATATCCTTGATCATCTGTATCCTTAACTACGAATTAAAGACATTCACTTGAAGACATTTACTTATGTTCTCAATGCAGAGTAATTTGAATTGATGAAAGAATAGGCTCTTAGAGAATGTAAGTTGCGTAAATATTGGCAGGGCATTGGTGATTGGTGGAAATGAAATCCTTCTTTTACTTTGATATTCATGCAAGATAATCCTATATATAATCCTTTAAACATATCCAATTCATTTTCAGTTATTATAGAAAGTAAGTAGCACCGTAGTAGATCATAATAGTAATTTGCACTAAAAAATCTGTTAAAAGACAGTTTTCCATGTTATACATGGCATATTTTTGTTTGCTTGACATATGATTTCTCCCTAGACACTGTTGACAAGGTTTAAGGTTCGTTAATGAATCAAATCAAGAAAATTTACTATGTACGTTTCAGGATCCTTCTTCTACCAAAGGGACCACATCAAGTGAGGATGTATCTAAAAAGAGACCTCTAGGAGTGCTCGAACAAGATCATTTGGTAAGTTTAGAACAATTGGGAACCATAGCATGCCTATCAGGGACATCCTATATGTATCTGTTATACTGTATGCTATATTCAACAGTTGCTTTATTATTTATCATTTTGTCATCATTTTCTTTTCGGGAAAAGTATGTAATATTTTCATTATATTAGATAGCTGAGACTCATGTATGCTAATGACACCCCTCCCAGCCTCTTGCAAATGCAAGATAAGGCTGCCTACAATAGATTCACAATGGGTCCGCGCCTTCTCTGGGTCCTGTTATTGCGGAAGCTCTTTAGTACCTTGTAATCAAACACTTATTAAATATCTGTCAACCAGTTATTTTTACGTAGAGCTTCTTCAGTGATTTATCGGTTATCCTATCTTAATGTGTTGATTCTTCCAAACTGGCTGCACCATCCAATCTTTTTTTATTGCCAATGATCAATATGTTTGAGATATTTCTTTATTTGCTTGTCAGAAAGCGACTGGTCTGGCATCCATCTCTGAAGATCCCTTGAGAAAGCAAGTCAAGTTAGATCTTGCTTCCAAGCTGGAAGTATCTTCACTTGAAAATGTAAGCCGAAACCATATTGCTGCTCTATGAAAAAATGTTTGTCTGAGGCTTTCCTTATTTCAACAATTATTGATTATTGATTATTGATGCATCTTCTTCATATGCAGGTGCTATAATGTAAGCATGTGTATTTTAATCAGTAAACTCTAATGGGTTATAGTCAGGGCTAATTACTTTATGTTGCTTTCCTTTTTAACTGAAAAGTCAAATTTAAAAAAGTATTGGGTACTGTCGGAGCTACTTGGGTCTTGTCATCGCACCTTGGGGATGTTGTGTATAGTAGTGACTGAAATGCATGTAACTCCCTCCAACTATAGAAAAATGCTGATTCTTACAATTTTCTTTTCTTTAAATTAGAAATGCATGGCCTGATTTTCACCAGAATAGAATTTTCTTTTCTTTAAATTAGATTTTATCTACTAAAACTCAACCATGACAATTTGTGATGAACCATACAAAAGATTTCCTTATTATGTTGTAATGATCTTGCAAAAAAGTGACAAAACCCCACTTGTTTCAAAACATAGCAACTCATTTCCCTGAACTTACAAAACGTTGCAAGTAGTGTATACTTGCCCCCTCGTTTATTTGCAGAAAATGCCCTTCTGGGCAGTCAATATGCCTGGTGTGGTAAGTCCAAGGAGTTAAGTAGCTGAGTTTTGAATCATAGGGGGTTTTGTGCAATTGACTTGTAGTTGAAGACTGGAGGGGTTCCTTGCATTTAATCCTAATGTATTGGGATCTAACCTGGGCTAGTTACATCATTTCCTACTCATCATTTCACTTGAAGACTCTATTTTTAGGGTGGTCACTGAAGGGCAAAAGCTCTCTAGTTGTTTTTGTTGATTTGTATTGTAAGAGTTTTGAATGAAATGTTTTGATTAATTTTTTGCTATTGATATACTTATTCATAGTCATTTATCCTTGTATAGCGGACTTGTATCCTTGAGTTTGATGGTGCATCAAAAGGAAATCCTGGAAAATCTGGTGCTGGGGCTATTCTACGATCTATCGATGGAAGTTTGGTACACATTTGATGTTTCTTTATCATTGCATCATTTTCATAAAACTATCGATCTCTTTAACTTTTATTACTTTAAAGATTTATAGGTTGCGTGAAGGTGTGGGCATAGCAACAAATAATGCTGCTGAATATCGTGCCATGATATTGGGAATGAAATTTGCTCTTCAAAAAGGATTTACTAGTATCCGTATCAAAGGGGACTCTAAACTTGTTTGCATGCAGGTTGGCCATTTATCTTCTTTATTTTTTCTGGCATTTTTTGAAGTTTAATGACATCTCGGCCAGCATGCAGGACCGGACCAACATGCTGGCCGAGGCGGACGAGGCACTGGGTCCCGGTCCGACCGGCCGGCCCGGTTTTGATAACACTGCATTTTATGATAGTATATTTTTGTTTTTTTCCTTCATTTTTTACGTCTTATCATTTTTCTTTCTCTTTGATTTAAACATTTATCAGATTTCCATATGTAAAATAAAAACCATTGCTGTGATGAACATTATTCATTTTGAGAGAATACTCGAAATTGTATCTTAAAAGACTTTGCCACTTTGCTGATGACCCAACACCCTCCAGAAGTACTTGATATCAGATTTGATTTCCACTGGTAGTGTTTGGTAGATGAGTTAGATGGATGAAACTTGTGTTACATACTACATTTAATTCATTTTAAAAAATTAAACAGAACTAGACATGGGGTTGAAAAAGTAATACATATTGGTTGGCATCGAGGAAAACATAATAGAAGCACTTTCTCCCATTCAATTTTCTCTGTGTGCAAAAACTACCACTGAGTCTCGATACTCACTTTGAGCCCATATTTCCACATCCCCTCACCAAGTTTTATTGTAACCAAAAAGAAGAAAAACTTTCATTTTCTCAGCAATTAACATAACCTTTACTGTCAATTCATCTTTGTCTTTTATTAAAAACTAAATAGCTTGTAAACCTGGTATACTCACTAGTTGGTTTTGATAACACCAAATTTAAAAACAAAAAAACACTTAAAAGAAAAATAGTAGGATGGCTGAGTGGCTTGATGGCACTGACCCGAGTCCACTTTAAACACCCATGTGATAATGGAATAAACCTCAGGGTAATAAAGTCAGATACTTTATGTGCCATGTGTGGGGTGGGCAAAGTAATTTAGAACGAACTGCATGATTGGAAAGTGTAATTTACCCTTGGAAAAATATCAACTAAAGTACTGGAAAAGCATCTGATTTCGTTTAGGTGCTTTTTAGTTTATAGGCATGTTTCTGATGTAGAATAATCCGTAGTGCTTTTTGTTGCAGGGTATTTCTCTGAATATCCTATAGTACTCCTCTAGGGTGGAGTGCTCCTCTGAATCAAATGTGAAATGTCAACTAAATATCATATAGGCTTAAATATGGATTTAATCCTATGCAAATATAGTGGTTTCTTCTTCTGGTCCTTGTAACTTGTAAGTTTTATCTTACTGTATTTCGTCCTCGTAAAGTCAACCGTTATCTTTTGGTCCCCGGCATCATCTCTCCATTAAAAAATGATGACATGGCAAACAAAAGCCAATTTGGTACTGCTGAGTCAGGCTAATAGTAATAACCTAGCTGTGAGCTGTGTGTCACTATTAATCATGTTTTAATGAAGATAGCTATTTTTGTTTCCAGGTTAGGGTTCTTCTCAGTCCCTCCTTTCTTCTCCTCATTTCCTCCCCACTTCTTCATCTTCACTTCTTTTTCATGTTTTCCACTTGGGTTTGATTAGGGCACTTTCTCCCCACAGATTAGGGTCACAAGCTCGTGTTCAATTTGAAGAGCTTGCTCCCAAATGGTTTGTCAGTTTTTAGAGTTTGGTCTCTAATCTTTACAACATAACTTTGCTGCTCTCTCACCAACTCTATTTTTATATCTTGACGACAAGGAGGAGAAGGAATGCACCCAAACAGGAGATTTTAACAGCAAGGAGAAGGCGAGAAGCAATGCATCAAAACAATCCCTACAAGCTCGATACCCTGAATCCCCTAACTAATTTCCATCCGAAGACTCGTGTACAATTTCCCCTTCGTCATTTGCTCCTTTTTTGCCTCCACCGACACTCCCCTTCTACTATGCAATGCATTTCCTCTGTTTGAGTGTTCTCATGGTTGTTCTCAACTTGTCTCTCCCTTTCTCTCAATATTCTGATGTGTTGTGTTTGGGTTGCTTGGGATTGGAGGTAAGAGTGGGTTTGGGGGACTTAAGTGTGGGTTTGGGAGAAATTGAGGTTGCGTTATTGAGAAGATAAGGGGTGTAAAATGGGGGAGGTGAGAAAGTTGGAGTGGGGTTGTTCGATAAGGATGGGTGTGGGTTTCCGATTGGGTGAAGTGGGCGGGGGAGTGTGACTTCTGGTGCTCAGAATGTGTTGGGGAAGGGGTCAGAGTGTCTGATGGGGAGGGGAGTGGGTGTTGAGCTGGAGATGAGGAAGGGAGAGAATGTGGGTGTGGGTTTGACCAATGGGAAGGGGGATAACTGGTGGTGGTGGGGCTGGGGCTGGGGCTAGGGCTAGGTGGCTGATAAGGAGGGTGAAAGTAGGTGAGGTGGGGCTCTATTTTTGTTTGTTTAATTTAAATAAAAAAGTAATGACTTAATGTTGATGCTGATTCAGATGCCAAAACCTTGAAATAAGTCCACTCGGCATGGCCAGATGGCAAAACGTTTGCCACATCAGCATTTTTTTAACAAACAAATGATGCAAGGGACCAAAAGAAAACAATTTTGATTTCACTGAGATTAAAAACACAAAAAGTACAGGGGCCAAAAGAAGGGATAAAATTGTTTATTTAAACATCAAATGTTTACATTGAAGACTTATATAGATCTAATAAAGCGACACACCCTAATAAGCCATTCCTATTTAAGTTGGAATAAGATAATTCAAAATAGAATACTTAATAGTAAACAAAAAAAACTTACTGACAAAATTAAAACAAGACTGTAGAACTTTGTAATCTAATCGACATAACTTTTGTTTGCAAGTATTTAATTTCTGATATCTATAATTTACAGTTTGTTTCTCTTCAATTTTCTCATGCTTCTGAATGAATCAGATTGATGGCTCATGGAAGGTCAAGAATGAGAACTTGTCTATATTGTATAAGGTGGCAAAAGAACTCAAGGATAAATTTGAGTCATTCCAGATCAGTCACGTTCTAAGGGTAGGTACAGTTTCCCAAACTTTAGGTGTATATGGAAATTTCTTTTGGATTTATATTAGCAATTTTTATTGAATGCCTTAATCTTGTAAATGATATAAATTTGGACAAAGAAGGGCTTGCTGTAAAATTGATAAAAAATGTGAGAAGGGTAATGCCTTCTATTCGTTTGTGAGAATAGAATAGAATGGAATACTGTTTTGTTCTGCTTTGTTTCATCCTTTCTAGTGTAACCAAAATAAATTAATTTGAAGTTCATGTCTTATTATATTCATTTTCGGCAGAATTAACTTTTTTGGTCCCTATAATTTACACTTTTCTCTGGTTTTAATGCCTAAAGAAAGTTGTTTTTAATCCCTGAAACATAGGAAATAGTTGCTTTAGTCCTTGTAATATTTGGTTCATGTTCTCTTTAAATATGTGGACCATATTTTGATTTTAGTTCCTAAAATATTATACCAATTTTCAGTTCTTGTAATATTAATACATATATTACAAGAACTGAAAATTCAAAAATGTTACACGCTATATTAAAATTCATATATTACTAGATATGATCTTATCTAGTAATATAAGATCAACTCCTACAAATTTCAATGAATTTATGTATGATCTTATCTAGTAATAATGTTACACTTTAATATTATGGTTTGCTACTTTGCTTGTGGAGTTGAAATTTTTAATTATCGTTTGTTAACCTATATTATATCATGTATACATGTCATTTATAGGTTTCTTTGATAGTAGGTAAACTCTTGTGAGTTTATGAGTCGAGTCTACATATGCTCCACGAGTTTAGATGGTCTCTCGAGTGTGACAACCTTGGACCTACCATATAATAGAATCTATATATTGTTCTCTGTCCTGTAATAGCATATATAGCAAATGTATTGTCTCCTAAGTGTTACAAGTCTGTTTTCATTGAATTTCATAAATGTACAACACTATCCTCTTTCTGGTTGAATTTGTTTTCTTAACGGCAGTTTGTTGATGACTTTATGGCATACTTTGCTAGATGCTAATTTTACGCCCAAAAACTCTAGTAAAGTCAACTACGTCCTTGATTGCAAATTTATTGTTTTCTCTTTTGTACAATGAACCCCTATTTTCCTTTGAGATTTTATGTGTTATTATTTATCATTTAAATCATATATATGCACAATAATAAGACTCCCGGTGCTTTTATTTGAGCTTTAAAAATAACTTTTTGTTTCCCTTGTCAAGGAATTCAACTCCGAGGCTGATGCTCAAGCAAATTTGGCCATACATCTTGCTGGTGAGGCTTTCAAAATCTCTACAAGTATCTGTTCATATGTTTGTCCGTATTCCAAACTTTTCTAAGCTTTCACTGCTTTTACAGATGGCCAAGTCCATGAAGAGTGTGTAGGTTGAATTCATTAATGGCAACTTATGGGTTATTGTGAATGTTTTTTCATTTATCGGCAACTCGATTATACAGCAATCAAATCAAGCACGAATGATTTTGAAGTCATGAGCATTTTGTCTGATATTTACTAGTTCAATGTAGTTATACTGGTACAGGTGGTTTTGCCGTTTTGGTCCTCAGCAGCCATCAGTGTCAGTGATAGATTCTATCTCTAACATCGGCCCTTTTCAGTTTCAATCAAAGTTTCTGGAGTGAAAAATTCCCATTGGCCAGTTGGAGTTGGATTTTGTGGTTTTCATTTATTGGGTCATATGTGATAAGATCAGAAACTCTTTACGGTCAATTGCAGGCATGATCCTTGTTCAATGACACTATTTTTATACCTCTTGGCTGAAAGAGCTGTTTCATTTATTGTAATATTAATTAATATTCTACTGCCTCATACATAAACGGTATTTGCTAGTGAAGCTGACTTTTTGTAATCAAATCAATATGGCATATGACTATTTATGCTTATGCATCAAAGTGGATCAGCTTATTTAGACATCACCCCGCTAATGACGTCACAGGTGTTCTTTCGATACGGAAAAAACAATAACCCTGGCCTTGGCTTCAAAAGTGAAATTTTCGGCATGGTTACCAGTTATATTACCTGCTTGAATGTTGTAAGAAAAATATTAGGCCTTGTTTAGGAGTTTGCAGAAGAGGGGAGGGAAAGGCTTGGAAAAAAATAGGAAGGATGAAATATGTCATAGCATCACCTTCAACTCACCATGATCTTCCTAAAACCATAAAAAATCTTCCTAAAACCATAAAAAATGTGTCAATCAATCTCATCGATATTTTGAATGATAACAATAGAATCAGATATTATATACTTGGTGAAGTCCCAAGCCTGTATGGCAATATGGTCGCTGAATGTAATGAAGAATGTGTCCTCACGATCACCAAGAAAGACATCAGCACGATAGTACCCTCGACTGCTTGTTGTTGAGAACCAAAATAAACAACACATCCAAAAACAAGTTTGTGGGAAGGCCCTAATCTTAATTTCCATGTGTCAAACAAAATACACAGACAATAACGAATTTTTGGGATTTTCTTGGGAACTTGTTTTCGGGTGTGCAATTGGTTCCAACCTCCCTAAATAAATGTCTACAAACAAGTATTTGGAAAGGGAAATGATTGTTATCGCGAAAAGTATTTCGTGAAATGTTGGCGAATGACGTGTATGTGTATTCTTTCTATTACCACACCATCCATTTTTCGGTGACCACCCGAATTACCGGTCGGACTTTCTTTTATAAAGCAACACGTATGCTGACATGTTGGTCTACGAATTTCATGAAACAAATCCTTCGCTGTATATAGAGCATTACTCTTTTGTAAAATCCCAGAAACTTCTATTTGAAAAATTCAAAATGCTACGAGAAAAGGATTGCGTGTTGGGTGGGTTTGGCTGCGTTTAAACACCAAACTCAATCAAATACTTATTGGTTGGGTTCGGAAAAATTATACTCAAATTTTCGTGGGTTGGATTGCAGGTTGGGTCAAAATGTACCCGTGCCCACCCCTACATGCTATGGGGAAGACGATAGAGAAGCCAAAAAACACATCGGTGGTGGTGGAGCGAGCTGGGAGCAAACAATGAAGAGAAATAAGGGATACAGAGAGGTGTTTGGGGGGAGAGATAATGTCACGAGGAGTAAAAGTGTGTGAGAGAGAGGTTGTTAAATCTTGATATTTGGGGAGTATTTGGAGGATGAAGGTGAAAAGTAGCTTTGCTAGTGGTGCTGCATGGTGCACTTTATGCCCAAGGGAGGAATATTGAGACACAGATATTTTCAGAAATTGATGATACCATAAAATGTCTCAGGGACCAAGATATTAACTAATTTGTCAAGAAGGAAGTGGAGCTACACTTGTGGAATTTGATTTAATGAATGTTATGCAAAATAATACTAATGCTTCAAGATGGAATTCCATGCCCAACTGTTAATGTTGAGATATGCTATATTAACATTTTCATGGAAAATGTTTGTCAATTAACGTTGATAGTCAGTTTCGCACTGGCTAAATTGTCAACTATTGTGGGGATAAAAATGGGTTGTACGTACATTGGGAAAAAAATTAAAAATAGGAATTAATTCTTAACATGTCTGAATTAAGAAATAAAAAACACAATTTTATGTTAACTTAACAACAAGCTGGAGTAGCTCAGTTGGTTAGAGCGTGTGGCTGTTAACCACAAGGTCGAAGGTTCAACCCCCTCCTCTAGCGTTTTTTGTTTTTAAATGTTCTACTATTTTTTGTTTAAGGCAATAACCATTGTTTAAGGCAAATACCAAAAAATACGATATTTTTGCTTAAGGATTCAAGAAGCAGACTCCAGAAAAAGTTAACATTACAAATAGTCAATGGATTAATACTATAGCTTTAATTAATAACTTCCATTTCTTATATTTTTGCATTACCTTTTAGACAAAAGATGAAACCTATAGTTTAGCACTAACCATCTAATAAACCTATCTTCATTTTATCTTGCAACCTTCACCAACACATTAGAAAGTTTTTAGCCATGAAGCAGAATTCAGGAGTTAAATTTCTTCAGTGTAAAATTCAGGAAAAGAGAAATAACCTTGCATAAGCAAATGATTAAAGCTTCTACACCTACTTTTTTTTCCCAACAATCATTCTAAACTTGTTCAATTTCCCAATATCAAAATTGCTCATTGAGCTCTTACAACATAAACAGAGAACTACTAAAGTGATAAAATTAACATACAAAAAAGAGATACTCTATTAGTTGCTATTAGTACTACCACCTGTCCATTCATTCCAGTCATTGTCAACATGATCGTGCGCCCAATTGAGAGCAGCACGTGCCGCTTGTGACCCTCCAGGTAATCCTCGTTCGTTGACTAGATCAGCCATGTCGATGAAAGGATCGACCAAGAGTGTACCAGGACCTCCATACTCGGAATGTAAGAACGTGCTGAAAATCTGTTCAATTTAATGCATAAACACAGAATTCACAGGCAGGAAGGTCAGTATGGATTTCATTTCTTAAGTCAAGTCAAGCCTGAGAAATAGTACCGGTGGTGTACAAACAAAATCTACCCAGAATTAACCACTTCAATGAATCAAACATTAACAGTCATTTTGTGCCAACCAAAGGTAGTGGAGACAGGCTGTGTTTAAATTGCATTTGATTTGTTGTGTAACACAAATCAATGATAGTCGAAAGACATTCAAGCACTATGAAAGATATACTATTTTTCTATAATGAAAAGTTTAGGCGAGTTGAAGCCGAGAAGCTCACTAAAGTCAAGGAAAGGCTCAAGGCTCAAAGAACACATACACATTACACACCACGAGTCCTCACATCGGCAGTGGGATTTGAACTCACGTCCTTGTGGGATATGAGATGAATCCTTACAAATTGGACCAATCTTTGCTGGCTCTGAACGATAAACTCTAAACTAACGTTTCAAATTCAAATGACTAAAAGAAGAAAAAACTGATATGTCCCCTATTCTCTTTCTACTTGTTATTGTAAAATCCTCCAATTAGTGTCTCCTAGTCGCATATACTCTTGCTAGATGTTCAACTCAGTTCGAAGAATTTAAATCAGAAAAATGTCTAATGATAGCTGTAAATTTTTGCAAACTAATAGCATTACACAACTAACCCTAATTTATCCTTTAACTCAAAGTAGCAGAGTGCACTTAAAAATCTCTCTACACCTTCAGTCAGTTCTCAAAAACCTTAATTCACATGCTGAGCTAAACCTGAAGGTAACAAGCAACAACATTTCTGACTTCTCACCAATCATCATGCCAAAGAACAGGAAAACCACAAACAAGACCATAAACATAAGTGATAAACTTCAACAATAAAGAGTTGAACACATCCAAATCAAGGTAACATGTTAGTTAGGAAGTTAAATAATGAAAGTTCAGCTTGCTGACATAACACTAGCATAATCAATTACGCATATTCCCACTTACTCAATTCAGCAAAATAGCAAAAACACAGCCACAAAAATAAAAACTCTTGTGTGGAACCAAATTAGAAAAATAAAGTTATCATTTTTACCAAAAAGAAAAAAGATAAATTAAAGGGCAATGAGCATAAAGCAGGAAACCCACCTCGGTGCAAACTCCTACAACTTCTTCAACTGATTCTTCGTAGATATCTTTCTTTGAAAGCTTCTTCAGAAGGTGATTTCTGAATTTTTCAGTTTCCTGAAAACCCACAAAAATATTTTTTTTTTCAAAAAAAATAATAAATAAAAAAGAAGTGAGAAATGAAAAAAAGTGAAATAACCGAGAAATGGTAGAGAAAACTAACGGCATCTGCAAATTGAGGAATTGGGTCAGGGAATTTGTACTCAGAAGCTTTAGTAACGAGCTGTTTTGTGGATGAAAATGATGAAGTTGTAACCTTTTTATTTACAGAAGGAAATGGGAAGCTTTGTTTGCATTTAGGAGCAGTTGAGTTCAAGTAGCTGTGTGAGAAGCATAGGAAACCAAATGAAGGAAGCGAATTGGAAAAGGAAGAAGAAGAAGAAGAAATGAGGAAGGGTGCAAGACACGAAGTAGATGCCATGTTTTGCGCTCTTTATCTTCCTAACTGAAGTAATGTCTATAAAACTCGAGATTGATTTAAACAATTATTTATTCAACATATTTAATGATTGTTTATATATTTTAATAATTAGAAAACTATTATTTGCAACACCTTACTCACACAAGCTAACTGGGAAACGAGCGGTTCCACCAGGTGCTTTCGAGTTCAATTATCGCATTAGAAAAATTCAGTGTTGGCCAGTGCGACATTTGATGCTAAATATAAGGAGAGATTAATCTTGAAAGCGTTGAGACACTCTGTGCATGATTAGCAATTGTCTGAACCAAATTTTAAAAATAGTCAAAATATTATGCACATACTCAATATTACAATTCAATGTATATAATTTTAAAAGAACCTTTAGCGAGACGGTCAATGAGCCAGGTTTGGGGATCGTAGGGAAAGGTTAACATGCAGAGGCTAACGACAGCCCACCAAATCTGGTATAACACCGTGTTTGGACACCAACTCTAAATACGAGAAAACACCTGCATACAAAGTAAGTGCAAAAAATTCACCTTCTATACTCTCCACACATTAAGATTGAGCGTCGACATGGTGTCTTTGTAAGTGCATCCACACTGGACGACTGAGCTCCACACTTGCTGCTTTGAATGAGGAATGCAAATATTTAGGTTCCTCAACTCGAACTAGTACAAACATAGCATTCGTACATATATTTACAGATTGTTCTGGATCACAGCAGAAGCAATTGCCGAGGTAGACGACTAAGGGTTGGGGAGATAAATAAAAAGAAGGAAAATAGAAGAACTCAGAAAATACCTAATGAGTGAGAAAAGATTGGTTATAGAACACTCAGGAACTCACCGAAATAGCAGTTCACAAGCAACTCGCAACCTCGCCTAGAACTTCACGTCGGCAAAAGGGAAGAAGCATGGATATTCACTCAGCAAGTGCAAATGAGGAAAGAGCCTACTCCTCTATTTATAGTATGAGGAGGGGATGGAAAAGGGCGAAACCCAACTAATGCACCCCTAGTGAGTAATAATTACCCCAGAGTAGAAAAAAGCCGCACAAACATGGCCATAATGACCTGGCTCTTTGATCAATTAAGAAAGCCCAAATGTCACCAGTTACATCAACGGTTGATAACCAATAATCACAAGAAATCCAACGGCAAGAAATCCATGCATCACGGTTCCTACAAGTAAAGTTGCGACCGACTTCCGTTTTTCACCATGACACTTGGAGGACATCACAACATGCCAACTTGCTCCGACTCAACTCGAGAACACAGACCCAAAGCTCCCACAAGCGAGACTGTGAGGAGCTCGTTGGCCAACATCTCACCGACCTTATCCGCCTTGATCAGTGGCAGAGCTACATGTGGTTGAGGGGGGTGTTTGCTGGTGTTTTTAGCAAACAATCACTAGTTTTATTAGAAGGTTTGTGAGATCAAACTAGAAAAATCTCAAAGCAATTGCCTCTGAATTGCGAGTGGTTTGTGTTTTAGAAAATGTAGAAAAGGGGACGATTTGCAATGATTAACAGAATCGAAAAGAAAAGAAGCAGTAAATGGTGCATGAATTGTAAAGAAAAGACAAATAAATTGCATTGAATCGTAAAAGTGGTACACGATCACGTACAGCGATTCTTCCACTCGTTTTTCGCTCTGGCTTGGAAGTTAGAGTTTCAGGAATCGGGTTGTGTATTGTGATTTGCGACCTCTGTTTCTTCTCAGAAACAGTTATTTATACAAAGGAAAACAGGGGGAAAAACTGAACTAAGTAACTGCCTAGAAATTTGAAAATTAATAACTGCTACTCCTACTTTCGACCAGAACCGCTCTATCACGCTTCGACCAACTGCTAGTCTTCAGCGCATAACTGCTCTGTTTTCTGTCTGTCGAAAGCTTGTGTCCATTTTCCTCTCTCTTGCTTTTGCTTCCCCGGAAGCTTGTCGAGTTTACCTTGCGCATGACCATTTTCTCTGTCGAAATAATTTGGTCTTCGTCGAAATATAAGTCAGGCCTTGTTGACCATTTTCAATGAAGCCTGTCGAAATTACAGGCTAACAAATTGCCCCCCAAAAATGTCTTTTTCGACTGAACTTGAGGAGGAAGAAGAGAAAGACATTTTTGAATTCACCATCGAAATAACTTTGCACTTGAGTAAAATAGTTGTATACCTGATGTCACCACTGTTAAGTGTTGTTGACGTTACTCCTATATTGGTGTATTACTTGGCCTTCAACGTTTTACTTCTCAGTAAATGCCTTATCTCACCATTTCCTATAAGGCTTCTCCAATTCTTCCACTTCTTTTACCTCATAAGTTGCCATCAATAATCCATATTCAAACCTTGAACTTGAACAGCCCGTAATTTCGGCCTTTGACTATGTTTACTGATTCTCTGTTTTAACTTTGAATGGTTCCACCATCTTCCGTTACGTTACTAACGCCGTAATTAAAGTGATGCCTCACTTCTCGGAACGCCAAACTCGTAACCAACTGACGCTCTTTCATACTTCTCCGTATAAATAGAAGAGTTTTGTTTCTCATCTTCACCACTCCATGATTTTTCCTCTTTTCCTTTCCCGTTCCAGGATCATTCCCTTTGCTTTGAGTCTTCCGCGTAACCTCATCTCTCATAATTGCAGTGAGGTTGCCTGGAGGTTCAAAGTGATGGTTTTTGATCTCTGCGAATTATGGCTTTGCTCCTTTTTTCTTCATGTCACTTGATCTTGCAACTTTATGAGTTTATGCGGGAGACTCAAAGTGGGAGCAGGAAGATTCATCAATATCTCCTCTCTGAAGGGCTTCCTGAGGTTTACCAAGCAAGGAAACGCCCAGTTGAAAGGCTTACAAGCCTAACGCGCAGACGAAAGAATGACCCCCCGAACGACGGGAAGCGTCAACGTGGTCGAAGAAGACCACCCAAAAGAGAAGTTACTTGGTCGTAAAAGACCAACTGCAATTCAGCGTTTTATTTATGCCTAGTTTATTTACCCTTTCGGCACTATGTAATTCACAAATGCCTCCTTTGGCACATGTAACTTGGCAACATTATAATGAAATTTCTTCCATTTTATTCTTGAGCAATTTTTATTCTGTGCTTTCGACAATGTTTTGGCAACTTAAATGCCATGTTTTTACGCTTTATTTATATTTATTTCAGCGTTATTTTAACTTCTTGCAACGTTGGCTTATACTTTTTCAAGTATTTGCCATTTATACGCAAAATTCTTTCATCAGTGCCAATCTCTTTGACCTCATATGCGCCGTTTGAATAAACTTGTAAAATTTTAAATGGTCCTTCCCAACTTGGGGACCATTTACCAAAGACTCTATCTTTTTTATCCACAGGCAATAGGACCTTCCACACTAGATCACCTGAATCAAAGGCTTTAAACTTAACCTTTTTGTTATAAGTTTTAGCTACCCTCTCTTTCTGTCGAATAAGCATATCTAAAGCTAATAACCTTTCTTCGTCTAAATCAACCAATTCATCAAGCATCATATTCCAATAATAATCAGAGGGAATCTCCCACTGTCTTTGAATTCTTGTTGATTGTAGACAAATTTCAACAGGCAACACTGCATCGTGTCCAAATGTTAGCCTATAAGGAGTAGTGTTGATAGATTCTTTGGGTGAATTTCGACAAGCCCATAATGCTTGATCAAGGGTATTATGCCAATTTTTTGGTTTCTGCCCAACATGCTTTTTAATCAAATTAATAATAACTTTATTGGCAGCTTCTACTTGTCCATTGGCTTGCGCATAATATGGTGTCGAAGTTAATAACTTAAAACCATTTTCAGAAGCAAACTCTATCATTTTTCTACCAGTGAAAACTGATCCTTGATCTGTAGTAATGGTTTCTGGAATTCCAAACCTATAAATGATATGATTTTGAATAAACCTTATCACTGTTTCTTGATCAACATTGGCTAAAGGTATAGCTTCAACCCATTTGGTGAAGTAATCAATTCCCACAAGGATATATCTATGGCCCTTCGACGAAGTTGGCTTTATCTCTCCAATCACATCTAGAGCCCAACCTCTAAATGGCCAAGGTTTGACTATGGCATGCAATTCATTTGCAGGTACATGTTGTATCCCAGCATGCTTTTGACACTCTTGGCATCCCTTAGCAAATTCTATGCAATCTTTCAGCATAGTTGGCCAATACATTCCTTGTCGAAATAATAACCACTTCATTTTGTGGCCTACTTGGTGTGAACCACATGCTCCACTATGTGTATCAGAAACTGCTAAATATGCCTCATTTTCACTAAGACATTTTAATAGTACTCCTTCAGGAGTCTTTTTAAACAATTCGTTTCCAATTATCACATAGCTCAAAGCTCTGTATTTTACCTTTTTATTGGTATTTCTTGTGGGATTTTGCAAATATTCCACAATAGGCCTTCGCCAATCATTATTGGTCATATTGTTAAGAGCAAAAATTTCTGCTAAGTCAAAGTCACCAAAAAATTGACGTTTTTCGACAACGACTAGTTCCTCGTTTGCGTTTGTTGCCCCCTCAGTTTTTGGTGTTGACAATAGTGACGAAGAATAGTCATTAGAAATGATTTTATCCTTTATTTCAATTAACTCTTCCAGGCTTTGTTTTGAAACTTTATAGCCTGAAGCAATTTGTGCCAATTCATTTGCCACTTGATTATCAATTCGTGGTAAATGTTCTAAGTGAACAGACTCAAATCTTTTTAACAAAGCATTGGCAACAACAAAGTATCTGATAAGGTGCTCTTTAATGCATTTGTACTCCCTTGTCAATTGTTTGACAACCAACTCAGAGTCACCTTTTATTTCGACATGACTTGCCCCCAGCTCAAGTAAAATTTCAAGGCCTACTATTAAAGCCTCATACTCAGCTTCATTATTGGAACAAACATCTCGAATTTTAAACTTATACTTCGTTGGAATGTTAGTAGGAGATATTATTAAAATACCAATCCCAACTCCATGTTTATGGCTTGAACCATCAAAGTACAACCTCCAAGGATATACGTCTACAAAACTTAATGTTTCTTCGACAACAGAATGGTCTACTATAAAATCAGCAACCACTTGTCCTTTAATTTAATTGATTTTAGAGGTTGATAAGTTAAGTTGTATTCTGACAAAGCCAAAGCCCATTTACCAATTCGGCTATGCATTATTGGTTTCGACAGCATATGCTTGATAACATCAAAATGCGAATAAACAGAAACATCAGCTGGTTTTATATATTGCTTTAACTTTGTACACGAGAAATACAAACAAAGGCACAACTTTTCTATAGGAGTGTAACTCGTTTCGGCATCATTTAAGACCCTACTGAGGTAATAAATGGCTCTTTCGACACCACTATCATCCTCTTGTGCTAACATGCTACCTATTGTTCTATCAGAAGCTGCTATATACAATTTGAGCACTTTGTGTTTAATAACAGGCAACAAAATTGGTGGTTTCATCAAATAAGACTTGATTTCGTCGAAGGCTGCTTGATGCATTGGTTCCCATTTGAACTCTTCTTCCTTCTTCAGTCTTAACAATGGCGAAAAAACTTGTGTTTTGCCACTTAGATTTGATATAAATCTTCGAAAGAAATTGATTTTTCCCAGCAACGACTGAAGCTCCTTTTTGGTCGAAGGGGCCTTCGTTTCCATAATTGCCTTAGTCTTATTTTGATTGATTTCAATGCCTTTTTTGTGCACTATAAAACCCAAGAAATCACCTGCACGTACACAAAAGGCACATTTTAATGGATTTAATTTCAATCCATATTTCCTCATTCTTTCAAAAGAACGGCGAAGATGGTCTAAATGACCACTTTCTGAGGAAGATTTAACCACCACATCATCTATGTATACTTGCATAAAATCATCAATAAAATCATGAAACATAGAATTCATGGCCCTCTGATATGTAGCACCAGCATTCTTTAATCCAAATGGCATTCCTACCCATTCATAAACACCCAATGCCCCCGGACATCTAAAAGCAGTTTTCGACACATCCTCTTCAGCAATGAAGATTTGATTATACCCAGAATAACCATCGAGCATACTAAGATAATCAAATCCTGCTGCTGAATCTATTAGCATTTCTGCCACAGGCATTGCGTATTCATCCTTGGGAGTTGCATTATTTAAATCCCTAAAGTCTATGCAAACTCTAAGAGTCCCATTTTTCTTTATTACAGGAACTATATTGGCTAACCATTCGACATACCTGGCAGTTCTGATGAATTTGTTTCTGAATAGCCTTTCGATTTCCTCTTTGATCTTAGCCAACACTTGAGGAGCAAATCTTCTTGGCACTTGCTTCACTGGTTTCTTCCCTGGTCGAATTGGTAATTGCATTTCCACTACTTCTCGACTTAACCCAGGCATTTCGTCGTAATCCCAAGCAAAGCAGTCTTTGAACTCCCTTAGCAATGTGATGACTTGGATTTTTAGAGAAGCATCAATATTTGCACTAATATAAGTTGGCCGTTTTATTGAGCCATTTCCCAAATCAACTTCTTCTAACGGGTCTTGAGCTTGCATATGCTTTGCCGAATCTCTAGGATCCTTTTCAAAACCTAATGGATCATCATCATAAATGCAGTCAAGTCTTTCATCTATGACTATGCCATTTCCTTCATGTAACTCACTGGCTTCGACAGCCATTGTTTGTTGAATAATTTCGGCCTCTATAGCCGCGTTAAACTTGTTTTCGGCCATATAAGCCGTAATTTTGTCCCATGCATTGGGCACTGACATAAGAACATTTTCAAGAACCAGTGTTCCACCCCGTTGGTCGAAGAACACCATCAGGATAAACACTATCATCTCCCATTATTTCTCTTTCCCAAACAAAACCATAATTTGGGTCAAGATGAACTGAGGCAAAAACAATATCCGCAGGAACATATGCCTCATTAGAAGATGAACATGGTGCGATCTTCGCCATTTGTTTCTCAAAATTTTCCTTGGTAATTTGGTTCACATCAGCACGGAAGTAGCTCTGATCAGCTTCAACATACTCTACCAAACCATCTTCCTTCCACATCACTAAACGTTGATGCAAAGTTGAAGGGACAACACCAACTCCATGGATCCACTCTCTACCAAGGAGTAAATTAAAATTCGCTTTAGAGGCTATCACTAAGAACAATGTAGTCCTCTTTATGGAACCAACGATTAAGTCCACCTCAATGGCCCTCAAAGAATGGCCAGTTTTGCCTTCATAGTTGCTTAAGACAATGTTATGTGGCCTAAGGTCAGTGTCGAACTTACCAATCTTCTTCAAAAGACCATGTGGCATTAAATTCACTGCAGCTCCACCATCCACTAACACTTTGTTAATTCCAACACCATTGACTTTGGCTTGGACATACAGGGGTTTCAAGTGGTTTTGCATACTCATATCTAGCTTCTCGAAGGTAGCCATTTGGTCTTCGACACAACCATTGTTCATCACATAGTAACACATTGGCTTATGACGAGCCATATCCTCTGTAAAATCCTCTTCAACATCATTTGGTACTGTGATAACTTCGTACTCAAGAGGCAGTATTGATACCACATTGCAAACAACATCGAAATCATCTTCAGAATCATCAAAATCAGACTCCATGTCTTCATTCATGTCGAAATCAGCATTCTCTTCTTTCACTGTTGACAATGGAGGAAATATTCTTTCAAGAGCAGGCCTTCTTGGCTTTTCTGTTACTACAGCCTTGCCTTTGGCCTTATTCGCTGCACACACATGACTAGCAACATCAGCATTCCTCTTTGTGGCAACTTCAGCTTTGTGAACCTCACTCTTCGCCACTATTATGCTGCGTGGAACTTGATTAATGTCAATCGTACTGCGTGGAACATGGTTATTAGCCAAATGACTTGGAACCTTGTTAATGTCAAAGTGCGCCTTCTTCTTGTGTTGTCTTTGGTAACGACGCCACTGTGTTCTAGTCATGGGGTTCTTACCCTTATAGTTATTCTTATAATTAAACTTAACAGCATCCGTATCTGGCTTGACAGCTTTAGCACGTTGATTATTGGGCACCCACGCTTCAACAGGAGCACTAGCACTTGGGACAAAGGATTTATTTGTTGACAGCTTCAAATACCCTTTCGCTGAGGACTTCTCCTTAGCAAATTGTCGTTTGCTTGTTGAAGGCTTTGTTGACACATTAGCCTTATAGCCAGGAAGATCTCCTTTTGCAAAGTCAAATTTTGGCCTGTTGTCAAGCCATTTTCTTTTACGTTGTTGTTGACCCTGATAACCTTCGACAGCTTTAGCTGCTTCTTTGTCGAAGACAGCGCTGCACCTTGGGCAAAGCATAACTTCAGAGTTATTCCACTTACACCGATTGAGGAAATCTATCAATTCTTCCTCAGCCTTTGGATACACAGCATGTATCTTCCCATCATATTCTTTTAGGTTCACTTCCTGTTTCTTACCTTCAGCATACATAAAACCTTTTAATTTTTCGGTGGCAGTCTTGACACACTTAGGAGGGTCTGCCATTTGAGCATCCACCATGCCTACATCAGCTTCGACAGGTTCAGAATACATAGCTTCAGCCTTCGGCAATGGATCAACATCAATCTGCATAGGAGCTTTCATTTTCTTATCAGCAAATTTGAGTCTCCCTTCGTCAACTGCTTTTTGCACAATATCCCTGAAGAGCACACAACGGTCAGTGTTATGTCCCAAAAAATTATGGAACTTACAATAACCCTTTTTCTTTCTTTGGTCAAGAGTTGGTATTTTAAGGCCTTTAGGCACTAATATTTGACCATCAGTTACTAAAAGATCAAAAATTTCATCACATTTAGTAACATCAAAAGTATAAGTCTTAGGCATAAATTTATCATTCTTAGGCTCTACAGGGTTATTCCCATTCGCAGGCCTTAATAATTTACAGGTATAAGGAGGACCAGGCTTAAGTTCAGCCACGTCTATCTCCTCTTCTTCGACATTCCTATATGTGACGTCGAATTCTTCTTCGACATATGCCACTTTTTCTTTTTTATGATACCTATTCGACCTAGATTTTTCCTCTCTAAGCCTTTCAACTTGTCGAACTCTATCAGCCAAATGCGCCATATCTCGCAAATGAGATGTGTCTAATTTCTTTCTAATTGAGTAATCAAGGCCACCAGCAGCCATTTCGACAAGCTCATGTTCAGGGACTTGTGTGAAGCAACGAGATTTCAACAGCCTAAATCTGTTTAAGTAATCATCAATAGTTTCAGGCATTTTGCGCCGAACACTAGCCAATTCTTTAAGACTAATTTTCGACTGGCCCATGTAAAACTGTGCATGGAATGCCTTTTCTAATTGCCCCCATGTGAACATAGAACCAGGGGGTAAGGTCGTGAACCAAGTGAAAGCATTTTTAGTTAGAGAATTTGGAAAGTATTTCATCTTCAAATTCTCATTTTGTGCTAAGTCCCCAGCCTCAGTCAAGAAACGAGCAATGTGTTCGACTGTGGATTCATTTTTATCACCACCAAACTTAGTAAACTTGGGAACTTTCCATCCCCTTGGTAACTCAGTTTGTAATACGTATTCACATAATGGTGATACGAAGTTAGGCCTTTGTAAACCTATGTTAAGGCCATTTTGCGCCAAAATAGTTTCGACTAAAGTAGCTATATTGTTTTCTGCGCCAACATTGTGTTGTTGCACTTGTCGAACAACTTCATCAGCGTTCTGGTGTCTATTTACCAAAACTACTTCAGGGACGTGGTTTACTGCCTCTTGTAGTTCGCCTACAATTGTGGACGCTTCGACTGCAACTGCTTCTTGGGGGTTAACTGGCGACGCATTACCCGCAATAATAGGAACTTGCCTATTATTAACCGCTGGAGCCCCAAAGAAATCTGCAATCCTACTCATCTGATTTGCCAACGTTTGGTAACTGTTATTGGTATTTTGAATCAATGGATTGAAAACTGTACCAATTTGTTGGGTAAGCATATTAACCATATCGTGATTACTCTCGTCTACTTGCTGTCTTAAGGCCAACAAAGACGTATTGGTTAATGCTGGGGGATTCCGACCAAATACACTCTCAGAAGAGACGTGTGTAGGGGAAAAGGTCGAAATATGTGGCATTCCAGTAGGCATGCCATACATTCCCAGAGGAAATGGGGGTAGATGCACGTTATTCAAACGTGGGTCTAAACTGTTTCCCATTGCCATGTAAGGGCTATGAAGCCCTGCACTTAACGGCAAAGACATAGGCAAAGATGCCATTTCTGACTGCGTTGAACCAACATTAGTCATTGATAATGAAGGGACGGTTGTCGACGATGATAGTCCTGCACTAATGCTCACAGAATCCATTGTTGTTCCTTGCCCTTGTGAAACCACAGGGTTGGAACTAGACGCATTATTCGTACTAGAACGAACCATTTTACCACTTCTTAAGTGCATACAACAGCGAATACAAATAAGAGAGTACGAAAATGAACAAAATCAAAGGCAAAGTCCCACTGGGCGTGCCAATTTGTTTGCTGGTGTTTTTAGCAAACAATCACTAGTTTTATTAGAAGGTTTGTGAGATCAAACTAGAAAAATCTCAAAGCAATTGCCTCTGAATTGCGAGTGGTTTGTGTTTCAGAAAATGTAGAAAAGGGGACGATTTGCAATGATTAACAGAATCGAAAAGAAAAGAAGCAGTAAATGGTGCATGAATTGTAAAGAAAAGACAAATAAATTGCATTGAATCGTAAAAGTGGTACACGATCACGCACAGCGATTCTTCCACTCGTTTTTCGCTCTGGCTTGGAAGTTAGAGTTTCAGGAATCGGGTTGTGTATTGTGATTTGCGACCTCTGTTTCTTCTCATAAACAGTTATTTATACAAAGGAAAAGAGGGGGAAAAACTGAACTAAGTAACTGCCTAGAAATTTGAAAATTAATAACTGCTACTCCTACTTTCGACCAGAACCGCTCTATCACGCTTCGACCAACTGCTAGTCTTCAGCGCATAACTGCTCTGTTTTCTGTCTGTCGAAAGCTTGTGTCCATTTTCCTCTCTCTTGCTTTTGCTTCCCCGGAAGCTTGTCGAGTTTACCTTGCGCATGACCATTTTCTCTGTCGAAATAATTTGGTCTTCGTCGAAATATAAGTCAGGCCTTGTTGACCATTTTCAATGAAGCCTGTCGAAATTACAGGCTAACAGGGGGTTCAGTTGAACCCCCCAAAATTTACTTTTTTGCCTTACCACCCTATAGAAATATTTTTTTGATACACCTGAATATTTTAAATTGCACCAATAGCCTAAACTTTGCACCCATTTACACCAAAGACCCAATTTTAATTTACCCAAAACACAACACATGTCACTGTTTCACGCACGCACAACTCTCTCTCAGACTCTCACGTTTTCTACGAGCTCTGTCACTCAACTCTCTTCTCACGGTGGGCGGTGGCTTCTCTGTTCTCCCTCTCACTCAGTCTCACGGCTTCTCTGTTCTTCTCTCACAGCAGCAACTTTCTCTTTTCCATTGATCTCTCAAAAACACTAAAACAGTTTAGATTTCTTCTTTTTTCTAGTCTAATCTACTGAAGTGAGTGTTTGATTCTTTGATTGAAAACCCTAATTGTTTAATTTTTGATTTGGGGAAAATTGAAAACCCTAATTGTTTAATTTCTGATTTGGGGAAAATTGGTAACTCTAATTGTTTAATTGCTTAATTTCTTCCTTGTGACTTTTATTTTTAATTTTAAAATATGTTCTCTACTAGTAGGATAGGATGAAGGATATACGAAGCTTCATGCCGTTGACAATGAAATTTTTAAATACCAACATTCTGTTGAAAATATTAGTATATATATAATTTATTAGTATATATATATAATTTAAAGTTGGAATTTCATTAATATGATCAATGTTTGAACAACAAGCTCTTTGTTTAGTTTTTTAGCTTGTTTTAGAAAACTTTTCAAGAAAAAACTGTTAAGTTAATAATGTGTATTAGTCTCCAATTAGTATTAGCTTAATTCTAATTAGTATTAATAGTGTGTTTGAACAAGGTCATCAAATGGATAAATTTTTCGCAAATTGTGTATTTAAAAATTTTGACACCCGACCCCGAGGTCCTGGATCCGCCACTGGCCTTGATATGCCTGGGGCAACGCAAAGGATGGCGAGTTTGACCGAGATCAAACTCGTTGGCCCACAGATGTAAATGTGGTTTAATATATTTAAAATTTGTAAATATATTTGCGAATAAGGAGTTCAAAAATATATTTACACACAAGGTCAATAACAAAACCCTTATGATAGCCATCATAAGAAAATTGAATTACATATTGACATTTGTAGAATACCATCTGCATCGAGCATTTCACTATAGAAGGACACATTCCCCACCTTTCTGCTAATAATGCTCAAAACAAACACTAAAATGTAGATTAATTCGCAGCCTATGAGAAATTTACTGCTGCTGCTAATTATATCAGAACACATTGCAATGAGATAAATTCCACGCAACTTAATAGCTATAGATGTTTTCAAAAACCTGATAATACTGTAACAAAATCTTACTGCTGCCGATGCATCATTTGCACCATCCCCGACGACAGTAAGCACACGGCGATTCTGTTTTAGACATTAAACCATTAGGGCAAATGAGGAAAGACATGGCAGAACCTCTTCCACCTGTTCGTATTTGATAGGATAGTATAATTTTTCTTTCTGATAAAAGCTTGCATTATCTCCCAACTATCTAATTGATTCCAATAAAAAAGAACCACATATACTTGTTTTAATTGAAAACTATTAAGATACCAAAGCACAAAGGTTTACCGCAGATTTTAGACTTGATTCTCCAAATAGTATACCCTGCAATGTTGTAAAATATTTTTCCCCGTATCAGGACACAGAGAGACATGCCCATACATGATATCATAAAGAGCAACAGTCAAGAATATGCGTTTATGAGACTTACTGTTGGTGAGTTTCCAGTTTAAAAACTTTCAATTCCCTCTTCATAGGACTCAGGTGAAACCGAGTATTTATTCACATGCACTGGGCATAATACCTTCCCTCTTCATTCGAAAATCAATGCAATTTTGGCAAGCTTTGTGAACATCTTAATACATGGAACTTCTAGCTTAATACGAACCTCTATAACGCCTAAGAAAACTGGGTGAACATCTTAATACATGGAACTTCTAGCTTAATACGAACCTCTATAATGCCTAAGAAAACTGGGTGAACATGTATTTTCCCCTTCCTCATGCTTTGGGAAACAAGGATTTATCGTTATCTAAATAATTTTTTGCAAGAAGACTCAGTCCATGAAAAAAGAAAAATTAAGGAGCACGCCAATCTGCATGGTATGCAAGGAGAGTGTTCCCAAGTTTAATAAAAAATAGGCTAAATACCTGTTTTGGTCCTTTATGTTTGGGCGAAGTTTCACTTTCGTCCTTTATCTTTTTTTTGTTCCGTTTTAGTCCTTTATGTTTCATTGTGCAAGAAAGTGAGAGACCAAAACGAAACAAATTAAAAACTGAGAGGGACCAAAATTAAACCACACAAAAAAGCAGAGGACGAAAATGAAACAAATAGTGCTAACGGTAGGGACGAAACCGAAACAAAAATGAAACATAAAGGACTAAAACGGAACAAAAAAAAGATAAAGGACGAAAATGAAACTTCGCTCAAACATAAAGGACCAAAACAGGTATTTAGCTTAAAAAATACTCCAAACTCAGAGCAATGTACATTAGAAGACCCACCAAATTCACAAACTCTCACCTCTAAAGCAAAACCCTCGTCCTTCTCCTTTTGCAAAACACCAGGAGACACAAACAAAGGAAAGTGCAGTTCTTGGTGTTCATTTTCTCTAATTCTGGATCAAAAAGCGCTTGCACATTGTCTTTGAAATTAAAGCAACTCTGAGCTAAGTAAACCCTAACAGAAAGAACTCTAATCCTAAATTCATATCTGAGGAGGAAGCTTAGGTTCTCCAGAAACACCACCAATGGGAAAAAAACGATATCCATGCATCAATACTATAGCTAATCGAGAAAAAACTTCATTACAAAGGAAGTACACGATAAATAAACGCATTGACCAATTTATGCAAAACAAAATAAAGGAAAAGATTTAACAATAATACCTTTATAAGACCTGCCAGGCAGTGCACGTCAAGGCCATCTGACACCACTCCTCTGTGGTACCTTCCTTGAGTCTTATTCCCTCCTTTCTTTCTCTTGTGGAATAAGTAGTTATTCGGTTTATTTAGGATTTCGTATATCTCAAAAAATGCGGAAGACAGGAACAAAAGCATAAGTGCACCATAACAATGTAATATAACTTCAGGAGTTTTGTAACAAGATATAAACTAATTATGCACAGGCCATGGCCACATCACAAACAAAGGAGAACAACATTACAAGACTCAAAGTGAACACAAATTCACAACACAATTTCAATCAACCAACCAACTTTCATTTGCTCTATCTCCTTCCCCATTCCCTAGAAAATAAAGTAGAAGGGAAGAATGATTCACCCCTTGTATCAAATTTTTTCACGTTTAAAATGTGCTGAGTAAGGGAAGCTGGGTGCTGCACTTTATTATGCACAATGCTTTCTGAAGATTTGCTATGTCATGCTAGTGCAAAAATGACTTTAGAAAGCACCATTTAGCATCGGTTGTATGAACAGCCGATGCTAAATGTGGAACCGGTGGCATTTTTGAAATTATGAGCAAAAGTTTAAGTTCACGTTAGACATTTAGCATCGGGTCTTTTAACAGCCGATGCTAAATGTACAACGCAAGTACATTTAGCATCGGCTGTTAGAAAGACCCGATGCTAAAAGTCGAAACCCAATTTTAATTTCTCTTCCTCATACAACCCCCTCACGCGAATCCTCTTCTCTTTCTCTCACAAACCCTTGCTCCTCTCTTTCTCGCGAACCCTTGCTCCTTGGACTGCTTCTGTCACCTGAAACTTGCTTGTTCAGAAATCACTGTGAGAGATTTTGTTTTTCGTTTCCCTTTGTTCTCTCTTCCTCTCCCTTCATTTTCGTTTCCCTCCGTTCTCTCTTCCTCTCCCATCGTTTTCGTTTCCCTTCGTTCTCGCTTAAAACCCTAAGTTTTGCGGCTCTGTCGAGAGTTTTGCGGCTCGTTCTCCTTCTTCATGCTCGTTCTCGCTAAGTTTGGTTCTGCTCAGGATCGTAAACACGCTGGTAACTATTTTCTTATTCATCTCTCTCTCTCTCTCTCTCTCTCTAATTTTTGCCTAATTGAAACTCACTGTTCATAATTAAACAACTCTATATAACTTTTGGGAATTTTAGAATAAGTATAAATGGAGAGACGTTTGACATTGTAGAAATGGAAAGAACTTTTCTTGTTTTCGAAATTATACTGTCATTGATTTGCTGCTTGGTTGAACAAATTGCCCGTTGTTAGAAATCAGCTTTTATTGCTTTGCACCTTGCTAATCTGTTTCTAGTTCAAGGTGCTCTTTTGTTTTATTTTACATAGAAATAAACCTTGTTCTTGTATTTTATTGTTAACTTTGAGATTTATTGTTGTTAACTGCTAGTGCTCCTTTGAGATAGTTGAATGATTTGGACTCAAATCTTGACACAATTAGTCCATTAGTAGAATTCTTGCTTGAGATATGGTTTTCTTGTTAGTAAGTAGTTTTGAAGCACCTTGTTTCAGATTTTGTATGTACAAGCAAGTTTGCTTGTGTAAATTATTAATATATGTAGTAGGAACTATTTGCTTATTGTGGATTGTGAGCATGCTTTGAACTCAGATCAAACTCATGAGATTATTGGAAAGTATTGTGATTTCAGTTCTGAAAAGCCTTTAGCAATTTGTCTCAAAGCAACAGGAAAGGCCTTAATTTAGAAAGGAAACATAGATTTCTGTAACATTTATGCTCCACAATGTCATGACTCTTCTCTGAAAAATGGATCAACTGGTTCTGTAAGTAGTTCACTAATTTTACAGAAAAACACAAACATTGTTTATTTCAATAGTAACATAAATTTTGAACCATAATTTCAGGTATATGATTTTGACCCATGTTCTGATTACTATGGTATTGGCTATCTAAATAGACCAGAGGTTCAAAGGGCTCTTCATGCAAAACGTACAAATTGGACACATTGCAGGTAAATTTATAATTTATAATAACTTTAGGAAGATGCAAAATACTACTATTTGAGACCTCTATAGCTGTATTTCTGTATGTTAACCAAGCAAGAGACCTAACCCCTCACCCCACGACAGCAGGTTGTGATTGAGAATTAGTCCTTATTGTTAGAGCAATTGTCAACTCCTAGTGCATCAAGCAAGAGACCTAACCCCTCACCCTGCAGTTAGATATTATGGTAACTATGTTAACTTAAACAGTGCTTTGAATCATTTTGAAAGCAAACACAAAAAAGTTGAAGATACTGAAGACAGCAAGATAGTGACAAAATTTTGATTTAAATCAAAGGATTTTGTTGATATAGCAATAATTGTTGCTATTCTGGGTTGTCTTAGGATGTATCATGATATCATATTGTTTTAACATCAATTTTCTTTATCTCTGTGGCAGTAAAATCACTTCCAATGGCAGGAGGGATCTCGACCAAGTGGCTGGACGCATCGTGTTGCTCCTTGATCTGTAAACAGCCAAAGAATGCCAGAAGCTTCTAGGTTGTTTTCTGAGTTGGAGATGTCTTAAAGATACTATATTATGTTCAATTTTGATTTTAGTTACTGAGTTATGCATTGGTGCTATTCAATCTTATGTTGCTTTTTAGTCTTTTAGATGTCCTTGTCACATTTTATTTCTTCAGAGTGTTTTTGGATTTTCACCCTGAACCTCCTTTATCTTCTAGTGTTCTTTACATCAAAAATGGAAATTTTTAAGGGTAAATTACACTTTTCCTACTTGTGAAGTTAAGCCTGATTATGGGAAGGAGAATTTAGTTTGAATGTTCTAAACGAGAGTGAGAGAGTGACATGTGTTTTTGCTATTGCTCTTTTGCACTACTGCTCTTATGCGTTTTTTTCTTTTAAAATATGCTTGATAATAAGGTTGTGTTGGTGTTATGTTTTCTAGATTTTATTTGTTCCTATATTGTGCTGAAGAATGTTAATCATGAGAATGAGTTCCTCTGTCCTAGCTTTTATATAGGATTCAAAATATAGGAACACATATAGAATATAGGCATACATATTCTGATTTTATAGGAACATCAAATCTCATATAACAAATCGTTGGGTTAATAACTTCTTTTTCACTTACTGATAAAAAATAGAAGATACCTACAAAGGATGAAACCGCTGTCTTGTTTGAAAAACTTAGAGAGCCTGGTGCTCTATTTGGGAAGGAGGACTGCATGGAATGTTTTTAGGATCAAGCCAACAATGTTTTCACCAAAGATGATGCCGTTTTTCTTGTGGATGCCTTGGACTATTCCATATCAAAGTTGTGAAAAAAAAGTATGCATCCTGAATCAATTTTTTTTTTTTGAATTTGAAGATTCAATGTGTTAAGAAATCAGTTCAATGTCAATTGCATGCAGAAGCAATGTTTTTACCCTTTGGAAGAGATATCTAATTAAGTTTGTATGTTTTTTTGTTTTTCCTATTGCATAGCTTTTCGAGTTTATTCGTGATGGTGATAAGACTGTTGCAGAGCTAATGTCTATATTGGGATAGAACTCTTAGGAAGGTATTATAATAATTTTCATCATCTGATTTAATTGTTTTTCCCTTTCTTGGTAATAGTTTTGTATCATAAATTGGGTATCATTATTGACCCCCCAAACAAAGATTGATATCATTATCCAGTAAAAAAAGCAGAACTAACCATTTATTAATTTATAGTCTAAATTTGGGTTCATATTTTAACAGGAGACAACTTCTTCCAGCTGTTCCACATCTTTTGGAAACTATTCAGCTGTTTATAGTCTAAATTTGTTTGAGTCACTTTCAAACTTGTTGGTATTTGATAACTCAAAGTCATACAACTCAAAGTCATAACAACTTTTGAAAACATGCCATGTTGTATTGCCATTGCTTGAACTAATTTTGGTACTCTGAAAGCTTGTATTATTGTTCTTGTGATTAGGACCTATGAGAATCGAATAGCAGCAATCAAAAGGTATGGCTGAAAGTGTCCATAATAGAAATTTAATTATGATGTCTTGGGCTGGTGGAAAGAGTCCAGCTGTTGGAAAGGATTAGAGTGTTGTCTTGGAGATGGTTATTGACAAGGGAAAATCCCGATGTGTCCTTCTATTATGAGTGTTTTGTAGATCTTTTGATGTATGTGTATGCAATGTACCAATGAGTGTTTTTGGAGAACCTTTTATGCTTCCTATACATGAATATACTCTTGAGTCTTTTGTAAAAAAGTTAAAAACTAACATCTGCCATCATTTGCAATGAAGAAACCATCCTGCATTTATACAAGGATGATGAATTACATTGTGTTATGACTCATGAGTTAGTAAGCTAAATGAGATGTGCTTAAGTTAGTAAGCTAAGTGAGATGTGCTTTTGTAGGAGCATCTTGAAGGAATGTTGCATGGGATTATTATTATTATAATCATAAATAAGGAGAAGATAAAGGTGGTTATAGATAGAGTGGTTGTATTTGAAATTATAGATAAAATAAGGTATCTGATCTGAACAGGAATTGTAGCTAGGAATTGATTCTCAATTTGTTGTTTTATATCTTCCATCTCTTCCTTTACATCATTAACTGTTTTATTCTCCATCATCCATCTCAATTTGTTTCTTCTTTCTTTGAATTTTTAGTTACTTTTTGAGAGGTTTCTGAATTCTTTTGAGAAGGATTGCTTTTAGATGGTTGAGATCTTGTTGAACCAGCTAAGGCATTTCTTTGAGTTGGCCATGGATGATTGTTCTGAAGTGCATGTAATAACTAACATGTTTGGATCTGTTCTACTTCCCTCAACTTGTTTCCTAGCTGAACAAACCTTTGAGCTACTGCTTCTATAATGCTGACCATTGCGAGCGTCGGTATTGTTGATAATTGGGAGAAAGTATTAAATTTTGTCAAAGCAAAGTCTTTTTTAGTAGGTATTTGATAATTAAGAGAAGGTATAAAAGTTTGAAATCTAATTTGTTTGAGTAAATTTTAAACTTGTAGGTATTTGATAATGCAAAGTCATACACCGATAAGGAACTTGAGGAGACTCGTCAGCTTTGGGCGGAATTCTTTTTCAAGATACGTACAGAGCAAAAAGATACACTATTTCGTGCGTAGCTTAACTTGTGTAATTAGGAAAGGGTCGCCACATTTTGTGCACAATAGTGTTATATATGCTATGGTGGATACCACATTTTGTTATGTATTTTGTTTTCTAATTAGTTTAACTTATGTTCTCACTATGTAAGACATTATTAAGTTTAATGGAATTTTAAGTACTTTTATATGTGTTGATGACTGGAATATCTCTCTGTCTATAACAGGTTATTATATATTAGATGACTGGTATGGACAAAAACCAAAAAAAATATAAAAAAAAATGAGACATTTAGCATCGGTTGTTCAATATAACCGATGCTAAAAGTACCAACAGTAGACCTTTAGTATCGGTTGTATAGTACAACCGATGCTAAATGTACCAGTTGGAGACATTTAGCATCGGTTGTACAGTACAACCGATGCTAAAAGTACCAGTAGGGGGACATTTAGCATCGGTTTTACAGTACAACCGATGCTAAAAGTATCAGCAGGAGACATTTAGCATCGGTTGTACAGTACAACCGATGCTAAAAGTATCAGCAGGGGACATTTAGCATCGGTTAAATAACCGATGCTAAATGTCCCACATTTAGTATCTGGGGATTTAGCATCCTCTGATAACCGATGCTAAATGTCCAAAACAACCGATGCTAAATGTCCAAAACAACCGATGCTAAATGTCAATTGATAATATAGTACAGCAAAAGCTGGCAGATACTTTATGAACATATAAGCTAAAGGGTGGTTGATGTTAGTTAAGATGATAATATCACAAAACTAATTATTAGAATAGTGGATCAGTTGCTAACTTAATAATAGCTATAAATAACATGAATAAGGAACAAAATTAAACTTCTCAATGCATTAAGGAAATTGCAAAAATTAGGATTATATGGTCTGCTATAAGCAAAATCAATAAGAAAACCTGAAATAGATCCATCAATTACATGACTAAAACTTTTGAATAAAATATATTAGTAAAAAGGTTGACAAAACGATTCCATTAATTCACTACTGCCATCACCATAGTTATATTTTACCAACAAATATATCAACAGTAGGCCCAAAGGAATCAAAAGTCATATACTATTTAGTATTTACTAAAAAACTTGCACAAGCAAAGTCAACATAAATAGGAAATGCCTCTATTCCATTCTCCTATTGTGGTTGGACTGAATTTCTCAGCACATTTAAACTGGCGTACACAACATATTTGGTGCATGAAATGGAGGTCATTCATAAAATTGGAAAAGAAACCAGAACAATATGCAAATAGAAAGAAAGTATATAAAGCACTAAAATAAAATTGATATAGCAGTGATACATATTGATAACCATACCCATAAACTTCTTAACAATACCCATAAAGCTCTCTTGGATGAGATTACAAAGACAATTAGTTATTTTATACCTGAATAATTGGAAAGAGGTTCTTCTTATAAATTGCTGTCTAGCAACTAATAACGCCTTTAAGACCAACCTCTTCAAACGTTTGGGTATTTAAATCAAAACAAACTAGGTCATCATCATTTGTTCGAAAGAATATTTCACTGTTCTTCCCCGCTCCAATAGGTCCCCTAATGTAAGGTAAGGGTCCGACAATAAAGAGTTTAACCCATGATCCCTCAAAGCCAGGTTCACCTAAAATTGATATGTGAAAAGAAGCTGTCATCCGATGCTTTGAGATCACAGCAATGGACCCATTTAACACCATCAACTTTCTCTTTGGTCTCTTCGATAACTTAGAATCATCACCATCATGCATATCAGAGAGTAAAGGTGTAGTAACGAACACCTCACTGCTCAAATTAAATGACACTACATACTTTACCACAGGAAGTTAATGATCAGTTTCCCCAAACCAACCCCCGAGAGTTACTTCTGAGGCTATAAATCTCCCATAAGGGCCCCGGCCCTGTTGGCACATATGCCAAACGATCTTCATCTTCGATGTTAGGGTTAGGGGTATATCGACTAACGCTAACACACCTAATCACCTTATAATCATCTCTAACATGGTCATAACCAAACCCAAGAAGAGTAAACATGGTGGTGTTCCAAGGTAGAAACTGAGGAGGGCTGGGAGGAATGTGAATACATTCTAGAGTAGCTGGATTCCACAAAATACCAAATTCATTTTGAACATCAAAGAGACAAATAATGCCATCAACACAGCCAGAAATATCAAGTGCCCATTCATGCCTATCTTCCTCACGAAATCGAAGTGGCCATTCCAATTTGACATTATTTTCAAACTTTTCACCATCAAGCAAATACAACAAGCAGTGAAGGCCATAATGCCATGGAGTTGGCACCGTTTGCTTTAGAAGTACACAAGTGTCATCATATAGTGAGCAATGTGCAGAAATGAAGCTCTTGCGGAACATTTTAATGAAATGAGGGTTTTGAAGATTTGAGAGGGAGTTTGGAGATGATAGAAATTGCAAGATCGTTGGGTATGTGGCTACTAACCTTCTTCTGCTTCTTGTTTGGCGGAGCCATGGTCAGAGGGGAGTTTCTTCTCAGTTGTAGTGCGAATGAGAGAGTGAGAGAGTGCAGAGTAAATGAGAATAAATAATGATTAATAAATAAATAAATGTGAATTGAATAGGGGATTGGGAAATTACTACTATTACTCATTCTGGCAATTTCATTTTAATGACATTCCAAATATGTTTAAATTATAAAAGGAATATTATTCATTTATTTCCCAATTGTTTAATACCTGGTTGCTGCGACATAAAAAAACTAGCAAATTCAGATTTGGTATTAATAAATTAATAATAATAATATTAATAATAGGCACAAAATTTGTCAAGAAAAATATTAGGCAAAATTGTTCATGAGATTTTTAATTTATTTTTGTAAACTGAGTTAGTTTAGCTTAGTTGGCGAGATAAGCGACATGAATGAGTTGCATGAAGGAGGTCTCGGGTTCAAACCCTACAGAAAAAATGAGTTATAATTACTAAAAATACTCTTTGTTTTGGGAATTTCCAATCATTTTAGAAATTTCGAGAATAATTAATAGAGGTTGTTCTTTTTTATCAACAATGTTGGCTGCTTAATTAAATTGGTAGTTGAAGGATATTGTTTCGTTTGTATTATAATACGCGTGTAATTGGCTTTGTCGTCGTGTTCTTCTTGGGGTACTCTTTTTCCTCCTTGGGTCTTTTCCCCATGGGGTTTTGGCTCAAAGAGGTTTTAACGAGACCCAAATTAATTGTACGGGTTGGAGTATCCCTTATACTCCCATTCATACTTAATACAATATCTCACTTATCGAAAAGAAAAAAAAAAGAGCTATAGCCTCCGCTGTAACACCCCCCTTACGTATTCTACCATTTTAATTAATAAAATCAGAGTTGGAAAATTTCTTTTTAAAACTCAACCATCACAAGGGAGATATCACATTTTCGTCGTTTCAAAAACCAAACATCACATAATGAAATCATCAACATAAAGTAGTACGATACATAGCACATAATCGGGACGAACCCTCACAATACACCTGTCATGACATAACAGTCGGATATACAACTCGCAGCGGAAATAAATACATATCTCATACATATGTATAATACATCACCAAAGTACACTGTCTAATAACAGTACAAAATACAACTCCTAAAGTGTTTCGCCCCCCGGGTGCTACGTATCAGAGCATGACACCAAAAACCGGAAATAAGGAAGGTAGAACCTTCACTCGCTATCACCTGCAGGTTGCCGACATAAGAAGCAACACGAAAGCAGAAGGGTGAGTCTCTAACATATAATAGAATATGTGATAATCAAATATGATAGAGAAAAACACAATTAAAACACCAATCTACCATAAACCGGCACACCACAACAATTCACAATACATAACTCAGCTACACCAATAAACATCACCAAATGCGTATGTATATGCATGCAAATGCAACCCAACACCAAGGGCATATGCATGTGGATCCATTCATCACCTAAAAATAAGCCTTGAGGGCATTTATCACCAAAGTGGCCGAAGCCTAGACCGCAGCCTCTTCATCACCAAAAATGCACATGATTTATGCGACACCATGAACGATGTAGAACACACACCAAAATCACCAAAATCAGCACCACTCATCATCACCAATAATTGTTTCATCACCAATAATTATTTTATCACCAATAATTATTTTATCATCACCAAAATCACCAACACCACTCCACTTTACAGCTCTAAGGCTCACACCGATATTTTTGACAAATTATAAGTCCAACCGTGGATAAACACCCACACTTGAGTTTTACAACTCAAACAGTACACACCGGCACACTAAACCGGCAAATCCGGCAAAACTGCACTCCGGCAGCTCCGGCAGCCCCGGGCAACACACTAGGCCCCACACCTAGTCAACATCACTGGCAAAACTGCCAGACAGCTCCCTTGAATACAGCACACAGCACTGGCGCACCTGAGCAACGCTGCCAGGGCGCCTGCACTTTGGCACAAAATTTGGGCAGCACACACAAAGTTGGCGCCCAGCACAAGGGCTCCAGGCAGCGTGCACCAACCAACTTGGGCACGGTGCCCGCGCCCAAACCACCGCGAACCCAGGGACCACTCTTGGCCCCGGCTCTAGTACTTCCTCTCTCCTAGATGCTCCACAAGGGCTCACCACAATTTGGGCCCTGACACGCCACTTGGGCCCATGCCCAAATTGACAAAAAATCACAAAAACAGGATTCTGGCGCCTAGACACATGGCTCCAAACAGCTCTGGCAACCAACTTGGGCACGGTGCCCGCGCCCCAAACCACTCGTGCATTTTGGACAAACTCTTGAACCGCCCCTTTTACTAACCCTCTACTAGGTGCGCCACTAGGGTCCACCATCATTGGGGCCCTGGATCGCCACTTGGGCCCATGCCCAAGTTGGAAAAAAATCATTTTTCATGCACACTGCACAGTTTTGGCGCCTAGACACTCTGCACCCGGACACGCTTAGCAACCAATTTGGGCACGATGCCCGCGCCCAAACCACACACATTTTTTGGAAACACCCTTGCACGGTCACTAGTACTCATCAAACACTAGGTGCGGCAATGGGCCCCACCACCATGGGCCCTCTGCCTCGCCACTTGGGCCCATGCCCAAGTTGGCTAAAAATCACATTTTTTTGGCGCCTAGCACACTACCCACACCAAGCCACACTTCACCAAACCTAACCATTCCAACTTCAACTTCACCACCAATTCTAACCTTCAACAACCACAATTTCAACACCAATAACAACATCAATATCACTATATTCAATCATCAAATTTCATATCCGATTCACACAAAATTTCACCAACTCATTGAGACATTTTCACAAACACATAATGTGCAATTTTTGACAACTTTTTATTTCAACAAAACAACACCAAAACCACACCCAAATTAGTTCAAAGACATCACCAAACAATCAATTCTCATATTCAATCCACAAAATTCATTCAAACACATCAAAAACCCCTAAAACCCTATTCTAACATATTGAAAACACAAACCCTATTATAGGTTAGGAGAGCCCCCTTACCTTGAATTCCTTGAAGAAAATAAGCCCTAATCCAAGCAATTCCTCTTGAAAAATCAACAAAATCCCTTCCCTTTCTCTTCTTCTTGCTACTTCCTCTTCTCTCCTTTTTCTCTCTTTTCTTTGTTTCTTACTTTGATAAAAAAAAATGAAAGGAAACAACACTAAGTCACTTAGTCAAATATGATGACTAAGTCTTCAAATTCAATTTGACTTCTATGTCTTCAAAGTAACTTTGATTACCTTATGGGCCTAAAATGATTATGTGCCTTTGGGCTTAATACCCACACCTCTTCAAACTTGCATTCCAACTCCTAAACCAATAAGTTAACATATCAATTAACTTAATTATAATTAAAATGTCGTAAACCCTAATAATCAATTAAATAAATAACTGAATTATTTTGGGGTGTTACAACTCTCCCCCACTTAGAATATTTCGTCCTCGAAATACATACCTGAATCAAATAACTCCTGGTATGCTTCCCGCATCTTGGTCTCCAACTCCCAAGTGATACTCTCTCCGGTAGCTCCTAACCAAACTACCTTCACCAAATGGATCTCTTTTCCTCTTAAAGTTTTCACCTCACGATCTTCGATCCGCACCGGCATAGTCTCAACAGTGAGATTCTCTCTCACTTGCACATCATCCATTTGAATTACGTGAGATGGATCCGGAATATACTTCCGCAACTGTGAAATATGAAACACATCATGAAGATTCGAAAGATTAGGTGGCAAAGCCACCCGATAAGCAACTCTTCCAACTTTCTCTAAAATCTGATATGGTCCAATAAAACGAGGAGTCAACTTCTTCGACTTCAAGGCACGACCAACACCGGTCACAGGTGTAACTCTCAGAAACACATGATCACCAGCCTGAAACTCCAAATCTTTCCTCCTCTTGTCATGATAACTCTTTTGTCTACTTTGTGAAGTTTTCATCTTTTCACGAATCAGCTTCACTTTCTCGGTTGTCTCACGAACAATCTCCGGTCCAAGTACAACACTTTCTCCGGATTCATACCAACACACCGGAGTCCTACACCTCCTACCATACAATGCTTCGAAAGGAGCCATTCCAATACTAGCATGATAACTGTTATTGTAAGTGAACTCAATCAACGAAAGATGTCCATCCCATGAACCTCCCTGCTCAAGCACACAAGCTCTCAACAGATCCTCAAGTGACTGAATAGTCCTCTCCGTCTGACCATCAGTCTGCGGGTGATAAGCTGAACTCAATCTCAACTTCGAACCCAAAGCCTCTTGCAAACTTTTCCAAAATTCAGAAGTGAATCTTGGATCTCTATCTGACACAATACATAGAGGCACACCATGCAGCTTCACTATCGTCTGAATATAAATCTCTGCCAACCTAGAAACCGGATAAGTAATGTTAATCGGTAAAAAGTGAGCAGACTTTGTCAATCTGTCAACAATCACCCAAATGGCATCAAATCCTCTCGAAGTATTTGGCAAACCCGTCACAAAATCCATGGAAATACTATCCCACTTCCACTCAGGAATCTCCAAAGGTTGCATCAACCCTGCAGGCTTCTGATGCTCAACCTTCGACTTCTGACATGTCAAACAGGCATACACAAACTGAGCTACCTCCTTCTTCATACCAGGCCACCAAAACAATTTCTTCAAATCATGATACATCTTTGTAGCTCCGGGATGAATACTCAATTTACTTCTGTGACTCTCCTCAAGAATTGCTTTCTTCATCTCTACATCATCAGGAATACATATCCTATCACGGAACCTCAACACACCTTGAGAATCCAACCTGAAATCATTGTCATCAGCTTGTCCAACTTCACCCATCATGTCTACCAACTTCACATCCAACTTCTGTGCCTCTCTGATACTAACCAGAAAATCATTATTAATCTTTAACATACCCAATTTGATACTCTGAGGAGATACTTCACAAACTAAGCTCATGTCTCTGAATTGTTCAATCAACTCCAACTCCTTAATCATCATTGCAGACATATGCAAACTCTTTCTACTCAAAGCATCGGCTACAACATTAGCTTTCCCCGGATGATAGTTCAAGCTAAAGTCATAGTCTTTCAACAACTCTAACCACCTTCTCTGCCTCATATTCAGCTCCTTTTGATCAAATAAATATTGCAAACCTTTATGATCACTAAATACTTCAAATCTAGAACCATAAAGATAATGCCGCCAAATCTTCAATGCAAACACAACCGCAGCCAACTCCAAATCATGTGTAGGATAATTCTTCTCATGAATCCTCAACTGCCGAGAAGCATAAGCAACTACCCTACCATTCTGCATAAGAACTCCTCCTAAACCCATCTTCGAAGCATCACAATACACAACAAAGGATTCTTCTGGTTTAGGTAACGTCAAAATCGGAGACGTCGTCAACCTCTTCTTTAATTCTTTGAAACTTTCCTCACACCGATCATCCCACACAAACGCCTTTCCTTTACAAGTCAACTGAGTTAGTGGAAGAGCCAACTTCGAAAAGCCTTCAATAAATCTTCTATAATAACCAGCTAACCCAAGAAAACTTCTAATCTCAGTGACCGACTTCGGAGTCTCCCACTTCAACACCGCATCAACTTTGGATGGATCTACCGCAATCCCATCACCGGAAATAATATGCCCAAGGAAACTCACTTCCCGCAACCAAAATTCACACTTAGACAATTTAGCATACAACTTCCGATCCCGCAAGACCTCCAACACTAACCTCAAGTGCTCAGCATGCTCCTCTTCGGATTTTGAATACACCAAAATGTCATCAATGAACACCACAACGAACCGATCTAGATACTCATGAAAAATACGATTCATATATTCCATGAATACCCCAGGAGCGTTAGTGACACCAAAAGGCATCACCGAATACTCATAGTGACCATACCGAGTCCTAAAAGCCGTCTTCGGAATATCTTCATCTTTCACTTTAATTTGATGATAACCCGATCTCAAGTCAATCTTGCTAAACACTTGTGCACCCACCAATTGATCCATCAAGTCATCAATTCTTGGAAGCGGATACTTGTTCTTAATTGTCACTTTGTTCAATTGCCGATAATCAACACATAACCTCATACTCCCATCCTTCTTCTTCACAAGCAACACCGGAGCACCCCACGGAGATACACTAGGTCTCACAAACTTCTTTTCAAGCAACTCCTCAAGCTGCTTCTTCAACTCAGACAACTCCGATGCAGACATTCTATAAGGTGCCATTGACGCAGGCCTAGTGCCAGGTACCAGATCAATAGAAAACTCCACTTCCCTCTCTGGTGGTACATCCGGAATCTCATCAGGAAAGACCTCAGGAAACTCCCGTACCACCGGCAACTCATCAATCTTTGCTTGACTCTCAGCAGATAATGATTCCATCACAGCAAACAACTGAGCTTCTCCCCTCATTGCTTTCATCAACTGACCCCCAGACAACAAGACAGTTTCTTCCTCCACCGGAGAAGAGAAACTAACAGACCGATCACAACAATTGATATGAACATGGTTATGCACCAACCAGTCCATACCCAAGATAACATCCATCCCCACCAAAGGAAGACAAATCAGATCAACAATAAAATCTTTGCCGAAAACCGACAAAGGACACTTAGCACACATAAGAGAAGTAGTTACCGAACCCTTAGCTGGAGTATCGATAACCATATCCCTCATCATGGAAGACAACTCAAGATGCAACTTTTCAACACATACCGCAGCAATAAATGAATGTGTAGCACCAGTATCAACTATAGCAATCAGAGGAATACCATCAATGAAGCACGTACCTGAAATCTCATTGGTCACCTCTGACCCAGCAAGAGCAAACACCTTTCCACTTGCTTTCTCCTTCTTTGGTTTAGTGCATTTGGTACTAATGTGACCCACCTCACCACAATTGTAGCAAACCACATCCTTGCGGTCACAATCAGCAGCCAGGTGACCTCCTCTGCCACACTTGAAACACTTTCTCTCATCAAAACTACACTCATAACTCTTATGACCAGGCCTACCACACTTGTAGCACACAACATTAGCAGGAGCATCTCCCCCACTTGGTTTCTTGCCAGAACCAACAGCAGCTTTCTGTTTACCTTTCCCACCGGACACATCATAAGGTTTACTACGATTCTGAAACTGTCCCCTCTTCTCTTTCACAATCTTATAAGAGGTATTGCTATCCTCTTCAAAGATTCTGCAACTATCCACCAAATCAGCAAACCTACGGATCCTCTGGTAGCTAATTGCCTTTTTAATATCATGCCTCAATCCACTTTCAAATTTGATGCATTTAGAGAATTCAGCATCAGCACCATTGTAATGCGGGTGGAACTTAACCAATTCCTCAAACTTGGCTGCATACTCAGATACAGACTTATTTCCCTGAGTCAAGTTCAGAAATTCCATCTCTTTCTTTCCCCGAACATCCTCCGGGAAGTACTTCCTCAAAAACTCTCTCTTGAAGACATTCCAAGAGAGCTCCTCACCGGCATCCTCAAGCCTCTGCAGAGTTCCCAACCACCAATCATCAGCCTCCTCAGCTAACTGGTGAGCATCGAATCGAACCTTCTGAGCTGGAGTGCAATCCATAACTCGGAAGATCCTCTCTATCTCTTTCAGCCACACAAGAGCTCCATCAGGGTCATACCGCCCCTTGAAGACAGGCGGGTTCTCCCTTTGGAACGTAGCTAAACCACGAGCTGCAGCATTCCCCTCAGCACCTACAGCATCTGCCATTGCTTGCATAGCAGCAGCTAAAGCAGCATCATTCCTCCCAGCCATCTCAACAAGTCACTGAAACAAAATCAGTTAGAACGAGCAACAAGACTCGAGAATTAAAAGACTCAAGACTCAACAACTTGGTCACACAGACCGAACTGCTCTGATACCACTAATGTAACACCCCCCTTACGTATTCTACCATTTTAATTAATAAAATCAGAGTTGGAAAATTTCTTTTTAAAACTCAACCATCACAAGGGAGATATCACATTTTCGTCGTTTCAAAAACCAATCATCACATAATGAAATCATCAACATAAAGTAGTACGATACATAGCACATAATCGGGACGAACCCTCACAATACACCTGTCATGACATAACAGTCGGATATACAACTCGCAGCGGAAATAAATACATATCTCATACATATGTATAATACATCACCAAAGTACACTGTCTAATAACAGTACAAAATACAACTCCTAAAGTGTTTCGCCCCCCGGGTGCTACGTATCAGAGCATGACACCAAAAACCGGAAATAAGGAAGGTAGAACCTTCACTCGCTATCACCTGCAGGTTGCCGACATAAGAAGCAACACGAAAGCAGAAGGGTGAGTCTCTAACATATAATAGAATATGTGATAATCAAATATGATAGAGAAAAACACAATTAAAACACCAATCTACCATAAACCGGCACACCACAACAATTCACAATACATAACTCAGCTACACCAATAAACATCACCAAATGCGTATGTATATGCATGCAAATGCAACCCAACACCAAGGGCATATGCATGTGGATCCATTCATCACCTAAAAATAAGCCTTGAGGGCATTTATCACCAAAGTGGCCGAAGCCTAGACCGCAGCCTCTTCATCACCAAAAATGCACATGATTTATGCGACACCATGAACGATGTAGAACACACACCAAAATCACCAAAATCAGCACCACTCATCATCACCAATAATTGTTTCATCACCAATAATTATTTTATCACCAATAATTATTTTATCATCACCAAAATCACCAACACCACTCCACTTTACAGCTCTAAGGCTCACACCGATATTTTTGACAAATTATAAGTCCAACCGTGGATAAACACCCACACTTGAGTTTTACAACTCAAACAGTACACACCGGCACACTAAACCGGCAAATCCGGCAAAACTGCACTCCGGCAGCTCCGGCAGCCCCGGGCAACACACTAGGCCCCACACCTAGTCAACATCACTGGCAAAACTGCCAGACAGCTCCCTTGAATACAGCACACAGCACTGGCGCACCTGAGCAACGCTGCCAGGGCGCCTGCACTTTGGCACAAAATTTGGGCAGCACACACAAAGTTGGCGCCCAGCACAAGGGCTCCAGGCAGCGTGCACCAACCAACTTGGGCACGGTGCCCGCGCCCAAACCACCGCGAACCCAGGGACCACTCTTGGCCCCGGCTCTAGTACTTCCTCTCTCCTAGATGCTCCACAAGGGCTCACCACAATTTGGGCCCTGACACGCCACTTGGGCCCATGCCCAAATTGACAAAAAATCACAAAAACAGGATTCTGGCGCCTAGACACATGGCTCCAAACAGCTCTGGCAACCAACTTGGGCACGGTGCCCGCGCCCCAAACCACTCGTGCATTTTGGACAAACTCTTGAACCGCCCCTTTTACTAACCCTCTACTAGGTGCGCCACTAGGGTCCACCATCATTGGGGCCCTGGATCGCCACTTGGGCCCATGCCCAAGTTGGAAAAAAATCATTTTTCATGCACACTGCACAGTTTTGGCGCCTAGACACTCTGCACCCGGACACGCTTAGCAACCAATTTGGGCACGATGCCCGCGCCCAAACCACACACATTTTTTGGAAACACCCTTGCACGGTCACTAGTACTCATCAAACACTAGGTGCGGCAATGGGCCCCACCACCATGGGCCCTCTGCCTCGCCACTTGGGCCCATGCCCAAGTTGGCTAAAAATCACATTTTTTTGGCGCCTAGCACACTACCCACACCAAGCCACACTTCACCAAACCTAACCATTCCAACTTCAACTTCACCACCAATTCTAACCTTCAACAACCACAATTTCAACACCAATAACAACATCAATATCACTATATTCAATCATCAAATTTCATATCCGATTCACACAAAATTTCACCAACTCATTGAGACATTTTCACAAACACATAATGTGCAATTTTTGACAACTTTTTATTTCAACAAAACAACACCAAAACCACACCCAAATTAGTTCAAAGACATCACCAAACAATCAATTCTCATATTCAATCCACAAAATTCATTCAAACACATCAAAAACCCCTAAAACCCTATTCTAACATATTGAAAACACAAACCCTATTATAGGTTAGGAGAGCCCCCTTACCTTGAATTCCTTGAAGAAAATAAGCCCTAATCCAAGCAATTCCTCTTGAAAAATCAACAAAATCCCTTCCCTTTCTCTTCTTCTTGCTACTTCCTCTTCTCTCCTTTTTCTCTCTTTTCTTTGTTTCTTACTTTGATAAAAAAAAATGAAAGGAAACAACACTAAGTCACTTAGTCAAATATGATGACTAAGTCTTCAAATTCAATTTGACTTCTATGTCTTCAAAGTAACTTTGATTACCTTATGGGCCTAAAATGATTATGGGCCTTTGGGCTTAATACCCACACCTCTTCAAACTTGCATTCCAACTCCTAAACCAATAAGTTAACATATCAATTAACTTAATTATAATTAAAATGTCGTAAACCCTAATAATCAATTAAATAAATAACTGAATTATTTTGGGGTGTTACATCCGCCACCAAATTATTACATTACATATACTCCCTCCTTGGATATATAACTAAAAAAACTATGTAGTCTATAAAAAACTATGTTTATTGATAAAAAATAAACAAATAGATTTTTAAATGCTCTGGAGGGTGTGGAGGGCTTCGTCTTCTCAGCGAGCAAACTTGAGAAACCACCAGACAAAGGTCACAGACCGTCCTTTAGGGACATGGTGACTGCAGGACAACAATGGCACGCGACGAAGAAAAAGGTTGACCTTTTCGCGATAGGACTTGTGAAAATTTCCTTGGAAAAAGGAAATCGACTTCAGCCTTCGGCGACTCTCTATGATCAGTATTTCCAAGATCTGTGTGCTCTGGAACGAGGCTCTGGTGATTAAGCTACTTGATCGATTCTTTTCTTCTTTTGTAGATAAAATGGTAGGCGGTCTTGGATTTCAGGTACTCAGAATGGTGAGCAAGCAGGGCAAAAAGAAAGAGGTCGATGTTTCCTCGAGTCGCGCTCCTGCGGCCAACCCTCTTTCTCCAATCGTGGAGAAGCCGACCCCCTATACTGGAAAAGGGATCGACCAGAGCGAAGTGGCTTCCAAGAAACGTGATCATTCTCGTACTGCTGCTGATGGTGAGACGTTTTGAGTCGTCGATATTTCTGAGGGAGGATCTGATCATCCTGCTAAGAAAGCTAGGGCGGTCAAGGATAGTCACCGGAAGTCCTCCCCCAAGTTGAACTTGGAGAAATTGACGACGGTTGACTATGAGTACTATCTTCGGAATCCTCTTCTTGCCTCGGCCGACGTCTGTACAACGGTGATCACTCACAAAAATGTGAGTTATTTATGTCAAAACAAATGAGAATTATCTTGATCCAAGAGTAATTTTTGTGAATAAATGTATAAATTGTATATAGTTAGCTACACGTGTAATTTGTTGTGAAAAATTATATTTTGGGAACTCAAGTGCCATTTTGTGGGATTTAACTTGTGTGCTAGTGTGCAGGATTTTTAGTTGAATCAGTGTTATGGTAGCATCATGCCAGACAACTGGTGAAAGGAACAAAATTAAAGGTATTTCAGGTGGTATAAGCAAGAAAGAGGTGGTTTGTCCTTAGTGGAAAAGGCATCTTGGAATCTACGCATTTAGTGGGCTGCTAAAAGACAAAATGTCCTTCCAATTAGGGTTGGCAGCACTTGGTAGCTTTGCACGCAAAGAAAGGCCCAATAGTACTTGGAGAGAGAGAGAAAGGGTTATAAATAGGTACTTTACCCTAAAAGTGCACACTTCAGCTTCCACTTTCCCTAGGTTAGAGAGTACAATTTCACCTTCCATTTCACTATTCCATCGTCTTCCCCAACCATCCTTCCACCATATTCAGTGCTAAAACTCCATTTCAGAAGCTGAAACTCCAGAATCTGCAGCACCGATCTTCATCTACACAGCACAGGAACTCTGGAGCAGAGCTACAACATCTGAAGCTTATTTTGAGCTTCATTTAGTTTATATTTCTCTGCATTTTCCTGTGTGCTCTGTTTTCAGTGCTGTTACTGTTTTGATGGCTTCATTTATGGTAGTTAGGCTCTATTTTGTCATGTCTAAGCTCATTATGAGCTAGATCTCTTAATAGTCAAGACTATGGTGATGTAATTAAGATCTATTGTTGTTTAATGTGATTAATTCTTGATGCTTCATTAATTTGTGTGAGTTAATGTTATACATCCTCTTTAAACTTGATCAATTTAATTTGGATAATGTGCTTTTATTTTTGAAAAGAAATTTAAGTGCTGATTTTGTAAATTAATATGGTTTGAAGAGTAATAGGAATATTACTCTTTCCTAGTGAAGAATAGGAATATGAAACTAGGGCCATATTGTGATCTGAAACGTGCTTGTCAACCTATGAAATGAACCTCAATGGGAACTTAGGACTAAGGAAACCTTGACAACATTTCATTCATAGTGATAGGTATATCCACATTCATTCTGCACACTGAATGCTATAACATCATTAGTCACATCATTGCATCATTAGTGATTAATTACGGATTCTGGTCTTGACTATACCCATCTCTCTGATTTTACCCTCATATTTTACTGTTTTACTGTCCTCAACCATTTACTTTAAACTTTGAACAACAATGAACTTTTACCATGCTTTCGCTTTTACTTTTTACTCATTAATTCAAGTGCTTTCAAGTAGAGTTAGTTATTAAACATTAATCCTCGTGGGAACGATCTTACTTTTGTGATACTCTTTCAAGCAGTTACCTTTCGTAAACTTGCAATTCTTCAAGCAGACCAAAACTATGCAGCTAACAAAAAAGATTGAATGTGAAGTTCAAGTAGATGCATCAAAGTTCAACTGAGATCCATTGAGTTCATCAATGGGGGCAAGATAATAGTTCATCTATTTTTTTTTGTTACAAAGGCTAAAAAGAAAAAAGAAAGACTTAAAACCTTACAAACTCAACACCTAATGCATCAGCAACAAGAAGATTAACTAACTCCGTAGGAGGGATAATAATTCATCTATAATATGTCACAAAAGAAAACTTATTAAAAGTTTTCAGAAATATACAATCACGTACGTGAAGAAAAAACTCCAAAAAAGATATTCAAACTTCTACTAATTACACGTGTTATCCATGCATTTTCATATTAAAACTATGGTGTGTGATATTTTCATTGTCGAATAATACTATAAAAAATATCCCTATTAGTATATGTAACAAGAGAATATTCAATTGTCTCCCATGATTGCGCAGTTCATTATTCACAAAACTCAATGCAAAGAAACATCTTTCAAATATTGTAGTTGCAAGAAGTAAAACCTATTTTTACTTGCGATTGTGAACTGAATTGGATTTGTGTGTTTGAGTAATTAGATATTAATGGGGGCAAAACCAAATTTCTAATGGGGGCAAATCAAAAATTATTAAATATTTGTATATATATATATATATATATATATATATATATATATATATATATAGTCAAGCAACTAAACCAAATTTCTAATGGGGGCAAATGCCCCCATAGTCTAAAGCCTACATCCGCCATTGTATATATATACATATAGTCAAGCAACTAAATCATTCATCTTGTTTATTCTACTGAATCTATATCTATAACATTTCAAAATGCATCACATTTAATTCTAATCCAAGTGTCATCTTTACAGTCATTTAGCATTTATTATACTTTTGTGATTTTTTTTTGACACAATATCTTTGTGATTTTTTAAAAATTTCCTTTTTTTAGACATTCTAAAAATGAACATTTCATATCAACTTTATATATGGAAATAAAATCAACTTAATGTAATAAATATGAAGAAATATTTCTCATTCAAACAATTTCAAAAATCATTTATTTTTAAAATCATTGCAATACTATTTTTAATTTTTAAAATATATCTATTAATAATAATAAATATTAAATATTACCAGAATTTTTTTCTTTATAGAGAAGATGAGAATATTAATAACAAAATTGATAAGATATTAATATAATGTGGTTACCATAGCGTCAAAAGTCAAATTTGTATCTATATCTGTATTTATATATAATTATATAGTATAATATTTATAATACGATTATGAATATTCTTTTCTTTTGTATAAACCAGGTATCTTCTGGGTGCAACTGCTGAGACTAATTTCTCGTGCCAGGTAGGACCACAATGGGCGACAAAACTTTCCCTCAAAAGATTTAATACTACTACATGCTCAAGGCTGAATTCGAACGCAGTACCTTGGTTAAGCTGGAAGAGACCCCTACCATCTCATCCAAGTCCTCTTGGGTGAATATTCTTTATAATGAATGTCCTATATGTTGAAATACAATTACTCCACATAATAATAATAATAATAATAATAATAATAATAATAATAATAATAATAATAATAATAATAACAACATGTCTCTCTGACCTTGCCATTTAAACACTGACGTGGTAATTAAAAAATGAAAAATTTAAAGATTCAAAAATGAAATTAGTTTATATATATGCATTAAACTCTATATTTCCAGTATTTCTATATAAATCTTTATATTTCATTTTTAAAATAATTATTACATTCTTTCTTCCACTTCAATTGTTCAGTTTATAGGAAATACCCCACGTGTATGTACAATTTGTGGAAAGATTTGTAGCATGTATTGCTGTCAACTTAGGGTAAATATAACACATGCATCTTGAATTCCTTTATTTATAAACTATTACAGCAAAATGTTAAGATTCTCCCTAAGCATGTGTGATGAAGCTCTTTTAGTTCTCTTTATCGCTAATGCTACTGTTATCTCTTCAAACAAAGCTCCATTGCAAAATAAAAAAAGGTTTGTTGATTATTTATGTGTGGCGGATAAAGAAACTCCTCTTATAATTTTTCAAATATTTTAGTTTTGAAACCTGCAATGTTTCAAATAAGAACTGCGTGTTATTTGGTCAGTTCGTTTTTTTGCCATGTTCGTTGATTTTGTTTAACAAAATGTGGTGTGAATATTAATTAATAATTAGGTAAGTGGAAGATTAAATCTCACACATTTGTTGCAACACTTGTTTTCCTCTTATTAGACCTTATAACCAACACAAACTCCAACATAGGGTGCTGAATGTTTCTACGTTGGTCCCTCTGCCCCACACAAAGGTCGCAAATACATGAATTCTAAGGATCAGATATTCATATCCAAAGATGTTTTATTCAATGAGGCAAGGTTTCCCTACCCCATTCTGTTTCCTACAATTTCTACCTTGGCTCATTCCCAACAAAACAATTTCTCTCGCACTATTTCTCTAGGGTAAATTCTAGAAAATTACGTTGTCACTCGCATCTCTCTAGGGATGTGCAAAAAAATAAGTAAACCAGAACCATACCAAAAACTGAACTGGACTGCTATGAAAAGCCCGTACTTGTTTGTGAAAAATCTAATCCATTTAATTCAGTAAATATATTGGAATACCGGTAATCTATTTATCGGAATCGGTAAATTACCATTTGATCACTTTATCCTTTATATTACACATCAGAGGTCACACTTCGTCTCTGTCACCGAAAAAGGATCTACCCTCTGTAACTACTTTTCTTTCCATTCTTATTAATTAATTAATTAATTATTAATTGTAACTAGTTTTATAACTTTTCCCCAGTGAATTCAACATTGTTCTCTCTCTCTCTCTCTCTCTCTCTCTCTCTCAAAAAAGTTCATTTCAATGCATCAGTTGAATTCAAGTTCAGCACTTCAACGTTGGTGCTAATCTTACTGAAAATAACGTTGATTCATTGTTCAGCACTTCAGCAACCACTCCATCTCTATCTTCTATTGTGAGTTAAAAAAAAACAGTACAACATCAAAACTGGTTAAAATCTGTTTCTGAACCACTCTGCAAAGTTTTACCGGTATTTGTAAAACTGGTTTACTTAAACCAGATTTTGCAAATGGTATGGTACAATATGGTATGGTTTGTGTACCATGCACACCCCTACATCTCTCACCCAACACCTACGCCCGTCCCTATAATAGCACACCTTTTGAAAGTCGACGTCCTTGGCACAACACTCCATGAAATATGATTAACACTGCAGTGCTGCCCTATCCTCAAATCCTCTAAATTTTTGGGATCACAATTTTACATAACCTATCTACCTCATTAATGTTAGGAATTCTGTATATTAGTTAGTAGTCAATGTTGACTTTTTAGAAGGGCACTTATGTCATTTACTAGAATCAGTTTCTGTTGCTTGGTTGTTAAGCTTGTAACCATCATTGTAACTGATTCCTTGCTCTCTGAAGGACAATATAAGTGCTTCATGATGAATGAATAATACACAACAATTTCGCATCTAATCTGTCTCAACAAATTGGCATCAGAGCGTCATCGTCTTCGGGGCCTGTTACTGCGAAAAACTTTAAGAAATATCAATTTCTCATCAAGAAATATCAATTTCTCATCAATGGCGAACACGAGTGGAAACGATGGCAGCAACTACATGCAACCTTCAATACCTCGCCTCGACGGTCACTACGAGCATTGGAGCTTGCTCATGAAAAATTTCCTGCGTTCAAAGGAATATTGGACCCTGATTGAAAAGGGAATTGTGGAACCAGCACAAGGAGTGGTGCTGACAGAAGCAGAGCAAAAGATACTCGATGAGTCTAAACTCAAGGATTTGAAGACCAAGAACTACTTGTTCCAAGCAATTGACAGGGCAACTCTTGAAACAATCTTGAACAAAGATACTTCCAAGGAAATTTGGGAATCTTTGAAAAGAAAGTTCCAAGGAAATGCAAGAGTTAGGAGATCAACTCTACAAGCTGCAAGAAAGGATTTCGAGGCCCTGGAAATGAAATCAAGTGAAACAATTTCAGATTATGTGCCTCGGGTCATGCAAATGGCGAACAAGATGAGAATTCATGGCGAAAAAATGGAAGACGGTGTGATAGTGGAAAAGATCTTGAGGTCACTAACCGAGAAATACAGTTACATTACTTGCTCGATTGCTGAATCAAAGGACACTGAGAACATGTCAGTAGATGAAGTTCATAGTTCTTTACTAGTTCAAGAACAAAATCTTCTCAGATTCACCAAGAATCGTGGAGAAGAACAAGCACTGAAGGCAACAATTCAGGAAAAAGGTGGCTCATTCATTGGTGGTAGAGGAAGAGGAGGCACAAGGGGTGGAGGAAGGGGAAGACAACCCCGTGAAGCTGTTGAATGTTTCAAATGCAAAAAATTAGGGCATTATAGAAATGAATGCCCTGATTGGGATAAAGAGGCCAAGGCAAACTATGCGGAATCAAATGATGATGATGAACTAATGCTACTGATGGCATGTACAGAAGATAGTGAAGAAGACTCTGATAGTGATAATGATCTGATGATGCAGAATTCTGATGGTGATAACAAACTGAAAATGCAGGATTCTGACAATACTGATGAACAAATGTCACTGATGGTCACTAAAGGTGATATAAAGAATGATGAAAAGGAATTAATCTGGTTCTTAGATTCGGGTTGTTCAAACCATATGAGTGGGGAAAAAGGATGCTTTATAAATCTGGATGAAACTGTCAAGAAGAGTGTGAGACTAGGAAATGGCATGAAGATGGATGTTGCAGGTAAAGGTAGCATCAAAGTGAGAATGAATGGAAAGGCACATTTGATATCTGATGTGTTCTATATTCCTGACCTCAAGAGCAATCTCTTGAATATAGGACAATTACAAGAAAATGGTCTCACAGTGCTATTTGAAGGAGGAAAAGACAATTGCAGAGTGTATCATCCAGAAAAGGGATTGATCCTTGAGTCCAAGGTGGCTCCAAATAGAATATACAAGCTGTATGGAAAGAACATTCAAGAGAAAGTGCCTGCTGAATCCTCCTGCTTTCATACATCAGTGGAAGATGTGACTTACTTGTGGCATTGCAGACTTGGGCATTTGAGCAACAAGGGTCTGAACACTCTTCAAAGGCAAGGAATGGTGCTGGGATTGCCTAAACTCACTACTGATAATAGAGTGTGCACTGATTGCATGAGAGGAAAACAACATAGGGATCCAATTCCTAAGAAGAGCAAGTGGAGAGCTAACGCAAAATTGGAGATGATACATGGAGATGTCTGTGGTCCCATCAATCCAGCTTCAAACAGCAATAAAAGGTACTTTCTATGTCTCATAGATGACTATTCTAGAAAGGCATGGGTATATTTCATGCATGAAAAATCAGAAGCATTCACTCACTTTAAAGCATTCAAAAGCATGGTAGAAATGGAGACAGATTTGAAAATCAAAGCTTTTAGAACAGATAGAGGAGGGAGTTTGTGTCAACTGAGCTTGATAATTTCTGCACTGATGCTGGTATAAAAAGGAACCTGACTACTGCCTATACACCTCAACAAAATGGGGTAGTAGAATGAAGAAATAGAACCATCTTGAACATGGTTAGGTCTATACTTTGTTACAAGAATATACCTAAGAAATTCTGGCCAGAGGCAGTGAGATGGTCTATGTATGTGCAAAATAGATGTCCTACTTTATCAGTGAAGAACAGAACTCTTGAAGAAGCATGGAGTGGACTCAAACCATCTGTGTCACACTTAAGAGTTTTTGTTTGCATAGGACATGTACATGTTCCTGATGCAAGGAGAAATAAACTTGAAGATAAGAGCTCAAAATGTATCCTACTTGGTATGAGTAATGAGTCCAAGGGCTATAGGATGTATAATCCAAATGAAGGGAAGATTGTGATTAGTAGAGATGTGGTTTTTGAAGAGAATGAGAAGTGGAACTGGGATGAGAAACATCAACAAGAAGTGACTGTTGAGCTAGAATGGGGAGAGAATGACTCCAATCATGAAAGTGAATTGGAGAGTGAAGCTAGTGAAGATGAGACTGATAATGTCACTAAGACACAGGAAGCAGGAAACAATAAAGAAGGTGGACCATCTAATAGTAATACAGTAAGTTCTGATGACAGTGCAGACACTCACATAGATGAGAATGACAGTGAACTCTTTGAGAGAAGAACCAGAAGACCACCAACTTGGTTAGGAGACTATCATACAAGTTACAATGTATGCACAGATGATGATGTACTGAATTTAACAAGCAGTGAAGTATCTGATCCTGAATGTTTTGAAAGTGCTATAAGAGATGTCAAGTGGATGAAAGCAATGGATGAGGAGATTGCCTCAATTGAAAGAAATGAGACATGGGAGTTGGTTGATTTACCAAAGGGATCAAAAGTAATAGGAGTCAAGTGGATCTATAAAACAAAGTTGAATGAGCTTGGTGAAGTGGACAAGTTCAAGGCAAGACTAGTTGCCAAAGGATACACTCAAAAGCAAGTGATAGATTATACTGAGGTATTTGGCCCAGTCAGCAGACTTGACACAATTAGACTCATCATAGCCACTGCTGCACAGAGAGGATGGTCACTCTACCAACTTGATGTGAAATCTGCTCTCTTATATGGAAAATTAAATGAAGAAGTGTATGTGGAACAACCAAAGGGATATGTTGTACAGGGAAGTGAATCTAAGGTGTATAGATTGCACAAAGCTCTCTATGGACTAAAGCAAGCACCTAGAGCTTGGTTTAGTCACATAGAAGCATACTTTGTGAAGGAAGGATTCATTGCTAGTAAAAATGAGCAAACACTATTCTTTAAGAGAAACATAAATGATGGAATACTTATAGTGAGTATCTACGTAGATGATCTTATCTACACTAGCAATGACAGTGAACTAATCAGTGAGTTCAAGAATTCTATGATGAAAGAATTCTCCATGACAGACCTTGGTAAGATGAAATATTTTCTGGGGATTGAAGTGATTCAAGAGCAAGACAGCATTCAAATCTGCCAGAAAAAGTATGCTCTAGAACTGTTGAGCAGATTCCACATGACTGAGTGCAATTCAGTTGCAGTTCCTATAGTTCCAGGCACAAAGATTGATAAAGATGAGAAGGGAGAAGTGGTGAATGAGACTTTGTATAAGCAGTTGATTGGTAGCTTAATCTACATCACTGTTACAAGGCCTGATCTTATGTATGTGGTCAGCCTACTAAGCAGATTTATGAGCAAGCCAACTCAGATCCACATGCTAGCAGCCAAACGTGTCTTGAGATATATTCAAGGTACAATGGATTTTGGGATAAAATACAAAAAGGTGATCATGAACAGGTGCTGGGATTCACAGATAGTGACTATGCTGGTGATGTGGAGGACAGAAAAAGCACATCAGGTTATGTCTTCCTGTTGAGTGAAGGAGCACTAGCCTGGAATTCAAAGAAACAGCCAATTGTGGCTTTATCCACGACAGAAGCAGAGTTTGTAGCTGCTGGTACTGCTGCATGTCAAGCAATTTGGCTAAGGAAAATTGTGACTGACTTAGGATTGAACTCAAATACTAACACAGAAATTTTCTGTGATAATTGTTCAGCTATCAAGCTATCCCACAATCCCATTCTTCACGGGAGAAGTAAGCATATAGAGGTAAGATTTCACTACCTCAGAGAGCTGGTTAAAGCTGGAAGTATCAAGTTGAGTTACTGTGGGACTAAAGAGCAAATTGCAGACATGTTTACTAAGGCTCTCAGCAGAGAAACTTTCATTAAGTTCAGGGAATAATTGGGAGTTTGCAGAATTCCAAATGTAAACTAGTTGTTATGAAGATGAACATCTAGTTTAAGGGAGGGTTTGTTAGGAATTCTGTATATTAGTTAGTAGTCAATGTTGACTTTTTAGAAGGGCACTTATGTCATTTACTTGAATCAGATTCTGTTACTTGGTTGTTAAGCTTGTAACCATCATTGTAACTGATTCCTTGCTCTCTGAAGTATAATATAAGTGCTTCATGATGAATGAATAATACACAATTTCGCATCTAATCTGTCTCAACAATTAACAGATTGCCAACACCTTTTAGAACATGTCCCTGAAAACAAGGATCTCATGGTTGTGCTTGTTTTCCTCTTATTAGACCTTATAACTTCTTTTTCCTCTTATTAGACCTTATAACCAACACAAACTTCAATATAGGAGTGCTGAATGTATCTACCTTGGTTCCTATGCCCCATACAAAGGTCACAAATACATGCACTCTAAGGATCACATATTCATATCCAAAGATGTTTCATTCCCAACACCTACTCCCGTCCCTATAGTAGCACCCCTTCTGAAAGTCGGCGTCCTTGGCACAACACTCCATGAAGCTTCACTACATGGTGATACTTCACTCGGTGACACTTCACCCAATTTCTCGTTGGTTGGTTAGAGCCTCCGCTGGTCAAAAACCCTTGTGGGTAGCTTTGCATTCTCTGAGACACTAGCAACCAGCTCTAATACCAAATTATAAGCACCTAAGCACTTGGACAATTCCACTTTAAAAGCCAGGTATTAAGGGGGGATGAACCAAGTCACTTACGTACTCACCACCATCGAGCAACTACTCGATGGGTACTAAGGAACCCCATAATACCTAAGTCCTTATTAATCCTTTTCTTGGGATCTATTCAGAGTAAGAAAGCACCTACTTTTAAGAACAATACTAAAATAAGTTTACTAACATGAAATGAGTCACATAAAGGAGGGGGCTGGGAGAGGTTGGGAAATGGAAAATTCTTGAAAACTGGAAAATATACAATGAGACGTCATTTTTGAGATGGACGCAAGATGGTGGTTAATGCTTTTAATTCGAAAAAACGTATTTACTGAGTTTTGTTGTTTGATCTCTTCAGCAACATCTCTCATGTAAAGTTCACTAGAAGGAATGCTAATAAGTTTGCTCATTCACTTGTCAGCGTGGCTTTATTTACAAATTTACAGCTAGTCCTCAAGCTTTATTTACAAATGTACAGCTAGTCCTCAAGAGTACGTATTTTTTTTGGTTCTGATAATTGTTGGCTACCCACGAAGTGTCCTAAAGCTTTCAACCAAAGACTAATCTCCGCTCGTGCTTAGGATCAAATTTTGCACTGGCAAACACTGAGTTTGCCCACTGTGGGAATCGAACCCGAAAGCACTGGGTCGACCCCCCGTGTCCCAGGGTAGATGAAGTCATTAGGCCAACAGTGTCGGTTAGTCCTCAACAGTACTTTGACATACCTTCATGTAGTTACGTTTTAATAATGAATGAATTACATTGAGTGTTTATATATTTTTTTTGAATAAATTGAGTATCCTATGCGCGCAACTGCAGAGACTAATCCCTCGAATCGGGTAGAACCACAGTGGGTAGCAAAGCAGTGAGTGCTTATTAAAAAAAGATTTAATAAAATATATAAATCACAATTTAAAATCAATTATTACACGCCACTAACGTACTATTAATAGGTTTGTCAAAAAAAACTATAAGCGTTTTTGGCATTATCAAGGACACCGGGATTCAAACCGTCAGGGGTCTTAGACAAGGAGACCCTCTCCTTGATAATGCCAAAAAACTATAACCGGGATTCAAACCGCCAGGGGTCTTAGACAAGGAGACCCTCTCTCTCCTTACTTGTTCATCCTTGGCATCGAGGGTCTTACTAGACTCATTAAGAAAGCTAAAGTTCGAGGAAATTTACATGGCATCAAAGTGTGTAGGGGCGCACCTGTCATTACACATCTCTTATTTGTTGATGATTGTTTTTTATTTTTCAGGGCCAATGAGAAGGAGAGTCGAGTTATGAAAAATATCCTTACAAAGTATGAATTGGCATCTGGTCAAGCTATCAATCTTCAGAAGTCTGAAATGTACTTCAGTAAAAATACTTCTACTGATATGAGAGAGCTGGTGTCTAATCTTTTGGGTGCGACAGAATGCTTGGGGACCGGGAAATATCTAGGTCTGCCTTCCATGGTGGGTAGAAAGAAGAAAGTAATCTTTAACTATCTCCGGGATCGTGTTTGGCGTAAGATTCAGGGTTGGTCCGGTAAGCATCTTTCAAAGGCCGGTAGGGAAGTTTTGGTCAAGTCTGTGGCTCAGACCATTCCTACGTACTGCATGAGCACCTTTCTCATCCCCACCTCATTTGGGGAGGAAATGGAGCGTATGATTAATTCTTTTTGGTGGGGTTCTAACAAAAGCCAAGGTAGAGGTATCAATTGGTTGAGTTGGGATAAGCTGTGAATGCGTAAAGAGTATGGCGGAATGGGTTTTCGTCACTTCCATATCTTCAATTTGGCAATACTAGGGAAACAAGGTTGAAAAATTCTTACCAACCAAGAAGCTATAGTATCACGTGTCTTCAAAGCTAAATACTTCCCAAGAGGAGATTTTTGGGGGCTTCTCTAGGCCACAACCCAAGTTTTTGTTTGGCGTAGCATCCACGCTTCACGGGTAGTTGTCAAGGAGGGGTTGAGGTGGAGAGTTGGTGATGGCTCTAATATCCGTGTTTGGGAGGACCCTTGGCTTCACAACTCACCAAGTTCTTATGTCACTTCACCAAAACCGATGAATACACAAGTCTTTTTTGTCTCTCATTTATTGGATAGCTCTACAAAATCTTGGAATACATCTCTTATTCATGAAACTTTTACTACTATAGATGCCAATGAAATTCTTAGTATGCCTCGTGATATAGCTCTTTATGAGGATCAAATGATTTGGAAATTTAGCAAACATGGCAATTATTTCTTTAAGTCAGCTTATTGGCATGCTATGGAACATCTTGTTGACTCATCTCATTTGAGGGCTGAGGGTAATTGGAACTCTATTTGGTCCCTTAAAGTTCCAAATAAGTTAAAAATTCCGTTGTAGCGAATAACTCGTGGCTGCCTCCCTACTAGATGTAGGCTTCAACGTAAAAAGGTACCGTGTCCTGACTCGTGCCCACTTTGTAATGAATATCTAGAGAACGAGTGGCACTTATTTTTTGGTTGCCCTAAGGCGCAGGAGGTTTGGAGAGTTGCTAGTCTTTGGACTAAAATTGTAGATTTTTACGAGTCTGCCAAAGGGGCAAATGAGCTTCTCTTTGCGTTGCTGGATGTCTTGGAACCGCAGGTAAAAACTGATTTTGCAGCTATCATCTGGTGCTTGTGGCACCGACATAACGATTTGGTGTGGAACGGCAGCTAAAAGTCTGTTACGGGGTCAATTATTGAAGCGAGAACTTGGCTTGGGGGCTGGCAACAGTATCAGTGCAAACAGCAGCAGCGGAACCGTGAATTTTAGCAACAGCAGAGCACACTGATTTTCGGCAGCAGCAGCACGCTGACTTTCAACAACAAACTGACCTTCAGCAGCAGCCACATCAGCTTCAGCAGCAACAACAACACACTGATTTTCAACAGCAGCAGCAACACACAGACTTTCAGCAGCAGCACACTTACTTTCAGCAGCACTCTGACCTTCAGCAGCAGCAACATCAGCTTCAGCAACAGCAGCTCACTGATTTTCAGCAACACACTGACTTTCAACGGTGGAAAAAGCCCGCTTGGGGCCGTGTAAAATGCAACATCGACAGAGCTTGGTTCGCGAATGTGAAGCGGTGTGGGATTGGCATTTGTGTTAGGGATCATCTTGGTTCTTTTCTTGCTGCAAAAACACTTTGGATTAATGGCTCTTTACCACCTCCTGAGATTTAGGCTCTCGGTTTATTGGAGGCTATTCGTTGGTTGACTCAGTTGAGGTACCAACATGTTGATTTTGAGCTGGATTGTAAGCAAGTGGTTGATGCGGTTAAAGGCGGACTCAGGATGGCTACTGAATTTGGAGTTCTTATTTCATAGTGCAGAGACACTCTTTATCATTTACATAACTGTTCACTCAGTTTTATCCGGCGACAAGCCAATTGTGTTGCTCATAGTTTAGCTTGGGCGGCTCAATCTTTTGCTAGTCACCAATTACACTTTTCAATTCCTACTTGTATTGCAACACTTTTAATTAATGAAATGGCTTGAGTTGGTTAGCTACAAAAAAAAAGTTGTAAAAAAAAAGTACTATTATTAGTAGTTTATTTTCAAAAATAAAATGTACTATTGATAGTTAGTAGCGGTAAAAAAAAACGTAGTACTAGTTATAGTTTCCTTCCTCTTTCTGTATCAAAAAAAAAATAGTTTCCTTCCTCTAATAGAAAAAAGTTAATAGTTTTCGGAGTTTGTAATGAACTACTACCGGTCTACTGCAATTAGCGCTCTTGAACCCTACAGCGCCTCTCATTTGCTCTGCGCTCTCTTTCTCATTCTCAGTACAACTGAGAAAAAGTTGGAGAAATCTCTCTCTCTCTCTCTCTCTCTCTCTCTCTCTCTCCATGGCTATGGTTCCAACAAAGGTGAAGAAGGTTCGCAATCATATACCCGACGATCTTGCCTTCTCTATTCTCTCTAAACTGCCTCTCAAATCTCTCAAGCGTTTTTCATATGCACAACAATCATGGTCACTTTTATTTGAAAACCCTTATTCATGACAATGTTTCGTAAAAGTTTCTTATCCGCAAATCATTCACTCTACGATGACTCTTGTGTCCTCATAAAGCAGGCGATGTGAAGTGTTTATTCCTTGTTGTATTTGCTTTCCGGTGATAGGTTTGAGAATAAGATCAAATTGGAAATGCTACTTCAGTTCGCAGGAGAAGAATCTCTCTATTGGCATTTTCCGGGGTGTGTTAATGGCATTCTTTGTCTCTTTGATTTTTATGATAGAAAAGGTATCTTGTGGAATCCAGCTACTCAAAAACGTATAAACTTTAACCCAAGCCCCCTTGAGTTTCTATCTATTGAAAACACATGTTTTGAAACTCATGGATTTGGTTATGACCATCTTAGAGATGACTATAAGGTGATTCGGTGTGTTACAGTTGTTCGATGTACCCCTAGAGATGAAGGTGAAGCTGATTTGGCATATATTCCAATAGGGTCGGGCATCGTATGAGAGATTTATAGCCTAAGAAGTAATTCTTGGAGTAAGCTTGATGAGAATGATGGCCCCCAGATTTTGGGATATTCAAGGATATACTTGAATGGGGTATGCCATTGGTTTGGAAATATTGGTCATTTTTTTTGCGACGAGGTAAAATGTTTAGTGTCATTTAATTTGAGCAGTGAGGTTTTCGTTACTACACCTTTACCTTTTGATATGCATGATGATTGTGATGATTATGAGTTACGGAAGAGAAAGTTGGTGGTGTTAAATGGGTCCATTCCTATGATCTCAAAGAAATCAAAGACAACTTCTTTTCATATATCAATTTTAAGTGAACTCGGCATCAAGGAATCATGGGTTGAACTCCTTATTTTCAGACCCTTACCTTTCATTAGGTTTCCTATTGGAGCATGGAAGAAGGGTAAAATATTCTTCAGAACTAAAGATGATGAACTAGTTTGTTTTGATTTAAATACCCAAAAGATTCAAGAGATTGGCTTCAAAGGCGTGGCTCCTTGGGAGGCAACAATTTATAAGAAAAACCCTCTTCCTTTTCCAATTGGAGGAGTAAATAAATAATTGTTGTTCTTATCTCAGCTAAAAGGTTTATGGGTATGATTATTATTAAGATTTAGGCTTCTATTACCAAGTTGAATGTAATGAAATCATTTGTTTACAAATCGGTGTGTCGATTTCCCATGTTATAATTATTGTCAAGTATGTTAGAAAGATATATCATATGAATCCCTATTTGATCAGTTTTATTTCAATGCTTTATATACTTTCTTTCTATTTGCATATTGTCTGGTTTCTATACAGACATCTAATGTATAAAATATTTCTGTTTGAACCTCAGTGTACATTCTACATGAGATATACATGCCACCTAGTTTGCTTTTTCTTTTGTGCTTTCTTTTTATTTATTTACACATCTGTATATTTCAATTCAATTAACATTTCTTGTTCACACTGTTTGGTTACTTAATCAACCAGGTTTAGGAGACTTTGGAGTAATCTTGCAAATATTAATGTAAAGCACCCAAGTTCCAAAATGATGATCAAAAGTAGGTAAAATATTGATGATCAAAAAGTAAGCTGGAAGCTGAACAAAAGAAAGGCATATCAGATAAAAACCAGAATATGAAAAGCACTGAATATTTTGCGCATGTTCTTTTAATCAAAGGAGTGAAGGACTTGTTTAAAATACTTCGTAAAAACTGAGTACTACTAATCTACTACTAGCACCAAATGCAGTATGATTTGAAAATAGATTTGTGATAGTGATGCTGTATGATTTTGAAGTTGTGGCTCAGTGTTCTGTTTTGAAAATCCATTACTGCCTGGAGTAGTTAAGGGATTGATGAAACATCTTTTAAAGTGTGGTTTTAATCGTATTTTCTTTTTCCAGTGCTAATTACTATGGTTGATCTTGATGTTTGGTGGATAGAATGCCTTATGTATATAGGAAAATGGGGTGCAACCCAAACCAGTATCCAAATTCTGTTCTGAATACATTCACATATTCTTAGTTCTTTTTTGTTTTGTTTGTGATGTGGCCACGTCCCATGTGCATAATTTCCTGCACTACCTAATCAGTTTATATTACTTGTTGCTAATTAGAATACTTCTGATGTTAGATTGCATTGTTACGGTGCACTTATGTTTTTGTTTCCCGCTTTCACATTTTAAGGTATGTTTCTCCATGTACCTAGGTGTGTATCGTATAAAAAAATGTTGGATGACTGTAGTAGGTGAAGAGTATGTAACTACTACAGTCATCCAACACTTACCTACTCCTAACCAAACCAGTCTTTATTCAACTCACATACAACAGATAACCTATTTATACATGACCGGTTTTCCCACACAAGATCCTACATCCTCTAATACCCTGGAAAGTGAGGAGGAGGGGGTCCCGCGTAGTGACGGTTAGGGACAAGTGCCACTGCAACCCACATATCTTCTAGAGGTAGGTAGAAAGAAATAATTAGATTACGGTGATAAGTGGTAGTATGGAAATTAGGATAGGCTCCTGTAGTGACTAAAATGGTGACATCGCCTTCATAAGTTACAGTCAAATTAGCATAGTCCGGGGTCCAAAATCCATTAGTGAAGTCCAAGTCGACTCTAGTCCGCTGTGGGTTGGTCATCTTAAAAATAATGTAAAGCCAAAACAAGAAAAACAAGGGGTGAGTACATGTAGTAACACGGGTACCTCTTCAGGCGCAAATGTTCTTTCTGAGTTGCAAACAACCACTATTGATCCTTTTTTATTGGTAGGTCCTGGCAGCCAGGACTGGCAGGAGTTATGAGTATCCTAAGCTGGAATTGTTGAGGCTTGGGTCATCTGTCAACAATTCCTCTTAACCTTGTTTAGAGTAATAATCAGGAGCTTATCTTTTTGTTTGAAACTTTGTCTTTTTCTTCAAAGATGGAATCGGTTCGTCGTTTGTTGGGATATGATGGTTGTGTAGCTGTGGATAGAGTTGGTAGAGGAGGAGGTGTGGCTGTGTTGTGGAGAGATACTATGAGATACCAAATTACTAGCTATTCTAGCCATCATCTTGATGTTGAGGTTCTTGGGAGGTGGAGGATTACAGGGTACTATGGTTATGCTGACAGGTCCATTAGGAGAGAGTCCTGAGTGTTGATTCAAAGGTTGGCAGGTTTGTCCCGGCTTCCATGGTGTATAATAGGTGACTTTAATTATTTGTTGTCTCCGGAGGATAAACGTGGGTACTGTGACCATCCATATTATCTCTTGAGAGGATTTAAGGAGGCGATTGTTGACGCTAGTTTAGTTGAGCTAGCACTTACTGGTTATCAATTTACTTGGAGATTTGCCTTGGGTACCCCACATGCTATTGAATAGAGACTTGATAGGGCATTTGCAAATAAGGAGTGGTTAGTATTTTTCCACAAGCAAGGTTATTGAACTTAATATCTCCAAAGTCCAATCACTCTCCTTTGCTTCTTCAGCGCAATCCTTTGGTGGAGCCCCCTCGGAATTTTGCTTTTAAATTTAAAAATTATTGGTTGTGTGAACCGGACGTGGATGAGGTGGTCCGTGAAGGGTGGAGCTTAGGGAATGTTGGGGACATTCAGTCACATTTGTGTGGTTGTGCTACGTCTCTCTCCTCTTGGGGGCGTAGTCTTCGGTTGAGGTTTCGTGAAGAGATAGCATCTTGTAAGGAACCTATGGAGGTGTTGCGTGACGGAGGGATAGTCAAGGAGTACTGAAGTTTAATAGAATGAATAGGAAGTTGAATAAGCTGATTTTACAATAGGAGGCCTTTTGGAGGCAGCAGTCTAAATCTTTTTGGCTTAAGGACGGGGACCAGAATCCAAAAAAATTTCATGCTAGTGCCACTTGCAGGTTTAAAAAGAAGAAAATTGAGGCCTTGTAGCGAGATGATGGGACTACAGCTACGGATCCTATGGTTATAAGGAGGGCCGCAGGTGATTATTTTCATCAGTTATTTGGCAGTCAGACTGGTGAGTATAATGAGGTGGTTGGGGTGCTGGAACCGAAGCTGTGTGTGGAGGATAATAACGTGTTGACAAGAGCCTTTGAGAAGGAAGAGTTTAAAGATGCTTTGATGGCCATGGATGATGATAAAGCACCAGGTCCGGATGGCTTTAATTCGGCTTTCTTTCAGCTTTATTGGAGTCCTTATGGAGATGAGATCTTTTCTATATGCTTGGAGTGGCTTAACCGGGGCGAGTTTCCTCATAATCTAAATGACACTAATTTGGCTCTAATTCCTAACAATGATAATCCTCGTTCTATGGCTGATTGGCGTCCCATTTCTCTATGTAACGTCATCTACAAGATTGTCTCTAAGGTACTCGCTAACCGTCTCAAGCATGTTCTATCTAAGTGTGTGTCTATTGAGCAGTCTGCATTTGTGTCTAATAGATCTATTTTAGATAATGCTATGTGTTGGAATGAAAATCTCTTTCCATGTTTTGATGATACAAACTTAGTAAGACATTAAGTCTTCTTGTTAATGTTAATCTAACAAGTTTATTTCAAGTGTGAAGAACAAGCCTCAAAGATAGCAAAATATGAAACTACCTTGGACTGAAAAGAAAACAAAAATACAAATGTAGAAATAAGATGTGAAGGTTGAAGCATGTGAAGGTTAACATATGTGAAGGTGGACCAAAATCAAATGAAGGTTGACCAAAAAGTCAACGCAAAAAGTCAACACAAAAGGTTGACCAAGTCAACTCAGCATTGACCAGAATTCAAAAGAAGTGTGGGCCCACATTTATAAGTAAGATCCAGAAATGTAAAGGTTGAAGAACAAGATGAAGAACATAATATGAAGATCAACGTGAAAAGCATGTTTGCTCGCATTTATTGAAAATCAGAGAGATTTTAATGCTGGAATTTTGCAATAAATGAAGGAGGAACTCCTTGATTATTCCTAGGCCAAACAAAAGGTGTTTAAGGTATAAAGGATGTGAAGCTTCGTGTACAGCTGTTAAATCTACTTTTGAAGTACAAGCCAGCTAAGGGAAGGTCAGAACTCTGAAGGAAAAGTACTGTGTCAGCATGTGAAGGTTGAAAAGTGAAGTCAAGGTACAATTGTCAGCTTGTGAAGCTTCAAAATCTGTCAGCATTGGACCCTTACATCTAGTCATTCCTATGGACCCATGGACATCTCCAAACGGCTATATTCAAGTTTCCAACGGCTATATTCAGATCATATGGCTATTTAAAGGCTGAAATTCGAAGTCACAAATCATGAGAGTGAATTGGAACCTACATAATTAAAGCTTCACAACGTTCATCCATCCTACTCATGAGAGTGTTAGCTTGTTATACATTGTTATAAACACTTAGTGTGTTATATTCTCAAGCTATTGTATGTCCCAAACCCAAACCTTTGAATGTAAATAGCTATCTAGTGAGTATTCTATCAAACTACCTAGAGAGAGGTGAGTGTTGGTGAGAATCTACTTGATAGAGGAATCCTTTAAAAAACTAGTGAGAGTTTTCTAGTAGGAAGAACAGCTTGGCGTAGTTGTGTAAGAGAGCATGTTGCTTTTGTGTTTTGATCAAAAGCAAGTGGTGTTGCTAGGATTTTGTGTGTGATCAAAAGCTAGTAGTTGTGAAGTCTTTTGTGGTTGAGCAAAAGCAAGTGTAAAGGCTATTTGGAAAATAGTGGAAATACTCACTTGGAAGTGGGGAGAGGACGTAGCCATTGTTGGGTGAACCTCTATAACTCTACTGTGTTCTTTACTTGCTTTCCATACTATCTACCAACCTGCATTATACCTGTGAATGTTTCTAAAACCTTTTGAAGGTTAACTCATTCAACCTTCACGAGACAGTTTTCCAAACTAATACTTAATCTTTTTATTATCAAATTAGTGGAACTAAAACAATTTTCTTACTAGCTAAAGTTTGTTTATCTCATCCTTATTATTCATCAGACATTATATACATTGGCTGTCAGTTTGTGAAACTAACTCTAACCTTCTCAATCCCAAGTTTATCTTGAGAACATTCTATTTGAGAAGGTTTCAGGTACAAAGTTTTAAAAAGGGTACACAATCCAACCCCCCCCCCCCCCCCCCCCCTTTCTTGTGTAAATTAGTCACTTTAATTGGTATCAGAGCTCACCTCTAGAGGCTAAGCACACTTTGCAGTGTGAGAGGAAAGATCCTAAAGGAAGTGATGAACAAACCAAACTCTGTTATGTTCCTCCCTGAAGGAGCAACTACAAACAGACCTCCTGGATTCACTGGTGAACATTATTACTGTTGGAAGGATCAAATGAGGCTGTTTTTGGAATCACAAGATACTGATCTCTGGGGTATTGTTGAAGATGGTCCCTATGTTCTCTCTACAACAGATGCTGAAGGAGTATCAACTCCAAAACCTAAAGCCAGCTGGAATGCTGAGGAAAAACGCATGGTACTTCTTAACTCTAAAGGTAAATTCTTTCTAACTTGTGCTTTAGGTAGAAGTGAATATGATAAAGTAGCTGGGAAGCAAACTGCCAAAGAAATCTGGGACACATTAAAGACTGCTCATGAAGGAACTGATCAAGTCAGGAAGCTAAGTTCAACCTTCTCATCCATAAATTTGAAACATTCAAAATGGAGAAGCAAGAAACAATCTCAGAAATATTTAGCAGATTCACAACCATTACAAATGACCTGAACTCATTGGGGAATACCTACACTAATCAAGCTAAAGTCAGAAAACCTCTGAGATGCTTGCTAAGGTATGGAGACCCAAAGTGACTGCTATAACAGAAGCAAAAGACCTATCAACTCTTCAAATAGAAGATCTACTAGGATCTCTAAAGGTGCTTGAGCAAGAAATCGTGGATGAACTTCATCCAAAGAAAGTTAAAACCATAGCACTCAAAGTTTGACAGAAAACAGCTCAACCTTCACAAGCAATGGCTCTGAAGGCACATAGTGAAACTTATGTAGAATATGATAATGATGATGATGATGCTGATGAAGAAGATGAGTTAGCCCTTATCTCTAGAAGATTAAGGAGATGGGCTTTCAGGAAGAAAAACAAGTAACCATTCTTCAAGAAGAATACTTCAAAAGGAGAAAGTTCAAACAAAACTCCTCTTGTGTGCTATGAATGTAACAAACCTGGACATTTCAAGAGTGAATGTCCAAAACTCAAAGGTGACACCAGAAGGTTCAACACCAAGAAGAAAGCTCTACTAACTACATGGGATGACTCTAAAGAATCTGAATCAGGAAAGGAAGAGGAGGCTGCTCATTTCTGTCTTATGGTAGACATTGAAGAACCTTCACAATCCAGTCAGAACTTCATTCCTGAATCAGACACTGAATCAACAAACTCGTGTCTCATGGCAGATCCTGATCTAGAAGAGGTAATCACTTTCAAACCACTTTGTGCTTCATGCAAAGAAATTGAATATGCTTTTGAAAATTTATTAGCTGATTCAAACACTTTATCTCAAAAATGTGTAATGTTCAAAAATCAACTTTATGAAGCTAAAAGAATGAATGAAGATCTTCAAAAACAAAATGAACATTTGATTCAAACCATTCATACTCTTAGGGTTCGTTTGATTTGCAAACAGGACAGTACTGGACTGGACTTCACTGGACAAGCTTTTGTCCAGTACATTGTTTGGTGTACAATGGACAGCACAAACAAAAAAATGTAAATTTTATTATAATTCTCTTTCTAATTTTTATTATGATTTTATATAATAATGTAATTAAAAAATTATAAAGATAAACGTACGATGGAGAAGATGGAAGAGAGAGAGAGAAGGTGAGAGAAAGAATTATTGAATTGGAAATAAAAATTATATTTTGGTATTTTTTTGAGTGATCAGGAAGTTGTGCTGTGGGACAGAAAGTTGTACTGTGGTTTTGTGAGGTACAGGAATTTCGGTCTTTGTCCAGTCCCTTTCCTTCATTTACTGTCCAGTACTGTGAACAGTTTTCAAATCAAATAGGGTACAACTTGAGTTGTCCAGTCCAGTCCCTTGTTGCTTAGCGAATCAAACGCACCCTTAGGAACACACACACTGGAATTTATGAACAACACACACTGTCCATTGAAATGATAAATGAAAAATCAAAATTAGCTTTGTCTGATCTTGAAAAAGAGAACAACCTTCTCAAAGACAAAATCTCAATGATGACTAAAGAAAAGGCCATACTGTAAAGTTCCAGAAAAGTCTCAAAGGCTAGAAAACCAAGATTGAGATGCTCATACTGTAAAAATTTTGGTCATGATATTTTTGCATGTTTCAAAGTTAAGAAGAATTATCATTTGAAGAAAACTAACTATGAAGGACCCAATTAATTCTGGGTATCTAAGTCTCAATTAACTTTTGAAACAGGAATGCCTCTTAGCATCCAAGAAAAAGTTGTGGTTCTTAGACAGTGGATGTTCGAGGCACATGACAGAAGAAAAGGATAAATTTCTCTCCCTGGAGAGAATTGATGGAGGCTGTGTTGTCTTTGGCAATAATGACAAGGCTTACATCAAAGGTATACTATAGGTAATTTATCTTCTCCCAAAATAAAAAATGTTCAGTATGTAGAAGGTTTGAAGCATAATCTTTTAAGCATTAGTCAATTGTGTGATAGTGGTCATAAAGTGTCTTTTAAGTCTGATAGATGTTATCTTAAGGAAATCTCTTCTAGAAAAGTGTTATTTACTGCATCTAGGAATAAAAATCTATATAGCCTATGTCTTGATGAATTATCTCAAGAAACTTGCCTTATGTCTTCAGAAAATGACAAATGGATTTGGCACAAAAGAGCTGGTCAGACAAGCATGCAAACCATTTCAAAAGTTTCCAAAAAGGAACTAGTCAGGGGGCTACCTAAGATAAGCTTTGAAAAAGATAGAGTGTGTGAAGCATGTGTTCATTGAAAACATGTGTAGTCAAGTTTCAAATCTAAAAATATGTTCATGGTTTTGTGATTGTTGCTGACTTCTCCAGATTTACTTGGGTTTTATTTTTGAAAAACAAGGATGAAGCTTTTGAAGCCTTCAAAGTTTTTCTCAAAAAGATTCAAAATGAAAAAGGAACAAATGTTGTTTCTTTTAGAAGTGATCATGGGGGAGAATTTGAAAATATATCTTTTCAAAACTTTTTTGATGAAAATGGAATCTCTCATAACTTTTCTTGTCCAAGAACACCACAACAAAATGGTGTTGTGGAGAGGAAAAACAGAACCTTGCAAGAAATGGCAAGAACTATTTTAAATGATGCAAACATTGAAAAATATTTTTGGGCTGAAGCTGTGAATACAGCATGCTAGCTTTTAAATAGAGTTTCCATTAGAAAAATGTTGAGAAAACCCCTGTTCCGGACTGGGCCAAATCCTTCGCTGGGTTGGGCTTGGCCCACTTCCGTATCTCAGGACGACCGAGTCCGTATCCCAAACGTACCCAATGCTCAGGATCTATCCCATGAATCCAACGACTCAGGTACGACACCTCACCTATAAATAGACACTCCCCCCTGTGATCCAAGTACGATATGCTATGCTGCATTACATTACGTCTCGCTACACTACACGTGCATACGAGCACACGGAGCTCAGACTCCCCTTCACGCACCTCGGCACTGTGCCGAGCTTATATTCTTTGTATCCTTCTGATCTCTCTATCCTTTTCCGTCTCTTTCCCTCACTGACTTGGGCGTCGGAGTGTCTTGCAGGTACCCCCCACCCGGCGTGGATGAAAGACTACCTCGGGCAATCCTAGCTCCAATATCTACCAGCCGAGTCCATCACTCGTTCGCAAGGATCTACCTTATTGGAAGGACTCGAGTAATTGAGCCCCGGACTTGGACCCTGTCCGGCTTCGGGAGCCTCAACCCCGTACTTCGGTACCGAACATTGGCGACCACAGTGGGAGCATCGTCACTTGCTTCCATACTCTGAAGTACCATACCCCCTCCGGACTAGTTCCTCTCTCCGAGGTACGTCCCAAGCCTTGAATCACCCCAGGTTCTTTCTTCTCTTCTTATTCGTAGGTTCTGCTCGCCTCCCAAGCACGGCTTGAGCTCGCAGGTTCTGCTCGCCTCCCAAGCACGGCTTGAGCTCGGAGGTTCTGCTCGCCTCCAAATCACGGCTTGAACCTCTATCCTATCTCGGATCTCTTCAGAATGGCCCTCACTGGATTCTTGAAGCTGATCTCGGACATTTATCTACGGTTGGATCTTCATCCATCCCTCTCAAGATCTCTTTGAAGGTTTTCATCCAATCTCGGATCTCTACCATGCTCTCGGCGCCAAGCCAATAGCCCACAGCGGCTCGAATAGGTCTCTAATCTCCGAGCTTCGTGCTCCATCAGAGAGTCCGACCTTCCCTCTGGTGTCTGAGCTGACGAGCTCCATCAGAGGCCGAAGGGTTCCCAATTTTGCCCCGTGCGAGCCAACCTCCCTCTGATCTCTGAGCTGACTAGCTCCATCAGAGGCCGAGGTCTTCCCAATTTCGCCTCGTACGAGCCTGCAGCGCCTCTGATCTTCGAGCTTCGTGCTCCATCAGGGGTTGAAGGGCGGGGGTCCACAGTGATCTCCTTTGGAGGAATTTTTGGAGAAAGGAGCCCACAGCTGCTTTCTCATCTATAAAGGCGGCTCTCTTATGCAATCTAGCTACGGAGAGGGGGGGCCTGCAGTGGCCTTCCCATCTTCAAAGCACGGACCTCAGCGAATCTCTCTTAAACTCTTGTTCTAAATTGCAGGAATCCCACAGGATCTTTGAGTCTCTATCGATGACCTCAGATTTCCACTCTCGTACCCACCAAGGAGTTATATTATTCTGGCCGTCCTACAACAGCTTATTTTCTGATATCGACAGCGGTTTTTCTACTCTACTACGGGCATTCAATCAAAACATGCAAACAAGACAGAATATATCATTTAGGAGTAACAAAGTACGAAACAAATTAAAGGTCGGAGAAAAGGGGTGGTGCCCATTGTATATTACAAATAAGGATTGGCCCCGGACATGCTCGAGACCAATCGGAAAAAGGAAAAACTTCAGAAAATCAAGCAACTTTATCTTCCGCCCCGGCCTCCTGCTTCGGATTGGTTGCAGCAGCCTCTTCCTCGGCAACAGGGGTGGCAGCAGGGTCATAGATCACAACATCTTATGAACAATCTTCCCGCCTTTAGCCTTATATTTAGCATCCAGCAAGCTAATGTTCAAACCGGGCTCCAGGACCACGGCCATGTTAAGACAGCGCTGGAAGCCAGACATGGCCGCCCTCGCCATATTCTGCGTTAGCTCGGCTTTGTCTGCCTTCAGCTGTTCCACCTCCTAATTCTTCTTCTCCTTCTCTGCTTCGGCGGCCTTTATTCTCTCCACAGCCGATTTCAGATCAGCTTTCAGCTTTGGAAGATCGGCAATCACCTTCTTCTGCTGGTCGACCTGGGAATTGGCATCGTCAAGCTGCTGTCGGACTTCCTTCAGCTTCTCGAGCTCTTCCTTCAAGCGACGGTTCTCCTCGGAGTAGGCTACCAAGTTACGGTCTCGGTAAGTACTTAGTTCGTGACATATGTGAACATATTTGCCTTGCAATATTCTGTTTTCAGCATCGAGGGAAGAGATCTTACCTCGGAAGCGTTGAATCATCTTGTCCGCCGCCAGCTCCTGCAGCTCTTTGATGACCGCAACTTCAGTCTGGCCTACCCAAATGCAGGCTTTGAAGTCAGCAAGGGAAGCTTGACCTTTCCCCTTGTCCGTGCTCTGTTGTGTCGGCTTTTGTTTTTTATTTTTAGCATGATCATCCGAGGCAACCTCAACGTTGGCCCTCTTGCGACTGAGCCCCGAATTTTGCTGCGGCGTCGAAGAACGGACAGCAGGAGATTTCTGGTGAATCGGTGTTTGTTTTTCGGAAGCGGGCTTGCGCCCAGAATGGGACTTGCCTGCCTGTTTATCTGATGGGCCGGTCCCCGAGGCCGACCCAGAAAGTCTGTCTGGTTTCTGTGCAGGAGCATCCTTGTCTACTTTGGCCGAAGTATCCTCCCCGGCCGCGTCAAAGACAACATCCAGGTCTAGTTCGTCCATTTTACCTGCAGCAACAAAAAACAAATATCAGCAATGATGGCTCGCCGAAGTTGGCATAACGCAAATCAACAAGAAAAGATTAAAGCAAAATAACAAGTGGCAAAATATCTATCTAGCTTGGCCTTGGACTCGGCCACGACATCTATAATAGAGCCGCAATGAAATCTCAGGCCGGCCTTGACTATTATTTTCCCCCACTTATTGAACAGCTCATATGATTTCTTGTCTTCTCCTTTCAGTTTTTCGGGATTCATCATATAGCTTTGAGTTCCGATCTCCACTCGGCCGTCTCGGATATAATGGCTTTGGTCCCAAGCAAATGGGAAGTGCGCTCTCTTCAACCTCTTATTTTCAAAATCTCCAACAGCGAGTTTGGCAGCGCTGCTTATAGCTTCGACAAAGAAGAAGTTTGGTTTGAAATCCCGGTTCGAGTCGTTGGCCGGAAAAAGGTAAGGCTGAGAAGCATTGCACCTCAGCCCTACGTGTCCGTGCCTATTGCCTTCCATCCCGGCCTCCAGAGAACGGAGGCGCTCGATGACCAGCTCGATGCCGCGGATGAAGCCCCAACCATTTGGCGTCAGTTACGAAGGGGCCACGTGCAAAACTCTAAGCACGCCTTTCTGGAACTCAGACAGTGGGATCCGGACCCCCATCGTCTCCAAAGCTACCCGGTAGAAGAAGAATCCTATTGCGTTGGGATCCATGCACACTGGGGAATCTTCAGCCTCAAGCAACTTCCATCTGTGCGCGGCAGTAGCAGCTATGAATTTCTCATAATAAGGGAGGGGCTTGCCCGCCCTCAACCTCGCAGCAGTATTGCAAATCTTCTTGGCAACCCAGTGGTACTGGTCTTCATTCAAAACTTCCACCTCCTCCACCTCAGCCACAGCTTCCAGTTCGGCTTCAAGCTCTTCCGCCCAAGATGCGCAGTCGGCATCCTTGTTGCGTAAAAACGTGATAGTGCAAGTATACACTGTCAACAAGTAATAAAGTGAAAGTAAAGTTCGTTCCCACGAGGATTAGCACTTAATCAAAGCTTAATTTAATCAACAAACTAGTGATGGTAAAAATAAAGTAAATGACACAAATATTTGGTAACATGCAACAATATTAAAAGTATCAGGGTAAATAAGATCAGATATTAGGAACAAGTTGAGATGCATTCACTTTCAGTAATTTCATTAAAGTGTACAAATATGCTATGTAAAGTGCTGCAGCACTAGGTGCTGCCGCAATTGTGTATTTTCTCAAATACTAGACACTAGGTTTTTTTCCTACTAGTTTATCTCTAGACCAGAAAGGAGTATTATCCTAGACTGCTGAAGCACCCGCAGTGTTCACCTCATGGCTTATGCCTCCCCTATCTCTAGGGTTAAGACAAGGAACAACAATATCTCTATTATGCAACATACCATGTTATCTTGTGGGGTAAATTTACAAACCATCTCTGTGAATATAAAAGCTACTTAGATTAGACGGCCAATCCTAATCTAAGACGGAAATATTAAAAGCACACAAGATAAATTACTCAACACTTAAACATAAACATTAATAACACAATAAATTTATATTACATTCAGTTTTGCATCCCAACTACAGGAGTTTAGCTCATGTTGAGCTTTGACAACAAAGAAAATAACTTAAGCATTAACATAAATGAACAAGTCATGAAAATCTCAAGGAGAGAGTTTACACTACAATATTTGAACGTGAGAATAGCTCCAATGAAGATCAAAGGAACAAACTCCAGCTCTCCAACGTAGCTTCTTCCAAGAGATGAAGCTTCAGTGTTGCTGCACCAATCAAAATCCAGCAATTTATCTTTTTGTAACTTGGAGAAGGCACGAAGCTTGAGGCTATCTCTATACCTCAATTCCGGCTTAACCTAATTCGGGGAATGTGGTCCTTTATATAGAGGAGGCTAGGGATGAGAGGCAACCCTAATTTGGGAGGCGCCTTTTGTCCTTTAATGAGGGCAAAAGGTCCTTTTTATCCAAATCCCTAGGTCATCAGCGAATATTCCATGATTGGCACGCACACCCACGCCAGGTACTAACTGACAGCTGTCCTTTCCTCAATTTCCGTATTTCCTATTGCTTTCTCTCACATGTTGCGCAATTTGGCGTTGCTGCCACAATAGGCGCTGCAGCAATGAGGCAAACATATTAGACACACAATTGGGCACCAAAAGTGCCACTTATAACAATTTCAAGCCTGCACCTTAAACTACTCTAAATTAACATATTTACAACATTGATCCCTATATTGCTTGAGAATTAACAATGATTTAAGCTTGAAATAAGAGGTAATAACAATCATATTTGATTGTTATCACACCCCCAAACTTGAACCATTGCTTGTCCTCATGCAATGACACTTGACAGAGACAAGCACTATACCAGCAATCAAACCAGATAGTTGAATTATTCACAAATGCATACAAACAGAATATTAAGCTGCGCATAAAACTTTCAGATTGGTCACTCAATTGCAAACCCAATGAATAGTAAGTTCCCTAAATTACTCCTTCTCAAAAGTGCGTGTGTGACACTTAACTCAGTTCAGAACATAGCAAGGTTCAAAATTTCACTTAACTAAAACTAGAGAGGCTTTCTTTTGAGACTGCCAAAGATGTTTCAAAACTAAGGGTAGACTAACAATTCAAGCCTAGAAAGGGGGGATAAGCATGACAATGGGCTTTGATTTAGCAATTCAGAACTTCTAGGCCAGTGCACTTATTACAACTTGACTGAAGTGCTGCAGCAACAGTTGCTGCAGCAATACAACTAAAACAGAATTCAAAAATAAACAATACTTGACACATGTGTTGCATTGCCCTTATTCTTTACATTTCTTTTTCAGCATTTTGCTTGCTTTCTTTCTTCTCTTTTTTTTTCAATGGGCAATGACAACAATTACACACATTTACAACATTGGTGCTTTATAACACAGCACATTACACAATACACTAAATTTGATTACTTTCTAAACTATGTGCACTTGGTCTAATCCCATTCTTTCATGCTTTGCCTTAATATAGCTCAAAGAACCCCCAAACTTAGTTTCTTATGCTACCCTAAGTTTTTAGTAAAAATTTAGCAAGTCTCTAGGTCTACCAACACTAGCCTAGCTTCAGATCATTTCTAATTCACTAAGTCTTTCCTAAGTTTTATGCAAAAGTGTAGGAACAGGAGCAATAGAGTTCACTCAAGAACAAGGGCACTAATCACTCAATTCTCACCATTTCATCACTAAGTTTTGCTCAACTTAACTTCTAAAATTTAAAGTTTTCATTCAACTAACTAATAAACATGCTAGTACAATACATAGACCATAGGTCCTCCCTCTACTTAAGACCTTGCAGTGTCCTCACTACTCATGCATACTAAGGGGAGGCCTATTTAAAAACAAAGCAGAAATAAAACAAACAACTACCACAACTATTGAATGCTATCACAGAACACAAACATTCAACAGGTTTATTCACTAAAAGCATTAAAAGACAGAATTTAAAAGACATGAACTAAAAGATTAAGGTGCAGAGGCTCCTGATTTTGCCCTTGGGCTTTGTCTTGTTGCAGTTCCTCTTCTAGCTCTGGCCTTGTAGACTCCTGGAGATTTAAGCTTAGGACCCTCTGGATCCTTCGAGGTTTCTGTTGCTGCAGCATTGGATTGCTGCAACACTGATCCTATATCTGCAACAGCAGGACCAGCATCGGAAACACTTGCCTTCTTTTTGGCAATCACGAAATCCAGAGCTTCCTGAGCTCTCTTTTCAGCACCAGCCTTTGATGTGAAAAATCCGCAAGTGTACGGTTTTCGCCAAGTAGTAAAAAGATCGAATCCACAGGGACTGTGACTTTTGAGTACTAACTAATTATAATCTAATTAAATTAAGAGAAAATAAAGTTTGATTAATTTAAAGGAGAATTTGTAATAATGGAATAGTGTAAAATCTATAGAATCTAAGATTGCAAGAAAATAAAGTTTGTTGTTATAAAATAGGAAGGGATCCTAGGATTGGGATTTCCACAAGGATTATTTATGATTGTAAATTGATTTTCCCTTTTATTAACTTTGATCCTCTTTGAAGGTGAATTATCCTAAGGAAGCTAATGTTCTCTTTCAAGTAACAAAAACTGTGTTCAATTGAAACAATTCCTACTTTCGTGGTAATCGAATTCAAACTAAACCCATTAAGTTCTATGATAATTCATCGGTTCCTCGAAAGACTAAACCTACTTTCGTGATTTAGGTCTCAAGTTCAATCCTTATAGTTCTAACAATTAGGTTCACCTCTCAGTTCTTCCCTAATTATCTATGAAATGCAAATAAGTGGCCAACAAATTCACAAGAATTAAACACAATAAGAATAGAATCAAAGCATGATCAAATTTAATAAAAGGGTAGAATAGTTCAATTCATTCTCATAAACAAACCAAGGGTTTTACCCAATCCTAGAAAGAGAAAACTACTCAATCATATTAAAATTATAATCCATGGAAAAGGTTAAGAAACATTCAAACCAGAATTTTTGAGAAGAAAAGAAGATGAAGACTCTTGATCCTTGCCTCTAAAGCTTCTCTCCAATATGAAGTTCAGAACCCTAGGCAAGTATTTCTAATTCCTATTTATAGTTAAGCACAAAACGGGCCCAAAATAGGCCAAAAAACTAGGTTAAAACTCGCTAAACCCGAAACTGCAGCAGCAGGGTGTGGGGCGAAACACACCCAGGTGGTGTTTCGCAACAGTACTTAAAATTTTCACAGCAGGGTGTGGCGCGAAACACACCCTGGTGGTGGACTGATCTGTTTGTCTCTTTTTCATCTGATTTCTTCCAAAATGACTCCTAGCTCCATATCAACTCCTCCAAGCCACTTTCCAACACTAAAATGCTCATTTCCTACAAAACACAATATAACAAATGCAGTTATCCAAATCTACATAAAAGATTAAACAAAACTAAAGAACTCATGACTAATTAAACTAAAAATGCATGAATAAAACAATGAAAATATGATGGAAATATGGACACATCAAATTACCCCAAGCTTAGAACTTTGCTTGTCCTCAAGCAATCACTATGGCCAAAGTAAGAAGAGGAACCAATAGACACAATAAGTAAGGAACCCGAGAGAAAATCACATCAAGTAATAGGCATAGGCAATTCAAGAGCAAATAGAGGTTATCATTATCAAGTCCAATTAGAGGCTTAGGTTCCTTGAGATCATGCTTCACACAAATAAGGACACTCTTCTCTCCACTCTCAAAGTGTTTAAGGGTAAGGTGATTCGCTCAAGTTCCTTAAAAGAAAATGCTCTACCATAGGCTTGATTATCAACCAATTCTCCACTGTGTTATTTGAAAGCACATCAAAATCACAAGGTTTTTACAGGGTTGTAACGAGGCCAAGGGTAATAGATAACAGGTGGGAAGAACAAAGAAAGGGATATTCAAAGGGCTATACAATATCTTCAATCAATTACGGGTGGCCTTTTAGAATACTCATGAAAATTCTAAGTTCACAAACAATATGCTCAACATACACAATAATGACCAACCAGTTTCGGGCACTTGGTCATAGTTCTCTTGTTCCCTATTTTTTTTTCTTTTTTTTTCTTCAACTTTTTGCACCAAAATAACATTATTGGAGGTACACAATAAGAAGAGAGGATCATCAATTTTTTGTATTTTTTTATTTTTTTTACGACCACATTGCTCACTTGTACTCTAAAAGGCACCCCAAACATATTTTTCTTATCAATTTGGGTACCAAGAAAGAAAATTAGCATTAGGCTCAAAGTGGGCAACTAGTGGTAACATGTAGACAAGAACTCTGGGGCTTGAAAGAAAATACCTAAGTGCCTTGATCATTTTCAGAGATGCCAACAAATTTATTCAGCCTCAAAAAGGTTTCAAGTCAAGTTCTAGAGAGCACAATCAGAGAGGAACAACACTCAGCAAGAAGAAGAGGGGTATCAATTAAGATGTAATATAAACCCCTATATCGGCCCAAAATCTCACATTTGTAGCTCAATTGATGAGAAACACAAAATCAGGAATTTATGCTAATTATCAACTTGCTAAAAATCACCTCTATAGTCACAGATAATTATAATGCCTTATAGCCCACCACAAGAACACAAAATTGGGTTTCAAACCATTGATTTCCTAAAAGTTCCGAAATGATTTGGCACAAAGTTCTTTTTTTTTATGAGGACAAGATATACAATGGGGGTAAAAGATGCTACAATACAAAATAAAATAAAAACTAAAATATGATGGTATGCAAAACAAAATGAATATGCAAAACTAAAACATGATGATATGCAAAACAAAATGAATATGCAAAACGAAATGAAAAATGCAGAAAAGAAAACACCCTACCCCAAGCTTAAAATTTACATTGTCCCCAATGTAAAAAATAAACTTATAGTAGGGATGAAAAGGAAAGACCTCCATGTAACTAATTTATTCAAGCCTGAAACAAATAAAAAGAAAGGTAAGAAACCACCTGGATCCCATAGCTTGTGGTAGAAAGACCAAGGTGTGCTCTCAACGTGAGACCTTCCTTTCGGATCCCATAGCTTGGAAAAGAAAAGCATAGTGATGGTGGCCTTATAAGAGCTTCCTCCTGGATCCCATGGCTTGAAGCATGGTAATTGTAGGAGGAAAGGCTGGAGAATTATGACAAGCTCTTCTACCGGCAAACAACAACCTTCACTTTTGATCTCTTCATGCATTGATTTTCCATGAAGCACAAGAGGCTCACTTTTTGGAGTTGACTTTGATGCCTCCGCATATGCATCCAATCCATCACACTTAACCAAATCAACAATCTCTCGTCCATTGCTACGCATGAAAGGAAATCCTACCTGATAATCTTCTTTCACCACTTCATCTTCAATAAAGTCCACCCTCGAAATCACATTTTCGGGAACTCCTGATCCATGAGGCTCTTCCACTAGCAATTTGGAACATTCCACAGCTTGTATCTCTAATTGAAGTTTCATTTCATTAATTATCAAAGCATGTTTTGCAGAATATTATCCAGCTTGCATTTTTAATCTTTCAAGTTGAGCTCTCATTTCTAAAGTCTGGCGCTCTATGCTTTCGATTACAAGTTGTGCATCCATCTCCCAAAGAAATCCCAACACATCAGGATTCAATTTTATTTCGAGTGGTGGTGATAGCAGCAAAGATGACAAATAAGATTCTCGTTCCTCCTTGGAATATATCTTTCTTTTTTCATTCACGATACAATCAAAAACAACATAGTCGATCTGGTATTGATGACTAGGATTTTCAATATAGTAGTCCATATGATGCACCACCTAGCAAGAACAAAACTTAAAAGAAAACAGATCAAAGCAACAAAATAAACAAAATCAATAACAACCTCCTTTAATATATTAAAATTGGTAAAAAAAAAACTAAACAACTAAATTATATTAAACTATAAAAAAAAGGAAACGAATTGTTTACCATCAGGTCCTAAACATCACGTCCTTTTTTTTATAGCCAAAATACAATGACTAATTGAACTATTTTTTCTATTTTATATAAATTCTAAATAAACAAAACTACTTAATTTAACAAAATCAATAATTAAATCGATACTCAAATAAAACACAGTCCCCGGCAACGGCGCCAAAAACTTGATGTGAAAAATCCGCAAGTGTACGGTTTTCGCCAAGTAGTAAAAAGATCGAATCCACAGGGACTGTGACTTTTGAGTACCAACTAATTATAATCTAATTAAATTAAGAGAAAATAAAGTTTGATTAATTTAAAGGAGAATTTGTAATAATGGAATAGTGTAAAATCTATAGAATCTAAGATTGCAAGAAAATAAAGTTTGTTGTTATAAAATAGGAAGGGATCCTAGGATTGGGATTTCCACAAGGATTATTTATGATTGTAAATTGATTTTCCCTTTTATTAACTTTGATCCTCTTTGAAGGTGAATTATCCTAAGGAAGCTAATGTTCTCTTTCAAGTAACAAAAACTGTGTTCAATTGAAACAATTCCTACTTTCGTGGTAATCGAATTCAAACTAAACCCATTAAGTTCTATGATAATTCATCGGTTCCTCGAAAGACTAAACCTACTTTCGTGATTTAGGTCTCAAGTTCAATCCTTATAGTTCTAACAATTAGGTTCACCTCTCAGTTCTTCCCTAATTATCTATGAAATGCAAATAAGTGGCCAACAAATTCACAAGAATTAAACACAATAAGAATAGAATCAAAGCATGATCAAATTTAATAAAAGGGTAGAATAGTTCAATTCATTCTCATAAACAAACCAAGGGTTTTACCCAATCCTAGAAAGAGAAAACTACTCAATCATATTAAAATTATAATCCATGGAAAAGGTTAAGAAACATTCAAACCAGAATTTTTGAGAAGAAAAGAAGATGAAGACTCTTGATCCTTGCCTCTAAAGCTTCTCTCCAATACGAAGTTCAGAACCCTAGGCAAGTATTTCTAATTCCTATTTATAGTTAAGCACAAAACGGGCCCAAAATAGCCCAAAAACTAGGTGAAAACTCGCTAAACCCGAAACTGCAGCAGCAGGGTGTGGGGCGAAACACACCCAGGTGGTGTTTCGCAACAGTACTTAAAATTTTCACAGCAGGGTGTGGCGCGAAACACACCCTGGTGGTGGATTGATCTGTTTGTCTCTTTTTCATCTGATTTCTTCCAAAATGACTCCTAGCTCCATATCAACTCCTCCAAGCCACTTTCCAACACTAAAATGCTCATTTCCTACAAAACACAATATAACAAATGCAGTTATCCAAATCTACATAAAAGATTAAACAAAACTAAAGAACTCATGACTAATTAAACTAAAAATGCATGAATAAAACAATGAAAATATGATGCAAATATGGACACATCAGCCTTCTCAGCAGCTTCAATTGCTGTAGCATCTTGCAGTCCTTGCATTACACTGTCCACAGTTGCTTGGATTTGAGCATCCTCCTCAGCAGTTACTCCTTCAGCATCCAATTGTGTTTCTTTAGGAACTTCAGCCATCTTCCTTCTCTTTGCCACGTCCCTACTCCTTAGCCTTTTTGAGGGTGAGAAAACAGGGCTTGCAACATCAGAACCAGCAACATCAGTTGCTTCAGCAGTAGAAACAGCATCAGATTCAGGCAATTTTTCACTTTCTTTTTCTTGGGGTGGTTTGGTGTTTGTTTGTGGTTGGCTTTCTGGTTGTTGAGTGGGTTGGATGGGATTTTCAGGAATGGATTGGTTAACAGGGGTTAATATGGGTTGAGTGGGGATTGTGGAAGTTATGTTGGTGGTCTTGGTGATGTGAGGGGTTGATGGTGGTGGATCCATTTCTATGTCAGTGGCATCATCAGAACCTTCTTCATTTCCTTCCCCTTCCAAAGAGTCATCATCTTCACTATCATCTTCTCTGCTTAGTTGAGCCATAATCTCCTTGTTCTCTTGTTTCTCTCCTTCACTCAGAGAGTCATCATCATCTGTCACCAATAATTCTTCTTCTTCCTCTCCCACTTTTTTCTTTCCTCTTTTCACTTCCTTCCTCTTTCTTTTCTTTTCAACTAATTCTTCCTCCTCTCCATCATCTACAGCAGCATCATCAAATAGATCAGTATCCAAAGCTTCCTCATCAAGCACCCAATCTGGAAAATCAGGTGCTTCAACACCAGCGAACTCCTTCAGATTTGCTTCAAAAATGGCCTTTTGCCATGCATGCTGCTTCCTCAAAAATTCCCAGATAGCACGTTGCTGTAGCATATATTGCTGCAGCATGGTGGGATCACCAGATGCTACAGCAGCTCTGGGCTTTGCTTTCAGCACAGTTGGGAATGCAGCAACAGGATATCCTTTCTTTTCTCCCTTCATTTCTACTCCAGCCTTAATACAAAGATCAGTAATAAGACAAGGAAAGAATAAATACCCAGCATTCTTCCCATGGAAGATCAGAATTTCTCTGCAAATGAGTCTTCCTACATCAACATGTTTTCCTCCCAGGATTGCGTCAAGCAGCATCATTCTCTCCTTCTCAACATTGGTTGTGTGTGAAGTAGGTAGCAGTGTATGCTTCACAAAATTGAACCACACCATGGCATCATGGTTGAGACTGCTTCTTTTGGCTTTAAATTCGTTGGCACTGCATGGCTCCCATGGTGTGCCAGGAATGGTGATCTTCTTCTTCACAACTTCCATCTCTTTCTTACCCCTCATTGAGTCAAATTTGACAATCACACCCCTGACTTCAGAAAAATATTGAGGCTTTCCATCTTTTTCAAGGGCTATTCCAGTGTAGAATTCGCGAACAACAGAGGGGAAAAAGAATGATGGGTGCTGCACCAATTGCTCCCACCCAAGTGCTTTCACAGTGGTTGTGAACGCAACAAGGGCATTTTGCAGCACAAAACCCCTCTCAGCCCAGAAATTCATGGAGGCAAACTTCTCAGCATCAGTTACATCTTGGTTCTTGAGACTCTTGCGTCTTGCTTGGCTTGATTCTCCACGCCCAGTTGTTGATTGGCGTTTTCCAGAGGACTTGGATGCACTCATCTTTGTTCTCACCATTGCGATCACAAGTTTGATGATAAGAAAAGGGGATGGATGGGATTCTTGGGTGTTTTTCAACGAGAGGTTACTGTTTAAGGGTTTTCAGAGTTTGATTGCAAGGAAGAGTGAATTGGTGAGAGGATTGGAGAGGTTAGGTGGTTATAAGGATTCGGATGGGACGGCTTTCGTAATGGGCGCACTCATTAATTGAGATAGCCGTTAGATGGGTGTGAGGTGTATGGTGGAGGGTTGATGATATGACGGTTAAGTGACTCAGTGGACAACACGCTGGTGATGCATCAGACCTTGAGTGAATAACTGCCATTATTTTATTTTTTTCTCAACTGCCCTTCATTGCTGCAGCACAAACTGCTAACACACCATCAAACTTCAAATTGCCAAAATTTAATTTCTGCAAAACAAACAAAAACAACTAATTTATTAGATTAAAAACCCTGGGCTGCCTCCCAGTAGCGCTTAGTTTAAGAGTCCTCAGCCTGACTTCCTTCAAAGATTATGGGTTCTTGAATTTAGTGGTGAATTTGCTCCTCACCACTGATTCTCCATAGTATTTCTTCACCCTTTGACCATTAACCTTGAAGGTTTGATTTCTTGCATCATCATACAAGTCCACAGCTCCATGAGGGTACACCTTCACCAATTTAAATGGCCGAGACCACCTAGACTTGAGCTTTCCAGGGAATAGTTTAAGTCTTGAATTGAACAATAAGACTTGAGCACCTTCCACTAATTCCCTCTTTTGAATCTTCTTATCATGCCAAGCTTTGGTCTTGGCCTTGTACAACTCTGAGCTCTCATAAGCAAAGTGCCTCATTTCTTCCAATTCATTCAGTTGTAATAGCCTAGCTTCCCCTGCCTTAGCATGATCAAAATTAAGCTTTTTGATTGCCCAATGAGATTTATATTGAAGCTCCAAAGGCAGGTGGCAAGCTTTGCCATAAACAAGTCTATAGGGGGACATTCCCAAAGGAGTTTTGTAAGCAGTTCTGTAAGCCCATAAAGCATCATCAAGATGATTTGACCACTCCTTTCTGGAAGGCCCTACCATTTTCTCCAACATTCTTTTGATCTCTCTATTAGACAACTCAGCTTGACCACTAGTTTGAGGATGATATGCTGTTGCAATCTTGTGCTTAACCCAATACTTGGCCAAGAGATTTTCAATCAATTTGTTGCAAAAATGAGATCCTTCATCACTGATTATTGCTCTTGAAGTCCCAAACCTTGTAAAGATGTTTCTTAGTAAGAACTTACTAACAGATTTTGCATCATTGTTGGGTAAAGCCACTGCTTCAACCCACTTTGATACATAATCTACAGCAACAAGGATGTAAGAGTTGCCAAAAGAAGGAGGAAAGGGTCCCATGAAGTCCATACCCCAAACATCAAAGAGTTCAACCTCTAAGATGTTTGACAATGGCATTTCATTTCTATTTGATATATTTCCACTCTTTTGGCAACTATCACATTTCTTAACCAACTCCTGAGCATCTTTGAAAATTGTAGGCCAGAAATACCCATATTGAAACACTTTTGTTGCTGTCCTCATTCCCCCAAAGTGTCCTCCATATGCTGCAGCATGGCATTGCTGCAGCACCTCTTGTTGTTCTTCCTCAGCCACACATCTTCTTAGTAACTGATCAGGGCACTTTTGTATAAGAAAGGCTCGTCCCAAAAATATTGCTTGACATTGTGAAAGAACCTCTTCTTTTGCTGATAATTCAAATCACATGGCACCACTTTGCTAACTAGGAAGTTGACAATGTTTGCATACCAAGGTGCTGCAGCATCAGGTGCTGCAGCATCAACCGCTTACAACTACTCATCAGGGAAGCTTTCCTTGATTTCTCCAAAATGATTACCTGCATTATCACCTTCCAATCTAGACAAATGATCAGCAACTTGGTTCTCCACCCCCTTTTTATCTTTAATTTCAAGATCAAATTCTTGGAGGAGGAGAACCCATCTTATTAACCTAGGTTTTGCATCTTTCTTAGCAATCAAATACTTAATGGCAGAATGATCAGTGTAAACAATTACTTTTGTGCCAACTAAGTATGATCTAAATTTATCAAATGCAAAAACCACAGCTAATAATTCTTTTTCAATGGTAGTGTAGTTTAATTGAGCTTCAACAAGTGTCTTGCTAGCATAATAAATAGAATGAAAAACTTTATCATACCTCTGGCCAAGGACAGCACCTATGGCATAGTCAGTAGCATCACACATGAGTTCAAAAGGCTTGCTCCAATCAGGTGTCACTATCACAGGGGCAGTAACTAGAGCACTTTGCAGTTTCTGGAATGCTGCAGCACATGATTCATCAAACACAAATGCAGTTTCATGCTGCAACAATTGACATAGTGGCTTTGAAATTTTGGAGAAGTCCTTAATGAATCTTCTATAGAACCCAGCATGTCCCAAGAAACTTCTAACACCTTTGACATTTGTTGGAGGATGCATCTTCTCAATTACCTCAACTTTGGCTTTGTCAACTTCAATTCCCCTATTTGAAATCTTGTGTCCCAACACAATTCCTTCTTGGACCATGAAGTGGCATTTCTCCCAATTCAAGACCAAGTTGGTTTCTTCACATCTATCCAAAATTTCTTCAAAGTTATCAAGGCATAATTGGAATGTTTCTCCAAAGACAGAGAAATCATCCATAAACACCTCCATAGATTTTTCAATAAATTCAGAGAAGATTGACATCATACACATTTGAAATGTTGTTGGTGCATTGCACAACCCAAATGGCATTCTCCTGAAAGCAAAAGTACCATAAGGACAGGTGAAAGTAGTCTTTTGTTGATCTTCAGGTACTATGGCTATTTGATTATAACCAGAGTATCCATCCAAGAAACAATAGAACTCTTTGCCAGCAAGTCTATCTAGCATCTGGTCTATGAATGGTAAGGGAAAGTGATCTTTTCTTGTAGCCTTGTTGAGTTTTCTATAATCCATGCAAATCCTCCACCCAGTTACTGTACTTGTAGGAATTAGCTCATTCTTCTCATTAGCTACCACTGTGACCCCCCTTTCTTTGGAACACATTGCACAGGGCTCACCCATGCACTATCAGATATAGGGTACACAATGCCAGCATCAAGCCATTTGATAATCTCCTTTTTAACTACTTCTTTCATGATAGGATTCAGTCTCCTCTGCCCTTCAATGCTATTCTTAGCATTTTCATCAAGAATGATCCTATGCACGCAGATGGTGGGACTAATCCCCTTTATATCTGCCATTTGCCACCCAATTGCCTTCTTTTGCCTATTTAGGGTAGTAATGAGATCATGCTCTTAACTTTTGGATAGGTCAGAAGCAATGATCACAGGCAATGTATCATTTTCCCCTAAATAGGCATATTTCAGGTGCTTGGGTAACTCTTTAAGTTCAAGCACATGAGGTTTTTCAATAGAAGGCACATTCTGTTTGAGATTGGAATCCTCTAGATCAAGGGATTCATATTGCCTACTCCATAGTTCTTTCACCTCAGCCTCCTTGTGTACAATGCCTTCTTTCACAAGTTCACTTTTATCAATCTCAGCAAGAGCCTTCACCAGATGATCATTCTGCTTGAGGAAGTATTTCTGAACCATAGAATCAAGAGACATAACAAAGGAACACTCCTCAGTTCCTTGATCAGGAAACTTGAGAGCATTCATCACATTGAACTTGATTTCTTGATCATTGACTCTCATAGTCAATTCTCCCTTTTGCACATCAATTAGAGTCTTTCCAGTAGCCAAGAAAGGTCTTCCAAGAATTATAGGCAGTTCCTTATCTGCATCAAAATCTAAAATCACAAAGTCAGCAGGAAATACAAATTTATCTACCTTTATCAAGACATCTTCAATGATTCCTTCTGGGTATGCAATGGATCTATCTGCAAGTTGGAGAGTAACAGTTGTTGGTCTGGCAACCCCTATACCCAACTGAGTGAAAACAGACTTAGGCGTCAAATTGATGTTTGCACCTAAGTCACAAAGAGCTCTGCCAGTATAGGTTTCACCAATTGAACAAGGAATAGTGAAACTGCCTGGATCCTTCAACTTGCTTGGAAACTTGCTTTGCATGATCATACTACATTCCTCTGTCATAGCTACTGTTTCAAATTCTCCCAGCCTCTTCCTCTTGGAAAGCACATCCTTCATGAATTTTGCATAGTTGGGCATTTGTTGAAGTGCCTCAACCAAAGGAACATTAATGTGAAGCTGTTTTAGCACCTCTTGAAATTTACCAAATTGCTTATCTTGTTGGGCCTTCTTCAACCTTTGAGGAAAAGGTGGAGCAGGCACAGCCTGATCAGCAACTATTGGTGGAATTGCTGCAGCATCAGATACTGCAGCATCTGTTGCCTTCTTTTTTTCATTTTTCGGATTTTTTTGGTTTTTGTTGGTGCCATCACTAGGATCAGTAGATGGTCCATTCAAGTCCTTTCCACTCCTTAGAGATATAGCCTTGACTTGTTCTTTCCCCTTAGAAGATGATGGTTCAGTAGTGGATGGTAATGCTCCACTAGGTCTTTGGGTAAGAGTAGTGGCTATTTGACCAATTTGATTCTCCAAGTTCTTGATTGCAGCCCCTTGAGTTTGATACTGAGTTTTTGTTTCATTCATGAAGGCCTTGAGCATGGTCTCCATAGAGTTTTCAACTGCTGGTGCTGCTGCCTTGGGTTGAGTAGGGAATCTTGGTGGTGTTGCAGGAGCTGCAGCAGGTGTTGCATTGTTGCTCCATTTGAAATTAGGATGGTTCTCCCACCCAGGATTGTAGGTACGAGAATATGGATTATTGTTCTTGTCATATCCCACATAGTTGACTGAAATAGGGTTTGCAGGGCATTCTTCATACAAATGGCCTCCTCCATAGTACACACAACTAGCAGAACCCACTGGTACTTGTTCAATTGTTGCCACTTTAGTTTCTGGTACAGTTTCAGTTGCTGCAGCAGGTGTTGCACTCATATTTTTGATCATGTTGGACAAAGATGCAACCTGAGCAGATAAAGCAGTAACTTCACTCACTTCATGCATACCAGCAACTTTCTTCTGAGCACTAACCCAGGCTGTTGGCCATTGATAGCTATTTGCAGCAATAGTTTCAATAAGATCATAAGCATCTTGGTAAGAGCCATTCAGCAAGACTCCTCCAGAAGAAGCATCAAGCATCAGTCTAGTCTGAGGTTCCAAACCATTGTAAAAAGTATCCATTTGAACAACCACAGGCAACCCATTATGTGGACATTTTCTTAACAACTCTTTGAATCTTTCCCATGCTTCAAACAAAGTTTCAAATTCAGTTTGTTTAAAAGATGTAATTTCAGTTCTCATCCTAGCATTCTTGATAGGTGGAAAATATTTTGTCATAAATTTCTCAGCCATCTCAATCCAAGTAGTGATAGAGTTAGGTTCCAAGGAATTTAACCAAACCTTAGCTCTATCCTTCAAGGAATAAGGGAAAAGTTTAAGTTTAAAAGCATCATCACTTACACCAGGGAGACTGAAATTACTACAAACTTCTACATATTGTTTTAAATGCAAATATGGGTCCTCAGTAGGTCCTCCACCAAATTGCCCTATTGTTTGAAGCATTTGAAACATCATAGGCTTAAATTCAAAATGAGTTGTGGCAAGTTCAGGCCTTACTATGCTAGTTTGCATAGTGTGAGGGTCAAAAATTGCATTATCCCTCATAGGTCTGTCCCTGTCATTAGCCATACCTATGACTGTTTCATTCAAAACTTGTCTCACATGTTCAGGGTCCTCACGGTGTTCAGTGGCAACTATAGTATGTCTGTCAGAACCATGGTTGCTAGGAGGTGGTGTTCCCCCATGATTAGAAGGTGGTGGTGTAGCCATATTGACAGCTCTGCCCAATGAAATAAGTCTTGAGTGATCTTGATCCCTTCTCAAAGCCCTAAACAATCTTTCTATTTCAGGATGAAGTTGAAATTCTGGTGAACTGCGCCTGTGCATATGCTGCAGCAACAGTTGCTGTAGCAATCTAATACTGAAACACTCAAAAACAGAACACCAAAATTAGCAACAAAAATCACTAGTTTGCCAATTAATTAAACAGTGTTTTAAGCTATTTAATCCCCGGCAACGGCGCCAAAAACTTGTTGCGTAAAAACGTGATAGTGCAAATATACACTGTCATCAAGTAATAAAGTGAAACTAAAGTTCGTTCCCACGAGGATTAGCACTTAATCAAAGCTTAATTTAATCAACAAATTAGTGATGGTAAAAATAAAGTAAATGACACAAATATTTGGTAACATGCAACAATATTAAAAGTATCAGGGTAAATAAGATCAGATATTAGGAACAAGTTGAGATGCATTCACTTTCAGTAATTTCATTAAAGTGTACAAAAATGTTATGTTAAGTGCTGCAGCACTAGGTGCTGCCGCAATTGTGTATTTTCTCAAATACTAGACACTAGGTTTTTTTCCTACTAGTTTATCTCTAGACCAGAAAGGAGTATTATCCTAGGCTGCTGAAGCACCCGCAGTGTTCACCTCATGGCTTATGCCTCCCCTATCTCTAGGGTTAAGACAAGGAACAACAATATCTCTATTATGCAACATACCATGTTATCTTGTGGGGTAAATTTACAAACCATCTCTGTGAATATAAAAGCTACTTAGATTAGACGGCCAATCCTAATCTAAGACGGAAATATTAAAAGCACACAAGATAAAGTACTCAACACTTAAACATAAACATTAATAACACAATAAATTTATATTACATTCAGTTTTGCATCCCAACTACAGGAGTTTAGCTCATGTTGAGCTTTGACAACAAAGAAAATAACTTAAGCATTAACATAAATGAACAAGTCATGAAAATCTCAAGGAGAGAGTTTACACTACAATCTTTGAACGTGAGAATAGCTCCAATGAAGATCAAAGGAACAAACTCCAGCTCTCCAACGTAGCTTCTTCCAAGAGATGAAGCTTCAGTTTTGCTGCAGCAATCAAAATCCAACAATTGATCTTTTTGTAACTTGGAGAAGGCACGAAGCTTGAGGCTATCTCTATACCTCAATTCTGGCTTAACCTAATTCTGGGAATGTGGTCCTTTATATAGAGGAGGCTAGGGATGAGAGGCAACCCTAATTTGGGAGGCACTTTTGTCCTTTAATGAGGGCAAAAGGTCCTTTTTATCCAAATCCCTAGGTCATCAGCGAATATTCCATGATTGGCACGCACACCCATGCCAAGCACTGACTGACAGCTGCCCTTTCCTCAATTTCCGTGTTTCCTATTGCTTTCTCTCACATGTTGCGCAATTTGGCGTTGCTGCCACAATAGGTGTTGCAGCAATTAGCCAAACATATTAGACACACAATTGGGCACCAAAAGTGCCACTTAGCCTGCACATTAAACTACTCTAAATTAACATATTTACAAAATTGATCCCTATATTGCTTGAGAATTAACAACGATTTAAGCTTGAAATAAGAGGTAATAACAATCATATTTGATTGTTATCAATCCTCCATTTCTGGGTTCTCCTCAACAGTGCACTCTGAAGTCTGTCAAATCGGTTCCCTTGCCGATGCTCCCGAAGCTGTTGGAGAAGGAGCGTAGGTTGAAGACATCAGAGAAGAGGCCCCCTTAGGGGCCAACATCGGGTCTCCTGTAGCCGACTTTCACAAAATCGGTTTACCAGGCGGTATCCCTGGGACCGGTCGTTCCTCACTCCTAGTTCGGGTCATTATCTGCAAGGGGAGGACGGCGCTATCACTAAATCTATTCGCATCATACTCCCTATCTTAATTCGTTGCGATATGAGTCTAGGCCTCGGGCACCCTCAAGGCCGGACAACCTCCTCCCCTTGGAGTGAGCAGCGACAGCCGGCGACACGGCGACGTCGGCCGCTAGCAGAATATTAAAGCACTTAAAAAGTTTTGTACAGGGAACTAACCTTTGCGCAGGTACTTTCTGATGTCGGACTGAATATTGACCTCGCGAAGAAAAATCCCATAAAATGACGTCAACAGTTGAATAGTTGATCTCGCGCGTCTACGTAAAGTATTCGCCTTGCAGAGCTCACAGCCACAAAATACGCAAGAGTGACCAGATGGATCTCCAACTCGCCTTTTATGGGGGAAGGAGGTGAAGCGTCACAACAAATTGAATGCGCGACTCATCGAATTTGCGCGAACAGGTACCCGAACTCCCTGAAACGTTGTGTATTCGTTCAACTCACCTTTCAGGAAAAGGCAGAACTCGGCGGATTTCCGCCTCGGGAGGCAAATAGAAAACAAGCCAAGGCCGATCTCATGCCACCCCGCCCTCGACTTGAGGGGTCACTCTTCCGGACTGGGCCAAATCCTTCGCTGGCTTGGGCCTGGCCCACTTCCGTATCTCAGGACGACCGAGTCCGTATCCCAAACGTACCCAACGCTCAGGATCTATCCCACACATCCAACGGCTCAGGTACGACACCTCACCTATAAATAGAGGCTCCGCCCGTCTGATCCAGGTACGATATGCTATGCTGCATTACGTTACGTCTCGCTACACTACGCGTGCATACGAGCACACGGAGCTCGGACTCCCCTTCACGCACCTTGGCACTGTGCCGAGCTTATATTCTCTGTATCCTTTTGATCTCTCTATCTCTTTCCGTCTCTTTCCCACACTGACTTGGGCGTCAGAGTGTCTTGCAGGTACCCCCACCCGGCGTGGATGAAAGACTACCTCGGGCAATCCGAGCTCCAATATCTACCAGCCGAATCTGGTACCAAACAACCCCTTATGAAATCTGGAAAAATAGAAAACCCAACATCTCCTATTTTAGGGTGTTTGGATGCACTTGTTTTATCTTAAATAACAGACAATTTGGGAAAATTTGATTCAAAATCTGACAAAGGAATTTTTCTTGGTTATTCAACAACATCTAAGGCTTATAGAGTGTACAACCTTAGGACTCAAACTGTAGAGGAAACCATGCATGTCATTTTAAGTGAAACTAACAGTTTAGGTGAAGTGATTGATGTTGATGAACTCAACACTAGCAAAGAAGATGGTCAAGTAACAAAAAATGCAGTTGAGAAGAATGAGCAAGACACCTTTTCTCAACCATCACAAGGCTCAAATAAGTCCACTGAAGCTTCTGACCAAACTTCTCAAATTCCACGAAGTTGGAGATTAGTAGTTCACCATCCTCAAGACCAAATCATTGGTGACATTTCAGATCCTGTTAGAACTAGAACATCATTCAGAAACAATGATGCTGGAAATGGCACCCCTATATGACATTGAGCCAAAATCTATCAATGAGGCCATACAAGATGAATCATGGATAGAAGCTATGACTGAGGAACTTTCACAATTTGAAAAGAATGAGGTGTGGAATCTAGTGTCACCTCCCAAACATCAATCAGTCATAGGAACAAAGTGGGTGTTCAGAAACAAGCTAGATGAAAATGGTAAGGTTGTGAGAAACAAGTCAAGACTTGTTGCTCGAGGGTATAATCAACAGGAAGGTATTGACTATGATGAAACTTTTGCTCCAGTTGAAAGATTGGAAGCAATTAGAATTTTACTTGCATTTGCTGCTCACAAAAATTTCAAACTATTTCAAATGGATGTGAAAAGTGCTTTTTTAAATGGTTTCTTAAATGAAGAAGTCTATGTCAATCAACCTCCTGGTTTTGTTGATCAAAAGAAGCCTAACCATGGTTTTAAACTTACCAAAGCTCTATATGGGCTCAAGCAAGCTCCTAGAGCTTGGTATGAAAGGTTGAGTAGTTTTTTGATCAAAAATGATTTTACAAGAGGAAAAATAGACATTACTTTATTCAAAAAACCTCTTGACAAAGATTTGTTGATTGTTAAAATTTATGTGGATGATATCATTTTTGGATCAACAAATGAAAAATTGGGCAAAGATTTTGGAAACCTTATGAAGAGTGCGTTTGAAATAAGTATGATGGTTGAGTTAAGATTTTTCCTTGGTTTGCAAATTAAACAACTTGATGAAGGTATCTTTATTTGTCAAGAAAAGTACATTAAAGACCTTCTCAAGAAATACAAAATGAATGAAGCAAAAGCCATGGGAACACCTATGCATCCTTCATCACAAGTTGAGGAGCATGAAGAGGGAAAACCAATATCTGAGAAGGAATACAGGGTTATGATAGGTGTTGACTCATCGTCATATTATACTGTTGTTCAGTGTTAAAGCCAAAATGCTAGTATTTGACTGTGTTTCGGTCAATTGTCATGAGGAAACAACATAGATTTCAATTGATGTCATTAGGATTGCATTGTAAGTTATTATCCTCTTCTCTAGTGCTTATTGTAAGAGAAAACCTTCAATTTGATGTTTAGTCAACTAGCGAACCAGACAGCTTGCCTAGTGAAGCAACAGAGAAAAGAAGAGAAAAATTTGTTCAGTTTCGCGTCGCGACCAGGTAACATCGTGTCGCGAACCAGGCAAAAACTCTGCCATCGTGTCGCGAACGTCTACAGATTTGATAGCAATTTAAGTCAAAAATCAGTATTTTTGGGGCATTCTTCTTGGAGGCGGAAATAGCGTTTTGGAGCTGCGAAAAAGAGCAAGATTTGGAGCTTCTCTACACTTGGGAACAAGGAATTGAAGGATCCAATGCACTCGTCTTTGTGTAACTTCTCTTTTACTTTGTCTTTCAATACTTTGAACATGAGTAGCTAATTCTTATAGGGTTAGTAAGAGATGAGTCTCTCCAAAACTATCATGTGATTCCATTGTTATGGTCAATACAATTTACTTATCCTTTTAAATTTGCCTTTACCTCCGTTCTTATTGCTTTACAATAATTATTGTTGTAATGAATTAGGGTTTACTTTCACCATTGGGAGATGGGTTATGATTTCCGGATATTGGGGTTTAAGGTCATGAGTGTGATGATCATAGGAATATGAGATTATTATTATGAATTCCATTAATTCTCCGTGTTTAATGCTTTGTTTAGTGGTGATACACTTAAGGAATTAGGGTTTCCCATTAGATGAAAGGGGTTTTGAGGCAACGGATTGTCCCTAATCTATAATAATTGAATTGAATCTCTTATTTGGGTAATTAAATTGGAATTGATCGATGGTATAGTGCATGATAGTGTAGGGGAGAGGATTCGTTTCCTAACCACTTTTACTCTCGCATTTTATTCTCACGTTTAATCTTTTTCTGTTACTATCTATCACTCCTTATTTTCGACATTTTAGTAATTAATTGATTAAATTGATAATTAATCGCAATCCTTGAGTTCGACACTCAGTCTTACCGTTTTAATATTACTTTCAACGGTTCGGTACACTTACCGAAAAGTTAACAAGTTTTTGGCGCCGTTGCCGGGGATTGCCAATTTTTATCAGTTTAATCTTTAATTACTAGATTGAATTTTATTTTTCAGTTATTTTTTTTATTCTCTTTATTACTACCACTCCCTTGATTCTATGAAAGCCAGGTGAAATCTCTATAAATCATGGAGTCCACACTACAGTCACTTCGTTGTGATTTTTGTGGAGAACACATTTAAATGGCAATTGTGTGACATACACTTATTGTGATCATTGTGGGAAAGATCTTGTGTATTGTAATTGTGAGCCAGAGTGGAACACTGTTATGGGAAATTTTCACCGGTTAGCGGATATAAAACTTCTTGAGCTACATATTGATCAACCACATCACTCGCGTTGTGATTTTTGTGGGGGGTATCATCTGGATGGAATTGTAAGGAGTTTTATTTTACTACAAATGTAGAACAAGAAGAACATGCCTCAACAAAAGAAGAATCTTGGGAGAATAAGAAAGATGGGGAAGAAAAAAAGATTGAACGGGAGGATCTTATAGTTTGGAAGGAAGCTCAAAGTTCCCAAAGTTGGGAAGGTGCAAAAATCCAACAAGAAAAAACCCAACAAATCATTTTCCCTACTCGTCTTTGGAGCAGTAAGGAAGATAGAAGTGAAGATCTTGATCGATATTTAGACTCCTTCTATGCCTTGTTTGTCATCCTTCACCTTGAGAGAGTATGGAAGCATCTGCAATTATACTTCAAGTTCATGAAGTTCTTGCCCCATAAACGAAACAAGAAGGATGACGTGTTCTTTGTGTCATATATTCCACCTTGATAGTGGAATTGCATCGTCAAGCTAGTGACGGTAAAAAAGCGCTTCTTGGGAGGCAACTCATGGTAGAGGTAACAAGTTTTTAATTTAATTTATGGTTTTGTCTTTCTTTTAGTTTTTTTTATAAAAAAAGAAAAAAGAGAAGAGAAATGCTCCATTGTTGGTCTAAGAAAGAATAACTCCATTTTTATGGGTGAACTACTCTGTTTCTAACCCTTGTGTTTAAGTCTATTTGAGTGGAACCTATTTCAATGGGTTCCCTGAGAACTCACAGAAATGTTGCAGGAATTCTTTACAGGTTATAAATATGGGAAAATCAGACAAGATTGGTCCTTCATGAAGGAAGGTGAGGAGAGCACCGATGACTTGCTTACTCGGTGTATAGGTGTTGGTGCTTCTGGACAATCATCACCAGCAGCAACAAAGGAGCCGTAGGAGACACATGATCCTTTACTACATGGGGATGACTACATTGAGCATCAGATCTCATTCCTTGAGCAGGGTGGTTCAGTGTCATTATTCACTTTTTGAGACACTTTTTGGTTCTTGTCTTCCCCTTTGTTTGGATTTTGCCTTTTGCATTTTGGTCTGTACTATGCTGATATGACTTTTACATAGATTATAATGCACCACAGCTTTGAACTCATAGTTGCATTTTCAATGATGATGGTTGTTTAGCTCTAACACATTTTGCATCTTACCATGTGATCACTTTCGCATCAAATTTTAATCATCAGGTATTGCTATTGGTTTAAGATAAAGGTTGAGGAAAATCTGGACCATATGTTGGCAAGGTTTTGATTGTTCAATCTCTTAAAATCCCAGCCGTTAGATTTGCGCTTAAACACTTATGATTCATTGACTATGTGGGCATTCCTTGCATGTATTACTCTGCAAAACTTGACCTTGTGCTTAATTGTCTTACATTTGATTTATACACACACTGAGGCAATTTTTCTTGGAAACCCAGAGCCTTTCAAACCACCTCATAATTATTTATCCTTTGCTAGCCCCTCTGAGCCTAAATGTTTTTATTTATTTGTTTTTGTTTTGTTTTGACATATACCACACCAGGCAAACTGAATTCATAGTTTGTTCTCTTGACTTGGAGTTAGGTAGAAAATGTATGCAAGTGTGGGAAATATCTAAGTTTGGGGTTGCTCATGGAATAGCAACAAATTAAGTTTGGGGTGATATATACAAGAGAAAGGAAAAAATAGAAAAAAAATTCTTATATATATATATATACACACACACAAAAAGAAAAAGAAAGAAATGTATATATATATATATATATAAAATAATAAATAAAAAAAATCCTTCTCTTGTGAAATTTTGGTTGGGAAAAATTGTGAGTGGTGAGATTGTTTAAAGTGTGAGAATAGTGGGAGTTGTGCCGAACTCCAAGTTTTTAACCTACTTACCCAAATAATATCCACCCTTACCTAAGCCCTATTACAACCCTTAAGTCCTCAAATAGTGTGTGTGTGTGTGTGTGTGTGTATCAATTTGAATAGACTTTTCTAGAACTTGTTCAAGCCTATGAAACGATGATGCATGTACTGTGAATTGAATGATTACCTTATACACTATTGAGAAGAGAGACAAATTAGTGAGATGTGTGAAAAGAGGAACTTGAGAATGTTTGCCTCTATATTATCTTGTGTTTTACAATTCGATTTGTCTTACTGATCAATGAATACTATGCAATATGATGGCTTTTGATGTGTGGAAGTGTCAAATGGTATGTGTGAAGGGTGTGAAAGCTGAAGTAAAAACATTGCCACAACCTGAATTGAATGATTGCTTGAGGACAAGCAAAACTCCAAGTTTGGGGTTGTGTTGACCCATCGTCATATTATACTGTTGTTTAATTTTAAAGCCAAAATGCTAGTATTTGACTGTGTTTCGGTCAATTGTCATGAGGAAATAGCATAGATTTCAATTGATGTCATTAGGATTGCATTGCAAGTTATTATCCTCTTCTCTAGTGCTTATTGTAAGAGAAAACCTTCAATTTGATGTTTAGTCAACTAGCGAACCAGACAGCTTTCCTAGTGACGCAACGGAGAAAAGAAGAGAAAAATCTGTGCAGTTTCGCGTCGCGACCAGGTAACATCGCGTCGCGAACCAGGCAAAAACTCTGCCATCGTGTCGCAAACGTCTGCAGATTTGACAGAATTTAAGTGAAAAATCAGGATTTTTGGGGCATTCTTCTTGGAGGCGGAAATAGCGTTTTGGAGCTGCAAAAAAGAGCAAGATTTGGAGCTTCTCTACACTTGGGAACAAGGAATTGAAGGATCCAATGCACTCCTCTTTGTGTAACTTCTCTTTTACTTTGTCTTTCAATACTTTGAACATGAGTAGCTAATTCTCTTAGGGTTAGGAAGAGATAAATCTCTCCTAAACTATCATGTGATTCCATTGTTATGGTCAATACAATTTACTTATCCTTTTAAATTTGCCTTTACCTCCGTTCTTATTGCTTTACAATAATTATTGTTGTTGTAATGAATTAGGGTTTACTTTCACCATTGGGAGATGGGTTATGATTTCCGGATATTGGGATTTAAGGTCATGAGTGTGATGATCATAGGAAAATGAGATTATTATCATGAATTCCGTTAATTCTCTGTGTTTAATGCTTTGTTTAGTGGTGATACACTTAAGGAATTAGGGTTTCCCATTAGATAAAAGGGGTTTTGAGTCAAAGGATTGTCCTTAATCTGTAATAGTTGAATTGAATCTTTTATTTGGGTAATTAAATTAGAATTGATCGATGGTATAGTGCATGATAGTGTAGGGGAGAGGATTCGTTTCCTAACCACTTTTACTCTCGCATTTTATTCTCACATTTAATCCTTTTCGGATACTATCTATCACTCCTTATTTTGAACATTTTAGTAATTAATTGATTAAATTGATAATTAATCGCAATCCCTGAGTTCGACACTCGGTCTTACCGTTTTAATATTACTTTCAACGATTCGGTACACTTGCCGAAAAGTTAACAAGTTTTTGACAGGCGGGAATACTTACTACTATACTCTAACGACAAATAATATTAAAATGCCTATCAAGAAAAGCACATTAAAGACCTTCTCAAGAAATACAAAATGAATGAAGCAAAAGCCATGGCAACACCTATGCATCCTTCATCACAAGTTGAGAAGGATGAAAAGGGAAAACCAATATCTGAGAAGGAATACAGGGGTATGATAGGTTCCCTATTGTACTTAACTGCCTGTAGACCAGATATTGTATTTTCAGTTGGCCATTGTGCTAGATTTCAAGTTTCACCAAAAGAATCTCATCTCACTACTGTGAAAAGAATTTTCAGATACTTAGTTGGTACTACAGGTGTTGGCTTGTGGTACAAGAAACGTACTCATTTTGATCTAACTGCATTCTGTGATGCTGATTATGTTGGTGACAAGATTGACAGAAAAAATACTAGTGGATCATGTCAAATTTTGGGAGAATCTTTAATTTCTTGGTCCTGTAGAAAGCAGAACACAATTACCTTATCAACTACTGAAGCAGAGTATGTATCTGCTGCTGGATGTTGCTCACAAGTTCTGTGGATCAAAAGTCAGTTGGAAGACTAATCATTGAGGTATTCTTGTATCCCCATTTATTGTGATAATACTAGTGCTATCAATTTGTCAAAAAACCCCATCCAACACTCAAGGTCTAAACATATTGATATTAAGCATCCCTTTATTCGTGATCTTGTTCGAAAGAAGGATGTGGAATTAATTTTTGTTGATACCAAGCATCAATTTGCTGATATTTTCACAAAGCCTGTATTAGAAGAAAATTGTAATTTTATTAAAAAGGCCTTTCACATTTTAGAATGTCCTTAAGATTAGAGAAATTGTCAAAAACTCTAACCTTCACAAGGTTTGTGAAGGTTCACTTGAGGAAAATTTAAAAAGGGACGATTGAAGGCTTAAGTAACTGTTCTGGAGTGGGCCGAAGCCCAAAATCCAGTGCTCTAGCGCTAGATCGGCCCAACCATGGGGCACAAAAGTAAGGAACCGCATCAACGGCCCTGATCTGTCCGTACGATCATCCAACGGCCGAGCACGACTCACACTCACTATTTAAGCATTCATTGCGTCAGTTGTCAGGTACACACTGTTCACCAATACGTATATTCTGCTCGCCCGTTCCTGACTTGAGCGTCGGAGTGTTATCGCAGGTACACCCGCCTCCGGAGCAGAGCTAGCGGAACGACCGAGGCATACAGAGATCTAAGACTTGGAAAACAGCAATCAAGGACATCAAAGGCACAGATCAATTGGCGACCATAGTGGGAGCCCGCGCGCTTTCCACCATTCGTACAGATGTCACCAAAGGCAGCTCGAGGCCGACCAAAGGCCACCGCTCGTCTACAAAGCGTGGCTGAAATCCCCGCTCGACCACCTCCAGCAGGTGTAGAAGGCACCAGCGCCACCCCCGCACAACAGGTTACGGTAGGACTCCCTGCCGACCTGGTCCAAGAGCTGCGAGAACTACTGCGCGACCGCAATCAGGCTCTGAATCGCAATGATGACCGCCTCACACACCTAGAGGATTAATTCGCCTCGAGGAGAGCGCACACAGCACCAGAGCAGCGACCTCGCCATGAGCGCAGTTCAACCGTGCGAACACGCCCTTCAAGGGCCCATCGATCGCCCTCGCGAAGGCAGCTGGTCCATCGATCTCCACCCCCGAGAAGGGGACGAGGAGGAGCGACCACCCCACCAAGAAAGACCCCGTCCACGACTGATTATACTTACTGGCCCGAAGAATCATCGCACGACGGTTCCTCCCACGGTTCGACCGGTTCTCCCGCCCGTTCTCGAAGCCGATCTGCCGAACGATGCTCGTATCGATCAAAAGCTTATGCCAATCACTACGGTCAAGATAGAAGGGATACCGGACTTGGGCCGTATACCAGAGAAATAGACGAATTCCGCATCCCGCGTTCTTTGCAGAAGCCTCCAACCGACCTTAAGATGTACAACGGCATGAAAGATCCGGACGCCCATTTAAAGCACTTTGATATTATGATGAAGTATCGTGGAGCGCCCGGGCCGGTCAAATGCAAGATCTTTCCCCTTACTTTAGACGGGTCAGCGTTGGATTGGTTCACCGAACTAAAACCCAATACCATTTCATCCTGGGAACAGATGGCAAGGGTGTTCACCGCTCGATTCACGACTTCTAGAATCAAGCCAAAATCTCAAGATGTTCTGATCGCCATCAGACAGGGTCCAGAGGAGTCTTTGAGGAGTTATGTGGAATGGTTCAACCGAGAAGCCGACCAAGTCAGGAACTTAGACGACAACCAGAGGTTGTTCTTCCTAAGGACAGGACTTTTGAGAGGAACTCGTTTTGAAGTAGAAGTGGGACTCCACGTTCCCAGAGACCTAGAGACGTTCCTCAGGCGATCTCAAAGGTTCATGAATTACGAGGAAAGAACGACCGCCATAGAAGCCGCTAAGGCGGGCATGGGTCAGCGCCCGCGACCAGAAAAAGATCAAAGGATTAGGGAAGAGTATACCGGTAATCGCCTGAGCAAAGAGAATAAGGTCAAGAGGTTCGCTGAGCGCACCAAGTTGAACACTTCGTACGCGAACATATTGGCAGAATGTGCAAACACTGAATTCAGGGATATTAAACCATCCGAACCTCTCGTGCTTAAAGACGGGCAGCGCCCATCCAAAAAATACTGTAGATACCACAAGAGCAATGGGCATGACACAAACAATTGCATGGCTCTTAAAGATGATGTGGAGGCCCTGATCAGAAGAGGAAAGCTGACTCAATATGTGAAAAGAGATAACGGTGAAGCACGAGGAGAGAGGCAAGTAGCCCGTTCACCTAGAAAAGGAAAAGCAGAAGCGAACGAAACAATCAAAGTCGTAGAGGACGACGACGATGATGAGGACGTAGTAGACACGAGAAAGTCAAGAGGTAGGCCAGTCGCCATGGTAATCTCAGGAGGAGTCCCCACCAACGCCTCAACCAACAGATCGATCAAAAGGAGATGGGACGAAATCATGAGCGTTGCTTCGACCTCGACTCCAAGACCACTTAGTAAACGACCATCCATCTCCTTTAGAGATGAGGATCTCATTGATGGAACCCCCAACTACGAAGTTCCCTTAGTCATTGTAGCAGTAATGGCAAACGTGGAGGTTAGGCGAATATTGGTAGACCAAGGGAGTTCAGCAGACATAGTATTCGAAGACCTATTGGACGTCCTAAAAATTTCAAAAGATGATTTGAGGCCATACAGAGGAACGGTCTTGACCGGGTTCAATGGAGCCTCGACAACTCCAATAGGGCGGATAGAGCTGATGGTAACTTTTGGGGACTATACGGTAGAGAATCCCCTCTGTAGGACGGTCAGAACAGATTTCATTGTGTTACCCTGCAAGTCCATGTATCAATGTATCATTGGTCGACCTACCCTTGCCCGCTTGGAAGCAGTGCCCTCCACCGTCCACCTGAAAATGAAATTCTACACTAAAGCTGGGAAAGTTTCCACCGTCAAGGCAGACTTATTGTCCGCCAAGCGAGTTTTCCTTTTGGGGCTTAAAGAAAAAGGGAAAAACGTGGCGAGAGAAATAGAGAGAGAAATGAAAAGCGGCGAGCAAGTTAACCTGGCCGACTTAGATGCCCGCTACGACCCTGATAGCGAAGAGGAAGAAGATGACGACCTTCTGACTAAAGAGCTAAAGAAGCGAATTAAGCGACCTGAGCCAGATAGGGAATTCTATCACATGAAGTTAGGGGACGACCCGGAGAAAACGATCAAAATAGGGAAAAACCTCCCCCCTGAGGTTCAGGACGAGCTCGTTCAATGTTTGAAGGAACATGCAGACCTGTTCGCCTGGAGTGCGGCCGACATGCCCGGTATCCCACCCCAAGTAGCCTGCCACAACTTAGCTGTGGATCCAGGAGCAAAATGGGTGGCTCAAAAAAGAAGAGTTCAGAAGGAAGAAAAAGCACGAGCAGCGTGCAAGGCCGTTGAAGACCTGCTCGAAGCAGGGTTCATTAAAGAAATAAAATATACCACGTGGTTATCCAATGTCGTATTGGTCAAAAAGGCGAATGGAAAGTGGAGGATGTGCGTGGACTATACCGACCTCAACCGAGCGTGCCCGAAGGATGCTTTCCCCGTCCCAAGTGTCGATCGTCTTGTCGACAATGCAAGTGGATACAAGATCCTGTCCTTCGTAGACGCCTATTCCGGGTACAATCAGATTGCCATGCACCCACCAGATCAGGAGAAGACCGCATTCATGACGGACAAGGGAAATTTCTGTTACACGGTCATGCCATTTGGGTTGAAGAACGCTGGAGCGACCTACCAGCGCATGATGAACCATGTCTTTCAGGATCAAATAGGGAAAACGGTGGAAGTGTATTTGGACGATATGATTGTCAAAACTAAGCAGGACCAAGCCCATGTAAACGACTTAAAAGAAGTATTCAAAGAAGCCAGAAAGAATTCGTTAAGGTTCAATCCAGAAAAATGCACTTTTGGGGTCAGAGCGGGCAAATTCCTTGGTTTCCACCTCACAGAAAGGGGAATCGAAGCCAACCCAGACAAATGTAGAGCAGTGACTGAGATGAGACCACCAACGACCAAAAAAGAAATACAGAAACTCAATGGTATGGTGGCCGCTCTCTCTCGTTTCATCTCAAAAGCAGCGAACAAGTCTTTGCCCTTGTTTAAACTGTTGAAAAAGGAGACCACATTTGAATGGACCCCCGAGTGCGACCAGGCCCTCGAACAATTGAAAACGTCCCTGGCAGAACCTCCAATTTTAACGACCCCCGAACCTGGAGAAACTCTTTATTTGTACTTGTCCATCACGGACGAGGCTTTGGCCGCCGTCTTGGTACGAGAAGAAGGAACGAAGCAAAATCCAATCTACTTTGTCAGCAAAGTTATGCAAGGACCCGAGCTAAGATATCAGAGGATTGAGAAATTGGCTTTGGCATTGATTGTCTCAGCCCGAAGGTTGAGACCATACTTCGTAGCCCACCAGATCACCTTACGCACCGACCAACCCATCAGGCAGATCCTGCATAGCCCAGATCTAGCGGGCAGAATGATCAAGTGGGCTGTAGAATTATCCGAATTCGGAATAAAGTATGAGCCTAGATCATCTGCTAAAGCACAAGTCTTAGCCGATTTTATCGCAGAATTGACCCCAGGGTCAAAGAACCCAGTTCAGGATTCATGGACTTTGCGCGTTGACGGATCGTCCAATGGTAAAGGCAGCGGAGCGGGCTTAATCCTTGAGAACAAAGAAGGGACGACCATTGAGGTCTCCCTAACTTTCTCGTTCCCCACTTCTAACAATCAGGCCGAATACGAGGCCTGCATCGCTGGGCTGTTGCTCGCTTTAGAGATGCAAGTAAAAAGGGTGGAGCTGCGATCAGACTCACTACTAGCGGTCTCCCAGATCAAAGACGTCTTTTTAGCCAAAGACGAGATACTCCAGAGATATTTAGCAAAGGTCAAAGAGTTGATGAAGAAATTTGAGCATGCTGAAGTCAAGCACGTCCCAAGGACTGAAAACGCTAGGGCAGACCTCTTGTTCAAACTGGCAAGCACCAAGAAAAATGGTAACCATAGAAGCGTAATACAAAAAGTCCTATCTCAACCAAGTGTGGGGGTGGATACGGCCTTAGGAAGAGACGTATGTGCGATTGACTCAACACCTTCCTGGATCGACCCCATCTTTAACTACATAAAGGACGAGGAGGAATCCAAGGACCCAAGAGAAGCTGCACTCGTTCGCCAGCGAGCAACGTCGTACTCAATAATCAACGAGCAACTCTACAGAAGAGGATTCACCATGCCCTTACTCAAGTGCCTCCTCCCAGCAGAAGCGGCCTATGTGTTGAAGGAGATTCATGAAGGAATCTGCGGGAACCACTTGGGTTCACGAGCTTTGGCAAAAAAGGCTTTAAGAGCGGGCTACTTCTAGCCCACTATGGAGGCAGATGCGAAAGACCTAGTCAAGAAATGTGACAAGTGCCAGAGGCACGCAGATACCCACGTTGCACCTCCAGCCAAACTCAACTGTTTGACTTCTCCATGGCCGTTTTCATGGTGGGGTATCGACCTGTTAGGACCTTTTTCCCTGGCCCCTGGTCAGTTTAAATTTCTGATCGTCGCAGTGGACTATTTCACCAAATGGATTGAGGCCGAGCCCTTAGCCAAAATCACTTCGAAGAATTGCCTGAAGTTCGTCAAAAGAAACATCTTGGTACGGTTTGGGATTCCCGAAGTCATCGTGTCAGACAACGGCACACAGTTCACGGACCGACATTTCCAAGAAACTCTAGTCGAACTAGGCGTAAAACAGCGTTTTACGTCAGTCGAACACCCGCAAACAAACGAGCAGGCGGAGGCGGCCAACAGAACTTCCCTCTGTACTATGGGCGTATAGAACCACCCCACACTCAACTACGAGAGAGTCCCCCTTCAGGATGGTCTATGGAACGGACGCACGAATCCCTGTAGAAATGAGAGAGTTGACTTGGAGAACGGCTAATCCTCTGCAGCCGTCCGAGAACGAGCAGGCAACAAGAGAAGAGCTCGACCTAGTAGAAGAACTGCGGAACAAGGCAGCCCTCAAAGAGACATTGGTCAAACAGAATATGGCCACAAGACACAACGCCAAGGTCGTTCCCAAGTCGTTCGATGTAGGGCAGCTTGTCCTACGAAGGGCGGATATCGGCCAGAGAAATGCCGGTCAGGGAAAGCTAGCCCCAACTTGGGAAGGCCCGTACCAAGTAGCGGCCAAGACGGGCAAAGGAGCATATATCTTAAAGACCATGAATGGAGGGATGATTGCTAACACTTGGAATGCAGCAAACCTCAGAAGATACTTTACTTGATGCCATGTAAAATATGAAAGAATGTCATGTTTCCAGTTAAATAATGAATGAAAATCAAAACGGGCGGGACACTCTTTTTCCCTTCGGGGTTTTTTATTGAGGCCCGCTCGTCCGTCAACAGAACGACGAGGAATTTCTTAAATTCTTGATTAGTGTTATTAATCGACCTAATAACGAACAACCTCGAAGGCGAGTTAAGTTCAAACCGAGTTTGATAAACTGCCAAGGGTCAAACTTAAGCGTCCTTAAGTCTAAATATGCTTGCAAACGAGCTAAATCTAAAGTAGAAACTTGGTAAGCTGTTTGCAGGCAGCCTTGCGACATGAGGAAATTAAAAAGAACAAGCCTAGACAAAAGTCTAAAGAACGATTATGACAACAGGCGTTTAAAACATTAAACATTAGCCCGGAGAAGGCCGGGCTCCTTGTTGATTACAAGAAAAAGCAATACATTCAACAAAGTACAAGAAGAAAAGAAAAACAAAGTACAAGCAGACAAAATACTAAGAGAATAACTCATTCAGGGCGACTGTAGACAACCGTCTCCTCTTGGATAACATTCCCATCTTCATCTTTCTCCGCAAGGCGAACGATTTGCCCGTTTGTCAGGAAATGGTCGTTATTCACAATCTCTGGATTAATCTCCAGCGATGGATAGCAATACCGAATCTGAGCTACAGCCTCGTCAAAACGCCCGCTAGCAATAGATATGGTCATGTCTTCCAGGGCCTCCAACTCGCCCCTCGCCTGATCACGCTCGCCCTCAACAACCTTCAGGTTCTCCTCAAGACCAACCACCCGCTCCTCCAGCCGTATAACCTTGGTAGACTGCTCAGCCAAACTCGCAGTAGCGGTGGCAAGTTTGGCTTCAGCATCTACTTTGGCCGTCATGGCCGCATCACGCTCGGCAGTAACTGAGCCAAGTGCGTCCTTTGTGGGTTGGAGGGCGACCTCAGCATCCTCGAGCTTCTTTTTGGTACTCTCCAGCTCTGCCCGCAAATCTGTAATGTGTCCAAGAGCGGACTTATACTTGTCAGTTTTATCCAAAAGATCACCCTCCAACCACAAGTTTCTGTGAAGTAAGCGCATACCTGCTTGGCGGCCAGCCTCCTCAGATTTGTAACGAGCAAGCTTTTGAGAAGCTGCTTGGGCAATTTCAGCTACGAAGAGGAGAGGATCGGCCTTAAAGCGTTCAAAATCCACGTCCTTGAGATCGTCCAAGTCCAAGGACGACCTTCTTGATGCCTCTCCTCTCTTTTGGGGAGGATCAAGGTCGATCGGAATGGCGTCCAGAGGACTCTGAGTCCGATTTCTCTTTTTAGGAGCTGAGCTCGTCCCTTGCTCGCCCCCAGCAGGTCCATGATCGTCTTCAGCGCGAGGGTGTTGAGACGGAGACGCAAAAGACACCTTCTTCTGCTTCCTTGACTTTGTCTTTGCCAAAAGAGCCGCGAAACCGATGCCCGTCATTTCAGCTGAAAAAGTAGAAAGATGAATTAGGAGACAGAACAAAGTAAATCACGATCAAAACAAAAAGCGCAAATAAAGGCACACCAAGTTTGTTTTCAGCTTGCTCGGATGTCCGGAGGCAAGCAAATTTGTTACAGGGTATGACCCCTTCTGGCAGCCAAGTAACCAAGGTCTCTAACATCCGAATACTCTCAAGATCATAGTCGCTCAGCCTCCTTTGATGCCGATAATGGATTGTGTCGCGATCGTAGTGTGAGTGCGACCAACCCAGAGGAAACTTCATTGAAGAAACGCGACCTTCGTCATCCACGGTTCCCACCATTGCCTTAGCACGATCATTAACAGGAACGACAAAAAGGAAAGCGTGCCTCCAAGTTTTTACCGATTCGCAGAATGGCTTGAAGAGCCTGATCGTGTTTTTCCGTCCCTTCAAGGAAACTTGCTCCCATCGCCTGGGTTCGCTCCTCATCTCCACTGTGCGACTAACATCGAACAATGAGAAGAAAAGACGGCAATTTACCTCCCGATCAAGAGCGGCCATTATTACCTCGAACGACTTAACCAGCGCCCAAGCATTAAAGTGAAGTTGAGAAGGGGCAACACCAAGAGTCCTTAAGACACGCCTCTGGAAAAATGTGAAGGGAGGTCGCACCCTCAAATCACGGAGGACGTTGGAATACAGGATAAATTTTAAAGAATTCGGGATTATGGCAGCATGCTCGTCAGGTCTTACGCCCTCCGCTCGCCATTCCTGATCACCGTAACCTATTAACTTGGTGAAGAGAGGCAACACCTCATCACCAATTGGGAAGACAGAGCGCTCGTTGATTATAGCGGAGGATATCCAGGAGCGGTCGACATCAAGCCTACCCCTCCAATCGTGCTCTTCGGGCAGTACCTCGTTGACTGGAACTGGAGGGGGCGAAGGATTCATTCGGGGAGACTGGACGGTATCAACCGTGTTTGACGAGCGTCCGGAGGACGATGAAGAAGAAAAATCGGTAGAAGAAAAAGTCTCAGATGGGAACCCGCTCGTGCCGACATCTCCAGAGCGAGCATGCTCAGCCATACTCGCAGGTTGACGACCAGAAATTCTCGCAGTTTTCTTTGTTCGCGCCACTGCGTTGCCCTGCGAGGAGAAGGAAAGTCAGGCTCACCCTAAACGATGATTTGCCGAAGGGGGCGACAAGGTCGACCCCGAGCCTGATGCCCCCTCCTCGCCCTATGCAAACAAAATTAGAGCCAAAATAAACAAGACAAAAAGGGCATACCTGGAGTGGGAGAGAAGTTCGGCCTAAGGGTAGTATACTCCTTGATGAATAAAATCAAACGACCAGAAGAATAAGACCGCCTGAGTTGAAACTCGTGCACGGGTAGACACCTGGCCAGAATAAAGAAGCAAGCTTTTTGATCGAAACAAGAGGAATTTATTACCGCTTTTTGAACTCCGACAATAAAAGTGGAAACTGAGAAGGAGAGGAGGCAACATATTTATAAGGGTTGGAAGGCAAGCAAGCCAAACGATACGACCCTTCACTTGCACACGCCTTGAAAACCAGACCGCCATCATGACCAAGCGCCACCTTTTCAAAATTCGAGGCACCATGAATGACCCCTAGGGAAAATCGAAACGTCACTTCCTGACAGGAGCCACGTATCATGCGAGCGTAAGCGAAGCCCACCGCGAATCAGAAACGATCATCCGGCCGGTCTCACGCTCGGAGACGCGGACATAGAAACGATCATAAAACAAGCCTACGCCCGCCACATGAGCGACCTTGGCTTGGGGGGCAACTGTTCTGGAGTGGGCCGAAGCCCAAAATCCAGTGCTCTAGCGCTAGATCGGCCCAACCATGGGGCACAAAAGCAAGGAACCGCATCAACGGCCCTGATCTGTCCGTACGATCATCCAACGGCCGAGCACGACTCACACTCACTATTTAAGCATTCATTGCGTCAGTTGTCAGGTACACACTGTTCACCAATACGTATATTCTGCTCGCCCGTTCCTGACTTGAGCGTCGGAGTGTTATCGCAGGTACACCCGCCTCCGGAGCAGAGCTAGCGGAACGACCGAGGCATACAGAGATCTAAGACTTGGAAAACAGCAATCAAGGACATCAAAGGCACAGATCAGTAACCGTTACCACACGTGCGGTAACTCCATAGGATAAAATGCTACAGTTATGTCCCATCATAACTGAACCTAGTCAAATCACAACGACTAGTTTGGAACCTCTCTCTTCACCCACTCCCTCTTCACACAACTTCCACCAAAATTCATTTCTTCCCCTCTATTCTTCTCTCCTCGTCTACAAAACCATTTCCATTTTCCTTCTAAGTGTCAGAACAAAAACTCCCAACGTAAGAAAAAATCTAGAACCAGAAACCATGAAGCCCACAACAGAAGCAGAATTTGTTCCTCCTCCATCAAATCCACCCTCTCATGGCTCTAAGTCCTCAAAATCTTCCCAAACTCCCACTCGAAGATCATCTAGGATTAGACAAACTTCATCCACACCCATTGAAGGTCTTGGTGCTAAGAGTACAGAACCTATCGTCGTTACTGAAGAAGACTCAGTGGCTACTATTTCTGACTTCATCACATCTGTCACGAAATCATCCAAATGAAAGTCATCTCCTCCCCCAGAACCCTCTTCAAAGAAACCTAAAGATGATTCCAAAGGAAAAGAAAAGGTGACCGAGAAAGAGATCAACGATGATGAACCTCTGGATGAAATTCAACCTTCAAAAGTGTACAATCCTAAGAAATGGACGAAAAGAGGTATTTTAACTGGAAGAATCTATCTTTTTGAAGAGTTAAAATTATCTGGTTGGGATTTCGTTCCTTACATTGCTAGGCAAGGATGGTACAAATTGTTGACTGAAGAAGAACTCATCTATCCAAACTCGGTTAAAGAGTTCTATGGTGGCATAGTGGTCAACAAAGAACAAACTTGCTTTACTACACAAGTGAGAGGAAAAGTGATGATCATCACCACAAAAATGCTGTTTGATGCCTTAGGTATCCCTCTACATGGCATTTCAATCTATGGTGACGACTGTTTTGACAAAACAAGCATCACAAGGGAGCATGTCTTAGAGGAACTGATGAAGGACCCCAATGCAAATCTTGTCTCATCATCTCTCAAAGACCATGCAAGGATTCTGCATAATATAGTCATTCACTGTCTCTACCCAAGAGCAAGAGGATATTAAAGAATCAAACCTGCTGATCTACTCCTTCTGTACCATGTGTACAAAAGGTATGTTGTAAATCTTCCCCACACCATCCTTCACTACATGATTGACATTGTCAAGAACCTTAGACAAACCACCTCTCTACCATATGGTATATTCCTCACAAAAATCTTTAAGTTCAATGAAATTTCTCTTGAAAAGGAGGAATGTGTCGATGATAAGACTGTATTTTGGTCTAAGAGTGTGAAACAAATGGGTATCAGGTCATCTGAAACTACACCCTTCAAAGGTCAAAGCCACTGGCAAACCTGCTCCAAAAGTCAAAGCCACTACCAAACCTGCTCCAAAATCCAAAGCCACTGCCAAGTCTGCTCCAAAGACAAAAGCCACTGCCAAATTTAGAACCACCAAACCTTCACAAAAGAAAGCAGTTACAAGTTCCACTCCAAATGAACCATCTCCCAAGAAAGATGAGAAAGAGGAAGCAACTCCTCAGGGGGAGCAATTGATCAATGAAGAAGTCATTGATGCTCAACCCTTGAAGTTTCAATTCCCTGAAAGTCACAAATTTCCACAACCTGTTCAACCTTCACAAGATCCCATTATGGAAACAGAACACGCAGAAAGCTGGAAGGAGATATTTGAGCTAGCTTAATCAAATTCCTGATGAACAATCTCCAGTTATGCCAGAACAAGGGATTGTTGAGAAACAAGGTAATGAAAGAATAATTGATGATCTAAATGAAGAACCCCCCATTCAGGATGATGAACATTCACATGAAGGAAAAGTTGTTGAAGAGGTTATCCCTGCTGAAAAAGAACCTTCACAAGAGGTAAAAGATCAACCCTCTATCATCATTTCTGCTTCTGAGGTAATTCACTCACCTATTTATCCATCTCATACTGAGGAAATCCCTGTGATTGTTGAACAACCTTCTATTGTTGTTCAACCTTCTGTTGATTCTGAGCAAATTGGAAATCCGCATTCTCCAAGAGTGCCCTTGGTTCCCTATGGCTCCTCACCAGGTGAGCATGGAACTCAAGAAGATTCAGCAGATGGTCAAGCTCAGGAGGAGTTTGATATGAATAACTCTCCTGTAAGAGATGAAAAAGAAGAAACCCTCAATCAAAACTACAATCAACTTTCACCTATATCTAAAGCTATTTATGAAATATGTCATGAGATTGAAAATGAGTTTGCACCAGTGAATCCCCCACTCTTTCAAGAAACCAACTCTGAAATCCTAGCTTCCATAGCCCTCACTCAACTCAACCAAACACAAGCTCAAGAAAATTCCCCCATTCCTACAAATGACAACAATGATCTATTCACTCAATGGCGTGATCAACCTACACAATCACAGTCAAAACACGAAACACTCTGGCTTCTGAAAACATAAACAGGTTTATAGCTTCTCAAACTCCAATCTATGATTCATCTGTTCCAAGAGTGAATGAAGCATCTGGTGCATCAAAATTCCCTTCTGATTTGCCCACTCAGTTTGGTTACCTTAGCTCACTTTGCAAGACCACTTATGCCCCTCTCTAATCCTCTGACAAAGGACCCAATAGCAGCAAACCCTTTGTGGATAAGGATGATTCTCATCCTTCTGTTGATAGATTGGAGGTCATGGAGAAATCCATGAAGAGAATGAAGGCACGACATGAGAAGCAGATGAAGAAAATGAAGCTTATGGAGAACAACCTGATGCTAAGCATTGGCGTTCTTCAACAAGAAAACAGAATTGAGGCTCAAAGGAATTTTGCATACCAGCAGTGGGTTATGGAACATGTCTTTCCTGCCATTCTACCAACCATCTCACCTCCAAAATTTCCACCTCCAAAGCCCTTCGAAGATGTTCCTAAACCAGCAACTTCAACCAACTCTTCTGATGATTCCTCCCCTACCAAGTAGCAGCATAATTTCTGTTTCTTCCTTCCTTTTTGTTGTTGACAAAAGGGGGAGAATAGAGATCAAGTTATTAAGTATTTAATTTGCTACTTAGTTAAGGGTTAAGTGTATTTTGGGGTTTGTGTTGACAATCTTAGAATCTTTTTCTGGACATTTTGCTTTGTGTGACTTGTGAAGATTGTCACATAACTTTGCATATTTAAATTTCTGATCTTTAAATTTCTGTCTTGAACTGTGTATGATAATTATCAGAACAATGTGTTCATCATGTTTGCTCTTAATGATTAATGATAATTATCTTTTGCTATATGCTTGCTGTGAAAGTTATATCTCTTAGAAGTAATTCTGTTAGTATGTTTAACTGTTTAATCCATGAAAAACAAAAAACTTAAAACTTACTCACAAGTTTGTCATCACCAAAAAGGGGGAGATTGTTGGAATGAAAATCTATTTCCATGTTTTGATGATACAAACTTAGTAAGACATTAAGTTTTCTTGTTAATGTTAATCTAACAAGTTTATTTCAAGTGTGAAGAACAAGTTTCAAAGATAGAAAAATATGAAACTACCTTGGACTGAAAAGAAAACAAAAATACAAAGGTAGAAATAAGATGTGAAGGTTGAAGCATGTGAAGGTTAACATATGTGAAGGTTGACCAAAGTCAAATGAAGGCTGACCAAAAAGTCAACGCAAAAAATCAACACAAAAGGTTGACCAAGTCAACTCAGCATTGACCAGAATTCAAAAGAAGTGTGGCCCCACATTTATAAGTAAGATCCAGAAATGTGAAGGTTGAAGAACAAGATGAAGAACATAATATGAAGATCATGATCATCAAGCTTCTCAACGTGACAAACATGTTTGCTCGCATTTATTGAAAATCAAAGAGTTTTTAATGCTAGAATTTGCAATAAATGAAGGAGGAACTCATCGATTATTCCTAGGCCAAACAAAAGGTGTTTAAGGTATAAAGGATATGAAGCTTCGTGTACAGCTATTAAATCTGCTTTTGAAGTACAAGCCAACTAAGGGAAGGTCAGAACTCTGAAGGAAAAGTACTGTGTCAGCATGTGAAGGTTGAAAAGTGAACTTAAGGTACAATTGTCAGCTTATGAAGCTTCAAAAGCTGTCAGCATTGGACCCTTACATCTAGTCATTCCTATGGACCAATGGACATCTCCAAACGGCTATATTTAAGTTTCCAACGACTATATTCAGATCATATGGCTATTTAAAGGCTGAAATTCGAAGTCACAAATCATGAGAGTGAATTGGAACCTACATAATTAAAGCTTCATAACGCTCATCCATCCTACTCATCCCACACTCAAGTTACACAAATCTGCGATTTTCTTATAGAGTGTGTGTTAGCTTGTTATACATTGTTGTAAACACTTAGTGTGTTATATTCTCAAGCTATTGTATATCCCAAACCCAAACCTTTGATTGTAAAGAGCTATCTAGTGAGTATTCTATCAAACTACCTAGAGAGAGGTGAGTGTTGGGGAGAATCTTCTTGATAGAGGAATCCTTTAGGAAACTAGGGAGAGTTTTCTAGTAGGAAGAACAGCTTGGTGTCGCTGTGTAAGAGAATTGTTTTAGTTCCACTAATTTGATAATGAAAAGATTAAGTATTAGTTTGGAAAAGATTAAGTATTAGTTTGGAAAACTGTCTCCTTTTGATGTATCCTTCTTGAAGCTAAATTCTTTCTAACATGTGCTTTAGGTAGAAGTGAATATGATAAAGTAGCTGGGAAGCAAAGCCAAAGACATCTGGGACACATTAAAGACTACTCATGAAGGAACTAATCAAGTCAAGGAAGCTAAGATCAACCTTCTCATCCATAAATTTGAAACATTCAAAATGGAGGAGCAAGAAACAATCTCAGAAATGTTTAGTAGATTCACAACCATTATAAATGACCTGAACTCATTGGGGAATACCTACACTAATCAAGCTAAAGTCAGAAAACTTCTGAGATGCTTGCCTAAGGTATGGAGACCCAAAGTGACTGCTATAACAGAAGCAAAAGACCTATTAACTTTTCAAATAGAAGATCTATTAGGATCTCTAAAGGTGCATGAGCAAGAAATCATGGATGAACTTCATCCAAAGAAAGTTAAAACCATAGCACTCAAAGTTTCACAGAAAACAACTCAACCTTCACAAGCAATGGCTCTGAAGGCACATAGTGAAACTTATGAAGAGGATGATAATGATGATGATGATACTGATGAAGAAGATGAGTTAGCCCTTATCTCTAGAAGATTAAGGAGATGGGCTTTTAGGAAGAACAACAAGAAACCCTTCTTCAAGAAGGATACATCAAAAGGAGACAGTTTTCCAAACTAATACTTAATCTTTTCATTATCAAATTAATGGAACTAAAACAATTCTCTTACTAGCTAAAGTTTGTTTATCTCATCCTTATTATTCATTAGACATTATATACATTGGCTGTCAGTTTGTGAAACTAACTCTAACCTTCTCAATCCTAAGTTTATCTTGAGAACATTCTATTTAAGAAGGTTTCAAGTACAAAGTTTTAAAAAGGGTACACAGTTCAACCCCCCTTCTTGTGTAACTTAGTCACTTCACTATGATAGCTTTTGAGATGATCCATTATCTAAAAAATAAGAGGAAAGGAAAGAGAGGAGAAACTGAATTGAAACTTGATATGAGTAAGGCTTATGATAGGGTGGATTGGGGTTATCTATATGCAGTGATGGGAAAGTTGGGGTTCAATAATCAGTGGATACATTGGATGCGTATGTGTATTGAATCTGTATCTTTTTCGGTACTTGTTAGGCAGGATCGTATTGGGCCCATATTTTCGAGTAGAGGGCTTCGACAGGGGGATCCTTTATCACCATATCTATTTATCTTATGTACTGAAGGCCTTACAACATTGTTGCATAAGTCCCTGGCTAGTGGTGACCTTCACAGCCTGTTAGTGTGTAGAGGGGCGCTTGTGGTTTCTCATCTCTTGTTTGCAAATGACTGTTTTCTATTTTTCAGGGAAACTATGGGTGAAACTAGGCGTATCCAGACCATTCTTGATGTGTATAAAAAGGCCTCGGGATAGAAAATAAACTTCCAAATGTAAGAAATTTTCTTTAGCCGGAATGTTCCTCAAAGTGAGCAGGATATTATTGCTTTGTTCAAATTCATCAAGGATTGCATATGGCATAAAATTAATTATTGGGGTGGAAGAACGCTCACTAAAGCCGAGAAAGGGGTAATGACCAATTCGGTCTTACAATCAATTCCAACTCATTTATTACACTTCTCAGCATGTTGTCCAAATTCTCAGCGTGTGGTCCAATTTTTTGGCCGTCGGATTTACCCATCAAAAAGGTAAATCCATTATGAATTTAATTCAATTTTATACAAATTTATCTTTTTGAAATCATAAATCCGTTGTGATTTTTTTACAAAACGGATTTATGTCTCAAATAGATAATTTTGTAGTCACTTTTTTTTATTAAACGGATTTAAGTTATTTTTCAGATAATTCTGTTATTCTTTTTTTAAAAAAAAACGGATTTACCTACTAAAATCGGTAAATCCGTTGTACATAATACATGAAACAGATTTATCTCTTAGAACAATAAATCCGTTATTGTTTATCTACAAAACAAATTTATCTTTTGGATACATGAATCCGCTTTGTTAAAAACAACAACGGATTTATGTATTTAAGAAATAAATTCGTTTTGCATTTTTTCAATTATCTTTACTTAATTTTATTTAAAATGTTAAAATAAAACAGATTTGGATACGGAGTCAAAGTTGGTTCCATTCTCGGTAGATACATCGGAGTTATCGTTATCATCCTTAGATCTTGCAAAGCTGGAGGTAAATGGGGAAGATAGTTAAAATTATTTTTGGTTGCGAGAAGCATGGGAAATTCAGCAATAATTCTAAAGTCATTGGGTCAAAGAAGCGTAATCGTCCATTTAAAATTGTAAATTAGTGCTGAATTTAGTTTTCTAAATATTTTACAAAACGAATTTATCTATTTATTAGATAAATCCATTTTGAATTCAAAACGGATTTATCTAATAAATAGATAAATCCGTTAGTTCAAATTATCAAAATGGATTTATCTATTTATTAGATAAATCTGTTTTGAAAAAATACAAAACGGAATTATCTAATAAATAGATAAATCCGGTATTAAAAAATAACAAAACGAATTTGTCTTGCTGAGGTAACTCTGTCGTGTTATTTTTTAATACCGGATTTATCTATTCTTGAATTAAATCGGTTATACATTTATTATTAAAAGGGATCTATCTAACTAAAAGATAAATTTGTTTTTTTTTTCCAAGGCGGATTTATCTTTAAATTAGATAAATCCGTTAAGTCAAATTCGTGAGGGGCATGATGGGAATTAAAAAAATTGTGGGGCTAAAAAAAACATGACCCTTAGTTGAGCCTATGGCGTGCGATTACATTGTCTTCCTGTCAACAAAACCATAAACATCCTCGTTGCAAATCCTTTTGTTGGAGTTTCTAAATCATCATGTGACAAACAATTTTGATTTAAAGGCTATAACTTGAGGATTATATTGGGCTAAACAGCATCCTCGTAACCCAGGGGTGTGGTTGAGCGGTTGGGGCTCATCCTCCCTTAACCAAGTGTCGAGGGTTTGATCCTCGCCTTGGGCATGGAGCAGATTTAAATCTCTGGGCCAGCTGTCCCACCTTTTGAGGTGTCTCCAATCCAGCGAGGGGATTAGTCACTGCGTTCGGCGGTACATACCCTGGTCTAGACCAAAAAAACAACAACATCCTCGTTGAATACTTGTTGCAAATGCTATTTGTCCCTGAACAAAAATCTAATCAAAATTAAGTCATTTATGCTATTTGGCACAAATATTAAATCTTCTATTTTGACTATTTCAAATACAGTGAAAATATGTATTCTAATATGTTTTACATACTTCAGTTAGCAAAGACAGGCCATCCAAAAGCTGGATTTGCTGAGGTATCTAGAACAACACATTGGCAATGCACAGCCACACATGCACATGTTTAATCATAACCAAATTTTACATTTGTACACACACACTATTTCGTGCAACTTCTTCTGTGCTTCTCTTTCAAGCAGTTACCTTTAGTAAACATGCAGTTATTCAAAAAAGAGACAAAAATCAGTTTCAGAAAAATACATGCATGTGAAATTTGGCGTAGGCAGAGTTGCTTGCCACATAGAGACCAAAACTATGCAGTTACAAAAAAAGATTGAATGTAAAGTTAAAGTAGATGCATCATCAAAGTTTATTTTAAATGTTCGTGAGGCTAAGTTGCTACTATGGTATTCAAATGCAGGAAGCTAAATGAGATCCATTGAGTTGGAATCTTAGCACATTGATCTTATAGTTTAATCAAGAACCTCAATAACGCCTAAGAAAACTGGGTGAACATGTATTTTCACCTTCCTCATGCTTTAGGAAACAAAGATTCATCAGTATCTATATATTTCTTTTGCAAGTAGATGGAAATAAAAAGTAAACTATTTAAGCATGCAATGGCCTCCAATCTTTAGGACACACCAATCTGCATGATACGCAGGGGTTAAATCAGAAGCAAACATATTAGTAGGTAAATTGGAATGAACCAATACGTGGGGTTGTTCATACCCCGGTCTTCCTCTCATTTTCTCTTCATTGAGCACAATAATCTCAGTTGTTATAAAATACAAAAAAAAGACAATTATAATGCCATGATTGTAAGCACTGGAGCACAAATTAACATATATAAGCATTATAAGCATTAGTGCAGAATAGGAGCAAGAAGTATTTTACACTATATGAGCAAAGAATTCCAAGTATCCCTAATACATTGCACAAGTGTTAGCTGTGATTTTCGGTATATTCGCTATAGATTTTTAAGTATAAATTCTCTTTCAGGTCTATTCAGAAAATATAATGAAAATAACACAAAAAAGAGGTGACAAAACCACTTAGGCATTTCAAAACAGTTTAGAACAAAAAAGCAACACTAAAGATTCCAATATGTATCTTCCTACTTCCTTTCTCCAATTATTGAATGTCCTCTCACAGACATACTGCATTTAGTACAAGTACTTAGTTTTAACGAACTATTTTAAATAAGTCCTTCACTGCTTTGCTTTGATTTCCAAAACATGTGCAAAATGTTCTGTGCATTTAAAATTCTGGTTTTATCTGATATGCTTTGCTACTTAGTGTGCTTTGCATTAGTATTTGCAGGACCAGGCTTAAGTTTCTACCGCTTGATTGACTAAGCCACCAAATAGCATGAACAAAACTGGTTAATTGAGTTGAAATGTGTTTGTATACAATAACAATATGCAAATAGAAGGAAATTATATCAAGCATTAAAATAAAATTGATAAAGCATATCCATAAACTTCTTAACCATATCCATAAACCTCTTGGATGAGAATTATTTATTTTTTCCCCTAAATGGAAATAGGTTTGTCTTATAAATTGTTATCCGCCAAGCATTCGCGCCTTTAAGACCAACCTCTTTAAACGTTTGCGTACTTAAATCAAAACAAACTAGGTCATCATCTTTTGTACTGAAGAATATTTCACCCTTCTTCCCCACTCCAATAAGTCGATCAATGAAAGGTAAGGGTCCGACAATAAAGAGTTTAACCCATGATTCCTCAACGCCAAGATCACCTAAAATTGATATGTGAAAAGACGCCGTCGTTGAATACTTTGAAATCGTAGCAATGGACCCATTTAACACCACCAACTTTCTCTTCCGTAACTCATAATCATCACAATTATCATGCATATCAAAACGCAAAGGTGTAGTAACGAATACCTCACTACTCAAATTAAATGACACCACACATGTCCCCAACCAATGGCACATCCCATTCAAGTATACCTCTGAACATCCTGAACATCCAAATGTGTCGAGCGCGGACACATTCACATTGAGTTTCCTCCAAGAGTCACTTCTAAGGCTATAAATCTCCCATAAGGGGCCCGACTCTGTTGGCACATATCTCAAAGGAGCACCAACGCTGACTTGTTGAACAATAATAACACAACGAATCACCTTATAGTCATCTCTAACATGGTCATAACCAAATCCATAAAGACTAGATAGGGTGGTGTTCGAAGCTAAAAACTGAAAAGGGCTGCGAGGAATGTAAATACATTCATTAGTAGCTAGATTCCACAATATACCACTTCTATTGTTGTTATCTCTGAGATAAATAATGCCATTAACACACACACAAATATGAATTGGCCATTCACCAGTATCTTCCCCTTGAAATCGACGTGGTAATTCTAATTTGACTTTATTTTCAAACTTTTCCCCATCAGATAAATACAACAAGTAATCAAGGCTAAATTGCCCTGGAGATGGCATCGGCACCGGCACCGGCACCGGCACCCTCTGCTTTAGAAGAACACAAGTGTCACCGTACAGTGAGCAATGTGCAGAAATAAAGCTTTTGCGGAAGATTGTCATAAAATAAGGGTTTTCAAGAAAAAGTGACCATGATTTAGTTGCAGATGTAAAACGCTTGAGAGATTTGAAGGGGAGTTTGGAGAGTATAGAAATTGCAAGATCGTCAGGAATATGCGTACTACTAACCTTCTTCACATTTGTTGGAGCCATGGTCGAAGAGAAGTCTTCCTAACGGCAAAGCAAAAAAATCTCAGCGTGAGTGTGAGTGTGAGTGTGAGTGTGAGTGAGGGTTTAGGGTATATGTTGATATATGTGGCATATCAAAACGTAAAGGTGTAACTTTAATAATTTAAATAATTTAAATAAGGCTTAAATATGTTTTAGGCCCCTGTAAATATGGGGTGTTTTGGTTTAAGCCCCTGCAAAAATTTTATTTATTTATAAACCCTTGTAAAATGATACGTTTTGTTTTAAGCCCTTCTGTTAGCAAACTGTTAGTGAGACGTTAAAAATCTCTTCCACGTGTGTTTTTTATTTTATTTTAAGCCCCTGCAAAAATATATTTTATTTATTAGACCCTTGGAAAATATATTTTTTTGGTTTAAGCCCCTGCAAATATACACGTAGAAGAGATTTTTAACGTCTCACTAATAGTTTGCTAACAGAAGGGCTTAAAACAAAACGTGTCATTTTGCAAGGGCTTATAAATAAATAAAAAATTTACAGGGCTTAAACCAAAACACCCCATATTTGCAGGGGCCTAAAACATATTTAAGCCTTTAAATAAAAGGTTTTTCACACTTATTAAGAAAACGTGAAATATTTATTAAATGTAAAAACTAAAAAGTTGTAATGATTAGTAGGAGGATAATTAATACTTCCGCCGGTCTCTATTATAAGCAAAAGTAAGTTGATGTTTGAGTAATATTCATTCATTTCGAGTGGGAGGTGTGAAGAATCGGCACCAGAATGGCTCTTTGGTGCAAGAGTTGTTGTGAGGGAGAAGCGTAACAATTTTCGGACTAAATAAAGGCAAGAAATTAATATTTTGTGATAGTAAAGTTGCTTTGGGTTTTTCAAAAAGTCAAGTTTGTTTACTATTGTTCTTGTGCTAGCATTGTGGAAACGGAATGAAAACGAAATGACGAAGTAAAATAGTTTGAAGAAGGGATGGTAAAACGGATTGAATCAAAAAATTCAGAATCAATATTGAATCATTGTGGAAATCTAAGCTTGAAAGTAGAGAACGACTGACTGAGAAAGAGTAGAGACGACGACGGAGCAAGTGGAGACGGCAGCGGCGGCGGAGCACGACGGAGGGTGGTCGTGGTTGACTGGCGTCTGGCGGTGGCGCTAGTGCTGTGTGGTTTTGACGTTTTTTGTTTGGGTATTTTCAGTTTTCACGTGTGTTGTTTACGGTAAAGTGAGTGAGTGGAGAGTGATAAGTTTTTTTTTGGTCAGGTGGTTATGGGCTGGTTCTTAATTTGGGGGCCCTAAAAAACAATTTCAAGTTGGGCCCTGTGCAAGTGAACAGCTTGCACAAGCTGTTAGATGGGCCTGGCTAGCAACCCTTTTTCTAATATTCTATATGTTAAATTATGGTGCTGCATTTCTAATATTCAGCTAAACTTTGTTAAGTACTATTGCATTAGTTGCAACATCTCATCTTCTGTTAGGGGGGTTAATGTTGTGGCATCCCTTGTAGCATCACTGTGTTTGTTTTTTTATGTTAGTTAATTCAATTACTGCTCCTATAACCTAATCTATTTGGTGGCGTTTTATTAGTTAGTTATTCTGTTAGAACTCCTGTAGTAATATGTAGTTGGTTATGGGTAGTTTCGAGCTAGTTTATAACGCTTCATTTTAGTTGGCTCTTTAAGCATATCATCATCATCATCACAATTTAGACATTTGAAAAAGAAATTCTTGTGATTGAAGAAAGAGTGATCAGAGAGTGAGAAACACTATGGGTGATTGGGTTTGTAGATAGCGTTGGGATATGCTTTGAATGTACCTAGCAACTCCAACTCTTGATCAAAAATAGTGAAGATTCATCTCAGATCTTGCCCTCTAGAGTAGGAGATTAATCTCTCAACCGAGTTAACAAATTGTGTTGTTAATCTTCCGACTCTACCCTTTTCATTCATTTGCCATTATATTGTATTTTCTGATTTACCTCACAGTGCTGCAAGCTAGTGCTATAGCACTGTACTGCAATAGCATTCCGCATTTTATGTGTTGTATTTTGGTGCAATAGCATTCCGCATTTTATGGTGCAACTTCATGAGTTATTGTAATAAAAGTGCAATGGCCAAATTTTTATCGGTCTCGTTAAATGAAATAGCAAATAAACACCACACACACTATCACCGTTTACACCCGAGTTCGAATCCGAGAGCTGTCGTCCACGTGTCGCTGAAATTGCCAAAGCAACAGTGAGACCCATATTAATACTCAATCACTCGTATGACAAATATTTAAATTGAGTAGCCAGTCTATAACCTATATCCTTTTCTCTAGGTGTCTGTATCAGCTAATAGCTACTCCCTCCGTCACAAAATATTTTGGGACGGAGATAGTATTATATTAAAGAGCTTGTAAAAAAAAGCTATTATATTAAAGAAGAAAGGGGTGATTTGGAGTACAGAGATGTATCCAAGCATACTACTGTTCTTTACAAATAGAACTATTCAGAATTAAATTCAAGAAAATTGAAGTACTAATTTTTACAGGGAGCTGATTTTAGATTAGCAAGCAAAATTATGTTTACGGGTTAGCAAGTTTTACAATGAAGCCTTCTCCAGAAAATGAGAACAGTAAAAACTGTTGATAATATCAAAAAAACTTGAATTCCTGATGGTAATTCCCATAACATAGTCATCTCCTCATAACCAACTCCAGGCCAGGAAGTAAAAAGTTGTTGAAAGTTCCTGAACAATCTTGATAGTGTTTCCCGGGCAGAGAAGATGATGGGGTCTTCCAAGTTGTTGGGAAGTTCCTTAACAATCTTGATCTCTCCTAGGAATTCAATGAAACAAAAGTCATCAAATATATCTCAAAATAAACACTCAAAAAAGATAATATTGGAAAGGATTCAGGACAAAATTGATACCTTTCTCTGTGCGCTTTATTGTTTCTGTTGCACCTAGTGTATCACAAATATCAACATGTGCGTGCAACTGCTCAAACTGATCACCTATAAGTATCTTCTTATCACAATAGAGCTGAAAACATACATTTAATTTCAGTTAGCGTCTATCCACAACATTTATCCTAAAGAAGAAAACCAACTTCTACCTTATCAATGAACAAAGAATGCAATCAACTATGAAAAACTGATCATAAACACTTAACAAAAGTATAACATGTCTCACTATTAGTTTCCTCTCTAATTGAGTTAATCATTCATGACCAAAGTAATCTAGAAAAATAAGTATATACAATTTACATTCATGCCTATAAGCTGCTTTAAAAGAAACATTCATGCCATAAAAAGCAAAACCTGATATTGACAAAAACATTTGCCTCCACAAAAGGGGGGTATAACAGCAATGGTAGAGCAAGGAATGGGGAAATGACATTGTGGAAAATCAAGACAGGCCATACTGGATCACCAAGGATGAGTTGATCCAACAGTAGAAGTTCCTTAACAATCTTCATATCTCCTAGCAATTCAATGAAACATAAGTCATCAAACATGTCTGAAAATACACTGCATACATGCCAAAAAAAAGATACTAATGGAAAGGAATATAATATATTAATATGCATCTAGGACAAAACTGACACGTTTCTCTGCATTTATTGTTCCGTATGGAGCGTTTGGACGAAGAGGGACAGACGAAGTTCATGCCAAAGATGGAGCTTCCCACAGTATGGTTTGGCAACGAGATTTGGAAAAAGAGACACACGGTGTAGTGACAATTGCTGCCTACCTCTGCAGTGCAACCATCAAACTCCAAAACTGACCAAGTCTAGAAAATTACAATTTTGGATGCAATAACTACCTCAGTGTACCTAATTTAGCAAACTGTTTCATAATGAGAATTAAAGAATCAATCTATGGTTTCACATATGCTAACTTTGTTGGATACAAAATATTAACCGATTATACTAGTAGTCACTCTCATGATTATGAATGTTTGTTTCAAAGGAAAATAAGTACCTGAACCGTATGGAGCCATTAGGTCCACCTGATTTTGTTGCCTACAAACTTAAGCAGATGTCAATCTGTATCTATTTTAAATGATGAAAGACAAGTATCTGTTCATATGTGTGTCTCACCTTATCATATGTCAAAGCATCATTTATAGCCAGTGTTGGTATGGATGGAATAAGATCAGGATTTCCCTGAAAAAAATCAAATGTCAAATCAGATTATATCCACATTGGGAGTTATATTCTCTGAATGGAAAACAATATATCCCTAAGATTTTAAGATGTTCAGTAAATGTTACTGCTATTAAATAAATGCAAGTCGACATAATATACCTTTAAGGCTGTATAAAGTGTTCCCTTAATTGGAGCAGTATGAACTAAGAATAATAAGTTAGAACTCCATTGAAAATAATGATCAGTTGAGTTTGAAATGACTAATAGTCACATGAAAAGGTAGACTCAAAGGATCTTACATTCCAACAAGCAATCCAGAGCTTGTTATCAATTCCTACAAACAGATCCAACTGACCGAAACTCATCATCAAATTAATCTTATCCACTAAGTCGTTGCTTTGTATATTCAAAAGGATAATGCCATGTGAAATATGAGGGTACAACGTGTTGGCCTAAAGTTTCCTATCTGAACAACCTAGTCATCATACAAACATAAAGCTTGTTGTTCTTCAATTACCTCACTTGGTCTTTGTCAAGAGTCTTATTTGAGCAAGATTATGCAACATTATCTCTTGATAATAGAAGATATAATGATGGATGCTATGAGAAGATGGGATTTGACTCCTCTAAACTAAGAGATACACTCTAGCTCTAGCAGGTAAAGTGCGAAATTATAACCAGTGATTCAAAATCAACAGTTGAGATAAAGATTGTGATAACATAAACTCGCAATCACATGTAAAACAAATTTAAATTTATTATAATTTACTCCATTGATTTTCAAATTAACAATTATAATTCCAAAATTTAGCCTCTAAAATGCATCCCTCACTTTAGAAGATACAAATCCAAGATTAGTTCTTCATAACTTCTAACATGAGCCATTTTAAGCTTTACATACAAAGCATTATAAAGACAGTTGTTGAACCAATCTATGGAAGATTATATTACATAATAGCATGAAAAACCTGAACTGGTTAAGAAGTGAATCCGCTCAAGAGTTAATAACTTTGGGTTGACAGTTGCTGCCACTATGAACTATCTGATAACCGGTTTTGCTGATACGAAGATTCCCAATCCAAAATACCTCTTCGCGAAATTCAGATACCGTATCAAAAGAAGATAGGGAGGCAGCTATAGACCCAATGGAGATATGTGTTGGAAAATATCTCCCAAAAGGACAACCATTTAGAATTTTCTCCTTGTACAGACATTAAAAGAAGGCTGGAATGTTGCTATCCATCTTATATAAATGAGAAGCTTCTTGGAGATTAGAGCTTCTTTTAACATTTAATCTTCTAGAATCCATTTATTGAGCCAACAACTGGTTATATCATTCCTAAAACAGGTACATTCCTTTAGATCTATTAAAGAGTTAGGCCTAAATCAGCAAGATTCTCATGCCCTATTAACATCAACCGTAAAAAAAATAACACTTCCTTCGATTCAATTCCTTTTCTAGACAAATAACCCACCAAGCTGTCCTGTAACACTTATTTCTTGTCCTATCTACAAAGCAGAATCCTGCATTTTAAAACCTACACCACAAAAAATGTTTGTATTTCTTAGAATTTGGGTTGGGCCTAACTCAACCCTACAAAATCGGCTACTAAAGTGAGGGGGTTTGGCTTTTCCCACATCCCCTCCTACTCACCCCACACCCCTTAACTCCAAATATTCCAAAAATACCCTTAACTAGAGGACGTGTTTACGTGTGATTCGGTTGAGGCCAACCGAATCAACAACACCCCACGAAGGACAACGAGTGGATTCGGTTGAGGCCTCCGGAAAAATTTCGGTTGACCTCAACTGAATAGTGCATTCTTGTGCTGTGAGTATCCATTGTTCCAGATCTCAAGTCCAGAATTCCTACTCTCTCTTTCTCATCAATCAATGACGAATTAGAAGAAAAAGAAGAAGTAACAGAGCTCCAATTTGTGATAGTAGCAACTGATATCAAGAGGCATGAATTTAAAAAAAACAACACACTGAAACGAGAGAGAAAGATGGAGAGGAAGAGTGATTTGCTATTCTGATTTCAATGGAATTGATGTTCACACAATTCTTAAACATTAAGCAATCTTAATAACTATATAAATAACATAGGCGGTGGTATGAGTTTGAAGCGAAAGCAGCAAGTTTCCAACTGTCAATATCTTCCCATGGCTACAAGGTCCAAGATTTAGAGATGCAAGAGTGCTTCATTTGCACCATGGGGAAGAGGGATAGAGAGAAAGAGAAACAGCTGGTAGGGTGAAGCAGAGGAGGAAGCTTCTGAAACCGAGGGAGCTCCTTCGTTTGATTCCTTTGATAAAAGCTTAAAATTTTGGAGATGAAAGCATAAAATTTTGGATATTTAATAGGATTCGGTAGATGCCTCCCGAATAATTTGGGTTGAGGTCAACCGAATAGTGTAAAAGAGGGGTGTGTCTCAAAAAAATAACAGTTCGGTTGGGCCTAACCGAAAATTTTCGGTTGACCCTAACCGAATCGGTGAAAATAGCGTGCTTCATTAATGGCATATTGGTCATTTCGCAGGGTTTGGGGGTGTGGGGTGAGTAGGAGGGGATGTGGGAAAAGCATGGGCCAAGTGAGGGATCTCAGTCGGCCTGATAGCGGGTGGCTCAATGGATCTTAGATAGGCTCTGATACTATCTTAGAATTTGGGTTGGGCCTAATTTAAACCTACAAAACCAGCTTCTAGAATCCATTTATTGAGCCAACAACTACTAAATATTAAAATCATTTCTAAATTGTGAAGAGAAAATACATACACCTGCAAGAGTTATATTGAAATTGCAGAGTTATATTGAAAGCAATTTCATAGACTGACAATGCTATATTTCACGAAAAAGGCATACCCATGCACAACAAACCAAAAATGAAAACAATGTTCAGGGTAATGCAGATAGAACAACACAAAAGAAGCTTACCACAGTCATGATTTTTTTCCTCCTCTCATTGCATTGCTGTACCAGATCAACAGAAATGAGTGGAAGGAATGTAATAATTTATAAAAAACATATGCTTAACAGAGAGCAAAGAAAACGATAGAAAATACAAAGGATAAAATCAAGAGGAGAACCCATTACCTCCATATGTGTCTTCCTCCGGCAGCAACTGCCACGCAACCTGTGTGCATCCTCAGGCTGGCACTGCACGACGCCACCCATATCTCATTGCTGCCGTGATCAGCAACTGCTTCCCCACAAACATTAAAGGCATGGGCAGAGCATGCCTTGACAATATAGGATGTACAGGTGGACTTGAAAAAGTTAGCAACAAGGTAAAATGAGAAGAAACTATGAATATCCGCAAAAGACTAATATAATTCATTGAAGTATTTTTGGATATTTAGTCCTATACAGCAATTATTAACAGGACTAGATATTGGCCACCACTTTGCTCAACAATAATAATGGCCAAGTAGAAAGGAGTAACTGCTTGCATTCTCCACTTCAGGGTGCTCATCATCAGAATATCCATCCTTTGACCTATAAAACAGGTACATTCCTTTAGATCATATAGCAAATATCAAAAGGGAAATTCTTGTTTTAACAAGCAAACCAATATGCATGAATGAAATAATTCACTCAATAAACTTCATAAGGAAAGGAAAAACCCAAGATTTTGTCCAAGCAAATATTAAGATTATCAAAAATTCCATTTCCAAAAATAGATTCTACGATAATTTGTTCTCCAACATATAACTCAAAGGCCAAAGCATCATACAGAAAATAACATTAATCTAAAAATATATTTAAAAGTAAAGTGCTGATAATAACAACGAAATGTTGAATACCACATAGCACAACCTTAATGGACCCAACAAAATTGAGTGCACAATGAAATGCTTAATTAATGAAGTACACAAACAAATCATTGTTCGAAATAAAAGAGAATATATGCATTGCATAACATTTTCTACAAATCAAGAAGAGAATACTGAATTGATCTAAGATGCTACTGAACTCTAAAACTCAACAAATAAAAGAAATGAAGTACTTAAAATACACCTGTTTGTATTTGACAGGACAATACTTCTTTCTGCTATCTAATTGATTCCAATAAAAAAACCACATATACTTGTTTTAATTGAAAAGGTATCAAGATACCCAAGCACAACATAAATACCTCTTGGATTGCTGAGGCTCACCAGACTTTGTGTAAGGTTTCCCACAGAGTTTAGACTTGATTCTCCGCATAGCATACCCTGAAATGTTGTAAAATATCAGTCCTCGTATCAGGATACGGAGAAAAATACCTATCCGTGATATCATAAAGAGCAATAGTCAAGAACATGCGTTTATGAGTCTTACTGTTGGTGAGTTTCCAGTTTTGAAACTTTCAACTCCCTCTTCATAGGACTCAGGTGAAACTGAGTTTTCATTCACATTAGGTATGTCGATTACACACTAGATATACATATCTTCACTCTTCATTTGAAAACTGGGTGAACAACAAGTTGTATTTTCACCTTCCTCAGGTACCACTGAAATAGTATAGTATACACATCTTGGGCCAGAGATTGATATTCCCAGCTTGTTTCAATTTGCAGATCTAGGAATAAACTCTGCAATATCTTCTCTGGCATATTGATATTCCCAGCTTGTTTCAATTTGTGCATGCAAATCAAACTCTATCATGAGGTTAACGAAGAAATGAAAAACTAATATATAATGAGTGAAAAATATTCAAGAAACTGATCAAAATTTTCATGCTTTAGGAAACAGAGATTTATTAGTATCTAAACAATTTTTTGCAAGTAACTCAAAGCATCCATGGAAAAAAAATGAAATATTTAAGCAAGCAATGATCTCCAATCTTAAGGAGCACACCAATCTGCATGATATACAGGGAGAGTGTTCCCGAGTTTAACAAAAAAACTTGAGCAGTCTACATAAAAAGACCCAATGAATTCACAAACTCTCACCTCTAAAGCAAAACCATTAACATGGTCCTTCTCCTTTTCCAAAACACCAATAGACACAAACAAAGGAAAGTGCAGATCTTGGTGTTCATCTTCTCTATTTCTGGATCAAAAAGCGCTTGCACATTGTCTCAGAAAGAACTCTAATCCTACATCCATGTCTGAGGAGGAAGCTTAGTTTCTCCAAAAACACCACCAATGGGAGAAAATGATACTCCATGCACCAACACTATAGCTAATCTAGAGAAAACTTCATTACAAAGCAAGTACACAATAAATATATGCATTCACCAAATTAAGTTAAACAAAATAAGAAGGAAAACATTTAGCAATACCTTTATATAAGACCTGCCAGGCAGTGCACGTCAATGCCATCTGACACCACTCCTCTGTCTAATTCAACAATCATACAAAGGGTTTCTGGTTAAATCAGAAGCAAACATAGAAAAACAAAATGTAGAAATTGCCCATCCACTAACTAACATTATTTGTTCAAGTAATGTATTACTTCAAATACCTGCACTAAATGACTCAAAGTAAACACATTGACAACACAATTTGGATAAATGGAAGATCACACACTAGGTTTGGTTCTTGGGGCATGACTAAAGTAAACTTAACTTTTGAATGGTCTGCTATAAGTAAAATCGATAAGAAAACCTGCAATAATAGATCCGTCAATTACATGGCTAAAGTAAACTTAACTTTTGAATAAAATATATTAGTAAAAAGGTTGACAAATCGATTCCAGTAATTCACTATTGAAAAAGAATTCTTTCTTTGTCCCAAACTGTCACTGCCATAGTTACATTTTACCAACAAATATATCAACAGTAAGCCCAAAGAAATCAAAAGTCAAATACAATTTACTAAAAACCTTGCAGAGGCAAAGTCAACATAAATAGGAAATGCCTCCATTCCCTTCTCCTCTTGTGCTTGGACTGAATTTCTCATCACATTTAAACTAGTGTACACAACATAGTTGGTGCATGAAATGGAGGTCAATCATACAATTGGAAAAGAAACCAGAACAATTGAAAGAAAGTATATAAAGCATTGAAATAAAATTGATATAGCAGTGATTCATATTGATAAATCCTTCTTTCTTACATACTTGATAATTATAACATAGGAAATCACACTAAATGATTACTTAACATTCAACTAGGTAATACAGTCCTATATCCTTATAACCATACCCATAAACCTCTTGGATGAGATTACAAAGACAGTTATTTATTTTATACCCTAATAATTGGAGAGAGGTTCCTATTATAAATTGATGTCTGGCAACTAACCACGCCTTTAAGACCAACCTCTTCAAACTTTTGGGTATTTAAGTCAAAACAAACTAGGTCATCAGCTTTTGTTCTGAAGAATATCTCACTGTTCTTCCCCGCTCCAATAGGTCCCCTAATGGAAGGTAAGGGTCCAACAATAAAGAGTTTAACCCATGATCCCTCGAAGCCGGGCTCACCTAAAATAGATATGTGAAAAGAAGCCGTCGTTGAATACTTTGAGATCATAGCAATGGACCCATTTAACACCACCAAGTCTCTCTTGGGTCTCTTCGGTAACTCAGAATTATCACCATCATGCATATCAAAGAGTAAAGGTGTAGTAATGAACATCTCACTACTTAAATTAAATGACACCACACAATTTACCATAGGAAGTCCATTAAGAGTTCCCCCCATCCAAGTTCCCCCCAACCAATGGCACATCCCATTCAAGTACACGGCTGAACATCCTACTTGGTGGGGCACATTCACGTCAAGTTTCCTCCAAAAGTCACTTCTTAGGCTATAAATCTCCCACAAGGGCCCCGGCCCTGTTGGCGCATATTCCAAACGAAATTCAACTTCGACTCTAGGGGTATATCGTTCAAAACTAACGCAACGAATCACCTTATAGTCATCTCTAACTTGGTCATAACCAAATCCATGAACAGTAAATATGGTAGAGTTGGAAGCTAGAACTTGACAAGGACTGGGAGGAATACGAATACATTCATTAGTAGCTGGATTCCAAAATATACCCCTTTCATTGTTAACATCAAAGAGACAAATAATGCCATTAACACAGCCAGAAATATCAAGTGGCCATTCATGAGTATCTTCCTCTTGAAATCGACTTGGCAATTCCAATTTGATCTTATTTTCAAATTTGTCACCATCAAACATATACAACAAGCAATGAAGGACAAAGTCAAAATCCGATGGAGTTGGCACAGTCTGCTTTAGAAGTATACAAGTATCATCATACAGTGAACAATGTGCAGAAATGAAGCTTTTGCGGAACATTTTAATGAAATGAGGGTGTTGAAGTAAAAGAGACCATGATTTTCGTGCACAAGTAAAACGCTGGAGAGATTTGAGAGGGAGTTTGGAGAGAATAGAAATTGCAAGATCGTCAGGAATATGGCTACTAACCTTATTCTTCATTTTCTCGTTTGTCGGAGACATCGTCAAAGAAAGTTCTTCTCTGCGTAGTGCAAATGAGAGAGAGTGATGAGTGAGTGAGGGTTTTTTTGGGTATACGATGAGTGAGGGTTTGAGAATTTTAGAGTGCGAACTGAATAAATAATGTGAATTTATCAGGGATTGGGAATTACAAATATTTTATTAATTCTGGCGATTACATTTTAATGACGCTAAATTATATATTCCAATATGTTTAAATCACAATTGTAACTTTAATAATTTATATAAAACGAATACTATTCATTTATTTCCCAATTCTTTGTCAAAAAAATTTATTTCCCAATTCTCTTTGTTACCATGTCATTGATGTGCAGTTTCCACCGACCTTGCAGCCATGAGTACCTGGTTTTGCTGCCCGTGTGGTTATCCCCTCCCAGCAGAGTTTTTGCCTCATCCAAGATTCGAGCCCGGGACATTGGGGTGGGACCTGAGTTCAGTTACCACTCAGACCAACCTTTGTTGGTTCCCAATCCTTTAATACCGTGTTGTGACAGTAAATTATCTACAAATTAAGATTTGGTATTATTAATAAGGGTGCTTCTAAGGTCAGAGATCTTTCATCAATGTACCACTTAAATTGACATTTAGATATGACGTAAAATGTTATGACCGGTCGAGATTTCATGTTGATTTATACAATTTCAACCACTCATAGCATTTTATGTCATATCTAACAATAAACTTAAGTGGTACATCGGTGAGGGAACTAGTTTGCTCCCTCACCCTAGAAGCACCCTATTAATAATAGGAAAAATTGCTCCTGAGTTCATTAACACTCACTTTGGCAAGTCTCATCTACTTGCAGATAGAGAATTTGACTAATAGATGACGAATAGACGTGTTTGGTAAACATCATTTTGGGGTAGCGTATAGCGTTTTTCTACTTCTAATACGTTTGAGCTTATTACATATAGTGTCTCACTTTCTTTTGTCAATTTTAATCTCATTATTTTACTTAGGCTTAAATACAGTTTTGGTCCCCCAAGTTTCACCAACTCACGATTTTGATCCCTCAAGTTTTAATTTCACGAATTTGATCCCCCAAGTTTCCCAATTTGTAAAATCAGGGTCCCCCATTAATCACGAATTTAGGTGTTTCAAATATTCTGCTCTCTCACTGAAGAACCAACGAAGAAGAAGATGAAAAGCTCTCTGCTCTCTCTATCTGCTCCCTTGATTCGTTTAATCTGATAGTTTAAGTGTTTTTTTTAATTTCTAATTTCTTAAATATAATATAAATATATATATATAAACAAAATGTTAAAATAAAAATAACAAATTTTAATACAAAAAAGCCACTTTGGCATGCCAGCGTGGCTGCCACGTAGTTTAAGTGGCGGACAGGTCAGCATCAATTTTTCGTGATTAGTGGGGACCCTGATTTTACAAATTGGGAAACTTGGGGATCAAATTCGTGAAATTAAAACTTAGGGGATCAAAACCGTGAGTTGGTAAAACTTAGGGGACCAAAACTGTATTTAAGCCTTTTACTTAAGTTCATTCTCTATCCTTGTTAAAATAAACTAAACAATTTTAAATAGAGGTGTGCTGGACCCATCCCAGCCCGCTAACCTGTCCCAACCTAACGATTTTGAGTTGAACCCAACTCTATCCCAATGGACAAACAAGACTGACCCAAGTAGTAACTAAGCTTCAAGTTAGGACGTGTAACACCCCACTTTTTATAAGTAACTATTAGGACCCGTTTTAGAAATTATTTTACTTTCCTTGTGTGATTTGGGGCTTAGAGAGATCTAAGTGTGACACCCCATATTTCATAAACTGAATTATATTTTCATTAAATTAACTAGATCCCTATTTTATTATTAATAATTAATATAGAAAAATGTATAATTGATATCTATATTTTTTATTCTTTTATTATTAAGAGAGAATTTATAACATAGAAAACCAACGGATAGCCTTGTGACCATGCTTGATTAGGTTTCCTTATGGCTAAGTAAGCACACATATTGTGTACACCTCCTACTTAATAGTTTTTTATGTAATGACACCTAAAATGCAATGTATATGACTCTCTTTCAAAATCCTATAGTCAATGCCAACAAAAAAGTGTGTTTCACACCTCATGCTAAAATGGAATGACATGGGGCTCTGATTTTGGGTATATCCATGAAAAATAATTGGAACTCCATCATTTTGTGAAACAAGTGATTATCACCTTTCTTTCTAAAAACCTTCGGCCACAACAATATACCACCTTACACCATTTTCACTCATTTCTTTTAGAACCCACCAAATCCCTAAAGAAGCCTAATCCGATCATACCGTCGTGTTCATAGCTTTATGTTAGTATTCGAGCATGTTTTGGAGCTACCCTAGCGGTATTATGTTCGTGTTGTATTTCAAGTGGGAGCAAGATACCGTATTCGTTGAGACGGTTATCGTATGGTTTTAATTTAAATATGTGTAGAGTGACCCAAGCTCTACTAGAGTTAAATATGTGTCGATGACCGATTAACCCATAGGAAAGTTCTATATTATTATTTGATTGATCGGGTGATTGATTGTTTTGATTGTTTATATGCTCTTCTTGATTATTTGTTGAATTCCTGAAATGTCTTATTTTATAACTATGTTGAGAAGTGTGATTTCACTTCATGATAGAAATAAGATAAACAAGTATAATAAGAAAATTAAGATAAGATTTTATAATTAGTTGGTACTAGAACTGATTGACGATAGTTCCGTAGGGGCTACGGGGCTGACCGTAAGACCAAGTTAAGCGTCTAATAGATAAGTAGAACATTAATTGATAAGTAGAATATGAATAGATAAGTAGAATGTGAATGGTTGGCAGAATATGAATAGATAAAACATGAAAGGTTGGCACTTATTTCATATGATATGAAAGGCCAAGAGTTAAATCAATAGAATATGAAAGGCCAACATCTCTTGTATAAATAGAGTCTTGTACTCACTTCCAAATCAATGAAAACAGAATATGAAATTCTCTTTCATATCATATGAAATAAGTGCCAACCTTTCATGTTTTATCTATTCATATTCTGCCAACCATTCACATTCTACTTATCTATTCATATTCTACTTATCAATTAATGTTCTACTTATCTATTAGCGTCGTATAGTGCAACCGCCGAAATGTCGAATCTCTGGTAGATCAGAAAGGGCTACATATGAAGGGGCTGGTCATAAGACCGAGTTAAGTGTCGCAGAGTGCAGCCGCTGAAGATTTTCGATGGATCGAAAAGTGCTACATACGAAGGGGCTGACCGTAAGACCTAGTTATGAACTGTAGCGTGCAGCCGCCGAAATGTCGACTCTTAGAGAATCATAAGATATTGATAAAGGATGGAAGATAAGAAATAATTTTATTTGATGTGCTTGCGACATGTTCAAATTAAGCATTACCTTATCTTCCCATTTTTCTGACTTATACATGTAAATTAGCACTACGTGTTTTTATTTTGTACATTTGTTGTATCGTTTAGACCCAGCCGAGGAGCCGCTAGCTGCAAAAGGAGATACTTTTCCTTCCACGATGGACATTGAAGGCACCAAGGATGCCGGTGTAAGTATGATGGAGCAGTCAGGTGCCTCAATGAGAGAACTTGAGTTTTGTTTAGCAGTGTGTTAGTTTTTTGAGTCTCATTTTAGTCATTTGGCTGACCTTGTTTTAGAGTTCCTACTTTCCGTTGTTTTGTAATACTCTAATATATGCATGAGTGACATTAGTATTGCCACATGTTTTGTAAAACTCTTAACAACTATGTATTTATATATGTGATGTATGTTCAATTATATATGTATTTTAAGTTTTAAATTTATTTGTTTTTGAGATTAAGAGGTTAAGTATTCAAGGGTTACTATGATGAGGATGAGGGTCGTCTCAGGACGAATTCAGGTTGACTTTCAGATTACCCATCCCGTCCCTAATATATATATACACATATATTTAATATTTAATTAGAACATTAGTACCTATGAGTTGTCGTAATTTAGTAAGACATTAAAATTCAAAGCAAGTAGGTAAATAAAAATAAATCACAAAAGCAAACAGGATTGCATCTATCTCAAGAGAAAGCAATGGGGTTCAGACATAAATATTGTATTCAACAGATTGCCAAAACTAAAAAAGAATGTCGTTCAATAAGTAAAAACAATATTATGCAATTGGGATGGAAGCTAGAACAACATGCAAATAGAAAGAAAGTAACAGATTGAAACAAGAGGTAAAGCAGAATACATATTGCAAATATTTCTTTACACATACTTGATAATAAATATAAATGGGAAATTGACATGTCTATGTGTCTAAAAGTAGGGCTGGACAAGATCCGCCCAACCGACCGAAACCGCAAAACCCGTGACCACAAGTCTGAAAACGGGTAGGTGGGTCTCGGATTAACGGGTTCACTGTTTGAAAATACGGTTACAAATGGATTCTAATGGTCGGTTGCGGATCTAGGAAGCTAAACCGATAGTAACCACAACCGACCGAGAGTTAATATCCACTGTTAGATATAGAAAAGTTACTAGGATCAATGACTTGGCAGCAAATGAGGGGCTAAGATTGTTTTGTGTTTCCCCAACTTTAAAAGTGATTGAAATATTAAAATGTTATTTTAATGCTCATTTATCACGTCTGACTTTAGTCTTCCCAAGGTGTCAATTACTAGTCAAAATTGTCATTGAATCATTACTTTATTTTATAGTTGTAAATTAAATTAAATTTTATTTCTGTGAAGAAGAAACAAATGTTGCTTTCTCTCTCAACTCATTCTCGTACCACGGTACCAGTACATTTTTTCTTCTCTTCCAGTTCTTCTTCTTCGTCCATGTCTTTCTTCCTCCTTCGGCCATGTCGCCCTTTTCTTTTTCTTTTTTTTGACAAATGTCGCCCTTTTCTTATCTCCCTCTAACCGTGTAAATCCGACCGTGTACCCGCCAACCCGTTTAAACCGTCACCCGCCCAATCCGAAGGCAGAAACGGTCGAGTATGGGTGCCATATTCTCATCCGTCGGTTTGCTCGGATCAACCATTTTCAATCCGAATCCGTCCGAAACCGACCGCTGTCCACCCCTATCTAAAACATGGTAACAAATTCCTAAATCATAATAATTATACTCCAGGTAAAAACTTTGAGATTAGGCTACAAAATGACTATATATTCAGGAACCTGGAAGAAGCTTTTTCTTATAAATTGTTATCTCATACCAAAAATACTCTGCTTTGGTATTTATCTCTTCCATTGTTTGGGTATCCAAATCGATGAAGTTCAATTCATTGTCATATGTTTTGAAGAACACATCACTTGTCTTCCCTACTCTGATAGCACACTCAATGCAAGGTGTGGGTTCTATAGTAATGAGTTCAATCCATGATTCCTTGACACCAAATTCACACAAAATTGATATCTTAAAAGGAGTCATCATTGTATACTTTGATATCACAACAATGCACCCATTTAACTCCACAAGGTATCTCTGGACCCTCCTAAGATCAACATTATCATGCATATTTAAGGGTAAAGGTGTTGTAAGGAATACCTCATTGTTAAAGTCAAATGACATGAGATATGTTCCATCCTTTGTTTCCCTCAACCAATGGAACACCCCATTCAAGTACACTGCAACACATCTACTAGTCTTGTAATGAAAAGGAATGTCGAGATCAAGTTTCCTCCAAGAGTTATTTCTTAGGCTGTATATCTCCCACAAAGGGTCTGGCAACGTTTGCGCATCATCCCAATCAACTTTGTAGTCATTGAAAAGTTTATATCGATTAAAATCCAAACATTGAATCACCTTGTAGTCATCTCTACTACGATCATAACCAAAACCGTGAAGACTGGAGTTAGTGCCAAAGTAAGGTTGAAATTCATCATAGTTGTGAGGAAGGACTATAAATTCCCTAGGGTGAGGAGGAAGGACCTTAAATTCCCCAATAGATGGTTCCCATAATACAACTGTTGTATGATCACTGTTTGATAGACACATAATTCCATTAATACCATATCCCAAAAATTGGATGTCATTGTCACTCCCTTGAAATGGAGTTGGAAAATTCAATTTGACTTTTTTTTGAAACCTCTCACTAGAAAGCATATACATCGAGCGAGCATTGCCGACTTCCAACAATTTACACTTTAGAAGGAGGTAAGTTTCACCGTACAATGAACGGTGTGAAGATATGAAATTTTTTCGGAACATATTCATGAAATTAGGGTTTTCTAATAAAAAAGCTCATGATTTCTGTATGCATATAAATCATTTGATGGATTTTAGAGGCAGTTTTGAAAGAATAGAGAAGGAAACATCATCAGGTATTGGGTACCAACCTTCTCATTTGTTGGAGCCATAGAATTGTGTAACTTCTCAAACACAAATCGGCATTGTGTAGGAAACAGTGCAAGAGTGCAAAGCAAACGACGACATAGGGAAGGGATACGAAAACTAGTGCAATGTATCTTATAAATAAATAAATAAATAACATTTAAATTTAATGGAATTTATTTTATATATTTATTTAAAACTTTGAAATATAAATTAAACCATTCCGTTTTTTTTCTCGATAAGCAATTGATCTATTAACGGAGCACTAGAAGTGCTCAAAACCAACAATTACAAATGTTTGATACAACGGAAAGCATTATTCCACCAAGAATCTAAACAATAACCAGAACATCTACCCACCCCATAAATAAACCAAGTCCAAGAAGTACTCTTAGTGTGATATACAATAGAATCTAAAACCGGTTCTTCCCCTTTGAAAATTAAATTATTACGTGCCAACCAAATGCTCCAACACGAAGCAAGCCAAATGAGATGTCTAGTTTTCTTAGAGCTCTTACCACTAAACACTTGAGCAAAGGAATCGAAATGTTGCACAACTGATGTCTCATTTATCGGTTCCAATCCTAGCCAAGCTTCCACCTTAGCCCACACATTCCTAGCCAAATCACAAACCACAAATAAATGGTCTATGTCCTCAAAATCATTGCTGCAGAAAACACAAAGAGTATCCTCCAAGTTTTGAATAACATTGATGGAACTTTCGACTTCCACACAGCTGTGCATCTGGCCGAAAACTCAGCTGATATTTCAGTTGTTGGCCGAATGGTCTGCAGGTGTAGATAAGTAAATTTTATTGAGAATTGTTTGTCTTTTGTATGAATCCATTTCCAACAATCCTTCTTGCCACGCTCAGGACTCACCTCGCGTAAAATATCGCCCGAATAGACGCTTCTTGAATTACATTCTGATTTCCAGCAACATTGTCAAGGAAAGACCAGCTCCAATTATTTCCAGTCCAACTTCCCGCTTCAGCCACAGTCAGATTTTTTACGGTGCTACCTGCAAATAAATTAGGGAACGTGATATAAAGTGGTTGGTGGCCAATCCAATGATGATTCCAAATTTCGACGCCTCCACCTCCACCCAAACCTCTTCGAAGACAATCATTAAACCAACCGACACCAAAGACATCTTCACCAATATCAAAAAGATCTCTCCACCATAAAGAATCCCTCTTCATACCTCTCATAGAATCATTAGGCATAAAGGCCGACAACTCCCCATATCTATGACTTAAAATACCTCTCCAACTTGCATTATCCTCCACCATCATACGCCACTTCCATTTTGACAATAAGGAGATATTGAAAGTCTCCAAATTTTTTATTCCAAGACCACCTTCCTTTTTACCTCTACAAACTTTATCCCAAGCTACCCAATACATTCCTCTTGAGTCCTCCTTAACGCCCCAAAGAAAGTCTCGTTGAATCTTGATCATCTCCTTAATAATCAACTTAGGCGCCTTATAAAATGAGAAAAAAAATACAAAGGTATACTATTGAGTACCGAGTTAATAAGAGTGACTCGGCCGCCTATAGATAAGTTTCGCCCTTTCCAAGATGCCAACCTAGACCGAAGCTTTTGAATAATCGGACTCCACGTCCCCCTCCGCCTAGGATTAGCTCCCACCAGAAGACCAAGAAATTTAAAAGGAATAGCTTCCGTCCTACAATGGAGAAATAAGGAGGCTTGTTCCAAGAAGGTATTCGACACATTAATACCGATTAGTTTACTTTTGATGAAATTGACTTTCAACCCAGAGACTAATTCATAGCTTCTAAGAATAGCTTTTAGACACCAAAGATTATTCCAAGAGGGTTTCCCAATGAGGATAGTGTCATCCGCGAATTGCACTAGAGAATAATCAAGATTGTCATTAACTTCATAGCCCTCATAGGCTCCAATGTCCACGGCCCTCTCTACTAAACCGGCCAAACCCTCAGCCACTATTAAGAAAAGGAAAGGTGATAAGGGATCACCCTGCCGAAGTCCCCTTTGCACCAAGAAATCTTGAGTTGGGCTCCTATTAACTAGAATTGATAAAGATGTCGAAGTCACACAAGCTCTTATCCAAAGGATCCACCTTGAGTCAAAACCCATTCTTGTCAACTTGTCAAAAAGAAAAGACCAAGATATTGTGTCATATGCCTTCTCGAAATCTACTTTAAATAACATGCACTCTTCCTTCTTACGCTTTGCTAGGTCAACCAACTCATTGACAACAACCACCCCGTCAAGAATGTTTCTACCCCCAAGAAAAGCCGACTGACACTCTGAGATCACCATATGAAGAACCTTCTTTAGCCTATGTTTAACTAGAATTTTAAATTTTGGTATGTATCAATTTTTAAATACAAAATATTTCTTAACTTAATAGAAAATGAGATGTAAAATTAGTTTTAATTCACCATACTAGACAGGTGCCCGTGCTACGCACGGGGTGGAGAGCTTAATGAAACGATAATGAGTGAACATCTAACGGTGCTTTGTAATATATATTTGTGCTTATTTTAAATATAAAAAACATGGTGATAAGCATTTCAATAGTTGAAATTTGACTATGACTTGTTAAAAAGAATGTATCTATTAATATTGGTTGTAACATAACGATAACCAAATTGTAGCGTGACCAATTCGTAAAACGATACGATAACCAATTTGTAATGTGACCAATTCGCAAAATAATATGGCTTGTTAAAAAGAATATATCTATTAATATTCGTTGTAACATAACGATAACCAAATTGTAGCGTGACCAATTCGTAAAACGATAACCAATTCGTGTTGATTACGTAGCTTAGGAATAAAAGAATAAAGAAATAACATCTAAACAAAATACAAAATGGTGAGTACAAAAATCGATTTCAAGTGGCATTATCATGTTTGCATCATATTGAACCAAATAAATTGGTCAAATCCAATATATATCCACCTCAAAAGATTGAAGAGGGTATCCATATAAGGTTGAAGTTGGGATCTGTAAAAGTAAAGTTTTGTTTTTATTATATAAGAACAATTTAAAATTTTTTGGTTTTAAATGGGAATGTAAAACGGCAACAAAGGAACACCAATAGTAGAAATTTAAATTAAAAATATGCGGGCTCACATTTTTACCCAAAGTAGCGAAATACAAATTGTACACGTGTGGAAGACATATGGTTTTCACGTTAGAAATACCGAGATAATAAATTGTATTTAAAGCAAACAATTCATTTTATTCTTCTTGGGTTATTGGACGGTTTAGTCACTGCGTGAGTTCTCCGGGTAGCCATAGCATCATGAAGCAGTGCTTTACTCGCATCCCTGGTCTCTCCAAGCAACTCCGATGAGGTTTGTTTTTTTTCCACACTCATCTTCACACAAAGAGAAAGTTTCTTTATTTTTTCCCATTTAGGAAAACAATTAGGTTTTGGGGAAGATCCGATTTTTAGAAATGAGAACACTGATTGTTGGCTAAAGTTCTAAACATGCATGATATTCTTCCTTGTTAGTTATGTTTATATAGTCCGATTTGTGAGTAGATGCTTGCATGTGCCAAAAATCAAAACTTTGTCTCGTCCAGCAAGAACCCCTTTTAGTTGGAAATCTATTATTGAAAAAGTGTGTTTTAAATAAATCATTGCGAAATATAAATTATTTTTTATAGAGACTCTGTACTTCCCAGTTGAGTCTGTACTAAGAATGTTGGTTGGGACGATACTAACATGTTAAATAGATCCGATGATAGTGTATTTTAGAAAAAATGAGTTAAGATATGTTACAATTTTTTTTGTATTAGGGATGGTGTGGTTATTTATTTTAAGGTTAAAAAAATTATTTTTTAGAGTAATATCTAACAATTTGATTGAAACTTTTTTAAGGAAAAAGGTTGCAACCAAAGTGTTTATCGTGGTGTTTAAGTGTGCAACAGTGAGTGTTGAAACAGAAACCATTTGCTTAATTGGTAATTAGATTAATCTCGCTTCAATTGCAATTTACTGACATCGTATAATTGTGTTTGTTAATAGAATCGAGTGGCAATACCAGAGGGATTTTACCACAAATACTCCAGGAAACTCCCTTCGAAACTAACCCTTGCAAACAAATTTGGGCACACCATCCCTGGAAGAATCAAGGTTGATGATTCTAGTCAGCCATACATGCTGACCAATTCAGATTTCATCTCCAGGCTTTATGGTTACCAAGATTATGCTGTTGGTTGACTGACCTATGTCTCAAGAGGAAATTTTAAGCTGTTTGTGCCTGTTTCATCCCGCTACTTCGATGAGTATGGTCCATTTGCAAGTGCAAACGATACGGAATCCGAGGCTGATAGTGATGATGATGAAGTCACGGTTGATGAACAATCTGACTCACGTGATGGGTACATGAATCCTCTTGGAAAGCTTGCTGGTGACAATGCACATACCAAGTTTGTGAAAGTGCAACTCGTACCCAAGGGGTTGCAAGTGAAAGGAAAGGATGTCAATGGCTGTGCAAGTGACTGCAATTCGGTGGTTGGTGCCTATAAACCTTGAAAGACATTGTACTGTTGTCATAAGGTGTTTTGTTTAATGATCTAGCAATATGCAACTATGGATGCTTAGTATATGTTAATATAGTGGCTAAATATTTTGATCAGGGAAGTAACTAATTGGCTGTGTAAGCTAAAAAACATGATGAAGTATGTTTTATTTTGCTGCTAATGGTAATAGTAATTATTATTAGTTAATATGGTTGTTGAAAATAGTAGTTATTTTTTATCCTTCAAGTCGGTTTCGTTGAAAACGAAAGGAAGACTTTACGTATGCCATTGTTATGGGCACATACATTGACTACATAAAGAAGCCCAAATATAGGTGGTTTGAGAATTCGACAGTATTTGGTGGGAATAGGGTTTGGTTTGTTGTTTTACACAACGACAATATTTAATATTTTGAAAGAAATTATAATCTTTCTTTTTTAAGTCAATGTATACGCATATATGCTACTATATTTTTTTAAAATTATTTTTTTAAATTGTAAAGTTTTTAATGAATGCGAAACTAATAACTAATAGAATAGTATTTAGAATTATTATAGTCGCATAACATCAAGATAGGCATAATTTGGATTTACAATATTTTATGGAATTAATAATATGATTCTATGAAATAATAGACAAAACTAAAATCAGTCTCATCTCATAAATGCACGAGAATTAATATACGCATTTAGGAAGTGGGCCTAATGCCAAGAATGTTTGCTCGTCGTTTTTACGAAGATGTTGTTGATTCGGTGCAACTACTTGATCCAGTTGGGAATAGGCACCACATTGGTATTCGCAAGGTATATGGGTCTGTATACATGACTCAAGGATGGACTGATTTAGGTATTTTTTATGGTCTCCTATTTGGTGGGTGGCTGAAGCTGCTTTATCTCTCAAGAGGAATATTCCTGATTCGAGTAATTACCAATTATGGAGATGAGGTTCACTATCCAAGGGATCTAGCAATAGCTCCTGGCGAGGCAGAGGAACCACCTGCCCTGAATGAAGAAGCAGCTTTTGAGGATCCACCTGAAACTATCACCTCGTGTCTAACGGTGACATTCATTTCTCCCACACAATTGTGAAAACCATTTCCTACGCAGACATTGTTAATGATGCTTTGGTAAGTGTTTATATTTTATTTTCATTAATAGTAACAGATAAAGTAACTAATATACTGGCTTCGGTGTGATTGTTGCCTTCTTACTTTTGCAAGCGAGCATTGGCACCAGGAAGGTTCGATTTCAAACTGGTTGATGAAGATGGAAGAAGATGGAACTGTCAGATAAGAGATGATGTGGGATATGCAAGGAAATATCGCCTGACAGGTGCATGGGACCATTTTCGTCGTTTAAAATGGTTGATTGTGGGATATGTTGTGATATTTGGTGTGTACGCTGAAAGATCCAGTGCACTGCACTTCTGTCGTGATTGGTAGAAGATAGTTGGAAGAAGGGAGGGAGGAGGACTTTTAATTATTATCAATGATAAATATTAAGTCTTAAATGGTATATGAGTCCGGATGAAATAAATTTCTCTACGCATGTTAGTATTTAGAAGTTGCTATGTACTTCTGTTAGTATTTAGTAGTTGGAAATGATGTTGGCACCCTTCATAATGTATAATTATAAGAAGCTATTAATCAGTTTCTCTTTAAATAAAATAGAGTTTATGGACAACAACTTCATGCAAATTAAATATACTATTAGAATTACAATGTTTAGGATGATACAAAGAATCCCTACTCAGCCCATTCTAATTACATTCACAAATGAGAGCAAAGACAATACAAAGAACGTTTTATTCAAAAAACTAATACATCAAAAGCCGATTTTTATAGCCCAGGCCAACGCTAAAAATAGTGCAATGAGAAACATCATCAATGCTGGGAAGAACACTGCATCAAATGTGAGAAAGCTAAGAATGATATTGAGAATTGCGAAAATGGTGACAACGATGAGAAAGCAGCGGCTCATCCTGTTAGAGTGGATGAGATTTTTTTTTAAAAGATGTTGTAAATTGGGAGTGAAATGAGGTTTTATAGATGATTTTTTTTCAAAAAGTAACCATTTATGACCGTTGAAGGAGAGAAGAAAAAATTGATGAAAACACTATTCATTACCGTTAAACTGAATAGGTATTTAAAAATATTTTAAATTTAGTGAAAAACATAAATAATTATTTAAAAGTATACTTGACTAAAGGTTAAAGTAAATTTGACAGCTTAATCTACACACAATTCATGCAAATATGTCACAACATGAACCAATTTTATTGTTGTCTTACCGCATCTTGCTCTTCTCATACGATAACCAAATGGAATAAGATGGACCAAAAGTGGGCTTTAACTAAATTGGGCCAGCTACTCTTTTTGTATAAAATAAAATGGGCCCTATTACGCAAGGAATATAGTTAATGTGAATGTGTTTCGACAACCCAACAATTTTGGGTTTTGTTTTTTTTCTTAGATTGGAACAATATTATATTTTATAAATGCAAAAGTAAATTACAACGGAATGTATTAAAAACTTAAATTTAAACAAAACACATATCATTATCTTTGATTTTTTGTTGGGTTTAACTCAACACTACAAAACCGGATTATTATTATGGTATGAAGTGTATCTTAAGAATTAAAAGCCCAAAATACAAATGGTTTAACTAAAGTTAATATCTAGAGGACCAGTTTGTTCCAAGTAGGGGGTGGACAAAACGAATGACGGTCATAATCTCCACATAACTAAATAAATAAGATAAATAATAATCTACTTATATTATTAAATTTGCGTTTAAAGTAACAAAAAATGATGAATAATAAACATGCTTAGATAGTGACGCAAGCATGACAAACATTTCATATTTGATGGACACAAAATCTAATTGATTGAGACTATTGTAGGCTATCATAATAGTAGGTAGATGGACACAAAATCTAATTGATTGACTCAAGATAATGTCTTTATCTATATAATTAATTTAAACAATTTCATATTTATTACATAGGGTGACTTACCCTATAATAGCTATGTTTTAGAATATTTTCTGATGACTATTTATTTAACCTATGTTTTTAACCCTACGTTTTTAACTATATATATAGTTAGGATATATTGGCACCAGGTGTCAAACTTACTGACTTACACCAATTAATAACTTCATATAGACAATGAAATTTATCAATCTGACCGTTGAATAACATTATATTATCCTGGTAATCATGTATACCAAGAGACTCCGATCACCAGCAAGAAGATCCAGATCCCCTCGAAAGGGTAAGGCTGTAGCTAGCGAAGTGGTCAAAGCTGTCAGGGATAATAACAGTGAATCTTTCGAGCGGGAGGACGCCCGAAAGTCAAAGGGGAGGCCAGTGGCTATGGTGCTTCATGGAACCAACCCCCTTGATGATTGGGGATCAAACAAATCAATGAAGAGAAGGTGGAAAGAAATTATGAATGTGGCATCCACTCCAACCATCAGGGAAAGACCAGCTAGGCCACCTTTATCCTTTGATGATAAGGATTTGCTACATGGGAGACCAAATAAACATATCCCGCTGCTGATTTCGGCTATCATGGCCAATGTTGAAGTAAAAAGAATCTTGGTCGACCAGGGGAGCTCATTGGACATTATTTTCGAAGATTTCCTGCAAGTGCTGAACATCTCCCCCAATGATGTGACTCCTTACCGGGGGAAGGACTTGACAGAATTCAGCGAGTCAAAAACCAAGCCGTTTGGACATTTGGAGCTGATGGTCACCTATGGAGACCCCGATGGTGAGCAACCTTTATTCAGAACTGTCAAGACAGCCTTCCTAGTCCTCCCGTGCAAGTCTGTTTACCAATGCATTATCGGGAGGCCGACATTAGGCAGACTGGAGGCGGTAACATCGATGGTTCACCTGAAGATGAAATTCTACAGTTTAGAAAACAAGATTGTGACCCTTCAAGCTGACTTGGGTGCGGCACGTAGGTGCTTCTTCATGACTTATAAGGATGAAAATGAAATTGCTGAAGTAAGAAACCCAAGCAAGGGATCGGGAAAAGAAGCTGAGGTGAATTTGGCAGACTTGGATGCCAGGTATGATCCAGATAGCGAGGAAGAGGAGGAGGACTCCGCCCTCGCAAAGGAGCTCAAGAAGCGCATGAAGAGGCTCGAGCCAGACGGCGAGTTCATCTCTATCCAATTAGGGGAAGACCCTACAAAGACTGTCAAGATAGGCTCTGACCTCCCTGAGGAGGTCAAAGAACAACTCATTAAATATCTGAAGGAGAATGCCAATCTGTTTGCCTGGTCCGTAGCTGACATGCCGGGAATACCACCCGAGGTAGCATGCCACCACCTTGCTGTTAATCCTAACACTAAGTGGGTGGCCCAGAAGATAAGAGTCCAGAAAGGAGAGAAAGCTGAAGCTGCTGCTAGGGCTGTGAAAGACCTCATAGAGGCAAACTTTGTAAAAGAAATTAAGTACACCACTTGGTTGTCCAATGTAGTCCTTGTTAAGAAATCTAATGGAAAATGGAGGATGCGTGTTGATTATACTGATCTTAATAAGGCATGTCCAAAAGACGCCTTCCCCGTCCCCAATGTAGATAAATTAGTCGATAGCGCCTCAGGCTTTCGTTTATTATCTTTTATGGACGCGTACTCGGGATATAACCAAATCCCAATGTTCCCACCTGACCAAGAGAAAACGGCATTCATGACGGAACAAGGAAATTATTGCTACCGGGTAATGCCTTTTGGGCTTAAGAATGCCGGGGCAACTTATCAAAGAATGATGAACAAAGTGTTTAAAAATCAAATCGGCCGAGTAATCGAAGTATATCTTGACGATATGATAGTGAAAAGTAAGAATGACCCAGATCATCTTAAGGACATAACTGAAGTGTTCTCAGAAATTCGAAAGAACAATATGCGATTGAACCCAGAAAAGTATACATTTGGGGTTCGAGTGGGGAAATTCCTCGGTTTCTATCTCACTGAGAGAGGTATTGAGGCCAACCCTGACAAGTGCAGGGCGGTGACCGAAATGACTTCACCAACTACAAAGACAGAAATTCAAAAACTCACAGGCATGATTGCAGCACTATTCCATTTCATTTCACAAGTGGCTCACAAATCTCTACCACTATTCAAGCTTTTAAAGAAAGATACGGTCTTTGAATGGACCGCCGAGCAAGAGCAGGCGCTGAATCTTTTAAAACAAACTCTTTCTGAACAACCTATCTTAACTCAACCAGAGGTTGGAGAGACCCTATACTTATACCTCGTTGTTGCCAAGGAAGCGCTAAGTGTGGTACTCGTCAGAGAAGCTGACGCTGTCCAGAGGCCAGTATATTTTGTAAGTAAGGCATTACAAGGACCCGAGTTGAGATACCAGAAGGTGGAAAAGGTCACTTTGGCCTTCGTAATTGCAGCCCGACGTCTCAGACCATACTTCGTGACGCATCAGGTGGTGGTTCGAACCAACCAACCTATCAGGCAAATACTTCATCGTCCTGATCTGGCTGGAAGGATGTTCAAATGGGCAGTTGAGCTCTCAGAATTTGGAATCAAATACTAGACAAGACCAGCAATGAAAGCTCAGGTGTTGGCAGACTTTGTCGCCGAAATGACAACATCACAAGAAGATAGTGTGGAAACGTCATGGAGCCTCCATGTGGATGGATCCTCAAACAGTAAAGGAAGTGGAGCGGGCATGATACTTGAAAATTCTGATGCATTAATGATAGAAGTGTCCCTCTCATTCTCATTCTCATTCTCATTCTCCACATCAAACAATCAATCAGAATACGAAGCTTGCATAGCTGGTCTACAGTTGGCCAAAGACTTCAGTGCTACTCAAGTTGAGCTTCACACAGATTCACTTTTGGTGGTCTCCCAGATAAATGCAGCATTTGGTGCCTATGACCCGGTAATACAGAAGTACCTAGCTAGGGTGCGCGAACTCCTAGGTTCGTTCAAGAAGGCAGAAGTGAAACATGTACCCAGGGGAGAAAATACCAGAGCAGACATACTCTCCAAATTGGCAAGTACTAGGGCACCAGGGAACCATCAGAGTGTCCTTCAAGAAACCTTGTCCAGTCCAAGCATTCTCCTAGACAATGGTTCACCAACCTCAGTTCTCACTATGGAAGCCAGCCAAAACTGGATAACTCCGATCCTCCGGTATATACTCGACGGGCATGAGCCCACTGACGAGAAAGAAGCAGCATCCGTAAGAAGACGGGGGCGTCATATTCAGTTATTGAAGGAACACTTTTTCGTAGGGATTTCTCCATGCCTCTATTAAAATGTGTGGAAGGAACTGAAGCGGACTATGTCCTCGCAAAAATCCATGAGGGAACTTGTGGGCAACACCTAGGAGGACGAGCCTTGGCGGCAAAAGCACTTAAAGCAGGTTATTACTGGCCTACCATGAATGAGGATGCGAAAAATTATGTCAAGAAATGTGACAAGTGCCAGAGGCACGCTGATGTGCACGTCGCCCCTCCATCGGATTTGAAGTACCTAAGCTCTCCTTGGCCTTTTGCTTGGTGGGGGATAGACCTCTTGGGTCCCTTCCTCCCTGGCCCAGGACAGGTGAAGTATTTAATTGTCGCTATCGATTACTTTACCAAGTGGATCGAAGCCGAGCCATTGGCCAACATCACAGCAAAAAACTACATTAAGTTCTTCAAGAAAAACATCATGGCTAGGTTCGGCAACCAGGGGTAGTCGTCACTAACAACGACACACAGTTCACAGACAAAGGGTTTACGCAACTCATGACTGAGCTAAACATCAAACATCGCTTCACCTCAGTGGAGCACCCGCAGACCAACGGACATGCGGAGGCTGCTAATAGGGTAATCCTAAGAGGGTTGCGAAGAAGACTTGACGAGGCGAAAGGGTGTTGGCCTGAAGAGCTACCTTATGTGTTGTGGGCTTACAGAACCACCCCACACTCATCTACATCGGAGTCACCCTTCCAGTTGGCTTACGGTACAGAAGCAATCATACCTGTGGAGATTGGAGAGCTAAGTTGGAGGACCAAACACCCGAACCCCCCAGAAGCCAATGAACAAAAGCTCCGAGAGGAGTTGGACTTCATCGATGAAGTGAGGAACCAAGCAGCTTTGAAAGAAACGGTGATCAAGCAATGGATGGCCACAAGGTATAACGCCAAAGTGGTTCGAAGAACCCTCGAGGTCGGCGACCTAGTCCTACGAAGGGCGTATGTGGGTTTGAAGAATGCCTCCCAAGGGAAGTTAGCCCCCAACTGGGAAGGACCTTACAGAATAATCGCAGAAACCGAAAAAGGAGCTTTCAAACTAGAAACTTTGAACAAGGAACCAATCCTTAGAACTTGGAATGCTGACAAGCTAAGAAAGTTTATTGTATGAACAATAATAAACTTATGTAATAGCATGAGCCATTAATGTTAATATGCTAAGATGAATGAAATGTTGCTTTTACAATTAGAAATCTGTAATACTTACCATTATCTGCAGGATTGAAAAGCCGAGTCCCACTATCAAAGGCAGGGGACTAGCTAACTAATGAAAAGCCTGACGGTGAAAAGGAGTGGCATGAGATCGACGCTACGATCGTTTGCGCTTCCCTATAAACCGAGGCGCGAGTTGACTTACTTGCTTCGCGAAGCGACTTTAAACGTGTCGCAACCTCTAACGGACGAGTTAGAATCAGACCGGGTTCTAATAAACTGTCCCCAGAGTATACATAACCACGAAATGACATGGTAGTAAGCACTCGGATGAGCAAGGCAGGACATGCGCCTGATGCCATCCAAGACACACCAGTCAAGCGTAAAGTTCGATCCGCATAAATAAAGACAAGAGACGAGCGGAAATTGAAGCAATTCAAGAAACATCAAACAAGGTGAATATGTGATGAGCAAGCATAATTCAAAGTAAAATAGTCACCCCAGAGACGGCTGGGCCCATAAACAAAGTACATAACCAAATCCCAACAGACGTAAAATAAACTACATAATCAAAAGCAGGAAAGCATAAAATGATCATGGGTAGATTACATCAAAGCCACTCCGACCGGGATGGTACTTGACGATTTTCCCATCCAAAATATCGTGATCAAAGTTGAGACACTGATGATCCAACTCGGCCTCCGGATACAGGCACTGGACGTGATCCAAAGCCTTAGCATAGGCTTGATAAGAAAAATCCACCACTTGACCAGCAATCGTCTTCACTTTCTTCTCAGCTTCACCTCTTGGTTTCTTGACATCTTCCAACTCAGCATGAACCTCTGCAAGTTGAGCGTGGAGCTCCTCCATCTTCCTCAAATACGCATCCCTATCACCAAAGGCTTCATCCTGCTCCCTCTGGTAACGTCCCACAAGATCTTGGGCTCGATGACCGGATTCCATAACCTCTTGCAGCTCTCTAGTAAGTCTGTGATTCTCCGCAAGCAGACGATCCCGTTCCCCACTTGCCCCTGCGCAAAGAAACGGTGAAGGAAACAATATGGCAAACATATAAAACACTTCAAATAAATAAACGAGTAAAGACTACTTGAGCTGGAGCCACCTCCCCTTTCATCCTTCCACTTTGCATGAATTCCTTGTCCAAGCTTGACCATGCGGATGGCGAAATCCCAAGGATTATCGTAAAAGCGCTCACACTCCACGACGGAGAAGCTGATCACATCAGGGTCAAGTCCAAGAGGACAATCAGTAGGAGGAACTCGCCCGTCAGGAGAAGGGCGCTCGACACGGGAACGACGAGTGGCATCACTCTTCCTACGCTTGGACGAGTTGCCACGGGCCCCCGGAGTGGTAGAAATTCCTTCAACACAAACCCCCTAATCTCGAACCTCGACAGGAATCCTGGGAGTTCCAGAGAGATCTCTCCCAGCCCGACCAGGAGCGCCAAGGCTCAAGCGAGACCCCGTGGAGGGGCGACCGACAGCAGATGAAGGGGGGATAGGGCGACCTCCCCCATTTGAACTCTGAGGGTTCCTTCTCCCAGCCAAGGCAGCAACTTCATCAAACGAAAGGGGGGCAGCCATCTTATCTGCAGAATAACAATGAGATAAGTCAACAATGTAAGAGCGAAATAAGAAAGAAAAAGTTAGAGAGCATGAATAAACAAGCAACCTAAATACCAAACAGCGTCACGAAGGTCTAAAGCCTTAGTGAGCTCACTACACACTATCCTCTTTGGCGTGACAGAAAAATGACCAACGACATCTCGAATAAGATTCAAAGTCTCTGAATCCTCTCTGGACAACTCGGATGGAAGGACTCGATAATTACGGCAGGTGAACTCCAAATCGGTGTCACTCCATCCAAGATGAAACTTGTCCCCAACAATGGACCCTCGCTCATCAAGGAGATTCATACTATCAACAGCTTTTTGGCTCACCGGGACGACGTAGAAATACCTATTCTTCCAATCATGCTGACTTTCCGCATGAACTAAAAAGTAGGGCAAAGATCGCCGACCCCTCAAACAAACAAACTCCGAGCGTGTAACGCCGTTCGAAAGCTCTTGTCGCTGTTGTACCTCGAAGAGAGTAAAGAAAAGCTTCAAGCTACGTCTGCGTCCCAAGATCCTCAACACCAACTCAAAGCACTTAACAAAGCACCATGAGTTTGGGTGTAGTTGGCAAGGAGCTATCCCAAGGCGCCTCAAAACTGAGAGCTGAAATGGAGTGAAGAATGGAGAAATCTTCATCTTGTGAAGGACAGAATGAAACATCATAAATTTCCTACCAGAGGGAACACAACAAACTCTATCGTCCAAACCAACATCCTCTAACCGCCAGTCATCCCCAAGCACATCCTCAAAAAGGCGGGGTAAGCTCTTCCCTGGGAGATAAAAACTCCTAGTGGATCGAACACTGCGGGCAACCCAGTCGTAATTGATCCCGTCAACCTCCACTACTTCAAGCTCAAACCGACGCTCCTCATCAACATCCTCATCATCGGAGGAGGTGACGGGGTAGCCAGGTACCACCCCCTCTACACAAGGCCTTACTTCTGAGCGTGGAACTTGAATTGTGGGACCAGGATACGCCGCATTCACCCGAGCGGTCGACTTCGTCCTCCCCATCTCTCAAAACCTGCAAGAAAGGGGCAGAACAAGTGGTCGCGAGTCAGGAAAAACATGTTATCAAACCCCTCTCTTGAGGTCAAAAGACAAGGTATGGAAGATAAAAATGTCTGAGTCAAAAGAGATTACCTTGACAAAGTATGAAGAGCAAGAAATGCCGAGATCAGTGAGAAGGCGACTTCCCGCAACGCCAAGTGAGCTCTGAAAAATTAAGGTGCAAAGGAAAATCATGAGAATTAAACTAAGTGCTAAAATGTGGTCCAAACGCCATGAGGCGCCAAAACAAGGAAATCAAAACACCAACATCGTCACAATGAAATAGCAACAACTATAGGAACATTCAAAATCAAGGCTCTAAACACGTCACCACGAGGTGACCTCCCCCGTTAAAAACGGATGTCGGCAACTTGACGGATCACGCGCGAACACCGGCAGTTTGCAACGGCCTACGAAGGGTAACCCGACACCCTGCCAGTCTCCAAGGCCAAACCTGGCACCCTGCCTGTTGACGAAGGAAACCCGGCACCCTACCGATCTTTGGTGCAAGCTCAGCGCTCATTTCACTTCGCGCGCAATAGAGGGAGCAACGCCGGCACCCTGCCAGTTTTTGGAGATACACCGGCACCCTGCCGGTCTACGAGGCAACCCCGACATAAATTAAATGTGCGCGCGACGAAGTTGAACGCCTGCACCCTGCCGGTTTACGGGGTCAACACCGGCACCCTCGGTTGCCTTACGCACGGGCGCGAAGACTGGCACCCTGCCGGCTTCCAAAATTCAACCACGGCACCTTGAGGTGCCTAGTGCCAGGAGGTGCGTGAATGATGTCGTCTCGCGTATGTGGAGTGAAGCGCAACACCTAGCCGGTAGCGCGTGAAGATCGAATTCGCCAATGAATACACTCAAGAAGACATAAGCAAGAGATAAAAGAGAAAGAAGGAAGACACACTCACCAAGGGAGAGTTGAAGGAAAGCTCCAAAGGAAAAACTTGTGTGGTTCCAAAAGCCTTATCCACACCTTCAAAATTCAATCTCCACCCACTCTCAAGTTTTCACTCAAAATTTTTCACTCTCTCTAAAATGTGGTCCACGTGAAGGAGCCCACTCCACTTATTTATAGTGGGTGAAAAAGTGGGGAGTTAAAAATTAAATTTTTTTACTACCCTCCGAGATAAAAATCCAGACACACTGCCGCCTGCAAGGGAAATCTCTCACGCAACCGGACAGGACGAACATAACAACGCACCAAGTGGATCACTAAAAAGCTTCAAGCCAAGACCATCCTACGGAATAATCTTGGCTTGGGGGCGACTGTTCTGGACTGGGCCACGAGGCCCATTCAGCAATTGAACATGGATTGGCCTAATCACTTTGGTCCATATCGACAATCAACAAGCCCAAGTATGACACTCATATTTGGAGGGCTCAGATCGACTCATTCAATCCAACGGCTCACAATGGGCACACTTTCCTATAAATACTGGATCACATTGCCATAATTAGGTTTTCTCTCATTCCTTGCTAAATCACTCACCTACTCTCAATACTAACTTGGGCGTCGGAGTGGCTTCGCAGGTACCCCTCCCGGCCGGGCGCTCGTTGACATCAAGCTATTCCGCAAGAGACCACCGACCGCAGTCCGCACAACATTGCTAGGTACAAAACATACACGAAGTTATTAGTTGGTGTAAGTTGTTAAGTTTGACACCTGGTGTCAATATATCCGAACTCATATATATATATATATATATATATATATATATGACGGAATGGTGATGTAAGGAATGTTTATTCAAAATTGACATTTTTTTGTTAAAATTATATTATAAATTATTTAAGATTTAAGAAGTTGTCAATAAAAGTTTGACATAATGTTTAACACATGAAAGTCATATCACAAATTATTTTAAATTGTTAATTCTTATCATATCATAAGAATTATTTTTTGTATTTTTCAACAATATTAATTATCGAAACCATTCATAATAATTATTTTAGAAAAGTAATTATTTTTTGTATTTTTCAACAATATTAATTATCATCATTAAATAATTATATTATAGAAACTATTCATAATAATTAGTTACACAAACAGATAGACATTTAAAAGTACTTTTTTAAATTAGTAATTATTTTTAAAACCAATAACGAACCACTTGATTTCATAATTCTAGAAATATTTTTAACAAAATTATAATCAGGTTGTATGTAAATATAAATTAAAATTAAATATAAAACTTGCAACAATATTATATTTTATAAATGCAAAAGTAAATTACAACGGAATGTATTAAAAACTTAACTTTAAACAAAACACATATCAATATCTTTGATTTTTTGTTGGGTCTAACTCAACACTTCAAAGCCGGATATTATTATTAAGGTATGACCCAATAGATTGTAGATAAGCTATGAGACGATTAGTATATGCCAGCAATAATAAAATAAATGGAGTTAATTTTCTTTAAATGGATAATGGCTTATAAATTGAATGGATGGGATGGATACCTATATGAGATAAGATGGTTACCAACATGCATTAACTGTGTAGATAAATTTCTCATTTCCTTGACTTTAATAAAGGTAGTCTATCGTTACAAAGCTATGTAGCATGCCTAAATTCAATAGTTCTATAAACTAATATATAAAATTAAACAAAGCAATAATTGTGTACATAAAGTCACCCTATGATTATAAAGATATGCAGCATGGCCAAATCCAACCGTCACAATATATTAATATATAAAATAAAAACAAATAAAAAATAACTATATATATATATATATCCATATGACGCAATAATGATGCGAGGAGTACACACTTAAGTTAAAAAATGTTGCTGTATTTACATTGGAAGGGAGTGCAATGAATAAGGTGAGGATAATGTCAACTATGAATAGGGAAACCACTGATTTGCATTATGGTTGATGGTGTGGTTTTCATTTTCTTCATTATACATGCAATTTTATTTGATACTTTGATATTAATGAAAGATGGACCATTATATTGGATACCACAATATGTCTCTAATTGTAGAGGCACCATTATATTGGATACCACAATACGTCCCTAATTGTAGAGATAAACTAATAAATTCGAATTTTTAATTAATCAATATTATAGGTGTGCAAATAAAGCGATTTAAATTTTCAATGTAACCCATACTACATCACTCCACAAAACGGCAAGGTGAATTCAATTTAACTATTATAATAATTAATATTTTAGTTATTCTTTTTTAAAATAAAGGGTAAACCATCATATATCTTAGAGTTAAAAACACGTATGGGTAAAACATAGGGTTAAAAAGATAGGTTAAATAAATAGGGACCTAACAATTTTCTAAAACATAGCTATTATAGGATAACTCCCTCTATGTAATAAACATGGATTTTGTTAAATTAATTATATAGATAATTTTTTATGTTTTTATTTTTGGCAATGACATATGCACATGTCATTATTATGAATTTTTTTTTAAAATTAAACATGAATCATTGAAACTCAATAATTGAACAACAAATAGACATCTAAAAATATTTTAAAATTTTATTATTATTTTTAAATTCAGGGACACATTGTCTCTCAACTATAAAATTACATTTTATCTTCACATTTTCACAATGACATAGACATATGTCATTATTATATATATTTTTTAGTATGGAAGAATGCAGGAAATTAGTATGTAATTTTTCGATTTCAAACTCATTTTATGAAATTGATGAAATATGTATTTATTAGATAACATCACTTTAAGTAATTAATTATAAATTATAAATTTTTTATTAAAGGTGTGAGAGATACTTTGTAATGCATAAAAGTTACTTTTTAATGGATATATAAAAGTTAATTTTTTTAAATGTAGAATTGATTATACATTTATTGGATTAGATGAGATGCTTATCTATCCCAAGATTTATATATTTTTAACAAATGTATAGTTGATACTGCACTAAAAACAATCTGAATGTCAACCAAAAATAATAATAATTTGACTATCTATATATCATCTATTATTAAAGGAAAGGAGTGACGCAAGTGAGAGTTATTATTAAAGGAAATGAGTCGACATGCTGGCCGATTGTGTCAAAAATGGTATGGTCTTTATTTGTAGTTGTTTTATTAAAAAAAAACACGCTTGCCAAATATCATAAAGACAAACATCTTCAAAAGTCCTAGTTTGGTGTAAGAGTACTAATGGCAATTGTGAGAAGAGCAATAATTCTTAAATGAAAATAAGGTGTGAAATCGAAAATGAGCAAGCATGCTAACCCATCTTATATATTTGCAATATTTTATATATTCCATATATTATTCTTTGCCCAGTCCACAAAGCACAAAAAAAAATACAAATATACATAATCAAACACAAAAAGAAAAATATATCATTAAAAATTAAAATAATTACAAATTATGTAAACAAAAATACAAAAAAGGAATTGATTACCTATCGTTCTATACCATTTTAAATGGATTTCTATTCTACGTATCTCCATTCTAAATATGCCTTTGTGAGAGGTGTTGTCTGTATATTGCTAAACCAACTTCAAAGAACGCAAATTAATAAATATGTAGTATAGTACTCGTATTTTCAAAGAATAATCCAAACCAACTTCAATGACTTTTATCACCATGGTCACCGTTATCTAGCTATTTGTGAGTTGTGACGTAGGGAGGTGGTATTTACTTTTCTCAAGTCAAAGAAAAATGAAAGGAAAATGATTTGTTTTACAACCAACAATCATTGTTACAAGCAACAAATGTTGATTAATTCAGATCATTATGGGTTGTTTTGTAGACCACTCTATAAAAAAAACTACTAACTTAACTATGGTGTGAGGCATGTTGGGAGACGGATTTATTATTGGATCTCGAAATAAATAGGACATCTTCCCAACTACACCTTCTGATCCAACTGTATCATAAAGGAAAGATATTGTAAGAAATGTATCTATGAATTTTTATTTTTTGGGATGATATTTTAACTCTTTGGCCCGACGCATGTTAGCTACATAAACCTAGGCTTAGTAGTTGAATTAAAATGCTAAAAATAATAAACCCCGACGCTTGGCTGATATTGAGGGAGCAATAACTTACAGTGAGTTTAGTGAGTTCAACCCCAGACATAGTGTGTATATAAAAACCAATAATAAAAAAAATCACAAACAAAATAATAGAGCTATAAGAAATAAAGTACCTTGAGTGAAGTGAGACTATGGAACTTGAGGTAAAGCTTTTCCAATTTTTTGAAGGTGGCCAAACATGATACCTGGGTAATTTCAAGCGTTAAAAAAACAGTGGGCGGGGAAGTCATTGCCTCCTCTCTCGCACACACCTCACTCCTTCAACCGTTTCTAAACTTCTAACTTAAAATAATGTTGAGATGAGGAAGTGGGTGGGTGGAGTAAACATGAGAGGAGATACTGAGAATGTAAACCAAATACTGAAATCTAAAACAACAGCTTGAAGAAGATGAAAGGAAGGACAAAATAGAAAAGAGAAAATAGAATCAAAGAAGAGGGAAATGAAAGTTAAAAGCAACACAAAAAGAAATATGAAGCTCACCACCATCTCTACCGTTGTCCCCCATCGCGATACACCATCTCTCTCTTTCTAGATGTGTTTTTTCTTTCTGAAACATATCTGAAAGAAAATACACTGCATACACGCCCAAAAAAAGATACTAGTGGAAAGGGATTTAATATGCACGGAGGACAAAAGTGAAACCAACCAACATGTTTAATCATAAGCAGACTTTACATTAGTACACAGTGCACTCTGCTTCTCAGGATCCAAAATCTTTATCCCATCTTTCTGCTGAATAAATATGTCTATATCGTGATGCCTCATGGCATTAGGTGAAAATCAGCCATATGAAATCTGAGAAGAAAATTCCATAAGTATCAGCAAATTGCTGCAGCATTATATAGTTGCCATGCCTGTAAAGGGGATCAGCACAATACAAGTAGATTATTGAAAATATTAGGAACTCTAGGGTCTTAATTAATTGTCATGGACCTAGTATAAGAATCAGCATTAGAGGAACAATTGTCAATATCATTCACGTATTGAAACAAACTGGCAACATCATTCACTAAAATGTATGAACAATAAGAAGGAACTTACCACAGGTTTGATTAGTCATTCAATAATTTCCTGAGCCTGCTTGAGTCTTATGTCAACAATGTTAGCAGGAAAATTGGAATCAAACAATTTGTGAAGTTGTTCATATATTGGTCTTCCTCTCAATTTCTCTTCATTGAGCACAATAATCTCAGTTGTTATACAAAACAAAAAGCATTCAATCATAGTGCTACAGTTATAAGCACTAGAGCAAAATTACCATGTATAATGAGCATACAAGTTTGTGAAAATTACCGGTAAATAGCTCAAAACCAGAACTAAAGCCTGCTTGATCCACTGAACATATCAATAAATGGGGAAAAGCTAAGACCTGCTGTAAAAACTGCATTTTACTTCCACTTCAGAGAAGAAAAACAGAAGGGAAAAAGAATTTAAAACATACAATTTGGAGCAAACTTTGAAGCTTGATTTTTGCCGCTGCCATTCCATTGAAACCTTCCCATGTAGCTGAACATTTGCTATGTCATTTCAATTGAAAATATAGTAGAGAAAAAGTTGGATGTTGCTCTTGATTGTACCGAATGCTTTCCGAACTTAGAAGCTAAAGGGTGGTTGATGTTAATCAAGATATTAATATCTCAAAACTATTTATTAGAATAATGGATCACTTGCTAACAATAGATAACATGAATAAGGTACAAAATTAAACTTCTAAATGCAATAATGTTAAGATTCTGGAAAGAGTAAAAGAAAGGGAATCATTTGGAATTTGCTAATTGTTTTTCTTATTCGAATATTACAGTAATAGTGCCCTTATATAGGTGCACTTAGAGTTACAAAGAGTAACCTGTTCTAGCAGGTAATAGACTAAGTAAACCTGCTACAGCAGGTAATCAGAATAGCTAAGTATTAGAACTTGTATGAATTACATGGAATAGAATGTATTCTATTACTCTAACACCCCCCCCACAAGCTCAAGGAGGGTGTGAAGTTGGAGCTGGAGCAACCACTTGTAGCCTGGACTTTAGGAATAGAAATCTGGTAGTTGACAGTGGCTTTGTGAATATATCTGCCCACTGTTCAGTGCCTGGTACATGATATATTTGTAACTTCTTGGATAAATCTCTGTCTCTGACAAAAAACAGATCTAATTCCATGTGTTTAGTTCGTGCATGGAGCACTGGATTGTGAGCCAGTGCTACCGCACTTTGATTATCACAGAAAATCTGAGGGATACTGTGATTAATTCCAAGTTCAGTGAGGAGGGATTGGACCCAAGTAACTTCAGCAGTGGCTAGTGCAAGGCTTCTATACTCAGCTTCTGCACTTGATCTAGCTACAACCGTTTGTTTCTTTGACCACCAAGAAATTAAGTTAGGTCCCAAGTAGACAGCAGCTCCAGAAGTAGATTTTCTATCATCTATATCAGATGCCCAGTCAGCATCACACCAGGCTCTTAGTTGCAGAGGTTTAGTGACATCAGTAGGTTGAAGTAAGAGGCCATGATTAAGAGTACCTTTGAGATATCTAAGAATTCTCTTCACCACAGCCCAGTGAGATTCTAAAGGACAAGACATAAACTGACAAACTTTATTTACAGCATAGCTAATTTCAGGTCTGGTTATAGTGGTGTATTGAAGAGCACCAACTACTGAACTATAGGTTGCAGGGTCAGGGAGATAGTCACAGCCTTGTTTTGACAATTTGCAACTTGAAACCATAGGAGATGAAATAGAGTTAGCTTCTGCCATGTTTGTTTTAGGCAGCAGATCTCTGATGTACTTTCTTTGAGTGAGTAAGATGGTGCCATTTGACATAGTTTTGACCTCAATACCAAGGAAGTAATCAAGTGAACCCAGTTGTTTAAGTGAGAAGACAGAATCCAATTGCTGAATTAGCTGTTTGATCATGACATTAGAGTTCCCCGTGAGTATGATATCATCTACATAGACTAAGAGGTATACCCCGGTTCCTGCTTGCTTGTAGACAAATAGAGATGGGTCACATCTACTCCCTTTGAATCCTAGTTGCAACAGAGTATTTTTAAGCTTGTAATACCAAGCCCTTGGGGCTTGTTTTAGACCATATATTGCTTTGTGTAGTTTGCACACCAAGGATTTGTCAGCTGCCTCAAAACCTTGAGGTTGAGTCATGTACACCTCCTCCTCTAAATTACCATGTAGGAAAGCATTATTCACATCAATTTGATGAAGGTTCCATTTCTGACTAAGTGCCATGGTGAGAATAGTACGAATAGTTACTGGTTTAATGACTGGAGAGAAAGTCTCATTAAAGTCTTGGCCTTGTTGTTGATGAAATCCCTTTGCAACCAACCTTGCTTTATATTTATTTAGTGAGCCATCAGCATTTTCCTTGACTCTAAAAACCCATTTGCACCCAATAGCATTCTTGCCCGGAGGAAGGGGAACAAGTGACCATGTTTGATTCTTTAGGAGAGCAGAGTACTCATCTGCCATAGCAGTCTGCCAAGCAGGTTGTTGTAAGGCAGTTTTCACACTCTTAGGTTCTGTGTGAGTGAGAAGAAGAGTGGGGTGGAGTTTTGGTTTGACAATGCCAGATTTAGAACGAGTTTGCATGGGGTGTATGTTGGTTGGTTGGGTAGGAGGTGATGAGGATAGGTCTATTGTGGTACTGGCAGTGGCCATTGAGTGAGGGTGGGAGTTGTTGGATGATACAGAAGGTACAGGGGAAGTGGTGGCAACTGTGGGTGATAGTGGAGTGTGATTAGAGGAGTGGTCAGATTCTGGTGAGGGTATAGGATTGCTGGTTGCTGTTTGTAAGATAGTATTAGGGCTGGGAATGGATATGGTAGGTGAGGGGATGGTAGAATTAGTGGCTGGTGAAGTGTTTGATGAAGGTACAGAAGGGTGCCTCAAACAATTTCTTGTAAGGAAAACAATTCTCATTAAAGACAACATCCCTAGAGATGTAAATGCGACCATTAGGTGACAAACATTTGTAGCCTTTGTGAGAGGCTGAATACCCCCAAAAGACACACTCATGAGACCTAAAATCAAGTTTATGAGCATTGTAGGGCCTAAGACAAGGAAAACAGCTACAACCAAAAACTTTTAGAGACTTAAAATCAGGAATTTGACCAAAGAGGACTTGAGAGGGTATAGCACCATTGAGAGAGGCTATAGGCAATCTATTAATTAGATGCACTGCAGTTGCAAAGGCATGATCCCAAAAGTGAAGAGGCAAATTGGCTTGGAAGAGAAGAGTTAGACCTAATTCCACAATATGCCTATGCTTCCTTTCCACTACACCATTTTGATGGTGAGTGTGAGGGCATATGACACGATGAATGATACCTAGATCACTCAAATATTTGGAGAAAGGTCTGTATTCTCCCCCCCAGTCAGTTTGTATAGACTTTATTTTGCAATTGAATTGAAGTTCAACCATGGATTTGAATTCCTTGAAAATATGCAGTGTATCTGATTTGGATTTTATAAGATAAAGCCAAGTAAATTTTGAAAAAGCATCAACAAAGGTGAGATAGTAGTAAAATCCAGTAGATGAAGGCATAGGAGAAGGACCCCAAAGGTCACTATATATCAATTGTAATGGAGAAGAATAGACAGTAAGTGAGGGAGATGATGGAAGCCTATGAGACTTGCCAACAGCACAAGCATTGCAAAATGAAGAGGGATCTTTATTAGGTAAATTCAGATTACACATTTGTGATACAATTCTAATAGCATTGTGGTTAGGATGTCCTAACCTTTGATGCCAAGTTTGTAATAGGTGCTGGGAGTGGGGAACATTGATTGTAGCACTATGTACAGTGGGAGCAGAACCAACGGAATTGAAACTAGATGCTTTGACAGTAGAAACAACAGAGACTGAAGACTGTGATGCAGAACCGGGACTTGGAGTAGTGTGCTGCAGCATGTTCTTGAACTCATAAAGTCCATCTGGGCCAGCACGACCATGCAACAGCACCTCACGAGTAGCCTGGGATTTGACATAGCAATCATTTAGATGAAACTCAACAAAAACAGGGCTATCTTTGAGAAAACGATTAACACTTACTAAGTTCTTGGTAATAGAAGGAACATACAGTAAATTGTGTAAATGCAGTTTAACATTGGGATTGAAAAGAGAAGGAAATGAGGAAGAACCAAAGGAAAGAACTGACAAACCTTGCCCGTTACCTACAAAAACTTGACTAGGTGTGTCATGAGAGATTTGAGGTATTTGAATGTTTTGAGAATTGTTGGTCACATGAGTGGAAGCAGCTGTGTCACCAATGAAATTAGGAGAGGCTAGTTGAGGAGCAGTCATCATGAGAGCAGTGGCTTGTGTAGGTGTTGCTTGAGGTGTTGGAGGTGGTTGTGGTTGCCATTGAGGAGCAGGTTGTTGAGGCCTGATGTAGGTGTAGGGATTGTAGTGATATTGTGGTTGTTGTGGTGGTGCTGTGGGGTTGTAATACTGGTTGAATCTATGATAGCATTGTATGGCAGTGTGACCAATTTTGTTACAAACCTGGCATTGACCTTGAAAGCGACCTCCACGGCCACGTCCCCTGCCACGGCCACGTCCCCTGCCACGGCCACGTCCACGGTAGCCACAGCCATCATTGTTGTTAGCAGCAATGGCCTGAGAATTGTTCGTAGCAGGTGTTGCTTCATGAATTTCAGCAGTTTGTTGATGTTGCGTTGGAGCGTGCGTGAGAAGAATAGAGGCAGCATCAGTGTTGTTCTGTTTACGATAACGAGTGCTGCGAACCTTTTGAGCCAGAAGAAGAGACTCTACCTCTTCAACAGTAACATCGTCGTCGAATCTGCTTTACACGAGGGAGATGATTTGATCATTTTCTTGAGGAAGTCCGTCGAGGATGGCGTCAAGATGATCTTTCGCGGTTACTGGACTTCCGACGGCAGCAAGAGAGTCAACCAGACCTTTGATCTTCGCAATGTAGTCTTTCACTGAAGAATTTTCCAATCGAGTGGATCGCAATTCATTTCGCAACTGTCGAATCTTGGTTCGACCTAGCCTCTGAAAATACGTGTGGATTTTGTCCCATAACTCAAACCTGTGATTACAGCCAACGACGCGAGCTTGGATCGCCGTCTCAGAGACGTTTGCATCCAAGAGAGGAGCATTTGATCTTGCGCCTCCCAAATCTGGAATTCTGGATTCTCAGTGTTCGTCGCAATATCATCAGTAGTCAGAAAACGAGAAGGAATTTTTGGATTGACAAGGAAATGGTGGAGGCGATGCGCTTTGATTACTGGTTCGATTTGTTGACGCCACAGGACAAAATTTTCATCATGCAACATCTCTGTGATCTTGTATTTGAACTCCTTGATTTCATTTGAGGAATTTGCGGTGCTCGCGTTGGTTCGCGGCACTGATTGAGAACCTTCGCCTTCTCTGCTCGGTGGCGGTGGCGGTGGTAGATTGCTGGTGTTGACGGAAGCCATACGGAGGCGATAGGCGCAGAGCGAAAAAAAAGGGAAGAAACGGTTAGCTCCGTTGAGATTCAGTTACGAGTCGGTTATGGCGCTTTGATACCATGTTAAGATTCTGGAAAGAGTAAAAGAAAGGGAATCATTTGGAATTTTCTAATTGTTTTTCTTATTCGAATATTACAGTAATAGTGCCCTTATATAGGTGCACTTAGAGTTACAAAGAGTAACCTGATCTAGCAGGTAATAGACTAAGTAAATCTGCTACAGCAGGTAATCAGAATAGCTAAGTATTAGAACTTGTATGAATTACATGGAATAGAATGTATTCTATTACTCTAACAAATAAGGAAATTGCAAAAAAGAGGATTTAATGGTCTGCTATAACTGTCTTTAGTATATTTAACCAACATATATATCAACATCATGCCCAAAGAAATCAGAATTCTTATACTATTCACCTACATACTTCATTTAGTACTAGTACTTAGTTTTACCAAATTATTTTAAATACGTCCTTCACTACTACTCTGATTTCCAAAAAATGCGCAAAATATTCAGTGCTTTTAAAATTCTGGTTTTATCTGATATGCTCTGTTTTTGTTCAGCTACTACTTTATTCTTTCTATTTTATCATCAATGTTTTATCTACTAGAATAAGCAACCAAATAGCATGAATAAGACTGGTAAATTTGAAGCGCATATCTCATGCAGAATGTACGGAGGTTCAAACAAGAATACTTTTTACATTAGTTTATTGAAGTTTCCAACTTATATAAGCAATTTCTACATAGAAATGGAGATCATTCATACAACTAGAATTGAAACAAACACAATATCCAAATAGAAAGAAGTATATAAAGCATAAGCATTGAAATAAAATTGATTAAGCACGGATTTATAGGATAAATCTTTATTTCTTACATAATAATAAATATAACATAGGAAATCACACTAAATGATTTCTTAACATTCAACTATGTAATACAATCCTATATCCTAATAACCATACCCATAAACTTCTTGGATGAGATTACAAAGACAATTAATTATTTTATTCCCTAATAATTGGAGAGAGGTTCTTCTTATAAATTGTTGTCTGACAAGTAGCTTCGCCTTTAAGGCCAACCTCTTCAAACGTTTGGGTATTTAAATCAAAACAAACTAGGTCGTCATCTTTTGTTCTAAATAGCATTTCGCCATTCTTGCACGCTCCAATAGGGTGCCCTATGAAAGGTAAGGGTCCTACAATAAAGAGTTTAATCCATGACCCCTCGACGCCGGGTTCACCTAAAATTGATATGTGAAAAGAAGCAGTTGTTGAATACTTTGAGATCAAAGCAATGGACCCATTTAACACCACCAATTGTCTCTTCACTGATGCTAACACAAAATTATCGTCATCATGCATATCAAAGAGTAAAGGTGTGGTAACGAACACTTCACTGCTCAAATTAAATGACACCACACACTTCACCGCACGAGGATCATCCTGAATTCCCCCCAACCAATGGCAAATCCCATTCAAGTATACCTCTGAACATCCTAATTTCAGGGGTACATTCACATCGAGTTTCCTCCAAGAGTTATTTTTTAGACTATAAATCTCCCATAAGGGGCCCGGCTCCGTTGGCACATAAGCCAAACGAGCTTCAAGTTTGACATTAGTGTTAAAGGCATATCGACTAATTCTAACACACTGAATCACCTTATAGTCATCTCTAACGTAGTCATAACCAAACCCATAAAGATTAAACATGGTGATGTTGGAAGGTAGAAGCTGAGAAGGGCTATGAGGAATTTGAATACATTCTTTAGTAGCTGGATTCCACAATGTACGACTTTCACGTAGAATATCGACCAGAGAAATAATGCCATTAACACACCCAGAAATATGAAGTGGCCATTCATGAGTATCTTCCTCTCGACGTGGCAATTCCAATTTGACCTTATTTTCAAACTTTTCACCATAAAGCAAATACAAGCAACGAGTTGGCACTGTTTGATTTAGAAGTAGACAAGTATCATCGTACAGTGAGCAATGCGCAGAAATGAAGTTTTTGCGGAACATTTCAATGAAATGAGGGTTTTCATATAAAAAAGACCATGATTTACGTGCGGAACTGAATCGCTTGAGAGATTTGAGAGGAAGTTTAGAGAGAATAGAGACAGCAAGATCGTTTGGTATATGTGTACTAACCTTCTTCACATTTGTTGGAACCATAGCCATGAAAAGAATGAAGGATCGTTAACACCTTATCCTTTATAATTGATCTTCCAATCCATTGTTCTTTTTTGCTTTTGCAATGTAACCACGATCGATCTATTTTTGCTTTTGAAAATAGCATTGTGAATTTCCCTATTGCCTTCAATCTGTTTGATATATTCTCTGAGATAGTTAGTTATCTTGCCTAAAAAGTAGGCTTCTAATAGTTCCTCTAGTTTTTGCTTTATTATTATTATTATTATTATTATTATTATTGTTGTTGTTGTTGTTGTTGATAAGTAAATGTTAGTGGAGTGAGAGAATGTTAGTTTCAAGAGTGAACCTTGGGTTTTTTGCAACTCCTTTTTTTTGTGAGAAATAGGCCACCTGAACTTATCTCATTGAAATATGGCCAGAAGGCCCAAATTTGTCAACATGCAGTAATTTCGCAATTATGCCAGGGGCGGAATCGTAAATTACAAAGGCACCAATAATGTCAAAGCTGTTTCTGGCAAGCCTATCCGCAACGACATTGAAGTCTTTGCCAACAACACTCCAATTAATCTCCATCTCTCCATCTTCCCCAATTTCAATAATTTCATCAACCAAGTTCTGCAAATGATGGTTATCGTTTCGCCTATTTTCAAGCAAATCAAAGGCTTCAAGTGAGCCGATTTCCACAATCAAGCTTCTACACCCTCTGTTCCGGGCCAATTGAACTCCACGAAGAACACCAACGAGCTCCGATTCCAAGGTTGAACACGCATGCAACCGGTGAGAGAAGGCAACAATGATGTCACTATTCGCATATCTCAAGATCCCCCCACAACCAGCAAGACGACCATTCTCCTTGACAGATCCGTCACTGTTGAGCTTCCACTTACCAACCGGAGGTGGTTTCCACCGATCATACGCGTCTTCAGCAGAGAGAGTGATTTGCGTGTGGATCGAATTGTTCTTCAGGTAACATCTAGCTATCCACTCAGTCTGATTCTTGATCTTACAACGAAGGCTATGAGCTGAATTACGTTTTTGGGAAAACACTATTATTATTATTATTATTATTGGATTGTTATGAAAATTATTGGATATGGATGTCCATTTCTCTTCTCCCATCATCTCCGTAACTATCTTAGTGTGGTGGTCTTTATGGTGGCTTCTCACTTCCTAATCCCCACCCTATAAATAGGGCTCACTCTCAATGTAAAGATGTACTTGTGAAGAGAAATACAAAGGCTCCCAAATTCTCTCCTTCTCTCATTCATTTGTTTGCTATAGTTTTGATTATTCTATAACACGTTATCAGCACGAGGTTCTACCAATCTAAGTACTAAATATGTCGAACCTTACCAAACTTGATTTTGAGGCTCTTGACATTTCGGGAAAAAATTACTTGCCATGGGCTCTAGATGCTGAAATCCATTTAAATGCAGAAGGTCATGGAGATACTATTAAGGAAGGAAATAAAGCATCTAATCAACAAAAGGCAAAAACCATGATTTTCCTTCGCCACCATCTCCATGAGGACCTTAAAAATGAATACCTTACGGTAAAAGACCCACATGTACTTTGGAACAGTTTAAAAGAAAGATATGAACACCAAAAATCAATTATCCTCCCAAAAGCTCGTTATGGATGGATGCATTTGCGTTTACAAGATTTTAAAAGTGTAACTGCATATAATTCTGCGGTATTTAGAACCACTTCTCAACTGCAATTATGTGGAGAAAAAGTGACTAATGAAGATATGTTAGAAAAAACATTCTCCACTTTTCATGCATCCAATGTGCTCCTGCAGCAGCAATATCAAGAAAAAGGATTTCAAAAATATTTTGACTTGATTTCTTGCCTTCGTGTGGCCGAGCAAAATAATGAACTTTTGATGAAAAATCATGAAGCTCGTCCCACTGGCACGACTCCATTCCCAGAAGTGAATGTTGCAACACACGATCACTATGGGTAAACTCGTGGTCGTGGTCGAGGCTGTGGTCGTGGTCGTGGCTGTGGTCGTGGTCATGGTATTGATCATAGTCGTAGTGGAAATTACAAGAACACATCTTTTCACCAGAAGTGGAAAAAAGTTGAAAAGAATGACAAAGGTGGGCAAAGTAGCAAAGATAATGAAAATATTTGCTACCGTTGTGGAGGAAAAGGTCATTGGAGCTGTACCTGTCATACACCCAAACATCTTGTCGATCTCTATCAAAAATCACTTAAAAATGAAGATAAAAGGATTGAGACAAATTTTGCTTATAAATATAATGGTAATGCGGATGTTACCCATTTGGATGTTGCTGATTTCTTTGCTGACCCTGATGGAAATATTGATCATCACATTGTGGATGGAAGTATAGTCAAGAAGTAGATTTTCCTAGTATTCCAATAAATAATAAAGTTTGAGAGTGTCTTTGGATTTCCTACAATAAAATGTTTTGAGTGCTAGTAATAATAAAGCTTTATATTTAAGTGTGTTTTCAACTTCCATAGATTATGTCCAAATAATTCAATTATAAAGTTGTTATTATTTCTCATGCTTCTCTCTTATCATATTTCTTTTCTTTGGATAGAATGAGTATTGACAATAGCATCAATAATGGAGTTATGTGTCTCGTCGATAGCGGAACTACCCATACAATTTTAAAGGATGCAAAATATTTCTCTTATTTAGTAAAGAGAGAAACCGACGTTAGTACTATATCGGGCTCTTCAAAGATAATTGAAGGCTCCGGAAGAGCTAATATACTGTTATCCCGGGGAACAAATTTACGCATTGAGAATGCATTATATTCCCCTAAGTCTAGTAGAAATTTATTAAGTTTCAAAGATATCCGTCTAAATGGATATCATATTGAAACAAGAGATGAAGGGGATATTGAATATCTCTATATAACAAGACAGACTTTGGAAAAAATAAGTGTAGTGGAAAAGCTGCCTGCCTTTTCCTCTGGTCTGTACTACACTTATATCAGTGCAATTGAAGCACATGTTGTTGTAAACCAGAAGTTTACAAATCACAAAAAATTTGTTGTTTGGCATGACCGGCTGGGCCATCCCGGATTCATAATGATGCGAAAAATAATTGAAAACTCATGTAGACATGAATTGAAGAACCAGGAGATTCTCCAATCCAATAAGTTCTCATGCACCTCTTATTCACAAGGGAAGTTGATAATTAGACCATCACCAACAAAAAATAGAAGTGAATCTATCAACTTTTTAGAGCGTATACATGGTGATATTTGTGGGCCAATACACCCACCATGTGGACCATTTAGATATTTTATGGTTTTAATTGATGCATCAACTAAATGGTCACATGTTTGTCTGTTGCCAACTCGCAACCAAGCATTTGTGAGATTGCTAGCTCAACTAATTCGAATAAGAGCTCACTTCTGATTATCCTGTCAAGAAAATACGTCTTGACAACGCAGCCGAGTTTTCATCTCAAGCATTTAATAAATATTGTGCTTCCATTGGAATTGACATTGAACATCCTATACCACATGTTCATACACAGAATGGACTTGCAGAATCATTTATTAAGCGTATAAAGTTAATTGCAAGACCATTTCTCATGAGATGCAAACTTCCCATTTCCGCTTGGGGACATGCAATTTTGCATGCTGCAACATTGATTCGCATCAGGCCAACAAGTTATCACGACTCCTCCTCTTTACAATTAGTTTTTGGTCAAGAACCTAATATTTCTCATCTTACGATTTTTGGATGTGCGGTGTATGTTCCAATTCCTCCACCACAACGCACTAAGATGGGTCCTCAAAGAAGGTTGGGAATATATGTTAGATATGAATCTCCATCTATTATAAATTATCTTGAACCAACAACAGGAGATTTATTTACAGCTCGATTTGCTGATTGTCATTTTGATGAATCAAATTTCCCAACATTAGGGGGAGAGAAAAAGCAGTTGAAAAAGGAGATCAGTTGGAATGAATTATCATTGTCTCATCTTGATCCTCGAACAAACCAATGTGAACTTGAAGTTCAAGAGATAATTCATTTGCAAAGCTTAGCAAATCAATTACCAAATGCGTTCACTGATCCCAAAAGTGTGATCAGATCATATATACCAGCTGCTAATGCTCCAATAAAAATAGATGTCCCTGTTGGACGTCAATCTAATATTGCAAGTGAGTCTCAACCACGCCTGAAGCGTGGTAGACCAATCGGTTCCAAAGATAAAAATCCTCAAACAAGAAAAGGAGCTAAAAAGAAAGATGGTCCAGACGAGGATATAGATACTCTCAAAGAGTCTACAGACATAATTGACACTACAGTCCCAGAAGAGACTCATCAGGTACTTGAAATTCATGAAAATAAAGAGATCTCAATAAATTATGTCACTAATGGAATACAGTGGAACCGACATGAAGTCAACGTTGATGATGCTTTTTCATATCATATAGCGCTAAATGTGATGAATGATAGTGAGGATCATGAACCAAAATCTATTAAAGATTGTAGACAAAGTGAGAATTGGCCAAAATGGAGAGATGCAATTGAAGCAGAATTAAACTCGCTTTACAAGCGAAAAGTTTTTGGACCAGTAGTTCGAACACCTGAAGGTGTTAAACTAGTTGGATACAAATGAGTCTTTGTGCGAAAACGAAATGAGAACGGTGAATTTGCAAGATACAAAGCTTGACTTGTTGCTCAAGGGTTTTCGCAAAGACCTGGAATCGATTTTGATGAAACATATTCAGCTGTAGTGGATGCAAGTACTTTTCGGTACTTAATTAGCCTTGTAGCACATGAAGGGCTTAATTTGCACATGATGGATGTTGTCACAGCCTATTTATATGGCTCACTTGATAGTGACATTTACATGAAGCTCCCTGAAGGATTTAACTTGCCTGAGGCACATAGCCCTGGATCTCGAGAGGACTACTCCATCAAATTGAATAAGTCTCTTTACGGGCTAAAACAATCTGGACGCATGTGGTATAATCGTCTCAGTGAATATTTGCTAAAGGAGGGGTATACAAATGACCCTATTTGTCCATGTATTTTTATAAAAAGATCTGGAAAAGAATTTGCTATAATTGCTGTCTATGTTGATGACATAAACATTATTGGAACTCTTGAAGAGCTTCCAAAAGCTATAGATTGCTTAAAGAGAGAATTTGAGATGAAGGATTTGGGAAAGACAAAGTTTTGTCTAGGACTGCAAATTGAGCATTTGAAAAATGGATTTTTTGTGCATCAAGAGGCTTATATAGCAAAAGTATTAAAACGTTTCTACATGGACAAATCTCATCCGTTGTCTACTCCAATGGTTGTTAGATCACTAGATGTAGAGAAGGATCCATTTAGACCTCGAGAAGAGGGTGAAGAACCACTTGGTCAAGCATGTACTTCGTTATCTTAGAGGTACAATGAATATGGGGTTGTTTTATTCCAAAGTACCCAAACTAGAAATAACAGGTTATGCAGATGCAAGTTATTTGTCAGATCCACATAATGGTAGATCACAAACAGGTTACTTGTTTACTTGTGGTGGTACAGCAATTTCGTGGAGATCTGTGAAACAGACCATAGCGGTAACATCATCAAATCATGCAGAACTTTTAGCACTACATGAAGCAAGTCGGGAATGCGTCTGGTTAAGATCTCTGATTCAACACATACAAGAGACTTGTGGTTTGTCTTCCGGAAGAATAGAAGCAACAACAATCTATGAAGATAATACTGCATGCATTGCTCAGTTGAAAGAGGGTTACATTAAAGGAGATCGAACAAAACATATTTCTCCAAAATTCTTCTTCACTCATGATCTTCAGAAGAATGGTGATATAAGCATTCAACAAATTCGTTCAAGTGATAATCTTGCGGACCTTTTCACAAAATCGCTCCCAAGCAAAGTTTTTGAACGACTGGTACAAAAGATTGGTCTTCGACGTCTCAAAAATGATTGTCTGGATGAGGGGGAGAAATAAATAAATTTTGTAAAGGGATATTGTACTCTTTTTCCTTCACTAGATTTTTTCCCATTGGGTTTTTTCTAGTAAGGTTTTAATGAGGCATATCCTCAATGGACATCCAAGGGGGAGTATTAATAAAATTATTGGATATGGATGTCCATTTCTCTTCTCCCATCATCTCCATAACTTGAATTCAAACATCTTCTATCCAAAATTAATGTAACCTCCAAAAACCAACAAGGAATAAGGCGAGTTAGAGAAAAAGGGGTGTCTTTTTTGCTAGTTGATTTTGTTTGGTTGAAAATTAGTTGCCCTGTTTTGATACAGGGATGTAGTGTGTTTTGATACCACTTCTGACACTAATAAGAACTTACAACCATTCGCTCCCATCAAAAAATGAGATACTATTAAAATACTTAGTTTGTACAAGTATCATATGAGTACTTAACCCAGAGTAAAAATTAATATACAACAAAATTATAACAAATGTCATGTAGTGACAGTATCATAGAAAATTGGATTAAACTTGTACCTTCTTTTCTAGTTAGATGTTGCATATGCCCACTTCTGTACATTTATCTCTAGTTGTATGCATAATGGGAACTTGAAAGATTTTAATACAGAAGCTTCTTCCTTTGTAATGCAGAAGCTTCACTCAAAGATGGATAGTTATGTAGATTGATAAGCAATATAGTGATTTGTAGCAAGATTGATAAGCCCCTTATAGTCATAAATATCTACGTGAAAGGTAGCTTCTTCCCCTTATCCCGCTGAGGAGCTGGAATAGCTTCTAGACCCATCACCTTAGCTACCAAACTTGGAACTCTCATTTCACTCTTTTCATCTATTTTTTTTTACAAGAACAAGCTTAATTCATTTCATTAATCAAAAGTGTCTCAATACAGATTGGAATCAAATCAAAAATGTGGGAACTAGCATAGAATCTTGATGCCCGTGCTAACGTATGAGCAACAAGATTCGCTTGTCTCCGAATATAACTAACCTTAAAGCTAGGGGAAATAAGTAAGCCATTACGACAATATGATAAAATAACACCAAACTCGGTAATTGGCAATGGCTCTAACATCAAGCCATTTACAACTGAAACACAGTTCAGTCCAATGGAAACATAAGTTAGCCCCAAAACCTCCAACCAAAGTAAGGTTTCCTTGAGACCTATTGCCTCCGCCTCTAGTGGAGTAAGGATGCCGTTAAACCACATAGTTTTGCCTCTATAAAAACTGCCCGTAGAGGATCGCATGCAAACTCCAATACCATATTTATTTTCCTCGATAAATAGGGCGGCATCAACATTACTCTTTTCATCTACTTATACACTTTTTTTGCACTTGGAAAACCTCTGCTATTCTCATTATCAATCTACCATTGAAATTGAAACACAATCACAACTAGAGACGGAAAAATGGGCTTGGCCCGTCGGGCCGGCCCACTAGCCCGCGAAAAAATGGTGGGTTGGATTGGTGATTTTACCCTGCCAACCCATTGTAGCCCGCCCCACCTAATCCGCCAACTCTGCGGGGCACAGATGGGACGGGCCAACCCACCAACTTTATTTTTTTCCTATGTTTTATGTTTTCCATTGTTTTTAACTATTTGTAAATATTTTTTAATGCTTTTTTGGCGGGTTGTAGCGGGTCAACCCACTAACCCTGTCATTTTACCTTGTTTTGGCGGGTTTGGGCGGGTCAACCCATCAACCCGGCTATTTTAAGTCCAAAAAGTAAGCTTTAAATATATTTTTTAATTATTATTTATTTTAATTGTGAACTACCCCTCATAAAAAAAGAATTTTTATGAGAAGCTACTCAAAACGGCTTCTCACATGAAGCAGTTTTTAGATTATTTTCAGTTTCTTTTTTAAGAATTAGTATCAAACGAACAACATGTGTGATTATTTTTTTAAAAAAAGGCTTAACATGTGTGATTATTTTTTAATCCCTAAGAAATGTGTTTTTATGAAAAACAAGAGATATTTCAAAAGTGGGAAGTCCCACATTGCTTGGCTTTGGACTCACCAAAGTCTTTATATATTAAAGCTTAATGAGAGCTTATAAACAAGCAAGTAGAAGGGACTCCCTCGCGCGCACAAGCAGGGACCTGATTTTTTTATTCTCAACAGCTATTTTGTATTAATCCGTTTGATTTTATAGCTGATGATTTTTATTACAATTTCGGTTTTGTTGGCTGCAATTAACTGATGGAGCGTCTGCTTCATCAGCTGGAATGTTAAGCCTATAAAAAGCAGCTAGTCGAGTAGCTATTGACTTACATCTGAAAATTACTTTCTCTCTTCGAAATACACAGTCCTGGGTTCATCTCCTGTCAGAAATACAATTCATTCTTGCCATTGAGACGGGACCGGTTGTACTTCGGGGAATTTACGCTGTAGAGGCGGATAAATTCTTCAGGGCAGTCGCTAGACGCCTCTGGTTGTTTTATCTAACGTGTTCAGTCTTTGCAGGTTCTAGTTTTGTTGCTGTCTTGTTCCGCATATTCCCACAACAAACAGGCCATGCTTTTTTAGTTTAAAAAACTGATTTTCTCGTAAAAAAAAGCTGTAAGAAACGGGTGCGAGCTAGTTTTTGAGTTTTTTTTTCCAATTGAGGTCATTTAACTCTTAAAATATGTACCTCCTTAGAATTTGTTTATAAGCAAAATAAGTTAACTTTATACATATTAATAAGTTAGTTTAATTATCTAGAATCAATACAAAAATGAGTTCTAATTATTAAAAAGACCAGTTTTGTCTTGGGTCTGTTCAACCATTTTAGAAAAAGGCAGAATAATTAATATGGGGCTTAGATGAAATGAGAGGGAGAAGGCAAGGGCTATAGCCTCCCACCACCAAACTATTAAATTACGTCCCCTTCTGGTTTCAGATATAAGCAAAAAAGCATTGTTTAGTGGTCTAACTATTGTTTGGATGAGCTTATTTTTGAGATTATGTAAAAAAATTTTATGGAGATATAACTTTTGTTAGTAAGAACTTATTAATTAACATATAAACTTATTTATCTCCATAAATTGTTTTTCATATGTTCAAAAATAAGCTCATCCGAATGGGCCCTACGTATGTTAAAAGGATCTCACCTTTTAAACAAGCACTGAAAAAGATGAGAAGGATAAGTTTGTTTTTGAAACCGCTCCTAAAGAATCCCACCTTACTACTGTCAAAAGGATTTTCGAATGTTCTTAGTCGAGGCATTTCCAAACTTGTGGCAGATGGTAAGCTTCAGCTCATGGTTGGCCCGCGAAATTTCCGTATGCCAAGTCGTGTGTTATATGCTGATGATATAATGATCTTCTGTAGAGCTGCTAAAAAGAGTATTTCTAGTTTGATGGAACTCTTTTCCTTTTATGAAGAAGTCTCAGGCCAGGTTATCAGTAAAGAGAAGTCTAAATTTTTCACTGGCAGCATATATCTTCCTCTAGTGTCAATTCCATCTCAGCTTTGCTTGGATTCTCTAAAGGATCTCTCCCTTTTACTTATCTTGGGGTTCCTTTATTCGAAGGAAAGTCTCGGCAAATCCATTTGTTGCCTATTGCGGATAGAATTAAGGCTAAATTATCCTCCCACAAAGGTTCGTTCTTATCTGTTATGGGTAGAGTTCAACTGGTAAATTCTGTCATTCTGAGCATGTTGGTCTATAGCTTTCGCATTTATGCCTAGCCTGCTAATCTCCTTAATACTGTTGACAATTGGATTAGAAACTTTGTGAGGTCAGGCGATGTTACTACTAGAAAAATTGTTACTGTTGCTTGGCATAAGGTGTGCAAACCCTTTCAAGAAGGTGACCTGGGTCTTAAATCTATTAAAACAATTAATAGGGCTGGTATGTTAAAGCTTGGCTAGAATTTCATCTCTACCAACTCACAATGGGCTATGCTTTTGAAAGCCAGGGTCTATAAAAACAACAAGTCGGTGAACTATCACGTCTCTTCCTCTATTTGGCTTAGATTTAAGTCTTGTATTTCTGTGATTCTCGAGCACTCTACTTGGAAGCTTGGAAATGGTATTAGCATTAATTTTTGGACGGACCCTTGGCTCTCTAGGCCTATTGTGGATATCATTGGTATGCCTCCTAATGTTCACAGGGACCTCAAAGCTACTGTTAGTGATTTTATAGTAAACAGAAGGTGGTCTATCCCTACCGATTTCATTAATCACACCCCCCATATTTACTTCAAAATTCAGAAAATTGTTATGCCAAATATCCCGATGAATGATCAATTGATGTGGGATTGCACTAACTCAGGAGATCTGACTTTCAGCGATTCTTTCCTTTTTCATGCTCCTGTTGGGCAGGTTGTTCCTTGGACTAAGACAGTCTGGAAGACATTTATTCCGCCCTCAAAATCATTTATTCTTTGGAGGGCTATTCATAATAAGATGCCAACAGATGACCAACTTTGGAATAGAGGTTGCACTGTGGTTTCTGCTTGTAGCATTTGTGGTAGAGATTCAGAGACTTCTCACCAGCTTTTCCTGGCATGCCCATTTGCCAAACACATTTGGAATTGGCTCGGAAGAATCCTAAACCTCAATATTGACACTGCTTCTTTCCAGAGCATTTTATCGTTGACTTCCCATGGTTGGAGTCCTCAATTGAGCGACATTGTCTCTGCTGCCATTATAAATATTTTTTGGGTAATTTGGTATTGCAGGAACCATGCTAGATTTGATAATCACGTGATCCCCTTACCTACTGCTATCAATTTAACTATTTCCAATGTGTCTTTAGCAGGAAATGCCTCTAAATCTATAATGTCTTCCTCTGCTGCTGAATTTATGATTATAAAAGCCTTTAATGTCAATGGTAATTACAGGAATTCTTCAACCATCAAAGAGGTAATTTGGACCCCACCCGCTCTTACATGATTAAGTGCAATATAGATGGTGCTGCTAAAGGGAGCCCTGGTCCCGCTGTTTGTGGTGGTATTTTTAGAGACAGGAGTGCTGTTGTCCTTGGGTGTTTTTCTGCTTCGATAGGTAACAGTTATGCCCTATATGCTGAGCTTATTGGAGCGATGCTGGCTATTGAGATTGCTATTGATAAAGGTTGGAGGTCTTTGTGGTTAGAATGTGATTCTCAATTAGTTGTTTCGGCCTTTAAGAACTGTAATGTTGTTCCTTGGAAACTCTGCAACAGATAGAACAATTGTTTATACTTGACTAGACAGATGAATTTCTTTTGCACCCACATTTACAGAGAAGGTAATGCTTGTGCTGATAAGCTTGCAGGTCATGGAACTAATTCAAGTGGCTTTACCTGGTGGAATCTCATCCAGAGCTTCATTACGGAGGACTTTTTCAAAAATAGGTTCGGCTTACCGAACTACAGGTTTTGTTAGTTCCTATGTCCCTCGATAGGCTGGGTTCGCCTTTTGCCTCCTATTTTTGGTGTGCTGCAGATGATTGTTAGCGACTCTGGTGCCGACCTGGTTGGGATGAGAGTCGTTATAGTGATGGTTTTGCGCACCTTTGTAGATTTACTTTTATTTTTTAGTTATAATGATGTTTATGCTCATGGGTTTTGGTCTAGTCCCCCCATTTTTTCTGTACTTTTTCTCTTTTTTATCAATAAAATTTAAGGGGAGTACTCTTTCCTTCCTGGTGCTTTTTCCCTAAGGAGGGTTTTGCATTAGAAGGTTTTAACGAGTATCCATATCCCTTTCTTTTGTTTAAAAAAAAGATTTTCAGATATCTTGTTGGAACACCTAATCTTGGTCTTTGGTAACACAATTTGAGCTTATAGGATATTGTGATGCAGACCATGCTGGAGACAATTTGGAAAAAAACGCACAAATGGTTCATGTCAACTACTTGGAGAATCACTCATCTCATGGTCATGTAAAAAACAAAGCACAATTGCCCTCTCAACAACGGAAGCTGAGTATGTCTCAGCTGTTGGATGGTGCTCTCAAATTTTATGATCAAGAACCAACTTGAAGATTTTCCTTTAAGTTGCTCAAGTATTCCAATATTCTGTGATAATACAAGTGCTATAAATCTGTCTAAAAATCCTATATAGCATTCTAGATCAAATCATCATTTCATTAGAGATCATGTGCAAAAGAAAGATGTTGAACTTGCTATTGTGGATACTAAACATCAACTAGCTGATAGTTTCAGTAAACCTCTCTTAGAGGAAAGTCTTAGTTTCGTTAAAAGCATGTTTAATATCATTGAACCCCTCAGATGAGAAGGGTCATGACCAGCAACCTTCTCATCAACCTTCTCAGTGATGAGAAGGGTCATAACCCTCAACCTTCTCAACCTTGAGAAGGGCCATCAGATGCATATGGCCATAAAAATCAAAAAATATTTTTATTATATTTTCGTGTCCTATTTATTATTTGTTTATTGCCTAGGTAGTGTTATACCCTAATTTTGTTCGGCTAATTAAAAAAATTAATTAAAAAATATTTTTGTGAACGCTCAATTACTATTTTTCTAACTGTGCACACGTGTTTAAATCGCGTCTCGTTGGGTACGAGTTTTGTTATTTTTTGTACTCGTTACTGTATTGTTATTATAGTTATTAGTCTAATTTGTTATTATAGAAAAAAGGTAATAAGAAAATCAGATTTGAAGTATGCTTTTTAATTATTTTTAGGCTTAAATATTTGATCCCCCTGTAAAGATCCCAATTTTCCATTTACCCCCTGTAAAAAAAAAGTTTTAAAATCAACCTTGCAAATAATAAGTGTTTCTAGTTACCCCCTGTAGGGGGGTAACCGTAAACTTTTTATATTTTGCAGGGGGGTAACCGTACATGGTTTATACCCATTATACACTACATAATCTAACAGATGGGGTGACCGAAAACTGTTTATATTTGCAGGGGGTAACCGTAAACTTTTTTTTTACAGGGGGTAAATGGAAAATGAGTATATTTGCAGGGGGATCAAATATTTAAACCTTATTTTTATTATCAAATTTTTACAAAAATGGTACAACAAGTAAGTCAATTTTGTACATATGCAGACAAAAAAATAAAAGCAAAATAGTACAAAAATTTAAAAGAAAACTAAAAAAAAAGAGAGGAAGGAAAGCATGCGATGCTGCTTGCTGTTGCTATAGTGGAAAATATTTTGAGCTACAAGACTCAACCTCCTTTCACCTTGTCCATTGGCTTTTCATATTATGGGCAAAAACATTTCAGCACATCCATTGCTGCTCTTGCTGCTCCACTCCACTATGCCTCAGCTGCAACCACAACAAATTGGTCTCCTAGAGCAATAATCCACTGCTTTGCACCCACACCTACACCACCATTTTTGCCTATAAATACTGAGTATAGTAACAGTGAAAAGGAGGAACAGAACGACAATCACAAAAAAATTAAAACTCAACATCTGAGTTTTAATTCACCAGAATAGGCACAGTCTTGAAAAACGGTTCTAGGAGGGTAGAAAAACACTGGTTCAGAATTTAGAAATTAAGGTGATTCTTTATACTCTCTGATTATCGTGTTAAATTCTATAAAATGCAAAAAAATACATGTGTGTTTAAATCTTTCCATAGTGTATATATGTTTAGTTCTTTTTTAACTTGACTTTTATTTTTTATTGCTACTGTAATATGTAATACTAACCTATTTATAATATTATGTTTGAAAATATAATGTCTTAGAGTAGAAGAGAGTACTCTGTTTTTTTTCAAAAAAATATATCGTGAGAAGAGAAGGGAGGAGATAGAACGACAAAGAGAAGAAATCAGGAAACTAAACCTCGTTCTCCGGCCACCGTTTGCGGTAGTCACCGCCGTAGACCACCGTGAACCACCGTCATCAACAATACAGCCACCACCAAACGCCCTCTCTCTCTCTCACTCCAAACAACCACCGTCACACCAACACAATATAACCACCGTCGGAAAACCACCCAAAACCACTCACGAATCAACACCATCGAAGCCACCAAACGACCACCGTAAAAACCCACTAACAATACCGACCACCATCGCAACCACCTTCACCCACCATCACTCACTCTCACGCGCGACCCTCTTCTCTCTCTCCTTCAGTTTTTCTTTCAGTTTTTCTTTATATGGTTTAATTTTATATTCTGTTTTATTTTAATTTTAACTTTAGATTACTAATTAAACCCCTCTTTTCCATTATCACAACCCCCGGTCTTAATAATACAGCCCTCCTGTAGTTTGCACCCCACTTTTGACCGCTGCTCCCCTTTTCGTTTCTTTTTTACTTTTACCTACCAAAAAAAACAAGGTTTAAATATGTATTTAGTCCCTGCAAATGTCACTGTTTTCAATTTAGTCCCTGCAATTTTTTTTAAATACGTCCCTGCAAAATAACTTTTTTTAAAAACGTTTCTACAAAATAAACTTTTTAAAAGCGTCCCTACAAAATAGTTTTTTTTAAATACGTCCCTAAAAAATAACTTTTTTTTAAATACGTCCCTGCAAAATATCACAATTTTTTTTGTTGGGAAGTATTTCAAAAAAAAAAGGTTATTTTGCAGGGACGTATTTAAAAAAAAGTTATTTTGCAGGGATGTATTTAAAAATAAAAAATTTGCAGGGACTAAATCGAAAAACAGGGACATTTGCAGGGACTAAATACATATTTAAACAAAAAAACAATCTCTTTCACAAAAAAAAACCTATAAAAATACATAAATAAATAATTTCAAAAAATGGAGGATTAAGTCGACTGTACAGTCGGGTTATTAAACTTTTTTAGGGCCACAAATGAACTGTTACGGATAAGGCCCTGAAATCCCTATTTGAAACAAACAATTTCTAAAATAAAATACCAACACACCTCTTTCCTTAAAACACAAAAAAAAAAATTCAAAAAATAGGGGATTAAGTCGGTCGTACGATCGGATTAATCAGCATTCTAGGATGAATGAACCGTACGGCTCAAGAGTCTTAGGACCCCTAAAATAAAATACACAAACCAACCAAACCTTTTTCTCCCAAGAACTACGTAGCTTTGATTTCTCCATCGCACCTGGAGATACGTAGGAGCAGGGGCCCACTCCTGTCGAGCATAAATAAATAAAAAACCTTTTTGGTCCTTTTCTAAATAAATCCAAAAATACGAAGTCTATCTCTCTAAATTTCTTTTTCAAAATGAAAGGGGTAAAATAAACACTTTGAAAATTAATATTTTTTTCCTACAACTAATTAGCAGGTAACCTTCCTTAGGAAGGATGCCGTGGGGTGCTAACACCTTCCGCATGCATAACCGACTCTCGAACCCAAATCTGGTCTCAAAGACCTTTATCCATTCAATAGGGATTTTCCAATATTTGCCCTTAAACTAAACTTTGGTGGCGGCTTCATTTTTGAACCTTCGAGGAATCCTCACCCGGATTTTTCGGTCGCTACAGCTGGCGACTTCACTGGGGACATTTTAGAGAGTCAAACCTAGTCTAATTAGTTGTAGGATTAGTTGTTAATTTAATGTTTATTTTTACCCTTATCTTCTCTTGTCTTTTAATTTATTGCATATTATATTCTTTTATGTGATATGTAAACCTTAGGATAGAAGATCATTTTTTGTATATGTGTTTTGTTTGTTTTGCAGCTTGAGGGGTATTCTCGATATTTTGCTCCTCCACACACTCCACTATCACACTTTTGCACACACGTGAGAATAGTCCTATACCTGGACTGGAGCATAACCTAAGTTAGAACGAGGTTGCGTAGTAATAGCCTTCTGGATGTACATCCAGCTCGGTGGTTACGAAAGCCTCACCTAGAGTTTGGTCCCTTTTGAGGGTGCTATCACTTCTAATAGCTTGCCTATTGTTGCGATTGACACTCTTAACTGGGGTCGTTGGCTCTAGGAACCTTATTTAGGACTTATAGAGCTACCCTTGAAAGGTTCACGCAATAGAAAAACCGTAGTCCTACTCCTAAAGGAACCCTTCTAGGACACAAAGGAGCTTGATACTCTTGCACTCAAACAAACACTGATACCTTCCCTTCCCTTTTTCTTGAAAAGAAAATTCCAAAAAATCATATTTTATTTTTGTAAACATATCTCATGCATTCTTATTTTTCTTTTTCTTTGCATATCATAAAACAAAAAACATCTCATTTTGCATGCATTTCAATGACCGCGGGGAATTATAAAAGTTTTTTTTAAGAGAGGTGGATACTAGTATAAGAAAAAATGCATTTGAAAGTCAACCACCAGAATCATACTTTACTCTTCGAATAAAAAGTTTACAATTCCCCGACACGACGAATTAATCCATACATTCGCATTTCATGCACATTCATTCATTCATTCATTCATTCATGTACTCATGCATCTGATTTTCCCTCTTCCAAAAATTCAGAATCACGTCAAACATCATGCATTCTTTTCTTTACATTCATTAAAAAAAAACACTGTGAGTATCATGCATTTCATTTCATCGCATAAAAAAAAGCAATTATTATCCATATAACATAAGCATCTCATTCATTCATAATCATCTCCAAAATATCATCATCAAATAGTGTGAGCATCGCATCATTTACAACATCATTATTATTCTTTCACTCATTTACAAGATCATTTACAACATCACATCACGTAGTGGCATTCCTGCATCCTTTCACTCATATTGTGATTATAGCTCAAATCCAACATTCATGCATCATTTCCAAATAAATAAACAAAAAAGTGTCATCATTCTTGCATCATTCATCATCCAAAATATATATTTCAGTTAGCATTTTGCATATTGTATGGCCTCTAAAAAACAAAAATAATCATTTAGAATAGTTAGTCTTTCCAAGTGATCATTCCTCCATGCATTTGCATTTTCATCATGCTTATATATTATAATTTGTTCATTCAAGCATTCCATTTTTTTTAAAAAAAGGACATAAAAAATGAGTATAATTTTAGAAAAAATTTGTGATGAGTGATGAGACATTCTTGCGAAATAGTTATTCTTCTTTGGAAAAGTTTAGCCTTACTTAGTTGCAAACTCAAGGTGTGTCAATGCACTCAATTTTCCAAAAGAAGAAGTTATTCACTATTTGCAGCTCGTCCATAATTTTGGTCAGTAAAGCGGTGCATCCCATCCATCCCATGATAAATGACCAAAATGGTCCATCAAAAATTTCTATCATGTTTTAACTATTAAATATGAACCTCTAAGGATTTCCACTCTAGTCAACATTGTGGAAACAAAAGTATTATCATAAACTCTTGGGGAAGCTCTAAACTTACAAGATGAAGGAGTGAAAGTTTATGAAGATAAGTGGTATGAGAAGGTTGATACCACATAAGAAGAATATAAGACCACCCTTCTCAAGGACCCTTCTCTACTAGTAACCTCACCAAATCTTAAAGAAACACTTAGGATCCTACATCACATCTGCTCTCATACCCTTTTCCCTAGGGCAGGGTCATTTGTGACAACTAGTGATTCCATTCTATTATACCATCACTTCAAAAACATTCCTATTAGCTTTCGATTTCTCACGCTCTATCACATGATCAATGTTATTAGGGCAGGTAGAGCCTCCACCTAGCTACCTTATGGAATGGCTCTAACTAAAGTCTTCAACTACTACAAAATCACCATTCCATATGTTGAAGGAACCATGGAAAAGAAGGTTTTCACATTTAAAAACCTCAAACTCATGGAAATAGAGGTATTTAAACTTGTAGAGGAGAAAAAAATACAAGAAAAGGAGGACCAGGAGATTGTCTGAAGTATCAGGTGAAGGTCCAGATAAAGAGGTTCATTCTGAAAGAAAGAAAAGAAAAGAGAATCAAGAGGAGAAATGACCCACAAGGTGGTCAAGAGAAGATTTGCAAGCTAGGAAAAGGGTGTACATATGGATAATGACCCTGAGAAGGGTCAAGGAGAGCAAGAACAAGCTCCCGAGAAGGTTCTGGATAAAAAGGAAATTACATAGAAGAATATATATATATATATATATATATATATATATATATATATATATATATATATATATATATATCTTCAAACAAGAGTGCTAAGAAGAATACCTCTCTAGAGAAGAGTGCATCTGATGAGGAGAAAAACTATCAAGAGAATGGTCTCTCCCAAGATAAGGTTGCATCAGAAGATTCTGATGATGAGAAAACCAACCAACAAAGATGCTCTGAAAGATCCTCCTCAGCCTCAATGGTGATCAAAGCTAAGCCACTTAGATTCTACAACAGAACAAATAAAAGAAAAATTTGGATATTAAATGATCAGGAAGCAGCAAGCACTCTTGCTCCTATGGTTGAAGAACCAACAACAGAAATTGTTGAGAAGTAGGCTACAAAACACTAGATAAGGTTGCTCGTGAAGTAGACTTACGAAATCTACCTCAATTCTTCTGGTGAGAAGGGTTCTTATAGAGCAGGTTTTCTTCAAGAAACTACTCTATTGAATACCGCTTGTGAGGAAATTGGTCACGAGGAAATAGAAGAACCAATCCAAGCATCTAAAGAAGAAGAAGAAGAAGAGAAGAATGCAGAAGAACCAGAGAAGGTTCAAGATGTTGCAGAGAAGGATGCTCCTGCTGAAGAAAAGCATAGTGATGATGTTGCAATAACTGAACCATTAACCCAACCAATCCCAGCATCACCTCAGGGGGAGTTTCATCAAGGAACTCATTCCTCACCACTTTTTCAAACCCCACTACGATATTTGTTCAATGAACAAATCCCCACCTTTCACCCTTCTTTCCAACCACAACACTACCCTTCTAAATTGCACCCTTCTCACCCCAAGTTTTCCCAATAGCCACAACACCTCCACAAGATCCATCAACTATTCCAACAATCTCTCACACTACTTCCCATAACTTGGACCAACTCATAGCAGCAATCAACCTAGAGCATGGAATCCCATCTCCTCTCAAAAAGCTCAAGCTACCCGTGATGAGTGATAATTCTTATTTATAAGAGTTATTTATATTCTTTAGGCTTAAATTGATGTGACTTCTTAAGTAATTATGTTGTTAAATATGTAAATATGTGTTAAAAAGTGTGAACAAAGGTTAGGAACTGATAGTTAACTGCTGACGTGGCGTCTTAAATGTCAAGGCTAACTTGGAACTGATTTAGTGATGTGGCGCATGGGGGACCAAATTGAAACTTAAAAAGAACATAAGAGACCAAATGGACACAAACACAAAACTGAAAAATAAAATTAACAAAAACAAAAAACACATTCATCTTCTTCCTCCAACCACCACTTCCATTTTCATCACCTCCCGCGAGCCACCACCACCACCACCAAAAATCAATAACTCTTTCACTCTTAATCCCTAACCCTCTCTCCCTTAAACCCAAAACTCCCAATTTCTCAAACTTAATCTCTAACCTCAAACCCCAAATTTCTCATCTACCACCAGCCCCCCAATTTCTCGTTTGTCCAAAATTTGATTATTCAGACGCCACAACTTGTTATGCTTGCGCTTGAGGATGAAGAGTGGGACTATCAGTGAAAATCTTCCACCATCTTCGTGAAAATCTTAGACCATTTCAAGATTTTGTATTTAAAAATTAAAAAATAATGAAAATATTAGTTAAACATTTAACGGAAAGGATTAATTCAGATTTAGGTGTTTTTACTAAATATATAAAATAAATATCATTAAGTATAAATGATATTTATTTATTTATAAGATACATTGAACTTGTTTCTAAAGCTCTTTATTTCGTTGTTTGCTCTACACTCTTGCAACGTTTGCTCCGCAAAGTCCATTTGCGTCTGAGAAGTTACAGAAATCTATGGCTCTAACGTTTCAGAAGGTCAGTAACCATATACCTAATGATGTTTCTTTTTCTATTCTTTCTAAATTGCCCCTAAAATCCATCAAATGATTAATTACCTGCACACACAAATCATGGGCATTTTTATTAGAAAACCCTAATTTCATCTCTACACATCGTTTATTGTACGATGACACTTACCTCCTTTTGAAGATGAAATTGTTGGATCCCGATCATCCTTACCTTAAGTCTTTGATTTCTGGTGAGAGGTTTCAAAATAAAGTCAAATTAAATTTTCCACCTCCATTTCAAGAGTATGACAATGACATTCAAATTTGGGATTATGGTATTGATGGAATTTTGTGTCTCTCAAATGCTGATCACACAAAAGTTGTATTATGGGACCCATCTATATTGGGAAATTTAAGGTCCTTCCTCCCCACCCAAGGGAATTTATAGTCCTTCTTCCCAACTATGAAAAGGTTCGACCATACTTCGGAAGTAACTCTACTATTCACGAATTTGGTTATGACAATAGTAGAGATGACTACAAGGTGATTCGTAGTTTGAATTTTAATGAATATGAACTTTCCAATGACTATAAAGTTGATTGGGATGATGTCCAAACATGTCAAGATCCTTTATGGGAGATATACAGCCTAAGACGTAACTCTTGGAGGAAGCACAATTTAGATATTCCTTTTCATTATAAGACTAGTACATGTGTTGCGGTTTACATAAATGGGGTTTGCCATTGGTTGGGGGAAACAAAGGATGGAACATATCTCATGTCATTTAACTTTAGCAATGAGGTAATCTTTAGAATACCTATACCCTTAGATATGCATAATAGTGTTGAAATTTCCTGGGTGCAGAGATACCTTGTGGTGTTAAATGGGTGCATTGCTATGATGACAAAGTATAGAATGATGACTTCTTTTCGCATATCAGTTTTGGGTGAACTTGGTGTCTGAGAATCATGGACTGAACTTTTCACTATCAATCCCACACCTTGCATTGAGCGTCCCATTGGAGTGGGGAAGACAGCTGATGTGTTCTTCGAAACATATGACAAACAACTGAACTTTATCGACTTAGGTACCCAAACAATGGAAGAGATCAACATCAAAAAGGAGTTTTTATGGTATCATATAACAATTTATAAGAAATAACTTCTAAATTGCAGAATAAATAACTAGTTGTTTTTGTAACCTTATCTTAAAGCTTTTACCCCGGTACTGTTATTATGATTTCGGATATTGTTACCACATTGAAGACCAATAGATGTGTTGATTTCCCATTTATATTTATTATCTAGTGTGTAAGAAAGAAATATTTGCAACATGTATTATCCTTTATCTCTTTTGTTTCAATCTATACTACTTTCTTTTTGCTTGCATGTGGTTCTAGTTTCTATTCCAATTGCGTGAATAATCTTTTGACTTATTGAACGACCTTCTTTCTCAGTTTTGGAAATTTAATGAATACAATATTTATGTCTGAACTTCACTATATATGCCATCGTGTTTGCTTTTGCGCTTTTTGTTTACTTACATGTATCAAGTCGGTTAAATGCATGTTCAAATTATATGACTACTTAGTATTTCATGCTTAATAAATTTTAGAGTGATCTTGCATATACTAATGTAAAGCATCCTAAATCCACTAAAAAAACTTGGTAAAATATTGACATGAAGATGCAAAAGTTAGTTGGTTGCTAAAGAAAACCAAAGCATCTGAGATCAAAATATAGTATTTGAGATGGAACAAACATCATGAGAAAGTTTTTGAATTCAAACGATCATTCAAATCTTCATAGTGCTTCTTAATTGTTTCAAAATTCTTTGTTTTGTCAAAAGAAAATTGTCACTTTGTTTGTTTATTTTTGATTGTATTTTCTCAGTTTATCGGATGGAGAATTTAAAAAAATCAAGATTCATAAAACATGCCTAATAGGTTTATGTATATTTACACTCTTATGAAATAACCGATGACTTGAATGATTGGAGTACACACCATTGTTGATGTTTTTTTTTTTTTGACAAAAGAGGTCTACTTCATTTCATTAATAATAAAAGTAGCAATACATGTCGGCATATCAAAAAAAGTATGAGAAGAAACAGATGACAAGGCTACCCGTGCTAAGGTATGAGCGACCTTGTTTGTTTCTCTCCTAGAGAACTCCACATGAGAGTGTACATTAAAAGAACTAAACAACTCCCTACAAAGATGTAAAACCGAACCATAATCGGAAATAAAAGATAAGTTGTTGTTAAAATCATCCACCACAACTTTGGCATCAAGTTCAAACACAACATCCTTATAGTTAAGTTCACGCATCCACTCCATAGCTACTAAAAGGCCAAGTGCCTCGCCCGTGTAGATCTTGACTACTGGCACGAAGGAATGAGTCTTGGCAGCAATTAAGAAACCATGATCATCTCGGACACACAAACCAAAACCAACTTTGTTACCATCCCGATCTAAAGCGGCGTCAACATTGCATTTAACAAAGCCCGGGGGAGGTCTCTGCCACTCCGCAGGAGCACGCGATTGCTGTGCGTGAGAAGGAGCAGCAGCAGACATGATATTTGGGGCGCGGACAGCCGTCCAATCTGCCAAAAACTGAGCGCCTCGAAGTAAAATTGTAGCCGTTGAATCTCTTGAATTATTCCATACCAAATTGTTACGGCTGGTCCATAAACTCCATAAAATCATGCTCCAAGTCAGCTGTTCCTCGTTATGCAACCTGCTCAAAACCGTAAAAAACCAATCGGAAATATGAGGCGCTGCCACTGCAGCGACAGAAACAGCAGTTAAAAAACCTGCTGCTGTCCAACATTCCACAGCAGCGGGACATTCAGCAAAGCAATGCAAGGAAGGCTCTTCTGCTGCGCGACATCTAAGACAAACCGAAGGCACCACCACACCACGGTGAGCTAAAGTAGATCGAGTAGGGATAGAATCTCTTGCCAAACGCCACAAAAAATTCTTGACTTTTGGAGGTAGCTTCAACTTCCATAATAAACTCCACTTCCCTTCAACCCCCAAATGAGAATTATTGAATAAAGTTTGAGTAGCCAAACGATAGGCACTCCTAACCGAATAATTTCCAGATTTCTCACACCGCCAAGTTAGAACATCCCGTTGCACCGAAGGAAAGAGGGGTGTGCTTAGAATAGCATTGCTAGAATTATCATCTAAAAGGAATCGCACCAAGGCCTCATTCCATACTTTCCGATCATGAATTAACAAGTAATCAACCCGGAGAAAAGGATTGTAATTAGATGGCTGTCTTGGCTGAATTTGCACTCTATCCTTGGTCCAATTTGCATCAAATAAAGGAATGCCACTACCATCACCAATGCTCCAAGATGCACCTTCTTTTAGTAACCGTTGGGCTTCAATCACACTACTCCACACAAAACTAGCATTACTTTTCTTGGGAGCATGTAAGATGTCACTATGAGGAAAATACTTGGTCTTATAAAAACGAGAGACCAAGAGCTCCGGGTTACTTTGCAAACGCCAAGCTTGTTTGCCTAGCAAAGCCAAGTTAAGAGCTTTTAAATTGCTAAATCCCATTCCTCCAAAATCCTTAGGAACACAAAGTTTCTCCCACGCCATCCATCTAATTCCCTTACGGCATCCACCACTACCACCCCACCAAAAACCATTGAGCATTCTAGAGATCTCATCAATCAAACTCTACGGAATAAGAAAAATACTCATAAAATATGTTGGAATAGATTGTAAGACCGATTTGATCATTACTTCTTTCCCGGCTTTGGATAGGACTCTCCCACCCCAAGAATTAATTTTGCTCCAAATACGGTCCTTCAAAAATTTAAACAAGGCTTTTTTGCTCCTTCCAACCATAGATGGGAGACCCAAATACTTACCGGTTCCCAAACAAACCGACACCCCTAGATGATTAGCAATAATATCCTTCTCGCCTTGTGACACATTTTTGCTAAAGAAAATCTCTGATTTTTGAAAATTGATTTTCTGACCAGAGGCCTTCTCATACACATCAAGTATAGATTGAATACACCTTGTTTCACCCATAGTGGCTCTGAAAAAAAGGAAGCAGTCATCTGCAAACAAAATATGGGAAACCACAGGTGCACCTCGGCATATAGACAAACCGTGGAGGTCACCCCTAGCCATAGACTTATGTAACAATGCTGTGAGACCTTCAGTACATAAAATAAATAGATACGGAGATAATGGATCTCCTTGACGAAGACCTCTTCCCGGAGATATAGGCCCAACCCGCTCCTGGTTCACAAGCACAGAGAAAGAGACAGATTCAATACACATTCCCATCCAATGAATCCACTGATTATTAAAACCCAATTTTCCCATGACAGCATATAAATAACCCCAATCCAACCTATCATAAGCCTTGCTCATATCAATTTTCAAAGCAACATCTCCATTTTTTCCTTTTCTTTTATTTTTTAGATAATGTATCACCTCAAAAGCTATCATAGCATTATCCAAAATGGATCTATCAGAAACAAAAGCAGACTGCTCAATAGAGACACACTTTGAAAGAACACACTTAAGACGGTTAGCCATTGAACGGGGATTATCATTCTTCGGAATTAGCGCCAAATTAGTGTCATTGAGATTGTGGGGAAAGACGCCTCTCTTGAGCCAATCTACACAAATAGAATAAATCTCATCACCATAGGAACTCCAATAGCGTTTAAAGAAAGCAGGATTAAAGCCATCCGGACCTGGTGCTTTATCATCATCCATTGCCATTAGAGCATCTTTAAATTCATCTTTCTCAAAAGGTCTTGTCAAAGAATTGTTGTCCTCTACACAAAGCTTTGGCTCCATTACCCCAACAACATCATCATATTCTCCAACCTGGCTAGCAAATAACTGATGGAAATAATCGCCAGCTACCCTCTGAATTGCTAAAGGTTCCGTCGCACTTGACCCATCCTCACGCAGCAAGCTTATAATTTTCTTCTTTTTGAACCTGCAAGTTGCACTAGCATGGAAAAAATTTGTATTTTGGTCACCATCCTTTAGCCAAAAAGATTTGGATCGCTGTTTCCAAAAGGCCTCTTCTTGCCTAATCAACTTATTTAACTTTCCTCTCAACCGATTAAATTTCAACACCCCTTGTGAATCCCTCCTATCCCGCACAACCTCCATAGCCTCCTTACACGAAGCAATCTCCTCACGAAAACGCAGCCTAAGAGTGTGCCCCCAAGATGAGAGGGAGGTAGCATAGCCACGAAGATGAGATTGAATATCACCCACCATACCTTGACTCCACCCTTCCCTAACCACGTCATCCACATCATGCTCCTGTAACCAAGAATTCTCAAATTTAAAAATTATATTGCGAGGATGATCTACCAAAGGATTACGCTACAAAAGTAATGGAGAATGATCTGACTTTGGAGATATTAAATTCAGCAACTTTGCATGTGGAAAAAGGTCTAACCACTTCCTGTTAGCAAAAGCTTGATCAAGACGCTGCTCAATAGAATGGGGCGTACCCAAAGCAAATCTCCATGTAAATTGGTAACCTGCGAGGGGAAGCTCTACAAGACTGGCATCCACAATAGCTTCTTGAAAACCCCGCATGAGATAGTTAGGGTGATCGCAATACCCACGCTTATCAATCGGAGACAACAAATCATTGAAATCACCTATCATACACCACGGTAAACGGGACAAACCTGCCAACCTTCTAATCAACACCCAAGATTCTCTCCGACGAGACCTGTCGGCATAGCCATAGTACCCCGTAATCCTCCACTTCCCACGAACCTCATCATCCACCTCCACATCAAGATGGTGGCTAGAGTAACTAGTAATTTGGCATCGCATAGAATTTCGCCAAAGAACAGCTACACCTCCACCTCTACCAACTCTGTCTACTGCTATACAACCATCAAAGCCCAACAACCTGCGCACAGACTCAACCTTTGCAGAAAAAGACAATGTTTCAAACAGAAAAATAAGTTCGAGATTAGTGCTCCAGACCAAGTCTCTGAGCATGGGAATTGCCGAAAGATGACCCAAGCCTCGACAATTCCAACTGAGGATACTCATTTGTCCTTGCAGTCCTGGCTGCCAGGACTTGCCAATAAAAAAGAACCTGAAATGGTTGCATGCGCCTCTGTTGATCCACTAGTACCTGAGGCAGTACCCTAATTACTATGCTTACGCTTGCGAGCCTCCTCCAAATCACCGTGTTCAATCTCCATAGTCGCACTCGAGCCAGACGGAACAGATACACTGCCAGTCAGTTGGCCACGTGGGCCCACCCTGCTAGCAATTACTCCTGACCCCACCTCATGATTAGTAGGAGACATAACAGCTCTCATATTAATATCTGTCATAATTATGTTGGATGGAATATTCATATCATTAATATCACCATATTGTGTGGAATGAAAGGAATAGCCGTTACGCAAATTCAAAGTTTGTAACTACTCCTCACAATTATTAACTCCCATTATTACGATTCACCCTCGACTGATTCATTGCCGCCGTCCTGGCAGGAGGCGCTGCCGCTACCACCGGTCCACCACCTTCGTTTCTCAACCACACATTACCATCACCCGGAGTTCTACGTTCAACCTTCAACTCTGGACCCCACCCACAGCTTCCATCATCATTTTCCATCTCAAAGAGCAAATCACAACTAGAATCAAGATGGCCAAGAGCACCACAGAGATAACAAAAAATAGAGAGCCTTTCATACTTGAACTTGACAACTCTAATACTGTCTCCACCCTTATTGATCTTCTTCCCTCTACGTAGTGGTTTTCGAACGTCGACCGAAACCCGGATCCGCATATACGACTTCCAAAAATCTGAACTGTTCTTTGGATCATACTCAAGAAATTCTCCAATAAAGTTGCCTAGTACTCTTCCAACCGACTCCGTCATGAAGCCAATGGGTACGTCATGAACCTGCACCCAAAAAGAAACATGAAAAAGAGGTACTTGGTTAGGGACATCCCCCACCCCTAGTCTTGATAGAATTAGCATATGCCCATCAAAGTGCCAAGGACCGCCAGCAGAGACCTTGTCCACATCACGCCAATGGAAAAACTGGAATAAGAACATATTACTAGCCACGTCCGGGTTGCCATATCGCTGCCAGCCTGTCCTTCATAATAGCAATCCGAATCGGTTTCCTGGTGAGAAAGTGCCCCATTAGGCTCAATCTGGCTTCAACATTTTCCCCGTTTGGTGTCTCCCTTTGCAATGGTATTGCTACATCTTCCTCATCATCAAGATGCATGTTTGGAGTAGTTGCCATGATCAAAGAATAGAATAGGTCACAGAGGAGAAAACTCAGTAAAGATACAATTGTACACCTCACAAAGGAGTGAAAGAAGGCTCCTCACTAGGACTAGCAAACCCTAGGAGAGACGTTACAACGCTTGACAACTAATAGAAAACTTCACCATTGTTGATGTTGGTTTAATTGTTGTTGTTCCCATTCTGTGTTATATAGGAGATGAAAATTTTCATTTTAATAGTGTTAATACCTCAATTTAGGAATAGTCCTGCTATGTTGTACCTTTTTCTATTGGTGTATGTGCATATTGTAATTGAGGTCTTTAGTTTTATGAAGTGCTGACCTAAGTTTTTTTTTATAAGAAAAGTTGTATTCATATAAGGGACTAGGAGAACGAGAGGTAATCTATTCAACCCATTACCAAATAGTTAAAGAGTTTTATTTTTACCCCCACTGTTTGAAGCCATACCCCCACGCACCCTGCGAAAGGACGAAAATACCCTTATAATATTACAAATTTACAAAAGATTTATCATTTTTCACTTACATCCGTTTGACAGTGAGAGGGTGAAATTTTTTCCAGTCAATCGGATTTTCCTAGATCCTATATTTCCAAAAGAATTCTCATTGGATATACCTATATCCGATTTTCCAAAAAATCTTCTCATCGAATTTAGGTAGATCCGATTTCCCCAGATAGTAAGTCGAATTTACCTACATCCGTTTTCCTATAGGATCTACCTAGATCCGTTTTCGCATAGGATCTACATAGATCCGTCTTCTTCTTTTTTTCTTTAAATTTGTTTCTTTTTTTTCCGGTGGCTTGGACGAGGGTCGGTGGTCGGATTCCTCGAGATTCACCGAGGTTGGTTAGGCAAGGGGAGTCATCGTCTAGACCGAGCTTGCAGGCCTCCTCTTCATCATCAGCCGAAACAGCTCCTAGTACACGCACCCGCGTGAGGACTTTGGGACATGCATCTAACTGGTGTAGGCGCGCCCAGGGTCGACAACAGCATGTGGAGCAGCCCGTGGAGGAGGAGGAGGAGCATGAGATGGATGGGGTCGAGCAGTACTATGAGCAGCACCAGTAGCACCACCAGTACTATGAGGAGCAGCATTATGAGGATGAGCAGTACCTACCTCAGCATGAGCAGCACCAGCATCACCAGGCTCATGCAGAGCAACACGAGCAGCCCCAGCAGCCCCCAACAGCAGCAGGGTTCTCTCTTCACTGGCCTTGAGACTCATGTAGTTTTTCGCGTACTTAGAGACCACGTAAAAATAATTTAATATATTTATTTACATAGTCTAATTAGTTCAATTTATAGATTGAATTAGCCTTGCTTATTTTTTTTATTTTAAATTCAGTCCTATGAGCACAAGTTGAAAGTTTATCCCATGGGAACAAGATGGGTAAGAGGTTGCTTGGTTATTCACAAAGCCAGCAGTTCTGGCAGCATATCAGGCATTCCAAATTAGCTTCCCTCGTCCGTCCAGCTCACAGCATAGTCGATCATGAGCTGATGTCTGCGTTCATTGAGGGATGACACCCAGAGACGTCGTCATTTCACCAAATGGTTGGTGAAATGACGATTACTTTGGATGATGTGTCATGTTTGCTGCATCTTCCACTGACTGCAGATACTACAGATCTCCACTGCATTCTGTTACCACTACTCAGGCCATCCTAGCTGTGACGTTTCTCGGAGTGGATCATGCTAAGGCTACTGCAGAGTGTCGAGCTGCAAATGGGCCATATTACTAGTTTTCATGGCTGCTAGAGATAGTTAGACTGGACACGCAGCTGGAGGACCAGACCACTATCGTCAGGGCCATGATCCTGCGGATTCTGGGGATGAGTATTTTCACAATGAAGACTGGAGACAGATATGAGGCAAAGTGGCTGCTTTTACTGGAGGACATTACTGCAGATGGTGCTGGTGGATGGGCATGGGGGCCAGCAGCACTTTCCCACCTGTATGATCAAATGAACTTTCCTCCTTAGACTCAGCCACTCAGTTAGGAGTGTATGCGACGCTTCTAAAGGTGCGTTAATTTTTTTCGTTTTTTCCAAGTTTGTTTAAATTAATGTTAAATATTTTTTAATTAACCATGTTGTTTATTTCTGCATTTCAGTCATGGATTTTGGAGTATTTCCCAAGCTTGTTGCGAGGCAGAGGATCAGGAGTGATGTCGGGACACGGTGTGGGCGCTGGAAGAGGTTGAAGACAGATACTGTGAAGTTCACAACCTACAATTATCTCTTTATACAAAGTAACTTGACAACATCCTAATTATATTTATAAACTACACATCAATTGTTTTAATACAAAATATTCATACTACATCTTCAATGCTCCTTGCTGGTTAACTGTAAAAAAAATTGGGATTGAAAGGATGAGATAAAATCTCAGCGAGCGTTCCCGACACACACGCACACGACATCAACCAAGCAATCATGTAAAAACAGTTTTTCAAGCGGCATGCGAAATCAACGGATGTAAAACTATACAATACAATTACCACACCAGCAACAACAACAACAACAACAACAGCAACAACAACAACAAATCGATCCAGTCAACACTGTCACACGAGGCCAGACCAAACTCAATTGTGCGTACCTAAAGTAGGGGATCACAACGCAAATCTTCAACAGACTCAACCCTATACAAACACAGTCTAACGACGACAACAACCACGAGGAAGGAGATACTTCAACAACAAACAGACAGGAATACCATGTCCGAACGGGATACCTTGCCCGACTAACAACGACAACAACAACAGCAGGACCGAGATACCATGCTCGAACGGGATACCTTGCTCGATAAAGCCCTACTAACAACGACAAGCGCAGGACCAGGATACCATGCCTGAACGGGATACCTTGCCCGATAACGCCCTACTAACGACGATAATAGCAGGACCGAGAAACCATGCTCGAACGGGATACCTAGCCCGATAACGCCCTACCAACAACAACAAGTGCATGACCAGGATACCATGCCTGAACGGGATACCTTGCTCGATAACACCCTACTAACAACGATACCAGCAGAACCGAGAAACCATGCTTGAACGAGATACCTTGCCCGATAACGCTCTACTGACCACAACAACCTGGTAGCAGCAACAACAGTGACAACAGCAACAGTAGCAACGACGACAACCTCTATTGAAATTCTCAATAGAAAGACTAGGACCGAAGGTATTCATCATCAACTAAGGGATAACTTACCCTACAATCATCATCTCTAATCGTAACTATGTCTCGTAAGGACCATAATCGATAACTAGACCCTATTGGAATCTCTCATAGTCACTCCGAGCATCACACCATCACATCAACAGAGAAATCAACTCATACGATCAACACAAGTAATTTCAAGAAATCCAACCAATCAATCACGGAACACATTTCATCTATCGAGAGCAAACAACTCATCATGGCTCCAAACACAACCTTTTCACAGAATAGACAAGACTTATATAAACATAGCACAGTCATGAATATATCAATTATATTGTCACACCACATTCACCAACAAATCAATCACAATTACATATAGTCACAAATATCAACAAGAGATAAATATACCCACCTTTAAACTATCTAGTTCATTGCTCCTACAATGAACACATAACAGGACTTAAAACACATTACACAATTAGTCCATTGCTCGTATAATGGCGCTCACATAGCACATAACAAATAACACATAAACACAATTGGGGTAATTTGTTCTGGACGTCCCACGAATGATGCAGCAGTAACTTGTAGCGTCAGTACCACAATTTTGGATTCTCGTTCGCAATCAAAAATTGCAGCCTTCTTTCATGGTGCATGCATATCAAATTTTGTAGAAGCTTCATTCGTTCTCGTAAAATAATTTTACTTCTTCTTTTCCGGTTGCCAGCGTGCCAAGATAAAAATAAAAATCATAAACGAAACAATCAGTACCAAATATATTAACTATACAACCCTTTTTACTTTGTAAAATCATTTGAAAGAATATAATAAAACAAATTGCTAACTTAAATTATTTTATACTTGAATAGTATTGAAACAAAACTATTAAATTGTCATAAAAAATTGCAACGTTAAACCCATATACTTGTTCAAGTAATAATAAAAATATAAGAAAGTCTCAAATCTAATATTTTATTAATTTTACTAAATTTAAGTAATGGTTAAATACACAAACGTTATTTGATAAGCCATGATTATCATAGTATCATTTAATCATAGCATATGAGTCAAGGGTGGGATTACATGAAAACTATGAATGAGGATGGGGCTGGGGTTTGAGGTACTGGTGATGCATTGGGGTTGCATCAATGGAAGAGAAGGGAAGTCTTCGATGGTCATTCTCGGCAGGGGAATCACAAGTGAGAAGGACACATGCTGGTTTGTGACTCAAACAGTGGTGCTCCGGTTTTAGGTGGTGCTCAGTGGATGCCACCATAGCTCTTGCTTGCAACGTTTTTTTTTTGGGTCAATAGAGCAACATTTCATTGATAACGGGCAAAGGCCACAGAAACATTACACCGAATGAACGCTACAGCTCACAAAGGAGCATCACAACAACCCACAAGGGGACGAATCAGGCCTACGGATTCCTAAATATCATTACAATAAGCATAAGGAGCACCTGAACATAATAACTTAATCAGTTAGCTAAAAGACAAATTAAAATCCATAACAAAGTCTACTGGTCAGCAACTTAGGGATTCCAACTTGCTGCAGAAAAGACCAGAATACCCCTCCAGACCTTGAGAAGCACAGCCGTACCGTGCCAGAGCTACTGTCATCAGCACAGAGGTCCGACCGCTACCACTGACCAAGCACCACCACAGAGAGAAATTAGAGGCTCCACAGAGCAGATAACAGGAGATCCACAAATTTGGTGTAGGGGGAAAGACGGAAAGTCCAGACCTTCCCCGTATTTGAAGGCCAAATGGCCCCGGGGTCTCTAGATCTGAAACTGAAGAGCCAAAGAGGATGGCGTGAGAGCAAGGTGAGGGTTTACAGCAAACAGTAACCACTAGTGACAGATTTTCATCTATGAAGTACAGAGTCGGCCGAGAGAGGGACGAGAAGGCGTTGGAAGCAGAGTAGTGGTTCCAACGATGAAGAACAAACGAGAGGAGTGGATGAGATGTTCGATCTGGTGGGTCAGAGGGTTTTGGTGGAGGACGGGTGGGGACCAAGGTAGAAGAAGGAGAAGGTGAGAGGTCAGGAGGGAGTGGTGGAGGGCGGAGGGGTGGTGGGTTAGTGAGAGGTGGCGGTGGTCGAAAACTCTTCCTGGAAAACGAAGGGAACAAGCTCAGCCGATGGAAGAAGATATGGCTCTCCATAGTGCTGAGAACAAAGGACGAATGGAGATTGTGGAGGAGAAGCCGCCGCCGCCGCCGTCAACCCAAGGTGCAAGCGCACCACCAAAACCCTAGCAGAGCTAGGGTAACCATCTAAACCTTTTGCAGACCTAGAGGCAATAAGGTGAGGAATGGAAAAAAATTCTTAGGGTTTCTTTTTGGTACCAGCTGTATAGGTAGAATGAAGAAGAGTACCGTGTGTAACACCCCGGAAATAATTTAATTAAAATAGTTGTCTATGAATGTTATAATTTTGGTGGTTCACTGTCAAATGGACTTTTCCTTTGGTATCTGGTGCTGTGATATGGTGTAATTGTATTGTGTTGCTGTAGTTACCTGATGCTAGCATATTTTTATCATCTGCTTATTACCTCTGTTAGACTCACCCCTTCTGCTTGGAATGTTGCTCTCATGCGGCAACGCTGCAGGTGATCGCTAGTGCTCGTGGAGGAATTGCTAGGTTTTGCTTCCTCTCTCGTTTGGGTCTGTGTCAGCTCTGATATGTAGCACCGGGGAGTCGTTAGTTATCGTTTTGAACTATTATTTTAGTTATTGGAAATTGTTTTAATTAATTTTGGAGATGTCTTTAATTGTTAATTCTGGAGATGTTTAAACTGGTTAATATTTCCGCTGCTTGGTGATTTCTTTTATATAAATTATTTTGGAGATTTTTTTTTGGAATAAATGGTGTTTTTTTTTAAATGGTGAAAAATGTAGCGCCCTTCGAGGTGACTCTCATAATTGTCTATTTAGTTGTAATAGTAAAAGAGGGGTGTTACACCGTGGGCCTTCTGGTCATGGGATCTATTGGATTGTGCTAAAAGGAATTGGGTTTTTTTTTGGTACCCCCACACTCTTCCCTCATACCCCCACTCCCCTGCGAAAAGACTAAAATACCCTTAAAAAATTTTAAAATTACAAAACACTTATCATTTTTCACTTACATACGATTTACCACCAGTTTTTACAGAGGAAATCATATATACATCAAACACACATATATACGATTAGAGTTTTTTGGGCGCATCGTATATACCTCACAGGAACATATATACGACTTTGTACAAAGAGTAAGTCGTATATACCTCTCCCTCACATATATACGATTAAACTCATATATACCTATATACGATTGGAATTCGTATATAGGTATATACGACCTATAGTTTGTGTTATTATTATTATTTTTTAAAATTTTGTGTTTTTTTATTTAATTTTTTTTTACAGTGTCCCATAGGCATCGAGGGGAGTCTTCTACGTCGGCAGCTCCGTCCACACGCACCCGCCACAGGATTGCTGGACATGCGTCTACGAGGCGTAGACGCACAGAGAGAGACAGACCGGTGGAGGAGGTCCGGGTCCCTTCGCCTGAGTTTGAGTATGAGGAGGGCCAGCAGGCTCACCCATATGAGACTGACGATGAGCAGTCTATGTCCTCAGACGACGCTATGTCTGAGGACCAGTCTACGTCTCAGCACCACCAGTATCAGCAGCAGCAGCATCAGTATCAGCATCAGCATCAGCATCAGCAGTATCAGTAGCAGCACCATCACCAGCAGCCTCAGCAGGAGCCTCTCTTTACTTGTGAGGGCCATGTCTGTTCTCGTGTACTGGCAGACCCGGTAAGTTGAAATTATTTACAATGTTGTTAGTTTAATTTATTCCTGTACGTAGTCTTATTTTGTTATTTTTTTTAATGTAGACTTATAGACGTGTGGTGAAAGCGTGGAACCATGGCGGCAAGGTTAGTAGCAGACTATTTGTTTACTGCCAGAACGAGCAGTTGTTCAGCCATGTAAGAGGTGCCAAGTTATCCCCCCTTATCTCCACCGGACATTCCACGGTGGACCATGAGCTGCTGTCCGCCTTTGTTGAGAGATGGCACCTGGAGACGTCGTCATTCCACTTACCATTTGGTGAGATGACGATTACTCTTGATGATGTGTCCTGCCTGCTTCATCTTCCCATCCAGGGAAATTATTTCAGAGCTCCATCCACTTCTGTGACTACGGAGCAGGCCATCCAGCTGGCACACGCTTATCTAGGAGTGAGTATTCAGGAGGCTCGTATGGGGTGTGGTAGGACTACTGGTCCATACTTCCGTTATGAGTGGCTGGAGGGACTAGTTCGAGATAATTCCATTGCGGGGGGGAACATGGATGCTGCTGTCAGGGCATATATACTTCTGCTCCTGAGCTACTCCATCTTCACATGCAAGACTGGAGACAAGGCTGAGGCTAAGTGGCTGCTCCTGCTTGATGACTTGAGTGTAGAGGTTGTTGGAGGGTACGCATGGGGGGCAGCAGCAGTAGCTTACACGTATGATGCTCTGAACTACTCCTGTGTGGACTCTTCCCAGCAGATAGGAGGGTACGCGAGCCTACTGCAGGTATTTAGTTCAAATTGTTTATTTCATTTTTTCCGGTTTTTGATAAACTGTTTTTAATTAACCATGTTGTTATTTATTATTGGATTTCAGGCCTGGATTTTATGGTATTTTCCTACCTTGGTTGAGAGGAGGCCGAGTGGTGTGACGGAGGGACCGCTGTGTGGACGCTGGAGGAAGAAGTTTGATGCCGTGAAGCTTCTAGATTATAGGCAGCTACTTGATGGGCTGACCTCCGATGATGTGTGTTGGCGACCCTTTGAGGGGCTCCGGGAGGATAGAGAGTTTCAGATGATTTCACTGTCCAGGGGCTTCATTAGCTGGGGAGACATCAGAGTTCCCTACATGCCTGATAGGTGCCTGCGACACTTTGGGTTTGTGCAGGTCATCCCACGTACCCCTCTTACTGGTCGTCCGGCCCATGCACACATCCTCATGCAGATTGCGCAGTACTTGCCCTTAGTGCATGACGTTCTGGCCACTACCCGTGTTGTTGAGGAGTTGGGTGAGGTCGGTCCAGGCTACTTGCAGTGGTATGTGACTGCGTCGATTCCAAGGCTTTTACCTGCAGCAGCACCATCACCAGCACAGGCAGCACCACCACCACCTGAGGAGTGGGCGCACAGCATGGCAGACTTGGTTAGGAATGGGCTTCGTCGTGGACATATCCGTATGGGCACCACCACGTACATGGAGCTTTATCAGTTGTTCCGCAGGATAGGACTTGATGACTAGGGCATTTTTCTGTACATTTATTTTATGTCTGTACTTTCTGGATTTATGTTTGAACTCTTATTTTATATCATATTTCTTACGAGTTTGCTTAAACTTTCGATTTCATTCATTTCATTGATTCGATAAAACAAAGTTACATAAAAGATAAAACATAACAAACTAAACCCTAATATTCCGGATCTTGCAAACGACGTAAAATCTCATTCACGCTCCGTTGTGCTTCCACGTACAGCTCCAAAGGCTTATACCCCATAAGCCTGTCGTGAATGTCGAACATGGTCGCCACGTCTTCGTCGGTCTTGATAGACATGGACGAGTAGGAAATGCAGCCATCATCTCCACGATCGGGTTTCTGATAAGTGATACTAGTGACGTCGCGGTTGTCCCCAATCACTTGAACTTTCGACCACACTTTATCCTTCAACCCATCAAACCCCATGGCGCGGTCGATTCGGCATAACACCGGCTTCGGACTCCAAAAGTAGACCCCATCTTCTCTCATCGTGATGTTGCCCCCATAATGTATACCGCAGAGCCTAGCTATTCTCAGCAGACCGTTGTGTTAGACAAATCTGCATTCTCGATGTGTGAGAAATGTAATTGAGAGTGAAATTTTGGTGTGAAAAGAATGAGGGTGGGGTGGGTATTTATAGAATTTGTGAATGAATATCAACCGTTGATACTATCCGTGCAATCTACACCGTTGATTAACATTGGAAGTCAAATCCTAACCGTTAGATCGATTTTTTTTATCACGTCGTATATACCTATTATGTGGGGTATATACGACTTTGTAATATACAAGTCGTATGTACCCCCACACATACGTATATACGACTTGTAATACAAGTCGTATATACGTATGTGTGGGGGTACATACGACTTGTATATTACAAAGTCGTATATACCCCACATAATAGGTATATACGACGTTTTTTATTTTAATTTTTCGTATTCAAGTAATTTTAAGGTATATACGACTCTAGTTTTTAAAAGTCGTATACACATAGGGTGATGTATATACAATTTTGGGTTAAATTTTAAAGGGGTATTTTCGTCCAAAAAAATCTTGTGGGGTAGATAGAAAGAGTGTGGGGGTACAAAAAAAAATCCCAAAGGAATTTGAGAGTTGTTTATTGAGGCCCATAAGGGTTCAAGTAGGAAAACGTAGGCTGTATCAATAGAAAAAGGGTGTACGAATTTAAAAGCCTAATTTACTAAACACAATCACTTTAACAGTTCCTTAACCTAATTATTTCTCTAAATAAATAATACTTCAAACCTTAATATTTTATAACACTACAATAGTTAATAAAAATAATAGTTTCCAAAAATGCAAGTAAATATAAATTTAAAACATTTTAGTAGTTCAAATAAACATAAGAACTTAAAATCCATATATGTTTAAATAAAAAAAATAGGTAAAGTAACCACTTATTAAAAAAATGTCATACACAAAAATTAGGGTGTTACAGTGAACAGAGACCATTTGAGGATATTTCATTGTATAGGGGTTTCCTCACCTGGGGGAATGTGACTGTTCCTTACATGCCGGATAGGTGCCTCTGGCAGTTTGGGTACGTTCAGGTCATCCCACGTGACTCTCTTACAGGTCATCCTAGCCCGAGGGACTGCATCATGGCAATTGCCAATTATACTCAAAGTGTCCAGGAGGTGTTGAGGACTACATATCCTGCTGCAGAGTAGGGTCAGGTTCATCACGATTACTTAGAGTGGTACGTGAGAGTATCACTTCCTTGGCTCTTACCAGTTGCACCACCACCACCACCACCAGTAGCACCAGCTGCAGCACCAATTGTGAGGGGACATGCAGAGTTGTTGGACATTGTGGAGGAGCAGTTGCGGTGGGGGCTTGAGTCCAGAGAGATTCCTCACGAGGGTCGGGTGTACAGTCGGTTCAGGAGGTTGCTGGAGTTGGTAGAGAGACGTGAGCGTCAGTGATTTGCTTGTTGTATGATTGTACTGTTGATGTTCAAACTATTTTGTAGTACTTTATTATTAGTATTGCTTCCGTTATTATATTAATATTTTGTTTCCTGCCCGTTCAGGTCAATGCGATCAGCTCCACTCCTAAGTCTGAATTGTTGGACTCTTTCCATGTTTTGATGATACAAACTTAGTAAGACATTAAGTTTTCTGGTTGATTGTTGTCTAACATGTTTATTTCAAGTGTGAAGAACAAGCCTCAAATATAGCAAAACGTGAACCTACCCTGGACTAAAAAGAACATAAAAATACAAAGGTAGAAATGATATGAGAAGGTTGAAATATGAGAAGGTTGACCAAAAAGTCAACGCAAAAGTTTGACCAAGTCAACACAACATTGACCAGAAGTCAAAAGAAGTTTGGCCCCACCTCTATAATGAAGATCCATTCATGAGAAGGTTTAGATACAAGAAGAGAATATTCAACCCAGCAAGCTTCTCAACATGACAAACATGTTAATTTTCTTTGAATGAAGATCAGAGGTTATTTAATGTTGGAGTCAATCAATAAATGAAGGAAAATGGTTAAATGCGATAGGAGGAATTCCTTGATTATTCTTAGGCCAACCAAAAGGTGTTTTAAGGTTCAAAGGAATGAGAAGGTTTGTGTACAGCAGCCAAGACTGCAAGGAAAAGACAAGCCAGCTAAGAGAGAGTCAGAACACTCAAAGAAAAGGACTGTGTCAGCATGAGAAGGTTGAAAAGTAAGTATAAGGTACAAATGTCAACTTGAGAGGCTTCAAAAGCTGTCAACTTTGGTCCCTTCCATCTCCTCACTCCTATAGACCAATGAACATCTCCAAACGGCTATATTCAAGTTTCTAACGGTTATATTCAGTCTCCATGGCTATTTAAAGGTTGGATTTCGAATTTACAAAGCATGAGAGTGAATTGGAACCTTCAAAAGTTAAGCTTCACAAAGTTCATCGAACCTACTCATCCCACACTCAAAGCTATTCAAGTTTATATTCTAGGATTCTTTTGTTGAGTGTGTGTAAGCTTGATATACTTAATTGTAAACATTTATTGTAGTTTATTTTCAAGCTCTTAATCATCCCAAACTCAAACCTTTTGTTGTAAAGCTATCTTGTGAGCATTCCATCAAACTACCTAGAGAGAGGTGAGTGTTGGTGAGACACTATTTGATAGGGAACCCTATAGGAAACTAGGAGAGAGTTTTCTAGTAAGAAGAATAGTTTGGTGTAGTTGTTGTTGAGGCAAAATTCCTAGTTAAGTTTTGATGATTAACAAACCTCAAATGGTGAGAAGCTTAAGTTATCTGATTTCATGTACTACTAATGTTTCTTCTTGAGTGTCAAATAAGAACAGAAATATCCAAGTAAAATCTCAAGAAGGTATATGCTTATGAGAAGCATTGTATATGAGAAGACGTAGAAGAATGTTGCCCACAAATGCTCTTAGAGAAGAAACCTTCTTATGATAAGATCAAAAGATCAAGACCATATGGTAAACTTGAGAAAGATCATCATGAGAAGCTTCATCCTTATCAGTGGCAACATGAGAATGATATCTAAGAAGGATCAACCTAAGAAGCATCATGACAGAACCATAAAAAAGGAAATGAGAAGAGTCAAGTTGAGAAGAGTCATGACCATCAGAAGGGTCATGATGAGAAGAGTCAAGTTGAGAAGAGTCATGACATTCAGAAGAGTCATGATGAGAAAAATCAAGTTGAGAAAGGTCATAAGATCATATCATCAACCTTTTCCATATGAAGCATCAACTTGAGAAGCATCATTATCAACATCTGTCATAAGTTGAGAAGAGTCAAGCAGAGAAGAGTCATGACAACTGTAAACAGCTGTCTTCTGCAGAAAAGCAGAAACACAACTGTATTATGCAGACAACTTCTTCCAACGGCTATATTACTTTGCCAACGACTCTAATCTTTGGACCAGAGGATATTACACATAATATCATCTATAAATAAACGTTCCTGATCGCCATTGATACTCATGAGAGTGCATTGAGTTCTTAACTTCCAACCTTCTCAAGTGTCAAAGTTTTCTCTCATTCATACTCAGCTGCTACAAACCTGAAGGGATTCACTTGATCTCTGAGTATGTGTTAAGTCTTGTGTTGTTGTATTTATTGAATACCCCATTTGTATCAACCAAGCTCTACAAATCCCATAAACCCAAACACTTAAACCTTCTCAAGTGGCACGTGTTGCTGTAGGACTTGAGAAGTGAGTGCTTCTGCGTTAGAACCAGTCTAATAGATCAGAAGGAGTCTATTAGAGTTTGTCACAGTAGGTAGAGTTATGTGACGAAAACTACCAAAAGTTCTTTTTAACCTAGGGAGGTGTAAAAGTTGTAAACTATTTTGGAGAATAGTGGAAATACTCACAGGGAAGTAAGGAGTGGATGTAGCCCAGGGTTTTGCGTAAACCACTATAAATCATTGTGTTATTTGCTGCTTTCAAGCTATCAATTCACACTTCATGAGAAAACTCTCCATCAGGAGAAGATTTATGAAAACTAAGAAGGGTGTATTCTGACCCTTCTCTGCTTATAAATGTTTTAAAGTAAACACAGTTTTCAACCCTTCTAAACACTCCACTACAATCATTGTAGCCTAGAAAGTCTCTTAAAAAGTTGCATTTATATGTATTATAATAATATCACTGGTCTAGCTACCTTTTATGGGAGGATCGCTTTGATGAACGTTGTGATTAACGCTGTGAGAGTTTGTTTGAAGTCCCCTGTGATAATGATAGTTGTTGTGATGATTTACTGACAGAGTCTTGAGTGTTCTTCATTGCCTCATCCACATGCTCCTAATAAGAAGGGTCATGTTTCACATCATACATTTTTTTTCTTCTTTGGTGCACCATTTGTCTTAATTTTAGATGATGGTGGAACCATAGAAGATGTGGTAGGAAATGCAGAATTCATCAATTTGTTTCTTGAAGACAAACCTCTCCTCAGGTGTCATAGCATTAAATCACTTCCATATATATCCATAGAATAAGTGATGTCACATTGAGCATATTTCTTTTGATTCTCATCCTCATCCATACCATCCAAACTCAGCCCATACCAATGTTTGTCAACCACCTCCAATGGAATTGGAGTACCTGAGACATGATAAACTCCAAGCTCACAAGCACGGGGCAGTCCATGTGTAACCTTAATGATGCACCCACAACGAGCTTTGTCATAACCCACATTTGAGGTGGTTTTCTCAAACTCATCTGCAATATGTCTTATGGCATTTAAAGAGACCATCCCGCGTAGTTTCTTATAGAAAGGAGTATTGTGAGCCACCTCAACACGGTTGATACTTTTTTGGAAAGACTCCACAATCTTAGCAAAATGTAGATTAAGCATACCATTCATCGCTTCCCAACATCTTCACAAGTCTACTCCACTATTCCCCAATGCCCAGTGAGTCGACTCAACCCTAAAATAATAGGAAAACAAAATTAAACTCCAAAACCATATAACATTCAAATAAGCCAAAAGACAACTGCAAATTAGATAACATACCTATTGTAGTGGTATTCCCCAAGTGTGTCACCTGGTTAGTTCATGCCAAAAAAAATCTATGCTTATGAGAAGTCAACCATGTGTTATGCAAGTACTTTAGAAAAAAGGGAAAATCGACACATGACTGCTCCAATATCTGCAACCTCAGTGAGTACTGAACCTCGTCAGGTGATTCTATAAGACTGTACCAAAGAGCGATTGCTGACCCTTGCCTATCCAACCTCACATACTCTTTACACTTTGCTTTCACATTCTTTGTTATGTGCCACACGCAAAGAAAATTCAAAGAAGACAGAAATACTTCATGAATGCCACTCATAAGACCAAGATCTCCGTTAATCAAAAACACCTCAGGTAATAGGTCGTGTATCTCGAACAAATCTATCAACATCTGCAATGCCCTTGTAAAATGAGACTCCCGCTCATGTGCCAAATATACAAATGCAGTCAAGAAGGTTAACTCGGTTGAAGTGACACCTACAATCTCCAAGAGAGGTTTTGTATTTGTTTGTCTTGGATGCGCTGTCCAGAATAAGAACCCTAAGAAATAATCTGAATAATTTGATAGAAGTGGGATGTGCCAACATGATGTCACTTACAACATTTGTTCTCAGATTCTATCAATCTCATCATCTCCTGAATCTTAGTTCTAGGACCCCTCAAGGAAGACCGGTACATGGTACGCTCCCTATATAGTTGGGATATAGAAGTCACATTACCCACAAATTTATTCTTCAAAGCATTCCTACTGCCTCTGGGGGCAACCTTCAATGGAGTTTGTTCATCCACCATAGCCTTCTCCTCCTTCGTTAACCGCCCAAATAATGAGGTGCCGGTTAACATTGTAAACAGCTCATGTGTGCGTAGTCGACACCTAACCCTCAAACTCCAACCCCCATCACGAACCGTATATGTAACTCTCAACTTAAACAGACAACTATACTTCTTTGAGAGATGAATCTAGAATTATTGCTAAATTTCTCATGCTTCTCGCAAACAAAAACATTTTTATCTTTCGTCCCCCTTTTACCTCCAGCTTTGCAAGATCTAAGGATGATAACGACAACTCCGATGGCTTTCCCAACCTCTCTGACCCAACATACGACATCATCATGCGTTAGAAATAGCTACAAAATAGACAATTGTTAGTTAGTTAGTTAATTAATTAAATATCTACATATATTTTGTAATAAAAATTAATTAAATATACTGCTTTCGTCGTGAATTGCCCTGATGTATCCACCGAGAAAGAAATTAACATATGTATCCATTCTGTTCCATTTTAAATAAAATTAAGTAAATATATAATTCAACGGATTTATATGGTAAATACATAAATTTGTTGTTGTTTCTTACAAAACAGATTTACCTATACAAAAGATAATTTTTTTTTGGCTTAAATATATGTTTTGCCCCTGCAAATATCACTATAATCCAGTTATACCCCTGTAAAAATAAAAACTTTAAAATTACCCTTGCAAATATAAATCACTTACTGTTATGCCCCTCGGTCAGTTTTTCATCCAAAAAAATAATTTAAATAAGGTTTAAATATATGTTTTACCCCTGCAAATATCACCATAATCCAGTTATGCCCCTGCAAATATCACTATAATCCAGTTATGCCCCTGTCAAAATCTTTAATTTTTCTATTATACTGATATTTGCAGGGGCATAACTAGATTATGGTGATATTTGCAGGAGCAGAACATATATTTAAACCTTATTTAAATTATTTTTTTGGATGGGAAGCTGACCGAGGGGCATAACCGTAAGCGATTTATATTTGCAAGGGTAATTTTAAAGTTTTTATTTTTACAGGGGTATAACTGGATTATGGTGATATTTGCAGGGGCAGAATACATATTTAAGCCTTTTTTTTGTTATAAAACAATAATGGATTTACGTATTTACCACATAAATCCGTTAGTGAATTTTGTACAACAAATTTAAGTTTTTTAGAAGGTAAATTTTTTTCACAAAATTCAACAACAGATTTATCTGGTAAATCCGTTTGTAAAAAAAAACTACAGATTTATCTTTTTAAAATGTAAACCCGTTTGTAAAAAAATTGAACAAGGGATTTATCATTTTTTATCTTTTTAAAAAGATGAATCCGTTAAAATAGAATTTAATGCATAACGGATTTTCCTTTTTGATAGGCAAATCCGACTGCCAAAAAAGTTGGACCACATGCTGAGAATTGAGACCATAACCTGAGAAGTGTAATAAATGATAGGGATATTTTGGGGATATTGAAAATGGTGGGGGGTATAGGGTCCATAGGGATGTAACATTTGAGGGTAATTAGGTATATATCTTTCGTTATCAATTGTTATCAATTATTTACTAACTTATAATTGTTACCAATTGTATCTTTCATTTTTAGGGCTTCTATTATAAACTAGGTATATGTATGAAGGTAACTAGGGGTGTTCAAAACCGAACCAACCCAATAGAAAACCGCAAACTGAACCAACCGAAACCGAAAACCGCAAAAAACCGTAAACAGCAAAATCTATTCGGTTTTGTTTTTCAATCAACCGCACGATTCGGTTTGGACCGCGGTTTTTGTTCCACCAACCGAACCAAACCGCAAGTAACACTAAGACTTATTGACTTACAATCTTCCTTACTAACTTACTAGCCCAACTCCAACTAAAATCCAACTCTCACTCACTTACTAGCCCAAATTTAATTAATTCTTTGACTCACTTACAAAAAATTACAATAAAAATTTTAATTAAAATTCTTTTAAACATGGTTGTAGCTATCTTAAAAGAATTAAAATAGAGTAGTTTATATTCTACATATATTAGAACAAATATTTTCTTAAAGATTTATGTAAGTCATTTTTTATACTAGTTAATTTGAACTCCGTTTTAAATTATATTTTGTCTTGGAAAAAACCGAATCAACCGAACCAATCAAAACCGCATTAGTTTGGTTTGGTTTGGTTTTAGGAAGCCAAGCGAATCAAACCATCGCATGTAGTTTTACCTTGCGGTTCGGTTCACTTTTTGTCTCAAAACCGAACCAAACCGCACCGCGAACACCCCTACGAGTACCTCATTACCTAGCCCCACCCCGTTTATTAACGAATATTTTTACTGTCCGTTTATTTTTCTCGTGGTTACCCGTTAAGGGACCCACCCCGTGCCCATCGCGAGTTTTACCCGTGGGTACCCACTTGTGCGGGTTTTTTTTCACCATTGGCGGGGGTAGAAAAAGCAACAACCCTGAAAGAATTAAAATAGAGTAGTTTATATTCTACATATATTAGAACAAATATTTTCTTAAAGATTTATGTAAGTCATTTTTTATATTAGTTAATTTGAACTCCGTTTTAAATTATATTTTGTCTTGGAAAAAATCGAACCAACTGAACCAATCAAAACCGCATTAGTTTGGTTTGGTTTGGTTTGGTTTTATTTTAGGAAGCCAAGCTAATCAAACCATCACATGTAGTTTTACCTTGCGGTTCGGTTCACTTTTTGTCTCAAAATCGAACCAGACCGCACCGCGAACACCCCTACGAGTACCTCATTACCTAGCCCCACCCCGTTTATTGACGAATATTTTTATTGTCCGCTTATTTTTCTCGTGGTTACCCATTAAGGGACCCACCCCGTGCCCGTCGCGAGTTTTACCCGTGGGTACCCACATGTGCGGGTTTTTTTTCACCATTGGCGGGGGTAGAAGGCAACATCCCTGAAAGAATTAAAATAGAGTAGTTTATATTCTACATATATTAGAACAAATATTTTCTTAAAGATTTATGTAAGTCATTTTTTATATTAGTTAATTTGAACTCCGTTTTAAATTTTATTTTGTTTTGGAAAAAACCGAACCAACCGAACCAATCAAAACCGCATTAGTTTGGTTTGGTTTTATTTTAGGAAGCCAAGCGAATCAAACCATCGCATGTAGTTTTACCTTGCGGTTCGATTCACTTTTTGTCTCAAAACCGAACCAAACCGCACCGCGAACACCCCTACGAGTACCTCATTACCTAGCCCCACCCCGTTTATTGACGAATATTTTTATTGTCCGTTTATTTTTCTCGTGGTTACCCGTTAAGGGACCCACCCCGTGTCCGTCGCGAGTTTTACCCGTGGGTACCCACATGTGCGGTTTTTTTTTTCACATTTGGCGGGGGTAGAAAAAGCAACAACCCTGAAAAAGAAGGAAACAAAGGTTTTGGAAACAACAATTCTAGGGTTCCAAACATCTCCTAATTCAAAACAGAACAGAGGGTTTTGATGCACCGCAATTGCTGCACCGCCTAGCTCATATACCCACACTGTGAATGCAGCAATTGCATAAGCAGAACAGAGGTTTGATGCAGAACATTGGTGTTACCACTGAGAAGTCTCCAATGGCGGCAAACAATAAGAAGGTCAGTTTACATATTCACGATGACGTTGCCTTCTCAATTCTCTCTAAACTTCCCTTAAAATCTCTTAAGCGATTTACCTGTGCATGCCAATCATGGACTTGTTTATTTGAAAACCCTAATTTCATGATTATATTTGGCAAAAACTTCATATCTGCACATTGTTCATTGTACAACGACACTTCTGTCCTCCTAAGGCCTTGGGTATATGAGTTGTATTTGCTTTCCGGTGAGAGGAAGATCAATCTGAAAATGCCACTTCCAATTGGAGAGGATTTCGGGTATTTAAATATTTTTGGTTATAATGTTAATGGCCTCTTTTGTGTCCACAACTGGCTTAAGAGAACGTTTGCACTTTGGAACCCTGCTACTCAGGAATTTAAGATATTTCCTCTTAGTGCTATTGTAACTCGGCAAGATAAGACAATCATCTCTGTGCCTTTTATTCAAGGATTTGGTTACGATTGTGTTGGAGATGACTATAAGGTGATTCGTATTGTGCAATTTTTTGAACTTTTCGGTGATTCTTCGTGGCCAAACTTCTTATGAGAGATTTATAGCCTTAAAAGTAACTCTTGAAGGGAACTTGACGTGATTATGCCTAAGAGTATACATTTAAAAGGTTCTAAGGTGTACTCAAATGGGGCGTGTCATTGGTGTGGGAAAACAAACCTTGAAGAGAGTGTTGTGTCATTTAACCTTAGCAATGAGGTGTTCCTTACAACACCTTTCCCCTCATATATGCATCAGAGTGTTGATTATAAACATTTGGTTGTGTTAAATGACTCCATTGCAGTGATCTCACATTCTGATAAGACAACTCATTTTCACATATCAATTTTGGGTGAACTCGGCGTCAAGGAATCATGGGTCAAATTCTTCACTATTGGACCCTTATCTTGCATTGGTCGTCGTATAGGAGTAGGAAAGAAGGGCGATGTGTTCTTTAGAAATATAGATGGCAAACTGGTTTGTTTTGATCTAACTACCGGGATGATTGAGGAGATTGATGTTAAAGGAAAGCCATTTCATCCCGAGGTAATATTTATAAGGAAAACCTTCTCAGCATTGGGAATAAATAATTGATTGTTTTTATAGCCTCTGCTTAAAGTTTTCGCTGAGGTTTGACTATAGTTATTAGGATTTCAATTATTTCCAAGTTGGATGTAACATTGAAGTCATTTATATACAAATTGGCCTGTCTTATGAATAGCCCATACTTTTTAATCTTTTGCAAGTCTTATGAATAAAATATCTGTTTCATTATATTCTAATGAGATATTTATGCAACACTGTTTGCTTTTGTGCTTTACTTTATTTATTAGTATGTTTCAAGTCAATTAACAGGGTTTCTTCAACCTATTTGATTGCTTTGTCATCGAGCTTAGGAAACTTTAGAGTGATCAAACATGTAAAACACCCAAAATCAACAAAAAAAGAAAGTAGGTAAGACATTTACAAGAAGATGCAAAAGGTAAACAAACTCATAGCTGAACAAAAGCAAAGCATATCAGATTAAAAAAAATGAAATTTGAGATTGCAATATCTTGGACAAGTTTTCTGAAAGATTTGGTAAAAGAAGTAGGTACTAGAATATGCATGAATTGTTTACATATGATGTGATGAAACATTCAGCCCACAAATTTCGACAAAATTTAAAGCCTGGATATATTTAATTCATTAATTTTTTTATATATACAATCATTAGCTTAACTGAATAAATCATTAGATTGCAATATCTTGCACAAGTCTTCTGACATCAAAGGACTCATTTAAACTAATTCAAAAAAAAAACCAAGTACTACTACTGACAGTAAATACAGTATGTTCTGTGGGTTGATATAAAAGATTTGGTGAAAGAAACCACAAAGATCTGAATTGGAAATCTTTATTGTGTTCTCTTTTTTTATCTTGTTCCCAAATACTTTGGTATGGCAGAATGGTTGTAACCTGATGACCTCTTTTTTTTGTTTAATCTGCATCTCATTTTCTCAACTCAACTAATGGAAAATTTAGAAATTAAAATCTATAAATTATGTGCTCTTGGGATTCTTTGCTGATGTTGTATTAATTACTGTTGCTGATCTATTTTTGAAATACCTCTATTTTTGCTCTATTTAGGTGTAGTCCTAGTCCTTCTATTTTATATGTTTTTCCATTGGCGTATGTGCATAGTTTTATAGAGGTCTTCAGTTCTATGCAATGTAGATGCATGTTGATGCTTTCTATCAATCACTGACATAAGTAGGTACTAAAATATGCATGAATTGTGTACCAGTAATTTGTTTAGATGTGATGAAACATTCAGCCCACAAAATTTAAAGTCTACATTTATTTAATTCATTACTTTTTTTTTATATATACAATCATTAGCTTAATTGAAGCTTTACTCCTGCTTATTAGGAAGCGTTACTCCTACTTAGTAGGAATCTCTATTTGTAAGCTGAATATAATGGTAAACATATGATGTGAGCTTTGACTTTGCTTTTGCTGTTTTAGACCTTAGTGCGGTAACTTTTTAATGTAATGGTTGTGGTTAGTGAAGATATGATGCATGTTCTGAAGTTGGTTTTGCTGTTTTAGAAGTTAATGTGAATTTTAAGTCACATATCTTATTACTGGACTTGCAAAGATTTTGTAGTATGATAATTTTCTTATGCAGTGGTTGTGTTTTTGCCTACTGATATCATTAACATTCGTGTAGCATTTGTTTTAATAAATTGAAATCAGATTTGTATAGTGATGATGTTTGATTTTGAAGCTGAGGCTAAGTGTTCTGTTTTGAAAATTCTTTACTACCTAGTAGTGTTGTACTGATGCCACTAGAATTTTTGTTTTATTTTTATAAACAAATGTTAGTTTTGAAACATCATTTGAAATATAGTATATTCTGTGAGTTTATATAAAAGATTTGGTAAAAGAAGTAGGTACTAAAATATGCATGAATTGTGTACCAGTAATTTGTTTAGATGTGATGAAACATTCAGCCCACAAATTTCAACAAATTTTAAAGTCTCCATTTATTTAACTGAAGCTTTACTCCTGCTTAATAGGAATCCCTACTTTTTGACAGTAATAGGAATCTCTACTTGTAAGCTGAATATAATGGTATGATGTGAGCTTTGATTTTGTATAGTGAATCAGTGATGTTGTTTGATTTTGAAACTGAGGCTAAGTGTTCTGTTTTGAAAATTCTTTACTGCCTGGAGGAGTTGTGCTGATGGTCCATTTTTCAAGGACATGGTGAAGCATCCTTTAAGAAGATTAATGAGGTTTAGATAGAGAGGGATGAGAGCTCTTGAACGTGTTTTCGTTATTGTATTCATAAGTTTAATTTTGTACCTTATTATTCATGTTATTACCAATTGGTATAATGAAATTAAAAAATGCATAATGAAGTGCATATTATAAACTGTAAAAAATTTAGTACATGCATTCTGAAGTTCTGAAGCGCTCTGCAATCAAATCTTCTATCCAAGTTCTGAAGCACTCTGCAATCAAAACTCACTCTATCTTTAGCAACATGATAGTACATGCATTCTGCATGCATAATAAATTTACCACTCAGATTGAAAAATAGCAGGAACAGTGTTTTGGGTCTCTGAATCTGGACATGATAGATTTACCACTCAGATTGAAATATGTTGGTGATCAGTTACTGATTTTCAGAATTCCCTATTTATACTTCCATCCTATAGTCTATCAAATTAATGAAAATGATCCATTTGTAAACCAGATGGCAATTCTACCTTTCCTCTCTTTCACAGTAGGCAAACTATATTAAACTCTGTTTAGTTAACTTAAAATACAGTTAGCTTGCTGTTTCAATAAGTTAGTTAACAGTTATTGTTGTTTAATAAACTGCAAAGTAGGAGCATTTTCTATGCTAAGCTTTGTCAAATAAGAATAGTAATATCTACTTCATTTTTTAGTAAGGATGCCTGTAGATATCCTAATCCAATAACTCATTATCTAGTAACAGCTATCATAAAAGCACCTTCATAAGATACTACCTTCGTCCCATTTTATATGCAGTTTTAGCAAAATGAATTTGTCTCATATTACTCCCTCCGTTCCAAATTAATAATCGTTTAAGGTTTTGGCACAAATATTAAGAAAAACAATAAAGTGGCTAAGTAACATGGTAGTTTTACTAAATTAACCCCATCAATTAATAAATGCATGTTGACAATTTCTTTGGTTAGTGAAAAGTTACAACAATTAATAAGGGTAAAATTGAAAAGATTTAATTAATGATGCATTGGAATGACAAAACGACAATTAATTTGAAATTTTTTACTTTGGCTAAAATGACTATTATTTTGAAACGGAGGGAGTAATTGTTTTACATTTCCAATGAAGTATTTAATACTCTTTTTCCACTTTTGCACTTCTTAATCATGACAACTTTTTACATTTAATAAATTGTTCACATTTGGGTTAAATGGTAAATTAGACAAAACTTTTTATAAAATCTAGGCTACTAATTATTTTTCTTAAAAAGTGTGCCAAAACCTTAAACTACTTATAAAATGGGACGGAGGTAGTACTAAATATGGATCCTTTCCGTTCACGTAAATAGAGAATCAGAAATACAAAGTGTTAGGTGAGTTCGTAAGTAATCAAGAACTATTCACATTTCCATATATTATTGTAAGGGATTAAGTGACAAAAATGTTTGAAAGACTAAGGTGGTAGCACAATTGAAGGAGTGAATTGTAGATTTATTTATAGTTTATTCTTGCAGTTCATTTTCACCCAAATTATTGGGGAGAAAGTGCTACAGCTTCATCAATCAACTTTTCAAAATTTGTGGAGTTTATATGTGGAGTTGTGTTCTCATTTCTGCAGAAGGAAACTGACAAAAGAGGAAAAAAATAATGGCAGGTTGCAGATAATGTAGTTAATTCATCTCGAACTAAACTTCTACTTTTTACTTATATATCAGCTTCATATAGTATGGACATGAAACTAAATCTTGTTCTTGTTTAACCAAGAAATCCAATTAATTAAAACTTTTTCTAAATCATAATGTGACATAAATTAAAACTTTACCAATTGGAATTGAAGATCCCAAGTTTGGAAGGTGATCCCCAAATTGAGAAGGTGTCTTTATGGTAAGAAAAGTTTTACCGTTGAGATGTTTATAAGCTAAAAAACATGAAGGTCTCAAATGAGCCGAAATATAAATGTCCAGTATTTGAAAATGTACCACCCTAACATGTGGTAAGTACTTGGAAATTCTAAGTACATGTATTAAAAGTGTTAAGTTCTCCCCAAAGTATAGTTCAGTGGTAAAACACACATAGGTGCTATTTTGGGCGTTAGGAACAGAGTTCGAACTCAATACGCTCCACTTTACCCGAACTATTTGTATTAAGGATCCAAAAAAGTGTTTTTCCTTTGATAAAAAAGGGGTTTTCATTTGACCCCTCCTCTCCCTACCGCCTTTTCCCACATCCCCTCCCCTCTTCGAATAAAAATACTAAAATACCCCGAACTCTCCTTACAACTCCAACACTACCATGCCCACTTTCTTGTCTCTAGTTGTCACCGTCCTTTCTCACATTTGACAACACAGTTTTCATACAAAATTTACCACCACATGCATCCCACATATTTTAGTAAAGTGGGCATGGTTTTGTTCCGTGGATCCAAAATCCATTTTATGGTGTAGATGGTAGATTTTGTTGATAATTAGTAGTATACCCGTGCATACGCACGAGTGCTGTCATTTTATTTTTATATATGAACTCAGACATAATTTAGTTAGTCTAAACATTACCGCCTGAAAATCAAAACAAATTTAAAGTAGACAAATTTATTTAGTCCGAACATTATCCCGTGTAAAAAACAGGAATATTAAATTTTTGCAAAATTTTAAAATAGTAAAAAGGAAAAATGAAGGATACAGGTAAATAAAATTAAAGTAGATATATTGTGAAAAGTAGAGAAATGAGAGAGTTAGAGGAAAAAATACGAAAGAGAGTGAAAAAGTGTGTGAGAGAGTGAAAAAGTTTGGAAAAGTGTGTGCGAGAGAGTGAAAAAGTAAAAATGTTTGGAAAAGTAAAAAAGTGAAATTACCTAATTATCCTTCGATTGCTTAGTTGGGAAAATGGTAAGATTGGTAGTTTGGTAGTGGGTTATTGGTCTATATAGATAGATAGATAGATAGATAGTAGATAGTAGACAAACTCTATCTAAGTTCGTTCTATGTCGGTACCAGTGATGGATTTTACGGATGAGAAACTCAAATCTTAGTTTGTTCGATGTCGACGTTGGGGTTGGGGATGGATTTCGTTGTTGACAAACTCAGATATGAGTTCATTTTTATAGACCAATGTGGTTGTGGTGAGTCTTTCATTTTAACAAGTAATTAGGCGTTGATCAACACATTTTAAAGTTGTTTTTTGAAATTTCTTTGATGAACATACATATAATATTGAAAAGGTAGATTAAATAGAGTGTATAAACATGGGGGCGAAACCCCCCTTTATATAGATGAGTTGGTTGTGAAGCACTCAAATTTTGATAGCGTTGGAGCTTATTACCTATCTTTTAAGGATAAGAATGAGTACATCTAGTTGAGTTTAATAAGATCAAGTATATTTTTGTTGAGAAGAATAAGGACAAGTATTGATTAGTTGATATAGTACTTTCTTGAATATTTGGTAGAGATCTTCTCGTACCATTCTATTGTAGGGACCTTCCAGAAGTTTGGTAGCAAGTCGGTTGCTCTTAGGTTGAGGTCATTATCATAACAAAGCTCTACCCATAGACCTCAGAAGTTGTCTCATACGAAAGCTCGAAGGTCGGCTCTTAGAAGATCTCAGAGATCGATTCTTAACAATATAATTTGTAGGTTAAGAAAATCATTGAAATAATGTTAATGGAGGAGAGATAGGAGAGTGGGTATGGGATCTCAAAAAAAAAAGAAGTTTTTTTTTGGTTTTTCTTGGACAAAGCAGACTATCTGCAACGAAAACCACCAAGACCAAAACGTCCCAGCCCACCCAAACTAAAGCAGCATACCTTAAGCAGAGCAAAAGAGCTGCACACGGGAAAGATCCTGAATCTAAACAACTCAAAGCAAGTACCTCACGAAGTACAACTCAAAACTAACATCAGTATTCACCTTTGAACTTTTCTTACACATGCACTCGCTTTGGACTTTTCCCCACTCCCCCTACTACTCTCCCTCTTCCTCTAATTTTTCAAAATTCCAAAAATACCCTTATCTTCTCCCACATTCACACTCTTTTTCCCTTCACTCTCACCACCACTTAACACCACCTCCCTCTCCCCCCTCTCTCTCACAACCACCACCTCCCTCTAACCACCACCACAACAACCACTTCCTTCTCCCCTCTCTTCTTCTCCTTCACCACCACCACCACCACCACCGTCGCCGCCTCTCCGTTGCAAAAAAATTACAACTGAGTATTGTTCGGAAAGGACGCAAAGAAAAGTTTTTATATTTTAAGGGTACTTTTGACTTTCACATATCTGAGATGGGTAGTGGTGTTGCCAGTAACAGGGTGTGTAAAAAAAAGGCCACACGCTTTTCTCCTAATACAGTCCCTTTTACTTTTACTACTTGCACCCTCATTTTACTGATTCGGAGCCCCAATTTCTGCCCGAATTTCATCTTCTTCTCCCTCTCTTTTTCCAGCACCACCGCGTCGTGTCTCCCTCCGTTCACAACCTCAATAACATCATACTCAACCGCTAAAAGGAGTCTAATGAGTCCGAAAGATGCTGCGTTTTGGAAAGCTGAACAAAGTCTCATGACTCTTTTGAAACGTTGTTCCACCATGAACCATTTGAAACAGACTCATTCTCGTATAATCCAAACCGGTTTTCATCAGAATCTCCTCCTTGCAGGTAATATTATAATGTTTTGTGCGGTATCATCTAATGGAGATATGAATTACGCGCTCTCTGTATTCCAAAGTATTCATAAACCAGATGCATTTCTTTGGAACACCATGATTAGGGGTTTTGGGAATTCTAACCAACCTGAAAAGGCCGTTGATTTCTACAACAGAATGCACCTGGTAAGAGAAGTAGATAGTTTCACTTTCTCTTTCGTTTTTAAAATTATTGGTAGATTGGGATCACTTACACTTGGGAAGCAAATGCATTGTAGTACTCTGAAACTTGGTTTTGAAACTCATAGCTATGTTAGGAATTCTCTATTGCATATGTATGGTATGTTTAAGGAGGTTGAAACTGCACACCAACTGTTTGAGGAAATGCCAAAAAAGAGATTTAGTTGCTTGGAATTCTATTATGGACTGTCATGTGTATTGTGGAAATTATAATCAAGCCCTTGATTTGTTTACCAGAATGCTGCACAGTGGTATGCAACCTGATGATGCCACTTTGGTAGTGACCCTCTCGGCGTCCGGTACAATAGGAGCACTTGATTTTGGGAGATGGGTTCATTGTTCCTTCCTACAAGATACTACTGCTCATCTTAGTGAAACTGAAACTGAAAGTAGTACAATGGTCTTCAATGCCCTTGTTGACATGTATGCAAAGTGCAGAGCAGTGGAAGAAGCTTATGAGACATTTAGCAACATCAAAAGGAAAAACTTAGTTTCATGGAATATCATGATTCTTGGGCTTGCGTCCCATGGTAATGGAGATGAGGCTTTAACTCTTTTCACAAAGATGTTACAGGAGAATGTTGAGAGACCAGACAGTGTTACTTTCTTGGGAGTGTTGTGTGCGTGTAGCCATGGAGGACTGGTTGATGAAGGAAGACAATACTTTGATATCATGAAGAGAGACTATGACATCCAACCCACAATAAAGCATTATGGTTGCATGGTAGACCTTTTGGGACGTGCTGGTTTAGTTGAGGAAGCATACAAATTGATAAAGAACCTGCCGATAGAAATAGAATGCAATGCTATTATATGGAGGACACTGTTGGCAGCATGTCGAATTCATGGAAATGTTGAACTTGGTGAGAAGGTTAGAAAACATTTGCTGGAATTAGAACCGGACCATAGCAGTGATTATGTTCTTCTTGCCAACATGTATGCAAGTACGGGTCAATGGAGTGAAATGAGCAAAGAGAGACAATCAATGAAGGAAAGGAGAGTTCTGAAACCAGATCCTGGTAATAGCTTCATCAGCATTCCTGAAATGGAGGAGACTAATGAAAGATGCTACCCCAAAAGTTTTCCTTTGTACTTAAATCAAAAATCAACAACTTGGTGAAGATGGGTTCTTGCAAAGAGTTTAGTGCTTATCACTGAAGCGAAAATTGCCAGACATACTTGCATAGTTTGGGCCTGCAAAGTTTGAGTCAAGAACCACCGGAAGGGTTTCAGCGTCAGAGATGGTATTAGCCGGTATTGTAATATGTCATGTTCTAGATACAGTTTTTGAAATATTTTGATTCTAAGGTTTTATAAATAAGATTTATTTTTTAAAAAAATTGATGAAAAACCGTAGCTATTTTTCATTTAATTATTACAACTAGAAAAAGGTTTTATTGATATTTGTTCCAAAACTTGACTTGTATATTGTGTTTATTGTTCCATAGGTTAAACACTCAATATTGAAGAGTAAAGACATATTACTTTCTAATATATCAATCATATATTTCAGCTTGCTGCACTAAATGAGTTTGGGTTGGGTAAACGTGAAGCAAAAGCCATTGCACTTGATGTTACATCCAAAGTATATCGCAAACAACTAGCAGAGCCTTTTTGGTGGTGAACTAGAAACGGCAGATTGCAAAGCAGCATTCCTTCAAAAGTTGTGTGATGAATTTAACTTTAATCTGCAAAAGTCGAGTGAAGTTCACAAGGTAACTTGATATATGTCATCCTTGCTATGTTTGCGGTTAGCTGGAACTTTGCCACATGTAATGCTATAATTTTGAACACTTTAACTTGTGAGGTTACATTTCTGTAATTTTTATTCTTAAGGTTGCAACAATAGTAATTTCAATTTGGTACCTATTTTCATAGTTGTTGTGGATAACTTTTTGCATAACATGTCTGTTATCTTTCTATCAAAATCTACATGTTGCACGTTAAGAAAGTTAATGCCAAAAGGTTCAGTAATTGGTAGAGCTGTCAAAACAACCCAAGCCCCCTAGGACCCTATTAAGCCCCACAAATTTTAAGTCCCTTGTTGAGTGGAATTATTTTAGCCCCAAGCCACAATTTAAAATTTGTTGTGGGTGGTTTAGGGCTAGGGCTTTGTTAGTAATCCCTTTCACAATTTCTCTCCCAAATTTCCACTAGGATACTTTTTGCGCATGAGAGTTTGTCAATCTTCTCTTGAAAAGTTTGTCAAGCTGATGAATCAAAATTCTCTTAATTTATTTAGGTCATGTGTTTTTCACTTTCTATACATGCATTCACCAAAAGTTTTCCCTTATACTTCGATCAAAAGTTTTCCCTATTTTCCTAGTTGTTGTGGATAACTTTTTGCATAACATGTCTGTTATCTTTCTATCAAAATCCAGATTTTTGCATGTTAAGAAATTTAAGGTCAAAAGCTTCAGTACCTAGTAGAGCTGTCAAAACAGCCAAAACCCCCTAGCTCAGCCCCCACAAATTTTTATCCCCTTGTTGAGTTGGCTTATTTTCGCCCCAGGCCACAATTTAAATTTTTTAGTGGGTGATTTAGGGCCAGGGCTTTGTTAGTCAGCCCATTCACAATTTCTCTCCCAAATTTCCTCTGGGATACTTTGGCCCATTGGGTTTTGCACATCATGTGCAGCACATGAGAGTTTGTCAATCTTCTCTTGAAGAGTTTGTCAAGCTGATGAACTGAAATTCTCATAATTTATTTAGGTCATGTCTTTTCACTTTGTGGACATGTATTCATCTTCTTGCTATTGAACCTGTGTTAATTTTGATTCTCTAAATCCAAACTTGAAAGGAAAACAAATATATAGTTAGTTGATAGTATTGACGTTAGAAGAGTCTTACGTTTTTACTTAAGTTACTAAATTGTGTTTCTCGTTATAGGTTGTCACAGAAGCAATTGCATCAGGCTTTGATGGATATGGCGTTGAAATTAAGAAATCAGTAAGAAAAGCGGCACATTGTGGGTGACTAACCGGAGAAACTGCTATGTCTATTACAAGAAAGCACTGAGTAATCCATGTGTCAAGGAAATTGATGGTTATTTATGAGGATTTGAAATGGATTTAAAAGGTGCCCAAGTTGCAAAAAATGGTATGGAGCCTACGAAAGAACTAAAGAAGATGATGGTTATTTTGGATAGTCAATATATTGTGATAGTTCAATTTATAAAGTGGATGTTCTGAATCAATTAAAATCATTGGGTGTTCCTTCTCATATTGGTGCGCTGCACCATTTGTTTGTGTTATTTACTGTTGCAATCTCCAAAGACATTGAGAAGTTGATGCTCTGCAGCATTCCTTCTCTTTAATTTATTGTAAATAGAAAAACTCGAGTATGTACCCAAAAAAAGATAAACTTGAGTAAGGTTGAATTAGATGGAAATGTTCTACCACCGGAGTCTAGTGCAAATGGTTGATGTTCATAATGTGTGAGTGTTGTAAACCACAAGATATCGAGTTCTATTCCCACGGATAAAAGAAAGGGAATTGTTCTTGGCTTATAATTATGTCGAACTTTATATTTGAAGGTTAGGGAAGAATTAGAAGTTAAATAACATATGGACTAGAATGTACTTGAGATGAATAAATAATATGATCTTCATCAGGAAAGAGAACTTGTCCATCATGGACCATAAAAATATCATGAACTGTTCAAGTTGTGCTTCATCGGTAAATATTCTCTTGTTAAAGCTAGGGATGGCAAAACGGGCTAGCCCGCCCCGTCCGCCTTTAGCCTGCAAAAAACGGTGCGGGTGGGCTAGCCCGCCAACTAGATGCGGGTTCAAAATTCTAGCCCGCCCCACCAAAGGGATGGGCTGGCTGGCTGACTCGTCTATTTTTTTTGCAATTTTTTCAAGGCCTTGACTTTTCTACTCACCCCACATCCCCAAACCCCCTAAATCCCAAAAATACCCTTTAATTAAAAACACTCCAACTCTCTTTCTCCCTCCCAGTCCCTAAACCCGAACCCTCACTCTCACCCTCATTCTCCCTCTCAATCTCAACCTTGAAGCTTCAATCTCGCATTCTACACACTAGGTACTCCCTTACTCTCCTCTCTTTCCATTAATCTGCGTTTACTGCGTTTTTAAATTTTTGGTTATCTGCGGCGCGTTCGGTTGGCCTCAATCGAACTGTATTGGGGACGATGAAGAACGAACATGTTCGGCTATGGCCTCCCGAACAAGTTCGAGTATGGTCAACCGAACAGTATTAATATGGCTCCAACATATTAACATGTTTGTTTGAAATTGTTGTAATGCGTTTGTTTTGCAGCTATGGAATTCGTAAAAGTTATCAAACAAAATGCTGGGCACATCAACATTCCACAGAATGTTTATTAGCTGATAGGAAACACATTGCCTCACGATGTTTACCTACATTTGGATATTGGCAATATTTTTCCTGCTTTTGTCAACAGACGCACCCGCAACATTAGAGGCCATCTACACTGCATATGGGGGTGTGGTCATCGTTGAAATATCAGTTACATATGCTCATAATGGTCGTTTCAATTTGGTCAAAATATTGCCCGAGGAAGATGACACTGGTTCTGACTCAACTGATTCTGATTACCGGGCATTCCTTGCCAACTATGCCTCTGTTGATGATGGGAATGACAAGGAACCAACAAAAGTCTTTGTCAGTGGTCCGTCTTTTGGTGAAGATGACAATTGATTTCATGTTTTTTTTTAATTTGCAAACTGTTACATCTTTGTTTGAATAATTTTGCAAACTGATATATCTTTATTTGAATAAATTAACTGTTATATACTTGTTTGAATAATTTAACACTTATATTATAACTTTGTTTGAATAAAGATCTTGCAATAATTTAATAGTTATATTATAAATTTGTTCGGATGGGCCTGGACGTACGTGTTCGACTATACATTCCCGAACCATATATAATTTCAAAAAAAAAACATGGAAGCGCTGCCTCATTAATGGAATATTGGTCATTTCACATGGTTTAGGGGTGTGGGGTGAGTAGGAGGGGATGTGGGAAAAGCATGAGCCTTTTTTCAATAGATTTTCACCTATTTTTTAAAACAGTTTTTCAACAATTTTTTCTTAAATTTGTTTTGCAGATATTCACAAATAAAAGCTGAAATGTCTCTTAAAGCACCTTGGGTGGTTTTTTGAGAATTTTCAAATTAAATAGGAAGAAAGTTCATTACCAAGCCTTCTCCCAAAATGAGATGAGTGAAATGCCTCTCCCAATGTTTTGGGTAATCTATAAGACTTTTCTTTTTGTGGATAGGGACACATAGACAGCAATAAATCTATTGAATTGATTTTTTGTTTTTTGTTTTTACTCTTTGTGAAATATTATAGGTTTTCGTAGTGATAAGTATTTTAAAACCATTTTTATCTCAAAATAAGAAAAACGTTCAAGATAAAAGATACTCAAAAACCAAAAATAGTAAATTGAAATTTAATTTATAGCTAAGATAGACACTAAAATTGATATGATGAGTTAAAATATATAAAATCCGTAACCAAAAAAATATAAAATCAAATTTATATAGTTCATTGTCTGGTGTTAAGAGAGATTTCGCATTTAAGAAAATTAAAGTTAAAACATACCAAAAAAGAAAATATTTGCAAAACATTTTATGACAAGGTCTTATTCAGATTTGAAAATTATCACTAAATATTTTAAATAATATCAATTATATTTGTTTATTTTTTAAAATTTATAGCACCACTTTGCTTGTCTGTCCACCCCTATTTAGTTGTTTGCTCTGCACTCTTGCACTACTTTCTCTGTAGAATTGCTGCTTTGCATTTGAGAAGTTGCGAAATTCTATGGCTCCAACGAATGCGAAGGTTAGTAACAATTTACCTGATGATGTATCGTTCTCTATTCTATCTAAATTGCCCCTTAGATCCATCAAGCGATTTACTTGCACACACAAATCCTGGGCTTTTTTATTAGAAAACCCTAATTTCATGAAAATGTTTCGCAAAAATTTCATCTCTGCACATCGTTCATTGTATGACGGGACATATCTCCTCCTGTTGGATCCCGACTATCCTCGCTCACTTTATTTGAATTCGGGTGAGAGGTTTCAAAATCAAGTCAAATTTGATTTGCCACCTCCCTTTCAAGAGAATGTCGCTGGGTTTCAAATTTGGGGTTATGGTATCAATGGTTTTCTTTGTCTCTCAAGTGGGGATCATAAAATGATTGTATTATGGAACCCATATACTAAGGAGTTTAAGGTCCTTCCTCCCAGCCTTAACGAATTTAGGGTCCCTCCCCTCAACCATGAAGGGTCTCCACCTTATTATAGCACGAACTCTACTCTTCTTGGATTTGGCTATGGCCTTATTAGAGATGACTACAAGTTGATTCGTTGTTTGGATTTTAATCAATATCATTCTGTTGGTTCGAATATTGATACTGAGGATGTGCAAATGTGTCCAGACCCTTTGTGGGAGATATACAGTCTAAGAAGTAACTCTTGGAGGAAAACCGATGTGGATATGCCTTTTCATTACAAGACTAGTATAGCAAATACGGTGTGCTTGAATGGGGTGTGTCATTGGTTGGGGGGAACAAATGATCATGGAACATATCTCGTGTCATTTGACTTAAACAATGAGTTAGTCTTTTCAACACCTTTACCCTTAGAAATGCATGATAATGTTGATCTTAGGCATCCACAGAGATGCCTGGTGGTGTTAAATAGGTCCATTGCTGTGATATCGAAGTATTCAATGTTGAGTCCTTTTCATATATCGATTTTGGGTGAACTTGGTGTTAAGGAATCCTGGACAAAACTTTTATCTATCGGACCACTATCTTGCATTAGGCCTGCTATTGGAGTAAAGGTGGCTGATATATTCTTTCAATCATTGTACAATAAAATAGCCTTTATTGATTTAAATACTCAATCAATGGGAGAGATTGTTATCAACGAGAAGTTGCTTGGTTATCCAATTACAATTTACAGATAAAAATGTCTTCTGTTGGTGGAATTAGTTGTTTTGTAGCAGAATCTTAATGTTTTAGCCCAAAAGTCTTTTGGGTATAGTTAATAGAATTTAGGATTTTGTTACCATGTTGAAGACAATTAGGCTTGTCGATTTGCCATTTTTATTTTTCTTAAGTATATCAGTAAACTAATATTTTTTCGAATGTATCATACTTTATCTATTTTGTTTCAATCCTCTATCTTCTTTATGTTTGTATGTTGTTCTAGTTTCTATTTCAATTGCATAAATAGTCTTTAGGGTTTATTGAACCACCTTTTTTTGACTACTGTAACTTGTTATAAAATTGTTACATTAATAGGACAATAAACAATAGCCTATTTGGAAACAACATCTGAATAAAATAACTTGTACTGTGTGTGTGTGTGTATATATATATATATATATATAGATGGGATTTGTTCTTGTCTTAGAATTGTACGGAACTTTAAATTTGCATGTTGGGAAGAATTAAATGGTAAATAACATTTAGACTAGAGTGTTTTTGAGAAGAATAAAATATATGATCTCCTTTTAGAAAGGAGAGCTTGTTCATTCTAGACAACAATAATAACACGAATTGTTAAATTTGTGCTTCAAGAGTAAATATACTTCTCTAATTACCTATGTTGTTCACACCCATTTTCATTTCATTTAGCGCACCCTTTACCCCAAGTTGCTAGCTTCTCTTACCATCGAGGTGGACCTAAATTTGATTCTTCTCCTAAAGAAAAATCAGATCACAGCTAATTACACCCCTCCTTTTTCTATTTTCCACATTTTTTCTAAACAGTATGTATTTTACTCATTGACAAAATCAATTTTTCTCACAAAATAATAAATAAACATTTGTAAAAAGTAGACCCAGGACCCGTGCTTCGCACGCGTTGGCGAAGGGGGAGGTGAATATCGTTCCTGATTGTTAGGGCATGAACGAATTGTAAATATTTATTACGTGCAACGTCAATAATACGAACGTGAGATTTGTTTTGCTTCGAAATTTAAAAACTATAATCTATACATACATAAGAAAAATGATTATGTGCATGCGTTGAGTTATTTGTTTTGATTTTATTTGTTCTGTCTGTGTTTTCTGGTATCGATTCCTCTTGCTCAGCAAAAGCGTCGAGTGCCTTGGGAATGCATGATGTGTGACGTTCTTCATTATGGAGTATGAATTTGTTTGGTTTGTTTAAATTTGGGGATTAGGGATTCTATAGGAGAAAAGTTGAAATGCATGTTCCAACAAAGACCTTGTTTTAAGAAAAAATGCAACAGTACAAATATGAAGAAAATGTAATGTGCATACAAAAAATCAACAAGTATATTTGATAGTTAGCACATGAAGGGGGAGGGTGAATATCATTCTTGATTGTTAGCACATGAAGGAATTGTAAATATTTATTATGTGTAACGACAATAATACCAACGTGTGATTTCTTTTGCTCAGCAACACCATCAACAGACTTTGGAATGCACTTCGCGTTCCCTGTCACATCCTACTTTCGTTATATTAATCAATTCGTGTCTTTGACATTCAATTAAAAGTTTGGGCTTCGAACTTTAAAATTTATAATCTATACATACATAAGAAAAATGATTATGTGCATGCATTGAGTTATTATTTTTGATTTTCTTTGTTCTGTTTGTGTTGTCTGGCACTGATTTGTCTTGCTCAGCAAAATCCTATTGTTATACTCAACCCTAATTTCTTTTATCTCCTCTTTGACTAATGTGCCACTTCAGCCTCCCTTTCATTTCCATGCCTCACTCACCTTCCTCTCTGATTCTCACACTTTCCTCTTACTTCATCTTCCGCACATGTGCATACAAATCTCTCATCTCCCACCTCCTCTCAAGATGTTCTCACCAATCTCATATCCTCTTCTTTTTGCTCCTCTGTCTAAGAACGTCGTATCATCTCTCTCTCTCTCTCTCTCTCTCTCTCTCTCTCTCTCTTTGCTCCAGATTTCCTGATCAAAGTTTCAGATCTCCTCCTCACACCTTCAAACCGCTCCTTACAACTTCAGATTGGCCATGCAATGGCGCTATTTCACATTATAACCTTTTTTCAGTTCAGTTTAAGCGTGTAGATCAACATGTGTCATTTTTTGCTCCTCAGTTTTAATTTTTGTAACCTTCAGTATCTCTGTGTATTCATATCTCTAGAAGCTTCCCATTTTTTTTGGTCAAGACCAGGATATCCAATGCTGAACGCAGTGACTATTCCCCTGTTGGATTGGAGGCACCTCGAAGGCCTAGAAGCTTCCCATTGTGATGTAGCTCATTTCTCAATTCTCATATACTTTTCATCCTATCATCTCTGTCATTTCAAACAAACCCTCTCTACACTCACTCATGGCTTTTTTAATATCATTGGCCTGGCAAACTTGTTTCTCCCTACAACCCTCCCTCTACAAATTTATTATGTAGTTTATTACTATTATTATGTTTTTTTGTTGCATGTTTATATTAATAATAATATGTTAATATATGAATTAATAAATTTATTATATTATTTTTCAGCCTGTTATATCATTTTGAAAGTCTTCACATATGGAAACCCTAATTTTTGAGTTGAAAGAAGGTTTCTTCTTCTTTATAGTTGTTATGGATTTTTGTGATTTTTCGTTTTTATTAATTTGTGAACATCAAAAGATTTTTTTGTTAGCTATTGTGAGTTTTCGATCTCACCTATTGTGAGTTTGTTGGTAAGTTATCTAAACAATTTACATATCTTAGTCAAGAATTTCGGGGGGTGGTGGTAAATACACTATGGTAATAATTGTTACTAAGAATTTAAGCATAATTAGTTCTCACACTTTTCTCTTACTTCATCTCCCTCACATGTGCATACAAATCTCTCATCTCCCACCTCCTCTCAAAATCTTCTCACCACACTCATATCCTCTTCTTTTTGCTCCTCCTTCTAAGAACGTCGTATCATCTCTTTCTCTCTCTTTTTGCTCCAAATTTCCTCATCAAAGTTTCAGATCTCCTCCTCACACCTTCAAACTGTTCCTCACAACTTCAGATTGGGCATGCAATGGTGCTATTTCACATTATAACCTTTTTTCAGTTCAGTTTAAGCGTGTAGATTAACATGTGTCACTTTTTGCTCCTTGGTTTTAATTTTTTGTAACTTTCAGTGCTAGATCTTGTAATTTTTAATTGTCTATAATTTTAATGAATAGGTCTACCGGTAAAGGTTATTAGAAAGCTATTGAGAATGGTTTCATTTTGAAATGATGTTTTTTTTAAATGATTTCATTTTTATCATTTTAAGTGCACATTTTTTTCCAAATTATTCTATCACATTAATTTTTTTTTATCAAACTTGTATCACTTTAATTTAAATGTTGATTTCATTTTGTTCCTTCTATTTCCAACGTAATAGTAATTTCAAGTTTCAATTAATCTCATTTAATAAATTTTGAGATCCGTATCTCTGTGTATTCATATATCTAGAAGCTTCCCATTTTTTTGGTCAAGACTAGGGTATCTAACGCCGAATGCAGTGGCTGTTCCCCTCGCTAGATTGGAGGCACCTCGAAGGTCTAGAAGCTTCCCATTGTGATGTAGCTCATTTCTCAATTCTCATATACTTTTCATCCTATCATCTCTGTAGTTTATTACTATTATTGTTTTTTTATTGCATACTTATATTAATAATAATATGTTAATATATGTATTAATAAATTTATTATATTATTTTTTTAGCCTGTTATATTATTTTGAAAGTCTTCACATATGGAAACCCTAATTTTTGAGTTGAAAAGGAAGTTTTTTTTCTTCTTTATAGTTGTTATGGATTTTTGTGATTTTTTGTTTTTATTAATTTGTAAACATCAAAAGTTTTTTTTTGTTACCTATTGTGAGTTTTTGATCTTACCTATTGTGAGTTTGTTGGTAAGTTATCTAAACAATATGCCTAAACTATCCCCACACTAATACAATATGTTTGTCAAAAATTTCCCTTTGATGGGGGGAAGGATGTAAATACACTATGCTAATAATCATTACTAAGAATTTAAGTATAATTAGGAAGTCAAATAAACTATTATAAAATGGAGGAAAACATTCATAAAAGTAAGATGTTTCACATCTATACATATATAACTTAAGACATCTAATCAAGATCCTCATCAACTCCTAGCTCCTTCCGCATCTATGACCTCTAGCACATGAATATAAGTGAACCCACATGTAAAGTTTTGTTTGTATAGAAATCGATCAACAATAAGAACATGCATTAGCCTTTGCTAATGCCTGATACCTAACTGAAGTTCAGTATACTTTGCCTATCAACAAATCGCCAAACAATCTCCATGGTATCAATTCTATGTATGCATATTCTTTATTAATGTTGTGCTTTCTTGAGAAGGTTTCAGCAAGTCCTTTTAGATCTTCAGGTCAGATTATTTATAATAGATCATAAAAATCTGACCATATACATCGATGAAAATGAATTCGAAAAGAGGTGCGATAGATAACTTTTTAAGAATTTCTTAACAAAACTCCACGACATAAATTGAAAATAACAAAAAGAATCATGTGTTGAGAGCCTAATTCAAACTAATGTCTATTAATTGTATTGCCAAGAGAAACACACAGAGTCAAGTCCAAATGCATATGCATCCACTACATCAAAATGTGATCACACTCAAAGAAAGCTACGGAATTTAAAAAGCCTGTCCCTTCATTTATTGTTGTTATGATAAGCTTGAGTAAGTAGCATCAAAATTTTCATCATATCTTTTTCTTTGCATGCTTAGAAGCTATATCATGAAGAAAGGTTACAATTGTGCCAAAGCAACAATGACAATAGTTAAAAAAGAAAATTCAGGAAAAGAATTCAATAATAGTAGTAGAAACTGATATTGAGGACCTCTCCTCCACCCTCCTTGCACCACTTTGAAGACGAATGCTACTTTTCAAAGGTCTTTGTCGTTTGCTGCCATTGAACTGAAACTGAAATCACCGCTAGCGAGTGAAGAGATGGCGAGTGAGAGTTCATTGCCGTCTTCGCCATCAGCGATGCTCCACTTCCTCTGTTTTGCAAACAACAGACCGAATCTGCACATATCCTCTTGGCAGCTCCATCTCCTTCTGCACAAAGGAATTAACAATTATGTATCAGATACCAGTCAAAAATTGTATGCATGCTTTAAAAGAAATTATTTGGTAATTAGAATGGTAAGTGATCTCATTGAAATTTAAACAAATTTAATGAAGATTTCTAAAAGATAAAGTCATACCTTAATCTATATTCATCAGTTTGAGGTAGTTCTGAGTTGAAAAACACTTTAGTTCCAAAAAGTAGTTTGATATGCCCATGGAACCTATTTATGGAGGAAAAAACAAATCAAAACATAAAAGATAATATATCAAAAATAATCAAAATAAATAGATAAGTGTCAAAGGGGGAATGAACTGATTTTATCTGATTGGATACATAGCAACCAGGTTAACCAACCTAAATACTTTCACAATCTACATAGTTGAACAATCAAAATAGGAGGAGTAGTTGATTGAGGTTGTTCAAGTTCTCAGCATACACTCCCCAAAAGGTGCAAGAAATTTTGTTGGACCTTAAGAAAAATGAAAAATTATTAGCAAAAACATAAGTTAAATAAAGACCTGTGCAAAATCAAAGACTTTAAAAATAGAAATTACTCTAAATCTTCCCTAATCAGACCTTTCTTCATTAATAAACACATCAGTTATTAAAGACAATGAGGAGTAATAGTAAAATCAGAGATTCAAAATGAGAAACAGGAGACTATGATAAATGGAAGAATGAAAACAATAGCTGAGCATTATCTCTATTCAAACTTAGGTTTCTTGATCTCCAATTGTGTCGGAAAAACAAATCACTGAATAAAATTCGTGCTTCACCAAAAAAGACAACCATGAGTTTGTAACTAAAAATGTAGTCAATGGAATTAAGAGAAAAAAAAAATCCAGTTTTTCAAACATGAACCCATCAAGTATAACTCCAATTAAAATTTGCTGAAACATGTATTTGCTTTATCATCTACATACAAACCAACGAACATCAGAAGCAAGGAAGGGAAGAAAACATGGAGGGATCGATTGGGTCATAAACAAAACATGAAGAGAAAGAAATTTTGAAAAAATGTGAAGGAAATGTTAGAAGCAAATGGAAAGGTGTTGTTACCTTTGGGTGCCACTCCAACGCCAGCCCCATCGCACTGTTGCTCCGTCGCGTCCACCACTTCCGCCGCTGCTGCTGTGCTCAACACTTCACTCTCGTCCTTTCTCTCTCCTCACCACATGTCTCTCACATCCCATGGAAGAGGTTTTTTTAATAAAGTTGGAATGAGAGAAAAGATATTGAAAATCCCCTCTCCACCTGAATGCACCACAACCGAATGCACTGAATCCAAATCCCTCTTTCTCTACTCTCCAACTTCTTTTCTTCTCTTTAGGACGTGTATATTGCTAACATAGAGTAGAATTTGTGTTGGTGTAGGAGAAGGACAACACATAACACACGTGTCAAATAACAATGCTAATGAAAAATTCTTTTGTAAAAAAAAAAAAGTAAAAACTTTAGATGGCACATGTGGAAGTTGGCACACATGTGGGAGTGACACACGTTTTTCCCGTTTTCTGTTTAAAAATATACTTTAGTCTTGCTGGGCACCAAATTCTTTTGCTTAGCAACATTGCTAAATTTTACTCCCCCCTTTCTAATATCGATTACTTGCTTTGGTTGCATTAAATTTTTGGCAAAAATGCATCAGAAGTCCTTTAAGTTATTTATTTGTAATAAGTTGGTCCTTTAAGTTTTTTCGTACCAACTTAGTCCTTTAAGTTAGCTAACGTGTCTATTTTTAATTTTTCATCCAACTCCGTTAAAAAAAAACCTATTTGACAGTTAAATGCTTATTTGGCCGTCCAAAGTTTAGTTTTTAAAGCTGACTCATAATTTTTATTTTTTATTTATTAAAAAAATGAAAAGCTTTGATGAACATAACCCAACAAACCCAGATCCTCCATCGGTGAGGCTTCAATCTGCAATCTTCGAAGACACTTGAATCTTCAAGTCATCAATCTTTCTCTTCAGATTTGATTTACTAGATCTCATTTCGCAAATCCTCCATGGATTTTATGAAGGTTTTCCTCTTTGCTTCAATTTACGATTGGCAGGGTTTCCTTTTCACTTATCTGATTTGATTTTTTTCATATTTATGCTCTGATATACTAAATCAAATTTCAGATCTGTAATTTAATTTATCATTTCGAAAATCCACCATGGATTTCATGAAGACATGGCTTTGTGCAAATGCGGGACAATGACTGCAAATGGATCTGAAACGTTTGCAAGATAATGCCCAGCACATAGAAATTTTTATGTTGTGCCACGATTTGTTCTCTTTGTGTGAATGGTCAATGGTGTTAATGCATTCGTTTTGTCACTGATGATATAAAAGTGTGTAATCTTCAATCTGTGTTTATTGAATTTGACTACTCTTTTTATTGGGTCCTTCATTAGAAAAAAAAGGTTAAGATTATCTAAGCGATTCATTTTAAAATGATAATGCAAGTGGTGATGAGCGGTGTATTGACATGGTGGAACCAGAAGATGAAATCGAAGTTACGAGCCTCAATGTATCGAAGATTGAAGATTGAAGCATTCAGCAATGGAGGATCTGGGTTTGGGTTATGTTCATAAAAAAATTTCATTGTTTTAATATAAAATAAAAACTGATGAGTCAGCTTTAAAAATGGCATGTTGGACTGCCAAATAAGCCCTTAACTGCCACATAGATTTTTTTTAACGGAGTTGGATGGAAAATTAAAAATAGACTAACGATGTAAACGTTAGCTAACTTAAAGGACTAAGTTGGTACGAAAAAAACATAAGGGACCAACTTGTTACAAATAAATAACTTAAATGACCTCGAATGTATTTTTTGCCTAAATTTTTTAATACCTTTATTCATTTTTCCTCTTTTGCCTTATTAATTTCTTTTTCCCCTTTTTCCATTTTTAAAGATATGTTGGTGGGATCCTACGCCACAAATATATGATTTGAGCCTCGAGCCTCAGCAAAACTTCAGTGACATATGAATTGATGGTGTTGTTAAGCACAAGAAATCTCACGTTTGTATTAAATCATGCACGAATAGCATTTAGCAAAATTAGAATGATGTAGCAACATTTAATAAATTGTGAGTTATTTAAAAAACATAGATTATTGGAATGTAATTCGGGCTATAATTTTATATTAGTTGGCATATTTAGAAGATTACACCAAATTAAAACATATGTGACAATAAATTAAAACATACGTGACACGATATTAAAACATATTTAGAAGATTACACCAAAGATGAGACCAAATTAAAACATACGTGACACGATATTAAAATTACTATTGACATGCAAGAAGACTGCAAGTATAATAGGTGTTTAAGGTCCATAATTTTATATTCGATGTCATATTTAGAAGATGAAACCAAATTAAAACATATATGACACCAATAACCATACCAAATTAAAACATATGTGACAATAAATTAAAATGACTATTGACATGCTAAATATGCCACCAAATTAAAACATATGTGACACCAAAGATGAGACCAAATTAAAACATACGTGAGACCAAATTAAAATTACCATTGGTATGCAAAAAGACACCAAGTAGAATTGGTGTTTAAGGTCCATAATTTTATAATAGGTGTCATATTTAGAAGATGACACCAAATTAAAACATATATGACACCAAATTAAAACACATGTGATACTAAATTTAAATTACCATTGGCATGCAAGAAGACACCAAGTAAAATAGGTGTTGAATCAATGTAATGACAACAAATAGAGATGTCATTATTAGACATACAAAAGGGGATATGTTAATAAAAAAGTAACAACACATGGAACAAAAAAAGGTGATAGGATTTGCGAGTCCTTGCTTTATACCATAAAACAACAAATAAGGGATGGCTTCAAAAAAATTTTGGTTGGCACATGTGGGGAGTGGCACACGATTTGCGACTCCTCGCTTTATAGTTTTAGATATCAACACACAAATATTTTCTATCCCTACAACTACGTGGCATTTGATTCACTATCCAGAGATATGTCAGAGGTGACAAGGGCCACTTTTGTCAAGCGAAGAAAAAAATGAATTTCATTAAGTCCATTTTTCAATCCTCATTTTAATCTTTTCATAATAACAGAGTAAAAAAAAAGGTTACATTTCTTAGAAAAGCTGTCGTGGGTTGTTAATACCTTCCGCACGCATAACTAATTTGTGAACCTAAATTTGGTCTTCAAAGACTCCATATATCTATCTCAAAAGAAATTTTATCGGTATTTATCCTAACAATTAAACTTTGATGTGTTTTCCATTCAAACCACAAAGAATCTCTTTAGATTTTTGAGGTCTTCTCTAATCTTGGGGAGCCTCGGAGCGCAACTCACATAAAATTTCGTGTAACCAAAAGAAGTTTATATATATATATATATATATAATGAAATTTAAATTTAAAACTTTGTAAAAACTAATTAATTTTAAGCAAGCCCTAAGACATGTTAAGTAACATTATCTAATTAACCTTAAAATTTAAATAATGAAATTTAAAACCTAAAACAGGCAAACAAAATTTAAAATTTGTTTTAATATTGAAATATGAATGAATATGATGTTGACAGTAGAATAACCAAAAAAACAGAACCCTTTATCATTGCTCTAGATTTCGTTTTGATCCCTTATCTTTTTTTGGTCTGGTTTTGGTCCTTCATTTTCCATTTCTATTACATTTTTGTCCCTCAATGGTGTTTTTCGTCCAATAGTTATCGAACAAAATGCTGTGCACATCAGCACATTGCCTCGCGATGTTTACCTACATTTGGATATTGGCAATATTTTTCCTGCTATTGTTAACAAATGCACCCGCAACATTGCAACTTATACACAGGCCATCTACACTGCATATGGGGCTGTGGCCAGTGTTGAAGTATTAGTTACATATGCTCAGAATAGCCGTTTCAATCTGGTCAGAATATTGCCCGAGGAAGATGACGCTGGTTTTGACTCAACTGATTCGGATTACCGGGGATTCCTTGCCAACTATGCCTCTGTTGATGATGGGAGTGACGAGGAACCAACAGAAGTCTCTGTCAGTGGTTCGTCTGCTGGTGAAGATGACAACTTATTTCGTGTTGTTTTATTTTTAGTTGCAAACTATTATATCTTTGTTTGGATAATTTTGCAAACTGGTATATCTTTATTTGAATAAATTAACTATTATATCTTTGTTTGAATAATTTAACTGTTATATTATAACTTTGTTTGAATAAAGATCTAGCCATAATTTAACTGTTATATTATAAATTTGTTTGGAACATAACGAAACAAGTACGATAAATAAACGACAACTAAAACAATAAAAACAAACAACTACGAAACTAGCAATTATTTGAGAAGTTCCTGTTTCAGAAGATAAATGACATGTTCCGGAGTGCGCATTGTTTCGACAAACAGCTCTAGGACTGTACGTACCAATGGAACATTAGCATGAGATTCCCTCATTGTGCGAACGTCATCGTCACTCCGGATCTCCATAGATAAATAGCGGACAGTCCCGTCATCTCCACAATGGTACTTGCGGTTGTTGGAATGAAAATCTCTTCCCATGTTTTGATGATACAAACTTAGTAAGACATTAAGTTTTCTAGTCAATGTTTATCTAACATGTTTACTTCAAGTGTGAAGAACAAGCCTCAAACATAGCAAATGTAAAACTACCTTGGACTGAAAAGAACATAAATATAAAACGGTAGAAATGAGATGTGAAGGTTGAAGTATGTGAAGGTTAAGACATGTGAAGGTTGACCAAGTCAAATGAAGGTTGACCAAAAAGTCAGTACACAAAGTCAATGCAAATGTTTGACCAAGTCAACTCAATATTGACCAGAAGTCAAAAGAAGTTTGGCACCACATGTATGATGAAGATCCAGTAATGTGAAGGTTGAAGAGTAAGATGAAGAACAAAATAAGAAGATTATAGTCATCAAGCTTCTCATCATGATAAACATGTTTACTCTCATTTATTGAAGATCAGAGAGTTTTTAATGTTGGAGTCAAGCTATAAATGAAGGAGGAACTCCTTGATTATTCCTAGGCCAATCAAAAGGTGTTTAAGGTATAAAGGAATGTGAAGCTTTGTGTACAGCTGTTATAACTGAAAAGAAAGGACAAGCCAGCTAAGGGAAATTCAGAACACTGAAGGTAAAGGACTGTGTCAGCATGTGAAGATTGAAAAGTAAGCATAAGGTACAATTGTCAGCTTGTGAAGTTTCAAAAGCTGTCAACATTGGACCCTTCCATCTAGTCACTCCTATGGACCAATGGACATCTCCAAACGACTATATTCAGTTCCTATTGCTATTTAAAGGCTGAAATTCGAAGTTACAAATCATGAGAGTGAATTGGAGCCTACACAATTAAAGCTTCACAAAGTTCATCCAACCTACTCATCCCATACTCAAGTTACTCAACGTTCATAATCTGGGATTCTTTTATAGAGTGTGTGTTAGTTTGATATACATTGTTGTAAATACTTAGTATTGTTTAGTCTCAAGCTATTTTCTATCCCAAACCCAAACCTTTGATTGAAAAGAACTATCTTGTGAGCATTCTATCAAACTACCTAGAGAGAGGTGAGTGTTGGTGAGAATCTACTTGATAAAGATGTCCTCTAGGAAACTAGGGAGAGTTTTCTAGTAGGAAGAACAACTTCGTGTAGTTGTGTAAGAGAGCACATTTCTTTTGTGTGATGATCAAAAGCAAGTGGTGTTTGAAGTCTTTTGTGGTTAAGCAAAAGCAAGTGTAAATGCTATTTGGGAAATAGTGGAAATACTCACTTGGAAGTGGGGAGAGGACGTAACCATTGTTCGGTGAACCTCTATAACTCTACTGTGTTACTTACTTGCTTTCCATACTATCTACCTACTTGCTTTATATTTGTGTATGTTTTCAAAACCTTTAGAAGGTTAACTCAATCAACCTTCAGAAGACAGTTTTCCAAACTAATACTTATGCCTTATATACATTTACTGTTTGTTGGTGAAACTAACTTTAACCTTCTCAATCCCAAGTTTATCTTGAGAACAATCTATTTGAGAAGGTTTCAAGCACAAAGTTTCAAAAGGGTACACAATTCAACCCCCCTTCATGTGTAACTTAGTCACTTCAATTGGTATCAGAGCGTGCTTCACTGGTGTCCGTTTTTGCATCACCAGTGTGCGTCGCGGCCTATTTCCTTGAGTGAGTGTGTTTTTGCGACTTCCTTTGTGTGATGTAATGGCATGCGAAGAAGAACAACGTGGAAAAGAGAAGAAGAACGTGAAAAAAAAAGAAGAACGTGAAAGCAACAAAAGAGGAAACATGAAAGAGAAGAACATGGAAACAAATTCTGATTCAGTTTTGTAACTGTCCCTAAAAAATAGGGTCTGATTTAATGGTTAATTTAATTATTTAATTTAATTAAAACAAATAATAACTGTGACAACAATGCCCTTATTTAATACTAGCCATTAAATTAAATTTCATAAAAAGTTTGAGAATCCAATGACTATTATTTGTTTAGTAAGAGTTACTTAGGAAAAGACTTAGTAACATATGCGAAAGCTGTCTATGGTTATGGTTACCCATTTATAAAGTGTAGCTTGTTTTAGAGGGATGATATTTGGTGCAAAGGAAAACTAGCGAAAGGTAAGAAAAGCACTAACTTTGAAACAGTACAACACAGTCTGGGTGTTTCAAAGTAAAGCGTAAAACGATTGTTGCATTGTTCTTAGTTTTCGTTTCATTCTCTTTAGCATATTTTCTTTATTTTATTATATAATAAATAAAGTTTGTATATATATATATAATTAAATTTAAAACTTTGTTAAAAATAATTAAATTTAAGGAAGCCCTAGAACATGCTAACTAACTTTATCTAAACAACCCTAAAATTTAAATAATGAAATTTAAAACCTACAACAAGAAGAAAAATTAAAAATTTCAAAATTTGAATTATTGTTTAAGAATTACTTTTGTCTAGAATTAAAAAAATTGTAATTTTCTAAAAAATAAAAATATTCAACTTTTGAATGCAAGTTTTAAGGATACATTTTTATTTGAAATATCATATCTTAACATACTGCTACTTTTATTTGTGTAAGTTAGGTACGAGCAACTGTAAAGACTAATTCATCGAACCTAGTAGGACCACAATGGTGGAAAGCTCTTTCTCAGCTTGAAGAGATCCGAACCATCTTTTCCAAGTGTATGTTTGGGAGGGGGATTTGGGAGGGTTTTAGAGGGGAGGACTTTGAAGGGCTTGAGCTATATTTCAATATCTATTTAGGATTTTAAAAAATTGGAATACTATCATAGATAATGTTTTTAATCATACTTCATTTTTGTTTAGAAATATTTTATAGTTTCCTGAATTTAGAATTGAAAATCAAGTCATTCACCAAAAAAAAGAATTGAAAATCAAGTCCTCCCCTCCTAAAAACCATCCATCTAAACATATTTTAGGGGATTAGTCTCTGCAGTTGCCTAGAAGATACCCCGTTTATATCCAAAAAGTTATAAAATATAATATTTTTTTGGTAAGAATATAATATTATAGATAATAGATTTTGTCAAGAAAATATAATTGATAATAGATAGATATATAATTATAAGATTCGTTCCAAATATTATTTTAAATGATAGCTAATCTTCAATATTATTATTATTATTTTGAAGCAAGATTCGTTCCAAATATTATTATTACTTAATTATTTTTAACGTTAAAAATTTGATTTACTTTTTCAGTTTAAAAAAAGATTGATTTGCACCGAAATTTCTGTTGATTGAGTTGAAGTAGTTAGAAGAGAGCGCACTATGAAAATTGTCAATTTCAATTTTCAACAGTATATAATTCCACTGTCAATCTATTTGTACGCTAACCAAAATTCCTCTCAATTCAATTTGTGACATAGCAGAGGAACGAGTCTAATTCCAAGCAAAATTCTTAATCCATCTTCAACAAGTACAACATTCTCATAACGATTGAGAAATTTATATGGCTTCCACAAATGTGAAGGTTAGTAACCATATACATGATGATCTTGCCTTTTCTATCTCTCAAAACTACCCATAAAATCTCTTAAGCGATTCATATGTGTTCACAAATCATGAGCTCTTTTGTTTGAAAACCCTTATTTCATGTTAATGTTCACCAAAAATTTCTTATCTAGAAAGCATTCATTAGACGATGACACTTATCTACTCTTACTAAAGAAAGTTCAGATGTCCCACTATCACTCCGAGTTGTATTTGCTTTCTGGTGAGGGATTTGAGAATAAAATGAGATTGGATTTGCCACCAAATTTTCAGGAAAGTGATCATATTCGTATTTTGGGTTCTGGTATCAACGGTACTCTTTGTCTTTACGACTGGAATAAAAATGTTGTATTGTGGAATCCAACTACCAAGGAATTTAGAGTGGCTCCAAGTAGCCGCTCCAAGTAGCCGTCTTGGGTTTCCAATTGTCACCTTTAAGGTTGCTCTTTATGGATTTGGTTCTGACCATGCTAGAGATGATTATAAGGTAATTCGTTATGTGAATTACTTTCCAACAACAATAGGGATTAAACCTTTGTGTCAAATATATAGCCTAAGAAGTAAGTTGAGCATCAAAGTTTAGAAATTTTAAAGCCCAGAGTGCTTTATGCTCTAATTCAACAGGCAAATGACATGCTTTTCCAAAAACAAGACGGTAAGGAGACATCCCAATGGGAGTTTTAAAAGCAGTTCTATAGGCCCATAGTGCATCATCAAGTTTCAAAGACCAGTCTTTTCTTGATGCACTAACTGTCTTCTCTAAAATCCTTTTCAGCTCTCTGTTTGAAATTTCAACTTGCCCACTAGTTTGTGGGTGGTAAGGAGTTGCTACCTTATGAGTAACACCATATTTGCTCAAAAGATTTTCAAATTGTTTATTACAAAAATGAGTGTCACCATCACTAATAATGGCTCGAGGAATGCCAAATCTGGAAAAAATATTTTTCTTTAAAAATTTCACCACCACCCGAGCATCATTAGTGGGTAAGGCTACAGCTTCCACCCACTTAGACACATAATCTACAGCAACAAGAATATATTGATTTGAAAAAGATTTAGGGAAGGGCCCCATAAAGTCAATACCCCATACATCAAATAGCTCACAAACCAAAATATTGTTTAGAGGCATCTCTTGACGCCTAGAAATATTGCCACTCCTTTGACAACTATCACAAGCTTTCACAAAATCATGAGCATCTTTAAATATAGTAGGCCAATAAAAACCACATTGCAAAACTTTATATGCAGTTCTATTTGGGCCAAAGTGGCCACCTACCTCTTTAGAGTGACAATGCTCAAGGATAGAAGTTACCCCATCCATAGGCACACAACGCCTAATTACCTTATCTCCACAAACTTTAAATAGGTAAGGGTCATCCCACAAGTAGTGTCTAGCATCAGAAATTAATTTCTTCTTTTGCTGAAAGGAAAAATCAGGGGGAACAACCTTACCCACCAAGTAGTTGACAATATCCGCAAACCAAGGAATAGTAGAAATAGCTAAAAGTCTCTCATCAGGGAAAACCTCATTGATCTCCCCATCATTTGAGGCCTGCATCACACTATGTTCAAGCTTTGAGAGGTGGTCAGCTACAAAGTTCTCTGAGCCTTTCTTGTCTCTAATCTCCAAGTCAAACTCTTGTAGCAACAAAATCCACCTGATTAACCTGGGTTTTGCATCCTGTTTTCCAAGCAAATATCTAATAGCAGCATGATCAGTATAAACAATAACTTTAGAAAGAACAAGGTAATGACGGAACTTATCAAATGCAAATACTACAGCTAGCAACTCTTTCTCTGTGGTAGTATAATTTCTTTGAGCATCATCAAGAGTGCAACTAGCATAGTAAATGGTATAGAATACCTTATTCTTTCTTTGCCCCAAAACAGCCCCCACAACAGTATCGCTAGCATCACACATAATTTCAAAAGGAAGCGATCTATCAGGGGCAACAACAATAGGGGCACTAATTAATTTTTCCTTTAAACATTTAAAAGCCTTTAAACAAGTGTCAGAAAAATCAAAAGTGGCCTCCTTAACCAAGAGGTCGGTCATAGGCTTTGCAATTTTTGAGAAGTCTTTAATAAACCGTCTGTAGAAGCCAGCGTGGCCTAGAAAACTACGAACCCCCTTAACAGAATTGGGTGGGGGCAACTTTGCAATTACCTCAACCTTTGCAGGATCAACTTCAATGCCTCTAGTGGATACCTTGTGTCCCAAAATAATGCAATCTTGCACCATAAACTGACATTTCTCCCAATTGAGCACTAAATTAGTATCCCTGCATCTTTGCAACACTGAATTCAAGTTATGTAAACAATCCTCATAAGAGGATCCAAAAACAGTAAAATCATCCATGAATATCTCAATGCATTTTTCAACCAAGTCAGAGAAAATAGCCATCATGCATTTTTGGAAAGTGGCAGGGGCATTACATAAACCGAATGGCATCCTTTTATATGCAAATGTTCCATATGGGCAAGTAAATGTAGTTTTTTCTTGATCTTCGGAAGTCATTGGTATTTGCAAATAACTGGAATATCCATCCACACAACAATAATAATTATGACCTGCCACTCTCTCAAGCATTTGATCAATAAAGGGAAGGGGGAAGTGATCCTTTCGGGTGGCATCATTTAATTTTCTATAATCAATGCACATACGCCACCCGGTTGTTTTTCTAACTGCAATTAATTCATTTTTATCATTTTCCATTACAGTAGTACCTCCCTTTTTAGGCACACATTGAACGAGACTTACCCACTTACTATCAGAGATAGGATAGATGATACCTGCATCAAGAAGCTTAATCACTTCCTTTTTGACCACCTCTTTCATGTTAGGATTGAGGCGGCGTTGAGGTAGTGCCCGAGGTTGATAATCATCCTCCATATAATCTTGTGAGTGCAAATTGAGGGGCTAATGCCTTTTATATCATGAATAGACCAACCAAAGGCCTCTTTGTTGGCTCTTAGTACCCTCAAAAGCTTATCCTCCATGGTGTCTGTTAAATCTGCAAAAATAATCACAGGCAAAGAGGAAGGGGGTTGCAAGAAAGCATATTTTACATTTGAAGGAAGAGGTTTTAATTCAAGCTCAGGAGCCTCTTCAATTGAAGGTTTGGGACACTAGTGCAAAATCTTCTTTAAAAAGCACTATTAGGAATCGGTTTTGTGGATAACCGATTCTAAAGCGAGAGGCGGTGGCATTTTTGCAATTATAACGATGTTTTGGAAAAAATTTATACATTAGGAATCGGTTGTTTGAAAAACCGATTCATATTGGGTATATTAGGAATCTGTTTTGTAGATACCCGATTCTTATAGTCCCTTTTACACGAAAATTCTAAAATTTTCACACTCCCTCCCTCTCATTCGCGCTCCCTCTTTCACTACCCTAAAACTCTCACTCTGTCACTCACTCACGGTCTCTCACTCACTCACGGTCTCTCACTCACGTTTCCTCTCCGTCGCCGTTTCCTCTCCGTCGCCGTTTCCTCTCCGTCGCAGTTTCCTCTCCCTCTCGCACTCACTCTGTGTCGTCTATTTCGTGAATGGTGTGTCACCGTCGCTTGTCTTAAGTCGCCATCACCGTCACCGTCACCGCCACCGTCACCGTCGTGCTTCCTAACTCGCCTGTCGCTACCGTCTCTGGTTCACATTTCTTCAGGTACCCCTTTTTCTAATTTCTAGGGTTTTCCTTTTAGTTTGCAATCTGTTTTCTTTTTTGAATCAATATTATATGGCTTTGAATCTGAGGCAAAAGGATAACTAATTTTGTTCTCAATGTCATTCTTTGTATGCAATGCATGTCATTCTATCTAATTTCTAAGGTTTCCTTTAGTTATTAATTTTGTTCTTGTAAGTCAAGTAAATTGAGATGTCTGTGTTTTGAACTCATGGTTCTTACAGGTAGCTGATGTCTGTCTTTCTAATTTCTAAGGTTTCCTTTAGTTATTAATTCTGTTAGAACACATGGTTTAATCATGACCAGACAGCCTAATTGTAGGTGTTCATATCTGTTTATATGAATGTTAGGGACTTGCCTATTTAATTTGATCATTTTTCGATGAGTTTTGAGCCTTTGTTAGAGAGTATTATATCTGCCTAGTTTTATTAGTCAATGTTACTGTATCAGTTCCTTTAGTTCAGGGTGTTGGATTTGCATCCTTGTGTTTGTTTGTTGAGTTTGGAGAGATATGAATTCTAACAAGTTTTTCTTTATGTGTTAGCTATAAAGTTTTTCTTCATATGTTAGCTATAAAGGATTTGCATCATTTAATTCTGTTCTGAATGTGCATCATTGAAGACAAGGATTTACATCCTTGTGTTTGTGTGTTGAGTTTAGATCTATATTTGGTTCTAATTATGAGTATCCAAATCTGAATTTTACATCTCATATTGAATATGTTAGCTATATTTGGTTCTCATACTTTTCTTCCCCCAATTTTTGCCCATACACCTATACCCTCTCCAACACCTATAAAAAGACATGCATCCCCTCTGCATTTTAAACCAAACCAACCAAACAAAGCTACAAAACAAATTTAAGTTATACAGAAACATGCCATCCTTCAAACTAATTTCATTCCTTTTAGTCCCTCTATTGCTTGTTTCCTTATTCAAGTCTTCCAATGCTGCTGGCATTGCTACCTACAAAAGAATGTGTTATTAACTGCAGCACCACAATGTCCATTCCCTGATGCTAGTTTTGATTCAGCTATCAAAACTGGTTTATTTGATTATGTTTGGGTTCAGTTTTACAACAATGGTCAGTGTGAATTTGCTAGTGGAAATCTTGTTAATGCATGGAATCAGTGGAATAATATTGAAGCTAAACAAGTGTTTTTGGGTGTGCCAGCTTCTACTTATGCTGCAGGCAGTGGTTTTATTGCTGCTGATGTGTTAATTTCTCAAGTTCTTCCTTCTATTAAGAGTTCTCCCAAATATGGTGGTGTCATGATATGGGACCGATTCCATGACAATGGATACAGTAATGCTATTAAGGGCAGTGTTTAATTAAATTAGTTTCAGGTTAAATATATAGTTTATGTTGAAATAAGTAGCACGTTCTGTAAGTTTTCTTCCTACACATATAGTGCTGTGTGTGAAAACTTTGGTATGCATTCATATTTATATGTAATAGTAAAATAAACTTGAAATAATAAACATGTTACTCCTTCTCAATTACTCTCTCCAAATCTTAAAATAAACTTTGGTATGCATTCATATCCAAATCTGAATTTTAAATGCAGAGGGGATGCATGTCTTTTTATAGGTGTTGTTATTGTCCCTATAGTCATAGTAAATGTAGAAGGAACTATTATTTCTATCTTAATGCCCAAGCCTGGTAACTGACTCTATATATGTGTGACATGAAGTACTTACTTGGAGCATAGCCATGGATCGTAGTTGGATGCAGAGTGATCGTATGAGTGATGAGTATGCGAAAGGAGTTGCCGAGTTTCTAAATTTTGCTAAAGCAAAGCTTCCCAAAACTGTTGTGAACTATTCTTGTCCTTGTGTTATTTGTGTGAATCAGACCCCACAAACACTTAGAGTACTAAAGGACCATCTCTTTGTTCATGGTATCTGCATGAGTTATACCAAATGGATATGGCATGGTGAATCAAGAGACACCCCAAGTGTGTCCAGAAGAGAGAAAGTCGATGAAGATATGAATGACCGAATGGAGGATATGATCCGTGACATCGGTCCTGAATCTTTTAAGCGGGCGCATCTGTATGATACTCTATGCAAAGACAAAGAAGAGCCTCTGTATTTGGGATGCAAAAAATACACACGGTTGTCTGCGACGATAAGATTGGTCAATTTGAAGGCAATAAATGGGTGGACCGATAAGGGCTTCACCGAATTACTTGAGTTGTTAAAAGACATGCTTCCCGAAGGTAACACATTGCCGAATCGTACGTATGATGCGAAGAAGATATTGTGTCCAATGGGTGTGGGGTATAAAAAAATACATGCATGCCCCAATGATTGCATATTGTTTCGAAATGATTTTGAGAAGTTGCACAAGTGTCCCACGTGTAATCTTTCGCGCTACAAAGTGAAGACTGGTGAATCTAATAGTGATGATGATGATGTCACAAAAGGCTCTCCTGCTAAGGTTTTATGGTACCTTCCAATAATACCCAGGTTTCAACGCTTATTTGCTAATGCAAAAGATGCAAAGAACATTAGATGGCATGCAGATGAGAGGAAATGCGACGGACAGCTTCGCCATCCGGCCGATTCTCTGCAGTGGAAGAAAATTGATCGTTTGTTTCCGGATTTTGGCGTAGAGCCAAGAAATCTTAGGCTCGCACTTGCTTCGGATGGCATGAATCCATATGGTAACTTAAGTACAAACCATAGTTCGTGGCCCGTTCTCCTTATAATTTACAATCTTTCTCCTTGGTTGTGCATGAAACGCAAGTATGTTATGTTATCCATGATGATTTCTGGCCCAAGACAACCAGGTAATGACATAGATGTTTATCTTAGGCCGTTGGTTGAAGACTTGAGGAAAATGTGGGATGAAGGCGTGGATGTGTTTGACGGGTATACAAGTGAAACCTTTAAGCTGCGAGCGATGCTTTTTTGTACGATCAATGATTTCCCAGCATACGGAAACTTGTCTGGGTATAGTGTTAAGGGACATAAAGCTTGTCCTATTTGTGCAGAAGGCACGTACCACCATCAACTAAAACATGGAAGGAAAACTGTCTACCTTGGGCATCGTAAATTTCTCAGACGTAATCACCCATATCGTAGGTTGAAAAAAGCTTTTAATGGGTGCCAGGAAAATGGCATTGCTCCTAATGCCTTGACCGGAGAAGAAGCCTATCAAGTGGTTAAGGACATCAATGTTGCATTCGGCAAAAAGCAGAAGCAGTCAAATGAGAATAGCAATTGCAAGTGGAAGAAGAGGTCAGTATTCTTTGATCTTCCATATTGGTCTAGTCTTGATGTAAGACATTGTCTTGATGTCATGCACGTCGAGAAAAATGTCTGTGATAGTGTCATCGGGACGCTTCTTAACATTAAAGGCAAGACAAAGGATTGTATAAAATCTCGCTTGGATTTGCTTGAGATGGGCATAAGAGAACAGTTACATCCAATGGCAAGAGGTAAAGGTACATATTTGCCTCCAGCATGTCATACCTTGTCAAAAAAAGAGAAAATAAGCTTTTGCGAGTGCCTAAGGGGAATCAAAGTGCCACAAGGTTACTCTTCGAATGTAAAGAGTCTAGTCTCAATGAAAGATCTCAAATTAGTTGGCTTGAAGTCTCATGATTGCCACGTGTTGATGCAACAACTACTACCCGTGGCTATACGTGGCATCTTGCCGAAAGATGTCCGACGTACCATAACTAGGTTGTGCTTATTCTTCAATACTATTTGTGGTAAAGTTATCGACCCTCAAAAATTGGATGAGTTGGAAACCGAGGCTGCTATTATCTTGTGTCAGTTGGAGATGTTTTTTCCTCCCTCATTCTTTGATATCATGGTTCATCTAATTGTTCATCTGGTGAGGGAGATTAGATTATGTGGTCCTGTTTATTTAAGGTGGATGTACCCAGTCGAGCGATACATGAAGATCTTGAAAGGATATGTTAAGAATCAATATCGTCCCGAAGCATCCATTGTCGAAAGATACGTCACAGAAGAAGCTATTGAGTTTTGTTCAGACTACTTGTTAGATGCAAAACCTGTTGGGCTACCAAAGTCTCGATATGCATGGAGATGTCAGGGTAAGGGTAAAGGTCTAAACATTAAGAGCATGGGTCGAGAGGAGGTGCTTCAAGCACATTTGTTTATTTTGAATAACACAGATGAAGTATTACCTTACTTGTCTTCTCATCAAAAGCTAGTAAAGTCAAAAAACCCTCGACGGGATGAATATTGGTTATTGAGCGAGCATAACAAGACATTCATTGAGTGGTTTAAATCAGAGATTAAGAAAGATGCAAGCGCCTCTGATACTTTGAGATGTCTAGCACATGACCCTAACTTTGATGTCTTATGTTGGAACGGGTATGACATAAATAATTTTTCCTTTTACACAAAGTCGAAAGATGACAAGAGTATTGTGCAAAATAGTGGTGTTATGGTCATGGCTTCTTCAATGCACTTCTCTAGTTCAAAAGATAAAAATCCTGTACTCGCATCTGTTGCTTACTTTGGTGTTATCGAAGAGATTTGGGAGCTTGATTACACTAAATTTAAAGTGCCCATTTTTAAATGTAAATGGGTAAACACCAACGGTGGTGTACATACTGACGAAATGGGATATACACTAGTGGACTTTGACAAGGTAGGTCATAAGAATGAGCCTTTCATCATGGCTGACCATGCAAAACAAGTTTTCTATATCAAGGATCCTTCTAACAAAAACTGGTCGGTGGTCCTACAAGGAAAAATAGGTAGTGATGAAAATGAAGATTCAACTCTTGCAATTAATGAGACACCTTCTTTCTTAACACGAGTGCCTGCTTTAATGGATGATAACGAAGTTGATGATGTACATGCCACTCGCAATGATCATAATGAAGGGATTTTATGCGAAGAAGTTTTGATTAACCCATGAACGAGTATGTGTACATCTTTTTGGTTATCTGATTCATTGGTTATCTAATTCATATTTATACTTGGTTATCTGATTCATTGGTTATCTAATTCATATTTATACATGGTTATATGATTCATGTTTATATTTGTTTATCTAATTCATATTTATACATGTTTATATTGGTTATTTATATTTGTGTTTTTACCTATGTTCAACAGATATCATGGGTGACTTGAACAATGACCTTCCAAAAAAGAAGACTAGGCGTCCGACATCATTAAAGTGGTTTCTTGCTAGGCGTCCAGTTGGTCATAGGTATAGAGTGGAGTTTGATAGTGACGGCGACCCTATTGGTCCATATGCTGACAAATTCAAGAGCTATTTAGGGGTGGTTGCGCGGACAAAAGTGAGCATATTGCCCATGGCTTGGGATGGAGTGGATGGGGATACAAAGAAGGTTGTTTGGGATAGTGTTTTGGTATGTATATAAACTAATGAAAGAACTTTTGTCTTAATTCATCTTTCCTAAATTCTTGTGCTAACACCGCTTTATTTTTGTGTTAAGGAAATATTTGATGTTCCCAATGATGAGGAATTCAAGCGTTCTTGGATGGCTTATATAGGTATTTGTTGGAAACAGTTCAAGACAACACTCACGAACAAATATGTCTTTGGCAAGGGGGATGAGTCCGGCGAAACAACCCCATGTCACAAGTATAGCAATATATCTTCTGAGACATGGACTGCATTTGTTAAAAGTCGCCTTACTCCGGAATTTGTGGTATTATTTTGAAACTTCTGTAGTGATAGAATCACCATTAGTATAGAATCACCATTAGTATAATATTAATTGAATTTGTGGTATATATTGTTTTCACCACAACTATTATATGTGATGGTGGGTGTTCTTTGTAACAGGGGAAGAGAGAATCTGCTCAGAAAAATCAAGGTCATAATAAATACTACCACACAATAGGGCGGGGCGGTTATAAAAAGTTGAAGCAAGATATGAAGGAAGAGCAAGTACAGAAAGTGCGAGAGGAGTCCGGTGATCCTAATTTGGAGGTGATGCCTACATCTCCAGAGCGACATGAGCTGTGGAAGGCTGCCCATAAAAAAAAGTCGGGATCCTATGTAACCGAGGAGTCAGAATCAGTTGCATCTAAGATTGTAAGTAAAAATCTCAATTAATCACATTTTAGTTGTCTTTAAACACAAACATGAGCAATGAATCAGTCATTACAAAACAACATAAAGCAATGAATAAAATTAAACGTTTCTGGAAACTTTTAGATGATAAATTCATAAGTAATTGTAACAGAAGTTTCTGGATTTATTTCTTTATGTAATTGTTAGTTTAATTGCTTGCTTTTGTTGTAGGATGAAATTGTGGATTTGAGCAGCCAAGGATCCTTTCTTGCAAGAGGAAAAAATGATATTTTGACCGCTGCCATCGGAAAACCTGACCATCCTGGTCGTGTTCGAACAGCTGGAAGAGGCGTTGGGACAAAAAAATTCTTTGGAGGTATTGCTCGTGCGGAATCGAGTCGTTCACAATCACCAACGAAGATGATGGAATTGTTCGAGAAGAAATTGGAAGAACGAGTTAGGGTGGAGGTGGCAAAGGTATTTGTTATATTATTATTTATTATTATTATTAATATTATTATTATGTTCTAAATACAGCTGATACAGACACTGATTTGATTTTGGAACTAATGTACAGCAAATGGCTGCTGCGGGAAATTGCGGTCAAAATGCAGCTGTCCAGGTTCCCTCTCACTTAAGCACTCTTGGATCTAAGGGTAGCTGCTCACCATCTCATGTGGAGGAGCCGGTTGAAACCGATTGGCTGAGAGAGATAGTCATTAAGGGGTATGATGAGAGGCACATCCAAATAAACTTGGAGCATGAAGATGGACATTCCTATATCTCTTTCGGAGAACTCAGCGACATGGCTGGCGGTGACAGGTGGCTTGACTTATCCCACTTGGCTATATGGTGCACGTAAGTAGTATAATTTATTTCGTAATTAAATTTCTCACATTTCTATATATATTAATTTGATAAATTTATTTTTACATGCTATTAGATATTTACATCGCCTATGTGCTGAAAGGAGTGTTGGTGACTTATATGGATTTATGTGTCCATATAAGATTACCTTGAAGTACTCTTCCACGAGCAAGGTTTCAGAATATATTCAAAACAAGATGGCCAACACTAATAAGAAAGTATATTTGGCTCCGTTTTGCAATGAGTACGTAATTGTATATTTGAACAAATTGATAATACATTTTTCCTTTGTTTGTTTCTTTCTTACATCTTATTATCTTTACCAATACTGCAGTAACCATTGGCAACTGATTGTGTTGGTCCCCGAGCAAAATACTGTGGTCTGGATGTGTTCAAATGGTAAAAAACCAGTCAGAAAAGTCAAAGAGATGATTAACAAGTAAGTTTTTATTGTTTACATTGTAATATTTTAGAGCAATGGATTAACAAGTAAGTTTAGATAATTAACTATAACTAACTTGATGGTTTTAGAGCAATGGATTCTCCGGTGGACACCATATGGTTGCTCCCTAAGGTAATTAACTATAATTTACCACATTCATTACTCTTTGCTACATTTGTATAAGTGAAGCTAACTTTATTTTTGTGTAGGTGGCACAACAACAAAATGGGTATCATTGTGGGTATTTTGTGATGAAGTATATGGTGACGATTGTGAATGCCAGTATCATAGATAACTGGGAGGAGGTATATATAAGTTTAAATTACATTTTCTGTTAAATTTGATTTTCTATGAATTGAAGAAAATTAGGACTTTTTTCTGTTAAATCTGTTAAATTAGGACTTCTTTCTGTTGAAGAAAATTAGGACTTGTTTCTGTTAAATCTGTTATATCAGTTACATTTTCTGTTAAATCTGTTATATCAGTTACATGTACCAGTACCATGTTTATAATTGGGTTAGCTATGAAGAGAGAAGATGAAAGGTGCCCATATGAGATCCCAGTGGGGTGTTTATTTGTTTATAAATATATAAATTTTTTATAAATGAAATTAAACACATATTTTTGTGTATATATACACTGTTGCTTTAAAACAACAATACATTCCAGAAAGACTCTTCCTTTGATTGTGGAAAATTGGGAATCAACGGTTTTGTTGTGTCCACAATTAGATGAAAGGTGCCCAGTACCAGTACCACTTTTGATCTTCTCTTTAGGATGCTTGCCACTGATCATTTAGAAGCAGGCAGCTTTGTAGAGTGTCTTTTGGTTCTCATTTTAAATTGCTTGCCACTGATTATATTAGTATACTCTGTTTTGACCTTTTAGGTTGTAGTTGTATGGTGTCTTTTGGTTCTCTGTTTTGACAGACATATTAGTGTCTTTTGGTTCTCATTGTGCTGAGTTTTTTGTATGAACATTTGTAGGTATTTGATAACCCAAAGGCATACACTTTTGAGGAAATTTTAGAGATCCGCAAGCTTTGGGCGGAATTCTATATGAAGATTCGTCCAGTGGGAAATGTCTGATTCGCTAACAAGTTTGATAGAAGTATTTTGTTATGAATTGAAAGAAACATGCACATACTTTCAAGTTTATGAATTGGTGTAATTTTGTGCTACTTTCAAGTTTATGAATTGGTGAATTTTGTGTAACTTTTAAGTTTAAGAATTGGTGTAATTTTGTGCTTGTAGTACTTTTAACTTTAACAGAAGTTTATGAATTATTATCAGTTGTTTGTAAATTTGTGGGTTGCTGGAATTAAATTGGTTAATAGGTGTCAATGAAAAAAAAATTACAAAAAAAAAATTGGACATTATGAATCGGTTATGAAAAACCGATTTTTAAGTAGACCAATTTGAATCGGTTGTTTATATAACCGATTTCTAAAGTAGACTTATATGAATCGGTTGTTTATATAACCGATTTATAAAGTCTCGTTGCCAGGTTTGTATTGTGGGTCTGGGAAAGCAATATGAATCGGGTATTTAAATAACCGAGTCAAAACATCATATTATGAATCGGGTTTTTAACCGATTCACAATGTCCCTCAACATTTAGAATCGGCTGCACTTGAATCGGCCAATAACCGATTCCAAATGTGCCAAATAACCGATTCAAAAGGCGTTTTTTCCACTAGTGGGATTTGGAGTATCACCCCATTCCAATTCCTCAAATCTATGATTACTCCAATTTTTCTGAGGGTGGTGAGCCTGCAAAAACATTAAGAACTCTTCTTCCTCACCACCCTGCAACATGCCAAGTCCCTGACAGTAAGTACTTTTTCTAGAGGGTCTTGAATTCTAAAATCATCAAAACTTTCGAAGGTAACCACATCATTAATATCCTTAGCTTGAATAAAATTACAAGAAGCAAATGATGAGGGATTTTTTAATGAGTTCAAAACTTGAAATACAACTTCCTCATCTCCGAGTCTCAAAGTCAATTTTCCTTGCTGAACATCAATTAAGCTTTTACCTGTAGCTAAGAAAGGGCGCCCCAAAATAATTGGGACTTCCTCATCTTCTTCCATATCCAAAACAACAAAATCAGCGGGAAAAATAAACTTATCAACCTTAACTAAAACATCTTCCACCACTCCATGGGGGTGGGCAATGGATGTATCAGCTAGGTGCAAAGTGATATTAGTAGGATGGGGTTCCTGCAAACCAAGCTTTCTAAAAACAGAAAAAGGCATCAAATTTATACTTGCTCCTAAATCACATAAAGCCTTTTCAAAATGAGAGTTACCAATTGTACAAGGGATAGTAAAACTACCTGGATCTTTAAGCTTAGGTGGTAACTTTTTTAGAACTATAGCAGAACATTCTTCATTAAGCCTAACTGTCTCAAAGCCTTCTAACTTCCTTTTGTTAGAAATAATTTCTTTTAAAAATTTGGCATATTTAGGCATTTGAGCAATAGCTTCAGCAAAAGGAATGTTGATATGCAATTTTCTAAATATTTCAAGAAATTTAGCAAATTGCTTATCATGCTGCTCATTTTTAAGTCTTTGAGGATAAGGAACATTTACCTTTGCTTGCTCATATTTTTCCCTTTCCTTGTTCCTTTCCTCAGAAGTGCTCCCCTTAGTAGAAGCTTGTATTTCTTTCTCGGCCGCCCGCCCATCTTGATTGTTTCCTTGAACCAGCTTCTTGCCACTCCTAAGAGTGACAGCCTTGCAATGCTCATTTCTTGGATTAGGCTCAGTTTGGGTAGGTAGTGAGCCTTGAGGCCTTTGAGATAACATAGTAACGATGCTTGACAGTTGCCTACCTATGGCTCCCATTTGGCCCTCCAACGCTCCGATTCTATCTCCAAGTTTTCCCTCCAAGCTTCCAATTTTCTCATTAAGTTTTTCCTCCAGGTTTCCCAACACATCATTGTTGTCTAACTTCTTCTCCTCTTGCCTTTGCACATGTGGGGGTTTATAGGAATTTGAGTTTTGCCCCTTTTGTTGTCCTCCCCATGAGAAATTCGGGTGATTTCTCCAACCTGGATTGTAAGTGTTTGAATAAGGATCATTTTTGCCCCGGTTAGAATTCTGAACATAATTAGCATCCTCAGTTGAAGCAGATGGTCGACCCTGTGCTTTTATTAAATCTTCAATAGATTGTAACCTGTCATCAGTTTTGTCCATGTAATTGGCTAAAACACCCATGCATGGATGTCCAACCTTTTCCATGTATCTAACAAAAGAATCTTGCATGCCAGGCCTTAACTCACTTTTCTTCTGACCAAGATAGTTGACTTCTTCAGTTAGGCCTCCCTAGGGATTATTTGTGATGTCACTTGTGGAGGTAACTATGGGAGTAGATTGAGCTTGTACCTTCATCAAAGATTGCATATGTTTAGAGAGAGAATCCAGCTTTATGTTAATACTAGTGTCATCGTCAACCTTGTACATTCCAACTGATTTCTTAATGTGTCTGTCACTAGTTTCCCATTGGGCATTATCGGCTGCTATCTCTGCAATTAAATCATACACTGTCGCAGGTTCTCCATTCATCAGAGAGCCCCCGCAAGTCATATTAATAATTCCCCTATTTTGAGAAGATAATCCGTTGCAAAAATATTCAAGCAATTGCCACTTCTCAAATCCATGATGTGGACAACTTCGGAGTAAGTCTTGAAATCTTTCCCAAGCTTCATGTAAAGATTCTTGCTCAAGTTGAGCAAAGCTGATTATTACACCTCGGATCTTAGTAGTCTTACCTGGAGGAAAGTACTTGGTCAAGAATTTCTGCTTCAGTTGGTCCCATGTAGTAATGCACTCAGCAGGTTGAGAGTCAAGCCAAGCAGATGCCTTGTCGGCCAATGACCATAGAAACAATCTCACTCTAATTGCATCAGGAGGGACACCATTACAAATTACTGAGTCTGCCACCCTCAAGAAGTTTCTAAAATGGGTGTGAGGGTCTTCTGTTGGTGCACCTCTGAACATAGTAGAATTCTGAACCATTTGAATTAAGCTTGGTTTGAGCTCAAAATTGGTAGCTTGCATAGGTGAACTGACTACGCTTGTAGTGATATTTGCTGTTGGAGTAAAGTAGTCCCGAAGAGTTCTTCTCGGATTGGCAGCCATCACTCTTGTCTCTTTTCTTATCCTTCGAGCAGTTCATTCAATTTCTGGATCAAAAATCAAAATAGGCTCTTGGGAGCGGGTTAGCATGCACAAGTAATAAAAATTAAACTAGCAACTAAAATTAAAATAAATATTCTTTTTTCTTTTTATTAAATTAAAATAAAACAAAGTAGAACAAGAAATAAAAAAAAGGTCTAAAGCAATAAAAAATCTTTTTCGTTTAATATTATTAAATTAATCCCCGGCAACGGCGCCAAAAACTTGTTGCGTAAAAAACACACTTGAGAGCAAGTGTACTCTCTTGCAGAAGTAGTATAAAAAAATATCGTCTCCACAGGGATTAACTAATAAGTACCAAACTATTTAAGATTAATTATTATTTAGACGAACGAGTGTTTGGTTGTATTAGAAATTAAAATAAAACGAAGTAAATAACAAGAATTAAAATTGAAAAGTTCGATCAACGGAGGGAAGCCTAGGGTCTCGGTTTCACTTGCTAGGTTCGATTCCTCTATGTCTAATTCTACCTGAATTCCCTTATTTTATTCAATTACCAACCCCTTTACTAAACCTATTAATCCGTTTGGTCATTCGTGATTAATATTCTTTTCCCTAAATTAATCCTAGTTTGGTCATGCTAGAATTTAAATTTAAGAAAAGCATGAAGTACAAAAAGGTTGAATGATTGGAAGACTAAATTAAAGTTTGGTCATTTTCTAATTATAGTCTCAATTATCCTATAGGTCCACCAACTAGTTGTAGTACGGTTGCTAATCAACTAATTGATTATAAACATGCAAAGGTTGTCAATCCTAATTATGTAATAAAGCAATAGGATAATATTAATTGAATAAAAATTGGGAATTCAAAATATAAATTAAGACATTAAAAGGTCTCTAATCAAGCAAGATCCACCTAAGACCCTAGAAAAGGAATTTAGCTATCCATAGTGTTCAAGAACTTTGGATTAAAATATAAATTCATGAATTACAGAATATAAAAATAACCCGGAGATTGAGTAAATTCTGATCCTGTAACCCGTCTCTGTATTCTGCTCCGAAGTTCTCTCACAGTGTCAAGAACACGTACCCAAAACTCAACCAATCTCTCCCTCTCCGTCACTGTATGCGCGTTGTTGTCCTTGGTCTTCACTCCAATTGTTTGCCGTCAGGTCCTCCTAATGTATGCGGCTCTCCTATTCACGTGTGTACCCCTCCCTTATTTCATGTGCAGCAACCCTTTTATACTAGATGGTTCCTAGGGTTGTGTAATTCCCACTAAAATAATTAGCCAAGATTTCTTTCTTTCTCCCCACGTCAGTTTTGCTCCTTTATTTAAGTTCGTCTTCTTTCTCAATTCTCAATAGGCCGTGGGCCGATTGTCTTCTTTCAAGGCCCCTCTTTCAATTCATTGACAACCCATATACATACACACACACACACACACACACACACATATATATATATAAGGGTAAAAATATGACTTTTGTACTTTTATGTATTTTTTCCTTTCCTGTAAAATAAAGAGCAAATTAAGTTAGTGACTTATATCATTGGTATATAATTACTCTAAAATTTACCCAAAAATATCTCTAAAAATGAATTAAATTGGAGTTTATCAAGTAGCTGCAAGAAAAGCACCAATAGGATCGATAGTATTCAAATCGATACTTGAGTTGTATATCTACTGGGAGTGCTGATCAACCTGCTGGGGTGGGGGTGGATACATCTGCTGCTGAGGTGCATAGTATTGCTGAAGCTGGGGTGGGGGTTGATACATCTGTTGCTGAGGTGGATAGTGCTGCGGGTACTGAGACCATGGCTGAAAGGCACCGCCAAAGTGCTGCTGTGGCGGCGTGTAGGATGGCGCCATATGGGAAGTTGATGGCCTGGAGTACTGTTGCTGAGACAGCTGACTCAATAAGTGATTGTAGCGCTCCTCATTTAGCCTACGTTCCTCCGCTGCTTGTCGTTCCTGCTCCGCCACGCGTTCCTTAGCTAACTTAGTCCGCTCTCGAAGCTCCTGCAATTCCAGTGCACTTCGCTGCTGGTGCTCTTCATACTCACGATGAGCCTGGCTCAACTGCTGGGTCAACTCAGTTACAGCATTCAAATATCCAATGGTAGGAACATATGAGCGGGCAGTACTCCCAGCTGATCTAGAACTAGAAAGACTCGGAATAATACTTGCTCTGAAAGCAGCCGGTCCGATACCACTAGATCCTACTAAACGATCACTTTTTCTTGGACCAACTGCTCTCTCCCAAATTTCACGAGCTGCTCTAGCCTCCTCCACAGGATCAACTTCCGTGCTCCCACTGCTCTGCTGTTGAGTCTCCCGGTACTCATTAATTCCAGCCTCAAAGTTCTCCTGAAAAAAAATACAAACCAAAATAAAATGAATAACTATTAATGAAATAATAATAATTTAAAGATAATATTTATAATTGTATATATTATAACTTTTACCTGAACCTCCCTCGCCTGGTCAGTAACAAACTCACTAGTCTCCTCCCAGACATGGAGGTAGGTATACAACTCAGGCAACGTAACTGGCCTCTGGTTCATTGCCTCCTATATAAATAGTGTTATTAGTTAGTCAATTAATTATAAATATTAATTAATAATTAATTAATAATATGTAAGAAATTTACCAAACGCAAATGATGAGTTGCAGCATTAACACTGCCCCCTGTGTGTGCAGCGACCTTTGTCAGAAGCCCTGGCTTTCTTGGCTTTCTCAGAAAGAAGTTTAAATTTCGGTGTCACCCAATACCTTTTCAGATCTTGCCAACTTGATTCTCCCATATAAGTCGGTTTCTTATCTTCTATTCGTGCATTCCTCAATAATTCAGAAAAGCGACGAGAACACCTCTAATGGAAGACTCTCATAACTTCTTCTTGTTACTCATGTAGCCACATACATTTTTCCTATTTTAAAAATTATACAATTATGTTAATTACATAATATTATATATTATATAAAATAAAAACATTCCCCATATCTGGACTAAATATCCACCATTTAGCTTCTAAGTTCGCAAAGCATTCCCCATATTCAAGTGCAGCATGCTCTACTACATTACCAATTGGTATAATGAAGTTCAAAAATGCATAATGAAGTGCATATTATAAACTGTAAAAAGTTTAGTACATGCATTCTGAAGTTCTGAAGCACTCTGCAATCAAATCTTCTATCCAAGTTCTGAAGCACTCTGCAATGAGAACTCACTCTATCTTTAGCAACATGATAGTACATGCATTCTGCATGCATAATAAATTTACCACTCAGATTGAAAAATAGCAGGAACAGTATTTTGGGTCTCTCAATCTGGACATGATAGATTTACCACTCAGATTGAAAAATGTTGGTGATCAGTTACTGATTTTCAGAATTCCCTATTTATACTTCCATCCTTTTTTTTGACAATATTTATACTTCCATCCTATAGTCTATCAAATTAATGAAAATGATCCATTTGTAAACCAGATGGCAATTCTACCTTTCTTCTCTTTCACAGTAGGCAAAGTATATTAAACTGTGTTTAGTTAACTTAAAATACAGTTAGCTTGCTGTTTCAATAAGTTAGTTAACAGTTATTGAGTTAGTTAGTTTGGGGATGTTAGTTGCTAGTTAGTTACTTTCACTTCTTACTTGTAATGAATTTCTTCGGCTATGAAAGCAGTATATGTACCTGGTCTCAATAAAATTAGGTAGATGAAGTAACTAGGTAGCAACTAACATCTACAACCTAAATAAATCAATAACTGTGAACTAACTCATTGATACAGTAAACTAACTATAGTTTAATAAACTGCAAAGTAGGAGCATTTTCTATGCTAAGCTTTGTCAAATAAGAATAGAAATATCTACTTCATTTTTTAGTAAGGATGCCCGTAGATATCCTTATCCAATAACTCATTATCTAGTAACAGCTATCATAAAAGCACCATTATAAGATACTACTACCTCCCTCCCATTTTATATGCAGTTTTAACAAAATGAATTTGTCTCATATTAATTGTTGTTTTACATTTCCAATGAAGCATTTAATACTCTTTTTCCACTTTTGCCTTTCTTAATCATGACAACTTTTTACATTTAATAAATTGTTCACATTTGGGTTAAATGGTAAATTAGGCAAAACTTTTTATAAAATCTAGGCTACTAATTATTTTTCTTAAAAAGTGTGTCAAAACCTTAAACTACTTATAAAATTGGACGGAGGTATTACTAAGTATGGATAATTTCCATTCACTCAAATAGAGAATCAGAAATACAAAGTGTTAGGTGAGTTCGTAAGTAATCAAGAACTATTCACATTTCCATATATTATTGTAAGGGATTAAGTGACAAAAATGTTTGAAAGACTAAGGTGGTAGCACAATTGAAGGAGTGAATTGTAGATTTATTCATAATTTATTCTTGCAGTTCATTTTCACCCAAATTATTGGGGGGAAAGTGCTACAGCTTCATCAATCAACTTTTCAAAATTTGCGGGGTTTAATTTTTCCAAATTTGTGGGGTTTATATGTGTAGTAGTGTTCTCATTTCTGCAGAAGGAAACTGACAAAAGAGGAGAAAAATAATGGTAGGTTGCAGATAATGTGGTTAATTCATCTAGAACTAAACTTCTACTTTTTACTTATATATCAGCTTCATATAGTATAGACATGAAACTAAATCTTGTACTTGTTTAACCAAGAAATCCAATTAATTAAAACTATTTCTAAATCATAATATGACATAAATTCTCATTTCCATTTCAATTAGGCTCTTGGAGGACTTTCCAAGGCGAAACATTTCCTGTTAATTGCACGACCATATGCAAAATATTACAGCTGAAGAAAGTTTTAGTGTGTGTGCCCTAAAGCCAATGTAACCAAAGATTGAAATACAAAACCCTTGTGGAGGCTACACTCAATATATCCTAAAGAATAAGTGAAGGTGACTTTGTTTGGAAAATTATTTTACCAATTGGAATTGAAGATCCCAAGTTTGGAAGGTGATCCCCAAATTGAGGTGTCGTTATGGTAAGAAAAGTTTTACCGTGGAGATGTTTATAAGCTAATAAACATGAAGGTCTAAAATGAGCCGAAATATAATTGTGTAAGTATTTGAAAATGTGCCACCCTACCATGTGGTAAGTACTTGGAAATTTTAAGTATATGTATTAAAAAAAGTGTTAAGTTCTCCCGAAAACATAGTTCAGTGGTAAAACACACAGATGCTATTTGGGCGTTAGGAATAGAGTTCGAACTCAATACGCTCCGCTTTACCCCAATGTTTTTTCTTTGATAAAAAAAGGGGTTTTCATTTTACCCCTCCTCTCCCTACCGGCTTTTCCCACATCCCCTCCCCTCTTCGAATAAAAATACTAAAATACCCCTAACTCTCCTTACAACTCCAAAACTTCCATGCCCACTTCCTTGTCTCTAGTCGTCACCCTCCTTTCTCACATTTGACAACGCAGTTTTCATACAAAATTTACCACCACATGCATCCCACATATTTTAGTAAAGTGGGCATGGTTTTGTTCCGTGGACCCAAAATCCATATTAGGTGTAGATGGTAGATTTTGTTGATAACTAGCAGTATACCCGTGCATACGCACGTGTGCTGTCATTTTATTTTTATGTATGAACTCAGACATAGTTTAATTAGTCTGAACATTACCGCGTGAAAATCAAGACAAATTTAAAGTAGACAAATTTATTTAGTCTGAACATTACCCCGTGTAAAAAAGAAGAATATTAAAATTTTGCAAAATTTTAAAATTTTTAAAATAGTAAAGAGGAAAAATGAAGGATACATGTAAATGAAATTAAATTGAGGTCATTATCATAACAAACCTCTACCCATAGAGCTCAGAAGTTGTCTCATACGAAAGCTCGAAGGTCGACTCTTAGGAGATCTCAGAGATCGCTCCTTAACAATATAATTTGTAGGTTAAGAAAATCATTGAAATAATGTTAATGGAGGAGAGATAGGAGAGTGGGTATGGGATCTCAAAAAAAAAGGTTTTTTTTGGACAAAGCAGACTATCTGCAACAAAAACCACCAAGACCAAAACGTCCAAGCCCACCCAAACAAAAGCAGCATACCTTAAGCAGAGCAAAAGAGCTGCACACAAGAAAGATCCTGAAACTAAACAACTCAAAACAAGTACCTCACGAAGTACAACTCAAAACTAACATCAGTATTCACCTTTGATCTTTTCTTACGCATGCACTCGCTTGGGACTTTTTCCCCTTCCCCCCACTACTCTCCCTCTTCCTCTAATTTTTGAAAATTCCAAAAATACCCTTATCTTCTCCCACATTCCCACTCTTTTTCCCTTCACTCTCACCACCCCCCCCCCCCCCCTCTCTCTCACAACCACCACCTCCCTCTAACCACCACCACAACAACCACTTCCTTCTCCCCCTCTCTTCTTCTCCTTCACCACCACCACCACCACCATTGCCGCCTCTTCGTTACGAAAAATCACAACTGAGTATTGTTCGGAAAGGACACAAAGAAAAGTTTTTATATTTTAAGGGTACTTTTGACTTTCACATATTTGAGATGGGGAGTGGTGTTGCCAGTAACAGGGTGTGTAAAAAAAAGGCCACACGCTTTTCTCCTAATACAGTCCCTTTTACTTTTACTACTTGCACCCTCATTTTACTGATCCGGAGCCCCAATTTCTGCCCGAATTTCATCTTCTCCCTCTCTTTTTCCAGCACCACCGCGTCGTGTCTCCCTCCGTTCACAACCTCAATAACATCATACTCAACCGCTAAAAGGACTCTAATGAGTCCGAAAGATGCTGCGTTTTGGAAAGCTAAACAAAATTTCATGACTCTTTTGAAACGTTGTTCCACCATGAACCATTTGAAACAGACTCATTCTCGTATAATCCAAACCGGTTTTCATCAGAATCTCCTCCTTGCAGGTAATATTATAATGTTTTGTGCGGTATCATCTAATGGAGATATGAATTACGCGCTCTCTGTATTCCACAGTATTCATAAACCAGATGCATTTCTTTGGAACACCATGATTAGGGGTTTTGGGAATTCTAACCAACCTGAAAAGGCCGTTGATTTCTACAACAGAATGCACCTGGTAAGAGAAGTAGATAGTTTCACTTTTTCTTTCCTTTATAAAATTATTGGTAGATTGGGATCACTTACACTTGGGAAGCAAATGCATTGTAGTACTCTGAAACTTGGTTTTGAAACTCATAGCTATGTTAGGAATTCTCTATTGCATATGTATGGTATGTTTAAGGAGGTTGGAACTGCACACCAACTGTTTGAGGAAATGCCAAAAAGAGATTTAGTTGCTTGGAATTCCATTATGAACTGTCATGTGTATTGTGGAGATTATAATCAAGCCCTTGATTTGTTTACCAGAATGCTGCACAGTGGTATGCAACCTGATGATGCCACTTTGGTAGTGACCCTCTCGGCGTGCGGTGCAGTAGGAGCACTTGATTTTTGGAGATGGGTTCATTGTTCCTTCCTACAAGGTACTACTGCTTATCTTAGTGAAGCTGAAACTGAAAGTAGTACAATGGTCTTCAATGCCCTTGTTGACATGTATGCAAAGTGTGGAGCAGTGGAAGAAGCCTATGAAACATTTAGCAACATCAAAAGGAAAAACTTAGTTTCATGGAATATCATGATTCTTGGGCTTGCGTCTCATGGTAATGGAGAAGAGGCTTTAACACTCTTTACAAAGATGTTACAAGAGAATGTAGAGAGACCAGACAGTGTTACTTTCTTGGGTGTGTTGTGTGCGTTTAGCCATGGAGGACTGGTTGATGAAGGAAGACAATATTTTGATATCATGAAAAGAGACTATGACATCCAACCCACAATAAAGCATTATGGTTGCATGGTAGACCTTTTGGGACGTGCGGGTTTAGTTGAGGAAGCATACAAGTTGATAAAGAACATGTCAGTAGAAAGAGAGTGCAATGCTATTATATGGAGGACACTGTTGGCCGCATGTCGAATTCATGGAAATGTTGAACTTGGCAAGATGGTGAGGAAACATTTGTTGGAATTGGAACCGGACCATAGCAGTGATTATGTTCTTCTTGCCAACATGTATGCAAGTACGGGTCAATGGAGTGAAATGAGCAAAGAGAGACAATCAATGAAGGAAAGGAGAGTTCTGAAACCAGATCCTGGTAATAGCTTCATCAGCATTCCTGAAATGGGGGAGACTAGTGAAAGATGCTACCCCAAAAGTTTTCCTTTGTACTTAAATCAAAATTCAACAACTTGGTGAAGATGGGTTCTTGCAAAGAGTTTAGTGCTTATCACTGAAGCGAAAATTGCCAGACATACTTGCATAGTTTGGGCCTGCAAAATTTGAGTCAAGAACCACCGGAAGGGTTTCAGCATCAGAGATGGTATTAGCCGGTCTTGTAATATGTCATGTTCTAGATACAGTTTTTGAAATATTTTGATTCTAAGCTGTTACAAATAAGATTTATTTTTAAAAAAATTGATGAAAAAACATAGCTATTTTTCATTTAATTATTACAACTAGAAAATGGTGTTATTGATATTTGTTCCAAAACTTGACTTATATATTATATTGTGTTTGTTGTTCCTTTGGTTAAACACTCAATATTGAAGAGTAAAACATATTACTTTCTAATTTATCAATCATTTTTTTCAGCTTGCTGCGCTAAAGGAGTTTGGGTTGGGTAAACGTGAAGCAAAAGCCATTGCACTTGATGTTACATCCAAAGTATATCACAGGTTCCCTAGCACAGGCTGTTTCGTTTCCGTCCTCCCTCCGTTTGCTTCTGGGTTTCTGGGTATTTTGCTTCTGAGGCGGGGAATCATATTTGGCTTCTGGATATTTTGCTTTGGTTAATCATACTTCAGCATGTGTGTTAAGAGTTAGGGTGTGGATGGAAAAGTATCCAATTTCATTTGGTGCAAGAGTTTGTGCAGATTCGTATCTCATCAGGTACTACCGGTAGTTCTTCTTTATCAAACAAAAATTGAATATTCTGTTTATGAAATGAAAGCGATGCAAGGTTTAATCACTACCGGTAGTTGCTTCTTTATCAAACAAACAACAATTGAATATTCTGTTTATGAAATGAAAGCAATGCAAGGTTTAATCGAATATTTAATTGTAAGAACTTAGAATGTATGCACTCTCTTAATAAAGAAATTGGCTTCTTTGATGAGTAGAGTTGTGGTTGTCTTGTGCTGGTTTCCTTTTCACATCCCCAAGGAAATGCTGGTTTCCTTTTCACATCCCCAAGGAAATAACTTTTTCTTCTTTTTACAACTCAATTATGAAATGCTACCTGCTTTAGAACACCAATCTGCAATGACCCAGATTTTATATAAGATTGGTCAACAACTTGTATTTTGGATCATTGAATAGAACTGACATGTAGCTTTTGACCACGTCACATTTCAACACTCAAACCTCATTAAGCTGAATAAATAACATTCAGTAGGTAATCAGAATAATAGCAATTTCAGCAGGTCATAAGGTCCATTATAGAAAAGATATTTAGCAGGTCATAACGTCCATCAACTAGAGCAACCATCACAAGATAAAAGCTATTCATGAGTTCAAATATGCCCTGAAGTTCATGCAATGAGAATCTTATGTTCATAATTCTGTATGTTCATAATTCTGTTTATGAGCTTTCGGATTTTAATGATTGTTGCTGATTTGTGTTGTACATTTAACAATAGAATGAGTTTGCAACTTTTGTGACCTGATTTTCCTCTTAAAAAATCATCAAAGCTTGATCTTGATCAGTTGAAATCCGTGTTATATCTCCTCATTTTATATTCTGCTATGGAGTGTATTTATAGGACTGTGAATGTAGATGATGAAGTTGTTTCAGAAGCTTCTTTTACGGAATTTAGAGATAGCGAGATTCCTAAGAAAACAGTGTCAAATGTGTTGAATCATTTTACTTCAACTGGTAAGATGAGAAGGGGTTTGAAAAAGCTGTGTGTAATTACTATAGTCATGCCTTTAAAATTGGTAAAAACCTTAAGACTAACAATAATTATGGGACTTCACACCGTCATATCGTTATTGGTAAGGTATAAAAATAATGTGAATATTGATGAAAATAGAGTTACTAGTAGTATGAGAAAGATTAATCTTAACACTTTCGCCAGTTGCTTGCTGAACTCATTTTTCGCATGACCTTCCTTTTAGTTTTGTGGAATATGAAAGAATTAGAAAATGGATTCATTATTTAAATCCTGATGCTAACATGACTTGTAGAAATATTGTTGTATCAAATGCCCATTGAGAAAAACAAACTGTAGGAAATGATGTCTAGGGTCCCGAATAGAGTGTGTTTGACTTCCGATTGTTGGACAATGGTTATGGGGGAGGGTTATATTTGCTTGACTGCTCACTTTGCTGATGAAAGTTGGAAGTTGTGTAATAAGGTTCTAAACTTATGTCGAGTAAAGCCCCACATAGTGGTATTGGATTGGAGGCCACTTTATTTGATTGGTTAAAGCAATGGGGAATAGATAAGGTCTTTTTGATTACCCTAGATGTTGCATCTGCTAATGGTTGTTTGTAAGACATTTTGAATACTCATTTTTGCATGGAGAGCAATTTGTTTTCTGAGGGCGGGTTTTTTCACATCAATTTCTCTGCATGTATACTAAATTTGAAATATTGATGAAGGATGTTACTACTTGGTGGCTGATGGAGAGCTTAGTGAGGAGGATGTTACTGCGTTGTTGTCTTGCTGAAGTTGTGTGTAATGCTTTGTATACCGCAACAGACTGTTGAAGCAGCTCACTTGGATATGTGGCAGATTGTTTGAAAAAGTACTATGTTTCTTTCTTCCTCTCTATTTAATTGGTTATACATAACAAAAATCCATGCACCTATTTATTATATCATTTATTGTTTGAGACACCAATCATGTGCATCCTCGTGACTGATAGATTAAGGTTTGACTTTGTCCACATTTGTTCCTTACGTGTCTAACTAGAAATTAATTAGAATGCTTTGCGGCTTCTAAGAGGCACTGGCACAAATCAACTTTATGCAGAAATTGATAAAATCAAGTTACTAAATTGTGTTTCTCTTTATAGGTTGTCACGGAAGCAATTGCATCAGGCTTTGATGGATATGACATTGAAATTAAGAAATCAGTAACAAAAGCGGCACATGGTTTGCGACTAACTGGGGAAACTGCTATGTCGATTACAAGAAAGCACTGAGTATCCATGTGTCAAGAAAATCCGGTCATTTATGAGGACCTGAAATGGATTTAACTTTTGCTATGCTGGTTTTATCACACTGCAACTAAGGAATGTTTATTACTTATATAAAACGTGCACAAGTTGCAAGAAATGGTATGGAGCCTACAAAAGAACTCGAGAAGATGATGGCTTTAAAGGAGAGAAATGATCCTTGTTAGAGATTGTTGGAAAAGAGTTGATAGCAGATATAGATATAAACATTTTGAATTTCGGATAGTCAATATATTGTGATAGTTCAATTTATGAAGTGGATGTTCTGAATCATTGGTGCGCTGCACCATTTGTTTGTGTTATTCACAGTTACAATCTCCAAAGACATTGAGAAGTTGATGCACTGAAGCATTCCTTCTCTTTAATTTATTGTAAATAGAAAAACTCGAGTATGTACCCAAAAAAAGATAAACTTATGCAAATGGTTGATGTTCATAATGTGCGAGTGTTGTAAACCTCAAGATATCGAGTTCTATTCCCATGGATAAAAGAAAGGGAATTGTTCTTGGCTTATAATTGTGTCGAGCTTTCTATTTGAAGGTTAGGGAAGAATTAGCAGTTAAATAACATATGGACAGCGATAAATCTATTGAATTGATTTTTTGTTTTTTTGTTTTTATTCTTTGTGAAATATTATAGGTTTTTGTAGTGATAAGTATTTTAAAACCATTTTTTTTCTCAAAATAAGAAAATCATTCAAGATAAAAGATAGTCAAAAACCAGAAATAGTAAAATGAAATTTAATTTTTAGCTAAGAAAATTTATATGATGAGTTAAAATATATAAAATCCGTAACCAAAAAAATATATAAAATCGAATTTTTATAGTTCATTGTCTGGTGTTAAGAGAGATTTCGCATTTAAGAAAATTAAAGTTAAAACACACCAAAAATGAAAATATTTGTTAAACATTTTATGACAAGGTCTTATTCTGATTTGAAAGTTATCACTAAATATTTTAAATAATATGAATTATATTTTTTTATTTATTAAATTTATTACACCACTTTGCTTGTCTGTCCACCCTATTTAGTTGTTTGCTCTGCACTATTGCACTATTTTCTCTAGAGAGCTGTTGCTTTACATTTGAGAAGTTGCAAAATTCTATGGCTCCAACGAATGTGAAGGTTAGTAACAATTTACCTGATGATGTATCATTCTCTATTCTATCTAAACTTCCCCTAAGATCCATCAAGCGATTTACTTGCACACACAAATCATGGGCTTTTTTATTAGAAAACCCTAATTTCATGAAAATATTTCGCAAAAACTTCATATCTGCACATTGTTCATTGTATGACGAGACATATCTCCTCCTGTTGGATTCCGACTATCCTCGCTCAATTTATTTGTATTCGGGTGAGGGGTTTCAAAATAAAGTCAAACTCGATTTGCCACCTCCCTTTCAAGAGAATGTCGTTGGGTTTCAAATTTGGGGTTATGGTATCAATGGTTTTCTTTGTCTCTCAAGTGGGGATCAAAAAGTGATTGTATTATGGAACACATCTACTGAGGAGTTTAAGGTCCTTCCTCCCAGCCTTAACGAATTTAGGGTCCCTCCCCTCAACCATGAAGGGTCTCCACCTTATTATAGCACGAACTCAACTCTTCTTGGATTTGGCTCTGGCCTTATTAGAGATGACTCCAAGTTGATTCGTTGTTTGGATTTTAATCAATATCATTCTATTGGTTTGAATATTGATACAGAGGATGTGCAAATGTATCCCGACCCTTTGTGGGAGATATACAATCTAAGAAGTAACTCTTGGAGGAAAATTGACGTGGATATGCCTTTTAATTACAAGACTAGTATGGCAAATACGGTGTGCTTGAATGGGGTGTGCCATTGGTTGGGGGGAACAAATGATCATGGAACATATCTCGTGTCATTTGACTTAAACAATGAGTTAGTCTTTTCAACACCTTTACCCTTAGAAATGCATGATAATGTTGATCTTAGGCATCCGCAGAGATACCTGGTGGTGCTAAATAGGTCCATTGCTGTGATATCGAAGTATTCAATGTTGACTCCTTTTCATATTTCAATTTTGGGTGAACTTGGTGTTAAGGAATCCTGGACAATACTATTCTCTATCGGACCACTATCTTGCATTAGGCCTGCTATTGGAGTAAAGGTGACTGATATATTCTTTCAATCATATTACAATAAAATAGCCTTTATTGATTTAAATACTCAATCAATGGGAGAGATTGATATTAACGAGAAGTTTTTTGGTTATCCGATTACATTTTACAAATAAAAATGTCTTCTGTTGGTGGAATTAGTTGTTTTTGTAGCAGAATCTTAATGTATTAGCCCAAAAGTCTTTAGGGTATAGTTAATATACTTGTCGATTTGCCATTTTTATTTTTCTTAAGTATATGAGTAAAAAATGTTGTTTCAAATGTATCATACTTTATCTATTTTGTTTCAATCCTCTCCCTTCTTTATGTTTGTATGTTGTTCTAGTTTCTATTTCAATTGCATAAATAGTCTTTAGGGTTTATTGAACCACCTTTGTTTTTACTCTTACTGTAACTCGTTATAAAATAGTTACATTAATAGGAAAATAAACAACAACCTATCTGGAAACAACATTTGAATAAAAATAACTTAGAATGTATATCTTTTTTTTTTTTGCAATGAAACACCCAAAGTTTAATTTATTGTAAGGTTGAATTAGATGGGATTTGTTCTTATCTTAGAATTGTATGGAACTTTAAATTTGCATGTTGGGAAGAATTAAATGGTAAATAACATCTAGACTAGAGTGTTTTTGAGAAGAATAAATTATATGGTCGTCTTTTCAGAAAGGAAAGCTTGTCCATCCTAGACATCAATAATAAGACGAATTGTTAAATTTGTACTTCTTGAGTAAATATACTTCTCTAATTAACTATGTTGTTCTACCCATTTTCATTTCATTTAGCGCACCCTTTACCCCAAATTGTAAGCTTCTCTTACCATGTAGGTGAACCTAAATTTGATTCTTCTCCTAAAGAAAAATCAGATCCCAGCTAATTACACCCCTCCTTTTTCTATTTTCCACAATCTTTTCTAAACATTATCTATTTCACTTATCGACAAAATCAATTTTTCTCACAAAATAATAGATAAACATTAGTAAAAACATCAACACACAAATTTTTTCTATCCCTACAACTACGTAACATTTGATTCCCTATCCAGAGATATGTCAGAGGTGACAAGGGCCACTTTTGTCAAGCGAAGAAAAAAACAAATTTCATTAAGTCCATTCCAATCCTCATTTTTATCTTTTCAAAATAAAAGAGTAAAATGAATATTTTCTATATGTAAGACCTCTTTGTACAATTAATTAAAAGGTTACATTTCTTAGAAAAGTTGTTGTGGGTTGTTAATACCTTCCGCACGCATGACTAATTTGCGAACCTAAATTTGGTCTTCAAAAACTCCTATATATCTATCTCAAAAGAAATTTTATCGGTATTTATCCTTAGAATTAAACTTTGATGACGTTTCTATTCAAACCACAAAGAATCTCTTTAGATTTTTGAGGTTTGCTCTGATCTTGGAGAGCCTCGGAGCGCAACTCACATAAAATTTCTTGAGACCAAAAAAAGTTTATATATATATAATGAAATTTAAATTTAAAGCTTTGTAAAAAATAATTAATTTTAAGAAAGCCCTAATGCATGTTAAGTAATATTATCTTTTTTTTTTTTGGTCAAGACTAGGGTATCCATCGCCGAACACAGTGATTAATCTCCTCGCTGGATTGGAGGCACCTCGAAGGGTGGGACAGCTGGCCCAGGGTTTTAAAGTTGCTTCATACTCAAGGCGATGATCGAACCCTCAACACTTGGCTAAGGGAGGATGAGCCTCAACCACACCCCCTGAGTTGTTAAGTAATATTATCTAATCAACCCTAAAATTTAAATAATGAAATTTAAAACCGAAAACAGGCTAAAAAAATTAAAATGTTTTAATATTGAAATTGGAATGAATATGACGTTGACAGTAGAATAACTAGAAAAAACGGAACCCTTTATCTTTGCTTTAGATTTCGTTTTGATCCTTTATCTTTTTTTGATCCTGTTTTGGTCATTCATCTTCCATTTCTATTATATTTTGGTCCCTCAGTGGTTTTTTTGGCCAACAAGTTAACACACGCCATGCTGGCAGTTAACGACTGACATAGCGTCTTAAGTGTCATGGTGATGTGTATTCATTAAATGATGTGACATTTCACTTTTTTAAATAAAAAACACAACTATTTTCTTTTTCATTTTTGATTTCATTTTCGTGATTAATTTTGTATCAATTTCATTGAAATCTCTTGGTTCCCATTCACTTACTGTAGTAATTTCGAGCATTTTGTAATTGGTTTGGTGCAATTTGGTTGAGATTTGAGCATTTTAGCCTCTCACAAAATCCAAACCCGTTTTTCGGCTAAAAATGCATTTTCAGATAAGTTGTGCTACTTTTTTGTGCAAATCAATGGTGAATTCGGGATCCTTGTGAAATTTCGTTCAAGTTAGGAACAAATTTGGTTTGATTTGGTGTTGTTTTAAGCATTTTACTGTTGTTGACTTGAAGCTTTTGAGTCTTCATCTTCAACCATAGTTTTTCAGACTCACTATTTCTTATAAGTGCTTTTTTGGTCCTAAAACTTGCATAATCAGATTCTTTATGAAATTTTGAGCAAAATGGACACCAAATTTTTGTAAATTGGTTTAGTATAACACAAGATAAACTTGTTGCAAGAAATCATTGTGTTCTTGGTTTTGTTTCAATTTGGTCCCCTGTGTTTTCTTTTAGTTTCAATTTGGTCCCCTGTGTTTTCTTTTAGTTTCAATTTAGTTCCTGTCAATCACCAGCAGCTAGAACACATGAAATTGAAGAACAACAGCAAGAACGCCAAGAACACAATATTTTTTGTAACAAGTTTATCTCGTGTTATACTAAACCAAATTACAAAAAATTGGGGTCCATTTCGCTCAAAATTTCATAAGGAATCTAATTATGCAAGGTGACTCAGATTCTGTATTTGTGGAAGCAGAATCAGTAGTAGAACTTGACACAGGATTCACAAGCGACTCGGGAGACTCAACTGTAGGACTTGCGGAAGCAAGATCAGTAGTAGGACTTAAGACAGAAGTCACATGTGACTCAGGTAGGACCAAAAACTCGGAATCAGATTCTACATCATGAATGCTCTCCCATGAAGTTGAGGACGAGTGAAGTAGAATACATTCTCATGAAACATGACATCTTTAGAGACAAAGTACTTACAACTAGGAGGATGATAGCATTTATATCCCACAAAATTAGGTACGCTTTTAGGTGAACTCGGTGTTAAGGAATCATGGATTAAGCTCTCCACTATTAGAGTCTCCCTTAGTGCGTCACTCCCGCAGCAGAAGAGAGGTACTTTCTTGATAAAAATAGATAATGAACTAATCCGTGTTGATCCAAATATCGAAACACTTAAAGAGATTGGTGTTAAAGGAAATCTTAAGGGTTGTCAGATAGTAAGGTATAAACAAAACCTTCTTAAATGGAGGAATCAATGATTAATAGTTTTTATTTCGGGTTTTGAGTATACCCAAAAAACAAAAGAAGATTTGGACAGAGGAAGCAAAGTCTTTTAGAATCTATTTTCATTCTTTTCATTAATATATTTTAGTTTTGTACATTGTTCAGTAGTATTATAGTTGTTGTTAAGTTAGCAATTGATTCATTATTCTGATAACTATTATTTGGTCTTAATGTGCTCATATAATTATTTATTAAATGCCCAAGTTATAATTATATAATTTATGAAAAGAAATATAATGGAAAAGCAGGCAAAGTCAAGCTACGGTAACCACCTTCCTACATTTATGAGAAGTAGGCATGAGGAGTTGGCCGAGTAAAGGAGTTTGCTTTGATAGCAAGCATACAATGAACGTGAACACTTAGCTCTGGAACATGGAGAAGTGCCTTAGAGAAATGAGTGAAGATATTTTACCCCACTTATCGTGATAAATAAGAGAACAATCTAAATTGACAAGACATTACCGCAAAATCAGTATTTCCTGTTTTAATCCAGCCATTCCCATATACATTCGGTCGCTCACAACAATAAATAAATTAATAAAACACACATTCAAATACATCTTCATTTTTTGTAATCGTGGACTTCCAGATCGAAACTATCCATATCAACCATTCACAATTCTGAAACCCTCATCGCCATAATATCAGCGTGTCATAAAAAATTTAGTGACTTAATTACGTTGTAATTGAAATTCGAATTATGGTGTTCTTAAGATAGCCAATTCATTTCTCAAAGAAAAATGATAGAACAAAAAAAAATAGCCAATTCATTTCACATTTGAATGAAATTACCTTCAAATAAACTTTGTTCTCACACAATAATATGAATAATAATAAATGTACCACAAAAAATCTGAATAATAATGAAATTAGATCACATACCCATTAATACAATCAATATTAATTTTAAACAAAAATGCGAAACCATCGATCGCTCATATCAGGATTTGATTCACATGTACAGAAGTTGATGGAAATTGTGAATGCCAATTAATTGTATTACTGACTCTCTTTGTAAGTTCAAAATCAAATAAAATTTTTAATGACATTCATGACAAAATATTTTTTTTAAATAAAAAATGCAATTTCTGGTGGACTGGTGGTGCTATCAAGCAATACCAAATATATGCGATGCAAAGTCAAATGAATGTACCTGATGAGCCGCAATTTCCATATATGGAATACTATAATTTAGCATCATTAAAATGTAGTAATTGCCAGAATGATTAAAATATTTGTATTTTCCCAATTTCCCATTAAATTCATACTATTTATGCCATTCAAACCCTCAAATTCACACCACCGCTAAGAGTAAGAAGGACTCCTCATCCCTTTTATCATGGCTCCGGCAAACTCGATGATCAAGGTTAGTAGCCATATACCTGACGATCTTGCTCTCTCTATTCTCTCCAAGCTCCCTCTCAAATCTCTCAAGCATTTTACATGTGCACGAAAGTCATGGTCTCTCTTACTTCAAAACCCTCATTTCAGAAAAATGTTCCTTTCTGGCTGATACTCATGAATGGCCTCTTGATATTTCTGGCAGTGTTAATGGCATTATTTGTCTCTTTGATGTTCAAAATGAAAGTGGTATATTTTGGAATCCAGCTACTAAAGAATGTATTTACATTCCTTCCAGCCCTTCTCAGTTTCTAGCTTCCAACTCCACCATATTTACTGTTCATGGATTTGGTTATGACCACGTTAGATATGACTATAAGGTGATTCGTTGCGTTGTATTTCGACAATATACCCCTAATGTCGAAGTTGAATCTGGTTTGGCATATGCGCCAACGGAGCACTCTTGATGAACTTCTTGTGGTAAATTGCCTCGTGTCATTTAATTTAAGTAGTGAGATGTTCGTTACTACACCTTTACTCTTTGATATGCATGATGCTGATGATTCCGAGTTACCAAAGAGAATGAAGAGACAGTTGATGGTGTTAAATGGGTTCATTGCTATGATCTCGAAGTATCCAATGACATCTTCTTTTCACATATCAATTTTAGGGGAACTCGGCGTCGAGGGATCATGGGTTAAGCTCTTTGTTGTCGAACCCTTACCTTTCATTAGGCGACCTATTGGAGCGGGGAAGAACAGTGAAATATTCTTCAGAACAAAAGATGATAACATAGTTTGTTTTGATCTAGATACCCAAAGGTTTGAACAGGTTGGTCTTTTTTTTTTTTTGAAGATCAAGCTTATATCATTAGCTTAAACGTGGAAGAAAGCCAACCACTGGCATTACAACAGATTGTTCATTACAATTCACTGGGGGAGGGCCCAACCAGTGTCTGTTACCAACTTTCAAAGCAAAAGAAACTAGATTATGAGCAGTTAAATTACAATCACCCCTAATATGTCTAACAGAGCAACCCGGAAAGGATAGAACTAATTCCTTGCAATCTTGAATAATGGGTTCAATAGCAGCCAAAACAGAACACTTGGAGAAGCAGTTGACAATAGCTTGAGCATCTGAATACACCACTGTAATTGGAAGCTCTTGAGAACGAACACTGGACAGACCCCATCTGAGGCCCAAGGCTTCTGCCAGAGCAGGATCAACAATAATCTGGTCACGTTTGCAAGCACTGAAGATAATAGCACCCTCAGGATTAACAACACAAAGCCCCCAACAAGTGAAACCATTAGAGAAGCATCCTGCATCCACAAACAGAGAGAAAGCAGGAGGAAATGGAGCCACAGACAGAGATATGGCAGGGGCCCTAATCATGTGTCTAGGCGTATTTGCCTCATTGAACTCAGTAACATAGGTAAGAGCAGCTCTAGCAATTCTACTGGGATCAGGCTTGCAGCTATTGAAGACTACATCATTTCTGGTTTTCCAAATCATCCAGAGCAGCACACAGAATAACTGGGCACCTTCCATGTCTTCACAGGTCAGCCATTGAAGCATCCAACCATTGAGGTCCGCTTGAAGAGGAGCTCGGGCACCAAGGTTTGAAGCAAACAGAATCAGCTTGGTTACATTGCATTCCATAAACAGATGGTCATGAGTCTCAGCATACATGTTACACATAGGGCACACAGGGTCAAGCACAATACCTTTCTTTGCAAGATTAGTTCTAGTAGGAAGAATTAGCTTAGATAGGCGCCACAAGAAATTTTTGATTTTGTTATGAATCCTGGCTTTCCAAATTTCTTTCCAAACTGGTTCATTTGAGGAGCTAGAAGTCCCAGGGAATTTCCTCTCATTAGCCTCACACAGGCTGTGATATGCTGTCTTGACTGAGTATCGTCCATTCTTTTCCCATTTCCAAATAAACTGGTCTTCAGGCAGTCTCATAGACAGAGGGGTGCTAATGATTTTTGTGGCTTCCCTGTGTTCAAAATACTGAAATATCTTAGCTGTATCCCAGCAACAGGCCTCTTGATCAATTAAATTCGAAACAAAAGCCTCATTATCCAAGCAGTTGGCAGATGTTCTGGAACAGACCATGGAACAGTCACCTATCCATTGATCTTTCCAAATTCTAGCTTTGTTTCCATTTCCAATAACCCACCTTCCTCCTAGATTCACCAGCTCCCTAGCACTAAGAATGCTCCTCCAAACATAACTTGGTTGATAACCCACTGTGGCAGTCATGAAGTTTCCCCTAGGATAATATCTACTCTTCAATACTTGTTGCAACAAAGAGCCTTCCCCTGAAATTAGTCTCCAGTAATGTTTACCAAGCAGGGCTCTATTGAAGTCTCTGAATCCCCTGAATCCCATACCACCCTTGCATTTTGGTCTAGACAGTTTTCCCCAGCTCATCCAGTGAATTCTCCTATGTTCCTCTTCACTTCCCCACCAGAACTTTGCAAGCATGGAATCAATTTGAGTGCAACATCCAATTGGCATTTCAAAACAACTGAGAATGTAGTTGGGAATGGCCTGTGCAACTGCATTGATCAAAGTTTCTTTCCCTGCTCTAGACAAACTCTTCTCTTTCCATCCCTTTAGCTTCTTCCAAACTCGGTCCATGACATGATTAAAGACAACCTTCTTAGATCTTCCAAATGGAACTGGAAATCCAAGGTACCTAGACTGAGCTTCCACTGCCTTTACCCATCATTTCACAGATGATTTGTTTGTCATGTGTTTGCACATTTTGGCTAAAAGAAGCTTCAGACTTGTCAAGATTGACCACTTGTCCTGAAGCCAACTGGTAGGTATGGAGAATGTTCATGATAGTAGCAGCCTCTTCACAACTTGCTCTAGAGAAAAGTAGGCTGTCATCAGCAAAGAATAAATGTGAAATCTGAGGAGCTTGTCTTGCAATCTTCACCCCATGTAACTGCTTGACTTCCACCTTCTTGTGGATCATACCTGAAAGCACATCAGCGCACAGAATAAACAGATACGGAGACAGGGGGTCGCCCTGCCTGAGACCCCTACTAGGGCAAAAAGATGGACTAGGAGAGCCATTGATTAGAATTTGGTAGGAGACAGATGAGATACAGTTCATAATTAGCCTGACCAGATGTTGTGGATACCCCATAGCTAAAAGTGTCTTCTCCACAAAGCTCCATTCAAGCCTATCATAGGCTTTAGACATATCTAACTTGAGAGCAATTACACCTTTTTTTCCTTTCTTCTTCTTCTTAAGCCAATGGAAACATTCAAGAGCAATCAAAGCATTATCAGTGATAAGCCTTCCATGAACAAATGCGCTCTGCTCCAAATCAATCACGTCCGGGAGAGTGAGCTTCACCCTATTGGCAATGACCTTTGTAATGATTTTCATGACCACATTGCAGAGACTAATTGGCCTGAAGTCCTTAGGGGTTAAAGGATTCTTGCATTTTGGAATGAGCACAATGAAGGTCTTATTCAGGTCAGCAGGGCTTCTCTGATTATTAAGAACATTAAGAGCAAGAGATTGGACATCAGGGCCCACTATATGCCAATATTTATGGAAAAACAATGCAGGAAGTCCATCAAGCCCCGGGGCCTTAAGGGGATGCATTTGGAAAATAGCCTCCTCAATCTCAGCAGCAGTAAAGGCACGTGAGCAGAACTGTTTGTGTTTTTCAGAAAGTTTCCCATTAACCACATCACAAATATGTTCCTCATCAATGGGCATGGAGGAGCTGAATATGTCTTTGAAATAATTAAGGAGAACAGCTTCCACATTCTCATTCCCCCTCTTCCATACTCCATTACCATCCTTAATCTTGCTAATAAAATTCACTTTGTTCCTCTGACTAGCCTTGCCATGGAAGAACTTTGTGTTCTTATCACCATCCCTCAGCCAAATTGCCCTACTCCTTTGTCTCCACATGGTCTCCTGAGTCTTAAGAAGATCTTCATGTTGCTTCTCCAACTGTTTGTATTTCTGAATGTCCCTAGGAGTATCAGACCACATAGCTTTATCCTTGAGAAGCTTCTCAATCCTGGCTATCTCTTTTTTCAACTCACCCAGATTATGATCTCTGAATTCAGTCCCCAAACTTACCAATTGACCACATTTCTCAGTCACAGACCCACTGTTATGGCACCACAGTCTCCTCACAGCCTGCTCACAACTAGTTTCCTTGGACCAACTCTCCTCAAATCTGAATATCTTAGCTCTCTGGCGTCTATCTCTGCCCATAGGAGCCTCAAGATGAATTAAGAGGACAGCATGATCAGACCTGAATCTTGGTAAGTGAGTGACCTTTATTGGGTTGAATCTCTCTTGCAAGGCAGAATTTCCAAGCGCTCTGTCAAGCCTGGCTTGGATGTTGGCTTGCCCTTCCCTACCATTTGACCACGTGAAAGGATGGCCCTCATAGCCCAAGTCATGAAGATTAACATCATTTAAAGCAGTCCTACCAATATTCATTTGGCTCACAGATCTAGGATTACCCCCCTTCTTCTCATGAGTTGCCACTGTATCATTAAGATCCCCAAAGCAAAGCCAAGGACCATCCAAAGAGCCCCCAATGGTTTGAATCAATTCCCACGTCTTCCCCTTATTCTGATCCAGAGGGTGCCCATAAATACCAGATAAATACCAATTTTCCCCACTCTCTTCATCCACACAAGAGCTGTGAATATGATTGAGAGAGTAAGATATGATGGAGATATTCTTGTTACACATCCACAACATAGCAATACCCCCAGCTCTATGCTTCCCAGTACCAACACAGTCCACTGCTAGACATGAATCAAACCCCATCCTTTTCCTAATACCTTCCATCTCAGTAACCTTGAACTTGGTTTCCATTAAGAAAACCACTTGGGGATTTTCACTTCTGATGAGCCTCAACAAGGCTCGAATTGCCCGAGGGTTCCCCAACCCCCTGCAATTCCAACTGAGCATTTTCATTGGGGTAGGAGGTGTTGGTCTTCCAACACCCCCTCTGGTCCTTGTTGTAAGTCATCAATCTCCATTCCCATTGCCTGTTTCTTGAAACTTCCCTCCCTTATTTCATCCAAGCCTGCATCAACATTAACCTCCACAATATTTCTCTTCCCCATTCCCACCTGTTTCGACACTTCCCCTAGAGTAGGGCTAGGTTTCCTGTTTCTTTGTCTTGTCCATTGGCGTTGTTTAGGCTTAGTCTTGGCTATGGAGCTACCCTCCCCCTTCTTTCTGCCACTAGGAGGTTTTGGAGTAAGATCAATGAATCCCAAGGATTCAGCAACTTCCTCAATTTCCTTAGAAACAACATTCTTGTTTACCATCATTTGGGCAAGGGTTGGTTCAGCAGCTTCCTTGCCTTTCTTAGGGGGTTGAGCTACTTCTACTTCATCTTTAGATTCAACTTTGCTACTGCTAGATGAAGCAAACAGGCTCCTAGTACATGTACCTTGAGGGGATTCTGATCTCACCTCCGTTGGAGCTTTGGGCAGAGGTGAGGCTCGCAGCCAAGTCCCATAAGGAAGGTCTTTTTCCTCTATATCCTCAAAGCTCTCATCATCGGGATTTGCAGGATCATCACAATCTCTTACTTGGTGGCCTAGCCTTCCACAAATGAAACAGAAGTTGGGGAGGCGTTCATACCTGAAGAAAACTTTCAGCTCCTTTCCTTGAAAATTGATAGTGGTTCCCCTCTTCAAAGGCTTGTTTAGATCAATTGTCACTTTCAATCGAAGGAATTTGCCCAACCGGTTGCTATCCCTACTGTCAGCTTCTTCAAAGGACCCCATCTTGTTACCAAGCTTAGTCGCCATACTCGCCGTTCTAAGCCTTAGGGGAAGATCGTACACACGGGCCCAGAAAGGAGCAGAGCTCAGATCCATCTCCGACGGTTGCTCTGTTCCAGAAATACGTTTGTGAACCAGAATGTGTCTATCGAAACTCCACGGGCCTGAGTTGAGAACATTGTCTAGGTCCCGCTTCGTGGAGAAGAGGAATAGAAACAGATTCTTCCCTAGCTCTTGAACTTCCACCGGCCTCTTAATACGCCAAGCGGCGACGATGGTTTGCTTGAAGGCTCGCATATTGAACTGCATTTCTGTCCAAAGTTTCCCAGCGAGAGATCTTTGGAAAGGTTCTTCTCCAACCACGTCTTCTTCATCCACCACGTTGAGAACCCCTTCATCCTTCGAGAAGGAGGCTTTCTTCCATTGTTCCATAACCGCAAATTAGAAACATACAAACCCAAACAGCCACACACAGTGGAGAGAGACCCTAAGAAACCTGACGGAGACTAGGGGGAAAACCACCGAGGTGGGGAAAACCAGTGAGAACTGGGGCAGAAACCACCACAAACCCTAGGTTTGGGTGGGGGATGATGGCACGACTCGTAGAGAGAGAGAGAGAGAGCGCCTTCTCTCTTAAAACACGTGGACCACACCACTCAAAAAAAATGAACAGGTTGGTCTTAAAGGTGTGTTTAGTTGCCAAACTGCAATTTATAAGAAGAACCTCTTTCAAATTATTAGGGTATAAAATAAATAATTGTCTTTGTAATCTCTTCCAAGAGATTTATGGGTATGGTTAAGAGGTTTATTGGCATGGTTATTAGGATATAGGAATGCATTACCTAGTTGAATGTTACGATTTAGTGTCGATTTCCTATGTTACATTTATTATCAAGTATGTAAGAAAGGAATATTTATGAATATGATGAATTCCTGCTTTGTCAATTTTATTTCAATGCTTTATATACTTTCTTTCTATTTGCATATTGTGCTGATTTCTATTTCAATTGTATAATTATTCCTGTTTGAACCTCAATACATTCTGCATGAGATATGCACCGAACATGTTGCCATGTGTTGGAAATCAAGTACTAGTACTAAATGCAGTGTGTTTGTGAGAGGACATTCAATATTTGGAGAAAGGAAGTATGAAGATCCTTACTGAAATCTTTTTAGTGTTCCTTTTTTGTTTTAAACTGTTTGAAATGCCTTAGTGGTCTTCTCACTTCTTTTGTGTATTTTCATTATATCTTCTGAAAATACCTGAAAGAGAATTTCTGTGCATTGAAAATAATTTTTAAAATATAATATGTGGAATAGATCTATGTATCTTCTATGCTCTAATGATATCACTAGATGATTTTAAAGACTGAAGATCAGGTATGTCATGGATTAGCAAATATACAGGCAATCACAGGGAGAACAATGTATCTTGTATGCTCTTATGATATCACTACATGATTTTAAAGACCGAAGTTCAGGTATCAGAGATACTTGGAATGCTTTGCTCATACAATGTGAAATACTTCTGCTCCTATTCTGTTATCAGGAAGAACAACTGTCATCTTGCTGTAGTCTCTTTTATTTTTTTAATGCTTCTATTTATGTTATTTATAGCTATTATTAAGTCAGCAACTGATCCTGATCCACTATTCTAATGTATTGCTGCTGAAAATTCTGCATAGATGATTATGACTATGATGGCACCAGAATTATGTAGAATGGATTCCTATTTGTTTTAAAGTCTGATCAAACATGATTGTTACATGAATTACCGATGGTATAGAATGATATAGAATACTATGTGAGCAGCTAATCTATGAAGTGCAAATTTTTATTATCATGTATTGGATTTGTTGTTATTGTTGTGGAATACCGTTAGCTGCAACGAAGAGATAATGCAGCTTATGAGTGAAATGCTCATAGCCCTGCTAGATTACCGTTTGGCCGTAACGAAGAGATAATACGGCCTATGATTTCCGTTTTGCTGTGACGAAGAGATAATACGGCGTGCGATTACCGTTTTACCGTGACGAAGAGATAATACGGCCTATATATGATTACCGTTTGTCACGACGAATAGATAATGTGGTCTATGTGCACATAGTATAATAAGTTGTCCTATTTATGATATTCGTGATGTAGGTGCGTGAAGTTTTATTATGAATTTTTTTTATGCAAAGTGAGTCCTGTCTCATATGTCGCATTCTTTGTTGGTTATTATCTGAGAACGATATTTGAACGAAAAACATTTGTATGTTATTTATACTTTCTATGTTGCAGAGAGGATTTTCCATATCTCGCACACGGATATGGCTGTAAACATCAAGTAGATATTTTTCATATATTCTTTGTTACTGAGTTGTAAAACTCACTATGTTTGGGGTGATGTTTCCAGGTAACAGATAACACTGGAAAGCTGAAGAGTATATCCGGATTGCTTGTCAGGAGTCCTAGATTTAGGGGTTTTATTTATTGGTTAAGTTAATTAGGTAAAGCTAGATTTTTGTTTTACATGTATGAATCTTTAAAAACTCGTGTGCCATGTTAAATATTTGGAAGTTATGTCTTATGAAATTTAGGGTCACAGGTAATTAACATGATTATGATATATGGTTAATCTAATATAAGAATCTGATGATTAGCCAATTTTGTATAGTAAAATGTGAAAAATTTGAAAGTTGAGTGCAACTAATTTGCTACATTGGTGGTTTGAACTTGCTCCCTCGCTCCCTACCCAAAATCCACCTCACTTACTGTGTTGTTGGTTGTTTCTTTCTTTAGTTAATTCAATCATCGACTTTCTAATTGGTTTATATCCATAATAAATTTCAAGTTCACACAGTTCACCACTATTAAAGGTAGCTGCTCCTCAAGATCTTTGTTATTTATATTGTCATCTTTGTTAGGAAGTTCATTGTGGTTGAAATTGAAATTGATTTGTGTGTATTCACTGTAATATTTGTTTCCCACTCCCTGTCATGTATTAATTAATGCTAAGTGTGAAAACATAAGAGCTGAAATATATGTCTTTGTGTCTTTATTTTTCTGTTTAAAATTAAATTTATAGATCAGGATATATATCCAGAATGTCATGGACCCAGAATGTTGCTATGAATGAGAATATATGCCAAGTGCTCAGTAGGTATTGAGTGATTCTCAAGCTTGACCCATTGTGTGTACTATTCTCTCATATGATATGACTTTTACTTTGGTTGTACAATTTCCACACGATGCAAATAGTGCCCAAAAGGTGGCCAAACAACATCTAAATATTTCCACAACACACATATTTATAAAGTGATACCAGACTTTGAATTGAACTGAAATTTGGAGGAACCAATGGAAAGGATCGGCAAACTTTGTCCTCATTTTTCTTATTTTTCAATAAGCTTTAACTTTTTCATCTTCTGATGTGGTTGTTATTCATTGGTAGGACTGTATTTGCTTTTGCAAAGATATAATGGATTGCTTGGAAGGATTGTTTCACACCCATCAGTGACTGTGACTAAGTATCCAATTCAATGGATCTCATTTAGCTTACTGCATTTGAATACCATCGATAGTAGCAACATTTAAAACAAACTTTGATGATGCATCTACTTGAACTTTACATTCAATCTTTTTTTTAACTGCATAGTTTTGGTCTCTATGTGGCAAGCAACTCTATGCTTATGCTTAATTTTACATGCACGCAGTTTTTTATTTATAATTGCTTTTTGCTGTCAAGAATTTGCTTCCATTAGCGATTAGTTGAGATATGTGGAGGCAAAAACGAGTATATGTAATGCGGATGGGATGTTTACTGTGTATTTGATAATTTTTGGTACAGAGTATTACGTTTATCTCTGTGAAGTGGGTGTGAACACGCACCGATTGTCAAAGTTTTTATTTGAGTTCCTGTTTAACCCACTGAACCTTCCTTGCATAGTTAATATATGGATATTGTACAACTATAGAAGGTGTATAGGTACAGGAAAGTTTGCTAAAATTACGTAGTTTAATGCATGGAAAAATTTTTGCCGCTCATATGGCTGAAAAGTGGACGTAAATATTTGCATGTAGGGATTATTCCTGCTTCTTTTGCAGGATCACAGGCTAGCATTCTAGAAGAGATATTTTACCTACTTTTGTTTAGTACATTTTGGAACTTGGGTGCTTTACATTAGTATTTGCAAGATTACTCCAAAACCTCCTAAGCCTGGTTGATTAAGTAACAAAACGGGGCGAACAAGAAATGTTAATTGAATTGAAATATAAAGGTGTGTAAATAGATAAAAATAAAAATAAGGCTAAATTGCTCTCGAGATCCCTTAACTTATAATTTAAGATAACGATTTAGTCATTTATCTTTTTGTGTCCCAAATCAGTCCTTTATGTTTCAAATTTTTAGCATGATTATCCTTTTCCATTAAATCATCATTCACTCCGTTAAAAAAGAGTGATGTGGTTGTTACAGTGTTAAGGTGGCTATAACGTGCTGATGTGGTATTTAAAAATAGATTTTTTAAAAAATCTATTATTAAAAAACTCAATTAAAAATAAATCAAAATTCATCTTTCCCATCATTATAGAAATGCAGGAAAAAACCAAAGTTTCTGTAACATGTGCAACGTTAATTAACTCCAAGATGTGTAGAAATGTATTTGGAAATCATCTTCGAGTTCGTCTCCTAATTTCTCCCTTGCTATATCCTCTCCCGAATTTTTTGGAAATTATCTAATCAAAAACTGAATGCGATTGAAGCATACCCAGAAATTGAAGCGAAGAGATTGTAAATCCTGAAACGAAATCCATTACTGTTCTTCAAGAAACGAAAATCCAGAAACATATCTAAAAACAATTGAAGCAAAGAGATTGAATAAAAAACTCAAAAACAAAACACATAAATGAAAATCGAAATAGGGATATTAAATCGCCTTCAGTTTTTGTTCAGAAAGGGGATCTGAAAAGGGGTTTATGCTCGGTTTCAATGAATATGCATATTTCGATTTAGCTTTTAGAGTTGGGTTTCTATTCTTCGATTTCGATTTGACTTCGACTTTTATTTGGGTTCTTCGATTCTACAGGAATGGGTTTGTTTAATGGACTAAGCACCGTTAACGGAGTTGGATTAAGGTTGACGGAAAATGGTTTAGTTGCTAAAAATTTAAAACATAAAGGACCGATTTGGGACAAAAAAAAAGATAAAGGACTAGATCGTTACTTAAAATTAAGTTAAGGGACCTCAGGAGCAATTTAGCCTAAAAATAAAGCACAAAAGAAAAGGCACTCTCATTGGTTGCATGTATATCTCATGCAGAATGTACACTGAGCTTCAGACAGAAATATTTTGTACATTAGATCGCCAGAGTTTTCAAAATATAAGCTAATTTCTACATAAAAATTAAGGTCATTCATACAAATGGAATAGAAACCAGACAAAATTCCAATAGAAAGAAAGTATATATATAACGCATTGAAACAAGGGATTCATATGATATATCTTTCTTTCTAACATACTTGACAATAATTATAACATGGGAAATCGACACACAGATTTGTAAACAAATTATTTCATTACATTCAACTTGGTAATACAATCCTAAATCTTAAAAATAATCATACCCATAAACGTCTTAGCTGAGATAAGAACAACAAATACTTATCTACTCCTCCAATTGGAAAAGGAAGAGGGTTTTCTTTATAAATTGTTGCCTCCCAAGGAACCACACCTTTAAGAGCAATTTCTTCAAACGTTTGGGTATTTAAATCAAAACAAACTAGTTAATCGTCATTTTTAGTTTTGAAGAATATTTTACTCTTCTTTCCTGCTCCAACATGATACCTAATGAAAGGGAAGAGTCCAATAATAAAGAATTCAACCCATGATTCTTTGACACTGAGTTCACCCAAAATTGATATGCGAAAAGAAGCCGTCTTTGATTTCTTTGAGATCATAGCAATGGACCCATTTAACACCATCAAGCGGCTCTTTCCCAATTCAAAATCATCACTATCATGCATATCTAAGAGTAAAGGTGTAGTAACGAAAACCTCACTGCTCAAATTAAATGATACTAAACATTTTACCTCATCGCAAGAAAAATGTCGAATCCACCCAAAACAATGGCATACCCCATTCAAGTATATCTTTGAATATCCCAAAATCCGGGGCCCATCCTTATCATCGAGTTCCCTCCAAGTAACATCAAGTTTCCTCCAAGAGTTACTTCTTATAGGCTGTAAATCTCCCATACTGGAATATATGTCACATCAGAAGCCATAACACATCGAATCACCTTATAGTCATCTCTAATATGGTCATAGCCAAATCCATGAATACAAAAAAAAGCCTTGTCAAAAGATATAAACTCAAGGGGGCTTGGGTTAAAGTTTATACGTTTTTGAGTAGCTGGATTCCACAACATACCTTTTCTATCATGAAAATCAAAAAGACAAAGAATGCCATTAACACACCCTGGAAAATGCCAATAAAGAGACTCTTCTTCTGTAAATTGAAGTGGCCTTTCCAATTTGACCCTATTCTCAAACCTATCACTGGAAAGCAAATACAACAAGGAATCAACACTTCGTATCGCATGCTTGATGAGGACACAAGAGTCGTCGTACAGTGAATGATTTGCGGATAAGAAACTTTTGCGAAACATTGTCATGAAATAAGGGTTTTCAAATAAAAGTGTCCATGATTGTTGTGCACATGTAAAACGCTTGAGAGATTTGAGAGGCAGTTTAGAGAGAATAGAGAAGACAAGATCGTCGGGTATATGATTGCTAATCTTCTTCGCGTTTGTTAGAACCATAGCCATGGAGAGAGAGAGAGAGAGAGAGAGAGAGAGAGAGAGAGAGAGAGAGAGAGAGAGAGAGAGAGAGAGAGAGAGAGAGAGAGAGAGAGAGAGAGAGAGAGAGAGAGAGAGAGAGAGAGAGTAGTTCTCAAACTTCTTCTCAATTTTACTGCCAGGTAATTAGGGGGAAAAAAAGTTGACCAAGGGAAATTAGGAAATTATTAACGAGTCGGGATCCTCTCCATTAGGCTAATAATTAGGCTAATAAATGATAATCTCCTTTACTTTTGATAATAGAATGACACATGCCTTTAAAAAGATTCAGTGACTCTCTTTTCTCCGTTGAAGGCTTCAACTTAATTACCCATCACTATTATGAAACTATGAAATTAAAGAAACACATATCAAACATCTTAGATCGTACGCTGACGAATAAATCTTGAAGTTCCGGAAAGGATACTTGTTGAAAAACTTAATTATTGCATTATTGATTTATGAATGAGATTGAGAGGTTGATGTTAAGATGACAATTTTTCATTTATATGTGGAAATTTTATTGACTTCATAGCTTGTTTCAATTCAGTGTTGGAGATTGTTGTTTTTGCTCATGCATTTAGTTTTCTGACTTTTTTATGTTCATAGGATTTGGATGATTTATTTTTTTTCCCATGGCACCTTATTACTGACTCGAAGCAAAGAAGCTTTTAAATATATCAATTATAATGAGGAGCTCCATTTTAAAAGCTTCTGAGAGGTCTCTGCCATGCTTGAAATCATCCGAGATTAACGCTGGCTTTCTATTTGCAGTACTAATTGAGTTTTATCTTTTAAAAAAACTAAACATATATAGAATTATTTAATATAGACATTAAATCTTTTTAAAGCCATGTGTCAAACACCTCCATAAGATTGCGCATAATAGTGGTTTTTTCCAACTTGAACCGTTGCATAGTGATTAAGGTTTAGATTCAACGAGAGTGACTCGTAGTATTGAGCTCTATCTCTAACATCAAAACCACACACAACTTTTTTCATGGGTGTATTCTTAAAAGCCCGTGCTTTAATGGCCCTGCACGTCTATCCCAGTTTAGTGAATGCTCTAGGAATTCTGCCAAAGATTCCATAGGAAGCAGCCCCACTTCCACATTCACAAAGGTGAGTCTATCAAGAGTACTCTTGTAGCTAGGTACTCCACTCCACATAGAGTATAGATCTCAATAAGAGTTTCTATTACCTCAACCTTACATCACTTCAGGAGTCATGCTTCTTTACTTATAATAGTTTGTTCATCTTGTATCACTTAGCAATTTGTTATTATCCATTGAACCTAATTCTTGGGATTTTCAGTATTTTAGGTCGGGTTACCATCATGAATAACCCATGATTCTAATGGCAATACTCCCATCTATGAAATGTGTTTAGGACTTTCTCTTTGGCTAATCCTTTCGTCAAAGGATCACCTAAGTTCTAATCAGTGCACACATGATCCACTCTCACGGTTCTTTTTGAGAGAAATTCTATAACAATGTCGTGCCTATGACATATTTGTCGCCTTTTATCTATTTTGCAATAGTCGTGGTACTATCGTAGTGGATCAACATAACTAGTCATGGTTTTCCCATAAGGAATGTCTGCTAATAAGCATCTCAACCAACTAGCTTCTTCACCGACGGTCGCCAATGCTATCATTTCAAACTCCATAATATATGTTTCTTACATTTCCAATAGACAACAACTCTAAATATACTAAATATATAGCCACTAGTTTCTTTGGAATCATTTGATAGAGTATTCCAATCAGCATCATTGTACTCTTCAAATACACCTCGAAATCCTTGTTAGTGTAATCCACTAGTTTCTTTGGAATGTTAGTGTAATCATCTGATAGTGTAATCATCATTGCCAATATGGTATGTTTCTTACATTTCCAATAGACAACAACTCTAAATATACTAAATATATAGCCACTAGTTTCTTTGGAATCATCTGATAGAGTATTCCAATCAGCATCATTGTACTCTTCAAATACACCTGAAAATCCTTGTTAGTGTAATCTAAGATTCATGAACCTTTTAAGGTATCTGATGATTCTTTTAATAGTGTGTCAATGTTCTATATACTAGGTTGAGTGGTAAACCTGCACCACAATCCCACGAGATAGGCAATGTCTTGTGTAATACAACCAGTGGCATACATTAGGTTGCCAATGATGCTTGCATATTTTGGTGGTCTAACAGTGCCACCAGTGTTCTTAAAAAGCTTGACACTTGGATCATGTGGTGTGAAAGCAGGTTTACAATCAAAGTAATTATATTTCTTTAAGATCTTTTCAATATAATGAGATTGATCCAAAGAAGTTTCTTTCTAGGACCTAGTAATCTTAATACCAAAGATTACACTTGCTTCTCTGAGGTCTTTCATATCAAAGTTTTTACACAGCAGTAATTTCACTTTATTTATAGCATGAAAGTTTGAGCCTAATACGAGTAAGTTGTCTAAATAGAGACATATGATAGTACAAATGTTAGTTTTTCAACAAATGCATTTGTCACTTTCATTCACTTTAAACTCATTCGATATAATCAATCATTGCATGCCATTGTTTAGGAGCTCGTTTAAGACCATGCAGAGAGTTATTTGACGTACAGACCTTGCTTTCTTGACCATGAATTACAAACCCTTAAGGTTGGTCTACATAGATTTCTTCTTCTACATACACTATTTTAAAAATATTTTTTGACATCCATTTGGTGTACTACTAGAGTATAAGATAACAAAATTAGTACCCTTATGGATGTAATTCGACTAACTGATGAAAGTGTGTCGAAGAAATCTATATTTTTCCCTTTGACTAAAACCTTTGATTGCAAGGCGAGTCTTGTATTTATCATCAATTCCATTGGTTTTAGTTTTTTTTTTCTTTCAAAAATCCAATTACAACGTATCAGTTTGCAACCAATAGCAAGTCTACTAAATGCAAGGTCTTGTTAGACTATAGAGAATCTTGTTTATGACTTCTTACCATAAATCTGCACTCAATGAAAACAAAGCTTCTTGATCAATGCTAGATGGACCCTCCTCTAGTATATGGAACGTATATTGGGTTCCATATTCTTTAGCAACATGTGCATTCTTACCTCTTCGAGGTTCTTTTTGCCTTTGTTCATTGTTTTCAAAGTTCTTAGACATGTAAACTTGACTAATTCTTGTGCCCCCGCTATTTCTTGATTTGAAAGGAAATCTATTTTCATGTAAGTCAACATTATTTGACGTTATGATCACTTTAGCGTTCAGGTCTCAAGACCTTATGCTTTGCTATTTACTACATACCCAATAAATACAAGTTCGCAGGCTCTACTAGCGAGCATAACTTTTTGGAATTCTAACATAAGCCAAAGAATCCCAAATTCAAAAATAAGACAAGTTGGTTGTCTTCTTTTCAGGATCTCAGAAGGAATTTTTTTATTTCTTTAGATTCAGTGAATCTGTTCATTGAGTAGCTTAGTAAAAGGTCTATACTCACCTCCTCAATTGGATTCGATTTCTTTAATTTTGGCAGAAAATTGAGTTTAAAAAGCATTGAACTGTTGGAACTTGGAATGCATGTGAGCATCATATTTGTGCTTTAAAAGATACAGCCAAGTGTATTTAGTGTGTGCATCAACAAAGGCAATTTAGTAAAAATAGCCACAATGAGAAGGGTGAGGGAGCCATCAAGGAGGACTTGCCTATTTTCCTGCGATTTAACAAAGCATGATTAGATTGTGAGTGGAATTTAAAGAAAATATTATTGTCAATTGTAAATTTGGAAACTGATGTGAGTTTCTTTGTAATAGAAGGCATATGCAAGAGATAAAGTGATACCAGACTTTGAATTGAACTGAAATATGGAGGAACCAATGGAAAGGATTGGCAAACTTTGTCCTCATTTTTCTTATTTTTCAATAAGCTTTAACTTTTTCATCTTCTGATGTGGTTGTTATTCATTGGTAGGACTGTATTTGCTTTTGCAAAGATATAATGGATTGCTTGGAAGTATTGTTTCACACCCATCAGTGACTCTGACTAAGTATCCAATTCAATGGATCTCATTTAGCTTACTGCATTTGAATACCATCGATAGTAGCAACATTTAAAACAAACTTTGATGATGCATCTACTTGAACTTTACATTCAATCTTTTTTTTAACTGCATAGTTTTGGTCTCTATGTGGCAAGCAACTCTATGCTTATGCTTAATTTTATATGCACACAGTTTTTTAATCTGATATTTGTCCCATTTTTAAATAATTGCAAGTTTACTAAAAGTAACTGTTTGACCCTGTGTTAGTGATGTTGATTTCAATTAGTTATAGGCTAGGGGAAGTAGCTACATCAGAATGTTATGATATGAGATTATAAACTGATTATTATATTAAGAGTTAAGAGACCTTCCAAATAATGGAGGAATCTGTTGTCATCATACTCACCATGAAATCTTCTATTTATCTTTTATTTTTTATTATTTTCACTGTATGGTTGAAATAATATAACATATAAGATTAATGACTTAATTTTAATTTCATTTTGTTCAGGAACAAATAACATTATCAACAACTATATTCAACTAGGATGACGTTTGCCCCAAATAATCCTGATGTTGTTCCATTTTATTTTATTATTGGTCCAAAAGTTTTTTGATTAGGTGAAATTGGGTAAGGCCCAAACCAGTACAACTCGAGAGCTAACACTAGCCCAGCTAATGTGGGAGGTACATGGATAAATTAAAACAAGAACAACTAAAAGACACAAGTCCAGTACAAGACAGGCCCAAGGCCAAACACGGAGAGACCATGACCCGGTCCAGCTAGACTAACACTAAGGAGGTAAAACAACTCCATAATTGGAAACGAATTGAAATGCAAGCCAACCCTAATTCGGCAAAAAGGGACTTGAATCATCACACCAACCACACCCAACCTCAATTATTGCTTCTACTTCACCTTCAAGCCTCTAGATCTACAACCAGATCAAGATCATCTACAACTTTCAACAAACAACACCAACAATACTCGAAGCAGATATCCTCAATGAAGCTCGATGGTCATCTTCTTCCTTCAAGTAACGATCTTCGATCTTCCCCAATAGCTTTGCGAAGCTTAGGAGGAGTATTTGCAAGCCAATTCGTCCTGGAGATACCACTTTCAGCCAACATTACAGTGCAGTGAGCAACCTCGTTTCCTTCTCTGTGCATCCAGGTAAATCCACAGTGTTGAAATTGATTTCTAATTGATAATATGTCCTTAACAATCCCCCTAATCTCTTCTTTTTTCATGTTCCCTCTGCATGTTTCAATTAAGCATAAGTTGTCACTTTCAATGATTACCGAAGGGATTAGGAGGTTCGCAGCCATGGAAATTTCTTCTCTGAGAGCCATAGCTTGGCTACAACGGGTGAGGGTGCAATCAGAGTACTTGTAGCAGCAGTTAAGCAGGTACCCTCTGAATCTCCTAATATCATTCCAATTGCTCCTTTCCCGTTTCTCTGGTTGTAGGCAACATCTACATTTACTTTGATTGTATTAGCTGGCGGTGGTCTCCAAAATCACCCTGCCCTTGTGTTTCCTATGTTCACCGTGACCCTTTTGTCTAATTCCATGGACTGAAGAAATTCAGTGACATGAAATTTAGTTTGATAAACAGCCTGTAATGGATTAGGGTTACTATCTGAGAAAACCTTCTCATTCCTTGTCTTCCAAATAGACCAAAGGGCATAGCACAGAGTTGATATATTGAACTCATAAGAGTCTTTATCATCACCAAAATTCCTTACCAGCTCCTGAAACCACCCTTGAAAAGATTGCAACCTTATCCTAGATGGAGGGGGGCAGATTTGAAGAGCAAACCACAGTGGTTCAACCCAAGGACACAGAAGAAAGGTATGTTCCAGACTCTCCTGATCACTGCTGCAGATTGGGCATATGGGCGAATTGGAGATCTTCCTTCTGTAGAGGTTCTCTTGGAAGGAGAGGGCATTGTTAAGAAGACTCCACATGAAGTGCTTTACCTTCTCAGTTACCTTAGCTTGCGAAACCAATTTCCAAACACTAGCATCCATACTAAAGGAGCTTGAGGCATTACCACAATGAGTAGAGTCAAGGTCAACTAGCCTTCTATAGGCAGATTTGGTAGTGAAAGTACCATTTGATGTGTATGGCCAGTACATTACATCTTCATTGCTTGTCCAAGAGATAGGAGTTTGGAGTGCTGCTATAGCACTTGCAGGTGCCAAGTGATCTCTCAAAAGGGTGGTATTCCATTATTTAGAGTGGTCAATCAGTTCACTAACCCTTGTAATGGAAGCCTCATGCTTTAGAATAGCTCTCTCCCCAGAAGCCAGCCAGTTATCATCAGTTACATGAATGGTTATGCCTTTTCCTATAGACCATCTACTTGCTTCCTTTATAAGTTTTCTTCCTTGGATTAGGCTCTTCCATACCCAAGAGGCATTTTTCTTCTCCCTTGCTGCTCAGAAATCTTCATTAGGAAATTAAAGACTTTTTAATGTAGATGCCCAGTAGGATTGAGGTTCATGAATTAACCTCCAAGCTTGTTTGGCAAGCTGGGCTTGGTTCATTTTTTGGAAATCTCTGAACCCCAATCCTCTAAGAGCCTTAGGGGAGCACAAAACTTTAATATTCTTCCACTGGATCCCCCTTTGCTTCCCATTTTTTGCCCACCAGTATCTTGCCACTGATGCTGTGAGCTTTGTACAGAAAGTTTTTGGGAGGGCAAGGATAGACATCACATATGATGGGATAGCTTGAATAACTGCCTTGATTGAGGGATACTTTGTACAACCCCCCTCTACTCAGTAGACACCCCCTCCCCTTATGAAATGACCAAAATACCCTCACTAAGTTTCTAAAATTCCAAACTCATCCACCCTTCACACCCCTCCTCCAAAAACACCCCCTAAACCTCTAAACCTCGTTACTCTCACTCTCATCACTCCCACTCCACACCCTCACATCAATCTAACCTCTCTAGTTGAAATCTTCCTCCTATTATCATCAATATTACAGTATGTAGCATATCTTCTCATTGTGTGCTGAAGTCGAGCTAGGTTCGGACCAACAGCGGTTAAACCAGTTCGGCCAACCGTGCGCCGAACCTGCTATGGGGTGTCTGAAGTTGAATGGTTCGGACAGCCATGGGCTGAACGGGTTCATTTGGTGTGCGTCCGAACCTGCCTGTTGCACAGATTATGCAGAAACGCTGTTTTTTAACAACTATGTTTGATTTTATTCCAATTTTTTAGGTACTAATATGGATGAAAGTGGCTCTCCTCAAGCTTATTCAATCGTTGTGGACCATACGAGTTCATTCCAAAGCGATCAAGTCTTTGCTACACGTGATGACTTGCTTGCATATGTTCGTTCTGTTGCGCGTACTCTTGGGATGGTTATTGTCATCAACCGATCGGACAACGGACAGAGGCAGGAAAATACAAGCATGCTGATATGGTTCCTACGGGGGTAGAAAATGTTGTTGCAAGTTTCGACTAAAGGGAAAGTTTATCAAAAAACTTGGTGGATGGATATTGACTGTTATGTGTGGAACACATAACCACGCATTAATGTCTTACGGCGAAGGTCATCCACATAACAACAAATTAATGGCGGAACAGAAGGAAGTTGTTTCTAGAATGACGAAGAACTTGATTCCACCTAATCGAATCTTGGCCGAACTAAGGTCTATGTACCCTATAGACAGCCACTTCGCGTTCAAGGTTACGATCAAATAATCGTCAAGGTAGGACCGAACTCCAACAATTGATGACTTATTTGGAGCGTGATAAATATGCGTATTGGTACAGAGTTGAATATGGAACTGAGATTGTCAAAGACATGTTTTGGGCACTTCTAGACTCGATTGAGCTTTTGAATACATTTCCTATTATTTTGTTGATTGATTCCACGTACAAGACCAACCGGTATAGGTCTCCATTAGTTGAGATTGTCGGTGTCACATCAACCGAGCATACTTTCTCTGTTGCGTTTGCTTATGTCAATTGGGAGAAGAATAATAATTTTGTATCGGTTCTTGAAAAACTGAGGGGCTTGATTAGAAGACCAGAAGATTTGCCAAAGGTCATACTTACTGACTGTGACACACCTACTATGAATGCTGTGGCGATCATTTTTCTAGAACCCGTAAACTTGTTGTGCCAATTTCACATAAAAAAATGTCAGGGCCAAGGCTAGGATGTACATCCATCCCGTGGTACATACATCTAGTGGTTGCTCTTGAGAGCGACGAAGAGCGTCCGATGGACCGAGTTGACGAAGTGATGGAAGCATTCCAAAAAGTTGTCCATGCGAAGACGAAGGATGCGTATGAGTTGGCTTTGGAGCAATTTGAGGGTATAAGTCAACCATTTGACAACTTTGTTGCTTATGTGAAGAAGCAGTGGACCACCCCCCATAAAGAGAGATTTGTAGAAGCGTGGATAAATCGTCATGTGCACCTTGGCAACACCACCACCAACCGAGTGGAGTCGGCGCACTCATCTTTAAAGAAGGTTTTGCATGACAGTAGGAGTGATTTGTGTAAGTGTTGGGATTCGGTTGATGAAATGCTTAGGGTACAACATGGTGAACTTAAACGGTATTTTTAGATGAGTCTAAGCAGAGTCAAATATAGTCATTGGAGCAAAATATATGACAACCTAAAGGGTTTAGTTTCTTCCAATGCGATGGACCATATTGGCAAAGAGTTGAAGCGTAGCTTCATTGGTATGGAGTCTTCCGATTGTGGATGCGTCATAAGAACGACGCACGGTCTACCCTGTGCATGTGAGCTTGCTAGGTAATTCATTCAACTAACTCTTTTAGTTTTATATAACTCATTGAAGATTATGTTTGTAATGTCAATTTCACATATTTTGTAGCTACATGGTGAACCTGACTCGCTTTCCATTGGATATAATACATAATCACTGGAAGAGACTTAATTTCAAGGTTTCCTATAATGAAGATTCTTCCGAAATCCCAAATGATGAGTTGAATTTCAAGATTGAATTTGAGGCTATACAACGGAGGTTTGATGCTGCTGATCGTGCTGGTAGAACAATGATAAAGCAAAAAACACATGAGTTGGCATTCCCGGACACTACTTCCATGTGTCCACCTCCGGAACCAATCACTACAAAGGGGGCACATAAAAAGAAAAAAGGAAAGAAGAAGAAAGATGACTTCTCAACAAAGCGAGACCCATCATGGTGGGAACATGTTGATGACATTTTTGACTCACAACAAGATAGCACATCCGTTGCCGCTCAATCTCGCAAACCGCATACTCCCCCAGTATCAAAGTCATCAACTCTAGGACAAAGTAGAAGTTCCACCCCAAGTACATTTCAGTGACCTAAACAAAAAATGTCTAAAAGTGAAGCTCCTACACCGCTGTTACCAAAAAAGATCACTCCTACTCCGTCACCAATCGAAAAACCAACCCAAACTACAAGTTCCAATATGCCAGTAACTCAAATTCAAGGGCTTACACTAAACTCTACCCCTGAGATCATTCGGTCAGATGCATACAATGAATACATAAGTTTTTTTGTCTAAAGAGATACATCGTTTTGTTGAGGATATAGTGAATGTGGAAGGTGACGGTAACTGCGGGTTTCGGTGCATTGATGCACTTCTTGGAAGGGGTGAGGAAGCTTGGTGGAGCGTGAGGACAGACTTATTTGAAGAGGTTCAGCGAGACTACGATTTGAACTCAAACTTGTTTAATGGGATGGGTAAAGTCAACTATGTTATGAAGGCTTTGATTAAACAACATAGGGAAATAAAAGGATCGGAGAATTGGATGACTTTCCCAGAATGTTCTTATTTGGTTGCAAATAAATACAAGTTCGTGTTTGTTTGCTGGTCTCGTCATCTTTCCTTTTCAGTTTATCCATTTCAAATTGCACCAATCAAGAATGCACCAGTGTTCCACCTATGCTTCACTGGTAACCACTTTGTATATGTCGTTATGAAGAGAGGTTCCTCGATGCCAGGAATAAGTAGCTACTGGACAAAATTCAAGAAAGACATAGCAAAGGATTGACCCAAGCCATTCACAGGACGCTTGCAATAGTGAAAAGCTTTAACCTTATATTTAGGTGGTCCTCCTTGTATTGACTTAGACAAAGATTGATGTTTATTTGATTGATGTTTGTGAATTTTAATATTGGTTATGTATTAAGACAAGTAATGTATTAAGACAATATCATGTTTTATGCTCGTATCTGAAATTAAGTTCAATTAAAGTAGTTATTTTATAGTTAGTACCAAAATTTAAAGGTGGAACTACACTAATTTTGGACCAATTATGGCCAATAAGTTTCTGTCCAGAAACTTAAGTTTTCTGTCTAGTAACAGGCAGGTTCGGAACACCATGGGCCGAACCAGTTCGGTCAGTTAGTGTTCGAACAGGTTCGATGGAGTATCGTCCGAACCGGTTCGGATTTGGACCAACCGAACCGTGTTTTTCTATACTCGGTGGAGGTGCCATCGAACCAGTTCGGGCTCCCGTGCGCCGAACCATACATTTTTTCGACATCCACCTGCGTCCCACGTGAGGGCAATTTGGGAATATACAAAAATTAGGGGTGTCCATTGAGTAGAGGGGGTTGGACGAAGTATGGGCCAAAGGATTGAGCCAATTGCAAGAAAAGACCAAAATTAATTTGGTGGATGGCTTGCTCTATTTTTAGCCCAAAGGCGCTTCTAAGGCTCCCTTTGGACCTATACTCCCCATATTGCACAAACTTCCAATTTTACCATTGATTTACAACAAAAAGTCAAAACAAACATCCATTTGACGTAATACCGAAAACAAAAAATGAGAAAATTTTCTTTTTTCTAGATTTATCTTCTACTAGATGATTCTGGAACGCTTTTTTTGACTTTTTTCCGGAGTTATCTCAGAAACATAATTCGGGAAGCTTATTTTTTAGAAATTTTCAGGAATTCTGTTTTTGATGTGTTTCCGGAACACATTTTATCAGTCCAGATTTATGCCCCCTTAGATGTTTCCGGAAAGAACTGAAAAACATAGCTTTCGGATTTACCTTTTAGGCATAAATCCGGAAAAGACTTGTTTTAATTTTTTTTTATTTTCTATTTGTTTTGTTTTTTAAATTATTTTTTGCAGTGCGCACACTAGAGTCAGGGCAGAATTTCACATGGTTCGCGAGGGTTGGTGCGAAGCGAGTCATCACAGGCAGAAGGCGGAGATGCCAAACAGATTCCAGTTAGTGTACACACCAGAGTGAGGTTAGCTGATCACGCTTCTATACGTGATAGGCATGTCTGGGGTGGAGAGGGTGGTGGGTGTATTGATCAGGATGCTCCTGTTGATGGTGTTCAGGATCACAATGAGTATGATGAGGCTCTTGACCTGTTTATGGAGGCTCAGGCTGACCGGTACGATGAGGCTCCTAAAGCTGACCAACAGGAGCATCAGGCGGAGGAGCTAGATCTTGGTCCCTGGGACATGTCCGTGTTGTTTCGAGTTTCTGAGCACGTGGCCTCAAGACTTCGTATAGGAGGGGTAATAGTTTTAATAAATAATTTAAGTTTTTGTATTGTCGTTTAATATATATTTGATTTTTATATACTTGATTTTTTACATTGTTGTTAAATAATTTTAAGTTTTTGTATTAATATAATTTTATAAGGATCGTGGAAAGATGAAGATTGCATCACATGGTGGAAAATTAGTTTTACTGCGACCTGAACAATACGATGGATGTGTTTATGAATGGATATATAAGTCTCGTCTACGCGAGCTTGGTTTGACACCTTTGAATGTCGTCAATAACAAGCTGATTTCAGGATTTATCGAGAGATGGCATTCAAAGACCACCATTTATCAGTCAAGTGTGGGTGTTGATGTTTCAAACCTGAGAGGAGTGTGGCCAGTGGGCGTGGGGTCCAGCTACTTTAGCTTTTTTATACGAGCAGCTGAATGATGCTTCCATCTGGAACATTGCTTAGTGTGGAGGTTACACATCATTGTTTCAAGTAAATAACTTATTACTGTTCAAGTTTACTTTTTGTTTATACAATAATTAATTAATTTATTAATTCATATTATTATTTCGATGTTGGATTTTCGAATATTTCCCTACCATTGGTGATCGTAAATACTTCAGTCCTTCTGAGCGACCACATTGTGCGAGGTCGAAAAATAAAATTTTGGAGTAAGCTGGATATCTTACGACCCCAGCACGTCATATGGAACCCTTGGAATGACCATAGACATTTCAGTCCATTGCGCTTTTCAGAGGGTATTTTCTCTGGGATGACATTGGTGTACCTTACATGCCGAACAAGTGCTTAATTATGGCATTTTGGATACGTCCAAGACATCCCTATTGAGTTGATTGAGTCACGTCCACCTGCTAGGGACATTGTGGAAATGTGGTTGTGCTTCTACGACCCAGTTCAGTGTGATCAGCAAGCCTACTAGGGCCAATCGGTTGGGTGAGTGCCGTGAGAGCTAACTCCCACGGTACTTGCAGGTGTTGATTCTGTTGAGTCAAAATTCCTAATTAGTTTTGATGATTAACAAACCTCAAATGTGAGAAGCATAAGTTATCTGATTTCATATGCTACTAATGCTTCTTCTTGAGTGAACAAATAAGAACAGGAATAACCAAGCAAATCTCAAGAAGGTATATGCTTATGAGAAGCATCATATGTGAGAAGACTTAAGAGAATGTTGCTCATAATATTCTTAAAGAAGGAACTTTCTCTTGATAATATCAAAAGATCAAGACCACATGGTAAATTTGAGAAAGATCATCATGATAAGTTTCATCTATATTTGTGGCAACATGAGAAGTACAAACAAGAAGGATAAACCTAAGAAGCATCCTGACAAATACATAAGAAATAAGATAAGAAGCATCAGAGAGAAGAGTCAAGTTGAGAAGAGTCATGACCATCAGAAGGGCCATGATGAGAAGAGTCAAGTTGAGAAAGGTCATTGTCATACCCTAATTTTGTCCGCCTAGGTTTAAAACCTTAATTTTCCGCAAAAAAATAAATAATTTGAGAAGTGTGGTTTTATTTTGAAGAGTGAAGAGCATTGTGCATGCATTTTTGGGTTTTAAAAGTCATTCTAGGGCTTTTAAATTCATTGTTAGAGTGGAAATGCATTTGTTGTTAAAAAACAAGGTTTTTAGGGCAAAAGGGTATTTTGGTCATTGTCAAAAATAAGATAATTTCTCATCAAGAATCATTGTGCAATTTTAGAGAAATTTATTTGAGGCAAAACATTTTTGGTCATGTATGTATGTATCCGCATGCATGCATACATTGTGCACAAAATTTCAAAAAGGATCAAAAAGGAATATTCTACAAAAATTTCAAGATGAGGTTTTTATGATATTTTTGGTCATGGTGATCTCATAAAATGGCATATTCCTAAGGTTCCTAGTATTTGGCCTAAATTGGGTGTATTTTTGTACAATTATCCTAAGAAGAATAATCAAAAATGAAGGGATAATGGAATGGTCATATAATAGTACAATAGTACAAGATGACAACTAGCAAAACTTGGTGACCACTCCCACTACCTCTTGGCCGAATTTCACCCCCTCTATTCTCTCATTTTGTGTTTTCTCAATGTCCTCAATCCATGTGAGCCTCAATCCTAGCCTTTGATTCAAAATTAAAATCAAATCCTAGAGCACAACTAGTGCATATTGACCTAACTACCCTTAAACCTAATTGCTTTCTATATATACCCTATTAACCTCACCCAAAAAAAAAGAAAGAAAGCTTTTGGCCTCACCATTCACTCATAAACCCTAGCACACAACTCCTTCCTCACCTTCTCTCCATTTATGCGCCACCCCCTCTCCCTTCTCTCTAACTCACTTCTTCATTTCTCATCTACCCACACACATTCAATCCATCTTCCAAGCCTAAACACTAATTTTCAACCATCAATCCTTCATAAAATCACACAAAAGTTCAAGATCAAGGGTCATTTTTTGGAGATTGAAGACCAAGCTTGAAGATAAGTTGATTTGGTTGATTGTTTCTTCATCTATTGTGTTTATTTGGAGCTCATCTTAAGGTATGTGATTCCTAGACCCCTTCTCTTGTAAATCCTTGCATAAAGTCATCATTTCTTGCATATTTGGTGAGATTTCCACTTCCAAAAATGTAGACCCTCTCTTTTAACTTCATTTTTATGCTTGTACATATGTTAATCTCATGAATCTTTGTTTTGATGCTTTGATTTTGGGGTTATATGCATGATTTTGTTGTTTTAATTGAAATAAAATGTTATTTGCTTTGATGATAATTTCGCATGCTTCAAATAAATATGTGTTTTATGATTTTTGTTGGTTCTCATGGTTGAATCTTGTGAATAAATGCATCTATGTTTGGTTATGTCACTCGCTTGCTTGATTTGGTTGACTTGTTGAAATAAATTGATGATTGGCCATTAAACTTGTAAATATTCAAACCTATGTTGTTAATTGTGAAATTTGTGATTTGAGAAAAATGAATTTGGGTTTTGGTTCATTTATGGTCCACAAATGATCTTGGGTTATGCTAAGTTGGCAAGAGATAGGTTACTTCAACCTTGATGCCTATGCTTGTAAGCATTTAAAAATTCAATTCCCATTTGATGTGCTTGTGAAATGTGAGCAAAAAGGAGTCTATAAACAATTGAATTTGCGCACATGATCGGTCTCCAATGACCTTGATGCATCCTCAAGTTTAATCATGCTTTCTTTGCTCTTTGAGTTTATTGTAAATTGTTGTTTGAAGCTTGTGAAGTTTTGGCAAAGGATAGGCCACTTAGAGCCTTGATGCACCGTTGCATTGTCTTAATAAATTGCAAAGGATAGACCGCTTGGAGTCTTGATACACTTTCCATTTCTCAATCGGCAAAAGATAGGTTCATTTAACCTTGATGCACATGCATTTTGCATATTCATGCATTCTTACCTATTCTTGCATCCTTGCCTACTCATGCATTCTTGAATTGAAGCTTGGTACTCCATGCTTGATATACTTGTTTATGTTCTTGTAGTGCATTAAAATGTTGAATTGGTGTTCACAATTTGCTTGTTTTGATTTCCACCAATTGTTACTCGTTAGTAACTCTCCAAAACTTCAAAACCATGTTGCATACAAAAAACAACTTGTTACTCGTTAGTAACGTTCCAACTTCAAAACATTTTTTTGCATTTACATAATCATTGATAAACAACTTCACTTCTTCTCAAAACAATTCCAAACTATTTTTCACAAATCAAACTTTGTTGAGGATAATGCGAAGCCTTTGCTTGCACGATTGTCAACAATGGGGTGCTAGTGGTGATCACTTGGAGTCTTTGCTCAATTGATTATCATGAACACTCATTTCTCAAAAGAACTCTCATTTCACAAATTAAAAACTTTGTTGAGGATAATGCGAAGCCTTTGCTTGCACGATTGTCAACAATGGGGTGCTAGTGGTGATCACTTGGAGTCTTTGCTCAATTGATTATCATGAACACTCATTTTTCAAAAGAACTCTCATTTCACAAATTAAAAACTTTGTTGAGGATAATGCGAAGCCTTTGCTTGCACGATCGTCAATAATGGGATGCTAGTGGTGATCACTCGAAACCTTTGTTGTTTGATCACTGTGAACATTCAATTTTCACAATTAAACAACTAAAAAATAAAAAACCTTTTCTCGACAACTGAGAACTACGTAAGCTTTGAATTCTCCATCGCACTGGGAGATACGTAGGAGCGGGTCACATTCCCGTCAAGCACGACAAATGAAAATCATTTTCTTTTCAAAAAAACAAACCCTTTTCCAAAACAAGGCAATTTCTAAAAACAAAACAATTTTCGAAAACAAGAACTACGTTGCTTTGATTCCCTTCCCAGGATACGTAGGCACGGTGCCCTCCCGTCAAGCGCAAAAGATTAAATTTTCCTTAAGTTTTTCCATAAAGTAAGGAGAGATAAAGAGAGATAAAAACAAAGCATTTCTTAAATCAGCCTTTTAAATCACACGTCAAATCGAGGTTCCCTTTCAGTAGAAAGGATGTGTGGGGTGCTCGTACCTTCCCCATGCATAACCGACCCCCGAACTCAAATCTCGTGGTTCCAAGGACCATTGTCTTTCAAGAAAGGTTTTTTTTCAATGTTTTACCTCTAAAAAAATATTGGTGGCGACTCCAATTCATGTTGTGCGAAGAGAAATCCCTCCAAAGGATTTTTCGGGGTGCAACAGCTGGCGACTCCGCTGGGGACCTTTCTTTAGTGGGTCGAGCCAATCGATTCGACATGTGATTTATTTCGTTGATTTGAATGCTTTGTTATATCTCTCCTCCTTTCCCTTTCTTCTTTCTTTCCTTTGCCTTTAAAAACATGCTTGCATTATTCTTAGAATTGTCGTGTGCATTCTTGTGATGTTGTGCTTGCGTGTGTTGCACCCCGAAAAATCCGGATTGGACCTTTCATCGTACAACGTGAAAATTTGTGAAGCCGCCATCAACATTTTTTTATTAGGGACCAAAACATTGAAAAAGGGTCCTTTTTAAGGCGGGTGGTCCTTTGAGAACTAGAGATGTAGGTTCGGGGGTCGGTTAGGTGTGGGGAAGGTATTAGCATCCCACACCTCCTTTCTACCGAAAGGGAACCTTTAACTTGATGTGCGGTTTTGACAGAGTTGATTTGAAACAATTCGTTCTACTTCTTTTTTTATTTGAGAAAAGTGTTTTTGAAAACGGGGGAAAAGAAGAATCTTTTTATTATTTTTTTAAAAGTGTGCTTGACGGGATGTGACCCGCTCCTACGTATCTCCCGGTGCGATGGAGAATTCAAAGCTTACGTAGTTCTCCTGAGTCGAGAAACTTTGTGTTGGTGTTTTTTATTGTAGGGGTTTTCGGTCCTAGACTGTGCAGTCCACTAGACCTAGAACAAAGACAACCCCGCCTGTACAGACGACGTGCCCCCTACTTATTGAAAATGTTTTTTTTTATTAAGGAAGAAAAAGATTTGTTGTGAGGTTGGTTGCTTTTATTTGAGCAAGTATCTTAGGCTCGCACGAACTGTACAGCTCGCTAACCCTAAGACGCCAACCAATACCGGATGTACATCCGACTCGATTCCTTACTCATTTTTTGAAATAGGGTTCAAGTTGTTAATTACTTGTTTTGATTCTCATAAGTATCCCAAGATGTTTGAGCTGTACAGCTCCGATCTTAGGACGCTAGACAACACCGGCAGTACGTCCGACTTGCCTCCTTATGAGTTTTCAAAAAGGTTTATTGTTGATCTTAGAAAGAATTTGATTGTCTTATGAAAACAATTTGAGAAAAGCTTGAGTTTGGAAAAAGCTTTAGAAAATGATTGATTTGAAGAAAGGAGAAGGGAGTTTGAGGGTGACATTGGTCACAAAAGGTTTGTTGGGATGGCGTGGCATCCAAAAGAAAAAAGAAAGTAGAACATTCAATCAATTTCCAAGTCAAGAACCAAAGTGCAACATTTAACAAATTGCAAGCAAAACAATCAACAATGCAAGCATAAACATAAACATTACCAATTACAACATTTGAGCACAAGAATGACACTTAGTCATCAACATCTAATGGCATGCATATGTAAGATCAACATTAACCAAATAGATTGCAAGAATAGGCACACAAATAGATAATGCAAAATTTTAATTCAAATAGGCATCAACACAAGATAAAAACACAAGGTTGAATCCCTTTTGGTAATCCTTGACATTTGAGACAATGCACAAAGGCATAAGTGTCTAGTCCTTTTACCAAATCATCAACATTAAAGCATAACATTGACCTAGAAAGAACATCACATTTGCAAGACCAAAAGTGACCAAAAGAGGGCATTAACAAGTCATTTTTGTAACCAAAATTGATTAATCAAGTTAGAAAACTAGCATTTGCATTTTCAAGCAAGAATTGCACAAAGAAAATTGAATCATCTTAGGCAATCCTCATCACTTAAAGTGAAGTGCACAAAGACACAAGTGTGAGTCCTCTTGCCAATCATCAACATATAACAATTTGCAAGCAAGATACAATCAATTAACATCAAAATAACTTGAGAAAATGTTTTTGATCACAATTGCAAACCCATTTCACAAGAAAATTAACAAACCCTAATTCTAATCATGATTTGCGACACCAACATAGAGCTAAAACCTCATTTTATTCTTTGAAAGCAACAAAATCATGCAAGCAAATGACATAGATCAAGCTTTTTGGCAAGGATTCACATGATTAAGCAAAGGAATGCACTAAAATCACACAAATCCTAATTTTTCTACAATATGCGAAATGAAACATAATCCCAAATCACAATTTTATTCATGCAAATGCAAGCACAAAATGAAAATAGCACAAACACACAATTTATTCCAAGAGAGAGAGATGCATTTCAAGCATCCAAACCTCCCAAAGTGTTTGTCAAAATGCTTGAAACCACATCTCTCATTCAACAACAACAATTATATCAACATTTCATAAAAAAAAATAGAGCACTAAAATGCAAAGAAATGCTTGATATGCAAAAATAGATTGATGATCTACATTTTTTATGCTAAAATTTTGATGATGTTAAGAGTGAGAGTATACCTCAACTCAAGCTAGAATAGCAAAAGAAATAAGGTGAATGAACACTAAACCACTTGAATCAACCCTCTAGTCTTCAATCTTGAGCTTGATTCTTGAGATTTGAAGATGGATCTTTGAAGAGAATGCAAGGATGATGAAGGATTTAGGACTAGAATGTTGATTTGAAGTGAAAAAGTGAAGAAATGAGGTGAGGGAATGAGGAGGTGGTTTCGGCCAAAGGAGGAGAGGAGAGGAGAGGTTTGTGTGCTAGGGTTTAGAGTGTGAATTGTGAGCCAAAACCTTATGAGAGGTGAGGATATGAGGGTATATATAGAAAGCAATTAGGTTTAAGGGTAGCTAGGTCATTGTGCATCTCATCTCACCCTAGGATTGCATCTAAAATTTGAATGGAGGGTGAGGATTGAATCACACATGGATTGAGGTCAAAAAATGCAAAATGAGAGGGAAATGAAGGGGAGTGAATTCGGCCACAATGGGAGAGGAGTGGTGCCCAAGCTTTGCAAGTTGTCATCTTGTACTATTGTACTATTATATGACCATGCTATTATCCCTTCATTTTTGATTATTCTTCTTAGGATAATTGTACAAAAATACACCCAATTTAGGCCACATACTAGGAATCTTAGGAATATGCCATTTTATGAGATCACCATGACCAAAAATATCATAAAAACCTCATCTTGAAATTTTTGTAGAATATTCCTTTTTGATGCCTTTTTTGAATTTGAATTTTTATGCAATTGCGTGCATGTATGCGCAAAAAAAAAATATATGACCAAGGGTGCCTTGCTTCAAATAGTTACCTCCAAAATTGCACAATGATTTTTGATGAAAAATTTTCCTATTTTTAGAAAATGACCAAAATACCCTTTTGCCCTAAAAACTCAAAAAAATGTATGCACAATGTTCTTCACACTCTTCAAAATATGCCACACTTCTCAAATTATTTATTTTTGTTGAGAATTAGGGTTTTGACCTAGGCGGACAAAATTAGGGTATGACAGCGTGCATTGTGTGTTAGCCTTCTTCCTCTTCTATATTTGCTTCTTGAGTAAAATAAGAGTAGTTTCTTCTTCTTCTCCTCTTACTTTCGTCGTTTATATGCTTTTCTCATACATTTCCCCAATCCTAGCATGTTCCCCTCTTCTTTGCTCCCTTTCTTGAGGTAAGCTCATGCATTTCCCCTAATCCTATTATGTCCCCTCCTCTAGGCTCCCTTTCTTAAGGTAAGCAATGCTTGCGATTGTTGTTGGAACCCTAGGTTAGTATACTTATGTTGAAATGATATTGAACCCTAGGGTAGACGACATGCTGTTGCTTGATATTGTCTGGACTGTTTTGGTTTCCCTTTGCAGGTGGGGTTTGGGTAGATTTTTAGGTGTTGTGCCCTCATCACACACTGCACACCTTATATTTGTGAGCATTGAGTGGGGCCTAAAACCCAAGGTCTGCAAAGAACCCTAGGAGAGTGGAAATGAGTAGTGACTGCCATTCGTAGACCGTTGTCTGTCTGGCTCTCATGAAAGTTTCGCCCAAGAGTGCGCTTTCTTCATGATACCTCACAATCGGTAGCTCTCTACGATTGTGGGTGTATTCATGAGAGAGACTTTAGCTCTTGGTTGCCATTGTGAGGCAGTGACCAGAACCCACATGGGAGGATTACCCTTGTCGTTGACTTTAGAGCCTACGATCTTTACCCATTTGTAGGACACGGGGGCACGCAAATTGTGTGTTGCATTAGCTTAGGCATCCTCTTTCGAAACTCTTTTACCAAAAATGTAGAAAGTAATTTCCTTTTTCCCTCATAAACACCTATATGAGGTAGCATATAGCGGGTATTTTCAAAATGTTTTGAACCGCCACCAATAAACATCATTTTCTTCTCTCTTTTCTATGTAAATAAAAGGTCATAATCATCACATCTGCGTCATTTTGCATCATCATCATTGCATTCGCATCTAACAAAAATTTTGAAAAAAAAAACCTCCATTCTTTGCATCCTCCATGCATTAAAGTTGTTTGCCGGAGATCGCAACGTAACACAAAGTCTTGTCATAGGTGTGTAAGAAACGGAATGGAATCAAAAGGCAAAACCGTTTTCAATTCAAGGCTTCCTGTTGTGAAAGAGATTGATATGGCTAGTCTGAAAGAGTATGCATCCCTCCTAGGTCCTATTGAGGTCAGGTCTTTTGACAAAACCTATGGGAACATTCGCAAGCTGCTACAACTAGAAGTGCAAGAGAGTGCCATTGCTGCCCTGTGTCGGTTCTATGACTCGGAGATTCGCTGTTTCATTTTTAAGAATTTCCAAATGGCGCCTACCCTAGAAGAGTATGATAGAATTTTGGGCTTTGATCGATCCAAGTTTAAGCCTTATCAATACCAAGGGGAGTATTATTCTGATGAAAAGCTTGCTGCCTTGTTGCAAATCAGTGCTGAGAAAGTGCGGGCCCATAAGATAGAACGTAATAAGGTATTTGGGTTTCCTCAAGAATACTTTGAGAGTTTGATGACCAGCTATGTAGTGTCTGATGATTGGAATTCTTTCAAGCAAGTGCTAGCTCTGACCATCTTCGGCATTGTGCTCTTCCCTCAGATAGAGAAGCATGTGAGTGAAACTGCAATCGGTGTCTTCCTCGCCTTCAAATGTGCAAAAAATCCTATCAACCCGGTTCCCGCAATCCTCGCAGGGACATACCGTGCCTTCACTCATCACCATGAATTCCAAAAGAATAAGATGTGTTGCTCCTTCCCTGTGTTATATGCTTGGTTGATCAGTCATGTGTGTGCATGCTTTCAAGAACCAAGATGCTCTCCAGATTCGTTGGTTCTCACCTAAATGTTGGGTAGACGGGCCTTCAGTGGTATTTCGGTGTGGGAGTTTTCAGAACGTTCCTCTCATGGGAACCCAAGGATGCATAAACTATAACCCCTCTTTGACCTTGCGACAGCTCGGATACCCTATGCGGGATTCACCCTCCGAAGCTATGCTGTTTCGTTTTTACCTCCACGCGGGGATTCCTAAAGACGAGAGTCTACTTCGGCGAGTCCTGCAAGCTTGGGAAACCGTAGTGCGGAAGGACAGAGAAGAGTTAACCAGGAGGACCACTGCTATCTCCTTTTCTCAATGGCTTGAAGGGAGGATTAGTGAAACTCGGTCATCCAACCAAGGAGTACCACTGCCTGAGGAAAAGATACAAGAACCTCACATTCCTACCATTGAAGAATTGGAAGAGGTTAGGTTGGCCATGTCAAAGGTGGGAGAAGAGAAAAGGGCTCTGCAAGATAGATTGAGAAAGATGATGCAAGACAAGAAAAAGCTAGAAAATGAAAATGCTTTCCAAGCTGCAGCTATTGAGGAAGTCAATAGAAAACTTGAAATAGAGGGGAAAAGCAAGAGGGAAATGCAAAAGCACTTGAAGGGTGCCAAAGAGGAAGTGAAGAGGTGCACTACCAAGATGAATGAGGCTGTAGCGGAAGTAATTAAATGGAAGAGGCTATATGAGGATACATGGAAAGAAGAGCAAGCAGTCAGGCACGCACTAGTTAAGTCAAGAAAAGACTCTCGAATAATGAAGCTTGAATTGGAAGATCAATTAAAGAGTGTCAAGCAAGATCGGGAATCTATTGAAGGGATCCTGAGGGATTATCAACAAGCACTAAGAAGGGAACAAGGGAAGTCGGAAAGCTTGGCCGATCATGTGCAGTACTTGGAAGGGTCTTACCTCCGGCTAAGGGAGAAGAGTGACTATTGGGAGAGTCAATTTGCGGAATTGCTCAGTAAGGTAAAAAGTCAACAAGTCTTTGAGGAATTGAAAAAGGAAGGCTTACATTGGAAAGACAAGTTCTCCAAGTTAGTTTGGTTAGCTAATCAGGCTGTGAGAGACATTCCCAAGAAGCTAAGAAAGGCGGATGCAGAAATGAATCCTTTCAACACCCCTGTCAAGGTGTGTGAGTTTGTTGAGTACTGCAAGATTCTCACAGAAGAACTCCTGGAGAAAGCCCGAGGGGCAGCTGAGAGCAAGAAGAGGAAAAGGAGCGAGGAGTTGAAAGCCATATGCCTTTAAAGTTCCCTTTAAAGTATTGTAGCGATCCTTAGGAAATTGTAATTTTCTTTAAGAAGTTGTAACTTTCTTTGGAAAATAGTACTTTGTTTAAAATCATTGTATTGCACTCTTAAGGAATATTGTACTTTGATTTGCTTTCTATTTGTGATACTCCTTCGCATTCCATTTAATTGAAATATGTTTGTTTTGCCTTGTTGCTTCCAACTTTGTTGCAATCCTAAAAACACCTGAACCTTAACACCTATGACAAGACGAGTTGCACCGCGATTCCCGGCAATAAACATAATAACATGCATATTGCATTGCATTTGCATCATTTGTCTTTGTATTCATAAAAAAAATGTTCCGTCCACAGAAGTAAGACAAGCTGGTTAATCATCGGTATTGGACGCGATCACAGGCAAGAAATATGGCCAACAATCAAGACAATGCGAATCTGGGCAATCATCAACCAATCCAGAATGATGTAGTTCTAGAAGGTCCGAATCCAAATGGTCAGGGTCAGCATGATCAGAATCAAGAGAATCGAGCAATCAGGGCTGAGATGGAAGTTATAAGAGCTAAAATGGCAGAGGTCATAAGAGTGTTAAGTGCCTTAAGGGATGCTGGCATAACTGAAGGTGCTCCTACCGCAGGAGTGGATCCTCCTAGAGTCTCTGGGGCTCTCCAGAACGTGCAATGGCCTCCTTATGGTCTCCCATTAGGGTACACACCCCCTGCTGCCGGTGCAAACCCAGAAAGTGGTCCTTCGGGAACCACAGGACAGGCCCAGCCTGAATCAGCTGTGAATGAAGTTGGAACGGGGACACCTCAGGTTCAAATTCAGATTCCTACTCCTGCTATTACCCCGGGAACTCCGGTTGGCTTCAATTCTCCAGCAACAATCCATCCACAAGTTCAGGGTCCAATTCCTCAGATTATCGCTCACTCACGTGACCCACACGTGACCCCAGCTGTGGTGTCGATGAATAATCTTCACTACGGTGTGAGTGGTTTTCCGCCGAATTACCCTGATGAAGCTAGAAGTCAGTACCAGATGTTAGAAGAAAGATTGAGAGCTGTTGAAGGAACAAGTTCCCAGGCTAGGAACGCCCATGAGTTATGCTTGGTCCCTAATCTAGTCCTGCCACCCAAGTTCAAAGCACCATTTTTCGACAAGTACAAAGGAGCAACCTGCCCGCGCAGCCATGTGACGATGTATTGCCGGAAGATGACTGCCCACGCCCGTGATGATAACCTGATGATACATTGCTTTCAGGAAAGCTTAGCTGGAGCTCCCCTTGAATGGTATATTCAATTGGAGCCAACTAATATCCGTTGTTGGAAGGATCTGGCGGATGCCTTTATCCATCAATACCAGTACAACAGTGATTTAGCCCCGGATAGGACCCAGCTGCAATGTATGTCTAAGAAGGATAATGAGACATTCAAGGAATACGCCCAGAGGTGGAGGAACCTCGCTGCACAAGTAAAACCCTCCCTGCTTGATAAAGAGATGGTCCATATGTTTATGGAAACTCTTCCCCCAGTGTTCTATGATCGTTTGGTCGGCAGCGTGGCTTCGAATTTCTCTGAGATGGTTGTCATTGGAGAAAGAGTGGAGAACGGCATGCGCAGCGGAAGAATAGCCCATGGCCCAACACCTCCTTCCCATCAGAAAAAGCCTTTTTCTGGTTCCCACAAGAAGAAGGAGGGAGAAACTAATGCAATCATCGGAGCTAGCGGTCCATCACACAACAATCCCCCACAAGCCATTCCAGTTCCTGCTCAGACTCCGCCTGCTCAGCCATTCCAGTCCAACAATCAGTACAGAAACTACAATGAAAAAAAGCCTGTTGTCTTTGAACCTATCCCCATGTCGTACACGGATTTGTTCAATTATCTCATTGCCAACAAGTTAATCAACACTCGTCAGATGAAACCATATCAGCCTCCCTATCCCAGAGGGTATAATGCAAATGCTACCTGTGCCTTTCATTCTGGGGCAGTAGGTCATATGGTGGAGGATTGTAAGGCGTTCAAGTACGTTGTGCAAGACCTGCTTGATGCAAAGAGTATATCATTTCAGCAACCTAATGTAACCACCAACCCGTTGCCGGGGCATGGTGGGCCCACTGCAAATGCCATTAATGATCAGGGTGGTCAGTACTTAATTAGGAAGGTGGAGTGCATTCGTACACCCCTGAGTATCATTCATGCTGCACTATGCCGTTGTGGTATCATCGAAGAAGGGTGTGCCAGAAAAGACATCTGCAATGACCCTTATTGTGTTGGGGCCTGTGAGAGCTTCAAACCCAGCCTCCAAGAGCTGTTAGACAGACACCTGGTCCAGGTTGGGGTTCAGGAAAAGGAAGAAAGTGTATCTACTCTGCAATCAAACAACAGAGGTTTCAGGAGACCGGTTGAAATCCCTTGCAGTCTGAATTCAAGCTCGGTTGTGGCAAGACCTCTGACTGTTGTTATTCCGGTACCTGCTGCTACCCCTAGTAGAGAGACAAGGGTTATTCCCTGGAGCTGCAACGAGCAAATGCAAGCAGAGGTCCCTCAGGGCGTGTTGGATATAACAAACATTGCTGGGAGTAGTGGAATTACAAGGAGGGGAAGGATCAAGTTCTCAGGGTCTGTGGACTATTAAGCAAGGATAGCAGATTTTGAAGAGGGTTGAAGTGGTGAAAGCGGCATCATCAAAACATTTGTGTCTTTGTCATGCATTTCATAGCATTTATGAGTGATTGTTGATTTTCATGTAGTTTTTCAGTTCAAAACAATTTTCTATAATGCCATCCTTTGGCTCTGCCCAAGGCCTTAGGATATTTCAATAAGGGCACACATGTTTCCTTTTAGTATCATCATCAATAAAATGTTATTTTGAATTCCTCAATAAAATTTCTTTCTTTCATTTTGTCATGTGTCTGTTATTTGCTTTTCAATTCCTCCCAACGCGGATCAAAAATAATAATAAATGAAAATAATCTTTGAAAACAACGACGCCAATGGTTCATATTGTGACTGTGATTACCCGATTAACCAAACTGAGAGAGAGGCTGAAGACAACTGGGATGCTTCTTCGGAGTTAATAAGTGAAGAATTGGCTAAGGTTGTAGAAATTCATGATGCCACAACTAGGTTGGGCAATGAAGTCAAAGCACAAGTTCAAGCAAAGTGGAGCAATGCTGAGGAAACCAAACAAATGTTACAAGCGAACCTCTTTCGCGACCAAACCCTTTCCCTTCCTCAGATCAACCAACTTTCCCATTTCCCATTACAAGTACCCCATCACAAAAAAAATTTCATAACCAAATGCCTGCCATCGCCACCTTCCTCACTACCAGTGGCCCTTCTACAAAATCAACCCATCTCATTTGCTCCTCCCTCTGAACCTCCTGTCACCCCAGTTAATACCAGAACCCAATCAAGCATCCTCCAACCGCTGCAGGGGTTTCATTGCCATTATCTCTCCAATCACCCCAGACAAGGATCACTTCAAATATCCAAAAATAGTGTATCACTTTTATCAGCTCACTCAACTCAAAAGCAAAAAAGGAAAAAAATCAGAAAAAATGAAACAAAAAAGGACAGATTCAAAAAATGAAAATCCCAAAAATGAAAAAACAAGGGAAAAAGAGACGAAAGAAATATAAGTTGTGAGCTGATACATTTGGCCATAAAGCGTAAGAGATCCTTGTCTCAATGAACCTTCCTACACCTTGTTGTGTATGACCACCCTTTCTTCCATAAACCTTCAAACACTTCATCATTCCTATACATCTCTCCTTTCATAAAACCGCCAACACTACCTCGACCTCATCATCCCGCCTTCCACAAACCCTCAGTCCTTCCTCAGACTCCACCATCAGATTTGCAATCAAGCTGTTGTGCAAGAATAAGAGAACAAAGTGGTCCGTCCTCATGAGGAATCAAGTGACATGATCAATTTGAGCAAAGGAGAGGATTGACGCCATGATAAAGAGCAATGAATCAACAAGTTTGTGTAAATCACCCTTCTGACATAAGACACTTGCCATTATAACAAAGTCTGTAATTACCAAAGTTCGGTCTGTTGCGCAGCTTTCCAAGCTAAGGTAGTCACAAATGACAGTATGAAGACTCCAGGTCAAGCATCATGATCCCTCCCTACGCCACCCTAAAAATGGGGCAGTTAGAGACAATCAACAAAGGATATCAAGGACGATGATGACCTTCATGGAAATCAGGCTTCGTTTTACACTCTAACAGGGGCAAACCCCATATGATGGAAGTAATACTTTCATTGAGCCTTATCAAACCAAAGTACATTTGTCTTATGTCAGAAGAAGATTAAGAGAAAGCTCAAACCGAAGAAAGCTCATCTTCAACAATTTCAAAGAAGACTCAATGCTCAAAAAGATCATGAACCTCCAAAGGGATTCCCATGGAGATGAACCCAGTATCATGAAGACGAAGAACTTATTCTCCGGAGGGGCCTTTAATTCTCGCAAAATGGGATGCAAGAAAAGAAAACCCCAGTTTCCAGTAAATTCAGATGCAGTCAGAAAAGAGTATGCCTAAAGAAATAAATGAAAAAAGAGAAAGATGAGCCAAGTAAGAATCAGCTCGCTAGGTTGAAAACCCGCAAAGGGCGGCCTAGGCAAAACCAGAGTGACCCGGTGGATTGAAAACCCGCAAAGGGCGATCCAGGCAAAAATTAGGGTCAGAAAACTTGGACTTGAAATGAAAAAGGCAATCAGCACTCCCAAAAGTTTGGATAAAGGGGTGATCAAGGTCATGAGTATGGACGATTGGCATCGTTACTTCAAAAGAAAAAACACAAGATCTGCTTCCCCTTTTTCTTGTATTTTTCCAGTTTAAAATTTTTTCAATGTACTTTCAATTGGCGTGACCTTCTGCACGTCCAGTTTCCATAACAATAAGAATTCAACTTTTTCTTCCATGTGTTGGCTTTTCGTGTCTTTTATCTTCACTTATTCTGTCTCTTTGTTTTAAAATAAATGTTTTTATGATTGATGATACTGAATTGTGAAACCTGTGCATGAGTCAAAAAGCATTACAATCATTGCGAAATTTCTGAAAATCACAGAAAAGAGGGGATCCCTCAAATAAATGAATTGGCAAAAAAACAAACGCGGGCACAATCACTTCAAATGGCAAGCAAACTTATGCGCGGCTCTGGCATTGCTATTACCCTAGATGGTCCTCATGTCTCAGGCCCAAAGGAAAAGATTTGCACCAAAGATTAAAACAAGGTTTAGTGATCACCAAGTGAGGCTTCTTTCATGCCAAAAGTCAAGACATTCATAGAGAACCAAAGATTTGCACTGAGAACACCACTCAGATCCAAAAGTTGGGGCATTCTCTTCACCACCCACCCACCCTGGTCTTGGGAAAGTTTGTTCATTGTCCATCCCATTCATATACCACCCTCAGTTCATAACCAGTACCATAACTTCATCCCCTTTCACAAACCCACTCAAAGAACCCATTTGAAATTGTCATTCTAAAGTGGGGCATTTCCATAACTGTTCACTCCCACTCAAATGAGCAGAGTTCTCCCTAAAGTCATTCACATCCATAAATTCCTGTCGGGGCAGTCTCTCAACTCACTGTCCTAAACCAATCCCAAGTTAACTGACTCACTCGTCCACATCTGCACTCTTATGCATACTTACTAGTCAATGCTTCAGAGAGAGAGAATACAAATTGATCATGTGGTGTTTAAAGTTCAGTTATCATGGAAATGGAAAGGAAAATAAATGAGCTTGTTAATAAAAACCTTGAGAACACCAGAGTTTGAATCAAATCTAGTTTTTCCAATGAATGGTCCATATCCATCTCAATTCCTTGCATTCAAAGTCTCGCGTCTCATCATCATAAAAATGTTTACAAAAATGTTTAAATACTCCAATCATTCATCCTCCTCATGCATGTAGGCATTTCATGTTATTCAAAGCATTACATTCGCATCATCCACATTCATCACAATAAAAGCAAAAGAACACAGACATTCCATAGCATTTATCATCATCATATCAAACATCAAATCAGTTTTCAAAACAAAAAGAAGCATTCTTAATAAATAGTCATAGTCGTCACGATAGGACGCTTGAATTGATCACTCAAGAATCCTAAAGTCCCTATGTTAAAAGAAAATTAAAAACATTCATTGCATCCATGTGCATCCCAGCATCAAGAGCCTGCATTCCATCATCATTCAAAGCTTCCCAATTTTCAAAAAGAAACTCAGTTGCTTTGGACTCGTTAGGCCCCAAAATTTTCAAAAAGTCAGTTACTTTGGACCAATGGGTCCCCGAAATCTCATTTTCAGAAAATCATCATGGCACCGAGTTAGTGAACTCCATCAGCACAGAGTTAGTAAACTCCCACAGAGTTAGTGAACTCCTTCCACAGATCACAACGTCGCGTACGAGCGCGCGGCAGATCCTACAGACTTCGTTAAGTCCATCGGATTAATTGTGTCAACCTAAGGCATAGCGTAGATCCATTGATCATATCAGTTCCGGACCTGATATTGATCGGTCGCTCGAAAAGGCCACCCCCAGAGCTCGGACTCGACGAGAGTCCGTTAAAAGGTTTTAGGCAACCTCCGAATTCCCCAATTTACGGCACTTCCCATTTACTGCTTTCATTTAATGCTTTACGCAATTTACTGCTTTCTCGTCGACGCGACAAGTGTTGACTCTCTCTCTCTCAAAAGAAGAGAGATCAAAGAAAGGAAACAAAAAAAAGAGAAAAAAGAAAAGGAAAATTCGGGTTTCTCTAAGTAGACAAAATTAGTATTATTTCTGAATTCTTTATTTCTATTTTGCCTCGGAATATGTTTCGGCCAATTCATATTCCTTGGTAAAATCCAAATAAAGAGGGGCAGCTGTCATACCCTAACTTTGTCCGCCTAGGTTTAAAACCTTAATTTTCCGCAAAACAATAAATAATTTGAGAAGTGTGGTTTTATTTTGAAGAGTGAAGAGCATTGTGCATGCATTTTTGGGTTTTAAAAGTCATTCTAGGGCTTTTAAATTCATTGTTAGAGTGGAAATGCATTTGTTGTTAAAAAACAAGGTTTTTAGGGCAAAAGGGTATTTTGGTCATTGTCAAAAATAAGATAATTTCTCATCAAGAATCATTGTGCAATTTTAGAGAAATTTATTTGAGGCAAAACATTTTTGGTCATGTATGTATGTATGCGCATGCATGCATACATTGTGCACAAAATTTCAAAAAGGATCAAAAAGGAATATTCTACAAAAATTTCAAGATGAGGTTTTTATGATATTTTTGGTCATGGTGATCTCATAAAATGGCATATTCCTAAGGTTCCTAGTATGTGGCCTAAATTGGGTGTATTTTTGTACAATTATCCTAAGAAGAATAATCAAAAATGAAGGGATAATGGAATGGTCATATAATAGTACAATAGTACAAGATGACAACTAGCAAAACTTGGTGACCACTCCCACTACCTCTTGGCCGAATTTCACCCCCTCTATTCTCTCATTTTGTGTTTTCTCAATGTCCTCAATCCATGTGAGCCTCAATCCTAGCCTTTGATTCAAAATTAAAATCAAATCCTAGAGCACAACTAGTGCATATTGACCTAACTACCCTTAAACCTAATTGCTTTCTATATATACCCTATTAACCTCACCCAAAAAAAAAGAAAGAAAGCTTTTGGCCTCACCATTCACTCATAAACCCTAGCACACAACTCCTTCCTCACCTTCTCTCCATTTATGCGCCACCCCCTCTCCCTTCTCTCTAACTCACTTCTTCATTTCTCATCTACCCACACACATTCAATCCATCTTCCAAGCCTAAACACTAATTTTCAACCATCAATCCTTCATAAAATCACACAAAAGTTCAAGATCAAGGGTCATTTTTTGGAGATTGAAGACCAAGCTTGAAGATAAGTTGATTTGGTTGATTGTTTCTTCATCTATTGTGTTTATTTGGAGCTCATCTTAAGGTATGTGATTCCTAGACCCCTTCTCTTGTAAATCCTTGCATAAAGTCATCATTTCTTGCATATTTGGTGAGATTTCCACTTCCAAAAATGTAGACCCTCTCTTTTAACTTCATTTTTATGCTTGTACATATGTTAATCTCATGAATCTTTGTTTTGATGCTTTGATTTTGGGGTTATATGCATGATTTTGTTGTTTTAATTGAAATAAAATGTTATTTGCTTTGATGATAATTTCGCATGCTTCAAATAAATATGTGTTTTATGATTTTTGTTGGTTCTCATGGTTGAATCTTGTGAATAAATGCATCTATGTTTGGTTATGTCACTTGCTTGCTTGATTTGGTTGACTTGTTGAAATAAATTGATGATTGGCCATTAAACTTGTAAATATTCAAACCTATGTTGTTAATTGTGAAATTTGTGATTTGAGAAAAATGAATTTGGGTTTTGGTTCATTTATGGTCCACAAATGATCTTGGGTTATGCTAAGTTGGCAAGAGATAGGTTACTTCAACCTTGATGCCTATGCTTGTAAGCATTTAAAAATTCAATTCCCATTTGATGTGCTTGTGAAATGTGAGCAAAAAGGAGTCTATAAACAATTGAATTTGCGCACATGATCGGTCTCCAATGACCTTGATGCATCCTCAAGTTTAATCATGCTTTCTTTGCTCTTTGAGTTTATTGTAAATTGTTGTTTGAAGCTTGTGAAGTTTTGGCAAAGGATAGGCCACTTAGAGCCTTGATGCACCGTTGCATTGTCTTAATAAATTGCAAAGGATAGACCGCTTGGAGTCTTGATACACTTTCCATTTCTCAATCGGCAAAAGATAGGTTCATTTAACCTTGATGCACATGCATTTTGCATATTCATGCATTCTTACCTATTCTTGCATCCTTGCCTACTCATGCATTCTTGAATTGAAGCTTGGTACTCCATGCTTGATATACTTGTTTATGTTCTTGTAGTGCATTAAAATGTTGAATTGGTGTTCACAATTTGCTTGTTTTGATTTCCACCAATTGTTACTCGTTAGTAACTCTCCAAAACTTCAAAACCATGTTGCATACAAAAAACAACTTGTTACTCGTTAGTAACGTTCCAACTTCAAAACATTTTTTTGCATTTACATAATCATTGATAAACAACTTCACTTCTTCTCAAAACAATTCCAAACTATTTTTCACAAATCAAACTTTGTTGAGGATAATGCGAAGCCTTTGCTTGCACGATTGTCAACAATGGGGTGCTAGTGGTGATCACTTGGAGTCTTTGCTCAATTGATTATCATGAACACTCATTTCTCAAAAGAACTCTCATTTCACAAATTAAAAACTTTGTTGAGGATAATGCGAAGCCTTTGCTTGCACGATTGTCAACAATGGGGTGCTAGTGGTGATCACTTGGAGTCTTTGCTCAATTGATTATCATGAACACTCATTTTTCAAAAGAACTCTCATTTCACAAATTAAAAACTTTGTTGAGGATAATGCGAAGCCTTTGCTTGCACGATCGTCAATAATGGGATGCTAGTGGTGATCACTCGAAACCTTTGTTGTTTGATCACTGTGAACATTCAATTTTCACAATTAAACAACTAAAAAATAAAAAACCTTTTCTCGACAACTGAGAACTACGTAAGCTTTGAATTCTCCATCGCACTGGGAGATACGTAGGAGCGGGTCACATTCCCGTCAAGCACGACAAATGAAAATCATTTTCTTTTCAAAAAAACAAACCCTTTTCCAAAACAAGGCAATTTCTAAAAACAAAACAATTTTCGAAAACAAGAACTACGTTGCTTTGATTCCCTCCCCAGGATACGTAGGCACGGTGCCCTCCCGTCAAGCGCAAAAGATTAAATTTTCCTTAAGTTTTTCCATAAAGTAAGGAGAGATAAAGAGAGATAAAAACAAAGCATTTCTTAAATCAGCCTTTTAAATCACACGTCAAATCGAGGTTCCCTTTCAGTAGAAAGGATGTGTGGGGTGCTCGTACCTTCCCCATGCATAACCGACCCCCGAACTCAAATCTCGTGGTTCCAAGGACCATTGTCTTTCAAGAAAGGTTTTTTTTCAATGTTTTACCTCTAAAAAAATATTGGTGGCGACTCCAATTCATGTTGTGCAAAGAGAAATCCCTCCAAAGGATTTTTCGGGGTGCAACAGTCATACTGCTAGTATCTTCAGCAAAAGCATCAACTTGAGAAGCATCATCTTCAACATCTGTCATAGTTGAGAAGAGTCACAGTTGAGAAGAGTCATGACAACTGGGAACAGCTGTCTTCTGCAGAAAAGCAGAAATATAGCTGTATTAAAACAGACAGCTTCTCCAACAGCTATAAACGGCCATATACTTTTGCCAACGACTCTTTTCCATGGACCAATGGATATTACACATAATTTCAGCTATAAATAGACACTCCTGGCCATTGTTGATCGGTGTGAGAGTACATTGGGCTCAAATCTTCCAACCTTCTCAAGTGTCAAAGTTTTCTCTCATCCATACTCAGCTGCTACAAAACTGACGAGATTCACTTGATCTCTGAGTATGTATTAAGTCTTGTGTTGCTGTATTTATTGAATACTCCATTTGTATCAACCAAGCTCTAGAAATCCGACAAACCCAAACACTTAAACAGAAAACCTGTAGGAAACCTTCTCAAGTACGTAGTACGTGTTGCTGTAGGACTTGAGAAATGAGTTATTCTGTGATAGAAGCAGGCTAATAGATTAGAAGGATCTTATTAGGGGTATAAATAGTAGGTAGAGCTGTGTGAAGAAAATTACCAAGAGTTCTTTTAGCCTAGGAAGGTGTAAAAGTTGTAAACTATTTGGAAAATAGTGGAAATACTCACAGGGAGTGAGGAGTGGATGTAGCCCAGGGTTTTGGGTGAACCACTATACACCATTGTGTTATTTACTGTTTTCCATAAGTTGTTTTAATCTGTAAGAGAAAACTCTCCTCTTAGAGAAGCTTTATGAAAACTGAGAAGACAGCTTGCTGACCCTTCTCTGGTAATAACTGTTTTAAGATAAAACAGTGTTTTCAACCATTATCACCTCTCTCCTAAACAAATAAATACTTAGGAAGTCTCTTGATGTGTTTGAAATGAGTTAATATATCACACACACCCACTTGTACCAAGAACTAAGAAGTTGAGGGATTAACAGTAAGTGTTGAAGATAGAATTTACTGACCCTTCTCAACTCTGTTATAGTTGAGAAGACAGATGAGTCTAAATCTTTTCTACTTACTAGAACTGTTAAGAAGATATTTTCACTCACTCTTCTTAACCTAAAGTACTCACTATCTTAATATCTAATCATACTTGTGAGGATAGTTTCATTGTTTCAGGTGAATTTAAAAAGAGTCACGATTCAAACCCCCTTTCTTGTGACATCTATTGACTTCAGATTCCCCGCCTTACCGTGCCTTTGGGGATGCTACAGATCGGTTTCCAGATGAGGACATTCTAGCACCTGTGATTGGTCGATAGACTCTAGAGAATAGAGTCCAATCTGTTGTTGCACGTATACGGGAGGTCATTGCATCCGACGACATATTCCATGTACTAATCATGCATATAGGCTTCTTTGGAGTGCTTTGTCCAATTTGGAGCTTGACCCTTGATATATTTTATGCTCGTTATATTTTGTACTCGTTATTTTGACATATTTTATCGTTAAATTTTCATATTTTTCATATATGTAAAAAATCCAGAATTATCCTTCTTTACATTTCTGGAGCTATAACACATAAATCCAGAATGTAAAAAAATTAAATTTCTGGATGTATGTGTTATACATATATCCGGAAAAAACAACTTCTGGAATTATCCTTTTTTACATTAATCCGGAATACATTTTATAGTTCCAGATTTATGTTGGATAGGTGATTCCGGAAAAAATTAAAAATCGTATTCCGGAAATACCTTTTTGAAGATAAATCTAGAAATTGTAATTTTTTTGAAAATCCTGGTAAATTTTTGTGAAAATGGGAGGGATATTTTTGGGTTATTTCGAAATATGGGGGTAGGAAGTCCAAAAGGGGTATGAAAATTAACAGCCTTGAATTAATGAAGTTTGTTTATCAACAAAATGAAGAGGGAAACACCAGCAAAGTAACATTCAATTCTTTTCACTGAGATTATCATTGTAAGAAATAATTATATGAGTAATTTGGGTGCAATTTCCAGTAGAGTCTAAATTTTGTTCTTCTAACAACTCTTTATTTCATGGTTTTGTTGGTAAAGAAAAGTAGTATCAGCGTTATTAAATCCGAATTGGTCATTGATTCACTCAGGGTATTAGATTAGTGGGTGACTAGTCAAATTGAGGGATCACTAATTGAACAACATTGACTCAATATAAGTAAAATTAATACCTAAATAGTATGAAAATTTGAAAAATATATGATAACATAAGTTAGTATTTTAAAATTTGAATTAATTGAATATTTGTTCGCTGGTGTTTTTAGCAAACAATCACTAGTTTTATTAGAAGGTTTGTGAGATCAAACTAGAAAAATCTCAAAGCAATTGCCTTTGAATTGCGCGTGGTTTGTGTTTCAGAAAATGTAGAAAAGGGGACGATTTGCAATGATTAACAGAATTGAAAAGAAAAGAAGCAGTAAATGGTGCATGAATTGTAAAGAAAAGACAAATAAATTGCATTGAATTGTAAAAGTGGTACACGATCACGTACAGCGATTCTTCCACTCGTTTTTCGCTCTGGCTTGGAAGTTAGAGTTTCAGGAATCGGGTTGTGTATTGTGATTTGCGACCTCTGTTTCTTCTCAGAAACTACTATTTATACAAAGGAAGAGAGGGGGAAAAACTGAACTAAGTAACTGCCTAGAAATTTGAAAATTAATAACTGCTACTCCTACTTTCGACCAGAACCGCTCTATCACGCTTCGACCAACTGCTAGTCTTCAGCGCATAACTGCTCTGTTTTCTGTCTGTCGAAAGCTTGTGTCCAATTTCCTCTCTCTTGCTTTTGCTTCCCCGGAAGCTTGTCGAGTTTACCTTGCGCATGACCATTTTCTCTGTCGAAATAATTTGGTCTTTGTCGAAATATAAGTCAGGCCTTGTTGACCATTTTCAATGAAGCCTGTCGAAATTACAGGCTAACAAATTGCCCCCCAAAAATGTCTTTTTCGACTGAACTTGAGGAGGAAGAAGAGAAAGACATTTTTGAATTCACCATCGAAATAACTTTGCAGTTGAGTAAAATAGCTGTATACCTGATGTCACCACTGTTAAGTGTTGTTGACGTTACTCCTATATTGATGTATTACGTGGCTTTCAACGTTTTATTTATGCCTAGTTTATTTACCCTTTCGGCACTATGTAATTCACAAATGCCTCCTTTGGCACATGTAACTTGGCAACATTATAATGAAATTTCTTCCATTTTATTCTTGAGCAATTTTTATTCTGTGCTTTCGACAATGTTTTGGCAACTTAAATGCCATGTTTTTACGCTTTCTTTATATTTATTCCAGCGTTATTTTAACTTCTTGCAACGTTGGCTTATACTTTTTCAAGTATTTGCCATTTATACGCAAAATTCTTTCATCAGCGCCAATCTCTTTGACCTCATATGCGCCGTTTGAATAAACTTGTAAAATTTTAAATGGTCCTTCCCAACTTGGGGACCATTTACCAAAGACTCTATCTTTTTTATCCATAGGCAATAGGACCTTCCACACTAGATCACCTGAATCAAAGGCTTTGAACTTAACCTTTTTGTTATAAGTTTTAGCTACCCTCTCTTTCTGTCGAATAAGCATATCTAAAGCTAATAACCTTTCTTCGTCTAAATCAACCAATTCATCAAGCATCATATTCCAATAATAATCAGAGGGAATCTCCCACTATCTTTGAATTCTTGTTGATTGTAGACAAATTTCAACAGGCAACACTGCATCGTGTCCAAATGTTAGCCTATAAGGAGTAGTGTTGATAGATTCTTTGGGTGAATTTCGACAAGCCCATAATGCTTGATCAAGGGTATTATGCCAATTTTTTGGTTTCTGCCCAACATGCTTTTTAATCAAATTAATAATAACTTTATTGGCAGCTTCTACTTGTCCATTGGCTTGCGCATAATATGGTGTCGAAGTTAATAACTTAAAACCATTTTCAGAAGCAAATTCTATCATTTTTCTACCAGTGAAAACTGATCCTTGATCCGTAGTAATGGTTTCTGGAATTCCAAACCTATAAATGATATGATTTTGAATAAACCTTATCACTGTTTCTTGATCAACATTGGCTAAAGGTATAGCTTCAACCCATTTGGTGAAGTAATCAATTCCCACAAGGATATATCTATGGCCCTTCGACGAAGTTGGCTTTATCTCTCCAATCACATCTAGAGCCCAACCTCTAAATGGCCAAGGTTTGACTATGGCATGCAATTCATTTGCAGGTACATGTTGTATCCCAGCATGCTTTTGACACTCTTGGCATCCCTTAGCAAATTCTATGCAATCTTTCAGCATAGTTGGCCAATACATTCCATGTCGAAATAATAACCACTTCATTTTGTGGCCTACTTGGTGTGAACCACATGCTCCACTATGTGTATCAGAAACTGCTAAATATGCCTCATTTCACTAAGACATTTTAATAGTACTCCTTCAGGAGTCTTTTTAAACAATTCGTTTCCAATTATCACATAGCTCAAAGCTCTGTATTTTACCTTTTTATTGGTATTTCTTGTGGGATTTTGCAAATATTCCACAATAGGCCTTCGCCAATCATTATTGGTCATATTGTCAAGAGCAAAAATTTCTGCTAAGTCAAAGTCACCAAAAAATTGACGTTTTTCGACAACGACTAATTCCTCGTTTGCGTTTGTTGCCCCCCCCCCCCCCCCCATAATAACTTTATTGGCAGCTTCTACTTGTCCATTGGCTTGCGCATAATATGGTGTCGAAGTTAATAACTTAAAACCATTTTCAGAAGCAAATTCTATCATTTTTCTACCAGTGAAAACTGATCCTTGATCCGTAGTAATGGTTTCTGGAATTCCAAACCTATAAATGATATGATTTTGAATAAACCTTATCACTGTTTCTTGATCAACATTGGCTAAAGGTATAGCTTCAACCCATTTGGTGAAGTAATCAATTCCCACAAGGATATATCTATGGCCCTTCGACGAAGTTGGCTTTATCTCTCCAATCACATCTAGAGCCCAACCTCTAAATGGCCAAGGTTTGACTATGGCATGCAATTCATTTGCAGGTACATGTTGTATCCCAGCATGCTTTTGACACTCTTGGCATCCCTTAGCAAATTCTATGCAATCTTTCAGCATAGTTGGCCAATACATTCCATGTCGAAATAATAACCACTTCATTTTGTGGCCTACTTGGTGTGAACCACATGCTCCACTATGTGTATCAGAAACTGCTAAATATGCCTCATTTCACTAAGACATTTTAATAGTACTCCTTCAGGAGTCTTTTTAAACAATTCGTTTCCAATTATCACATAGCTCAAAGCTCTGTATTTTACCTTTTTATTGGTATTTCTTGTGGGATTTTGCAAATATTCCACAATAGGCCTTCGCCAATCATTATTGGTCATATTGTCAAGAGCAAAAATTTCTGCTAAGTCAAAGTCACCAAAAAATTGACGTTTTTCGACAACGACTAATTCCTCGTTTGCGTTTGTTGCCCCCCCCCCCCCCCCCCCCCCCCCCCCCCCGTTTTTGGTGTTGACAATAGTGACGAAGAATAGTCATTAGAAATGATTCTATCCTTTATTTCAATTAACTCTTCCAGGCGTTGTTTTGAAACTTTATAGCCTGAAGCAATTTGTGCCAATTTATTTGCCACTTGATTATCAATTCGTGGTAAATGTTCTAAGTGAACAGACTCAAATCTTTTTAACAAAGCATTGGCAACAACAAAGTATCTGATAAGGTGCTCTTTAATGCATTTGTACTCCCTTGTCAATTGTTTGACAACCAACTCAGAGTCACCTTTTATTTCGACATGACTTGCCCCCAGCTCAAATAAAATTTCAAGGCCTACTATTAAAGCCTCATACTCAGCTTCATTATTGGAACAAACATCTCGAATTTTAAACTTATACTTCGTAGGAATGTTAGTAGGAGATATTATTAAAATACCAATCCCAACTCCATGTTTATGGCTTGAACCATCAAAGTACAACCTCCAAGGATATACGTCTACAAAACTTAATGTTTCTTCGACAACAGAATGGTCTACTATAAAATCAGCAACCACTTGTCCTTTAATTGATTTTAGAGGTTGATAAGTTAAGTTGTATTCTGACAAAGCCAAAGCCCATTTACCAATTCGGCTATGCATTATTGGTTTCGACAGCATATGCTTAATAACATCAAAATGCGAATAAACAGAAACATCAGCTGGTTTTATATATTGCTTTAACTTTGTACACGAGAAATACAAACAAAGGCACAACTTTTCTATAGGAGTGTACCTCGTTTCGGCATCATTTAAGACCCTACTGAGGTAATAAATGGCTCTTTCGACACAACTATCATCCTCTTGTGCTAACATGCTACCTATTGTTCTATCAGAAGCTGCTATATACAATTTGAGCACTTTGTGTTTAATAACAGGCAACAAAACTGGTGGTTTCATCAAATAAGACTTGATTTCGTCGAAGGCTGCTTGATGCATTGGTTCCCATTTGAACTCTTCTTCCTTCTTCAGTCTTAACAATGGCGAAAAAACTTGTGTTTTGCCACTTAGATTTGATATAAATCTTCGAAGGAAATTGATTTTTCCCAGCAACGACTGAAGCTCCTTTTTGGTCGAAGGGGCCTTCGTTTCCATAATTGCCTTAGTCTTATTTTGATTGATTTCAATGCCTTTTTTGTGCACTATAAAACCCAAGAAATCACCTGCACGTACACAAAAGGCACATTTTAATGGATTTATTTTCAATCCATATTTCCTCATTCTTTCAAAAGAACGGCGAAGATGGTCTAAATGACCACTTTCTGAGGAAGATTTAACCACCACATCATCTATGTATACTTGCATAAAATCATCAATAAAATCATGAAACATAGAATTCATGGCCCTCTGATATGTAGCACCAGCATTCTTTAAGCCAAAGGGCATTACTACCCATTCATAAACACCCAATGCCCCTGGACATCTAAAAGCAGTTTTCGACACATCCTCTTCAGCAATGAAGATTTGATTATACCCAGAATAACCATCGAGCATACTAAGATAATCAAATCCTGCTGCTGAATCTATTAGCATTTCTGCCACAGGCATTGCGTATTCATCCTTGGGAGTTGCATTATTTAAATCCCTAAAGTCTATGCAAACTCTAAGAGTCCCATTTTTCTTTATTACAAGAACTATATTGGCTAACCATTCGACATACCTGGCAGTTCTGATGAATTTGTTTCTGAATAGCCTTTCGATTTCCTCTTTGATCTTAGCCAACACTTGAGGAGCAAATCTTCTTGGCACTTGCTTCACTGGTTTCTTCCCTGGTCGAATTGGTAATTGCATTTCCACTACTTCTCGACTTAACCCAGGCATTTCGTCGTAATCCCAAGCAAAGCAGTCTTTGAACTCCCTTAGCAATGTGATGACTTGGGTTTTTAGAGAAGCATCAATATTCGCACTAATATAAGTTGGCCGTTTTATTGAGCCATTTCCCAAATCAACTTCTTCTAACGGGTCTTGAGCTTGCATATGCTTTGCCGAATCTCTAGGATCCTTTTCAAAACCTAATGGATCATCATCATAAATGCAGTCAAGTCTTTCATCTATGACTATGCCATTTCCTTCATGTAACTCACTGGCTTCGACAGCCATTGTTTGTTGAATAATTTCGGCCTCTATAGCCGCTTTAAACTTGTTTTCGGCCATATAAGCCGTAATTTTGTCCCATGCATTGGGCACTGACATAAGAACATTTTCAAGAACCAGTGTTCCACCCCGTTGGTCGAAGAACACCATCAGGATAAACACTATCATCTCCCATTATTTCTCTTTCCCAAACAAAACCATAATTTGGGTCAAGATGAACTGAGGCAAGAAAATTATCCGCAGGAACATATGCCTCATTAGAAGATGAACATGGCGCGATCTTCGCCATTTGTTTCTCAAAATTTTCCTTGGTAATTTGGTTCACATCAGCATGGAAGTAGCTCTGATCGGCTTCAACATACTCTACCAAACCATCTTCCTTCCACATCACTAAACATTGATGCAAAGTCGAAGGGACAACACCAACTCCATGGATCCACTCTCTACCAAGGAGTAAATTAAAATTCGCTTTAGAGGCTATCACTAAGAACAATGTAGTCCTCTTTATGGAACCAACGATTAAGTCCACCTCAATGGCCCCCAAAGAATGGCCAGTTTTGCCTTCATAGTTGCTTAAGACAATGTTATGTGGCCTGAGGTCAGTGTCGAACTTACCAATCTTCTTCAAAAGACCATGTGGCATTAAATTCACTGCAGCTCCACCATCCACTAACACTTTGTTAATTCCAACACCATTGACTTTGGCTTGGACATACAGGGGTTTCAAGTGGTTTTGCATACTCATATCTGGCTTCTCGAAGGTAGCCATTTGGTCTTCGACACAACCATTGTTCATCACATAGTAACACATTGGCTTATGATGAGCCATATCCTCTGTAAAATCCTCTTCAACATCATTTGGTACTGTGATAACATCGTACTCAAGAGGCAGTATTGATACCACATTGCAAACAACATCGAAATCATCTTCAGAATCATCAAAATCAGACTCCATGTCTTCATCCATGTCGAAATCAGCATTCTTTTCTTTCACTGTTGACAATGGAGGAAATATTCTTTCAAGAGCAGGCCTTCTTGGCTTTTCTGTTACTACAGCCTTGCCTTTGGCCTTATTCGCTGCACACACATGACTAGCAACATCAGCATTCCTCTTTGTGGCAACTTCAGCTTTGTGAACCTCACTCTTCGCCACTATTATGCTGCGTGGAACTTGATTAATGTCAATCGTACTGCGTGGAACATGGTTATTAGCCAAACGACTTGGAACCTTGTTAATGTCAAAGTGTGCCCTCTTCTTCTGTTGTCTTTGGTACATATCTGGCTTGACAGCTTTAGCACGTTGATTATTTGGCACCCACGCTTCAACAGGAGCACTAGCACTTGGGACAAAGGATTTATTTGTTGACAGCTTCAAATACCCTTTCGCTGAGGACTTCTCCTTAGCAAATTGTCGTTTGCTTGTTGAAGGCTTTGTTGACACATTAGCCTTATAGCCAGGAAGATCTCCTTTTGCAAAGTCAAATTTCGGCCTGTTATCAAGCCATTTTCTTTTACGTTGTTGTTGATCCTGATAACCTTCGACAGCTTTAGCTGCTTCTTTGTCGAAGACAGCGCTGCACCTTGGGCAAAGCATAACTTCAGAGTTATTCCACTTACACCGATTGAGGAAATCTATCAATTCTTCCTCAGCCTTTGGATACACAGCATGTATCTTCCCATCATATTCTTTTAGGGTCACTTCCTGTTTCTTACCTTCAGCATACATAAAACCTTTTAATTTTTCGGTGGCAGTCTTGACACACTTAGGAGGGTCTGCCATTTGAGCATCCACCATGCCTACATCAGCTTCGACAGGTTCAGAATACATAGCTTCAGCCTTAGGCAATGGATCAACATCAATCTGCATAGGAGCTTTCATTTTCTTATCAGCAAATTTGAGTCTTCCTTCGTCAACTGCTTTTTGCACAATATCCCTGAAGAGCACACAACGGTCAGTGTTATGTCCCAAAAAATTATGGAACTTACAATAACCCTTTTTCTTTCTTTGGTCAAGAGTTGGTATTTTAAGGCCTTTAGGCACTAATATTTGACCATCAGTTACTAAAAGATCAAAAATTTCATCACATTTAGTAACATCAAAAGTATAAGTCTTAGGCATAAATCTATCATTCTTAGGCTCTACAGGGTTATTCCCATTCGCAGGCCTTAATAATTTACAGGTATAAGGAGGACCAGGCTTAAGTTCAGCCACGTCTATCTCCTCTTCTTCGACATTACTATATGTAACGTCGAATTCTTCTTCGACATATGCCACTTTTTCTTTTTTATGATACCTATTCGACCTAGATTTTTCCTCTCTAAGCCTTTCAACTTGTCGAACTCTATCAGCCAAATGCGCCATATCTCGCAAATGAGATGTGTCTAATTTCTTTCTAATTGAGTAATCAAGGCCACCAGCAGCCATTTCGACAAGCTCATGTTCAGGGACTTGTGTGAAGCAACGAGATTTCAACAGCCTAAATCTGTTTAAGTAATCATCAATAGTTTCAGGCATTTTGCGCCGAACACTAGCCAATTCTTTAAGACTAATTTTCGACTGGCCCATGTAAAACTGTGCATGGAATGCCTTTTCTAATTGCCCCCATGTGAACATAGAACAAAGGGGTAAGGTCGTGAACCAAGTGAAAGCATTTTTAGTTAGAGAATTTGGAAAGTATTTCATCTTCAAATTCTCATTTTGTGCTAAGTCCCCAGCCTCAGTCAAGAAACGAGCAATGTGTTCGACTGTGGACTCATTTGTATCACCACCAAACTTAGTAAACTTGGGAACTTTCCATCCCCTTGGTAACTCAGTTTGTAATACGTATTCACATAATTGTGATACGAAGTTAGGCCTTTGTAAACCTATGTTAAGGCCATTTTGCGCCAAAATAGTTTCGACTAAAGTAGCTATATTGTTTTCTGCGCCAACATTGTGTTGTTGCACTTGTCGAACAACTTCATCAGCGTTCTGGTGTCTATTTACCAAAACTACTTCAGGGACGTGGTTTACTGCCCCTTGTAGTTCGCCTACAATTGTGGACGCTTCGACTGCAACTGCTTCTTGGGGGTTAACTGGCGACGCATTACCCGCAATAATAGGAACTTGCCTATTATTAACCGCTGGAGCCCCAAAGAAATCTGCAATCCTACTCATCTGATTTGCCAACATTTGGTAACTGTTATTGGTATTTTGAATCAATGGATTGAAAACTGTACCAATTTGTTGGGTAAGCATATTAACCATATCGTGATTACTCTCGTCTACTTGCTGTCTTAAGGCCAACAAAGACGTATTGGTTAATGCTGGGGGATTCCGACCAAATACACTCTCAGAAGAGACATGTGTAGGGGAAAAGGTCGAAATATGTGGCATTCCAGTAGGCATGCCATACATTCCCAAAGGAAATGGGGGTAGATGCACGTTATTCAAACGTGGGTCTAAACCGTTTCCTATTGCCATGTAAGGGCTATAAAGCCCTGCACTTAACGGCAAAGACATAGGCAACGATGCCATTTCTGACTGCGTTGAACCAACATTAGTCATTGATAATGAAGGAACGGTTGTCGACGATGATGGTCCTGCGCTAATGCTCGCAGAATCCATTGTTGTTCCTTGCCCTTGTGAAACCACAGGGTTGGAACTAGACGCATTATTCGTACTAGAACGAACCATTTTACCACTTCTTAAGTGCATACAACAGCGAATACAAATAAGAGAGTACGAAAATGAACAAAATCGAAGGCAATGTCCCACTGGGCGTGCCAATTTGTTCGCTGGTGTTTTTAGCAAACAATCACTAGTTTTATTAGAAGGTTTGTGAGATCAAACTAGAAAAATCTCAAAGCAATTGCCTTTGAATTGCGCGTGGTTTGTGTTTCAGAAAATGTAGAAAAGGGGACGATTTGCAATGATTAACAGAATTGAAAAGAAAAGAAGCAGTAAATGGTGCATGAATTGTAAAGAAAAGACAAATAAATTGCATTGAATTGTAAAAGTGGTACACGATCACGTACAGCGATTCTTCCACTCGTTTTTCGCTCTGGCTTGGAAGTTAGAGTTTCAGGAATCGGGTTGTGTATTGTGATTTGCGACCTCTGTTTCTTCTCAGAAACTACTATTTATACAAAGGAAGAGAGGGGGAAAAACTGAACTAAGTAACTGCCTAGAAATTTGAAAATTAATAACTCCTACTCCTACTTTCGACCAGAACCGCTCTATCACGCTTCGACCAACCGCTAGTCTTCAGCGCATAACTGCTCTGTTTTCTGTCTGTCGAAAGCTTGTGTCCAATTTCCTCTCTCTTGCTTTTGCTTCCCCGGAAGCTTGTCGAGTTTACCTTGCGCATGACCATTTTCTCTGTCGAAATAATTTGGTCTTTGTCGAAATATAAGTCAGGCCTTGTTGACCATTTTCAATGAAGCCTGTCGAAATTACAGGCTAACAATATTAAAATATGTTTTAATTAAATTAATAATTGTTCATATTTATTAATATTATAAATAATATATATATATATATATAATGTGATATAAAATATTAGGTGTTAAATAATTATGATTTATAAAGATATTTGATACTTATGTGTAAAAAAAGGAAGCTACTAAAGGCATTTGATACTTATATTTTAAATAAAAATAGAGTAATGATTTAAATTTAATACATAACACCAAATGAAACAAGGAAGCTTCATGATCTGGTTGTTAAAACACCAACCTGCATCCTAACGTCAAGGGTTCGACCTTGTAGATGTTTTTTTGTAAGTACCTTTACAATATTTAACTAAGCCAAAATGAGTTTAGTCAAGTCACACAAACTGGTCAGGTCATCATCAGGCTAACCACCATACTGATTGGGTTGCACCAGGCCTGTTGCACACACATCCAGTTAGCGACCCGAACTAGTCATCGCATCGGGTCTCGATCTGACTGATCAGGTCGATCTGATCTGGGTTTAATAACTATGGTAGTATTACATTGTGTGTACGTGACCCAAAATTACGCTTCCTTATGGTTGGCAATCAATTAACCTTGGAAAACCTTTGTCCCTTCCAAACATTTCTACCCAAAAACAAAATAAAAGTCACCAGAGTACCTACACCTCCGGATCTATAACTTTGAGGCTCTAGTCATTACTTGAATCTACAATCGGTTGACGTTAATCTGTCAAACTAACCAAACGAACACCACAACGAGTTGAGAAATAAAAAACGCTGCACCAAGACGACGAACAACAATAACGTCGCACTCAGACGACGAAATCTAGAAAAAAAATAAGAAAAAGAAGCTAGATCTATATGGTAAACACTTATTTAGATAAAAGGATACAGAAACGATACAAAGTGGTGATTTTAAGCCAAAATAACTGACCTAAAACCATCCCCTTTGGTGGTGAGCAAGAAAGAAGAGAAGAGTATAAACAAAATTGTGATTGGATTTCTGAATCACTATTTGAACCTAAATTATATCATAAAAGGGTTACAACCAAGCCTGGATTGACCAAAAGGTTCAATTATTCTACAATTGACGAGGTATCTGTTTTATTTAATTCATCTTATGAACAATTGGTTCAATAGTATTGGTTTAATTAACACTAGATTGTTTTATTTCTTTTAAGACTGTGCGCCAAATAAATGACCTTTTGATTCCTCAAGATGTTGCACAAGTTGTTACATTCCTTTGTCTTAGTAAGGGGTGTTTTTAATTTGATTTAAAAGCAACTTATTTGTCATCAAGTTTATGCGGAATTCAAATGCAAAGTTCAATGACATACAACTTGGAGATGTAGAAAATTGAGCTGAAAAAAGCACCCACGACCACGAGATGATAAGCACGTTGATGCTGCTCAAGCAAGATGGAGGAACTTCTCATAAGTTCAAGGATAGTGGATAAAACGCTCAAAGTGGCGTTAGAAACGGTTATTTGCTGAAGACAAGGAACATTAGTGGGTGTTTCTTAGCCGTATAATTGTTAGGCAAAGACATATTTAGTTGTTAGCCAGAATTAGTTGTCAATAAAGACTAAACGATGTCGTACCTATATACTGCTTGTAAATATTTTTAGACAGACATTATCAGTCAAATACAAGTTATTTTTCATGCAATTTATGTTACGTTTTCATTCTTTTATGTTTTTCAACCGTAACTCACCCGTCTTTGGAGTAATTAAGGAGCCTAATAGCTTGAAAAAAAGATTCATTGTTGGAATCTATTAGTCGATTCCTCGACTAACTTCTAGTTGGACAACAACTATGTATATACTTCATCTGGTTTCATATATAACCAAAAGAAATCTATTTCACACTTTATGAGAAAATTAAAGGAAAAGTAATTAGATCCTTTAATTTTTCTCAAAATAATAAAAAATAGGCTTAATTACAGTTTTAATCTTCCTATTATGACCAACTCACGATTTTAAACCCAAAACTTTTTTTCCACGAATTTACTCTTACTATTTTTTCAATTTCTAAAATAAATGTCTCAATTTGCACGAATTTAGTCTCACTATAATCAAATAACACTCAGGGTCGGGGTTGTCAAGTTGCTAATTTTTTTGTCACAGCCATGTATAAAACCATTGGGGAAAAATGAATAGTATTCCCTTTATTTAACTTATTAATTATTAATTACTATTAAAGTTTCAATGGTGAATTAAACATATTCGGAATTTATAATTTAGTGTCATTAAAATGTAAATGGCAGAATGAAAAAAGTATTTGTAATTTGCCAAGCCCCAAATGTAAATGGCTCATTCACTCTCGCTCTCATCTGTTATGCATTCTATCTAGGTTCAACTCTTTCATTCGCATTACAGCCGAGAAGAAATTTGAGAACTCTCTTTGACCATGGCTCCGCCAAATTCGAAAAAGGTTAGTAGCCATATACCTAAAGATCTTGCAATTTCTATTCTCTCCAAACTTCCTCTCAAATCTCTCAAGCGTTTTACATCTGCACGAAAACCATGGTCTCTTTTACTTCAAAACCCTCATTTCATTAAAGTGTTCCGCAAAAAACTTCATTTCTGCACATTGCTCACTCTACGATGACACTTGTGTACTTCTAATTCAAACAGCGCCAACTCCACCGCATTATGACTTTCCTTGCATGTTGTATTTGCTTTGTGGTGAAAAGTTTGAAAATAAGGTCAAATTGGAATTGCCAAGGCGATTTCACGAGGAACATAGACATGAATGGCCACTTCAATTTTCTAGGTGTATTAATGGCATTATTTGTATCTTTGTTAACTGTGAAAGTGGTATATTGTGGAATCCAGCTACTAATTAATGCATTCACATTCCTCCAAGCCCTTCTGTGGTTCTAGGTTCAAACACCACCATGTTTTATCTTTATGGGTTTGGTTATGACCACGTTAGAGATGACTATAAGCTGATTCAGTGTGTTACAATTAGTCTATATACGCATAATGTGCCAACAGAGTCGGGCCCCTTATGGGAGATTTATAGTCTAAGAAGTAACTCTTGGAGGAAACTTGATGTGAATGTGCCCCACCAATTAGTATCTTCAGAGGTATACTTGAATGGGATGTTCCATTGGTTGGGGGGAACTCATGATGTGGTAAAGTGCGTGGTGTCATTTTATTTGAGCAGTGAGGTCTCTGTTACTACACCTCTACTCTTTGGTGGTGTTAAATGGGTCAATTGCTATGATTTCAATGTATTCAAAGACCGTTTCTTTTCACATATCAATTTTAGGGGAACTCGGCGTCGAGGAATCATGGTTTAAACTCTTTATTATCGGACCCTTACCTTTCATTAGGCGACCTATTGGAGCGGGGGAAAACGGTGAAATATTCTTCGGAACAAAAGATGGTGACCTAGTTTGTTTTGATTTAAATACCCAAACGTCTGAAGAGGTTGGTTTTAAAAGCATGGCTGGTTGCCAGACAAGAATTTATAAGAAGAACTTCTTTCCAATTATTAGGGTATTAAATAATTAATTGGCTTTGTAATCTCATCCAAGAGGTTTATGGTATGGTTAAGAGGTTTATGGGTATGGTTATTAGGATATAGGATTGCATTACATAGTTGAATGTTAAGAAATCATTTAGTGTGATTTCCTATGTTATATTTATTATTAAGTATGTAAGAAATAAAGATTTATCATATAAATCCCTGCTTTATCAATTTTATTTCAATGCTGATGCTTTATATACTTTTTTCTATTTGCATATTGTGTTTGTTTCAATTCTAGTTGTATGTAGAAATTGCTTATAAGTTGGAAACTTCTTGTTACTTCTTCAAAGGATATAGATGCAGATGCAAAAGTGTCCATGCAGGATATTGCTAGTTACCAGGTACTCTTCTTACTTATTATCTGTGTCATTATGATTGTTTAGTATCCATATGAGGCTACTTCATTGTCGGCTTCCTATGATTTTTTTTCTTTGAAAGTTAAGGCAGGACTAGTCATTAATTATGATTTTAATCTCATGAGTTACCGGAGTCTTCTGTACATGGAGGAAAAATTGTTTTATTATGTGCGTCATTATGATTTTAATCTCAAAAGTGTTTTTTTGCCTTTAGGATAATGGATGGATTAAGGATAGACAAAAGTTCAAAGAAAGAACTTTCAGGAGTGGTTTATAGTTTGGGACAAGGATATATTTGTTGGTTAATTTTGTACCTTATTCATGTTATTTGTGGCTATTATTAAGTTGACAACTGATCCACTATTCTAATAAATAGTTTTGAAATATTAATATCTTGACTAACACCAACCACCCTTTAGCTTCTAAATTCAGAAAGCAGTTGGCACAATCAAGAGCAGCATCCTGCTTTTGCTCTACTATATTATCAATTGAAATGACATAGCAAATGTTCAGAAAGCATTGTCCATACTGAAGTGCTGAAAATAGTGTGTACTAATGTAAAATCTTGCTAATGAGTAAACATGCACATGTGTGGGTGTGTATTGCCAATGTGTTATTCTATGTGCATGGCATTTCAACTAAAGTATGTAAAACAGATTAGATGACCAACTTACTTGATACATAAGAATATCAGAGAAATCTCTCTATACTTGACCCTTTGTTATTGTTAGTGATGTTGATTTCAATATAGCTATAGTTTAGGGGGAAGTAGGGACAGCTGGAAGGTAAAGCTGAAACAGCTTCTCTGAAGAAAGACATATGAATCTGCATGAAGTGAGATTATGAGCTGATTATTATATTAAGATATACCATCTAAATAATGGAGGAATCAGCTGTCATGCTCACCATGAATTTAACAGTGTCAATCCACTGCTATTATGCCCCCCTTTATTGTGAAGGCAAATGTTTTGTCAATATCAGGTTTTGCTTTTTAAGGCATGTATGTTTCTTTTAATACAGCTTATAGGCATGAATGTAAATTATATATGCTTATTTTTCTAGATTGCTTTGGTTATGAATGATTAGAGTGAATCAAGTGATATGAGTTTTGTGCATTATATGTCTTACAGTGAGACTCCCTTGTATAGAAAACTGAGTGTTTCATTTATTGATTTGTTTTATTTTTGTGTTTTTTTATTGCTAGAGGTTATATTGCCTTAGACTTTAGTGCTTAGGTTTTTTATCTCTCACTTTAGGTTGTACAAATGACATAAAGATCAAGATTACATTTTACTTATCTTTTCAGAAGTTCTCATATGTTGTGACTTGATAGTGTTGTCACATAGATCACCTTTTCATTCTTAATTTCCACCCAAATTTCTTAGTTTTGTAGGAGACTGGTCAATGGAGTGGCCTAGTCAGGGAACAAAATCCTCTTTAATTAGTTTTACTCAACACCAGTAGGAGAAGGTAGGTTAGTAACTAACAGTTTAATACTCTGATCACTCATCCAAATTATTCTGAAAATAAAACATTCTTTATAGAAACGAATAAAGCAATGACAAACATACATGAGATGTTTGAATTAAAGAGGAAACCTTAGGCAAAAGGCCATCTTTAGCAAGCTTATAATTGCTATTGGCATGTGTTTTCGCCACAACACAATCGTATTAAGATTTAGGATTGTATTACCAAGTTGAATGTAATGAAATCATTTGTTTACAAATCGGTCTGTCGATTTCCAATGTTATATTTATTGTCAAGTATGTTAGAAAGAAAGATATATCATATATGAATTCCTGCTTTGTCAATTTTATTTCAATGCTTTATATACTTTCTTTTTTGCTCCGGTTTCTATTCCATTTGTATGGTTAACCTGCATTTTTAAGTAGAATTACTTATATGTTGGAAACTTTGGCAATCCAATGTATACAATATTTCTGTTTGAACCTCAGTACATTCTGCATGAGGTATACATGCCACCAAGTTTGCTTTTGCTTTTGGGCTTTATTTTTATTTATTTACATATCTGTATATTTCAATTGAATTAGCTTATATGTTGGAAACTTTGGCAATCTAATGTATACAATATTTCTGTAGTTTACATTAATTTTTTGAAGAAAGAAAGCAGGAAGATCCTTACTGGAATCTTTATAGTGTGTATGAGACATCATACGTCTTACTTCATTTGAAATATGTGACCACTAACAACGTAGTAACGGCTAAAAGAATCATAACTTCTGCCAGTTAAGATTGTATAAAATATATAAAATCCGTAAAATAGGGGCATTATAGTAATTTCATTTTTTTGGATGTATAAAATAGGAGTATTATAGTAATTTCATTTTTTTGGATGGGCTGCCCACCTGGGCCCTAACTAAGATCCACCACTGATGCTAAGAGAGATTTCGTATTTAAGAAAATTAAAGTAAAACACGCCAAAAATGAAAATATTTGTTAAACATTTTATGACAAGGTCTTATTCAGATTTGAAAGTTATCACTAAATATTTTAAATAATATGAATTGTATTTTTTTATTTATTAAATTTATTACACCACTTTGTTTGTCTGTCCACAGTCCACCCCTTTTTTTTGTTGTTTGCTTTGCACTCTTGCACTATTTTCTCTGGAGAGCTGTTGCTTTACATTTGAGAAGTTGCGAAATTCTATGGCTCCAACGAATGCGAAGGTTAGTAACAATTTACCTGATGATGTATCATTCTCTATTCTATCTAAACTTCCCTTAAGAACCATCAAGCGATTTACTTGCACACAAAAATCATGGGCTTTTTTATTAGAAAACCCTAATTTCATGAAAATGTTTCGCAAAAACTTCATATCTGCACATTGTTCATTATATGACGAGACATATCTCCTCCTGTTTGATCCCGACTATCCTCACTCAATTTATTTGTATTCGGGTGAGGGGTTTCAAAATAAAGTCAAATTCGATTTGCCACCTCCCTTTCAAGAGAATGTCGCTGGGTTTCAAATTTGGGGTTATGGTATCAATGGTTTTCTTTGTCTCTCAAGTGGGGATCAAAAAGTGATTGTATTATGGAACCCTTCTACTAAGGAGTTTAAGGTCCTTCCTCCCAGCCTTAACGAATTTAGGGTCCCTCCCCTCAACCATGAAGGGTCTCCACCATTTTATAGCACGAACTCTACTCTTCTTGGATTTGGCTCTCGCCTTATTAGAGATGACTACAAGTTGATTCGTTGTTTGGATTTTAATCAATATCATTCTATTGGTTTGAATATTGATACAGAGGATGTGCAAACGTGTCCCGACCCTTTGTGGGAGATATACAGTCTAAGAAGCAACTCTTGGAGGAAAATTGATGTGGGTATGGTTTTTCATTACAAGACTAGTATAGCAAATACGGTGTGCTTGAATGGGGTGTGCCATTGGTTGGGGGGAACAAATGATCATGGAACATGTCTCGTGTCATTTGACTTAAACAATGAGTTAGTCCTTTCAACACCTTGATCTTAGGCATCCGCGGAGTTAAATAGGTCCATTGCTGTGATATCGAAGTATTCAATGTTGACTCCTTTTCATATTTCAATTTTGGGTGAACTTGGTGTTAAGGAATCCTGGACAAAACTTTTCTCTATCTGACCACTATCTTGCATTAGGCCTGCTATTGGAGTAAAGGTGACTGATATATTCTTTCAATCATATTACAATAAAATAGCCTTTATTGATTTAAATACTCAATCAATGGGAGAGATTGGTATTAATCAGAAGATTTTTGGTTATCCGATTACAATTTACAGATAAAAATGTCTTCTGTTGGTGGAATTAGTTGTTTTTGTAGCAAAATCTTAATGTTTTAGCCCAAAAGTCTATTGGGTATAGTTAATAGAATTTAGGATTTTGTTACCATGTTGAAGACAATTAGGCTTGTCGATTTGCCATTTTTATTTTTCTTAAGTATATCAGTAAAACAAAAAATTCAAATGTATCATACTTTATCTATTTTGTTTGAATCCTCTCCCCTCTTTATGTTTATTATGTTGTTCTAGTTTCTATTTCAAAATCATATTAGGGTTTATTAAACCACCTTTTTTTTTACTCTTACTGTAACTCGTAATAAAATAGTTACATTAATAGGACAATAAACAACAACCTATCTGAAAACAACATATGAATAAAATAACTTAGAATGTATATCTTTCTTTGCAATGAAACACCCAAAGTTTAATTTATTGTAAGGTTGAATTAGATGAGATTTGTTCTTGTCTTAGAATTGTATGGAACTTTAAATTTGTATGTTGGGAAGAATTAAACGGTAAATAACATTTAGACTAGAGTATTTTTGAGAAGAATAAATTATATGATTTTCTTTCAGAAAGGAGAGCTTGTTCATCCTAGACAACAGTAATAAGACGAATTGTTAAATTTGCGCTTCAAGAATAAATATACTTCTCTAATTAACTATGTTGTTCACACCCATTTTCATTTCATTTAGCGCACCCTTTACCCCAAGTTGCAAGCTTCTCTTACCATGGAGGTGGACCTAAATTTGATTCTTCTCCTAAAGAAAAATCATATCACAGCTAATTACACCCCTCGTTTTTCTATTTTCCACAATTTTTCTAAACATTATCTATTTCACTTATCGACAAAATCAATTTTTCTCACAAAATAATAAATAAACATTAGTAAAAACATCAACACACAAATATTTTCTATCCCTACAACTACGTGGCATTTGATTCCCTATCCAGAGATACGTCGGAGGTGACAAGGGCCACTTTTGTCAAGCGAAGAAAAAAATGAATTTCATTAAGTCCATTTTTCAATCCTCATTTTTATCTTTTCATAATAAAAGAGTAAACTAGATATTTTCTATATGCATGTAAGACCTCTTTGCACAATTAATTAAAAGGTTACATTTCTTAGAAAAGTTGTCGTGGGTTGTTAATACCTTTCGCACACATAACTAATTTGCGAACCTAAGTTTGGTCTTCAAATACTCCTATATATCTCAAAAGAAATTTTATCGGTATTTATCCTAACAATAGAACTTTGATGACGTTTCGTTAAAGGCTAAATACCACTTTTGATCTTTTATCTTTGCTCCAAGTTTCACTTTGGTCCTTTATCTTTTTTTGGTCCATTTTGGTCCTTCATCTTTCATTTTCGTTTCATTTTGGTCTCTGCCGTTAGTTTTTGTTAACGGATGTCACGCTGGCAGTTAACTGTTGACGTGGCATTTTAAAGTCAATAAATGGCGTGCCATTTATTATTGAGGTGGCAAAAAATTATATTATTTAAGTCTAAATCAATTTACACATCAGCATTTATCTTTTTTTAAATTTTAAAAACACAGTTAACAAATAACTAAAAAGTAAAAACATTAATCTGAAATGTTTTTAAAAATTGAATTGGAAAAATTCCTAAATCAAAACTAGGGTTCATCTTCTTCCAACTTCATGCTTCATCATCAATCATCAATCTTCATCACCAATCTTTTCCAAATTTGGGTTCGATTTACGTTTGCAAATCTGAGTTCGATTTTCATTTTCGTTTTCAAATTCTGGGTTTGATTTTCATTTTCAAATCTGGGTTTTCGTGACACCCTAAATTTCATAAGACATAACTTCCAAAAAATTTAACATGAAACTTGAGTTTTGAAGGATTCATACATGTAAAACAAAAATCTAGCTTAACAAAACTAACTTAGCCAACAATAAGATACCTTGAAGCTAGAACTCTGATTGTGATCCGGTGACTGACACTCTACATTGGACCACTGACGAGCAATCCGGATATACTCTTCAGCTTTCCAATGTTATTTGTTACCTGGAAACATCACCCCAAATATAGTGAGTTTTACAACTTAGTAACAAAGAATATATAAAAAAAATTACTTGATGTTTCCAGCCATATCCGTGTGCGAGATATGGAAAATCCTCTCTGTAAGATAGAAAGTATAAATCATATACAAATGTTTTTCAATCAAATACAGGACAAGAATCACATTGTATAAAAAGATCACAATAAGATTTCGCGCGCTTATATCACAGATATCATAAACAAGACACTTGTCATACTAGATGCACATAGACCACATTAT